>CM040086.1:10002500-11249242 GCA_022496805.1 Pohlia nutans
TGATTTGGATGAAAATCATCCAAATTTTTATGAGAAAGTTACAAGGCTTTGAATATGTTCGTGATCCAGTTTCTAGATGCTGGGACGCTTAGGGGTTAACCCCTAAAAGCTCAAACGACCATTTTCTGGTCGCTGCCCGATTTAACGAGCTTCCCGGAATTAAAAAAATGTTTTTTTGAAAAATAAAATAAAAAATAAAAATACTACATCAAGTCTACTTTCCAACCCAATTTGAATTATGGCAATCGGAGTCAAACTCCACCTGGGAGAATTTTTCAAAGTAGATCACCTCAATATTGTCTTAGTGTTATAAAATTTGCTATTTGGGGAAAGTAATGATGATCCCTCCATCATTTCTTTTGCTTTTTGAAGTTTACAATAGATAGTTCAACTTTAACCAATCACACTAAAGTTTGAACTCTAAAATTGAAAATTATGATTTATACAGATTTTCATAGGTTAATGCTTTTAAATTCATTAAAAATTGATTTAAAGTTATTTTTGGAAGTTTGACCGTACGGATAATTTGCAGAGATGATACTCTATATTTTGTCTATCGAACCGAACTTCATCAAACATATGGAAGACACATATTATAACACATCTATGTTTTGTCCAATACCCCTCGGGCTTTTAGGGGTTAAAAAAACAAATCTGCAAAAGGCCTATGCGTAAACATGTATGGGTTGAGCACACACTTCCCCACAATGGTGCCCCGCCCTATCTGAAACCCCTACTACTTTTGAAAAGTTCATTATATTACTATCCAGTGTCTTTTTTTTCTGGCTTCAAAAAGTTGTTGGCAGCTGCTTCGAAGCATTTGCCAACAATTTTTTTTTTTGTTTTTTTTTGGGCAAATGGTACCTTTATTACCAATGCAAAACGCACAAGAGACAAAAGCACTCACAGAAACCGAGCCCGGGCACACAACTGAAACCCAAACTGGCGAGTGAAGAGAATGAGCTACAACCTAACCGAAATTGCCCCTAACAGGTCTAACAAAATTCCACTCCATATTGTTGTCGTTGTTCGAAAAGAAGACCGGGCTAGAATGCCAAGTCTGTTGGAATTCCCTCAGGGCCTTGCGGAGATCTGGAGGACGATACTTCCTTGTTTCTTGAATTGTCTGCCAAACTGTTCTGGCTAAGTCCAAGTACACATTCCATAGAACAGCTTCAAGAGCTTCCCTGGTCCACCGTTGAGCAGTAAATACATGCATGTTGCGTTGTATCCATATGATCCAGAGCGTCGATCCTCGTAGAAGGGACCACAAGTGCTGATACGGCCTGAAGGGAGGAGGCAAGTCTACGCCCAGAATACATTGCTCCCATGAAAAGCGATTCCAGGTATGGGCGTCCCTCCTGTGCCCTGCAACGTGGTGAAGGACAGAGGTAGCGAAATCCCAGGCTCTTGTAGCCCCGGGACATGCAAAGAAGCAGTGGCGGATCGACTCCGGATCCCCATCATCGCAGCATGGGCAAGTCTCCGATGCTTGCCGGCTTCCACAATGGCGCCATACGTTAACTGCAACTGCTTTATGAATCAGACTCCACATGAATCCGGCTTCCTTCCTCGATCGGTCTTTATGCCAGTCCTCATTCCATTCAATGTTGTAAACTGGAGGCCATTCGTGGCGCCATTTCTCCTGCACAGGGAAGGAGAGGTGGAGACAGGGTTTATGTACCTGCCTCCCGAGTTTGGCCGTGTATGCATGGAGCCTCGCTCCGCACGGCCAGTGCCAACGCCCAGGGTCGAATGACAACAGGTGAATCGGAGCCAAGTATTTGGCGAGGCCTTGCGCCACCAGTTTGTTGGGATCGGAATTCTTGATGTTTGTAACCACAACTCATATTCGACGTACGATCCCGCGGGAGATATGTGGACGATTCTCATGAACTGGCTTCGGTACTAGAGTAGTAGAGATCGTTCCTGGTTTGAATACTGAAACTGCCGCTAGAATCTCAATTTGCCCTGCATTGGACAATCTCGGGCGGAATTGTTCAGAAGTCTGAAAAATTACATGCGGCACCTCGTCCTGATCGTGATCGAAAACTCCAACCCATTCCCCCGGCTTAGGTTCGGTGCGCGTGTCTTGGCATATATCGAGCCACTGTCCCGGGAAGTGGCGATGTATTGCGTCGAAGATGTGGCGGTCAGTCTGGGGAAGTTGAAATCGCTGACTGATGTCTTGCCAGGCTAAGAGGGAGTGCGTCGACTGGTCCCATATATCTGCAATCTGGCAAATTCCCCTGCAAGCAAAGAACCCTGCTCGAACTACTGAGGCTCCAAAATTATGACCGAAGTAATGGTTGGTCCACCAAAGATTTGTTCCCAATACTTCGTCGTAATTGGTAGGAGGGCTGGCCTCTACTTTGGGACTCAAAACCCGCCACGCTTGGATAACTCGAGCCCATACACCAGAGCACCGAGGTGACGAAAATTTGTTCAGAAGCGGCCAATGAAGAGTATGTGGCCATGTGCCGGAGCTGTTTGGTTTAATTGCTCCCAATCTGTGTCTAAGAAGAATATGAAGTGGTGACGAACCTGGTTCTAATCCCTTGATTACCCATTTCGATAGCAGAGCCGTTACATAAGGGGAAATCTGTAGTCACATAGGGGCCCTGGCCATTCTCACGTGCTGAAAAATTTAGGCCAAACCGTGCACTTTACAAGAGGGCACCAATGGTGCCACCGTGGCTGATAGCAGTGCAGTTCCGTGGGTCGCGCCAATCGACGCTGCCAACACTGCCAGCACTGCGGCTTCCGACGCTGTCAGCGGGCAGCGACTGCACCAATGGATTTACATAGAAAATGGTGCATGGGCAGCCGGTTCACCTAACCCGGTCAAGCTTACAGGGCCCCTTTGGGACCCCATTTTTCCCTAATGGGGCTTTGTCAGGATCTGTTAGGCCAAGTCCACCTTACACTTTTGCTGCGCAGCAGTCATCCCATCTCACCCTGACGTGCGCGTTTTCTTCAATCCCTGCCCATAGGTAATTTTGTAACCTGCCTCGTATGGTACTTAGTATTTCTTTTGAGCCGCCCCATATACTCAAGAAATACCACATGGTAGATAATAGAACAGAATTGACAACGACAGCTCTGGCCGCAAGCGAGAGATAAGTGGATGTCTAGTATCTAAGCTTGCTCGTGACTTTGTCAGCCATAAATTTGTCGATGTCTGCTACTGATGGTGACAACCCAAAGGGAATCCCAAGGAATCTAGTGATCGAATTATCTGTTACTATTTGGCATCCAAAGGAATGTAGCCAGGGTGGTTGAGGTGTTTCGTCATACCAGTATATCGCGCATTTGTTGCAAATGATGTACAATCCTAACGCTAGATCGAACAAGTCCGTGAGCTCAGAGACTGCTACAAGGTATTGAGCAGAGCCTTGGATCGAGAATGTGGCATCGTCCGCAAGTTGTGTAAGAATCTGTTGAGATTCTCCGTCAGGCAACGTGAGCCTTCCTTCTCGTAATGCAGCCTGCGTAGATTCTGCCAGAACCTCAGCTACTAGAATAAATAACAGCGGGGCGAGAGGGCAGCCTTGACGTACCCCGCGACGGATGGAGAATGGCTGTAGTGGAACACCATTCAACAAGACGCTCGCGCTAGCCTCTTGAAGGAGCAACTGTACCATGTCGATAAAAGACTGAGGAAGCCCCATCCGTGCCATCACCGCAAATAAGAATGTCCAGGAAACCATGTCATATGCCTTGCTAAAATCAAGTTTTAGTATGGTCAAGGGCTGTGATGACTCTTTTGCCCATGTGATAGTCTCGTATTGCGCCATTACGGCGTCCAAGATATACCGGGACGGCACAAAAGCTGATTGACCATCCTGGATAACCTGAGGAAGGAGTTTGTACAGACGGAGTTGGAGAGTCTTGGCAAATACCTTATAGGACGTGTTAAACAATGTTATTGGCCTCCAGTTGCTTAATAGCTCCCGGTCACCATCTTTGGGAAGCAGGACCACTAAACCTTTATTCATCCCTGGAGGGAGACGCCCGGAGGCCACAGCTTGTGCGATCATTGTTGTGAAATCGTCGCCGATTAAGTCCCAAAAGTGGGAATAGAACTCGACCAGGACCCCATCCGGGCCTGGGCTTCGTCCAGTTGCCATTGATTTGATAGCACAGCCTAGTTCCTCCTTCGATGGCAGATCACCGAGGGCAGCCACCAGTTCCGGGCAGCAGTTGCGAGTGAATTTTGCTGGGAGGTATTGTAGTAGCTCATCTGCTGCGGCCGTGTGAGCTTTAGAGGCCGGATGTGCTGCATAGACGCTGGAGTAGAAGTCGGTAATGGCATGCTCCATTTCTCGAGTTTCTGTAACTCGCCGGCCATCTGCTAGCTTGAGTGCAGAGATTAGCAGTGCCTGGTGGCGTTCACGAACACTCGCGAAGAACTCCTTGCTAACAAGGTCTCCGTGAGCACACCACCGAACTCGGCTTCGCACACGACGTCCCGCAATCTTCTGAGTCTGCTGAATTTCTAAGGCAGTTCGTAAGCTGCTCCTCCTGGCTGATAGTGCTGGATTGAGGAGATTCGATTGCATGGCTCCTGTGGCGGCGGCTAGTTCCTGTTTTGTTTTTTCATGTGCCGCCCTAAAGGCTACAACTTTATTTTTGCAGAAGCGGCGATATGCGTGGGTGACTACCTTCATTTTGGAAAAGAATGAGGTTGGGCCGGGAGTTTCTGTCCATATACGACGGATTTCGGGACCTACTTCTTGGAACCACTGGGAACTCATTTTCTAGTGGCATGCTTCTGGAGGCCGTTCTGCTAGCTGAAGTGATATGACAACCGGGCAATGGTCAGATCGAACCATGTCTCCTCTGATCTCGTAGCACAGAATTGTACGGCCTGGAGATGTTGGCAGACTAGGAAAGACGTACATCCTGTCGAGACGCGCGAGAGATCTGATTCCTGAGGCGCTGCCGTTGTCCCATGAGAACTTGAGGCTGCCCGGTGTTCGTGGATTATCTTCTACATGCAACATCCTTTTCATTGCCTCGAACAGTTCTCGTTCCCGACGAGGTATCATCGACGCATCTGGACGATTCTTATCCGTTCGTGATTCCACCATGTTAAAATCTCCGAGGAGAATCCAACGACAATGAACTGGTAAATCACGTGTCATAGTTTCCCACAAGCTGCATCTATCTGAGGATGAGTTGTGAGCATAAATATTTGCGACTCCAAGATCCCCCCCTGGTAAACCTGAGAGGATGACCCATTGGACCTTATTGTCAAAGATAGTACCGGAGCTTGATACTGTATGGGTCCAACGCGGTGCTAAGAAGGTAGCTATTCCTCCACAACCTGCTCCTGAATCCTGATCAAGGTTACCGTATCCTGGTGAAGCATCTGCTCCCTAGAACTTAGCTTGTCGCCAAATCCTGGCTCCCAGCTTAGTTAGGGCATCTCCCCTGCTCTTGTGTTCCTATATGAGGACAATATCCGGGGCCGGGCGGCACTCTTGTATGTAAAGTTTTAAAGAGTTCACAGCCGTTGCTTCATTGAGGCCCCGGGCGTTAAATGACAGAAGGTTTAAGGTCATAAATTCCTTGCAGGAGAGTTGGTGGCGTCTCCCTCGCTCGAAGTGGTAAGTGCTGCCCGTCGAAATCCCCAAAGATCGTACGTGGACAGGGATTGGGGAGGGCTAGGGACCAAAGCTGCTTGAGTTGTAGATGTCATGCAGAGTCTTGCGGCAACTCGCAATGACCGTATAGAACCAAACCCAAGTGTTTGCACGGACAGTGGCGTGACTGAGGTTGCTGGAACCTCTGCTGGGTCTGGATTTCTTCCCTGGAGCGATCCTTGAGCTACTGAGAGGCTGTTAGGAATTGCTGGAAGAGATGACGGCTCCGGGAGTTGCGGGATGGCGTCTTCGAACGCTTCTTCCTCGATCTGAATTCCCAGTGTGCCGGGGCGAACTATCTCATTGCCCTCACGAGATGGGCTCGAAGTAATGCTGCATTGGCCCTGTTCGTTGTAACGGCTGGGGTCTCCGAGAGTCTGAGGTGCCTGTGCCGTCATGAGACATCTGGGCAGTGTATCCGTCGCAGTGGGCGGCCTGGAATGACCATCCCTGGAGGTTGAGTCACTGGTGTGCAAATCCGGGGCCTGGATGCACTCACGATTCCAAGGGGAAGCCTCTTCGCTTTCCACTTCATTGCCTTGAGTTGAGCTTGTGACAAAAGGAAGTTCTAAAGGAATGTAGCCTTCAGGATATGAGGATTCTGGTTTGCTAACCGGGGCTGGATTCCCACTGTCGATCTCCATGTCCCGGGCGAGGGGAGAGTGGGTACCTTCGGCACTCGACGGAGGTGTGATGGGCACTAGCATTATACGGGATGGAGGAATCGCGTGACGAGGGAGTTTTTCCCGGCTCACGGATTCCCAGCCATTCCATTCAAATTCGGGAGTCAGTCTTGACTCCCCATTTGAATAATGGTTGCCGGAACGAGAAGATGTAATTCACGCCTCAGACGACCATGATTTGGGAGTTACAGGCCGGCTTGGTATGGTGACTGGGTCACTCACTGAGTAAAGCTCCTCAATGTTCTCCGAGATGTCGTCCGGTTGTATAAAGGCCTGGATTGCTGGCGGTGCTTTGTCACAGGCCGGGCCCTGAATTTCTTGGGAAGTAGAGGGGTGCGTCTCGTTTGGTGACGCGTTTGGAGCCTTTGAATCTGAGTGTCCTGGCCTCACATCCCAGCGTGAAGGGCGGCGGGGGCGTTTCGGGATGGGATGTGAGGGAGCCACCGGAGTGTTGACCCGTACGGGAGATGCATCAGTCATGATCACATCCGGGGGTTCATATGCCTTGGGTTGCTCCTGATGTGTGCTCACTTGCTGGGATGGCAACGTGGCAGTAAGGATCGGCATTGGCCGCACGTCGTTTTGGGAGATTCGCCGCCTGGTCTGAACCCTTGTGAATCCCTCAGCGTCCAGCTCCGGAGTACGGGAGGGGCGTTGGTACGATCTTCTTCCTCTCCGCCTATAACGCTGATATGGACCGCGCGTGTTGCGTTCGTATCCTGGTGAGGTATTTGAAGGCGTCCGTCCCTGGATCGCGTCTGTCAAGACGAATTAGGCTGGCGGTTGCGTGTGTCTCGTTGAGAAGCTGTCGATGGGGCGTTGACCGGTTTGGGAAGTACCGGTGGTGCTGGTTGCCCACCCACCTGGTTGAGCTGTAGGCGGGGGCATGTTGTCGAGGTGTGAGCATGGTGGCCGCAGTGACAACATTGTAATTCCATGCCATCGTATGAGACTGGAATAATCACGCTGCCTCGTACAGCACTATGACCGACCACCGTGGGATCCAACCTCTTGTTATATCGATACCCATGCAGAATCTTGCAGGAGGAACCCTATCCATGTTTATGTTTTCTGCCAGTATCTTGCCTACTTGAGCGGCCACCGTATGTGCTAATTTCAAGAATTCCAAAGGCAAGGAAGGAAATGAGATCCAGAATGGAGTTAACAGACCTCTTGGATTCTTGGGGTTAAAACCTTGGACCCATGGTTGATACACCATCGTGCCGCCTTCGAAATGTTGCATAGGTTGAAGCAGCATTTTTTGAGTCGTGGCTGCATGGTCCGTTCGAATATAGAACAGGCCTGGACCCGCCCTCTGGTGGCCCAGGACGAGACCGGGACTGACCCACGTCCACAGCGAGGAAAGCTAGGTCAACTCCTTCGCCGTGGAGAGATCACCGTCCATCGACCTTGCAATGATGACATGGTCTTTAAGGAATCTTATCTCTCTGTCGAGAGTCGCCAGGTCCTCTCCCAAAACCGTGAAAGAAGTCGCTCTCCTAACTAGAAAACCCGCGGCGTTGCGGAAAAAGCCTGGAGGAAGCGTCTCGCCTTCGACCTTCTGAAATGGGTGGAGGTCACCCGGGCTTTGGTGGCCAGTCGCGTGCAGTATCTTCAACGTGTGCAGAGTGTCAGGCTGTTGACCATGTAGGGGCGCCTCGAAACCTTGCCCCTGTGTCAGCGCGCTCCGGTACGAGATTCTGGAGCGGTCCATGATGATTCCCAAGTAAACCCTAAGTGCGACCCTGAGACGATTAGATGACGAAGCTAGTACGAATCGGCTATCTAGAGAATCAGCGTTTGATTCTACGCTCGAATCTGGGGTGAACAAGAGCAAACGGGGTCACATGAACCTACAAGACGTCTCACGCTGGGCGCCGCTGCTGCCGCCAGGCTCCGCCATCGCCAACCTCAAAAAAAAAAGCCTTGCCAACAACTTTTTGAAGCCAGGAAAAAAAACACTGTTGCTAACTGTTATGTTAAAAATTATGTAGAGGTGATGACTCAAGGCCGGCCCGTTCACAGTCAATGTACACACTTCTCATCCAATTGGCTAAACATGCCATTAACTTCCAGCATGCCACTTATTAGAGGTTACGCAGAGGCTATAGTAGGCCAATCCCCACCTCAGCTTGGCTTTATGCATGCCATGTCATTAACAAACCCATTAAGGTACAAATACCTATAACCGATAACTTAAGCATTTCAACATAGCATATCTTGGGTTATCAAGAAGGAGTTATTTTTTGTGCGTAGGAAAATAAGGTTCATGGAGAATGAGCTTTTTTCCAAAATTAATTAAGTAAAATTAGAATTACTACAAAGTTTATTGTTCGAAAGTTGATCAAAGCCCATAACCAACATATAGCTTCACCCATGACCGACAACAACAAGAGTAGTGAACAAACATAAGATTATTTAATTTCGTAACAGTCACAGACGCGTTCTATTGGAGGACGCATCCTGAATATCCTGGATATAAATACCGGCTTCTGGTTTTCCAATGCGCAGCACCCAGGAAATCTACTTATCTGTGATGGGTGCGTTATCGGTTATGGGTGTCTATACCTTAGGTGCCACATGACCATATTTGGGTTGGCCCATGTCTGTACCTTTCAACGGTAATTATAAGACTTTACTCTTTATTACTTCTTCTGCCCCACAAAAACGGTCCATGATATCGGCTTAACTCCTAAACGTCTCATGGGGATAGTATATACGTTGTCGTATAAGTGGGATTTTCTACCAACAAGAAACTCTAAATTTAGATCTTAGTGTCTCGTTAGAACCACATTGATTTAAATTTCAACTTCACTTTTGATCTCAAACCCATTAGAGGTGTGGATTCATTCCAAATACAATCAATATACAACGTATTCTACTGGCCGCAAAAGCACGTTTATACGTTTAAAGGTTAAATTTTGTCCGAAAATGAAACCGTGATTTCAGATTGTACTCATTCACCAAAGGCAATTAAGTTTTGCACGCGCTGGACAACTGCTTCAAGGCATTGCAAACAATGTTGATATTAATCCATGGATTTTGATCACGTTGATTGTCGATTTTGATTTGTTGATAATGGATTATTGTCATGGGTTTTGATTAGGTATACACTTTCTAACAATCAAAATATTCCCTCTACATTCACTTAATTCATGGATTTGCTTCACGATATAATTATATATAATAATTATGATTGTAATTATAAAATTTATAATCATGATTATATAATCATATAATATATTTATAATTATATTCATGTATATAATTGTAATTATATATAACTGCTTCACTACATAATCATAATTATAATTATATATTTATGTTTATATATATATTATGTTCATATTTATATTTATATTGTGTGTGTATTCTTAAAAATATTTCATTTTTGTTATAATTTCATTCCTAACTATGGGTGTGATCCATACATCAGGATGATATACATGTAGTTGCGTATATGTACCCACTTTCATTTTTGTAACATACTGATTTGTGGACTGTGGTGGTCATCCTTGTTGGTTATAGCACCTTCTGATTTGCCACCTATGGATATAATGCATTATGGAAAAAAGAAAATGTATGCGCACTCATATTGAAGTGGCCCAGCTATGTGGGAGGAAGACTATGCTACTGTAACATTGGACATGAGACATAGACTTGTCCGCAAAGGGAAATCTATACAAACAAGTTGACATGTCAAATCTATACAAACCAATTGCATGTTGGTGGAGGATGCGTGGACTGAAGTCTCAACAAGTGCTGTTAAATTGTTTGAAAAGATAGATGACAGAAAGTCATAAGCATATTGTGAGACTTAGCATAATTTGTGATCTAAACACTATAAGATAATTTGGTAAAAGAGAATTGCACATGTCTGTCACGTGTACTTTTTTTACCACCTTAGACTGTCCGTGTAAAACATGTGTAAGCTTTTCATTTGCTCAATGTGAGTGCAATTTTTGCAATTTGGAGGCATGTAATGTACCGTTCAAAGCACATTTTTGAAACCTTTTCAACTGAATGTTATATTCCTCATAATTTCAAAAATTGCACACACAAAGAGAAAATAAAAATTATGCACATGCTTTACATCTGTAGTCTAAGGTGGTATAAAAAGCTGCACATGACAAACATATGCAATTTCTTTTTACCAAGTATTCTGACCAAAAATTACAGGGTTTTTTTTTTAGTGGGATTGAGATAGTATGGCCTGGTTTATGTCATGGATCAAGAAGTCGTCTAATGCCTTCATAAAATCTATGATTAGCCCTTGAACTTGTCCCGGGACAACTTCGGTTTACATTAGCTCCCAAAAAGGAAAACGACTATTGAACTTGAGGTCTCTAGAAGTCCTATGTGGCAGCAACAATAATCAATTTCATGGTTCAACAGGTTTTGTGGCGAGAGACACAAAAGATGTTCTCCAGCTGCAAAACCCAGGGGACCCTGGGGACAAAATAGAAGCCAAAAAAATAAAAAATGTATGAATGATTTAAAAATTCAAGAGTAGCATAATTTAGCCATTCTAAACTCAAATCCATTGAAATTTTTGCATTCGGATGGTTGTGAGTTGGGAGACATAGGCGTTCAAAAATGTAATACTTCCGTGGTCGCTCCTCCTGGTTCAAGTTTGGTTTCCACCTAGTGAGGGACCGAAGGGCATTAAAACCAGCGGTTCACTTTATTCTGCACCACCAGTGACAAAGTGAAATTGAAAGGCTAGATTACTTCACATAATGGTTTTTGAGTTGTCGATTGACGGCTTGTCAACTCTATTAACATATCCTCTAAACATTGGGAATTCACAAAGTGAAACCTGTAATCACCTGGCTAATACAATTTTTTTAAACTAGCTCCAATCTAAAATAGTCACTGGAATTTCATTTTTTCTGAATTGTGACCAAGAACCTGTGACCATGAAAAAAATCCATTTTCATCGGTCACGGGGCTCATTTTCCATGATGTAATTATATCCTAGTAGTCATTAGAGGGACTATAATGAGAGGGGATGGAAAGGATGGAACATGATCCATAAGTTCAGTTAGAGCATACCTAACAACAACCATTTTCCACTCATCAATCCTATTTTTGGATGATAAGGCATGTTTTATAGTGTGGAGTTTAATTTGTGCACACTAAATGTTGTCAATATTGAGAGAGTGATTCTTACATCAAATATTTTGTCTTATTCTCTAACAAGACAATGCTCACACTTTATGAAGTTAAGTTTTAGTAAATTCATCCTCAACCATTAAGATTGTCCCAAGTAGTGACAAAAGTAGTAGTATGTAATAGATGGATGCACTATGTTCCGGACACGTTTGGTGGTTGTTGCCAAGGAAGTTTTTATACATCATCTTGGATGCAAACTTAGCGAATTAACCGAAAAGAAGAGAGAATACATATTAGGTATAGTGATGGCCCATTCACATACAACAATGTTGCCGCATGCATGCATGCGTCAGGTAACTTTGAAGGAATTTGTTGTCAACCAAGAATATATAACACACAATTAGAAATTACTCTAACGCATGACAGAAAGGAACGCAACGCAAAAAATGACAATGACTCTTCTTGTAGCGCAGTAATGCAGTTGCACAGTGCTTGAACAATAGTTGTAGCAAGAAAAAACAAGGCTTTAATTTTTTTTTGTTACTTGGTTTTATCTTTCTTCATTTCAGGAACGCAGATGCAAGTGCGGCAAGGACTTAGTGTGAATAGGCCATGAGTCTGACCAGTATTTAAGGCAGCCAACCAAAATGGCATGGTTACCAAAAAATCCAAAATAAAAAGGAAGATAAACTAGTTTTGCCATCACAAAGGTGGCCAAACTCAATCTAAGGTGAGTTCATAGGCTCGAAGGCGCTACCCAACATCCAATTTGAGACAATGGCAACGCACGTGGCAATCTCGAAATATAATTATGTGACAACTTGTACTGGCTTGGAAAACTCATATCTAAAATTGAAGGTGGAAGGTGTTGGGTTCACTATTTGATTTGACTTTGGTTACACATAAAGAAGACATAGACTCTGATTTCCTTATATTTTAGGCATTGTATTATCTGTTCTAATTTTGGTTAACCCCTAAACGTATGAACGTACCGTGGCTGTCAGAAGAATACGGTGAATTTTTTTGTATTTGGAATGAATCCACACCTTTAAAGGGTTTGAGTTCAGAAGAAAAGTTGAAATTTAGATCAATGCGGTTTTAATGAGTTCTTAAAATCCCAATTTAGAGTTTCTTGTTGATAGTAAATCTCAATTATACAACAACGCATATACTAGGGGTTGTCACACCTCTTTCTTCTCATTCTCTTGGAATGGACAATGGGGACGTGGCACGCTCTTCTTGAATGGTGGAGGGCCCATTCTCGGAGATTGGAGAATCTCCATTCTTCTTCTCCACGGGTGAAGAATGGTTCTCGAAGTATGGAGAATGGAGAATGGAGAATTGTCCATGTTTGGAGGATGAGTAACCAACTAAGGGCAGGCTTCCATGTGGGGATCGGTGTGGGTGGAAACATGAGGATTCAAGAGTATAAATTTTATTTGTACCGAAATGGGTGGAGCATGGGTGGTTCTTGAGACTTCAATTCTCGTCTTCTAGTGCCTTCCACCCAACCGATCTCCACATAGAAGGAGGCCCTAAGAACCTCTATCAATCCCCACAAACAACAAGGAGGGTGTCACACCTTCTCCATGAAAAAGCTATACTATTGGCTCCTCTTTTTCCTCATTCTCCATTCTCCATTCTCCGAAGAGGTGTGACAACCCCTACTATCCCCATGGGACGTTTAAGGGTGAATTCAAATGGTCTTATTATTAGTCCCTTGGTTGTAAGTATATGCACAGCCGACCATGGCAGTTCAGTTGAACATTGTGTGGCAATGAACTGAGGTCCCAATGGGAGGGGTGTACCACCAACTTACCAGCCAGCCAGTGCCAGTGCCCCCGTTCCTATATCCCCGGTGGTCTTGAATGTGAGACCCCTGCGAGACACTGTTCATGCCCCCCCCCCCCTTTTCTGAAATTTCCATTTTGGGCACCGAGACCCCTTTTTTTGGAATTTTTTTTTGCAAATTTGGGGCCTACGGCCGCAAATTACCCTAGGGGCACCTATTTGGGAATAAAAAACCATTGAAGGAGGGGGTTGTTTTTTAAGGTAGGCCCTGACAAGGACAAAAATAGGGGGCACTTTTGTCCCCATTCATTCAAAACCACCGGGGGATTTAGTGACTTCGGTGCCAGTGCTAGTCCTCCCAAGTGCCAAGGGCAGTTACATTAATTAGGTAAGGGCCCCTGTCCACAGCCTCACTCAGTTGACACTTGACAGGGAGGAACTGAACTTTACAAAGACCTGTCCAATGAAACAGAAATGGCCACATGGCAAAATGCTTGTTCAACTAATGAGACAGGTCAGCACTGGTCAGATCAGGATGGTGCTCCAACCAGTCCAAAGTCAGTTATGAGTCAAGTCAAGTGCCAAGTGTTGTCCAATAAGTAAGACTGATATCCAAGGAGCTGCCTGCCTTGCAGACATGGGCCAATTTCCATAAGAGGAAACCCCACACCTGCCCTCATTTCACTTACCACTGACATACCCCCTCTCTTCCACTTCCTCCCTTTGTCCTTGCTATAGCACTAAATGCTCAGTTTTCAGCCTCTTGTTATGCTCTGCATTTGTTCACCTTTACCCAAACCACCGGAATCATACAGATGCACTGAATGAATGGATGGAGGATTAACCTCTAGTAAGCCTTTACCCAAACCGTGATACAGATTCATTGAATGACGCAAGGGAGGGAGGATTAACATGGAGGCGATGGAGCCTTTTGAAAACTCAATGGATAGAGAATCTTCACTAAGATTTGCTTTTCTACGTAATGAAGGAATGTCATTTGTATTACGTGAATTTTGGAAGTATTATGTCATTGTCCCATGTACTTTAAAAAAAATTTATAATTGTCTCTTGTCCTATTGCAAAAGGGTGTTGTCTCCCATTGCTCTATTATGCTATGTCTTGAAGGACTAAGGATTTTTTTATTATTATTATTTTTTATTGGAACACACGAGTTGCTTTGCAACCCGAGCCAAAGCTGACGAGTTACCTTTTGGCAACCCATCGCCGGGATTTTTCCATCCGGTAGAGTGATGATTTTACGGCCGGAATCGAACCGCCAACCTCTTGGGTACCCCGGCAAGGACTAAGGATTTATAGTCTTTAAATGACAAATTCAATCGATCACATTGTGAAAAACATAATCTAGGTGGGACCGAATTTTGAACCACCATAATCAATGAATAATATTGCATGTGTTTATAAAAATAAATAAAAGTACAAAAAAGAAAAAAAAGGTCCACACAAGACCTACTCAAAATTGTTGTAAAAAAACATGAGACCCAGTTTGGGCTTTATGGTTCTTTAGGGATTAATCAAAACTATAGAACACCAACCACCATGCCTATTCACACGAGTAGATAGGTTGGTTTGGGGGATCTCTCTAAAATAGTGCTACAAATGTTTTTTTTTAGCGCGGCTTGATTTTTTATTTTTATTTTATTCTATGGGTCTAGGGGTTATTTTTGAAAATTTTGAAATCAAAATTTGGGCCTACATTTTAATTTTCTTGTGGGGAAGATCATGTGTAATTCTGAAAGCTTACACGAGCTCAAAGTAGGAGGCAACTTTTTGATAAGTGCTCCACAAGTTTGTAAAATTAATTTGGAAAATTTGTCTTCGAGTACCAATGAATAGTACCAAAGCGTGGTGCCGAAGGTCATTGTTGCCACTAAGCTATTGCCAATAGTGGCACATTCCGTCCTTGGTACTCCAATACCACTGATTTTACTAGTTTTAAGTATTGGCGAGCTTTGATCTCGAAAATATTATTTTAATTCAAACAAGTTTTTGCAATATCCAATAAGTCATTAGACATATCCTTCAAATCTCGTTCTTTATTTCATCATGTGCTTTATTTGACCTCCTTGCAATGAATATATTTGACAATGCAATGAAGTAATTCCATCATACTTCAGTAATTGAATGCTTGTAAACTCAAAATTTTAATCAATTCAGGCATTAGAGCTTCAAAATCTTAGATACAAAGGCTTCTGAGAGTTGATATGAGTTCATACCTCTTTAAAAGTTGTATCAAAAACAAAATGAAATCCACTAAACTAATTACAACCTTGAAATCACAAAGGTAAATCATCAATTTCAAACTTATTCTAAGTTTTTATAGGCTTTTCTTCTAAATATTGTGACTAAAAGAAATTTAGTTGAATATAAGATGAAACTCAAAATGTACTCAAATATGCACATGTAATGAGTTCATCCTTCGATCAATTCAATCTTCCTTATTTAGTCGCTTTTGGTCACAAAACTTAGTACACTAAATAGTGTATTTAGTGTGAGGCACTGTAATTGCGAACATCATTCTAAATATCAAAAAACCTACTTTTGTAAAAACACTAAATGTGAATTCTCACACTATTTATGAAGAATAGTAACGTTTTGACATTGTGATTTTTTGAGATATGGATATTTAATGTGAGTAAGGAATGAAACTTGAGATGAAAGTTTAGATGGAAAAACTGAAATTTTAAAAATGGAATGAATCAAATTGGATGATAACTGACAATGAATCAAATTGGATGATAACCGCCAACACTAATTACCCACAAATTGACAATTAGTGTTAGACAAGTAGTAGGGGTAAGCACATTATTCATCACCTCACACTAAATACACTATTTAGTGTAGTTCTGAGACATTAAAATATAATGATTGAAAATTCACAATTAGTTTAATGGAATGAATTACATTCTCTTGCTTAAAATATCTTTAAAGTGACATCAAAATTCGGAGAAAACTTCAAAATCTTGTAGGATAGATTTATATTATATTCTCATCAATATGGTACAAGATGTAAGGAGTTTTTTCTTGCAATAATAAAGAACTCTCTTAGAAAAAACAGCATGTGAGCTTCAATTTTGACAGAATGTGGAGTTTAACCCTTTAACGTCCCAATTCAACATTGTTTTTAAAAATTTGTTATAAAATGTTTGATGAAAGCCAAAAATGGAGCTCGGGGGGTGCGCCTTTCATTAAAACCTAGAATCACCTGCGTTCGCTGCATGCTCTAAAAACCCCCTATATACAACTTTTTTTTTGTGAAATGAGGTAATATACAAACAATTGCAACAATAAATATACAAATGACAATATGTACACACAAAAAAAAATTCATTCATATATAGTCATTAACATAATTATACAAATATACTTTTGAACAAAAATCAACCCCTACAATATGTATAAGTGTATAACAAAATATTCTAACTTTCATCAGCAAAGTCGTTGAAAACTTTTTCATCTCCTGGATGTAACTCATAAACATTTGATTCGGCAATATATGTCATTGTAGCCAATGCAATTATTGTCTCTAAGTCTACCATCAAATGATCATATGTCCACTTGTTGTTAATTCCTTTTTGATACCAAGATAAACCAATCTCCACGTTTGATGGACGGTCCATCAAGTCAATTGGATCCCTATACTCCACCCAACGATTACCAAACTTCCTCCGCATCCTATAAACCCTCCCAACAAACCAAACCTTAACCAGAGTAGATTTTTTTGGCCTACCTCGTTTTTTCACAGTTTTAGCTTCAAGTGTGTTCAAAAAAGCATTCATCCTAGTTTCATCCAATATGAAAACTTATGCTATGTAATATAGTAACACTACCATACAAGTACAATTGTTGTATACTTTTTAACCCCTAAACGTCCCATGGGGATAGTATACACGTTGTCGTATGATTGAGATTTTCTACCAACAAGAAATTCTAAATTGGGATCTTAGTAGCTTGTTAGAACCGCATTGATCTAAATTTCAACTTCTCTTTTGACCTCAAATTCATTAGAGGTGTGGATTCATTCTAAATACAATCAAAACACAACGTATTCTAGTGGTCGCAAAGGCACGTTCAGACGTTTAGGGGTTAAAGGCCATCCATATAAGTACGTAATTACAAGATATAATATGTATACCATATGTATACGTAATACGGCATGGTTCGAATCAATACCCCTCTTGTGCACTCACGTATACTCGTACATGTTTAGTACAGTGCACCCCCCGAGAAATGGAGTTGATGTACAAAGAAAAGTTGTATATGCCAATGTGAAGATCACATCTGAACGGTTGGATTTATCATATATTTCTTTAATACTTTTTTTATTGATTTTGCAAGGTTTTCTCTTTAAAATCAATTAAAAATCATGAATTAACGGAATTTTTTGTAAAAAAATTGTAATGAAATTGGAAGAACATGCACTACGAGATTGTATGGTTTCCATTATTTGATTCTACTTATTTTGAAAAATCATCTTTAAGGTCTCACTTTTGAGCTAAGAATGAAACTTGACATAAACCACTTGTGTTGTTTTTCCAAAAATCATAATAACCTATTTTGAAAATCAAAACCGTACAAAGGATAGTCAACTTGCACAAGAATCATGAGAAATTTTGGTGGATGAAAACTGTCCAGTTTGGATTGAATTCGAACAGTCAAAATCTGTTTAGCGTCCAAATATTGGACGCAGGTGCCTGAAAGGAGCAGAGTCCAGGAAGAGGAGCTCCGGAAGGAGAAGGAAGACCAACCGGTAAGAAGGCCACTAGGCGATTCTAGCCCCAATCCGGAGACCAGGACCAAGTGGAGAGAAGACCGCCCGGAGGGAGGCCGACCGGGTGGCACCAGGCCGCAACAGGAAGAGCGGCAGGAAAGGAGAAGGAACCCGGGACTAGAACGACCGGGTGGAGCGAGACATCAGCCGGAGCAGAGAACAGGGGCCCGGGAGGGGAATCCGGATGAGGAGGAGGATTCTCCACAGCCGAAGCTAACCCGAAAGAAGCCGGCGAGAGGACAAGAGGCAATTTCTCAACCGGAGGTAGGCGGTCCTTCCCAGACACAACCTCAGGTGGATCCGATCGAGGAGCCCAAGCCAGAGGAGGAGACAGGGCCTTCTCCACCCCAGCCCCAGGAGCAACCGGTAGAGGGACCCGGACCAATGGAGGAGGATTCTACTCCGGCGGCTCCATAGGAGCGCATAGAAGAAGAGAACCGGATAGACCAGGAGGGAGGCCCGTCTCAGCCGCGATCCCAGGGACGGAAGAGGAAGTTAGTCCTCCTGATTGAGGGAGAGGAAGAATTGAAAGGACCGGATACCACGCTTAGAAAGAAGAAGGGACCGGCCCGGAGGAAGGTGACCCCGCTCAACAAACGTCCCAAGGAGGCAGGGGAAGACGAAGAAGAAACCGGAGATGAGGGGGACCAGGAGCGGGGAATGCCAGCGGAAGCAGAACCGGTCCAGGAGGCAGGCCCATCCGGAAATGTGCCAGCGGAACGAAGAGAACCGCTCCGGATGGAGGACATGTTACTGCAGACACGGGTGGCACTGGACATGGTTACGGAGCAGTACAACCCCGTGTTCGCTGCTCTCCGGGAGACAGGGACTCTTCTTCGGACGAACGACGTTCTGGAGTATCCGGCGCGGATTCGGAAGCTCTAGAGGAAACTCATCCGGAGCAGGGATAGGGAGAATGAGCTAACCGGACAACTGCAGGGCATCCGGGAAGCAGAGAGCGAATCGGCGGCTCTCTTGAAGGGATTTGAGGAGGAGCTGCAACGAGAGGTAGCCTACATTAAGAAAATGGAGGCCTACGTACAGAGGAAGGAGTTGCAGATCCGGGAGCAAGAGGATACCATCCGGAGTGTAGCAGAGACAAGCCGGCAGTGCGTCTCCAAGCTATCCGGATTGTTCCAATCGAATGGGGAGGCCCAAACGAAGGCCCGGTTGTACGACGAGCGGGTCCTTCAACCGGGATTAGAGGGAGCAGCTCGGATGAAGAATGTAGTCCGGGAGTACGCGGACAAGGTAGAAGCATATTTGGTGGAGTTCCGGGTACTGGCGGAATGCATCCGGGAGAGCTCTTCGGAGGAGGAGTCGGATCAGGAGGAACCTACCTCCCGGACCGTGGTGGATGTGGAGCCCATCCACATGGCCAGACCCGCGGGAGTAAGCCCAGAAGAAGTCCGGGATTTGAGTGTAGGTATGGAGGCAACGGATGTCCACCCGGACAGGGCGGAAAAGCAACAGGAGGGACAGTCAGCGGGGCGCGGAACTCGGGGAGATAGGCCGGCGGATCCAATCGTGGTAGGGAGCCCGGAAGATGAGGAATAGCAGCCGCAAGTAGACCTATAGCTACCCGGAATCATCGGAGTCCCGGAATTGGTGGCCCGGACTTAGTGGATCCGACCACTTTGAACGGGGTCCTTTTTGAAGAAGTAGGGTAGGACTGTGTTTGGAAGTTAGTTTTTAGGATTCTAATGTTAGTTGCAGCGTAGGAAGAGAACTAAGTCGTGGGGTTGCCCCCCCCCCCCCCCCCCCCGGCTTTTCCGGATCTGGGGGTTTCCCGGATCTGGTCGGCTTTGTGTTTTCTTTTTATCCAGGGATGTTACTCATTCCTGGGGTCTTCTTTTGTGTACCATTTTCTCTTTGTAAATGATCATAAGCATACTCTTCTACGACCGGAGCTGCTGAGTGTGTGTGTGTGTGTGGTTGTTGATTGAGATGGTGGTCCAATTAAGTCCCTTGGTAACCGGAAGAGTTGATCGGATTCTGTTGTAGATCTAGTTATTCCGCGCCCGGTTGCAAGGTGTGATCCAAGGTAGTGGCTGAGTGGATGGGAGGGGGTACTCCAGTCCCTTCAGAACTCCTGGACGGGTAGTCCGGTTGAGGTGCCAGCACCCGGGTAGATCATGTGACAGGAAGTTACGGAATAGCTAGAGTAACCGGGTTCTGTTGTAGATCCAGTTAAAAGTCTGGGTATTGGGCAAACTCGTAGATTGTTTGAAGGTGGCTTGTTCTGTACTCGGTTGCAAGGTATAATCCGGGAAAATGGCTGAGTGAATAGGAGGGGGTACTCCGGTTCTTTCAGAACTCCTGGACGGGTAGTCCGGTTGAGGTGCCAGCACCTGGGTAGGCCTTGTGATAAGGAGAGTCGGAATGATCAGAGTAAAATGAACTGTTAGGAGTCAAACCAATTCCGGATACCCCGGGTAAACGTCCATCTCGATTATCAAGTCGTTGTAGTAATTTGTAGAAGGGGGAAACCCGGGTTACGCTTAAGTGACCGGCTGTGGGTTTGGGATGAATCTGCAGCTGAAGCGTAGTACGGGGATTACCCGGATAGAGGAACGGAGTTAGGATAACCGGAAGGTAGTGAATTTCCCATCACTTAAATCAGCAGGAAGGGTGTGTCTTTCAATCCAGCACCACTAATGTGAATGGAGAACCCTCTGAAGGAAAACAGAGGTTAATATAAACCGGTTTGAGTTGTTTTGATAGACTGGGCAGAGTACGGTTGGATAAATTCCCAACTCGGACGAAAACCGGATCTAGTCGTAACCGGGTCAGTCAGTAGGAGGAGGCCCGGTTTGGTAGGAAAGAGGAATTCAGCTGGTGACAAAGAGAGACAGATCACCTGTCCGGGACCATCTCCGGAAGCTTTCCACTTCACAGAATCCCTGCGGAACGATAACCCGAAAATCACCTCTACGAGCGTTCTTAATACGAAAAAGTGCGTTCTAGGGGAATATCCGGTATCACGTGCTACGACACCAATCATATTGATGCCCATGCCCGTTTAGATAAATCAATTAATTAAACACTATTACCATACACAATGCCGGATACATTCTACTACATAACAGAAAAACCACAAAATCACCAAAAATTCCTAATTGAAAAAAAAAAAAAAAAAAAATCTTCACAAAAAACCCATACATGGGAAAGCGGCTTAAAGCTACTTTTTTTAGGATCTTATCTCAGGTAGTAGGATAGGGCCGGTTGGTGGTACAACTTTCCTGCCTATGAATATTTCACTAGCAGTGTCAAGTCACCATATCACATTACTGCTCCAACGGGCCCTCACAGGAATCGAACCCGGACCACATAACTATGATACAACATCCTCACCACCAACCCACTGGACAGATGACTTAACGACCACCAACCCAAAAATCCACCATTTAAACACCCAAAGCTTTTTATTTTATTTAGTTATGTGTCAGTTGT
Source organism: Pohlia nutans (assembly GCA_022496805.1). Classification (NCBI taxonomy): domain Eukaryota; kingdom Viridiplantae; phylum Streptophyta; class Bryopsida; order Bryales; family Mniaceae; genus Pohlia; species Pohlia nutans. The sequence goes on from CM040086.1 coordinate 10,023,980, forward strand.
TAGGAGTTCCAAAAGTGTCTATTCCCGAAAGGGGTGAGTAGTTTGGTCTTAGTGGCCCTTTGTCTGGTGGGCATTGGCTCATTAACCAAATGAACAGACACTATATTCACGCCGGCCCTATAAAAGGACCGGAGTTTCTATCTATCTGAAGAGTTCATCTGTCTACTTGAATAGTCTGTATAGAAAGCTGTACGTGATCAATGCTGTGCTTGCAAATTTGTATCAATAAAAGCAAGAAAGTGTTTATTTTTATTAAATTTCAATAAGAAAATAATAAAACTATATGTCAATTCAATTGAGAAAGGAAAAAAGCAACCAAATTCATTGACCTGTTTGAGAGTATTTAACCCTTTAACCCTTTAACGTCCCGATTTAACACTGTTTTCAAAGATTTGTTATAAAATGGTTGATGAAAAACGAAAATGGAGTTGATGTACAAAACAAAGTTATAAATGTCAATGTGTAGATAACATCCGTACGGTTGGATTCATCATATTTATTATTAATATTTTTAAAGTAATTTTGCAAGGTTTTCTCTTGAAATTCAATTAAAAATCCAAAATTAACACAAAAAAATTTTAAAAAATTGTAATGAAATTAGAATGACATGCACTACGAGATGGTATGGTTTCCATTATTTGATTCTACTTACTATGGAAAATCATATTTAAGGTCTTTCTTTTTGAACTAAGATTGAAACTTGACATTAATCACTTTTGTAAATATTCAAAAATTCACATTATCTTATTTGGAAGATCCATACTATACAAATGGTATTCAACTAGCACAAGAATGAAAAAAAAAAAAATGGATGAAAAACATCTGGTACCTACAGAAATCGAGCTGCTGAAATTCATCTGGCGTCCAGAATCTGGACGCCGGCGCGCTAAAGGGTTAACGTCCCATTCCTTTTGAAAACAGTCAAACTACACTTTTATACACATTTTAGCTATGAAGATTTGTTAAAATATATATTTTAATATTTTTCATCCATGAAATTGTATGTTTTCTATTAGTCCTAAAATTTTCCAATTTTTCTTATACGAAATGAAATTTTTACAAATTTTTAATTCAAACACTTCAAAAAATTCATATTAATTACAAAAAATCTTCAAAAAATATAATTTTCTTAGAACATGTGCAAATGACAATGGAGAATCACATGATATGTTTTTGTAGAATTTTTTAATTATAATTTTAAAATTCAAAATGTGAACATCATATGCAGTGTAATTCAAACCTTGAGCTACCTAACTTGCAACAGTAATAAAATATTCAATACTTCAAATTTATAAGATCCGAAAAGTGAAGTGAAAACTAAACTTGATAAGCTTCATCTTCTTAAGTGAAAGCAATAGCAAAAAACTTCATCTTCAAGGTCAAAATTGGCTTTGACCAACGCGCATCTACTATATGGATGCGCGGTCCTTAAAGGGTTAAAAGTTCACTTCTTAGTCGATTTTCCATTCACATTGGAGCTATTTGTAAAGTCCAGCCAAAAAAATCCACAAGAGGACTAACAGATAAGGAAAAAGTGGTTTTTAACCCTCAAAGGGCCGATGGGGATAGTAGATATATTGTTGTATATTTGACATTTATTGTAAATAGAAAGTTCCAAATTGAGATTTCAATAGTTCATTAAAATCATGTTGACGTGAATTTTAACTTCACTTTTGATTTTAAACCCTTAGGAGGTGTGGAACCATGCCAAAGACTATGGAATATTGGTGTATAATACTAGTCGGAAAAGACTATATGAACCTTTAAGGGTTACGCTTGAAAAGCGACAAAAACAAGTTTTGGTTCTGTTTTTTTTTCGACCAATCACAACGCATTGCGTTATCATAGAGATTTGAACCTTGCATCTTACCAAAGTTAAAGAAGCTTCCCCAAGGCACACTCAAATTTCCATGGAAGAATCTTCATGTGTCCCCCATGTTACCTTCATGTTCTCCCTAGTGAAGGAGCTTGGTAGCTTGTGGTAGTAGGTGTTAGAAAAGTGTATTTTAGGAATGAAAAAAGAGCTCATCAAATAAGGTATGTTGTATTTAGTTTGCAGATAGCTCTATTGGCCACTTAAAAATGATTCAAAGTATATCTTTTCGTACAAGGCTAATTGGATTAAGAAAATAATACTTTTGCAAGCAATGTGCTATCCCAATAAAACACATATTATCTTATACTCCTAGTCGTATATATTACCTACACATATTATTCCGACAATAAAAAATGAATTGTAAGACTTGTATAAAACTTTACAATAAGTGTAAAGAAGATTGGGACAAAGCCTTGTGTTTACACCGTCCTTGTTCAAAATCCCCACACCAAAGTCCACACAACATTTGAAGAGAGTACATGAACCACATTCCCTTCTTGTAAATGGTGGATTCTAGTGGTATATTAAATTATTTTTAAGTAAAAAACCAACACTAATTATAATAGAAATTATTGTGTTTGTGTAGGGATTCGTATATTTAAATTGTGGCAGGCCTTTTCAGGCCTTAAAATGCTTGTAAAGGAGGATTAGTTCAAACTTTCATTCTTTTTGGTAGATGTTTTGGAAAAGGGTTTGATATTAATTAGTTTATTTTAAAATGTATCCAAAGATTTTTTTGTTGCAATGTGCAATTTTATAAATTAAATATAGTGAGATTAGGATTAGGTTGATTTGGAGAGACTTTGTTTATAAAGATGGTTTCTTACTCGCAATATTTCTAACCAAAGCTTGAAATTGCAATGCGACGTATTTTTTGATAGTGTCCATCCTTATGTAGGAGAAGATCCATTATGGTACAATATTTTCTTGAGGTCTCTCATTAAAATTTTCTACATTTATTAAGATAAAGCATCCAGATTTCCTAGAGGAGATTAATAATTTGCAATTTTGACAATTTTCAAGAACAATTTTGACAATTTTGACAATTGTATTTGTCTATTTGTTATAAGGTTGTAGATGTATGATCATAGCAACTCAATCGTACATTTTTCCATATGTTTGTTTGAGTTGATTGACCATAAAAGGCATATTATGGTTTGATACTTGATGGGTCAAAATAAATGTTTACAAGTGTTTTCTATATATTGGTAAAAGAAAAATTTAAATAATTGTGTGATTTGTAAATCTTTGACCGTAGGATTACTCCATATGTGTGCTCGCAAGGTAAATTGTGGAAGGTGTTTTTGCACGTGGATGCATGTAAAATTTGAGAGCGGGAGGGGTTTTAATGGTATTCTTATTGGTAGAAGAATTATTGGTTTTTTCCCTTCCTTTATCTATACATTAAGGAAGGTTGTTTATTTGTTTGTTTTGTTACCTTGAGGTCTCCTAAACTGTGCACCCGCCGGTCGTGTTTTTGGTACTATTGGAAAGCTCTCAACAAGGAAGAATGCACAAGGTTTGTTTTGTCATGTTTGGACCTACAATGTGAAAGTGATGGATATTTAATTGAGTTTTGCCATTGTAAATTGAAGTAAATTATGAAAAATGGACTATGAGACAATTGGTATCATTTTTGGCATTGTCGGAAAGCTCTCGACTAGTAGGGCTGCACAAAAGTTTTTTTTGATAGCTTTTGGACCTACGGTGTGGAAGTTATGGATTTTTAATCAAATTGTGTTACTATAAATGAAATTACTTTGTGAATATTTTTTTTGGAAAAGAAATTAAAAAAAAAAACGCATTGGGAATATGGGAAACACAAGGACATGTCCAACACGAGGAACATTTAGACCAACTCCACAGGGCCACAATAGTATCTAGTTATTGTTATTTTGAAAGGGGTGTGTGGTTTATGATAGAGTTGGAAGAAAAACAAACCTGAATCCAATCAGTTTCAAAGCTTGGATGATGAATTTGTCCGCACGCTAATTTTGATAAAATTTAAATGAAGCGATATAATTTCAATAAAAGCTTTAGTGTGATGAAGAAAACCTTATACATGTTTCATACAACGTCATTCCACACATCCACAAAAACAAATAGAAAGGAAATTAATTTAAAAAAAAAAAAAAAAAAAAAAAACTGTAATAACACATTTTAAACATTACTACACTGATGTAAAATTAGGTGTAAAATTTGGTCATGTGGGCATCAAATGCTTGATAAAAGGCAAGTTGTCCCATTCACCATGATATGGGTTGATGGTTTTTGAAGAACTTAATAACACAAATTTTGTTAAAATTAAACTAGCAAATTGGAAAAGTGATGGGGAGTGCTACCATTTGCAATAAAGATAGGTCCGTAATTTTTTTACACTGCTTTAATTCGTGAAATAAGAGTGTTGTAAAAAAATTGGAGACCTATCTCTATTGCGAAAGGTAGCACTCTCTATCACTTTTCCAATTTTGTAGTTCAATTTTAACGAAATGTCACTCCAAAAATCACTGCACTTAAAGTATCACATTTCAACCCATCACAACAAATTTCATCCACAAATTGTCAATATTTTATTTGTAATCGAATTACAATAGAATTTCAAATTTTAAGTTATAAGTTTTATACAAAAAAAATTGGTGATAGCAATCATAGATCTTGCAGTGTGATAGAATCATAAATTCATGATGTACAACTTTTATTCATACATCAAGTTCAAATATCCCTATTAGTTGCATTTTATAATGCATTTTTGCAATTCTTCATATTTGAAAAGAGCTATGGGCATCTAGGAGATAAAGAACAATGCAAGTTCTAAGATCTTGATAGTATTTTGGGAGAATCTTGGTCATAACTTCTACTCCGTTGCACCAAATTGGGGTTTTAAGTGCCAAACTTAGCCCCTTTGAAGGATCTATATTTCTTTAGAATAGAACCAAAGTACCGTACGTGGAAGGCAGGTTCGGCACTTTCATGTCGATTAATTAATAAAAGTTGAAACAGTGAAGTCGACACTTTCAAAAGTAATTATTAAGAAATCGGCTATTAACCCCTAAACGTCACAGCGTCCAGAAACTGGACGACGAATGATTTCAAAGCCTTCTCACGTTCTCATCAACGCTAGGATGATACTCATCCAATTTTTTGGAGATTCTTCACCAAGTTGTTGTCCTATCTAATGGCTGGATTTAGTCATACTAGAGTACATATTTTCTAAAATTACAAATGTAGAAGTATGTCAAGTTGTTGACCGAGCCAAAATTGCATTGACTCTAGTTCAAAGTGGAATCGTGAAAAATGAGGTCATAAATTTAAGAAACACAAAAATTTCAAAGTATCACCACGTTTAAGAGTATCTCATTTCAAACTCATTCCAACAAATTTTACTCAAAAAATATTGAAATTTAGTTTGTAATCGAATTTACAAGGAATTTTTATTTTTAACTTTCAAAATTTATAATTAAATATTGGTGATTGTATTAGTGAATGGAACCGTACGGATGGAATCTAAAATTCAAAATCTAGAACTTTCATTTGTATATCAATTCCAAAATATTCTTCTAAATAGTAATTTATAATGCTTTTTCTCAAATTGTCAATTCCAGGGACACCCTGGTACGTTAAGGGGTTAATAACCAACATTAAATTTTCCAACAGCTAAACATTTTATTTCATTTTTTGTCTACGATCTTTGTTAAGTGTTATGTATTTATTTTATTTATTTCAATTTTTTTTAACTTGTTTTTTGTTGATTTCGACAAAACACTTAATAAATTTATTTTATTTTTTGACATTTTTTTGGGGAATTATTTTCTACCAACAATGCCATCCACGTATGGTAAATCAAGAAGAGAATCATGCTTAAAATGAAGATAAAAAATATTTTGGGTGTCGAATCTAGAAAGCATATGTCCCTTAACCCCTAAAGGACCAATCAACCATATTATGCTTGATTTTTGGTCAAAGGCCCCAAAAATCAAGTATCTTAGCTTTACTGTAGTTGGTGTTTTCATTAGATGTTTAAGTTAAGTTATGATACATCTTTTGACCGTTGGGATTGGAGAATAAACTTCATTTGAAGCTTTTCCACCGTTGAGAACTTTGAATTTTGAGTGTCCAAAATACAAAGGGCTTTCTAAAGATGCTTTAATTTCTTCACCTTCAATTTTTTACTCCATGTAAATATAACTTTTATCTACCTTAAATATAAATTTTAATATTAAATTTGACAAAAACATATTTATTTTGAATTTTTACCTTGTTTACATCATAAAATTTGTAAATATTCAAAATATCTTCCAATCATGTTGAAAATTTTGTCATACCTTCATAATGTTGATGATTATCTATGAAAAATTATAAATCATTCAATGTGATATTTAAAGTATGCAAATTATAGTGCTTTGACTTTTACAAAAGAGGTGAGGACCTTTAGGGGTTAAGGTCTAAATTAAAACTGAACACACTTTTTAAGAATGAGGAAATTTTGTAGGCCACATAGTACAATGTTGATGATGTAATGCTGATGACGCAATGCTAACATCAGCAACACATATAAGTGAACTGTAAGAATCCCTATATTTACCCTCAGGGAAAAGGGTCCAAATTGCATGATTCATTTCAAGGCTGAGAATCAGTTCCTGGTATGACATTGGCTACTGGATTCGTGCTATCCAAATTCAGTAAATGAATGGCGTATTTAGTGTCCTGGAAACTATTTTTCAAATTGGAGACTATTGGTTTATTATTATTAATATTATTATTATTATAACAATAATAATAATAATATTGTTATTTTTTAGACTTTATTTCCATTTGGAAGAGAGAACAAAGGAACCCCTCCTTAGCCTAGTTGAGACTATGGTCGATTGTCCTAAAACCACCAACTTAAGCAATTTGGACTATTTTTGGCAGTGCTAAATCTGAGAAAAAATGACTGCATTCAAAATAGGTTTAGATGAGGATTGTAAAAATTTGCAGCATTTAATTCACATTTGTCGATTTTATACAAAATTCCAAAGTGGAAAGTAACCTCTAACCGATACATCACATACCAATTTCCTAAGTTCACACTATGTTGTTCCTAGATTTCGCTCATGAGCTAACCCAAAACCCCCACTATTTTTTTGCAATGCTTGGCATGCCATTGGTTTACTTGAATAGTGAAGTTGGTGGTTTTGAGTCGTAACTATGGTGGCCCCAAGAAAGTTGTATATGTCATAATTGGGGGAGGTGGTGGTTTTAGCACATCCTACCTTAGTCCAGAGGTAGGACAGACAAAAGAGGATTCCAGAATCAGTGCAAATTGATGATAACAGTATGTGGTGGGACAAAGTTCCATCGCAGATAAATAGATAGAAACTTTGGTCCTTTTTCAAGGCCATCGTGAATAAAGTGTCTGTTCGTAATGTTAATGACCTAGTGTCAATCGGACAAAGGACTGGTTCAATCTCACTATGAGTTCTATCCTTCTGCAAATGATTTTTTAGCGTGACCATCTGGAATCAAACCGTTTGAGGGTGTATGATGCAATATTAGGGGGACTTCTTCTAATTGTTTCTAATCGTTTTTGCTAAACAATTCTACCGTAATCTAAGAGTCCTTTCTAACATAGTTGTTTAATCCTAAATTTAGACCAGACTTCTTGATCACAGACTTTGACATTGCGCGTCAACCAAATGACCCATTGTGTAACTCCACGAAGGATCATCCAAATTTGCTTCATTGAGATGTGTCTAAAGTGCACACGTCTAGCAAAGAGGCATTGCTCAATTGTGAATGGTCGGTGTACTATCATGCAATCTCTACCTCGCAATAGCTTGTGTATGGTACTAAAGCTAAATTTCCATGAATTTCCATACACTCTATGAGACATGGCATGAGTAGAATCTATGGATGTAAGTTTTGATAACTTGTTGTGTACAACATTCACACTTCTTGTCGACGTCTGCTCTTTAGGATCTCCACGTGTTTGTTGCTAATGCTTTTTGCCAGATTGACCATTCAAAGCCTCCTTCTTTCTTGCCTCTTTGTTTCTTCCAGGGATCTTTCAAATCCAAGGAAAATTTGATTTGCATCTCATTCCTCCACTTGGGTTCAATTGGTTTCGAGAGAGTTAGCATGCAAACAAGTAAATCGTGTCCTTTCTTAGCTAAATAGTGGAGGAATTTTCTTCAATCTTTTCATCCCTATAATTTAGGATCAAATTGACCTATTTGACCTGGTAGATCGTAGAAGACCCAAATTGTGCTATTTCGTTCATTCTTCTTCACTTCTACTACTTTGATTCTTTTTATAGGGCCTTTCTAATTCTCTATGCATATCTAGGCTCTCTACTAGGTAAGGATGGTTTTTTTAGCTCCTAGTGAGTAAATGTTAACCATACTATGGGGTCGTTGGATATATATCCAAATACTATACTTGTCAATGAGACACTAGTATTAAACATTTGTACATGTTTCTATGACATAAATAATCTTCAATGCAATATAGTGTATCATATGGTAGACAACAAAATGGATAGAAAACATTCAAATATGAATTTCTTTACCGTGAAGCTTGAGTCAACCTTTTACATTTTCACTCCACATCAAACCCTTCAAAACACGCTCTCGGACTAAGATTTGGTGATATCTTGTATTCAATTACACATGTGATGAAATCTTGCCCTACATTTTAAACAAAGAAAAAATATCCATCAACCACCATGTAGTCAATTCCGCCCTCATGTACCAATTGTTTACATTAGTGTTATAAAATACTAGTATACACCACTGGCATTGCATGAGGGTGGAATTGAGTATTAGTTGATAATGGGTATATCTACTTTATAGTAATTTGTGATTGAGCTATAAACTATACATTGAACACACATAGTGTATAGGGTTGGGTCTCTATAATTTGTAGGTGTAGACGAACTTTCATTTGAAGTGTGAATATATTGGAATGCATTCAAAGATGAGAACGTTTATATAATATCCACAACCTATTACTGAAAATAAAAGATTATGGAAGTTTAGGGCCGATGTGAGAGCCACGAAATATTAGCAAGATTTAGTGATATATCTGAGTATGACCCTCTATAATCAATTCAATGAAAGGCTTGGTACTCTAAATTGATGGAAAATATTGATCATCTATATATAGTGATGGTGACTAGTTCACACATAGATAGAAACTTCGTTTCTCGTTCGAGGTCAATGTGAATAAAGTGTTTGATCGTAATGACAATGACTCAGTGCCCACCAAACAAGGGGCCATTGAAACAAAACTACTCTCTCCCATTGGAAATAAACACTAGTCATCTGAAACGAAGTGATCAAAAGTAACAAATAACAAAAACTACCATAACCTAGTGGATGGATTGGTTCACGGACTGTACATAGAAACATATAACCACTCAAAGGGAGTGGAGACAATAGTTTGTGCCACCAAATTTTAACCCCTAAATGATCAATCGACCATTTTTTGGTTGGAGCCCAAACAAGAGTGACTACCATGGTAAAAAAATGACATTTTTTGAGTTTTGATTTTTTGTTGAAATTGGAGGTAGAGATCATGTTCTACTGTTGTTTGATGCATTTCATTTGCAATATTGAAGTTCACTAAGGAATTTTTCAAAGACAAACACCTCAACAATGTCCTATCGTTATAAAAATTTCTATTTCAAGAAAGTAATGATATTATCTCCTTTAAAATTTTAGCATAGAATGTCTAGTTTTAACCAATTATACCAAATTTCAAATTCTAAAAATAAAAATTGTAATTTTGGTGAATATGAAATGGTAAATGCTTCTAAATTCATTAAATGAATGTCTAAAACATATTTTGAAAATTCGACGATACAAACAATTACTAAACATCTTGCTTCTCATTTTCTCTTTTTAATTGGACCAAATTTCATCAAAGTTGTAGAAGTAACCTTTTATAACATATTTAGGTTTTTTGCTTACCTTCTCTGTCATTTAGGGGTTATATGTGATGATAGTGCTTAAGGGTGAATCGAAAGAAGAAGGGTGTTACGTGTTGGCCGTGTGGTGCTTTGTCCTTGTTGCTCTTAAAGTAGGATGCCCTAAAACCACCACCACCCCCTATTATGACATATAGACCTTTCTTGGGGCCACCACAGTTGAGACTCAAAACTACCAATTTCACTATTCAACTAGAGCAATGGCATGCCAAGCATTGCAAAGAAATGGTTGGTGGTTTTGGATATCATTATGAGCGAAAATTAGTACCACATGGTGTGAACATGGAAACCTAGAGGTCTATATTGGGTGACGAAGTTCTTTTCACTTCAAAAATTTATATCAATTTGAATATTGAGAATTAAATTGCAAAAGTTTGTGCATTCTGTGAGAAATTTTCTTCCAGATGACCAAAAAAATAGTCCTCACAAACAACCTTGTTAAAATGAGCCCATATTTCTTAAGTTGGTGGTTTTACGACATCTTACCTTAGTTGTGTCTTGGTCTATGTTCCTTCTCATGCCTCTTATGGCTGGAGCAATTTGTTACCAAGTTCTGCCTATTCCCGAAAGGAATGAGTGGTTTGTACCAATGGCCACTGGCAAAACAAACAGACACTTTATTCACGCTGGCCCTCTAGTTGGACCGGAGTTTCTATCTATCTATCTATCTTTTTGGGTTCTTTTTGCAATGAAAGTCATTTTCATTTGTTAAAAAATTAAAATTAAAAAAAGAAGAGAAGGGTGCGGATGCTCTTACGCTACATGAGAATTTGATACCATCCCGGCATTTAATACAAACCTACCAACTATTTTTGTGTGATAGCAATTACTTCTTGACAATGAACCAAGACATCTTGAGCTTGCTAAGTTTGACCAACTTTGGGGTAGACAGTATCTCCTTTGCAATAGAAGAGAATGGCACATTAGAGAAATTCGCAAAGTAAGAGGACCAGTGATCCACAGTTGAGTCCCGCATCCTGTATATTTCAGTTATCCGAATAGTCGCTCACACAAGCTCATAAGAGGTGTGCCGGGCTAACATTGGTAGTCCACTAGGCACTTGGGGGCCACGAGGTCCACGGTTCAAACCTTGGCGGCCTCTATTGTTGGTCCTTGTGGTGCATTAATGGGCGGGCCCCGACGGCATACTCGGTGGCGCGTCTTGACCCGGGAGCAAACTCACTCACCCTACTTTACTTACCGGAAATATAACTCATCCGGTTTTTATTTTTGGAGCCCGACACTCCTACTTTTATTGTCTTATGAGCCAGAATCTTTACTGACCCAGTACCGGAACCCTGAGATTTCAGGACTTTACGAATTTCTCTATTGCCTGGGAAAATTTTAATCCCACTCAATTTCTGTAGTTTAGGTTCCGGTCTGTCCGCCCTGCATCGGTCCTGGTGCGGTGGCTCTGTATTTTACTCTCCTTGCAATTGATTCTTTCAATTTGTGCCAAAAAAAAAAACAATGAACCAAGACATCGGTCAGCCATTCCAGCAACAACGGATAACTTTTTGTGCCTGTCTTTATTTCTTTATTTTATTGTTGAAACAGACAACGGATAACAGGAAGTGTCCCTTGCACCGGCTAGTTGCGCAGGGCTCGGGGCTGCTAGCGGCTCCATCCTCACGGGTTCCCTTTGTGTCCTTATATTTATATTTTCTTGTTTTTTGGCTAGTCTTTTCCTAACAATTAACACGGTTTTCCCTGCCCAGGCCGTCTTTGGCTGGGTGCCTTTGTATCCGTCATTCTTGCAATGTAACGAGTTTCATTTGTTTAAGAAAAAATACTCGAGAACCTTGAAAATTACATTTTTATAAACCCTGTGACCATGAGAATAATCCATTTTTCTGGGTCAATTTTAGATGCTTTCATGTATACATGCATTTTGAGTGCCAACGCTGTGACATTAAAGAGGGAAGAGTGCATTAAGTTATGAAAGGATGATTAGGGAGAGGATAATTAGGAAGAGGATCATTAGAGGAGGATCATTGGGGGAGTGAAATTAGGGAGGGGAATAAGCGTCATGACATTTGGCGATCACAGGGTGGCTCAGAAAGGGGGCTGGCAGGGCGCATTGAAAGCTGCCGGAAGGGGGTCTATTTTAGGTGGGGATTCAGCAGTGAACCTCACTCAGTATTTTATCTCTTTTGCAGTAAAGGGATTCCCGTTCCTTTTTTTAAACTATTTTTTTTAAAGAGTAAAAAACATAAAAAAAACCTCACACAGTCCAAGTGAATGGATGAGTTTGGCAGGCAGGGCCCAAGTGAGCCTCCCCTTCCTAGTTCCTACAATAACTTAAAAGCAGGCGCCTCCGGTCCAGTTGGCTGGCCACCCTGACCAGCCCCCACAGACTTTTCTACCCTTCTCCTCACTCTGTCTTCTCAGATTCAGAATTGGCCTGCCTCACTGTAAGCTCTCCCATCTCTTCCACTTGCTCTTCAGTTGCTGAAGCAATTGATTCAAAAGCCAAACTTGACTCTCGTGTCAGTCAGCCGAACGATCAGTAGTTTGGGCCTCGAAACGGAAAATTCATTGTGAATTCGTTGTGTTTGTTGCATGAGGTATATATGCTAGCGCTCTCACGTGTCTGTCTGGGATCCGTTTCGTTGTCATGTGTGCAGGCACCCTCAGTCGCATATTTTTTTAAAACTAATTGCACCTTGGCAAAAAGTCTGGCACAAGATAGATAATGTGCCTTTCTGTAAGAGAAACGAATCGTGTGTTTTGGACTGATCCAATGTACGATCACGACAATCGTCAATCTGTTCAGGTTTGTGGCGTTACGTTCTAGATATGTATATATATAATAATCTGCGACAGTCGACTGAGAGGAAATGAATCTAGGACCCAGAAACCAGATTAATTACTGCTACCAGGAGTAAGTTGGTTTCGTGATGAAGCTGTGAGTAGTCTGTGTAGAACGTGAGTGACAGAAGGGTAGCGTGCATGGCGATCATGGCACCTGCAGCAGCACCGGAGCAAGCATTGAAGGGGCTGATGCGCGGTCCCGTTTTCACGACAGAGTCGTCTTATAAGAATATTGGATCAGTCTCGGAGTTTTCTGACTCGGGATGGCAAGTTACGCTCCCGAATTCGCCGTCCATAGCCGAGATTCAGGGATCGGGGTACGAGTCATGGGAGCATCTGCTGAACAATCCCGGCGGTGGATTCGAGCTCCCTGTCGTGGTGATGTCAGGAGTTGACGATGCTCAGCATCAGGAGTTGTTGGAAGCCATTGAGGGAATCAGAACTAGTATCGCGACCATGGATGCGAGACAGGAGCTCGTCATCGTCGCTGCAGCAACCGGAGCGAATAATATTAATGCTCCTCCTTGCTCGGAGGTTGTTGCTAGTATGCAGCAGCCGCTTCCAGTTGCAGCAGCAGGCTCTGAACCTGCTCGATCACCTGCTGATGTCGACCCTACAGCACGCAAACGGAAAAAGGATCGTGAAGACCCCAAGGTAAGAACTCTCTATTCTCTTCACCCATTGCTCGAATTCCGTTTCTAGCTGTCTCTTCATAACACTACAAGAAAACTGGTCACTCAATTCTCACTGCTATTTTGAGCAGGGATCGTGATGACCCCAAGGTAACAACTCTCCATTCTCTTTACCCATTGCTCGAATTGCGTTTCTAGCTGTCTCTTCATAACACTACAAGAAAACTAGTCACTTTTCACTGCTATTTGGAGCCAATCTAGAGTTCGTGAGTCACATAAGACAGATGCAGGTCACACAGGAAAATGAAAGGTTTCCTCGATTTCAGTCAATGAAAAACGACCAGTTTTCTTGTAGTGTAACCTCAATGGAGCTCGTTTCTGGATATCATCGATCTCATAGCTAGTCTGTAGAACTCCCAAGGTAGCTATTCTCCCATCCGAATTGTCTCTTCATAACCTCAATGAAGCCCAGTTCTAGATATCATCGATCTCATACTCTTGTCGGTGTCTGTAATCATTTGGATGCTACTTAGACTCTTACTTTCTTCTAAGAACTTTGCCTAATGCACAACTAGGTAACAACTTTTCATTCTCTGCACCCATTGCTCGAATTGCGTTTCTGTCTCTTCGTAACCTCAATGGACCCGTTTCTGGATATCATCGATCGCATTCTGGGATGAGAGATTCTGCTGCAATTTAGAGGTGATTTTGAGCTTGGGGGGGGCGGGGGGTGGGCAATGATGCAGCGCTCGGACAAGCGGGCCAAGTCTGTGAAGGCCAGCTGCAGGGATCGATCCTCGGGCAGTGAAAACTCGGGGGAATCCGGAGGATCTGAGCCGCGTCCGGGCCGCAAGGAGAATCCGCCTCCGAAGCAGCAGCAGCAGGTGGAGTATTCGAAGCAGGACTACATTCATGTGCGCGCGCGGCGCGGGCAAGCCACGGACAGTCATAGTTTGGCGGAGCGCGTGCGGCGCGAGAAGATAAGCGAGCGCATGAAGTTCCTGCAGGACTTGGTGCCCGGCTGCCGCAAAGTCACCGGCAAGGCCGTCATGCTCGACGAAATCATCAACTATGTCCAATCCCTGCAACGCCAAGTGGAAGTATGAATGACATACCATGAATTCCCACTTTTCTGTAGTGTAATTCTGTTTTTCTTCTGGCTTTTTCTGATTCTCCTTTATTCAAGGATGCAATTCTCTATTATGAATCTTAGAGCCCAACTTTCATGGGTTCAAAAAGTTGCCCATGGAAGTAGGCAAGATGAGGGGGAAAGTGGGGTTAAAGTTTATCTCATACCTAGCCACGAAGTAATGCAAACTTCCATAAAGTAAAATATGAAAAAATTAGGGAGGATTTGCCATGAAATCAAGGGCATGAGAACTCATAACATTCTAGAAAAAACATCCTTTGAATTGGTCACATCCCCAACACATGAAAAACAAATCTTTGGTCTTGAACACCTTGTTTTACAAAGTTGAGCTCTTCAAACCAATGAGTCATTGTCCAGTATGTCAAAGCTTTGATTTTAGCACACTACTAGAAAATTTAACTATTATGTTGATTCGGTTGCGTTGATTAGGGACACTTTTGTGTTGATTTGGTTGTGTTTTTGTTCAAATCAACAGATTGCTGTCAAAATCAACAGAATAGTGTGTTTTTGTTCAAATCAACAGATTGCTGTCAAAATCAACAGAATAGTGTCCCTGATCAACAGAATAGTCGGATTTTCTAGTAGTGGCATGACTTTTTTTCTAAAACTGACATTGTTTCCAAAACACGTGCTTCCTCTCAAGAATCAAAGTCATAATCATTTGACTCCCAGTTTCTTTTTAAACCGCATTTGATTTGGCACTAGTATGATTGTGATTGTGATTGATAGACTTTGAATCTTGGATATTAACTTTAGTGTATGAATTTTCGATGGTGAGTTCAACGGAGCTCACTCAGGGTTGGTGTGATGGTGTGAATTGAATGCAGAGTTTATCAATGAAGTTGGCGTCAGTGAATCCAGCGCACTCCAGCCACTGGACGTTGGAGAGTTTGTTGAGCCACAAGGAGATTCAATTCTCCAACATTAACAGTTCGGAGCTTCGGTTAGCTTCTTCCAACTCGGTTGCTCGACAACAACCGTTTGGAATGCTGCAACAACAGCAGCCACCTCCTGCAGTGGTGGTCCAACAACAACAACAACAAGAAGCTGGGCTTCAACTTCCTTTTGGTTTCAATGACATGGCGCATTTGAATTCGGCTCTCCGAAATAACAATAATACTACCTCCTCTCTGAGCCCTCCCGTTCCTGACGTGACGTCCTTGCGGTCTTTTCACACCAATGTATCCCAGGTGAAGCTTCCTTCTTATTCAAGCACAATCACTAGTAGAAAAGGTGGCGCTTCGAGGGACATGCCGAGGCAAAATCACTGTGCATGCGTGGAATTGGGCACTACTTGGCAGTGCCACCTTTTCTACTAGTGAATGAATTTAACTTTTACACCAAATCTGAAATCTTGAAGAGGTTTAGATTTAAGATCCTAGGACGATTTGATATGAAGAAACCAATTTTAATATTATTTTGGCTCATGCATTAGAGATGGCAGTTTTAGTAAGTTTTTGGAGCAAAAACACCTCTGATTCTTTTATGGTTAACTCTAAAGGACATGGCTTTCTTGATCCTCACACCCAAAATCTCTTTTTGATTTATTTGAAAGAAGTATAGATACCTTAAATATGTTTGTTAAATTGGCATTTAAAAAACCCGTTTTGGTTCAAAGAAGCAAAGTTAATGAGCAAGATTTTCCCAGAAAAAAAACAAGAAGCCTGTGGAACTTAATATGTTTTTTAAGAGTTAATATCACATAGTTTTTTTTCTCGCAAAAACCTACAGAATGGATGTCTCTAGTTCAAAACTTACTTTTTTTGACTGATTCATTTTGTGATCGTGAGTACAGTTCAGTGGACGGGATGGGGAGCTTCAGAGCGTAGTGCACATGGGGCTGCACCAACAAGGCCAGCTTGGATCATTTGCAGGTCACCTTCATTGTAAGCTTCTTCTTTTAAAAAAAAACATTTACTTGTTTTTTAATTTATTTTTTAAACAAAAGATGTCTTTAATTCAGAATGTTTTTTTTGCTAAGGGCATCTTCAGTCTAGACCTCTATATTCACACTTTTCACACTTTTCAGTAAAATTTCATTCATATTTGAATTTCAACTGACCTAATCACACCCTCTAAATACAATATAGAGTTAGTTAACCAATTATAACTGTCACGTATTTAGAATGTAGGATAAGGTTCCATCACTTGTGCAATAAAGTTCCTAAATTTAATCTTAGAGAGTGGTTTGGAGGGCTCGACACACTCTCCAAATCTGAAGTGTCTACATTAGTTTAGGATGCTTTCCATCCATTTTATTGGGTATCAAATGGTTTGTAGTGTTGCATTGAGGATGCCCTAAGTTATGATTTATGGAAGTGACTGACTTGGTGAAGGTGGGTTGTTTGCAGGTCAACTTCCTGTGGGTCACATGAAGGTTGAGTTTTGATCTAAGGGGTAACATTTTTTGGGGGAATGCAAATGAAAGAAGATTTCATTTGCATGCAAGGAAAATAATCTGGGGTAACAATTTTGAAGAGTATTGTACAAATTAATTTTATACGCAATATTGCTTCTAAATATTATAATATGAGATCACCTTTTGCTATAGCTCTCCATTGTTGTATTAAAATATTAAAATGTTGATATTCAGCACAGAGAGCATGCACATGGCACTCCCTTGTAGAAAATTAATTTAGCGTTTATGAACAAAAGAAAAGACTAGTTGGGACTCTTGAAGGTGGGTGTATTAGAATGTTATGGGTTTTTGGCCACTATGAATTTTCTAGGAGACCTCGTATTTAAAAAAAAAAAAATTTGCAGGTAATATGGGTATGTAATTTCATTGCTTAACCCTTAAACGTCAAAGCAAGCCCCACGAGCTTGGTATAAAGGAATAATTGGAGAAAAAAGTTTCATTTCTCAACCAAATCAAGCGAGACTTGTTGCGTTGGAAAGCTACTGAAAAAGCGATCTAAATTCCAAATTTTCGCCTCATTTGAGAGATTGTGGAATCGTTGGTAAGCAATCAAAGTTATCAAATTGAACAAGTTTTGAGGTTGGGGCAGTTGAAGTTCAGCAGTGCCGCAGTGCTACAGTGCTACAGTGCTGCAGTGCACTGCAGAGCCGTTTTAGCAATTATTATTATTATTATTATTATTATTATTATTATTATTATTATTATTATTATTAATTTTTTGCAAAAATAAATTTAGATTCTTTCCGGGCTGCCCAGTCCAGGCCCTCTTGACGTTTAAGGATTAACCTCTAAAGGACCAAGGATTCATGATTTTAAAATGAAGAATTCAATCAATCGTAGTGTGAAAAATATACTTCAGATGGGACCAAATTTTATATCACTAGGATTAGTGAAGAATATCGCATGCATTGATTAAAAAACAAATGAATTTGAACAAAAAGAACTTCACAATAAGACCTACTCAAAACTACCAAGAAAACATGAGGCCCAGTTTGGCATTCTTGGTCCTGTAGGGGAAAAGGTCATCTCGGACCAAGAGAGTTTTTTTTGTTTTGCATTATAGTAAAAATATTCACAAAAAAGAAACCACTGATGGACTGAGCGAGACCAATATCCAAGGCTGTAGAAAATAGAAAATGCACACCAAACTTATCAAAAGGCTACCAACTATTGACTTAGTGGTTGTGTTGAAGAAGTCCGTAGTCATCCAATTCAAGTCAAAATCCACGAGGAGCTTGCCATGGTGTTGCAGAAACTGCTCAATAAGTTGTCCTTGCCACATCTGACACTGCCTCCCATACCATATGCTCCACCATGCCACACTTCCCAAATTGTGTTCCGGTCAAGATAGCAAAGTGAAACCGCGGTTCACAATATGGTGAGAGGCCGTCGCAATCCAAACCCAACATAAGGCTCTTTAGCAGTTAGGGCCATTCTCCATGGGAGATCCGTGTCCTCTTTGTGAGAGCGGGTGAGCTTGGGCACAGTTCATTGGAAAGTGGGTCTCAAGGATATTGTGTGTCCCCATGGTAGCCTGGTCTTGAAATGGTGGTACCAATTTTTTGCAAAGTTGGCTAGTACTATTCATGGTGGAAATATAAATAAAGAAGAAAAGTGAACCCACTCTTGAGGATGGGTGTGGCTTTTGGTTTGAGCCAACCTGCATTGAGTGCGGGCATGACCACTCTTTGATAACGGGATAATTGTACATGGGGATATGGGAAAGAGTGTCGGCACCACACTCCAAAGTGGGCACGGGTGGCCCATGGGGACTCTTCCTTAGTGAAGTTCACTCTTTTCAACAATAGCATTGTAGATACTTCAACAATGTCTTACTACTCAACTTCTTTAACTCCTAAAGGACCACAAGGCCACCAGGTGGCTCTTGTATTTTTTCAGTAATTTTGAGTAGGTATATGTAGATTCAATTTTGTTAATTTAAAACAAATAAATTATTCAACATATGTAATATTCTTCACTGTTTCAGTGATATAAAATTTGGTGCCATTCAAATTATAATTTTCACAATATGATCATTAAACTTGTCATTTTAAAACCATGAATCCTTGGTCCTTTAGGGGTTAACTAAAAATGATGTGGATTTGCCATTATTCGAGGATCTGCTATAGTGATTTGGGAATAGTAGGCAGATTATGAGGTGTTGCAAAGAAGAGCTAAAAAACCTTATGAATTAGTGCCAAGAGTCCAAAGTCTTTTGTTAAAAATATGATATCATATTCAATAATATTTTTACTGATTTAGTAATGTGTTAAAGAGCCCAAAAATGACGTTTAACTAAATGCTTTATTAAAAAAAACAATTGAATAAAAAACAAGGTAGGTAAGAACCCTACATTGGAGCATAAACAAAGTTGGAAAAAAAACCATTATAGCATTCCAATATATAAGTTTGATTTATAAAATATTTTATTAAAATTTTCAATATTTTCAAATACAAGATGTGTAGCAATAGCCCATATTGGTACATGTGGATTCTTTATAATGTTCAATAAAACCCCATGTCCTACATTTAAAGAAACTACACATCTTGACTCCATGTAGAAAATCTAGCCATTATTTTATTTTATTATTTTATTATATTTTTCCCCTCATAAGTACTTTTGTATCAATCAACCGGCCCAAATTTTATGTAGAAATTTGGCTAAAATTAGCAACAAACATAATCACTGGGTAGAATGGCAAAAGAGGCATGTCAGATGAAATGATGTGGGATATTGCACAAAAGAGGCATGTCACATGAAATGATGTGGGATATTGCACAGCACATCAGTAGCTATGGGACATGTGGCATTAACCCTTTAACGTCCCGATTCAACACTGTTTTCAAAGATTCATTATAAAATGTTTGATGAAAAACAAAAATGGAGTTGATATACAAAGCAAAGATGTAAATGTCAATGTGAAGATTGCATCTGTACCGTTGGATTCATCAAATTATTTATTAATATTTATTCATGAATTTTGCAAGGTTTTCTCTTGAAATTCATTTAAAAATCCAAAATTAACACATTTTTGTAAAAAAAATGGTAAGGAAATTGGAATAACGTGCATTACAAGATGGTATGGTTTCCATTATTTGATTCTACTTATGTTGAAAAATCATGTTTAAGGTCTCACTTTTTGAACTAAGAATGAAACTTGACATAAACCAATTCTGTTGTTTTAAAAAAAATCACAATATGTTATTTTGAAGATCCATACCATACAAATATTAGTCAACTAGCACAAGAACCAAGAGAAATTTGGATGGATGAAAAACTGTACAGAAAGTAGTGTTAGGAAAGGTTGCAATCTGTTCGTTGTCCATATACTGGACACAGGCGCGTTCAAGGGTTAAGCAAGAGCAATCAATCAATGTGAATAGTAATCGAAAGCACTCACTCAATCACAATTCAACACAATTCAAGAGTGTTTTGTAATTATTTATTTGATTTAATAGTCCATTCAATAACAAATCACTGGTCACACCATATATATAAAGGTGGACGAACCCTCTTGGAAGGGTGCTGAATGTTATGCTAGGCACCATCCAGTCAACAAATGTGTCTTATATACCCATCCAGCAAAAAGAGAGTAACGTGTGAAACTGTCTCATGCTCTGCTCAGCTGGACATAACGTGTGAAACTGTCATAACATTTGTGATTGTTTATTCATAAGTCAACCAAGTTATTCGTAGAATTTGATTACGACATTGTGCACAGGATGCACAAGGTCAACAGCAAAGGTCAACAACAGTTACCATCAAGGATAGAAGGAAAGATATTAATCACATGAACGTTGTGAAATAAGTCAACGCATCAAACTTTTGGACTCACTAGACAAATGGAAGAATTTAACAAGAAATCTTCTAGCGCTCTAAAGTCTACATTAGTAAAGACTGACAAAACCAAAAGGACAAGCTTGCTTCGTTTGCTAAAGAAGTCCATGAAGACGATGTTATTGAACTGTGATTAAGCCAGTGACCAGCAAAGCGATACATCTGGGTTTGCTCCAGAGGGCACCTTCCAACAACTAATTCATGCCCAATCTAGACCCTATCTCATCAAAAGCTGACTCGACCTAAAAGTTTGTGCGCATTTCTCGTTGTCTTTCAATGTGATAACAAAGCAAAAAAAAACCATACCCTGACCCGACCCTAGCTTGCACATTCACTAAATCTTACGATTGTAGTTCAGGCTTGAAATGCAGAAAGAGGAGGGGGGGATATATTTTCAGGATGCACTCGGGCGTTCTTCAAAATCGAGAATAGGTCCTCCCGGTCCAAGCAAGATGCCCTTGCTCCTTGCCAAATCCACTAGGTAATCGGTGATCAGCAACTCATAGTCCGGCAACTTGCCATAGCCTGCAGAAATGGCAAACAATCATATTGTTACATAAACCATACAGACAGACAGGAAGGGTATTTCATGATTGCCAGAAGAAGTTAACCCCTTAAGGACCAAGAAGCCGAAATTGGGCCTCATGTTTTTTTCAACAATTTTGAGTAGGTCCTATGTGGGCTTCTTTTTGTTCAAATTTATTTATTGTTCGACCAATACATGCAATGTTCTTCACTCATTCCAATTATATAAAATTTGGTCTCATCTTAATTATACTTTTCACAATATGATGAATTGAATTCGTCATTTTAAAACCATGAATTCTTGGTCCTTTAGGGGTTAAGTTGACTAGATTGTAGTCGACGGCACAATAGAATAGCCTTGCAACAATAACATATTCTGATATTTGGCAACTGAAAGCAACAAGCCCCATACCAGGAAAATAATTGATGTCAATGACGTAGTAACAATGTCCTGCACCTCCTTCTCGAATCATATCAAAGTTGAAGAGTGACAAACCCTGGCAAATGCAAGAAAAACCTTAGATTTTTGGGACCCGGAGAATCTGAAGGAGAAATTCAGCTATCACCCAAAGTCTAAGAATGGGTGACTTGAAACCCAATCGGCGAAACTATTGCTCTTCGTACCTCTGCTCCCAATACTACGTCTCAATAAGGTTGTGACATTGCATTATGATGTACTTCATGAACAAAAAAACTAGTTTTTAGTGGAAACCTTGTTAATAACTACGAATACGTCATCATGTTGTGCACAATCAGCAGACCAAATAATTGCAGAACTCACATTCTAACGTTAAAACCTACGAAACAAAAGTCTACTTTGTTGTCGACACATGGTAAATTTATTGCCTGAGAAAGATGCTGACATTCTTACCAGCCTGGTGCGTAGCTCAGCCACAAGGCACTCAAGGAGACGCTGAGGAGGCAACTCTGCATCCAACAAAACCACCAGTTTTCAAATATTGATGATGAGTAAAACACATCACAAATGTCTGAAGGACAAGACCCATGACAACGTAATGACCATAGTAAGAACTCATTTGAAAATCAAAGTTCAAATGCAATCAAGTCTACTACTCCCTCCGTCCCAAAGTTATTGTCATGTTTGAAAGTCATGTTTGAAGGTGCTTTTTTAAATAGGTCAAAAAAATACTTCCTTGTGGCTAATTTTATTTAGGTTGCAATGAACACATGCAATGTTCTTCAATCATTCTAGTGACATAATTTGGAACCTTTTTTAATCATGTTTCTTACAATATGACCTACTTAAAAAAGCACGTTCAAACATGATTTTCAAACATGACAATAACTTTGGGACGGAGGGAGTACTACAGAAGCTAACTCATTACCTGCAACCTCCGGGTCTAGGTCAGCCCCTTCGGCTGAAGCTGCTGCAGAGGAAACCCTTGGAAATGGCTTCACACCCACATCCAAACTTACTTGATCCCCTTCGCCTAGATCAGGCAAGGAATACCTTCGCAATACCTTGATGGCATCGCCAATAACATACACTTTGAACAGTACACCACCTGAGCAAAAATCCTGAATCGTATCAGTACAAGACAACATGGAACTATAGATACAAATGAAAGCAACTGTAAACTATGCTGAAATAAAAGATAAAAAATGAAAAAAAAAAATAGTATTGATTGACATAGTTTCCAACCAAAATCAGACCTTAAATTAACAAGAACATTCACTACCCATGTCCTGAGACGATGCTCAAGGCTCGACGTACTTACCATGGTTCACAAATTCTTGCAGAACAAGAGGGGTGTCAAGGAAAGAGAGCCCCGAGCGGTCATATGCAAGTTGCATGGCATGAGACTTGGCGGAACCATCCGCAACCAATGGCTTTGCAACTGCACAAGAAATGAGCTATTAGACTATCAATGTGAAGAGCTGATTCACTCAGGTGATTCAACGAAACTTTGCTGGAAGTCATTCAGATTGTCTGCTCTTGCCCCACATTTTGCATAAATAATAATGCCACACAAAACTCACGTGCACGTATTTCAATAGAATCCAGAATCAGACTGGCAACCTCACATCAACACACCAAACTGCAATTTAGTCTATACTATCCTAAAGCTCCTCAATGCAACTAATGCCTATGGACTAATGAGCTTCTTACCCAGCGGTAGCTTCAATCCTGCTTCAGCTACAGAGGTTGGGATGCAGGAAGAATCACCCACGACCACAAGCTGCTTGGGGACCCGCACTTGACCTACACAAACATATAATAATAAGAACAAGCCATATGAAAATTTGCACGTTGACTTTCCCTAGGTTTGAAACATCTACCTTGCCAAATTGTAGAGCATGCAAAATGTTTCATCACTGAATGCAGTGTCCGTGATTTCACCACAAAAATCATCGTCTGAGAGAAACAAACAGTTGGACTAAGATGTAGAAAATTTGCAAATAAGATGAGAGATTACCATCACAATCAGTGAGCTTCAAGTCTTCCACGTCTTTTAACATAGATTGCCGGTTTCGGAGGTGCTGAATTGCAGCTGGTGAGTCTAAAACGATTACATCTGGAAATTTCTGCACATAATCCTGCAGAGCCAACAGGTTTACAATCTTGGCCGGACATGAAGACGGACAACATGACCTCTACCGTAGAAGGATCACTAGAGCTAGGGTTTTGGTACAAGGATTGAGGAAGGAGGCATTGTGGCTTTTCAAATGCGCCCTGTAGTTGTACTTGCAAACACGTGTAGTTCAATTTCTTAACCCCTAAAGGACCAAGGATTCATGGTTTTAAAATGACAAGTTTAAACGATCATATTGTGAAAATTATAATTTGAATGGGACCAAATTTTATATCACTGGAATTAGTGAAGAATATTACATATGTTGAATAATTTCATTTTTTTAAATTAACCAAAAAAAATCTATATAAAACCTACTCAAAAATACTGAAAAAAACAGGAGCCACCCGATGGCCTCATGGTCCTTTAGGGGTTAAGGGACAGTATGACATAATAGGTATTCTTTTATGTTGTAAGAGATTTAACAAAGGGGGCTCAGCTTTGCCTGCCAGTCCACAAGGAACAACACCCTCTTTTCCTATGTTTGCCTCACCTCCAGCTCTTGCCGCCACTCCTTGCCTGTCAACTGTATCACAAAAACACCCACACACAATAAGCCATCACTCACCACAGCGTCACCAGACTACTGACTCACACACGCTTGCAACTGAGAAGCAGAGTAAAACCAGATACATGAACCATGACAAGCACCTTTTCAAGCTCAACAGCATATTGCCATTCTCCAGGCAGTTCCGCCCAACAAGCACAGCTTCACGTCTGGACAATGTAAATATGAAAATGAACACCCTCGGACATAGAGAGACATCGTTTCTCAATTGAAGTCAGCAGTACATTCTAGGACGCTACTCAAAGTCTCCAAAAGAAGCAAAAATGATACACACCGAATCTTCTCTGTCCATACACTGACCAGTACCTTACTTTAAAAGTAGAGAGAACTCCTGATGTTAAAAATAAATAAAATTCACCCGAAAGTGCCCAAGCTAAAAATAGGAATTCCACTTCAGAATTGTACATTGAGAATGATACATTCTTATGGTTACCTTCCTAACTGATGTATTTCCACTCCTATAGATGTGGAAGCAGCCATTTGGGCATTTAGGGTTAATCATCACCAACAAGCTGATCTCAGAGGTCAAACCCCAGAAAAAAGAAAGAAAAAAAAAAAAAAACAGTATTCCAGGGAACCAAAGATCTACCTTGTGAAGAATGACGTCGTAAGGTCCCTGCTCAGTAAGAGCTCTATTGCGATCAAGTGCCACAAATGTGACTCCCCTCGACCTGTTCACAACAAAACTAGGTCAGAGACTGTTCCAAAAACCAAAAGAAATAGGTCGTCATAGTTTTAGGTCTGCCGTGAAACTGCAGTAGTGTTTGAGCATCACAAACATAGAGCCATTGATTGGAATTCTCCTCGGAAATGAAGAGGGAAAAGGAAGACCTGGCATGGGACTCCAGTTTGGGCTGCATAAAGCTTTTGGTCTTCTTTGCCGTCAAGGCATAAGCTACGGTGAACCGTGGCGAAGGCATTTTCGCGATTCCTCACACATCCCCGCTGGGGACGCTGCTCCAGCTTTCAATGCTGTCTTTCTCCAGATCGATCTCTTGAGCATTCTAAGTTGTCAAACTCCCTCGTCTATCAACACCAAAGCATTGCCTGGTTACCATCAAACAGATAGAGAAGCATCTTGAAGCTCAACCAGTTCCTAAAGGTGTGATGAGTCTCGCTATGGTATCTGGCCAAAATCGAGGAAAAGCAGTTTGCAGCATGGACTACTAATCATAGATGATTCTTCAAGTCAAGATTCACCTGGTTTTGTACCGAAGGTCAATTCCAACATTGGGCTATGCTACAGTGTTATGCAGACCCAAAAACAACTGTTTCCTCGAACTCCACAAAATCTAAGTTATTCGACGGCTATCAGCGGAAAGAAAGCACCCATGGATTCTCTGCCAGTGAGTTCCATGGCGAAAAATAGTAATAAAGAACAATAGGGCACCACCACTAAAATATACTATAATATGATTCTTTGACTACTGTTGCGAAAAAAAGATTCAAAAACGACTGAAGCGGAGCAATTGAGGCGCCAGATTCAATTAAAATATGACTTTTGTGTTAAATAGCTTCACCAAAAAAATTCAAAACACAGAACCCAATTGCACAAGATAACTTAACAACAAAACCCTCACCTCGAGGTTATCGAGGAAACAAACACCCAAGGCCGTGGCGGTGGCTTGTTTCCTTGCAAAACGTTTCCTGCAACGTTGGCAACGCTCAGAACATTCGCAAAAAAAAGAAAAAAAAAATGATTTCCCAACCAAGAAAAGAACACAACTTCGATAACATACACTCACACACACAAACACATCCAGTGCCTGCTTCAAAACTACATAAAAATCCTACATTTAACTACCTTATATCAAACCCTCACAATTGCAGCAGAAACATACGATACCCCGTCTGACAAGATTTAAGCGTTACCGAAACGGGCAACGCTGCAATGCGCTTCAAGCTCTTAAAGACCCGCACACACAATGCCACAAAAAATGCGTAGTAACTTAATGAGGTTTATCGGGGTAGGGTTGGTGTCCACAAAAAACTGTTGTTTCATCGGCTAAGTTAAAAAGGAAGCCAGCGTCCGCGTTCTGTCTGCGTCAGTCTCGATGATGGCTTAACATACTTATTATTATTTATTAGTTCCTCCAATGCAACTGAAACCCACTCACAAGCAGCAAAGCGGCATTTGAATAGTAATTTATTACCTGCCTCAAACCTATTATACCCTTATCCGCCGCATTTGAGTGAGCCGAGTGACCCTTCGGTTCCACTTTTCATCCCGCATCCGTCCACTTGAAGGAATACTAACTGACACACTAATTTACACTTATAATAATAGCATTATTTTTTCCTTTGGCATTGTTCAAGTTGTTGTCGAGGTTCGTGGAAAAAAGGTCTGATTCGGCGAGAGGCTTTGTGGTGGAGCTCCAACGACACCATCTTTTCGGAAGGTTCGCGCTTGTTTCTTGCTTGTTTCTTTTTGTGTTGTTCTGTTGTTGATCGGGCTCTTTTTTATATTTTAAGAATCGTGTTCCTTTCTGAGCACTTTACTTTTGTTGTGTGGTTCTTTCATTTGTAGTATTATGTAGACATGGCGGATTAAAACTTTCATCGTGTTGCCGTCTCCGAATAAACCGGGGTCAGTTCACTTGTCATTTTGTTTTGTTTTTCTGGCTGAATTACAGAAGAAGAAGGTCCTGGAAATAGAAAGAATGGACTCCGAGGAGCTGAGGACAGCGGCTTCCTGGATCACAAGCTCTAACAACGTAGTGGCTTTCACTGGAGCCGGCATCTCGGTAGAATCAGGTTAGTCTGCTGAATAATAATATTATTATTATATAGGCAAGGGTCTGATTGAGCAATAGTGAGGACCCAGCATCAATCGTTTACAAGGGCTGCTGCATGCATGCACGCATGTTATAGAAAATAATTAATATAAGAAGGCTGTTGTTTCCTAGGCCAGGTAAACATGATCTCCATTTGCTTTAATTTACCAGGAAGGATTAATATATCAGATTCGGCAAGCAAGTGACGAATTGAAATCTTTTTAGAGCAGGGGACCTTGTTCATCACATGCAATTAGGGATTTTTCACTTGGATCCGAGTATTTCAACTACTTGTGTACTTTGACCACTTCTTTTGATGTGATTCCTTCCGATGTTGTAGCAGTGTGTAGCTTGAAATTTCGCAATGGAGTTTTTGAAAATTAGGCAATGTTGTCTTATACACTTTCGACAATTTTTCCTTTGAGTTTCTGAAAAAATTCAACATCTTATATATATTAATTAATTTACGTTGAATTTGACAATAGCGTAGGGTATATGAGTTTTAAATGGCAGCAATCCTCCAGGCTAGGCTGCTGCTTTTTATGTGTGTCTTTGTATTATCAGTAGTGTGGCATTTCTACTGCAAGATTTCACGAATTTTGAGCCCAAAACCTCGTCTTCAAAAGAAAATGCTCGAGTTTTCGAGTCTCAGAACAGAATTGCCTCTGATTTGGGAACCAAATGCTTGCACTCTGATACCCTAATGTGATTTTTAATGCATGATATTAGGCGAGTCACAGTTGACGCGATGAATTTCCCCATCTCAGTGAATGGGATGAATGGGGGACTTGGCCTCCACTTAAGTTAGAAAACCAATTCATCAAGCGTTGCGTTGAGATGAAGAATGTGAGAATTTTGCATGGATAGAGCTTGCCACCTTACCCTGCATTTCTTGTGCTAAGAGAATATAATAGGGACGAAGTGCAAGGGAATAGGGACGAAGTTTAGAATTCAACAAGTGTGCAGATATCAACCCCTTATTACTGTTCTGATCCACTTTTGAATGTATGTATGTATGGCATTTCTCTTGTTACACCTCAAGTATTGCTGCCCAAGCATCAGTAATCTGTACGCTTTTCTGTATGCGTTGCATTCCTACAGGTATACCAGATTTTCGCAGTCCTGGAGGTCTCTGGAGCAAGTTTGATCCAGCAGTTTATTGCGACTTCACCATCTTCCAGTCAAAGTATGTTGCCAATTTTCAGGTCCTCTCTTGCAAATTTTTAGCCATCTGCTCTCACGTCTTTCCATCTCCTTTACATACCTTGTTGACATTACCAATTTTCTGGCCTTGCAAATTGCTTGTACAGAAACACATAAGTGAAAGTTTCAGATAGCAATGAATATCAAAACATCACATCAGTACACTAAATAGGTAGATTAGTGTTAGATACACTAATTTACATAAACATGTTGTAAGTTTTTACTGTTGATCTTTTTTTCTACCCTCTATATTGGTCAAGATGGGGATCTTTCAATAGTATTGGAATCAATGTCTTTGGTAATTTTTTTTGTCGAGAGTAAAAATCTATAATATTTTCAAATCTTATAATTATCTAACACTAATCTACCTATTTAGTGTAGTGAGTCTCAGTGTGAGAATTGACCTCATCTTTTGCAGCTGCTTTCTATTCCAGCTGTGTTTTCTGAAGAATAGAAGTACATTGGTGTTCTAAAGAACACGCTTGCCATCCTGTTGTATGCAGACCAGAGCTTTTTTGGGAGATGTCACGAGAGATGCAATCAACAATAGCGAAGGCGGAGCCAAATCCAGCACATATCACCCTTGCTGAAATGGAAAAGCAAGCTCTTGTGTCCAGTGTTATCACGCAAAACATTGACAACCTTCATAAGGTCTGCAGGAATCAGTTAAAACCCAGGCGAGATGCAACCTGGATGCAAAGATTTACTTTAACCCTTAAAGGGCTGATGGGGATAGTATATACGTTGGCGTATATTTGACATTTGTTGTAAATAGAAAGTTCCAAATTGAGACCCCATTAGCTCATTAAAATCACGTTGATGTGAATTTTAACTTCTTTTTTTATCTTCAACCCATAGAAGGTGTAGAACTATGCCAAATACAATGGAGTATTGTTGTATTATACTGGTCGGAAAAGGGCTCTCTGGGACCTTTAAGGGTTAAGGGTACAAAATGCCAAGTATAAGTTCATGGCAACCATGTCATTGTCTCATTGGTTAGTCACTTAGACAAGGATTCCTTCCTGAGATCAACCAAGAAGTATAAATTTGGACGTTCTGACTACAAATTATGTACAGTACAGTTATGCTCTTGAGCCTCCTGGCTCTTGAACATTTTCATGCAGGCCAAGTCATTATCATATGCATGCCCAAAAAGGCAATAGTTACTAAGATCTTCAGGTTACTTATGGACTGAATGTCTTCATTTTATGAATGCAGCTAGCAGGAAGCGCTTGCGTGTTTGAGCTCCACGGAAACGCAGCCACATCAACATGTATGATGTGTCATGAACAAATGCCCACACTTGAAGCAATTGGAAAGCTCCAAGACCAAGTGAGTTTACATTTCCCTCGGTTTTGAACTTGGTGTGCAACCATAAATTCTGTGCAACCTGTCAATTCTGCTTGGTCTCTTTCTTTCTGGGATAGGAATCCCTTCCCAGTTCTGTCAGTAGGCCATGCCATGAATAGGCCAGAAGTTAAGTACTCCCTCCGTCCTATAACAGATTATGATTTTGGAAAAATAAAAAATAAAGCAAACTAGAATGATTTCATCAAATCTCTAAATAAATACAGTAAGTTTCTATTTTGGAGTAATTGTGTATCAAAGCAGTATCATATTGTTTCAATAATATGTGTGGCATGTGGCAACATTGTGACGTTTGTTGCAGTGTGTTCTTTGATGCAACAAACATATGCTAGCATTGATTTTAGCTTATATGTTGTTTGTGATTCACATGTGAGCAAAGACAAGCTTCACAGACAGAAAACACTCCATGTGCACTTGTCTTGTAATTTTTCTTTGTTAGAATTTGTAAAACAACAATTTCAAATTGAATAAATGGTTTTGCATCAAGTAATGTGGGACAAACTTTTTTTCTCAAAAGCATCACCTATTATGGTACGGAGGGAGTAAATTTTAGTGACAAGTAGATACTCAAAATCAGTACAGTTGTTGAAGAGTAAAAAGCCTACTCATGGTGTTTTTATACTTTAAAAACCAAACGTGGAAAACTCATGGTATGTCACAATTTATGCACACAGGATTCAAAAGTGCCCAAGTGCAAGATCTGCGATGGGGTGATGAAAATGGATGTGATTCTGTTTGGGGAAGCTCTCACGAATTCAACCCTGCAAGGAGCCATGGCTGTGGCCATGACTGCTGATGTGCTTCTGGTTGTCGGCACATCTCTTACGGTGCGAACTGCTCTTTTTTATTACATTAGAGTTAACCGAAAAGTCAGTTCAAAGAGGAAAGTTTTAGCAAACTCCTCTTGAACTCATATTGAAATTTAATTAAACCAAAAACTAGTTCAAGATGAGTTGGGAGACAATCTAGAACAAGTCACTGCCATTATTCTCCACACCTCGCAATGACTCCCACACCTTCTACCAAAGTTCCAAGGCCATGGCCCACAAGGGGACAAGCTATGACACGGCACTATTCAACCCAAGTATAGCTCAAAAAAGAGGTTAGAAGTAGAGCAAAAAGGGAGGTTAGATGGCCTTCTTTTCGGTTAACTCAATTGTCGGTAGGATTTATCCTAATAGAGCAGATAATGAACAGAAAAGAAGCGCATCTAACCTCCCTTCTTGCTCTACTTCTAACCTCTCTATTGAACTATACTTGGGTTCAATAGTGTCGTGTCACAGATTGTCCCCTTGTGGGCCATGGGCTTGGAGCTTTGGTGGAAGGTATGGAAGTCATAGCAAGGTGTGGAGAATAAAAACAGTGCCTTGCTTTAGATTGTTTCCCAACTCATCATAGACTAGTTTTTGGTCTACTCTATTAGAGCAGACAAATGAAGGCCGTGTTTGTTTCCATCCTTTCTTTTCACGACCAGCATGTATGTATGTATGCTCTGTTGTTATTCAAGTGATTAAAATAGTCATCTCATGAAATTGCAAATGGGACAGGTGTCACCAGCCAATATGATTGTGAAGCTTTGTCAAAAAGGAAACGGAAGGGTGATTATTGTGGATCCTGACGCAAGTGTTAGACAGCAGGGCGACCTGCTCCTTTGTGGTCAAGCTGGGGTTGTGCTGCCTCAACTTCTACAAGCCTGCCTGGCCAACCGCAATGTGTCCACTCTTTCGGACTAACTCTATTTGCATCAATATCCTTTTCTTTTCTTTTGCATATGAGTTGTGAACATTGTCTTGTCAGAGTCCGTGCACAGCCAAGATCCTGCTGATTAAAGAGAAATGTTGGGTTATAAAAGGGCGTCCCCCACTCACTTTGCTCACTAGTAGAACATGGTGTCGTTTATCACCACATAAAGCAGTGGAACGCGCCATTGTTGAGTGGTGTTGGTCACATCGGGACAAAAGTTTCATGTCTTTTCCCATTGAAGAGGATGAAATATGACGAGGTTAGATCCAAACTCCTGAAAAGGATTTGAACCTCTGACACAAGGATTTTCAGTCATTTGCTCTAACCATCTGAGAATGTCAGTGGCTTTGTTGAGTGGTGGTGAAATATGACAAGGTTTCTAGTAGTTTTTAACCATTTGAGAATGTCAATGGCTTTGTTGAGTGGTGACAAAAGTTTCATGTCTTTTCCCATTTCAGAGGGTGAAATATGACGAGGTTTCTAGTAGTGGCTTGAAAGAAGTGTGGACTACCCCGCTACTAATTCTTTCTCTCATTGTTCAATCAATTGAGAAAAAATCAAAGTTAGGAAGTGCTTGAGTATTAAGCATTTAACCCTTTGAAACTTAGAGTATTACATTTCAACCCATCACAATGAATTTCATTCACAGATTGTAAATATCTTTTTTGTAATCAAAATTTTATATAAATTACGTTTCAAATTTTACATGAAACTATTTGTGATGGCAATTCCACATGGGTCTTAGATCTAACTATATGGATAGAATTTAAAATTCAAAATGTACAACTTTATTCATACATCAAACTCAAGATATCCCTCTAAGTTAGTGCATTTTATAATGCATCTTTGCAATTCTCTAAATTTGAAGAGGGAGTGAGGACCCTTAGGAGTTAATCCACAAAATCCATTTAATTAAATCCTTAAATTATATTGTTCTTGTGCAACTTGGAACTTAAAATCAGTGCAATTGTGACAACATGCATTCACCTTTTTTGAATTCACATATTTTGAGTGTTATGAGTTAGAAGCCAATTGAAGCTCTAGTGAATGAATTTGTTGAAGGCGAAAATGATTTGTTGTTCAATTACAAGTTGCATTAAAGCAATAATATAAGATTAGGCTTGTGAACAAGCCTATAGAAAGGTTTGCAAAGTAAGTGGTAACCACCACTATTTATACCTTGTGGTTCTCTTTGAAGTGAAAGGTGCATGGGAAGCTATTTTACATTCTTTGGCTAACCAATGCCCAATTACTAAAATGAAGTAAATTGTTGTTTATAAAGAAATATAATTTTTTTCTAAAGGACTTTCACTAATCAAAATAGAGGTTCAAGATTCAATTAAGGTAAAAACATTTATTTCTATATGTATATATTTCCATCATTCTTCTCCTCCATATGCTAGAATGTTGAAGCCATTTACCCTTTAACTTAAGCCATTTACCCTTTAAGGCGCATCTATCCATATAATGGAAGTTCAACAACTTTCATCTATTCAAATTTCTCTTGGTTCATGTGCTAGTCGACTACCATTTGTACTCTATGGATCTTCAAAATAAGATATTGCGATTCTTTTTTAAAGAACAAAAGTGGTTTATGTCAAGTTTCATTCTTAGTTCAAAAAATGAGATCTTAAAAATGATTTTTCAAAATAAGTATAATCAAATAATGGAAACTATATCATCTCATAGTGCATATTGTTCCAAATTCATTACAACAATTTTTAAATAAAAATTGTTGATTTGGGAAATTTAATTGAATTTCAAAAGGAAAACCTTCAAAAATTCATCAAAAAACATTAATAAAAAATATGACAAATCCAACCTTACAAATGTGATCTACATATTGACATTTATTACTTTGCTTTGTATATCAACTCCATTTCTATTATTCATTAACACATCTTTAAAACATCTTTATAACACATCTTTGAAATCGGTAGAACATCCGAACTTCAAAGGGTTAAGGACTGCACATCCAAATAGTAGATATATTTTTGCACTAACTTTCAATCAAGAAAATGAAGTTTATCAAGTCTAGTCTGCACTGTACTTGTACTTTTCAATAAAGTATCAAGTCTAGAAAATAAAAATCAAGTCTAGTCTGCACTGTACTTGTGTATGAAAGTGTAGTTTGACTAGGATGATGAGAAAGATTTAAAAAATAAATTAAACCGATGTCTGACACTGATACTTTGTGCAGAGAGGAAAACCACAAGAAAAGGATTCTGCAGCACCACTGGAGAATGTTGCTGAAATCAAAGATGACACTGCTGTATTAGAAGCCCCAGAAAAGAATCCCGAAACCCCGCCAGTTCGGCAACCAAACGAAAATGAGCCACATTGCAAATGCTAATGTGTAACGTTTTGCCCACAAACCCAGGTTTCTTGCTGCTTTGACTTTTAACACAACCAAATGACCATGGATTATTTTAGAGGTAACAAATGGCTGTGAACTTGCAAAGCTTGAATCTGAGCATCCTCATTGTAATCCTCCATTGAAATTGCTGACATGTTCAACTCTAGCCTTCACTTTACTGGCATTGTCCAGATACAACTACAACCATTATTTTTTTTTGTTAAAAACGAGCTTCCCTCAGCGAAGAAATCCACACCTTGAGTAATGGAACTGCCCAGTAAATTTCGGAGACACTACAATTCTTCAGCGCAAGCCATCACAGATTGATCTATTGCAGGTGCCACTCTTGAGGTCGTCAACAATCTATTCAATTGAGAGACGCAGCCTGTTTTCCTGGGAAGGCAAAATCTCACTATGAGCGGTTTTAATACTAAGCAATATAATCTCGGGGAGGTCACTTCCAAATATTACGTAACACCGTGCGAACAAAGATAGGGTCCAAATAAATTTTTGAAGATAACTTTTATAAATGATTTACATTAATATAGGATTCTCACAATTCATTACAAGAATAAAAATGAGAACATTCTTGAAATATTACTAATTATAGTAATAATTATTTTTAAATTTTATGGGCACTTTTAAATACCCTCTGTTCACACGTGATACTCAAAAGATATGTAGAGTGACCTCCCCAAGAATATAATGCAGTTATTGATCAAACTCGAGATGAATTTGGATGGGTGGATGAAATTCAATCAGACCACAAAATCTGATCATGCAACACTTACCATGATATTTTCGTAAAAAGACTTCCCATCCTGGATAGTTAGGTCCCAACACGAGGTTAGGCTCTTGCATTGAGAAATATGACGAAACTGCTGCTGATGGCTCTTCTTGGTCACTTGTCGCGTTTCCAATAGGACTTGTATTTCTCGGTGCCCTTCTTCACTGGTTTAGAGGGTTTCCCCCTCATACTTTTGAGGTTGTTTACATCCCTTCGTTTTTCTACAACTTTGAGAATAACTCTCAGTTTTGCATAAGTTTTGGCGTCAGGTAGTTGCCCCCGATCCATCATTTCTCTATGGTACTTCAAAGCCCTGGTGTGATCTCGAACACGTAAAAACCCATAAATGAGGGTGCAATAAGTAAAGGAATCAGGAAGAAATCCTGACCGCTTCATTTCCTGCAAGATATCAGCTGCCTTGAGATGGCGGCCTCCTCGCATATAGGAATTCAAAAGCATGTTGAAAACCATCAAATCCGGCTCGTGTCCTCGATTTCGGAATTCTTCAATCAGGTCACGCACCTCCTTGAATTTCCCCTGCTTTTGAAAGGCATCCAGAACTGTCATGTAGGTGACTCTTGTAGCCACACAACACTCCTGCTTCATGGCCTTCCAAACAGTGTTGACCATTTCTAGGTCCCCTGCAAGTCGGTATGCATCCATCAAGGCGGTGAAAGTCTCCACAGTTGGACCAACCCCGTCTTTCCGCATCATTTCAAATGCCCTTGCAGCCTTCTCCGGCCAACGCCCTGCAGCGTAAGCGTTTATAAGAGCTGTGTAGGAGTAAGAATTTGGATTTATACCGCGAGCCTCCATGCGGCTGAACACCTGAGCAGCCTTCTCGCTCATTCCTTCATGCCCGTAAGCACCAAGTAACGCAGTGAACGTCACCACATCCGGCTGTAAGCCCAAGGCCTCCATTTCTTCAATTAGACCCTCAGCTACTGTGAACTGCCTGGTAGGCTTAGATTCCAGGTAGCTGGAAATAAGCGCATTGTAAGTGCCTACATTTGGACGTAATCCCCTTTCCTGCATTTCGGTCATCAAGCCTTCAGCCTCTTCCAACTGGCCGGCCCTTCCATATGCGTCAATGAGGATGTTGTAGATCACATCATTCAACGGAACTTTCAATTTCTCCATCTCAGTGGTAATCAACAAAGCCTCTTTAAAGTAGCCTTCATCACAGAAGGCCTTAATAAGTGTGCCAAAAACCATAACACTAGGCAAGACACCCCGCTGTACCATATCCTGGTATAGAGCCCACACGTCCTGTACTGAGCGCCCCCCCTTAGCGGCGGAATTCATGAGAATACTGAATGTGGCGGCATCTGGCTCGTAGCCCAACCTCTGCATTTTCTCTAGTACGCAAGGAACCTCCTCTTGTCTGCAATTACGGCATCATCTCAGAAACTCACAACTTACGTGCATAAAGAAGATAATGTAACAAAGAAATTGGTTGCTCTCTGCACTTTTAAAGTTTTTCCATCAACCACAGTTGTAGATCATACAACGAGAACAATGAGACCTAATTGGTAATCACAACTCTTCCTCAACCAGCAGCATATTTTCTTACTAGCCCACTTTTAAAAGCTCAAGTTTAGATAAACTCCTGGTACTCACAGTTAGTCTGTTACAAACACAATCGCACCTGTTGCAGTTTGCGAGGCACGTTATCAGCGAGTTGTAGACTTGTACACAGTGAAACTGCTTCTCCTCCGGCAGCATTCCAAAATAGACTAGAGCTTGGTCCGGCATGTCCATTCTACCGAGAAAGGTGAACAGGAGTGAGAAGCTCCTGGAGTCCCACAGGCAGGGATCATGTAACCGCATCCAACGGAAAAAGGATAGCACCTGATCGGTCAAGTCGTCTCCGCACAAAGCCTCTAATACCAGATTGGCCTGAATATTATTAAACCTGTTCACAAATGGTGACATGTAGTCTTCCAATACACGATCCTTTGGTAGGTTGTAGGCAATTTGTAGAACTTCCCTCTCAGCGCTTGTATCAGGGCGCTTTCTACTACCCGTTAAATTGACAACACCGTCATTGAAGCGGCTTCCAGTCTCCTCAGGGTTGGCCCTGCAGACTAAACGACCTCTTTCCTTCAAATTTGAGGCAGGATGCAGGGTGGTCTCCTTGCCACGGATTAAGGATCCTGAGCGGTTAAGTCTAGACTTGTTCAATTGAACACCGACTGGTTTCCTTGCAGCCTTGTTGTATTTGTACACCCTGCCCTCTAACTTACTGTCACGGTTGCCGGTGCGAGAATTCAAAAACCTTCTTAGCGGATCTTCACCATCAGTCATCACTTCCTGAAATGCTTCAGCATCCGAATTCCTGGCCAATCCATTGTCATCAAAATCATCATCATCATCATCATCAGAATCCGACCATATATCAGACAGCCTTACATGGCCATGTCTATTAACCAAATCACCCTCCTCATCAATCATATTGTCCTCAGCTTGCGAAAACCGTAATTTGTCTTCTGTAGTTAAACGATCTAGCTGCTGAGACAGAACCAACTCATCAGCAAGCACACTTCTGCTGCTGCCAACACCACCAGAAACCCTGTCCAAAACTTCAACTTCACTACTATCAAAGCTTCCAAAGATGAGGTCACTTTTCATATCCCCATCTTGTTCAATACCGAGATTCTCATCCTGATGCAAAGCATCATCCACTAAGCCAGCCGTATCTAATCTGAGCAACGTTGCATCCCGAACCTCCTCATCATCATATGGGTTGGTCTTACCCATAGCCCCGGTATAACCCAAACCAGTAGAATAATAATCCATATCACGAGCTACACTTTGGCTGTCTTTGAGCTTTCCCGAAGCCTGCCACCGAGAGTCTGAATAATCCAGATACTCGGCATCGTTAGCTGGATCGATCATTTTCAGGAGCACTGAATAAGGATTAATCCTGGGTTTAGGAACTGTTTGCCTATCTCTTGAGAAGACGCGATACGTAGGCTTCAAACCTTTTGACTCCCTGGTGTATTTAATCTTCGGCACCACATACTCCGGCCTCTCGTTATGTGTTTCTGATGATTCATCAACTCGGGATGCAACCTCAACTGCATCTTCAACATTTTTTACATTCGCGTGTTGGCTGGCTTCGTACTCCCAAAAACCGGGTTCCTCATCGATATCCTCCAACCCCACAGATGACCTATCAATCAAAACAGTCAAAACAATGATGAATGTGTCTTGGTTACAGAACAATTGTCAAGAGCACCGTTTCTTTCAGCAAGCTTTTTGGAACTTTAGGGTGACACTGCAAATGGGACAGGAGTAGTACAGAGGACTGGCATTCTAAAGTACAGAGGACCGTAGTGTATTTATAAATAACTAGAAGTGAACGAGATCAACCCTTTTGTAATTTTTTGATTAGGCCCTAAGCTTTTATTAGACCTTCCACACTCCGCTTTGTGATTTATGAGACTCTTCAAAGAGCACTCTGAAACCAGGATTGGAATCGTCAAAGCGTTAGAACCCCTATAGTATACTAACTTTCCTCCTCCAGGTCCTCTATAGTACAAGGTAGCGTGCAAACTCTTTCAAATTGTAAAGATAGCTCCAAGGCAAATTTCAACTTCTGGCAGCAATGTCATTGCCATGGAAACCGAACCTAATTCTGACACCTACTTAAATGCGACGCTCCAAAATCTTGCACACTAATTATATATGTTGCTTTTGAGAATGCAAACCATGATCATCTACCAATAAAACTGGGAACCTTTACAACTTTTGCATATGGTATCGAAATAATGCATTCTTTGGTGCGTTGGATTAGGGTTGAAGAGGACGCAGTAACATCTGGGCACAAACACGCAAGTTTTGAAAGCCAAGGAGAAAAGAGAGGAACACGCACCGCCCTGCTGGATCCATTGCTTCATTGCTACATCGCAGCACCAGCGTCGCTCTATCTGCTGCCAGAAAACGGGGATTTCCCCACAAGCTCCGCATCCCCAACCTTGGAGGAGCAATGGAGCTTGTGGCCGAACAATGGAATCCATGCTTTGCTTTGCTCCCGAAACCCTGAAGACCAGCTAGAGCTCCAAGCTCCATAGCTTCCTCGCTTTCTCACAATAAATACCGGTACTCAATAGCAGGATCCATTACTTCATATGAATACTAACACGACAACGATGGAGAAGAAGGATTGTCTGCTTTGCAAATTGTTGCGCAGTCGAAGCAGAATCGAAAAACGTACGTGGATTACAATTGTGAGAAACCATATCCTTTGAAACAGAGCAGTGAGGGAGACTCGCAAAAGAGAAGAGGGGTTTTGGGTTTCGTCAACAGATTCTGTCCACATAAAGGATGAAAATCGTCCAAATGATGAAAACCAAAGGATGAATATCACACCGAAGGGATAAGACGAAAAATCCATCACAAGAAAAATCCATTCCACATCACTCCAAATTTAGCCAGCTGCTGCACAATCATCCAAAAAGACACCAAAAGAAACAAGCAGCTACGCTACGAGGAGCTCTCATCGGAATAAAATAGATGAAAGAACGAGAATGGTGAAGGATGAGAATGCATTTTCACTGGAATTATGAACGGAATATATTTGCTTCAGTGGTATTTAGCCAAAACAAAAAAAAAGTGTCCCTGCAGGAGCTCTTCCCTACGATTAGAGCCAACCAAAAAAACAGAACCTCCAAACTTCACCAAATCACTACACTGAAATCACCATGTACTACAGCCCACGGTATTTGCGAGAGGCTTTACCAATTCTTATTTGTCAAAATTTATGTGACTTGAAATTCTTTAAGGTAACACTATTTATGTCTTTTTACTTTCTTCAAACCCATTTTATTTTTGAACAAGTTGTAAATATTGTGGCAAAGGAAACTTCGGAAATCATAACAAATTCTTAATCAACACTTTGTGACCAAATTACATCAACATGGGTCTTTGTTAGTAGGGCAAACTGGGTCTTCTTTACCGCAATAATTTACACCATCGAACATGTTTATTGTGGGCCACGATAATTATTCACCCACACAATTCACCCACCCATACTATATGGTGATTTTAGTGTACATTCAAACCTCTTTGAAAGCTATATTGTGGGAGTACTAAAAAGTTAAGCAATACACATTAGTTACTTTGGGATCATAGTGTCACTTTGGGTACATACTTTTCGTGAATGTGGTTTTCAGTTAATTAGTTCAAGGTGGGTGCTACAAGGGTCCAGGTGGCAAATTCTAAGCACATCCACCTGTAAAATAATAATAAAATCAGGAAAATCACCAAAATGCACGATAATTCACAAAATTCACAAAATGCACAAAATGCAGTTGAACATTCTTCAACACGGTTGAAACCTCCTCTTCCAGGCCCGGACCCTCTGCCTCGTCCCGCCCCCTACCCGGGGCCAAAATTTGGCGTCTTGATGGGCCAGGTCCCCTCGCCAAGTCGCTGCGGGGGCTCCAGAGCAGGAGGTGCAGGAGATGCATTGAAACATTTGTAAGCCAGAGGGTGCTAAAACTGCCCCTGCTCTAAATGCCTCCCCGACGCAGTTTTAACACAGGAGGTTATATTGGATTCTTCAATGTACACGTTTTAGGGCGGGGAAGCATTTAGAACACTACGCCATGCCAACTTCACAAATTGCAACTAATTGCACTAAGAGTTCCAAAACGTAATAAAATTGGATTACATGTTGTCTTTCAAGAAAAAAATTACTGGTAAAATGTTTTGAGGTGTCCAGCGACGTTTTTGATGCAACTACCTTAGCTTGAAAATAAAAACAGGTGATCGACCGATCACCACTCCCATTAAGAGAGATTACAAATATGAACTAGTTTTCCTCGGTTTTGAAATCGTCACACACACAATTCAAATGCGCAACGTCGAGTCCAGCCATACCCTAAACCCTAAATTTTCCAAACCAAATCCGTAGCTCATCGGCCTCTGAAGCAAGTGCAAACCCTATACCAGACTCATGTAGACACAACATAGAGTTACAATTGCTGAAAAACAGCTACAAACACCAGAAAAAGCTGTTGGAAAATTCCATTTGAAGCCAAGAAATGTACCTTCTTCTGTAATTGGTCACTTGCACTGAGCGACGCATACAATCCAAAGCTCTCCGCACACACAACTTCTTCAATTTCCTATCGCCCTCAGCTCCGCCAGTAAGATTCCAGTAACGGGATGCAAGTGATTAGGGTACCCGGCCAGCACTTCGTCCTCGATGTCTGATTGCTTAAGTTGATTTGCATGCGTAAAGAGCACAAGTTTTAGGGTTTCGGTTCGTCAAGGATCTCCAAGCATTTTCTCAAACCTCACGGAAACACTCAGGGCCGCTTCACACTAAGGTAGTGTGCCCAATAACCGTTCAAATTTCAGATTTGGCTAGCTTATTGGAGGGCGGCTCAGGAATCGATTTTGGTACATGTGCAAAGTATGCTGGAATCTAAAGCAATTGGAATCATTAATTTTAGATACATCTTGAATTAGTTATGAATTTTGGAAGTAGAAGCCGTAGGGATACCAAAAACTGTTCAATCTAAAATGAGCACATTGAGTACATTCAAAATTCGATGTGGGGGCTATAATGTACCTCCTGCTGAAATCAAGCTAGTGCATGGTTTTTGGTGCCTGACGGAAATTGGTACCCGTACCTTATGGCCAAAGGTCGAGAGGCCGTCGATTTCCACCAATCAAATTGCAAGAAACCATGGTTTCGGCCTCTCGACCCTTCACACTAGAGGCCAAAGTCCAAAGGCCGTGGACCTTCAAAATGCTTACATGGCAACACTTTTTGACCAAGGTGACGGCCTCTCGAGAGGAAGTTTGGGTCCAACCTTTTGCAAGACCCGTCACTATGGTTGAGAGGCTGTCGATTTGTTTTCATAAAAAATGAAAACTATATTTTATGCCTATTTTCAGTAGATTTCTTTGGACTCTCAACAAAGTTTGGACTCTCAATCCCACGGCCTCTCGACTTGGACGGCCATAGTGTGAAGCGGCCCTCACTCGTCCTCAATCTTGCGACCTCTCCAGACTCGAAAAAGCGATTGCAGGATTGCGGAACTATGGAAACTGCCTTCCTCCCTTCATTCATCCGAACACTTCATCATTCTTGACACGTGGACCACCCCAAAAAATTGCTTCCCTCAAACACGTGGACCCCCTCAAAAAAAAATTCTCCCCATGTCCTTCGCCGCCATTCCCGGAAACATCAGCAGCCAATTTTAAGGTCATAAGGTAGTGGGACCAATTCCCGACTGAATTTCAGGTTTGCATACTTAGACTTGTGAAAGAATTTTTTTATAATTTTTGGATGCTCTGCAAAGCTATTGCAAAGGCATCCCCCCAAAAAAAACATTTTTTGAGCATTTCTACAATTTTCTATGATTTTTTAAGTCTGAAAGCTTAGAGTGACCATTAACCGCTCATAGAGTCATGGTTTTCATGAGAGGTTGGATTCTGAAAATAGAGTGTTTCTACACCAATCAGAAGCTCTTGATTTTTCCAAGCATGGACGAAATTAGAACACTCTTGGACACTATTTGAAACCATGTTGGTTGGTTTCTG
This sequence comes from Pohlia nutans, assembly GCA_022496805.1. Classification (NCBI taxonomy): domain Eukaryota; kingdom Viridiplantae; phylum Streptophyta; class Bryopsida; order Bryales; family Mniaceae; genus Pohlia; species Pohlia nutans. The sequence continues at coordinate 10,066,153 of CM040086.1, forward strand.
ACACCCATCCCCCAACCAGTAGGGGTCGGAAATACAACCCGGTCGGAAATATGACCCTCTACCTTAGTTACCTAACAACTTTTTGTAGAGGTTTAGGGCTTGCTTTCATCACCTATAAATACATAATCAATATCCATGTAGAAAACATATTATGTTATTTATAACAGAAACAATCTTTATGAAACTGTGAAACTCGCTGTGAAAACCAAGCTCAAGGAGCTAGAATTGAAGTTTATCTTCTAAATGCTCACATGACCATTTTTGATTGTTGTCCGTTTTTAATGGGGTTCCCAAAACAAAAGGTAAGTTTTTGAAAAATAAAAATATTTTAAAATACTACATTTAGTTTACTTTTCAACGCAATTTGAATTCTATCAATCCAAGTTAAACTCCCACTCGAGAGAATTTTTTCAAAATGCCTCAACATTGCCCTAGTGTAATAAAATATGCTATTTGAAGAAAGTAATTATGTTCCCTCCGTCAGTTCTTTGCTTTTTTGAAGTTGCACAAAAAATAAACTAAATTTAACCAATCATGCTAAATTTTAAATTCTAAAAGTGAAAATTATAATCTCTACAATTTTTCAAAGGTAAATGCTTTAAAATTCATTAAAAAAATATACATTTTTTTAATTTTTTTGGAAATTTGCCTATATGGACAATTTGTAGAGATGATGCCTTACATTTTTCTATTGAACCAAACTTCATCAAACATAAACATATGGAGGACACATATTATAACACATCTATATTTTGTCCAATACCCCTCAGACTTTTAGGGGTTAACATAATTGTATTACAACAAGTTTTGTAATTTTAAATATGAGTGAATCACAACAAGTTGTAGAAATTTGTGATGTAGAACAAGTTGTAGAACTTGTGACAAAAATTTCCCTATTATCTTCTTCTTCAAGTGTGATTGCGGTTTGTTTCTATATATCAATCTCAATACCAAGCTCATGTGGTTTATCCAAATCACAATTTTTTCAAACTAAAGTTAACCCTTAAAGGACCGGGGGGTATTGAACTTAGCTCTTGTTTTCTTGACTAGCTCTTGTAGCAAGCTCAATTTCTCATTGGTGTGGGGTAAATTTGACGATCGGCACCATTGAAACTAAAAAAGACTTAAATAGCTTTTTTATGAAAAAAAGATCAACAAAATCGCATAATTTTTGAGAAAATGCCACCGTTGAGAAGATTGATGGAACTTGTTTGGGGTATTTTGTACACATGCTAAAATCGGATTGTTCAAAAGTGCTCCAAAAATTCTGAAATTTTTACTATGAGTAGAAATCAACATTTTAAACATGTGCAAAAAATTTCAAGTAATTTGGAGGTGTGAGGAGGAAGATATGAGGGTCTGAAGTGACACCAAAATAACCACTGTGCAACTCAAAAAATCACCAAAAATTGCTCACTTGATGAATTTCTGATCAAGAAGTACCTACAAATTCAACTCTCAAAAAGAGCTAGGGTCTCTTTGTTGCTCATCTTACAATTCAAAGCCCAAGAACCCAAATTTCCCCACTTTCTAGTTCCAAAAGCCCTCTGGGGGCCTTACGGTCCTTTAGGGGTTAACATATTCTTGAACTGTCATTGTTGGAAGTAATATCATTTGAAAGTGATAAATCTTATAATTGTTGTGAAAGACCATTAATAGTGTATTATTTGAAGAGGGGAGAGTAATCTTGCACCAATGGCTCTTTGTCAGGTGGGCACCAATCATTGTTAAGACAAACAAACACTTTATTCATGCTAGCCTCAAAAGAATATTGGAGTTCCTATAAATCTATTTAGTACTTTGACGGAGTACCAAAAAGTTAACTACTCCCTTTGTCCCACAAAAAATCCTTGTTGTTCTTTGTAATTTACAAAAGAAAAACATCGTTTAGTGTGAAAAAGGAAGCAATAGTCATAATTTAACTTATAAAGAGGTAACCTTTAACCCTTAAACGTCGTTGCAGCCATCTATTCGCAAATGGAGGTAACTTATCCAAAGTGAATTGAAGTATCACATACTTAGTAGGTGAAGGATTGCCTTAGCTTGGTGGTTAATTAGAGCTCATGGCCCCCAATGAGAAGGTTGTGGGTTCTATTCCCTATGCCGGCGTGGTGTTCACCACCATAGTCCACCCAACTATGGTGGGGGATCCTTGGACCTTGTTGTATGGATATCTCAAAGCCCTTTGGGAGATACCATGTCCAACATCTTCAAGGCACAAGTGGCTAGCTAGGTAGTAGCATAGTGTGTCACTATAGTGTCCATCCTCGAAAGGGGAGAGTAGTATTGTCCCAATTTCCCCTTGTCCGGTGGGCATTGGGTCATTGGCATTACGAACGGACACTTCATTCACGCCGGCCCCTTGCTAATAAAAGGTACCGGAGCCAATTTCTATCTATCTAGGTGAAGGATTTTTATTCAATCCTTTTCATGAAGGCTCTTCGTTGGTCATGCCACTTCTTCAAGTTAAATAAAGGTCATTTAAGCTATTTTTTGATTTTACATGGGGTCTCAACTACAAAAAAAAGTATTAAAAATAGTTCACCATGTAGTGTATTTTGGATTTTTCTAATTTTTTTTGCTTAAACTAAATTTAGGCCATGAAAATGAGTTCTATTGCATTTGAGTTGAACTTACAAAATGAAGCTTACCATGTCTAATTTTTATTCCATTTTGAATTTTTGGAAAAATTTAAGAACTAAGTGTTTTATTAGAGTTACAAGTTCACTGGGTATAACAATGGTGTAGGGAATTATTCTAAATTTAAACACACGGATGATTTTCATTTACTATACTATTTTTCATTGTAATTTAGACTTGGATTAAAAAAATGAAAATTTTGAATATATTTGTAATTGGTATAAATTTTCTTTACAATCACTTCAAAAATCACAGTAATTTCAAATTTTCACCAAAATTTATAAAAAGTTCATCATTTGTAGTAGACACATGGCCTCATTTACTAAGAATATAAAGTCAAATTCTTATCTTATTTATAGTGCCAATTTAAGAAAAATCTTGGTAAAGCAAGATTCCATGGTCATCGGCCCGACGTTTAGAAAGGAAAATCCTACAATAGGGATTGTCACACATCCTCCACTCCATTCTCAATCTTCAGAAAATGAGGATGTGGCACCCTCTCCTTGAATGGTGAAGGTCACATTCTCTGCAAATTGAGAAATTTCATTCTTTTCCTCCAAGGGTGAAGAATGGGCATGAAGAATGGAGAATGGCCCATGCTCGGAGGATGAGTGACCAACTAACAACCTCTATTCTCCATTCTCAATCTCCACAGACCGCAAAAGGGGTGTCACACTTTCTCCATGGAGAAGCTGTCCTACTGACTCCTCTTTTTCCTCATTCTTCACAGAAGATTCATTCTCCGAGGATGTGTGACAACCTAATGTTGATCTTGAACATGTGATGCTCCATATAATCACGTGCAGTATGGGGCTGTGACATTAAAGAAGTGTGGGTGAATTTTAAGTAGGATGAGCTTGACTGAAGGGCTGAGGAACGACGGAGTGTAGTGCTGCTCTCCACAAACCACAAAAAGAAGCTCAGTTGTGGAGCTTGCTTGCTTGCAGAGATGGAGCTTCAAGCTGTTGCAGGATTGCAAGGAGTCTTATTACAGTGTGAGTATCCAAGTCTCTGTAGCAAGTTCCCACGAATCTCTCGCCTCATCAGAGTGAGCAAGAATTCCAGGTGCAATTCCTGCGTTGCACGGCCAATTCGTTGCAGCAGCACCAGCGATGGCGGAGATTCAAGGGAAGCGGGGAAACAGAAAAGTGTGGTGCTGAAAATTGGGAGTCCGGTGGTGGTGACGCAGGCGCCTCCGCTGTTGAAGACCGCGGAGCCCATGCCCATGATGCGACCTAACAATGGGCTCATCAATGTCGGCGACGCTGGCAGGTCCTCTTCCTTTTCTTTTCTTTTCTTTTCTTGCATTGCCATGGGATCGATGTTACAGATTTCTCTTTTTTGCGATCAAGAGTGAATGAGACTCATAAGGTAGAGGATCCTACTAAGAGCATGGCCACCCATGGCCTCAGTCTCTCACACTCCAAAAGTAGATGAAAAGTGCCAAAATTCCTCTTGACTCTGGATTCTAGCGTGTTAGAAATTGGGCCTTCAACATCACTATTTAGTTGACTATACCCTCACAATCTACTTGTGATTGATCCATGCGCACTTTTGATATGTGAGGGGCGTGCAAGGGTGGGGGAGTGTGAGTGCAAGGGCCCTTCAAATATAGATGAATAATTTGAGAGGGTTAGTCCTAGCATGCATGGGTGGGAATGCTCTAAGTCTTGTAACCATAATAATGTCAGGTTCAAGTTTCAAGGCAACTGTGTCACTTTGAAGAGCAGTGATTTTTTGAAAAGACACAGTTTAGCATTTTTGCTACTTTTCCATGGCTTGAAGAGCAATCCAGGCTGTATGGGTAATATCAGGGTAATACACATGTGATACCTAGGTTTAGAGAGGCTACACATGTAGGGAATCTGACTATTATTCCTAAAATCCTTTGTATCAATTAGCCAGCCCAAACCTTATGTAGCAATTTGGCTAAAATTAGCAACAAAAAACATCACTGCTGAAGAGGGTTAGAGTCTTTTGTCGGCAAAACGTATGTACAAATCTGGACGCTTGAAATTGACATTTAGTTACTTGGTCAATTTCAAGCGTCCAGATTTGTACATACGCTTGAAATGTCCCCAAGTAACTACCCGTAGTTGGCCTCAAATGCAGTAAGTTTAGATTGTGTCCATACCTAATATCTGGAGCTCCCTTAACATGGTAAGAAACTATTAGCAGTTTATTTGAAGCAGGTGATAAAATGAGTCGGCTGGTCTCAATACAATCGTCGGTTTCTTAAAACCCTAAAATCTATTTGCCTTGCTACTTATAGTGATTGAAATTTGTGGTTGCAGAATAATGGATAGAAGACCCAAGGATACGTGGGCTGTGCGGTTTGCTGTAGGAGCATATCTTATTGACCGCAAGTACTTCGAACCACTGGAGTTGTGATTAAGTAAGTTAGTACTTTAACCTTTCATAGGTTAAGGTAGGTGGCTTTTAGTGGTTTCCCTTATTAGAATGGATTTTAAATTTTTTTAAATTTTTTGAGTGGATCTTGCCTCCATGGATTCCAACGTACTAAAATATGGATACCAGAATAAGTAATGTATTGTTGTGCTTAGGTCTTCATCACAAGCTTAGACTATCCTTGAATTGTGAGCCCGGGGGTGCACTGTACTAAACATGTACAAGTACAGAGAAGGGAAATTTATTTGAACATTGTTGTATTATGTATACATCAATAATCATATTTAGAGCTGAACAAATTAACGTCTACACATATTAAACATGGAATAGATATGTATACAAAAGTTTTTAGATACATAACCCCTCGTATACAAGGGGGTTTTTAGAGGGGGTCATGAACGCCCGTGATTTTCAAACATAATGTAAAGTGCACCCCCCGAGATTGTGAGTATTGCATTTACGATAAAGCATCTTTGACTATAATAGAATCCAAAAGTTGATTACAACTCATGTTTATATCAATGTTGTAGTGGTATTACACGGTTTGCAATGAAATGAATGAATTAAAGTCATTATGAGAAGTAGTGGACCTCAAACGGGTATTTAGGATGAACGAGTGTCCAAAGTTTCACTGTAGGAAGATGCCATACCAGTCCAACACTGGTTTGGTTCAGATGACTATTGCATTGTCAGTGGGCGACTTTTCAACCCCATTATGATTTCCCTACCTTATTCAGTGATGTTTGTGAGGACGTTTTGCAAGTGTTTGCGCTTGCAAACATTACTCTGATGTGAGAGAAGCGAAATAGTGTGCATCAGTTAGTCCTGTAATATCATGCAACATCATACTCGATGTCAGTGATCTCAAAACTGGCTAAAATTAGCTGGATTTCTACCCAAAAAATGGGGCTGCTAAACATACAAAGAAAAAAAAGAAAAAAAATTTGAAATGTAGCGGGAATGCTCATCATGTTATAAATATGTAGCAACTTCATGAGGTGATATCCGCGGATATCATCATGGTATCACCTTAGTATTTCATGAGGTGATATCCGCGGATATCACCATGGTATCACCTTAGTATATCAAGGGTATTGCCGGATATTATAGAGGTATCGTGAATAGTACATTCACAAGGTAGCAAAAGTATCTGCCATTTATGTGGGAGGTAGCATCCTCTGCTAAATGTCATAAAGTGGTTCTGGGATCACTGCTCGATGTGCAACTTACTGAAAGCATGTCTTTGCAGAACTCTGCATCAGGAGCCTTACTGCCACCACACTGCCACTGGTCACACCACTGTAAACATGATTTCTTTCGGTCCATTTTGACACATTCCAACAGTTACCGTGATGAATCTGGCGAGCGTGGCCCATTGAACATGCATCGGAGCCTTTTCATCACTCGCAAGTGACGTCTTCTGGTGCCTGAGATTTGTCAGTGATTTGACAGGTTCACTTTTTTAGGAGGTGCAAAAAAATATTACTCAGAAATGGAATTGTTGTGTCACAGAGGAATTCATTCGCGTTGAATTAGTTTTCTTTGCACTTCCTGACTGCAAGCATGTGGGAGTGCTGATGAGAAATCCCCCGTTGATTTAGAAGAGCTGAATGATTCTCTGCTACAATGCAGCGTCTGAAAAATGTCTTAGAGATAAATCCAACATCAAGCTTCCAAGAATGTCATGTTCCTTTTGAGAACATTCTCCTGTGTTTGGCTGGCTCTGGACCATAGAGGAGGCTTAATTTGCTCTTACATTCGCTCTTATAGTGAAAGGAAGTTTGAGTTCTTATTTGATAAACAAGCCAGGTTCTACAATAGGGGTTGTCACACATCCTCCACTCCGTTCTCAATCTTTAGAGAATGAGGATGTGGCACACTCTCCTTGAATGGTGGAGGTCCCATTCTCTGAAGATTGAGAAATTTCATTCTTCTCCTCCAAGGGTGAAGAATAAGAATGGAGAATGGAGAATGGAGAATGGCCCATGCTTGGAGGATGAGCACCAACTAACAACCTCTCTTCTCCATTCTCAATCTCCACAAACCACAAAAGGGGTGTCACACTTTCTTCATGGAGGTGTCCTATTAGTTCCTCTTTTCTCTCATTCTTCGGAGAAGTTCCATTCTTGTAGGACGTGTGACAACCCCTAATGTATTTATATTTATGTTTATTTATAATTATTTGCTTTGTGGCATCCAAACTCAGAATGAGGCTGCATAACAGATTGGGTGAAAATCATAAAGGAGGAACCAGACAAAGGAGAGGAGCGAACATACAGTAATTATCAAGCCCTTTTTCATGAATTTGGTGAACTACAGGAAGAGTAAGGCAAGCCATCAAGGCCCATGTGCAGAAATCACAGCAAGGATAACTCATGAATGGACCACATTCTGGAGGTTTAGAATGTAGACACCATGCACTTCTTGGGCTTCGCGTGTTTGACTGGTTCATGGAGATACATACTTTCGTACAATGCTCATCTGTCTACTTTTCATAGGCGCAATACCAGAATCTGAAGCATCACGTTAATTTCCAGATGATTAACTTAAACTTTGCAGAAATCAATCATGCTGCATGAAACCGCCACACGTACCCAAGTCAGCGCAAAACTCTGTTTATTACAGTGATCTCAAAACTGGCTAAAATTAGCTGGATTTCAAAAATAAAATAAAATGGGGCTGCTAAACATACAAAGAAAGAAAATGTGAAAAAAAAAATGAAATGTAGCAAGAATGCTCATCATGATCTAAATATGTAGCAACTTCATGAGGTGATATCCGCGGATATCATCATGGTATCACCTTAATATTTCAAGGGTATTGCCGGATATTATAGAGGAAGTGTGAGTATTGTATGAGGTGATATCCGCGGATATCATCATGGTATCACCTTAATATTTCAAGGGTATTGCCGGATATTATAGAGGTATTGTGAGTATTGTATGCACTGGGTAGCAAAAGTAGATATCACTTATGTGAGAGGTCGCATAATGTTATAAATGTCATAAAGTGGTTCTGAGATCACTGGTTTATTAGTATGTCCGTCATCAATGATGTAAGTGTTGTGAGCGTCCCACTTGCACTTGAAGCGGCAGAAAGAGAGAATCTCACCACTGTTTTTTAATCTCAAGATGCATTTTGAAATATACACACCGGCGCTCTACCTTCAGGGGTTCTTCTTTGCCCAATTGCAAAGAGTCGTCTTTTCCGATGGAGGTCCAGGATGTGTGTTTCTCTTGACAGTCTAGCTGAAGTACAATAGCCCAACGGTGAGGCCGGGTGTCAGCGAAGTACTCGTCGATCAATGGCGTTGGATTGGGAGAGACGATCCGGCAAGTCGACCCTGGATGGCTTCAGCCGCGCTCTGGCACGCAAGGGGCTGGACATCCTGGACATCACGGGCGTGACGGCCGTGGGCGAATACAAGCACAATTCCCGGCGACTCATTGACGGCGTCATTCGGAACCGTGTGGAGGACACTCTAGGCTCCCGCAAGTATCACAAGATTTGCCAGAAACGCACCGTTCTGGAAAACATCCACTACTGTCAATCAGGTGAGCTAGTCCCGCTTCATTTCGTGAATTCCTTCCTTCCTTCCTTCCTTCCTTCTGCTTAGGGTTACGTAAAGAACCCTCAGTCTCTGCAAAATGAATCATTCCTGTTTCTATTATAATTCTGTGAATCTCATCGATCCCTTACAACCAGGTCCTGGTTTTCTTTGCCAATTCTTCCCCGTGCCTGTTAAGGTTACGTTAAGAACTCCGCAACATTAACTTCTCTTTGCGTTCTGGGTGCACTTACTTGCGTGAATCCCCATACCTTGTGTAACAATATGCTTGCTTCATAAACTCCACGATTGCATTCTATAAAATTCTCAGAGTTTTTGAGGCAGGGTAAAGCAAATGCATCATGGGAACAAGCATTCTAAGTGCTGATATTCCCATGAAGCAGGGTGATGGCCTGATATGGGTACCCCTTCAAAAATAGTGTGATTTTCGAGAAATATATTTCTGCTAAGAAAAAACACTGAAAAACTACAAAAATTAGAGGGTGCTATAGACACCATGGCTGCACCTATATACATGATGTTAAAGATGAAATTTCTAGCTCACATAAAATGAGTGAAACATAAGTCATACTATGTGAGACGCGTAAAAGTGGTACCCATATCAGGCCATTCTCCAGCACCTTGCCCTAGTTCAGTTGTTTGTGAAATCGCACCTTTGAATTGACAATCACGAGATAGGCTTCTTCTTTTCTGTTTCTGGATTCATCAACGTATCAGCTGACTTTCTTTTCTGTGTGTTTGGTGTTGGGGTGTTGGACGATCACGGTTGTCAGTTGTCACAATCCACACATTCGTAAACTGTTTTTGAATTCATCAACGTTTCAGCTGAACTCGTTTTCTGTGTGTTTTGGTTTGGGGTGTTGGATCATTAGGGTTTTCATTTGTGGATGGGTATCACAATCCACATATTCGTTTCTTTTTCTGGATTCTTCAATTTGTTTTGTGTGTGTGATTGGTGTTGGGACCGTGTTGGATGGTCTGCTGCAGGGTTGTCATTTGTGGATGGGTTTCACAATCCACACAAGGTGGTACCAGTGCCAGGAGTGAGCACACTGGGGGACGCAGTGGCAGCACCGTCGTTCATCAACCACGACTACCTGGTGGTGGAAATGGGCTATGGTGGTGGTGACAATAAGAGGCTCTTCATCCGAGCCGAGAAGTCCGGCCACCCTCCGGAGAAAGCCGGCATCCTGCTCACCGTGGATGCCCAGTTCCACGAGGAACCAAGGAGCTCCGTGTGTCTCTTCACCATCCCGTGCGGTGGGACGGAGCTCGCCTTGCCTGACGTTCTCGCCATCTTGGCCGACCACAGCCCGGACTACTCCCTCCGAGACCAAAATTGCTGGCAGTACACTCGCAGGCAATGCTTTTTTTTTTTTTGTTGCTGCTAATTCTATCCAAATTGCTACATAAAATTTAATTTGGGCTGGCTAATTGATACAAAAGATTTTGTTCTAATGGGCCATTGTCCGGTGGACACTAGATCATTAACATTACGAACAAACACTTTATTCACGTCGGCCTCGAAAGAGGTCTGGAGTTTTTATCTATCTATCTACAAAAGATTCTTGAAAAAATGAAGAAGGGAATAACAGCCAGATCTCCTACATAGAGTCAAGATGTGTAGGCTATTTAACCCCGAAGTGTACATTGTATTTTCTGTAGTGTAGGAAAATTGGACCCCTGTTGCAAATTATCTGTTTGTGTGAAAATGACTTTAGTTTGACACGATTGACACTGTTGATCTTGTAGTATAGAATAAGAGCTTTACAATGATGTGTTACAATCAGAAAACCAAGATAGAATGAGAAAATACCACGGTTGCAAAGTTTAATGATACAGATGGTCATATTGGGCGTTTTACCCTCTTAGGGGTTAAACATATGTATTGTCCAAGTAACACCTAGATATCACATGTGTATTGCCTTGATATTATCTATGTATTAACCCTTAAAGGGCTGATGGGGATAGTACATACGTTGACGTATATTTGACATTTGTTGTCAATAGAAAGTACCAAAGTGAGACCCCAATAGCTCATTAAAATCATGTTGACCTAAATTTAACTTCATTTTTGATCTTGAACCCATAGGAGGTGTGGAACTATGCCAAATACAGTGGAATATTGGTGTATTACACTGGTCGGAAAGGGCTCTCTGGACTTTTAAGGGTTAATATGAAAAGAGGAGCCTGGAGTGCTCTTCAAGCCATGGAAAAGTAGCAAAAATGCTAAACTGTCTCCTGACAAGAAAACATCACTGCCCGCAGGACTGCGAGACGGCTGCTTCATCGGTGCAAGCAGCAGCCGGGATTGAGCGATGAGGAGCTTCATCGCCTGCAGGTCGAGGAGGATACCATGGAGACCCGGGTTGCCACTGGCCATCTGAAACGCGTTGTGCACAATGGGAAACAGGGGATGAGGAACATCTGGTCCAAAGCTTTTGGCTGAATTTGAGCAAATCTGAGCAATCACCATGTGGGCTAGGATGTTATATTGGGAACCTCCCGTGTATTATCTCGTGTAGAATGTAGCCAGCGGGTACATTTGCCGAGGTGAGGTTCCCGATACTACATGTGACCCCACCATGTGCACAAGTTACAAGGGTTCAAAGTTGATGATCCAAAACCACCATGAGTTTTGATTTTGAGGTGGCGTACATTCTCAAAATCAATAGTTAGTGCAACACTTTGAGGTACATGTTTCTGCCTTACACTCAACTGTTTGGCTAGAATGTTGTATATGGAACCTCCTGTGCATTATCCCCTATAGAATGTAGCTATTGGGTACATTTGCGGAGGTGAGATTCTCAATACCTCATGTGTCCCCAAATGTCTTTATACATGATTCTCTCTAAAATGAGATTCTAGAATACCTAGTACACTTGCCGTACTATCATTGCCTGTAGCACACTTGTGATACATTCAAACTATGTCACAGTGAAAAGTTGGGACCAGAGGTTTGAGTGTAGCCAACCTGAGGAATTTGTACTTAGGCTTTCTTACCTGAGTGTTGCTTGAAGAGCCTTGTGATTTCCTCCAGAACTCTGATACTTGCTGATCGTATAGAACCGAAGCTTGCACATTGTGTAAGGTTAACTACATCTAATTCATGTGGGTTTCTTTTATGACATTCTTTGATGATGAGTACATATTGAATTTGAGAATGTACACAACAATGATGTCAAAAATTGTGTCCATTTTTGGTCATTTACCAAAACAAAATTGAACTCTTATGACTTTAACATATATAGTGTGTACATGTGGCGTTCTCAGTTGGGTTAGAATCTCCTTGTAATTGTGACTGTGTTTTTTGAAGTGACCAGTCTGATAATAGGAACTATATATTACTTAACCCCTTAACGTACCGATCCTTTGAATGCAAGTAGATGTTAGCCTGAAAAATAGATTTTAGCATGACTCAAATGTACAATAAGTGTACATGAAAGGACCATTGCATGCATGAAATCTACCCAACAAATTTGACATATTTGCATTTGGAGGCCTCTCCAATATTATGGACCTCTCCCCATCACAAGAGACTTACTCTCATTGGTAGAGAACATAATAGGCTTGCAAAGGTGACTTGGATGAAAGTCATCCCACATTGCATGAAAAAGTTACAGGACTTTGAATCTGTTCATGATCCAGTTTCTGGACGCTGTGACGTTTAGGGGTTAATTCTTAAACTGTCCGAATCAGGTGTGGTTACCTTACCAGAAAAGAATTTGTGTCTTTTGTACAGTAGCCCCGGTAATATGATACAAATTTTGAGTGACAATGGAAAGAATGCAAATCTTTTTTAGAATCATGTGAAATAAATCATGAGTTTTGAGATCTTATTGACTAAGATATCAACGATGAAGTTATCAATCGAAAGCTACTCAATTTCCAAGTGAATTTAATTTTTTTAGCATTACATCCTAAAATGTCTCAAAATTTGTCATATTTTGATAGTAGACTCGAATACCTACCCAGTGCACTTTGCGGTTTTGGATTTTAATAATTTTTGTGCGAGAAATCCCATTTCAAAAATCATGGCTTGCTTCTTAAGCTTACATAAAAAGAAGTTTGATAGAAAAAATTCTACAATGTATATTGGAATTTTAGGGTTTTGAGCTTTTATTAGAATACTATAAAAACCGCAATTTTATCTTTTTTTTCTATTTTCTTAAATTTAGAGAACATATATTTTACTCATCAAGGTGAAAGCATGGTAAAATGGAGCACTTCTGATTCTTATGAAGAAGCAACAATGCAAGGCTGAAAAATACATTAACTTCTAAACATCACAACGTTCAAAAACTGAACGACTAACAGATTAAAACCCTTCTCACGTTCTCATCAATGCTTGGATGAAAGTCATCCATTTCTTTAGAGATTCTTCACCAAGTTGTTTTATCTAACTGTTGGATTTAGTCATACTTGATTACATATTTTTCTAAAATTACAAATGTAAATTTTTAAATGGATTCGAGTCTTGATTTGAGTACTTATAAGAACAACAAAGTGCTATGAAATTAAAACCAAAAGAAAAGAAATTTGATACTCTTTTATAGCTTTTGATAAAAAAACATTGTAATTTCAGCAAGGCGAATCAACTTTTTTGGTACAAAATACTATGCTTTCATCCATTATGTAAAAATGTAAAAATGGTGTAATGTAAAAATATAAAGGAAATATAAATCATTAATATGTTAAAAGTCATCATCTACTTAAGCTACAATAAAATAAGAAATTGTAAATTATTTTTTTATTGTTACATATCAATATAATCTTATATTTAAGATTTCAAATTTAAAACCAATTATAACTTTATGATAACTAAAATAGATGCTTAGATTGACTTTATAACATGTTGCACTAAGGTAAACAATAAAAATGAAAGAGTAATAAAAACTTATTACATGTGGATTTAACCCTAACCGCCCAACCATGCATATTTTGCATGATGTACGGATTTGAAGTCCGTTTTCTCATCCATCATGCACTTTTTGCAGTGTGGATTTTTATTGAAACTTTTATGGGAAGTTAGCTCCGTGCATGTGTGATCCAATTAGAAAGGGGATGATTTGTGAAATTTTTATGCCTCGTTTCATGTTGTAGTGTTCTACCCAAAATTGCGAAGATTTTAGTCTAAAAGTGCTTTTGAAAAACTCAACTACTAAAATTAAGCAACCAAAAAATCTCTAAAAATCACTACTTTTAGAGTATTACATTTCAACCCATCCCAACAAATTTCATTATTATATTGTCAATATCTTATTCGTAATCATATTACAAAAGAGTGTTAAATTTTAAGTTTGAAATTGTATACACAAATATTGGTGATAGCAACCGCAAATCTAACCGTATTGATAGAATCTAAAATGCACAATGTCTTGGGTGGGTCACTTACTGCATTTTACAAACAACGTGCGGTAGAAAATAGCATGGGTTTTATTCATCATAAGTAAAATTTATAAGAATTTATGAAAAAATTACAAATAAGATAGAATGCAATGAAAGAGTACATGCCATTATAAATAATTTAGGTACACTACAATTCTGGTCCATTATGATTTTAGTACATGTAATTTCGGGGATTGCAAATGGGATCCAGGGTATTAAACTGAGTACAGTCTGTTTTGGGGGGAAACAGCTGGAGCACAGTTGGTAGGAAAGGGCGGTCAGGTGTGCGGTGGACGAAAAGTAGGTCTAGAAGTGGATGAAAACTCAGTTTTGTCCACCTGAATTTAAAGTCATGTTACTTTTAGATTATATTTAAGCCTTTACAAGGAAGATAGCATATAAAGAATTGAATTGGTCACCGTTTTATGAAAAATGATAGAGTCCATAATATAGGCCATTTTTTCCCATTAAGTAATCATAGGGGTCCTTTTAATTTCAGCTAGGAAGTAAATAGCCCCCCAAAAAACACCCCCTTGCCGCACATGGTACCCAAAATATATGAAGAGTGACCCACCCGAGGCACAATGCACAACTTTTAATCATTGATCAACTTGAAAATATCCCTTTTAGTTGCATTTTATAATGCATCTTTGATAAATTACCAAAATTGAAAAGGGTGAGAACATTTAGGGGTTAAGATACATGAAAAGTACTTTAAAAATCATTTTAACATATGTCGAAGCACATAAGTCTCTATAGCCCTTTCATTCTAATTTACGAAAAAGATTGTAAATACTCTTGAGCTCCTTTAATATCTATACATTAAAAAAGGTTGTTTGTTTTGTTTTGTTTTGTTACGTTGAGATCTCTTCAATCATGCGTTCTTAGTATCGTCAGAAAGCTCTCAAAGGAGAGGGGTGCACGGAGTTGGTTTTGTGGCGTTTGAACATACAATGCAAAAGTTATAGATTTTTAAACAAAATTCGTTACTAGAAATTGAATTAAATTATGAAAAATGGAATATGGGGTTTTTAATGTTATTCTTGCCATTGCTGAAAAGGTCTTGACAAGTAGGGGTGCATGAAAGTTGTTTCGTAATTTTTGGACCTTTAGTGTGAAATTTATGGATTTTTAATTGAATTTTGTCACCATAAGCTAAATTAAATTATGAATTTATTATTCTACCAAAAAAAAAAAAAACATGGGGCACACGGGGAACGTCGAGAATGTACATGTATATACAGAATGTGGGGAACGCACAGATACATGTGGAACGTGGGAAACGCATATATATATATATATATATATATATATATATATATATATATATATATATATATATATATATATATATATATATATATATATATATATATATATGTGTGTGTGTGTGTATGTGTGTGCAGAATGTGGGGAACGCACATGTACATAGAGATCCCACAAGCAGATGGAGAACGTAGGAAATGCACATACACATAGGTACACAAGGACATGTGCAAAACAGGGAACATCTAGGCCAACAGCACAAGACGACACTAGTTTATACATTAAAGAAGGTTGTTTGTTTGTTTTATTATGTTGAAATATTCCCAACCATACACTTGTCAGCTGCATTCTTGGTACCATCGGAAAGCTTTTGATGAGGAAGGGTACACAAAGTTTGTTTCATTGCTTTTGGACATATGGGGTGAAAGTTATGGATTTTTAATCAAGTTTTTTCACTGTAAATTGAGGAAAATGGAATATGGAAATTTTTGATGTCAGTCATTATTGGCAGTGTTGGAAAGTTGTCGACGAGTAGGAGTGCACTGAAGTTGTTTTGTGGCGTTTGGACATACAGTGTAAAAGTTATAGATTTTCAATCAAAAATTTCGTAACCATCGTAAGCATAAATTGAATTAATTTATAGATAAATTATTCTAAAAAGAAAAAAACAATACAAAAGCACATGAAAACACGGGAATGCATCCATGGATACTCAAAGACATGGAAAAAACAGGAACACGAAGACATGGAGAACATGAATAACACAAGAACGCTCGGGTACACGGAAAACACGAAGGAACATTTGGGCGAATGGCACAAGAATGCACTAGTAGTTATTTATGTCACATTAACTTTTACCATTAGCTTATGTGACATTGATGTTAGCTACACCGTGATTGTAAACTGGCAATCACTAGGTCATTATAGAAAAATTATATGAGTATAAACAGCCTTTTTTATCTTAAGACATACGACTTGCTTTGCAATCCACATCAAGTGGACAAGCTATAATAAGGAGCCTATTGATGTCACTAAGGGCCTCCTAAAATATCAATTTAATCTTGTTTTTTTTGTTTTCCTCTTGTCTTCCTTCTTCTTTTTCTTCTAATCTTCCTCTTGTCTTCCATTTTTTTTTTCTTCACCTTGCCATTTCTGGGGTTTAAATGTTAATTTTTTAAAAAATCAGGGCAATAAGAAAATAAAATAAAAAATATAATACATATATACATATATTCATACATACATATATACATATTAGTTTAAATTATTATTTTTGCTTTCGGTTTTTTCTGGCAAAAGAGGGTCTGCATGCGCGGATCCTGGTCTGATTTTGACTCACTCTCCCTCCCTCCTCCCCTTTCCTTCTTTTCCCCTCTTTTTTATATAAACCCTTCGTCACTCTCCCTCCGTCCTTCCTCTTCCTCCTTTAAATTGAGGAGAAGGGAAAAAGGAGAGAGGGAGAAGGACAAGAGAGGGAAAGGGGAGGAAGGAGAGTGGCGGAGGGAGAGTGAGGGAGGGTTTATATAGTGAAGAGGGGAGGGGGGTGAGGGAGGGAGGGTCAAAATTAGACCAAGGTCCACGCGCGGATCCTTTCTCGCCGGAAAAACCGGAATAAAAAAACAAAATTATATATATACACATATACATATATATATATATATATGTATATATATATGACCTTCATATATATGTATATGTGTATATATATATGTATATGTATACATATATACATATATGTATGCACATATACATATATATGGCCTATATTGGATTCAACCATCGACTGCTCCTTGATTTAAATTTTTTTTAAATTTTTAACGTTTAAACTCCAAAAATGGCAAGGTGAAGAAAAAAAAAAGGAAGACAAGAAGAAGACTAGAAGAAAAAGAAGAAGACTAGAAGAAAAAGAAGAAAGAAGACAAGAGAAAGAGAAGAAAGAAGATTGGAAAAAAAACAAGATCAAATAAAAGATAAGATAAGATAAAGATAAGGATAAAAAAATAAATTAAAGAATTGTTTCTTTACAACGTAAGGGATTGTAGAGAGACAAAATTATTGTTTTTTAGAGAAATTTTCAAACAATTTTTTTAATGCGCTTGGGGGCCAAGTGCATGATTATATGGCCAAGTGCAAAATTAGCAAATTGGGTGTTCTAATTGCTTTTTGCACTTTAATAAAATATTAAATAGAAAGCGGCCCAAGCTGCTAGGTAGCTACAATATTGCTTGGAACAACAATGTTGTCATATTATGAAGTGTCATATTACGGAACGTAGATTGTATTGACGATACCTAATTTGACATCGCTCCTATGTCATTTAGGGATCTATCATTTGGGGGATCACTGTTTTTGTCACTATCTCCTCTATCATTTAGGAAACCTTAACAATGTTCTCTCTTTAGAAAATTTAGGACTTTACAATTTTTCTCCTTTTAAAGTTTTGCCTTTTTAATTTATAGAATAGAATGTCTAGTTTTAACCAATTATACCAAATTTCAAATTCTAATTAATAAAACATTGTAATTTTGGTGAATATTCAACAATAAATGCTTCTAAATTCATCAAATGAGCATCTAAAACATTTTTTGATAGTTTGACGGTCTGGATAATTACTAAACATCATGTTTCTCATTTTCTCTTTTGGACTAAACTTCATCAAAGTTGCAAAATTATCATTTTATAACACACCTAGGTTTTTCCCTTACCCCTTCTGTCATATATGGGTTAACATTGTTTTTGTCAAAGAAAAGGCCATTTCAATACTCAAAAAATGGTTTATCTTTAATAGTAGTGTGTAGTTTTTATGTCACTCTCATTTTCCACCCCGCTTGAAGTGGATAAGGCTCACATTTGAAGTATAAAACATAGAACGAACATGGCAAAAAGAAAATGCCAAAATCTAGAGCAATTATTTCCGGACAGAGGGAGTATTTAACCTTTTACAACTTAATACATACAACAGTGAGTACGGTATATTAGTCAACATGTCCAGGCTCCCAGGTACATACACGGACAGTAGATACAAGGAAAATAATTGCTTTCTTCCTAAAGTTTCAACATAATTTATTATGTACTATATAGATAGATACAGGTAAAATAATTGCTTTCTTTGTAAAGTTTCAACATGATTTATTATGTACTATGAAATATCCAGACCATCCACATGCACTTTTATATGAATATATATTATGCGAACTACTTTCTGTTTGTAAAACAATCTTTTGCAAGCCGGACTGCAGTGTAATTGCGCCATTGATAGTTGTGCTCGTATGGTGAAGAACATTCGTCAACCACGCTCATTAACATTCATAAAGAACTAGTTGAATGGCTACTTTCAAACAAGTTTTGACATATTCTCTTCCTCGAATCCAATTCAATACAATGCAGGACTTTATATCTTTACACAAATCTAGAAAATAAAAAATATATAAATGCAAAAAATTACTTTTAACTCTTGTGACTTTTTACTCTAAGACAAGAGTCTGGCGGCCCTCTAGCCTCTGAAATTGTTAATTTTTTATAATTCCCACGAATTAATTAAACTTGATAACAAGGCCCACAACATTGTCCATCTAGTTCTTATTGATTCAATGCATGGTAATGCTAGACTTGCAGAGTTGTAAATAGCCATGATGCTTGGATTTGTGCATCATGAAATAAATTAGCTAATGTGAGGAATGTAAATTACTCTACTTTTTCATTGAAATTGATGAAAGCTGCCCTTTTATTTCTAAGTAAAATGAATTGAAAATATAATTTGGGGATTATGCATTTTGATCAATGCACATTCTTTGTTTTAGGTGGAGGCACCTAAAATTGCCCATTTTAGGTAGCTCTATCCTAGGGATTTTTAGAAAATAAAATTGGAACTATTTTGGGCTAATAAACATATAAGATTCATGAATAAAAGCGGAATAAATAAATAAATCTCAATTAAAATTCAGTTTATATGAATTTTGAAAGTGAAAAGTTAGTCATATCCCACTTGTGTTATATAGATGGTGTTCTTTTCCAACACAAAAGTATTATGAATTACATCCTAGTCTAAACACCCCAATTCCGTTCACTTATAAAAGCCTCTAATTGGGTGATTAAAAGTTGTTGGTTTTAGGTTTTATGAAGATTAAAAGTGATGAGATTTAGATGCTTTGGGTGGCAGTTGCTAAGGACATTTATAGGGTTAGAATGGAGGTGTAGGTGCTTAAGGGTTATCCCACCTTACCTCGATCTTTACCAATCATTTAATCATCGTATAAATTAGAATACTAAAAATATTAGCATGATGTTTTGATAGGCTGTTTGCAAGTTTCACATACTTTGGGGAGCTAGACATGTCTCTATAAATACCCTACCACATACCTAGCAGGTTTGTACAAGTTGTAGCAAATATTTTTATTATTTTGATTTCATTTAGACTATTTTGGAGGTTACACGAGAGGTTACAACCAATGCCTATGCAACAAGTGGAAAAATAAACATCTTTGTAAAACTAAAATTTAATTATTTTTCATGGACCTGCTATATATGGGGGTAGTATACTACGTACCCAAAATTGACCTGCGGACTTGCCTGGATGTTTGACACATATGATAATCAGCCATGGCGAGTGCAGAATGTAGGAAATTTTGAACTATCATATCTTTGTTGTTGTCACATGGGAAGGGATTTGGTAGAGAAATTTTTAGGAATCCAAAGATTAGAAATTGCCAGAGGTAGCTAAATAACTTATGCAACCACGCCTGTGACCTAGCCTCTAATGATCCACTTTGCAGAATTCGGTTAGAATGAGTGCAATCAGAAGTGAGTAATCATCGGTTTTCTGGCTCACAGTATAATGATGGCCATGTTCCTAAAAATATCATGTTTCAGACCCAAGGAGTGCACTTGTTTTAGATTAGGAATACACGTGAGTGTGTTTTAATAGCATACCCCAACAATACTTGGCCTTAAAATATTTTTTAAATTAAGATATTTTAGGTGCTAATATATATATATATATATATATATATATATATATATATATATATATATATATATATATATATATATATATATATATATATATATATATATATATATCATTTGGTATAAATTTCACGACCAAATTTTAATCTTATAAAAAAAATGATAGAACTTTGAACTAAAATGTGTTGCTTTTTACTTGAAAAACCAAATTAAAAATATTTACAAGTGATTATTTTCTTTTTAAATTTTATACAACAAGAAATTTAAATTATTGTGTTTAACAATTTCCTATTTTTTTACAATTTTTAGGTGAATTTTTAGTATATAAATAGGGGGGTCAAAAGTACGCACTTACGTGATTCTTAATCTTAGCTT
This sequence comes from Pohlia nutans, assembly GCA_022496805.1. Taxonomy (NCBI): domain Eukaryota; kingdom Viridiplantae; phylum Streptophyta; class Bryopsida; order Bryales; family Mniaceae; genus Pohlia; species Pohlia nutans. The sequence goes on from CM040086.1 coordinate 10,086,764, forward strand.
TAAGTGCACTCTTTGGGAGTTTAGAGCGGAAAAATTGTGATGTTTAACCCTAAATGTATCGACTGTTTGAACACAAGTAGATGCTAGCCTCAAAAATAGATATTAGCATGGCTTACATGTACATGAAGTGTACATGTGAGGATCGTTACAAGTATAAAATCTACCCAACAAATTTGATATACTTGCATTTGGAGGCCTCTTCAATATTATCAACATCTCCCCATCACAAGAAATTTACTTTAATTGATAAATAATTTAATAGGTTTGCAAAGGTGACTATGAAGAAATCCATTGAAGATTGTGTGAGAATGTTACAAGTTCTGAAGGCTTTGAATTTGTTCATGATTTAGGTTTTGGACGCTGGGACGTTCAGGGGTTAAGTGCTTACAACTTAAATTACACCTTTTTGTGAAATTTATCATTTTGATGGTTATGATATTAATGTAAAACTAATAAGTGTTTGTACTCACAAATTGGACAAGATGGATTGAATGCTTTAATTGTCAACAAACTTATTGACTAAGAATATATCATACTTTATTTGGGGTTATAAATTTATGGGACTTCATACACTTTGTAATTATATTAACCTTATGTTGAATGTCAACATTAAAGCTCTTGTAGGGTATTCAGTGGATCACAAGATCGTAAAACAACTCAAAACAACATTGGTAACAATATTGAAATGTCATTCTAATCATATTGTTCCAACACATTGAAAGAACATTTCAATGCCATTCCAATATGTCGGAACAACATTAAAATGCCGATTTAGCATGTTCTATAGAAATATTATTCTACGCACCTATCTACTCCTATTTATGAATATGCACAAAGGTGTTCAAATTCATAACCCTCTGTGCATCCACGAGTTTTTAGTGGTAGTCCCTCAGAGGGTTATGTCACTTACATGTTAAACGTTCAATAACCTTCTCAAGCCTACCAGCTCTTGATAGGTTATGTGGTACCTACTTAACCGCTTTTAATCAGTTGTATAGATCTGGTACTCAATTAACTCTTAATCGGTTATCAAGTAACTTTTGACAAGAAAACTAAAGACTTGATGACTGTATTAGGATACTTGTGATTCAATGGCGTCTCATTTCTGAAATTGGAACTCATTAATTATTCACAAAATCTGAGGAACTGGATGCGATCATATCTAACCAACGCACTCCGAAGCCGAAAAACACCACAAAAGAATAATTCCGAATTTTCGGAGTTGATTATGATCCAATCTCGACTGAATGAAATTCCCATTACCTACATCACAATCGAATTTTAGGTCTGGACTGTAAAGAAAATCATCTAAAATGATTGGATTTTAAAATTCAGCTGAAGTTTGAACGTTATGGACTTGTACAGCGCTCAGATCTGAACTCATGAGGCTGTGCAGAAGGACCCAGTTTGTTGATCCAACCTCATGAAATGGCTATGCTGACAAAATTTGGCTATCAATTATATTGGAGGAGCAGAGTCCGAGTACGTGAGCGAGTAGTACTCAGGGGCACAATGAGTGATAACGCGATCACGGTAATTGTGACCCTCTTTACAGTCGTACTCAGTCAGAGCCTCGCCATTTGTATAATTTATGGGAGCAAGAAAAGGCTAGGCAATTGAACTCGTCCTTTGGCATTGTTTTTACTCGACGTACTCGAGAGCACATGCGGTGGAAGCTGCAGCCTGCAACTGCTGTTATGATATTTACAAGAATGGTGACTTCTAGAGTTCTAGTGATCTTTGACGGATCTTCCATTCCATGACCTGGTCGCGACCACGACGAACTCATGTGATATAATTCAGCCGGTAATGAAGCTGGATCCTTAATTTAATGTCTAGATTTGAAGCTGCAATCGATTAGCATGGTATGTAACATAAGCACTGCGTTATTTTAGCTTAGTGACTGCGTTCAAGGGGCGTTTTCACTCTGTTTTCGACATATGATTCGTTAGATATCGAACGGAACGAATTACTAGACTCACTAATACACTTACTGAGATTGAATTGAAGCAAGCAAAGCCAAATGATCGATGACCTCCGTGATGACGGGGTACGTAGTACACATGACTTTAGACGACGTTTCAATTGATTCAAGCATAAATCACGGCACTAACTTAACGCAGCCCTTCGACGTGCCATCTTCGTTCTGCAACCCATGCACTATGGTTGCAGCTGCATGCAGTCATCCTGACGCCATGGCATTCAATCAAATCCTGCACAAATCTCAGCATCCTCGACGAGAGCGTGACACGCTTCCTCTCAATCATTATTTTACTGCCAGGCCTAGAGGACCCGCCCAGCTAGACAGTACAGCAGCAGCTCCCTCACGGCAGGCCAGGCCAGGCCAGGCCCGGCATTAGTAGTTCATCTGCTCCAAGGTGGCGGTGTCCACAGACTAAACGACGTAACCCCCGGCTTCCCCCGTTCGCCATAGCCATCTCTTGCAGCAATCAGGTGCCATTTGACTTTCTCCATCTGCCTTGCAGAAGGGCAGGCCGTCAGACCCCACTCCCCTAGTCGTCATAATGGTCATTGCGGTAGCATTCAATTAATGGTAATCCGATTCGACCACTTTGGCAAGTACATCCCTGAGTGGTCCCTGACTCGCCTGATCACCTTACCACTAGGACTGGTAATACTGTATCATGTCATGCACCCTGTCAATGCATGTTGTACTTCCAGCTTTCTCCGCGAGCGAGCGAGCGAGCAAGCGAGCGAGCAAGCGAGCGAGCAAGCGAGCGATGAAGGAAGTAATCATACGAACAAAGAGTGCATCATAGCCTTATTAGTGACTGTCCTTTATGGGCAATGTTGTTGATGATCCTATCCTTGGGCCCTTTATGGCGGTTCTAACGAGGAGGATGAAAAGAAGGTGGTAGAACTTAGAGGCGAGGATTTCACGGAGGAACATTGAATGAGGGGCATTAATGGAGCAACGACGAAGATACTCTTGGGAACGGGGTTGAAGCAAACCAAACAGGCGGGGCTTTTCGTCCTCCACTACGCCGGCTGACTGGACCAGATCCCAACGGATTTTTACAGGTCGGAAGTTAGTTCCTGAGTGGAGCTGCCCTGTTCCTTGGTGCATTTTTGCCGGGGCCTTTGCATGGAAAAAACCATAATTCAGTTAGGGACCAGCTCTGGACCTGGCCATAATTCAAGCTCGGAGTTCAAGGATTCTGTTTGAGATGTATAGAACAGACTTGAGGCATTATATGCAAGACGTGCATAGAAACAAGAACGTATCTGGCCGGAGTTGTTCACCGTAAACGATATATTCACCCTGTCTTAGGTCATGATCTGGTACGTAAAGCTCAAGTGATGACATCTGCACAGCTGTCATTTAAGACACACTATCTCCCAAAACAAAGGCCCAGTACCGTATTATCTCATCACCCAAGTATGGCCTAATTACCTCTATTTCAAAAGCTAAGACCCACATGGTAACATGGTACGCTTTAAAAGGCACATCGCATGTACTTCTCCTACAGATCTATACTTAACGTATATTTGCAATATCTCGTGAATGATTGGATGGCAGATCAAAGACTTTGTAAGTGAGAACACCTGGAGAGTATGCTATGCTCCATAGCCGAAGCTTACTCCGCAGTGAAGGTAGTTTCTGAATGTGGCAATATTGTGCTGGCAAGACTGTCTCTATTTCAATTTTGTAACAAAATTTGCAAGACAGTTCACGAATAATTCACGATGTTCACACTTGGAGAAAAGAAAGATGTATTAACAAGTCCGAATACGGAGAACAAGGAAAAAAATGAATGTTCACGAGGCTGTAATACCCACAGCGACGTACACGGGGATGTACACTTCCGCCTACTCGAATAAGGTCCAAATTGATGCCCAACTAGTTAACCGTAAGCTTGATGAGCAGACATGACATCCTCAACAATATACAAAGCTGATCACGAGCATCATTCTCCAAAAAAGGTTCATAGAGGGAAAGCCTGACACCCGGGAAATGTGAATTCCGAATGGTTCAACTCTACCCCAGCCTCGATCTAACAAGCTTGCAGTATTAACTTACCCCGGCCTACTCCTGAAAGTCCCACAACACCATCCGGGGACTCGGAACCTCATATTCATGGAGGCGCATCCCAGTAGGCGTTCCAGCAAGAGCCGTATTGAAACTGGAAAGGCTAACATTATTGGGGCCAATCGAAGTGGAATACTGTCCGGTGGTGTACCCGGACAACGCATGCTGGGCGGTGATGTCTAGAATGGACCCAGTGGCGCCAGTCGGCACTGTCGACGACGTCGTCAATGGCCCACTGAAACTCCTGTACCCGAAAGTGCTCTCTTGCAAGGAACCCGGCTGATTAAAGCCGAGATTAATCCTGATATCCAACTTACTAGATGGCTGGGGTCGTGACGACGACGCATCGGCCGCATGGCCCTGCATGTACGACACTTCGTTCTGACTCAACTGGTTCTGCACTTCGGAACCAAACCTGCTCAGGGGCAAGGCGTTGAGATACTCTTGGTGGTCCGGTGGGAGTGCACTTATTCTCGAAGCTTGCAGCCAGCGCGTGCAATCCGTCCTTGGCTGGAGCACCGTTCGACTTGATGGGCTCAACTGGCGAGGTCTGCTGAGGATGGGAGAGTTCGTGCGAAACTCCTTGCAGGCTTTCTCGAAATCGGAGCTGCTTCGGAAATAGAATTCGGACCCTGACCCCGACGCAGAAGGAAGTGCTTGAAGTGGAGAGCCTGACTGTATCGAGTTGTCATCAGGGAAAGCTGAAAGGGGGCAGCTGGCCATGTTGGCTTCGTTCATCTGAGCGGAGGAGAGATATGCAATTCGGCCACACGAGCTTTCTACGACGGTCCCGTGCATATTCATGTTGTCGACGTGATCAGGCTGGTTGTACCTGTGGTGGTTTGAGTTTTCCAAACCTGGAGCGCTGGCCGTTGGGCTGTTGGAGCGCCGTGACAGCGCCTCCTCAGTGCTGCTGCTCTCATCCATGCTGTGAGAACCGGAATTGTTGGAGCTTTTCTGGCCTCTGTCCGTGATCGAGTGAAGCTCGGGTAGACCGGATGCAGCTGCGGCTGCGTCGTGGTCTTGATGGTGGAGCAGGCTGAGCGACTGGTTCATGAATTGCGACACCAGTGCGGGGTTATTCTTGCTACACTCTCGCACGGCTTTGCTCACTAGCGTATCACGAAAGCACCTCCGCGCCGCTTCCTCTGCCACCTGCAGAAACCCACGCGTATGAATGGTCAGAATTTTTTTATTTCACAGTGTAAGAGCCTGACTGATCCAGCTAGCAGGCCTGGCAAACGAATACGACATGATCGTCCTGCGAGGACCACAGCCAAAAGATCTAGAGAATCTACCCACGGGTCCCTTGACGAGAAAACAACATACACCTCAGTGGGGATTAATTACTCGCAGTGCCGATCTTAACTGTCGCAATACCTGATTTCCTCCCGAAGACTGCGCCATTGTTCCTGCTAGATCCCTCAGTAAGTCCGCAATGGGCTTGTGTGTGACAGGATCAATGCCCATGTCACAGAGCTTCTTCTTCAACCGGGTGTTCCAGTGATTCTTGATGTCGTTGTCAGTTCGTCCCGACATCTGGGCCGCGATGAGTGACCATCTGCCAGGCGGGATCGTTAGTTAGACGATTCCCGAACGCAAGACGTGACCACCACGAATTGGAACATGTTAATACTTGATTCAACGGGTACATTCACTAAACCTTGATTCAGATATTTAACCTTACTAGATAACCTAAATTTGGGACGCTGCCCAAAATTCAGCTAAGTTACCTGCTTCCATGAGCAGCATGCAACTTCACAATGAGGTCCTCTTCCTCCAAAGTGAAACTACCATGTCGTATATCAGGCCGCAAATAATTAGTCCATCGCAGCCGGCAGCTCTTCCCACATCTCTGCAGGCCTGCATGAGCACGAACAGCTTAGTTTTCGGAGCCGCGGCATACAGTGTCACAACTAGTTGGTAATTCCGCGCTCGGATGTCTGTAACTGGGGGTGGCACTGATAACAGTACTCTTTGCAGCTTTGATCTCAGAAAGTCATGAACACATGATCAATTGAGTTGAACACTGAGATGACTACACTTGCAATACGTCAGACAGGAAGTAGAGCCAGTTCTCAGGTGCCCCTTGCTGATGTAGATGTAAACCATGTATGCAATGCGAATAGCGGTAACAGACGGGTCACTAACAAACACATGGGTCTCTATCTGGCTTCACGTTCCATCGAACTCTTCCTTGCTTCTGTTGTGATGCGGTAACCCTGAGAGCTAGCTAGCGCTCACTCAACAAGTAGTTAGACCTGCATGACGTGGGAGAACTAAGCTAACGACACAGTTCTCGGTCACGAGTACATATTCATAACCCGCATCATCATCGATCATCATCATCATCTGAACAATACCTGCTTTCTTTCCAACGCTGCGCCAGTGTCCAGTCCCATACGTTTCCACATACTTGCGCAGTTTTTCATCTTCCTCCGCCGCCCAGGCTCCTTTCCGAACGTCTTCATTGGACTTGGACAGTCGTGTCATCTTCACGAACGTGGCTGGAGTAAAACAAACTCTCGTCGGTAACCTCAAGTCGTAATTTAAAACTTGTGCGAGTGCAAAGAGATCGACGATGCTAGATCAATTCTTGACCTCAATGAGAACTAGCTAGTGATAGAAAACCTAATACTGACACTAGAACCCTCCCGAACTGAACTGGCCGGCCAATATGAACCCCAAATAAAAACAGTTCTGTCACAACACCAAAAACCTGGAACTCGCAACTGAGATCTGGATACCAAACTGATCAGAGCACTACCGGCAAGAACAACTAACTAGGCAAAGAGAGGAGTCCCAACTTGTGACCGTGGACTGCAGGCAACAGGCCACGTGACGTCTGAAAGCCTAAAAGCGCAAGCTAGCTAGCCTGCCCTCCCTGTGAGGAAGAAGTCTCCCGACACACGAAGGAGACCATGGAATGGGGGCGAAGTAGAAGAACACGAGGCAAGCGCAGGCTAAGTTACTAGGCATTCAAGCAACGGAAGCCGACGAGCTCCATGGAGATAGCGAGCGAGCACACAATTTGGCGCTCGAGATGCTGGCTTTCGGTAATAAGACACTCAGTGCGACGATCGATCCCAGCAAGTTCTGAGTAGAGACCTACAGTGAGTGGTTCCAAGGCTCTACAGAAAGACTGTGAGGGCAGGGCAGTGAGATCGAGTCACTTGGCTGGTCAGGGACCCCGCCTGCAAACGAACAAGCGAAGTGCTCACCCCAACACTAGTGCAAGCTTAGCCGTGCCAATTCAAGCACTCACCGAGTCTTGTTGACGTTTAGTGTGAGTGTACAACATTCTCACCTGATGACGAAAATGACAAAAGATAAACAAAAGAAACGTGGCTCGAGGGACAATATATATAAGCTAGGCTTCAGTGAACCCTTGTCTCGGTCTCTCTTCCCTCCGCCCAGTCACTAACGAAGTTAAGCTTAACTTAACCTCGCTCCGACAGGCTCTCTGGAAAAGACTCAGGCCGGGCCTGGATCTGTCGCCGTTTGACTTGCAACCTGCAAACTGCCTAACTAGCCCAGGCTCACGAATCCTCCCCTCTCCAACATCCAGCCATGATGCAGTCCTTGTGCAGACCTCCCTCCCTTCCCTTCCTTCCTCACTCAACTAGACAGTCCTCGATCGCACCCCAAGATGAGCCTTCTCCATCACCACGTGGCCTCCTCCCCATTATCACCACCCCTATTTCATTTCATTAAAATCATTCATGGTCTAGCTTAAATTCATATGTTTTTCATTTCTCCAATGTGCAATGCTTTTGAGGGATAGGTCTAGCTTTTTGTATGTTTTCTGCTACTGAAGGCCTTATTCATTAAATAGAGACAAAGTGTAGTCTCAATTTTATCTTCGACTCGAGGATAAACCATTATAACTGTTCAGTTTTGCGACTTTTTGGTAATTTGAGACTTTAATATATGAATATATATATAAACCTTTGATTGCCCAAAGGTTACAGTCTCATCTTATCTTCGACTCGACAATAAATGACTATAATTGTTTTAGGGTTGAAGTCTCAAAATGACCATTTTGTCTCAATTTAACGAATAAGGTCTTTACTCCATAAAACTAAACTTTGGAAAAATCACTATTTAAAGAATAATCTAAAATCATTCTTAGGGGCAATGGCACGATATGGGTTCCAAAAAGGAACGTCTCACTAAAATACTGTCATTTTGTGACTCATTCAACTTTTAGCAATCAATATAAATATAAAAATAAATTGTAGTCTAGTAAAAACATCAATTAGATGACAAATTTTACCAATTTCAAAAATATTGGACCTTTTAATCTCTTAGTAATGACGGACAACATATTATATTCATCACCATCCTAAAGGAACCCTTTCAAATTCATATCATTATTCTAAAACAAATGTTCTTTAGAAACTAAATTAATTCTTCGACTTTCCAAACTTAAGGCCCTCTTTGGCCATATTTATTCCATAAATTTTTGCATATGTATAATCATATAGTATGTTGTTCGGCACTATATTTCACTACATCAACATATTCAAGTATATCATTTAATACCATTGTCTTTGAGTGTACAACATATTTGGGTACACCGTTGTATTTCAAAACATGACTACATGAGATAGATTAAAATAGTGTTACAAATAGTCACGTTTCACAATCTCTCAATGCACCCTATTTGTGACACCTGACGATTTGTAACACCTATTAAGGCACCCATTTGTGCCACTTACTAACCCATTTACTCTTGTATAAATATTCTGACTTCTTCAATGCCAAAAATTGCTGGTTTTTATTTTATACTAGAAACATTACATTTCCAAGTGGGCGCATTTAAAATTATGACACAAATAGGGTGCACTACCTTATATGTGCAAATATGTGGTGGTATGCATATGAGCCAAAGGGATATTTAGAGGTTAAAGTGAGCGCCACGTACATTAATGTTAGCATTTAACAACTTATACTATCATATCACAGCTCAACCGCTGGGAGTTAAGTTACCATTGAAAAATACTCCCAATTCCATTATTTTCAAAATATTCCAAACACATTAGCTTAAATTCAGGGTCTCCAAATTAAAGGTGAAACTTTAAGATGACAGTATGACACCACTTCTTTTTTTCACATTTGTTTCTTCTTTCCTCTCTTGCATGAGTCTATAGGGACCTCTATTATGTGATGTCATCATTGGTAGTTATTACAAGTCTACAACACCAATACACCATAGGTTTAAAACTTTAAATAGGCAATCTAACTTACCTTATTGTTTGGCAAAGTTGGTTTGTATTTGTGTTCTTTTCCTTACCTTGTTGAATGAATGGAAATACAAGCATTTTTTTCTGTTGGATTCACTATAGAACAAGCAAAGTCAGAATAATTTTTGAAGGCCACTTTGCACTAGGAGTGTAGGAGTCGGGTCGAAACCGATGTGCAAATGGGCTGAAATTCTCGCTTCTCATTAGTCAAAGGCCATTCAGCCCATTCTTTAGGCCCAACCCATTTACACTAGGAGTCGAGCCCAATACAACCAAAACATTTTTTACATTAAAACCAACAAGCTCTTACACTAGTTCAACTCCATTCTTTGGATCCACCAAATATGAAGGCCCTAACTTTGGGTTTGGGCCCGAGTGCACATTTCATTGATTTGTTCATTGATTTGTTATTTGATTTTAAAAAAACACTTTTTTCCAAAGCTAATATCGACAGAAATTTCCAAGAAATATATACAAAAGGCCCAATTCTTTGATCCAACGTCTTTACACTAGCATGAGTCGGGGCCATAAATTCCAAAAAATGTATACAATAGGTCCAACTCTTGGGTCCAACCCTTTACAGATGGGAGAAATGGACCCAACTTTAATCTTATTATATTGAATGCATGAGGCCAAGCCTAAGAGCATCTCCACTAGCACTCTAGATTGCACAGACTATGAAGATCATTCAAAAAGTCACACTGCACTATGTAGTTTTCTACCAACATCACTAAATTGAACTCTTGAAAGTAGTAAGTGAGTCACTTACAAGACATTACGCATGGATTGTGCAATCAAGAAGTGAAGATATATGTGCTTAAATGACTTTGAGGGCCATCGACTTTGTTACATTTTCCAGTGTCACAATCCAAATAAATTGTTTACCAATCCAATCTCATCCAATTTTCCATAGAACAGTATCAAGAGTGCTAGTAGAAATGCTTTAAAGCTAATAGAGTTATCCCAAAACAAAAGTTGTGCTTGAATAAGATACGACATGTTTTGCTTTAATATATTCTCTTAATTATTTGATCATTGATTTCTAAATAGTTATAAGATGTAGAAGAGCTTGATGGCCTCTCATTATTAGGTGTGTAACTGTGTAAGAGCTCGGAGTGGTCTTCAAACTCATCAAAAACTAATTTAGCCGTCTTTCTTGGTAGGCAGCTAAACTAGTTTTCCGTAATTTTGAAAACCATCGAGCTCTTAAACACCTAATAATGAGAGACCACCAAACTCCTCCAAACCTTTTAACTATTTAGAGTGAACAACTAAGAGTATATTGAAGCAAAACACATGATATCTTATTCATACACAACTTTTGTTTTATGATAACTCTAAGGTCGAGGCACCTAAAGCCGACCAGGTACCTAAAACCGATCAGGCCTAATTTCTAGATTTTGAAAGGGAAGATGTACCTCATTTGTACATTAGAGCATGTGATCGGTTTTGGGTTCTGAAGTACTTTTCACTTTGAAAAATTGTACAAATTTCAATATTGGGAAATAATTCATGGAAAAATTTGCATTCTCCACAAAAACTAACTTCCAACCCAGGAAAAATATCACCCTATTAATGGCTGGTCCAAAAATAGTGTAGATAGCTTAAGTGATCGGTTTTAGGTGCCTCGACCTTAATATAGGCTAAAATTTTGTTGCATTGGGCCCAAAAACGACGGGCCCGACTCCGAAATGTAAAGCGGCCCTGAGATTGGGCAGAAGCCTGCCAGCGTCTGACATGAAAGAACTGCTGCAGCTTCCAACATGGCCCCCATGGGATCAATGCACCTGATACGGTATATGCACCAACGTTACACTCGAGGGGCCTCACTCCTTTTGGTGGAACAAATGTTCATTGCAAATTGAATTATTTGGGCTGTAACTTTGGCTCTTTTCCTTCTTTTTTCCCCCCTTCTTTTTTTCTTTTTTTTTTTTTTTTTTTTTCCCCTTTTGGCTTTTGTTGTTGGGGTGCAAACCGAACAGTTTATGTCATTGCAAAAGCAGAGTCTGTACGTACACCTTGCCAGGAGTGGGTACTACGTACCCAATTTGGACTTACTGCAACGGGAGTACCAGCTAGTGTGTTCAAAAGTGACTGAGGTTTCACCGCCAACTGAAGCCGCCTGCCTCATCCCTGAGCCAAAATGTTATTATATATCAATATATAACTAAATGTGTATACGTTTACACGTACGTACTCAGGCCACCTCGAAATACTTTTAAAATCTCATTAAATACTGTTTAGCATTCAAAATTTACGATAATATATTATCGAAGTATAGAAGAAAGACATTTGACGGCAGGCGCTTCAGTGAATTATTTTGTGAATTTTAAGTGATCAGAAGATAAATTAGATACTGACTGATCGTTCCAACGTCCGTCAGTGACGAAGGTTGATTTCTTTTTCGTTTCATTGCAAGTCAGTTTTAGTTTCTATGGTTGATTTCCAGTTTAAGTTACCACTATTTAGCATATGGTAGTCATAACTCATACAGTAACAGCAGCACCGTAACTGAATAATATAAGATTGAGTAGTACTTTTTTCTTTTTTCTTTTTGAATCAAATAAGATTGAGTACTTTGATATGCCGCTTCACACAGAATTATCTCAATCTCTAACAAGATCATAATCTCAACTGGATGGAATCTTCTTTTATAAATTTTTCTTTGATTTCAAAACTCTCGACACAGCAGCTGGCATCCTTGATCCTCTTCAAATTAAAGTAACAAAACATAAAGTGCACAGAATGGCGTAATGAGTTAATGACCTTGAATGGAAGTAAAAAAGAAATAGAATTGGAAAAGAATAAATTGAAAGAATGAGGAAACGCTTAGAAGAGTTTTATGAAGAAATTGTAATTTTGTAATTCTGGAAAAATTAAGCTTTTTCATGAAATCACAATTTTGACATTGGATTTTGTGCATCAACATCATGCCCTTCGTCCCCTAAAGTTGACTTTGTAGTGTATTTTGGAAGTGTATGATGTTTCAGGGTTAAAAGAGAACATCACGCCAACACAACACTTGGGATGATTATTAAAAATCTACATGAGTTAAAATACAGGGTTCATTTTATTCATCGGGAAGTAGATTTTTCACCTAATTGTAAATTTTTTAATGTAAATGTAATATAGGATGCCTTAAATTCAAGTAAAGAATAATTTGAAAGTCTACATAGAATGTACTTAGAATAATTCAAAAATATACTTCAAATATTCTAATTATGTGATAGAGTGAACCCATTTCGATACCTTGTGAATGCAGGTATTTACATTAATTTCAATAAAGTAGCACCTCCTAGGTACAATAATAACTTTGATGTCAACAATATTGATCACTGGTAAACAATGATAATAGATAGGACTACTAATTATGAAGTTTATAAGCAACATCTACTAACAGTACAACACAATTGCTATCAAATAGTAGAATGTTGTCTTGTCTACAACTTTTTTCCAAATTGATGTCATATTAACGTTCGATATCAAATGTCGTATAACTCTTATTAGATAGTTGTCAAATACACTAAACAATCTTCATATAATATACTTGATTGTTCTAAAATATTGAAGTACATTCTATGCATATTCTAAGAATAAGTGTTTGAACGATCAAACAAGATAACCTTGAATAGCACATGATTTCTTCCTCTTCTCTTCCTTGCATATTACTCACATTGCATTGCTAAACATTATTGCATTTTTCCTTTGTCTTCAATAACCCTTTTCTAAAATTTGTTGCCTTTACACTTTATCTTTGGTAGTCCTTTTTGTACATTAGTTTTGCATTGTGTCACTAGACATTGTTGCCATTGTGCCTTATTAGTGAGTAATTATAAATATATATGTGCATTGTATCAAACAACCTTTCCAATTTTTTTCATTTTTCATTTTTTTAAAGTGTAAATTGACTTTATTCTAAAAGATTTGGCATAAAGCTTTCATGGTTAAATTACATCACTCCCATATATGTCCTAATGCCCAAGATGCGCTTTCATTGACTTCTAAGCCAATGTCTAACACATTTCAATACTACTACAATACTACTTTCATTACAAGAAATATAAAGTTTCTAATCGGTTGCCAGAACCTCATGCAAAAAATCAATATTTAAAAAAAAAATTGAACTTCAGGCACGTCATATTGGATTTACACACACATATATATACATATCTACATATATATACATATATACATATATATACATATATACATATATATACATATATATATATACATATATATACATTTTATTTTTTTAAATTAATTTTTTGCATGAGGTTCTACTAAAACTTGCAGCCCTTTGGAAGCCTCATATTTCTTGCATTGCATTATACTTCCAATCTTTTTAATTTAGGGCACTCTACTTTGAAGTGAGAATTATGAACCAACAATCTACATGCAACCTTTGATCAATGCTATCCTAATAAACATCAATTCATCTTTTTTTTAATCATAAGGAAATAAATTATTTTTAATGATCTTCGCTCACATCTTTTGCTTTTATACAAATTTCATGGAAGGCATAGAAATCATGTATTGTAACTCATTTGAGTTTTCCCAAACATAAAAAAGCTTTCAAGGAGAGTGTTCCTTAAATTGGTTAAATTTAATAAGATTGTTATTTTATTTTTTTCCACACCTACAAAAGAAAATGGATTCTCTAATGTTAAAACTAAATGTTAACTAAAGCAAGTTAGCAACAAGTGTTTAGTCACAAAAGCTAATTTTTAAATTATATTAAAAGAAAAAAGCAATAGTTGGAGAAATAAATGCATAGCATAGCCGGTTAAACCTTGGTAAGATTGGACCGCTAGATTGAAAGATTTTATTTTATTTTATTTTTTGAAACAAATTAATGAAACGGAATTTCATTGCAAGGAGACACCAATACGCGCCAAACCAGACATAGGTGGCCTGGTTTAAAGGCACAAAAACAGATAGACCCGACAAAGGAGGTCAAGGGAGAGGACCGCGCCTCCGCAGAGCGCGGGGAAGAGCCGTCAGGCCCTTCCTGGCTCTGCCGGGGAGGGCGGGGGCGCCCCGGCCTCGCCGGGGTGAGCCCTCAAGGGCTGCATAATGCACACTCAAAAATGAGACTTTAAAAGGTGTGTGACGTTGGGTTGCACACTCAAAAATGAGACTTTGAAAGGTGTGTGACGTCGGGTAGTATACTGATGTCAAGTAATTTTAGCGCCCAACGTGGGCAGCCATGTGTGCATGAATTGGTGAGTATGATTAACTCACTGCCCATGCAAAGTTTGAATGAGCTATTGTTAGATGTCTGCCAAAGTTGAACACAATTTGAGTCCAGATCGACCAGTGGACTCCAGACTGATGATGCATGAAACCCAAAGCCTGGTTGGTACTGGGTACATTGGTACATCCTGGTACAAACTGAAACCATATAAGTGGTGATTTTACCTGACATTTTGGCAGCACGAGGTTTTATATACAAATGTACGACTCCAAACATGTTCAAACATGCTAGATATTGAAAACAATGTGCAAAGAGACATAATGATGCACATGCCAGTGTTTCATAGATAGGTAGATGTGTACCAAACGTGGAGGGCATTTTATTTTTATTTTCAATAAGGTTCAACAGATGGAATAACTTGTAAATACTTTCTAAGATTCTACTTTTCATCATTCAATATTTTAATTTGGAACTTTGGATTTAACCCCTAAATGTTCAAATTGGGCAGTTTTGCAAAGATGCATTATAAAATGCAACTAAGAGAGATATTTTGACTTTGATGTATGAAATAAAAGTTGTACATTGTGAATTTTAGATCCTATCCATATGGTTAAATTTTTTATTGCTATCACCGATATTTTGGTATAAAATTTGAAACTTAAAATTCAAAATTATTTTGTAATTTGATTACAAATAAGATATTAACAATTTGTGAATGAAGTTTGTTTTGATTGGTTGAGATGCAATACTCTAAGTGTGGTGATTTTTGGAGATTTTTTCTTGCTTGATTTTATGAGTTGAATTTTTTAAGAGCACTTTTTGACTAAAACCTTTGAAATTTTTGGTAAAACTTTGCAACATGAAATGTGGCACAAAAGTTTCACAAATCATCAACTTTCTAATCTGATCACACATGCATGAACTTCCCATAGAAAATTGAGTAAAAAAATCACATTGCAAAAGTGCATGACGGATGAGAAAACAAAGTTTGCTTTTGTACATCATGCAAATTATGCATGGTTGGGCGATTAGGGATTAAGTACCTAATAGAATAATGAAGGGCGCAACCAAATTAGAACTTAAATATATGACTTTTTGGTCGTAATTTATGGCCTCTGACCAAAAAATTGTAATTTCAGCATTAAGAATGACTTTATTGGTTCAATTTATTGTGCTTTTACCCAAAAGATACTCTATCTGCAAAAATAAATTCCCAATTTTTTTGACATTTATATGTATTTTAGAGATGTTTCTTCCAGGCCTTGCCTTCCACCTATGGAACTTACAGAGTTATGGTCTATACTTGGTACCATAGTGGATTCATGTGGTTTGAGCAAATGTAGAGGCCAATCGTTTTAACAATTGACTGTTGCTAGAGGTGTCGAAACAAATAATGCATTGGTGAAAAAAAAATTACTCTATTTATCTATTATCATTTTAAGTTTTCAATTTTTCATTTTTAAGAAAAAACACTTTCTAATTTAAGACATGAAAATATATATATATATACTTTGTGAAATTATATATATATTATAAAGAGGATTTTTAGTCGGTCAAGACAGAGGTAAAAATAGGCGAGTATTTTGGGGACAATAAAATTGTCATATTGTGGTAATTCAAACCAGTTACTATACTGCGGAGTTACTATACTGCGGAGTAGAAACTAAACAATTATTGTGCAGTGACAGTAAACTGCTACTGCCTTGAATAAATAAAGATTAGTTCGGATGAAGTTTTTGACAGTTGGATGAAAACTCTAGATTAGGACCGGTTGGTGGTTAGGGTGGCGGCTGAGGTTAGGGAGAGGATTAAAAGACTTTCAGTCGTTGATGTTCTTAAATGTAACATGGTTGTTCAGAGGTAGAAGGGGTTAGAGTGAGAGAGAGGTGGTAGGAGGTTGTAGGAGGTGTTTTTGAAGATGTAGGAGGCTAGTTCATGGCGTCTTATGTATGGATCAAAGCATTTGAAGCATGATATAAGTCCCCTAATTCAAAAAGGACAAAATCCTATTATGTGTAAGTGTAGAAGTTGTGTTGTGTGGGCTGAAGTGTAAATCTTGTGTATTGTTGTTGTAAATCGAGGATAAATACTAATGCAAAGGCTATGCAACTAACCGCTTGTTCAATAGTATTTGAACTTTCATAAATTGAGAATTGTCTCTCAATGCAAGCACATTTGGGTGTGTACATGTTTTACAAAAGATTTATAACCATGCATTGACTTTCCAACATTTGGACACCATGGTTTGAGAACATTCCTTGGTGCCCGAAGACCCCCTTTCTACAAGCGGTTGGTCGAGTTGTTTGGTACGGGTAATAATAAGGTGTCAAATCTCACACGGATGAGGTTGGCAAGTATGGTTGAGATGCAACTGTGAACTCCATACTCATCATGCCCCTTTCAATCATACACATGCTTTACTTGAACACGAGTACCGTTCTCACAGCACTCTATTTATAAAAATAAAAATAAAAAAACAAACTCAGAAAAGGGTTCCAGCAACAAATTTCTGTTTTGTTCACACTGGAAAAAGAGAAACACGGTAAGGTGGAAGTACTTATTACCATCCATTTAACCCCTGTAAGGTTTTCATCTTCTGGATACGGTTGAGATACAAAGGAAGTGGTTGAATTAACCGTTAAACGTACCACTCATTTGTAGGAAAGTCAAACTACACAATTTAGCCTTCAAGATTTATCAAAATATATTTTGTAATATTTTTCATGCATGGAATTGAATGTTTCCTATCAGTCTTGAAATTTTCAGATTTTTTAATATTTAATACGGCCTTTTTAACAAATTTTTAAGCCAAATACTTCAAAAAACAATTTTTATTACAAAAAAGCTTTAAAAATTAATATTGTTTTGGGAGCAGGTACAGGAGAATCACATGATATGTTTTCCATAGAAATTTTTTATTTAAAATTTGAAATTCGAAAGGTGAACATCCTGTGTAGTGTAATTCAAACCTTGAGCTACAAAGCTTGCACAAGCAATAAAATACCCAATAATTGGAATTTTTAAGATTTGAAAAGTGGAGTACAAACTAGACTTAATAAACTTCAGTTTCGTAGTTGGGTGTATTAGCAACAAAAGTCATCTTCAAGATCAAAATTGGGTTTGACCAACAAACATCCAGTAACTGGATGCGTGGACGTTTAGGGGTTAATAAAGGGATTATTTTTATAATTTCAATCTGAAAATTTGCAGAAGTGACGCCTATAAGGGTTTTTGATGGCCATGTTTTTTTTCAGATTTTTTGCAAACTAGCTTATGAAGTAATACAATAGATGTACATCAAATTCAAAATCAAAGCACAGGGACACATATGTCCTCGCTTGCTCACAGGAGTTAACCCCTAAAGGACGAAGGCTGATTTTTCAAGTTTGGTTACAATAGTTCCCTGTGAATTGTGGAATGGTTTTGATTCTCATTTTTTGAGATTTTTTGTGGTGATTCTACTCTTTGTAACAAAGATGGGGTGGTAAATTTGTATACATAGGTGGTGTCTAGATCAAAAGATGCAATCATGCAGAGGTGTAAACTGTAAAACCTAACTGCGGGTAGCTCCTGAAATTTTGTATGTGATGAGTCGAGCGCGCCGGGGGACTAGCGGCATTTTAGAAAAGACGTACAATAAAATATAGGGTATTTAATATTCATTCAAGATAAAATTATGGAGAATTCTAAATAAAATGCAGGGGCCAATCAATGTTGAAAATGACTTATAAAGAAAATACCATACTATATAATATAAGCTATTTTATTTTTATTGAAAATAACCCCTAGATAAGGGTATCTTAGGTTGAATATCACGGAGGGTCAAATTGGATGGATGAAAATTGCATCTTTCCAATGTTAAACACTTGTGTTTTTTAACACTAAAAGTTTTAGGTTGCATTCTACTTGCATTCATTGTTACAGTCTTGTTAGTGCATTTTTTTTATTGTGTTTTCTTCTTGCCATACCACAACAATGCAATTCCTTTGTCAAGAATGCCAATTCACAATTCACCCCGGGGATGCACTCTTTATTAAACCTTGACATCATGTACGTGCATTCAAGACCCCTTTTAAAATACCTCTTGTATACGTCAAAATATTCTTATATTTTTTCAAGCATATATATTTAATGTATAATATACAACCCTATTTTCAGCCCTAAATATGCTTCTTGTATGTATACATGCTATGATAGTGTTCAAATTAATCCCCCTCTAAGAAAGCACTAACGTGATTCCTCACACACATAAAAGAGTGCATGTCTAGTTCATTCTAAGTTCAAAAAGTGAGACCTCAAACATGGTTTTCCAAAATAAGTAAAATCAAATAATAGAAACCATACCATCTTCTAGTGCATGTTATTCCAAGTTCATTACAATATTTTTAATTTTATGTGCTAATATGGAATTTTAAATTGAATTTCAAGAGAAAAATTTGCAATATTAATTAAAAATTATTAATTAAAAAAATGATGAATCCAATCGCACAAGTGTGATCTTCACATTGACATTTACAACTTTGCTTTGTGCATGGTTTTTCATCACTCATTTTACAACAAATCTTTGAAAACAACGTTGAATCAGGATGTTAAAGGATTGAACGTGCCGTGACGACCAGTAGAATACAATGTATTTTGGTTGTATTTGGAATGAATTCACACCCTTAACGAGTTTGAGTTCAAAATAGCGATTGAAATTTAGATCAATGCGGTTCTAGTGAGCTATTAAGATCCCAATTTAGAGTTTTTTGTTAGTAGTAAATCTCAATTATACAACACTATCCCCATGGGACTTTTAAGGGTTAACCCCTATACGTCCTCACCTATGTCCAATTTGGGCAGTTTTGCAAAGATGCGTTATAAAATGCAACTAACATGAATATTTGAAACTTGATGTACAAACAAAAGTTATACATTTTGAAATTTAGATTCAATCTATACGGTTAGATCTTTAATTGCTATCACTAATATTTTTCTATAATTTTTTAAACATAAAATAAAAACTTATTTTGTAATTTGATTACGAATAAGATATTGACAGTATGGGGATGAAATTTGTTGTGAACACACACATTCTTTAGTAATTACCAATCCTACATGGATGTACACATGGCACACTTTTAAGAATAGGTATTAGCTAACATTTAGGAGGACAAAAAATATTTGAGCAATAGTAGGCAATTGTTAAAGGAGCACCAAAATAGGAAATATTCCCTAGTTTTGAACACTAAAGAATGGTCTTAGCTATTGTGGCACTTGAGGGGCCATTATGTAATCCCCCTACTATTGCTAACACCTTTCCAAACCTCATTGATGACACCTTTCCTACAAAGAAGGTATTTTTCCCAAAATTGTGGGATGTTAAATTTTTATCCACGGTCTTTGCAAAGGCCAAGTGCGAACGGGCCTTTAGTTGATATAGTTAGACTCTAATTTGAACATTATTTAGGTTATTGGCACTTTCTGTTATATATCATTTTGTCTTTGATGTTGTCTTTCCTCTGCTAATAAAGTTACTCCAATTTGATACTGGCTATTTCTTTGGAGTCTCAAAAAGCAATACAAAATAGCTATAGGCTGCCCATGCCTTTGTAAATGGGCATCCTCTATTGGCTGCCAGGTAAAGGACAGCACTTTTCCAAACAGTTTTTTTTCTGAAAGGAAGTGACCCAAGTGAGACAAAGTTGACCAATGGAAAATCCATGTCAACCAAGAAACACAGAATCCACGTTGACCGTCGCCCACTAACTTATTGTATATACCCTGGTTGCTCAAAGTCCATACACACTCATTTGATTCAAAAAGAAAAAAAAAAAAGTGACCATTAACTTTTTGGAGCATTCGATTGGATTTCAAATCATGCAATAAAGAAGTGTCCACGTCAGCACCCAATTACCTCCTAGCTCACATTGTTGGTCACTGATCATCCTTTGTTTTTTTTACATGCCAACCCCGGAAGCATCCAATATCTCATCAGCTAAAGGAACAAATTTTCATTACGCAACAACAGATTATAGGTTACAAACATCGCTCTGTGAACGAAGAGAGCAAGTTTCCGGTGCTCCCCGAGGGTGATATTTATTGGAATTTTCTTCCTGCAATATTTGGACTAGTTTCTATGTTCCTAATCATTTCCAACTAAGAGTGACGCCCCCATTGTAAGTATGAGGCCTGGGAGCAATCCCCGTCACTCATGGGGTTCCTATCAAGCAAAGAGGTATTAGTCCTCACAACGTGCATCCGATCACCGTCCTCGTTGGTGCTAATGAGCACACCTAAGGGGAGCCCACTTCTAGTTGTCACCTAGGTAATTTAATGTCATTTTGGACCTCACCCAGCAATTTTCATTTTTGGAGGTTCACAAGGCTAATTGTCACTATGTAATAGCAGTGTATGTATCAACATTTTAAATTTATAGGGTGAAAGCATGGTAAAGTGAACCAACATTGATTTCTGTGAGGAAGACACAATGCAAGGTTGAAAAATACATTATTATTATTTTGTCAATAATAAAAAACACGATGTTTAACAAAGTCTCACAAAGAAAATTGAAAAAACCATCTTCAATAATTATTTATGTATGTTTTAGTGGCATTAGAGTTAACCGAAAATTGAAGGGGAGTTTTCTCTCTATAAATAAAATTTATGACAACCATTGTTCATGAATAGTCCCCATGGTCGGGGCACTTGGTTTGGAATTCAATTTAGACATTTAATATTGAACTCTGCTTTTACTTCTTTTTTTAATGACTCTTAATTTGAAACTTTGGATTCGAGTAGTTATAAGAACAACATGAAATTAAAACCAATAGAAAAGACAATTTGATACGTGTTTATAGACGGGCAATAATTAGCTTGGGGTATCACTTTTTGGACACACTAATTAGGTTTTTTTATTTTAAAACCTCCAAAGTTTGACTAATTTGCTCATTTTGATCAAGTAAAAAGCCCCTAAAATGAAAAAAATAAAATCCTGCACCTCAATGGAATCAAAATGTATATGTTCAAAGAGTTTATATTAATTTATTTTTTTAGATCCATTCATAGATGTGTAAAAAAATGCTGAATTTTGGGATTTGCAAGTTACATAGTGCACAATTCATTAATTTTTTTAATGATAAAATAAATTATTTTGTACTCTACACAATTAGATGTAGGTCATATTCAAAAATAATTTTTATTTTTATTTTTTTTGATATTCCATTTGCTTGATTTCAGGAATTCTAGGTGATTGGGTCATAACTTACTTTTTCAACTAAAAAATCAAATAAAATTACTTTAAAATCTTTGATGGTAATAAAAAAAAAATTCCTTTATACGTTATAAGTGTAGAAAACTAAAATCACATTTAATAAAGTCTTATTTTATTAAAATTAAAAAATATGTTTGTTTGACACACCAACACATAGTGCAATTGTAGCTTTTTTGGGTACCCCAACCATACCATCACCCAGACTTTGACCAAAAATATTGTACTTACATAAGGATGGATCCGCAAATTGAATCAACTTTTTGGTAGACAATACCAAGCTTTCACCCTAAAGCAATAATATATAGTGATTACAAAGTGATTCAAATAGTCATATGGCATAAATAGTATGGTTTACTTTAGTGTGTGTGTTTTTTAGGAAGAAATATACTACCAATAGGCTAGTAAGAGCTTTAGATATAATTAAGGTATGCAGACCCTAATCCTTCAACGATTATACCTTTCTCATCCTCTAAAGATTTACAAATTATTTTTTATAAAATACAACTTAAACAAGTAATTTGAAGTTCACATATAAACTAAGGCAATGCATTTTGAATTGAATGTAATATATATATATATATATATATATATATATACATATATATATATATATATATATATATATATATATATATATATATATATATATTCTACATATTCTACATATGTATGTATATATGTATGTATGTACAAGTTACATTTGAATGTGATTTCTACATACAAAATTGAAAACTTCTGATTCAAGATTTTCTCTAAATTTGATAACAAACAAAGTATTCATGATTTTTGAATGCATTATATTAAGATGAGTTTGAAATGAAGCCCAGAATGAAGCACTTGTAATGTGGTGATTTTCCATTTTTTTTATGTTGTCTACAGTTATAAACTCAATAACTATTCAACTAAATTCGTTATTGATTTTTTTTTGTATTAGATACAAATTGGAAATCTATCAAATATAAGAATTTTCAAAGATTAGTTGTGGAAATCAAAAAAATTCAATGAATAAAATAAGCTAAAGAATTATACAAACCATGAATGAATGAAAAAGTTGTTGCATTATGTTGAAAAATATATAAACATAAATATAAACATAAACGTATATAAAGAAATTGGGAATACTCTCATTTTTATTCTTGTAATCAATTTTGAGCATCCTATATTAACCCCTAAAGGCCCTTAAAAGCCAAAATGGCTTTTTGCTGTTTCGGGTAGCTTAGATGGAAGGTCTAAATTAAGAATTTTAGACTATAATTTGGCGTGGGCGTGGTCATACATACAAGGTGTGTGTGGTAAAAATTACAAAGTCAAATTCAGATTTTATAAAAAAATTATTGAAATTTTTGGTTTCAAGCCCAACTGGGGCAGAAAAAAACTTTTTATTATAATCATTTTTGGAGACATGCTCTTCACCACATTTAGGCTCAGAATTTGAAGTGACCCATGTTGATTATATTCTTGGCTTGACAAGGGCAACCTCCAAAATAAAGAACAACAACCTCCAAGGTTTTTTGTAATTTCACATTCTTTTCTTTCGAAATTTGTCAAAATTTGAGATTTTGAAAAATTTTAAAAATAATTTCGCCTAAAATTTATAAAATCATAGAGGTACCTAATCACCGTTCATTTTTTCCAAAAATCAAATACAATTAATGTGATGCATGTTTCACCAAATTGACATTTTTATACCTTCTTCCAGAAATTAATTTGCATGAAAGTTTGAAACGCGTAATGAGTCTCTAAAATTTTACATGAGCGTACCCAACTTAGTTATCTACATGGAAAAAAAATATGAGCAAAATGTTTGGAGTAACAATCTTCAAGTCCCCCTTCGCACTATGGAGACAATGCCTCCCAAACAATGCCCAGAAAAACTTTTGCACAAACTTTGGATGTTATGATCTTGCAAATGATAAACATCCAACGGTCAATTTTTGAAAGAGTAGCTATGAATAGGCTTAGGTACAAGATCTTACGGTTGGAATTCTAAAATAAGTAAAAAAAACTTGGTTCACATCCCCGGGAGTACATAGAGGTAGAAAATTGCAGTTTTGAGGTTTCAAGCTCCCTAAAACACAAGGAAATTTAGGGGTTAATGTAAATCATTTATAAAATTTACCTTCAAAGATTTATTTGAACCATATATTTGCTTGCACGTTGCTACGTAGAATTTGGAAGTGACCTCCCCAAGACTGCTACATAAGAGGAGTAAACTATCACTATAATTTGTATTAATTAAACAGTCACTATGTAATGTAGTAGAGTATTTGAGCACTAAATATAATATAGAAATAAATAATGGCCAACATTTCACAAACAAGGACGATTTAACCCCTAAAGGTCCAAGTAGTGTCAATCCTCCTAGAAAATTTGAATACAAATTTTGAACATTATAATCTTGTAAGCTAGACTATCAATTCTTCCAATATTCTGCACAACTCTAGGCATTGCAGATATTAACACTATTCAATAGTGAATTTTTGTGGATCTCATTTTTTGGGCTCAAATTGCACTTTTTTTGAGATGGTGTTTATTTTTTGGGTGAAAATTGTGGGCCTTTATATTGAGGTTAACCCCTAAATGAGAGAGGGGGTAAGGGCAAAACCTAAATGTGTTATAAAATGTTGCTTCTACAACTTTGATGAAGTTTGGTCCAAAAGAAAAAATGAGAAGCACGATGTTTAGTAATTATCCGTACGGTCAAACTTTCAAAAAATGTTTTAGATACTCATTAAACGAATTTAGAAGCATTTATCGTTGAATATTCACCAAAATTACAAATTCTATTTTTAGAATTTGAAATTTGGTATGATTGGTTGAAACTAGACATTCTATTCTAAAGTTCAAAAAAGAAAAATCTTAGAAAGAGGGAACATCATTACTTTCCCGAAATAGTAAGTTTTGTAACACTAGGACAATGTTGAGGTGTTTGTCTTTGAAAATTTCTCCCGGGTGGAGTTTAACTTGGATTGACATGATTCAAATTGAGATGGAAAGTAGACTTGATTTCCTATTTGAAAAAATATATATATTTTTTAATTTTTTTTTCATCTCGGGCAACCCGTAAAAAAAGGGCAGCGACCATAAAATGGTCGTTTGGTCACTTAGGGGTTAAAGGCCTCCCTACCTTGAATAGTAAAAAGAAGAAGAGATACGTGAATCCCTTTCTAAAGGCCGGCTTGAATCATGAGTCTGTAGTTCATGCAAGACCCCACACCACTGAAGGATCCACAGTGAGGGACAGGGTACCGAGACTCTACTTTCGGAGTTTTTAAATGGTATATGTCCAAGGCGGGCATCCAAGGCAGGAAATGAAGAAAGGGCATTGCAGCTTGCAGCCAGTAAGTGGCATTGACCTTGTTGCCGGGTCAATGAATCTGCTTTCACGTTGTATGAAATTGCGGGTTTGCTATAAGTTAACTTGTTTGGACTTGGTATCCTTGCTCAATGACTGGTCCGTACGGCGTACGGCGTGTCACGCAGACAGAGCTTGGTTTACCTTTGCCACAAGTAAATTCCATGGAGCCTTCAGTTGGGTATTTGAATGAATACCATTTGAGTGTACAGTACTACTGCCAAGGCTGATGACAAAGACAAAACCAAAACCACAGTCTAACACAATCATGCTACTGCAGGGGCAGCTTGGCGGAGGTCAAAGTTTAATAGCCTCTATTCATCCAAGTCTATTAAAGTCCATTGGGTTTTTCTTACAGGGTGCTTACATACATGCACATAATAACTTAAAGTCATTTGACATGCACTGGACATTTGGTTTGACTGCAGACCAAGTGACAACCAAGCTACATTGAAATCACCATATACTGTGGCCCACAGTATTTACGAGAGGCTTTACTAATAATTAATTTTACAAAAGAATCTGATAAAATTCATCCACATTGGATGAATTTTGTTTAAATGGATGAAATTTTTGAAAACGGATGAATGGACCCACTCCATTTGTGCACCCACGATATATGGTGATTTCAGTGTAGCTGCGTTCCTGTCCTGTGCTGGCCCAACCTTTAGCATTGCATTAAATCAACTTGATTAATTGAATCAAGGCCTTGATCATGGCATGGGAACGATCTAGAAAAAACAGAAGCTTCATTTCTGAAATTGGAATTTTGACGGACCACAAACATTTGGGGATTGGCCTTCGATGGAATGGTAATGTCGTCTCTTAACTGAGGCTAAACGTCCAACCGTCCAGAAAGTGGACAATGTATAGAAATGAAGTTGCTTTTCTCATCCGTCTTTCACTTTTGGTGGAGTGAATTTTTTACTAAAGATTTTCTGGGAAGTTAGCTTAGAAAGGGGATGATTTGTGAAATTTTATGCCCCATTTCATGTTGTAGTGATTCACCTACAATTTCAAAGATTTGAGGTGATGCGGCGTAATTCTCGTTGCAATGAAATTATTTTCATTTGTTCCCCAAAAAAATAAAAATGGAATAAAGATGTGGAAAAAATGCTTTTTATTTTTATTTTATCTAGCTTTTTATCAACATTGATTGGTTATGTGCATTGATGGGGTGACGGTGAGATGGCCACATGGAATAGTAGGAGGGAGTGTATCTGAAGCCACTTCACTGCAGATGAAGTGAAGACATGGGTCCAGACTACTCCAGATGATTCTGCAAAGGTGTGGCAGTCTTGTCGTAGTAGATTTGCCCCTTCTGCAATTTTGTCATAACGTGTGTCTCTTGCACCCTATACGACTGCGTCAACCCCCCTGCCTCTCTCACCCGGGTGACCGGGATCAGTAATCATCTCCATTATGTAAGAATTGGACCTTACGAATTCATACAATTCTAAAGACTTCTAATTAAACTAAAATCAATATCACCTTCTGCTCAATGATCAAGCTAGCATGCCATACATGTACCATATATGCCATTAACCCCTAAAGGATTCACAGTTTTAAAATGACGAATTCAATTGATCATATTGTGAAAAATGTAATTCAAATGAGACCAAATTTTATGTATTAGTGGAATCAGTGAAGAATATTGCATGTGTTGATGAAGCAACAAATAAATTTGAACAAAAAGAAGTCCACATAGGACCTACTCAAAACTACTAAAAAAACATGAGGCCCAATTTGGGTTTCTTGGTTCTTTAGGGGTTAATTCCACCAAATAAATGACCATGGAATTTACATATTGTAACCCTCTAGTAGCTTCGGCACCTATGGAGTCGTTCCACATCAGCTTTTTCGCCATTCACATCCTCTTTTTCATGGATCACAACCAATAAGAAAGCGACACGTGACACTTTCTAAACAAAATTGAATTACTTTTTGTCAAAACTGCTAGCAGCTTAAGGTAAATTATACATTTCATGAGGGAGGGTCCAGAATAAGTACTATAAATCATGTTGGAGTTGACTCAGTCGTATGCGACGTACTGCAATGTCAATTGGAGCAATTACACGTTGAATTAGTTAATATGGTAATCACAAGCATGCTTCCAAAGAAAATAATCAATACAGTTGATCAAGTGGGCATGGGAGCCCTGGGAAGCTAGCTAGCTATAGAGGTAAAGCCAAATCGGGTGCACGGAGTGGAGAAGATGATGCGCACGACAGACAGTGGCCCCCGGGCGGGATGTCCGTCGCACGCGGTCCGCTTTCCTTTTTTGTTTTTTGATCAACACAAGGAACAAGTTAGGCTGCATGCGGGGCCTGCCAGAAGGCGATCATTTGGACGTTCCCGCATTCCCAGGAATTCCATGGGTCTGGGGTGATTGCTCCAATTGCTCGGTCCGTCCGTCACTTGGGATAAGCCTAGTGATGTCACAAGAAGCAAACACATACAATACGGATCCGCTGTAGCTGCTCATGAAGATGCAGTAACTGAGACTCAGCGTCTTACTAGCTTAGCTGGTGGATGGATGCAGCAATACCTTTTCGTGAAGTTGAAGCCACCGGATTTGGTTTTTGGGTAACGACACCTCACCTCAGTCTCATTCTTGTGACATAACCCCCGCCTGTCAGCCTGCGTGGGCGGTGGTGCTCGTGCAGTGATGCAGTCTTGCGTGACAGCCAGCCAGCCAGCTCCTAAGCCCGGCCCTTAATCAAATAATGAGTGGCTTGAAAAGATCTTCATTTGTGTTTTGAATATAGTGGCTTTCAAATTAAAGGAATTCATTAATTTATCACATAATTATGTGAATATTAAATAATGAGTTATAGGTGATGAGTTATAACTCATTAACCCTTAACCCCTAAATGTACCAATCCTCCTTTGTACAGAAATAGATTCTAGCCTCAAAATTAGATATTAGCATAGCTCAAATGTACATGAGGTGTACATGAGAGGACCATTGCAAGCATAAAATCTACCCAACAAATTAGACATACTTGTAGTTAGAGGCCTCTTCAATATTATCAACAACTCCCCATCACAAAAGATTTATTGTAATTGTTAAAGAATTTAATAGGCTTTCAAAGATGACTTGGATGAAAATCATCCGAGGTTGTATGAGAAAGTTGCAAGGCATTTAATTTGTTTGTGATTCAATTTTTGAATGCTGGGACATTAAGGGGTTAAAGGTCCAAAGAGCCCTTTCCAACCAGTACTATACAACAATATTTCATTGTATATAGCATAGTTCAACACCTCCTATACATTTAAGATCAAAAGTGAAGTTAAAATTCACGCTGACATGATTTTAATGAGTTATTGGGGTCTTAGTTTGGAACAAATATCAAATATACGTCAACGTATCTACTATCTCCATCACCCTTTTAAGGGTTAATATTCACGTTCTATAATAGTTTACTACTGTAGTTATCTTACCAAAAAAAAACATAAGCTTGCCAAAAAGAATTATAAGATTTGAAAAAAATAAAAAATAAATCTTTCATTACGAAGTTAAAAAAGAATCCTTGCACATGTAGAAGCAAGGTAGGTTGGACCAAAATAAGTAACTTTGTGCATACTAATTAGTATTCCCTTTGTGTCATATTAACCCTTGGCTAAACAATTGTAGGCCTCTCCAAATTTGGAGAATTACAAAGATGCATTATACAATGCCAGTAAGAGGGATATTTTGAACTTCATGTATGAATAAAAGTTGTACATTATGAATTTTAGATTCTATCTATGCGCTTAGATCTATGATTGCTATCACTAATATTTTCTATATTAAACTTGAAACTTAAAACTCAAATTTCTTTTGCAATCTGATTATGAATAAGACATTGACAATATGTGTTGAATTTTGTTAAGATGTGTTGAAATGTAAATAAGACATTGAAAATATGTGTTGAATTTTGTTGTGATGGGTTGAAATGTAAATAATACATTGACAATATGTGTTGAATTTTGTTGTGATGGGTTGAAATGAAAATAAGACATTGACAGTATGTGTTGAATTTTGTTGTGATGGGTTGAAATGAAAATAAAACATTGACAATATGTGTTGAATTTTGTTGTGATGGGTTGAAATGTAAATAAAACATTAAAAATATGTGTTGAATTTTGTTGTGATGGGTTGAAATGTAATACTCTGAGTGTAGTGATTTTTGGATATTTTTTGTTGTTTAATTTGATGACAAAGTTGACTTTTTTTAAGAGAACTTTTAAACTGAAAGCTTCCAAATTGTTAATGAATCACTACAACATGCAATGAGGCATAAAATTTTCACAAATCACCCCCTTTCAAATTGGATCACATATGCGTGAAACTAACTTCCCATAAAATATATAATAAAAAACCCACATTGCAAAAGTCAATGACGGATGAGAAAACTGTGTTTGATTTTATACATCGTTCACTTTGTGAACGGTTGAACGTTTAAGGGTTAAGTCCAATGGTTCTCAAAAAATAAATTGAGGCAAAGAACAACCTCATATGTCAAGATATTAAAATTCTAAAATAATTGATTGATGTTTCTATGCATAATAAATTCTCAAAGTTGATACTAGTATGAAATTTGTTCATTGCAATAATTAGCAATAAGCACAACTAAATTATCAAAATTTATTTTCAACACAACAACAATTGTGTCATAAAGGGTTCATGGTGTTGGTTATACCATCACATACACCCACCTACATGCAATTAACTAAAACATTTGTATTGGTGTGATTGGCAACTTTTGTTTAACCCTTAGACGCGCCTGCGTCTAGAATCTGGACGATGGATGATTCTGGACTCGTCCTTTCACTACGCACGGGGATGTTTTTCATCCATTTAATTTTTTTTTAAATTCTTCTGCTCGTTGATTACCATTTGTACAGTATGGATCTTCAAGATAAGATGTTGAGAGTTTTTGAAAAATAGCAAAAGTGGTTTATGTCAAGTTTCATTCTTAGTTCAAAAAGTGAGACCTTAAACATGATTTTCCATAATAAGAAGAATCAAATAGTGAAAACCATACCATCTTGTAGTGCATGTTATTCCAATTTGATTACAATATTTAAATTTTTTTTAATGTTAATTTGGATTTTTAATTGAATTTAAAGAGAAAACCTTGCAAAATTAATTTAAAAATATTAATAATAATTATGATGAATCCAACCGTATAGATGTTATCTTCACATTGACATTTATAACTTTGCTTTGTACATCAACTCTATTTTAATTTTTTATCAAACATTTTATAACAAATCTTTGAAAACAGTGTTGAATCGGGATCTTAAAGGGTTAATTTTTTTAGAAATACAAATAAATGAAAGAAACCCAAAATTAATTTTTGAGAGCACTGTCCTATATTTGGAAGTAGTGGATTAAATTTGGTGATAAATACAGTACCTAAAAGCTATTTGTAACGTATCACAAATTAAACTCCCAATTGTGTCTTTCTACAGGGAATTTGGAAGCCTTGTGCAAGGAAACTCAAGTATTTTTATAAATATGACGGATATTACAATTTTCCAAACATATATGTGATTGATTTATACAAATTTTTATAACGCTTGGATTACTTTTCTTCATACCTCGCTTCATACTATATGTATCATACATTTTGTTAAAACAGGACTACTAGATTGGAAAAGTGATAGAGTGTGCTTCCCTTCTCAATTGAGATAAATCCAGGAGTAAGAGCATTGTAGAAAAAATTGGGACCTATCTCTATTGAGAAGGGGAGCGATCCCCATTACTTTTCCAATCCGGTAGTTTAGTTTAAATGAAATGTGTGCTCTATGGTTATGGAAGTTACAATGTTGCTATAATTGCAGTAATGGACACTACTATTGATCCACCCAATAAAACTTTCATCAACACAAGTTTTGTTTATACACTTTTATGCAAATAAATAGATAGGAACTCCAATCCTCTTTCAGGGCTGGTGTAAATAAAGTGTTTGTTGGATCCACCTATGATACAATGTCATTGGGATAGAAAATCATTGGTATAGGAGTACTCACCCAGTCACCCCTTTCAAAATTAGACACTCTAGTAACAAGTAACCAAGTAGACAAAGCAACCAATAACCACTAACCATGCCACTAACTAGGTATATAAGGAAGAGAGAGTAGGCTTCAGTTGGGTTTTAGGTACAAGTGAATCGTTGTATAAAGTTTTTTTTTTCCCTCTATTTGTAGTCACCAAATCATGAGCTCGATGGTTGGTTGAGGATGGGTATTTTATCACAATTAAGTGGTCCGGGCTCAATTCCCATTTAGTTTGTTTGAGCAATTATGTGTTATACATGACTTGGTATTGCTAAGTGATTTATTGCCAACACGAAAGTTGTAACAACCAATTGGCCCCCTCCCCTATACTTGAGACAAGTACTTTCATTGCACTTTCAAAAATAAATAGTCTTTTTAATCATTATTATTTTTATTTTGGCTTTCAAGATGGCTCAAGGTTTATTGGTAGTGATTGGTTGCTTTCTTTTTTTCTTTCATGTAGTAGAATTGACATGGTATGCGAATAGAATTGGTGTTAATTTCTCTAATTTCATTTAAGATATGGCTATATGGGTTTTGGATATTTTGAATTTTTCTTCAGTAGCTTTTTTAATTCTTACTTCTGTGCAATTATTGTGGGGAGGATATTAGTTTAGTGGTTTATTGGTATCCAATTATATTTTAGGTTAAAAAATCTCTAAGAACTTTAAAATTGTCTTCACACAATGAAGATTTTGTACTCATGTGTCCATCATTTCTTTGAAATGTTCTCGCCTAGAGAAATTGCTTAAAAAAGTGTAGGATACTATATTTAATTGTTACAATGGATTTTCTAATATATAGATCTTGTCTTTGTTTTGGAGAAGATTTGGTTGCACTAACATACATCATATTTAGATATCTCATGAGAAAGTTGTGAGTTTTCATAATTTTGTTTAGAGAAGAAGTAAAGTCATGGATAGGCATTGACTTTCAAGGAGTTCATTTCCATAATTTTCCAAAACCTATGCAAAAAATATAGGGTGACATTTATTACTTCTAGGTAAAATCAAATTACAATGCTTTTTAAATAAAGAATGGATAGCATTTATATTGAACAATTTTTTAAAATTAATATAGGGTGCACTATATACGGAGAAATCACTACCTTTTTAGTTCTACCAAGTCTAGGGGTAGGAAATTCAAAGGACACATGTTGTAATATGCGTGGCTTCTTTTCCTTGGGACTTCAAAGTCCCACTAAGAGTATACAAACTAGATTTTGAAGATAAAAGGACAACATCTTCATGTCAAATGTGACGATAGTGATAATAAGTTTGTGGACATTGATACCATTATCATTTTGTAACCATGACTTTTGGTAGGGTTCACAATGTTTACATTTTAAATAGTGATGATGTTGTAGCTCTTGATAAGTTTGTTTGAAGTAAATAACTAATTTTCAATTGTATTAGTTTTTTATTAATATTAATACAACATGCTGAATATTTTATTACTTAATCAACTATAAAAAAGAAAATCTACCTAAAGATTGTGCATATTAAAAAATTACGCAATTATATAGTGAAAAAAAATGGAAAAATTAGAATTAATACCTCTAAAAAGAACTTTCCCATTATCTCAAGTCCTACAAAAAATGTACGAGGAGTCGATCCCCCAAGCATTGACTAATATAGCGTATTTTTGTATCCAATAGAATGATAAATAATAAGTGCGTGCTTGTTAGTAAAATTTACTTTGATTGTGGCCTATTCATAACTTATCTACAACAGAATGTCTCCCATACAAAAATGATATGCGTTCATATATTGTTTGCGTTCCAAAATCAATAATTGTAAGGTAGGAGTACCCTTGAATTCTAACAATGTACCCAATGCCGATAGTTCCTTAACATGGTAATCATTCTAGAATGTAAATCTTGGTAGACCATAGACAGCTTAACATTTTGATCAACAATCAGGGCTCTATGATGTGTTTAGATTTGCATTATGAAATGACTACATTGTGTAGAAATTATTGACATTGGGTACACTATTGGAATTGGGTGCTCGGACTACCTTAGGTTTTTTCCTTCTCATTCTATGTGTGTTTGTTCTTCTATCAATGGAATAAACGTTCATTTAATTCAAAATGAATAAATGTATATTCCCAATCTTTTCATGTGAATGTACCTTGTGAGGGCACTAAGTAGGGCATTGATTTAACATAATATCCACTCTCAAACAGAGCCTTCAGTTAACTTCACATAAGGTGAATAATGTCTGCCCAGAGTGCCCACTATTGTACTGGTATATGACGGCTGGGTTACCACAGTACAGTATCCTGCTACTGTAATACAAAATCTGAAGTAAAAAAAACACAAGACAGTATAACTTAACAGCCCATCATAAATGAATGGGAATTTGCTGGAATGTAGATTCTTCTTCTTCTCCACTTCCATTCTTCTGGAACTGAATGCTCAGTGTAGGGTAGTAAAATTTGAAGCATGAGAGTGAAATCAATGGTATTATTTAATAAAAACTTGGAGACACACACCAAAAGACAAAAAGTCTGTGGTTCCGTCATACTGTAGTTGTGGGGAGGAACTGAAGCCCGGTACAGTAACTTCTACGTAATTATTTACAGCGAGAATACTCTGCTTCTCCGAAACAGAATATCCTTGCAAACTTATTAATTACTTGCAGCTCATGAGTGCAAGTAGACTGTAGAGTAGCGAATCGGAGTTACTCAGCTCCTTCCCAAGTTCTTCCAATCTTAACTCCAGGGAAATCCGTCCTAATGAAGTGTGATTGAGGTCATTACTCCCTGCCTGGCTTCAGGTGCCGGTATAACTATAATCTTCCTGTATAAGTTAATTGAGTGCCGTATCTGAATAATTACCGGTATATTTTGGTTTCCAGAGTTTGCAGAGCTTGAGTGTTGTGAGCAATTTTGCAACATGTGGATCATAAGAGCAGCTCCACCGCAGCCCTCCCAGGGCCCTCCCAACTCCAGAAGTAAATGAAAAGTGCCCAAGGCCCTTCCAAAATGGCTCTTGACTCTAGATCCTAGCGTGTCAAGAAATGGCCCTTCAAATCACTATTTAGTTGACTAAATCCCCACATTCTACTTGTGATTGGTCCATTGAATGTTTAATGTGTGAGGGGCCTCCAAGGGTGGGGGAGTGTGAGTGCAAGGGCCCTCCAAATGTAAATTAATAATTTGAGCGAGTCATCTCTGGCGTGTAGGAGTGGGGATGCTTTAAGGTAAAAGCACCTAATTGTGACAATCACCTAATTGTGACAGATTCTAGGAACGGGCTTCATTTCAAAACACTTTTCTATTTGAGTCATAGATCACAAATTTCAAGATAAAGTGTCATAATTAGGTGCTTCTACCTTAGTCGATTTTTTGGTTTAAAGTAAATAAATTGTGAAGCTACATAGTATAAGTGCCTAAACTTATGTGCATGAGGTTATAGTATTTTACTAAGAATAAATATTGTTTTTACATGAAGTTATAGTGGTCATCAAAGGTTAGATTTTTCACATGAAGTAGGAAAAATGAGTGGTACTAGAAACCAAGAGGATATTTTTATAAGGAAAACATTTGTTTATATGCCTTTTATTTAAAAATAAGAGTTGTAGAGTCATGTACATGTGCATAGAATGATTAGTACTCTACAACCAAACAAAATTTGCTCATAAGTAGGCCTTAGTAACTTAGTCAAAGACAAAAACATTAAATTTGTGCACTAATACAAAATAATTGATTTAAACAAACCAATATCTTCATTTAGAACTACGTGTTGATGGAAAGGCATCAATTGGTTATGAGAAGCATGGATTGTTAGTATAATTAGTAAACAATGATAATAGCATTGCTTTAACTTTTAAGGGACAACGGACTTTTGAATACACTCTCAAAGTCAATCCTATCTCATACCAGTCTCATACATACTCTTCTATACGAACATTCACAACTTGGCAGATGAGAATTGTATGCCCAATCAAATTTGTACACAATATAATAGATTTTGAGAATACACGTGAAATGTGCGATTCTAATGTATCATTAAAATACAACGTATTAAATGGTTGATTGTATTATGATATTTTTGAAAATCCCTAAATTCAAGGATGGCAAGCATAGGATGACTTGTCACATGTTCATTCATTGAAACAATAGCTAACTTAGTATTGTGATATTGTCTTGTTAAAGAGTGCCATAGAAACTCGATCAGCTCCAGGTCTGGTGGTAGTTATGATCAATCCTGCCAGAACTGCCGTTTCACAGTTGCAGCAGATAGATTTTGTGAAGTGTAACCCTGGTGAGTTAGTTCTAACTTATAGGAATTCACATGAACCTGCCAGGCCGGCCAATTGCTCTCGAATAAGTTATGTTCAGTTGAGCAGGATCATGATGCAACAACCACCTCTATGCATCATGATTTCCAACATAACAGAAAAAAATTTCTTCTTCACTTTGCTGGGCAGCAGATCATCTGACACTTCAGTTTTGTCAACTTTTACCAAGTGCTCAATTTTGAAAGAAAGATCATTGGCACTAAGTTAGCTGAAGGCGTATGTACATACATGAAACGACGCCCTTAACCCCTAACCGCCCAACCATGCATATTTTGCTTGATGTACAGATTTCATCCATATTTTCTCATCCGTCATGCACTTTTTGTAGTGTGATTTTTTTATTGAATTTTTTATGGGAAGTTTGCTTCATGTATGTGTGATCCAATCGAAAAGGAAACAATTTTTGAAAAAATTATGCCTCATTTTGTGTTGCATTGTTTCACCCAAAATTTTGAAGATTTTGGTCTAAAAGTGTTCTTGAGTAAATAAACTCATAAAATCAAGCATCCAAAAAATCCCCAAAAATCACTACACCTAGAGTACTACATTATAACCCATTACAAAAAATTTCATCCCCATATTGTCAATATCTTACTCGTAATCCAATTACAAAATAATTTTTTATTTTATGTTCCAAAATTTATAGAAAATTCTTAGTGATAGCAATCAGAGATCTAACCGAATGGATTGAATTTAAATTTCAAAATATATAACTTTTATTCATACATCAAGTTTCAAATATTCATGTTAGTTGCATTTTGTAAACCATCTTTGCAAAACAGCCCAAACTAGACATAGGTGAGGACGTTTAGGGGTTAACCCCTAAACCCCTATGCGTCTGAAAATGCCTTTGCAGCAAGTAGAATACACCGTGTATTTCTTGTATTTGGAATGGATCCACACCTTTAATGAATTTGAATTCAACACAGAAGTTGAAATTTAGATCAATGCGGGTCTAGTGAGCTATTAAGATCCTAATTTAGAACTTCTTGTTGGTAGCAAATGCCAATTATACGAAAACGTATCTACCATGGGATGTTTAGGGGTTAATTGAAGCTCTGTACATAATTTTGAGTATGTACAAGTGTAAGCCAAAAACTCAAAAACAAGAGCAAGACCCTGGAGGGTACCTCAAACCTCGAAATTGGAAGTTTCAAAGGCTGATCACATCAAGTGTAAGTTAACTGCCCCTTGCTAGCTCATGATGCAGAAGAAGAAAAGAAAAGGAGAGTGAGGGAGGGAGCCCTGGACGCCAGGTGTAAGTTGCAGAATGTATTAAATGCAAGAGTTTAGGTGACTATCCTAAAGTACTTTCACGGCATGTGAGCTGCAAATGAGTGGGAGCATATTGAGCATGGTGGAAAGGCTTTCATTTAATGAGCCGACTAATCGTGACCAGCTTTGCTTAGTGCGTTCTGTTGTAAGTTCTCCTGCAGGCAGGCTTTCGTTGGTTGCAGGTCTGTTAATTTGCAGGTCTGTTAATTTGCAGGTCGTTAGTGGGAACGCACAGATCCCATGCAAACTTGCATAGCTAACTTAGCTTGGAGCTCAAGTGCACAGCCCAGCTTGAGCTCACGGTTGGAAGACAGCGAGCTAGTACGTAAGGGCCGAGAGAGAGAGAGAGAGTATACTGACTAGCTTCTGACAAGGCAGGGCCTGCAGGCACTGACTGCAGTTTTATTATCATGTAACTCACGTCATGCTAATAATCATCACTAATTGAAGCGATTGTGCACGCTCCCCATCAGAAGATAATCATGTCCCTTAATTGAATTCCTAAAGTGCAAGCTTCCCAATGCAGTGAGAGACTTAATATGATAAAGTGCCCTTGGGAACAGCTAGCTGAGCTCTCGAATTTAATTCTTCACTTCCACCCCCACTGGAAAGCTGCACTGTGATCACAAAAGCCCATGGATTTAATTAATTTCCCTTCTCATGTGCATGCCAGGGAATGTGTGTGAATATGTTGCAAAGTGAATGTATATGCCGGCTGCGGAAATTGGATATATAAATACTCTGACATTGAATTCTAGTTGCTTAATACTACGGTACTGTAAGTTAGCTCAAGTAATTCAAACTTTTAATCAAAATTTTAATAGAAATATTCGCTTAGAAAATATTTCTTCGTTTTACAGTATGGAATCTAAATTACCGTGGCTGCATTTGACAGCTGTAGTTAATTTCTTTTGGAAATCTTTCCAAGGATTGGCGGGAGGAAAACTCACAATTTGGAGTACACTAACACAATGATAGTGTTCCAAATGTGCAAGATATTCTAGAATGTTATTGCATGACACACGAAGATTTTGTAGGTGTCCCATATAGGAAATAGCTTGGTTCCCTATGTGATTTCTCTCTTCTAATTACACTACCGTACCTTCCAAGCAGCTTCGTCTTTAAATAATTAAAAAAAACCAAGACGAATTTTTTTGGAAATTATAAGTAGATTTTGCCAAATATCATATTTATTGTTTTTTGAAATAGTCGAAATGTTGAAATATTACCATTTTCACATATTATATCATTATTTTGAGAGGAAATGTGAATTGATGGGGAAGAAAGAGCTGACCTTGTAATCAAGTTCATTCCAAGTCACTCCCAAATGATATGGGATAAGAACTTGCAAGCTCATGTGAATTCTCACCACACCATATTTTCAGTAGATTTTGATGCACAATTGAGCATACCAAATGATCTAATTTTGAAAAAAATTCAACTAGGAAAAGTGAGAAGAACAAGTTGTCTATCACCTCCAAAAAGAATTTTGTGATTTGAAGTTTTTATGCATGATTTATGAACAAAATTCAGTAAGGGTGTGAAGAACGTGCATGAGTTGAATGAGAAGAACATGTGTTGTGATCAGACTTTCGAGGCTCAATTGTGCATAGTAGACTATCTTATTTTGAGAATTGTTCAACTAAGAATAGTTGCATTTTCAAGTAATCTTTCACTTCCAAAAAGAATTTTGTGATTTGATGTATTTTTTCTCAAGTTATTCACATTCTTGTAAAGGAGTTTAACCAGTGATTAAGAGAACAAGAAGTGAGAATTCTACATATCTCACATTCATTGTTGACACTAGTGTCCTGAATTTTGTATAAAGCACAAGACTTGACAACTCTCAATCATTAAGATCTTGCAAGTGAAGAGATCCATATTGTGGTACTAACTTGCAAGGCCCATTTGGATGAATGACGAAAACACAATATTATGTTTTTTCAAGAAAATGAATTTAACTAATCTATAAAAATGGCAAACAAACATGACTTTTTGAAAAGTATTAAATATTCGTTTGAAGCATGACGAAGCTGCTTGGAAGGTACGGTAGTGAGGGAATGTGGCTATCTAGGAAAAATAGACAGTTCCCTCATAGTATATAAAAGACTTTTGATGCTGAGGGGATTTGCTAAGGGAATTGAGAACAAATGAATGATACATGGTAATGCTCAGGTACCTGGAATCCGGGAAATTCAATCCCTTGTAAACAATTTGGTGGGAAAATTTGAGATCCATTTCCAACTCCATTCGTACGTGGAATTTGCTTGAATTTCCCCTTTTCATGTAGGGAATCCCAAAGGATCTCCTTGTGCGACCTATTATCACCATGTTTCTAATTCTTCCTTTATGTTTTGGTGGTGTACATTCCAAATGGAAGATGTTTACCGTCGGTACATGAGGGCGGAATCGGAAACATGGTGCTTACAGGTTGGTGTACCTTAGAGAGGTTTAATATAATGAGTTAGTATAAGCTAACTTATGAGATAGCTTATTTTCCGAGTCACAATTTCTCAGGCATAAATTACTTGTTTTATGTTGCCTTGAGTTATACAGAAAGCACATTTTGACAGTAGTAGCATTTTCAAAAAAATAGTAAAAAAAATGTGGTAGACAGGAGTAGCATGTTACTGATAGCTACTGTAGATTCATTTGATCACAATCCGAGCTTCAGTGCTATCTACAGTACTCCCTCATGATTGTGAATACAGTGCTCTCCAGCATTCAATGAAGCTGACGGCAAATTGAACTCACGGCACAACTCTGTCCGTCTCGGTCGTCAGGTGCATATATGCTTCGAACAAAAGCAAGAAAATCCTACAAAAACCTACATAACGCAAATTAAATAAAGCTCAATCCTCATCCTTGGGTTTCCAAACATAAAAAATAATAGAAATTAAATGACAAGAAAAGGATATTATATATATGTAAAGCTCAAATGGTGTACATATATATTTCGACGGCATGCATGCTAGCTAGATGTTGAAGGAGTTATGAATGTTTGTGTGTGGATCGATTAGATTCAGTTGCTTTTTTCTGGATATTTTGTTGAATTTGGGAGGCTTGCATATCATCCGACTTGCATAAGTTCAGTTACTATACTAACGTCCGATGGCACGGTGACAGTGGCGGCAGAGGGAGACGATGATTGTAAAGCAGTTGGATTTTCTGGAGCGAGCTCACACCCGCGGCACGTACGAGCTGAGAGGAGTAATGGCTTGTAGACACACAGACCCATGAGGATTCAGGCCAGATCTGTCAGCCGACGTGTGTTCAAGCATACATACAAGCAATTTTCTTTCTTTTTTTTCTTTTTTTTCTGGAAACAATTGACATACAAGCAATACTAGCCAGGTGATCATCACCCCCTACGCTGCAGAAAATACTGCAACAGCAGAGACTGGTACAGCAGAGGTACCGTCACAATGCGATTGTCGTTGTAGAATTATGCAACAGGCGGGTTGCTGACAACGCGCTTCGGATCAAGGGGCTGCAAGTACAGTATCGCGTATTGCCGCGTTGACATCACTGAATGCATACGAAAGATTGTTCTCTGCGCCTGGCGATTCGCCGCATTGAATGCGGGAGGGGCATGCGCACGACGGTAGGCTTACTTACGACGAGTTTGAAGTTAAGGCAGGTGATGATGATGATGATTCGGGTGGCATTTATGGGCTCCGATCCTTGGGTTTGGAACGATGCGGTTGGCTTTTAGGAGCCTTGACAGGAACTATTTGTATTATCTCTGCAGCTAGCGGCAGGCTGCATTTCCCGAGACTGCAGGGAATATCACTCATGCCCACACGTGACAGGGGCTACACGGTTGGAGTTTTCCAGTTGGAAGAGGATATCCGGCTTCAATGCGTTAATATGTTCACGTTCAATTAATTTCGTTGCCTTCCGAGCTCGTGCGAAGAAGAAGAAGAAGAAGAAGAAGAAGAAAAGATGACGAATTCAGTACCGAGAATCCTACCGGAACGCGACAAGCAGCAACGACAAGGCGCTAATGTTATTAAACCCTAAACCCTAATACAAGCGCGGATTGATGCTGCCTGTCCCTGCTGATTCACGTGATTCTTACACGGTGCTCTGTTCCAAATACTGTATCATGATTTTTTTTGAATGCTCTGGTTTGAGGAGATGAAATTAATTTCATTTCCTTCCGAGTTCGTGCGAGGAGGAAGAAGAAGAAGAAAGATGACTTAAGTAACGAGATTCCATTGACCGCTGATACCACTGTAATGGAACGCGACAAGCAGCAACGACAAGCTAGTCTCACCTTAAACCCTAAACCCCATTGCAAGTGCGGATTGATGCTGCCTGTCACCGTAATTGTCACGTGATTCTTACACGGTGCTCTGTTCCAAATACTGTATCATGATTTTTTGAATGCTCTGGTTCGAGATGGAATTAATTTCATTTCCTTCCGGGCTCGTGCGAGGAAGAAGAAGAAGAAGAAGAAGATGACTTCAGAATCGAGAATCCATTGACCGCTGAAAACACAATGTAACGCGACAAGCAGCAACGACAAGCTAGGCTCACCTTAAACCCTAAACCCTAATGCAAGCGCGGATTGATGCTGCCTGTCACCGTAATTGACACTGCGGATTCACGTGATGCTTTGAATGTTCTTACACAATGCTCTGTTCCAAGCTTCCTCCAAATATCATGCTTTGTTGAATGCTCTGACTTAGGGCACCAGCGAGAGAAGACTAAGAAAAGTGAATGCATTCAAATTGCTATGTACAGTGCTCTCTGATCCGCTTGAGGTGTGTGTTTTCACCCTGGGATTTTTTCTCCTTTGTTTCTTCGCCTTTAGTTGAACACCGTTATTTTAGTAAAAGAATTGCTACAGTGAACGGTATGCATGAATTTCGATTACAATCATGCAAGTAATCTCCATGGCCATGGAATCAACGGAGTGATCTCTTCCATGGAGCTTGCATAATCTGTAACGGCTATCAATTGTTTCTGCGCGTGGTTCCATCAAATTGACGTTAAATCAGATGATTCAGGTATACACTTCGTTCCAATGAATTATATATAAGTGTTATCGAGTTATCAGAAGAATCCTTGTCATATTACCGTATTAACCCTTAAAGGGCTATTGGGGATAGTAGATATGTTGGAGTATATTTGACATTTGTTGTAGATAGAAAGTTCAAAATTGAGACCCCAATAGCTCATTAAAATCATGTCGTCGTCAATTTTAACTTCACTTTTGATCTTAAATTCATAGGAGGTGTGGAACCATGCCAAATACAATGAAATATTGGTGTATAATACTGGTCGAAAAGGGCTCTCTAGACCTTTAAGGGTTAATATTTCCTCTCATGCTTTCGTTTGTGTTAACTTTGATCTCTTTGCAGAGCCCTCTTCCTCCTGAATTGGTGACTGTCCATCATACTCTTCTCTGTCCTGTACTACGGAGCTCTAGCCCCGAACATCACCGCGCCCATGTCCATTAATTTTGCTCCAGAGACAGGTAAATTCGGACATAGCTCTGGCAGCTCTGCATGGAATTCTATCACCTGTTACAAAGGACTCTTCTCTCTAATCATGCACTTGTTATTGGTGATCGTATACCTCTCCTGTTCTGTTCTTTGGAGGGGTTTTTCACCACTCTGTTGTTGAAGTGATCAAAATCCTACACCACTCTGTTGTTGAAGTGATCAAAATCCTACACCACTCTATGCCAGTCATAGTTTGCTCCCCGGGAAGTCACTGTCAAGAATTTAGATAACTATGAGAGAACAAATATAGGGTGTTTTTTATTCATTTGAGATAGAAATTATAAATTTACAAAAGTAATATAGGGTGTTTTAAAACCAATCTGGGTGTATATATTGGGAATATTCCTAGAATATGATTGGAATATATCCTAACTATATTATAAATAGCAGAATATTCCAATTATTTCACAGCCCCCATTAAATACCCTTTGTCCATTCATATGTACCCAAAGTGACTTCTGTGAGAGATTATTTTTATATGGCTTTGTACTACATTGCAGCAGGTACTCAAGCTGCACTTCAAGTCCGAAATTTGACACTTGATGCAGAACACGAGAAGAGAGTTCTCATCAGTAAGTGTTCCATGATCATTTGCTCCTTTTAAATTCATTGGGCTTGATGTGGGTCATATGGGGAGTGACTTTCTTTTGCTCCATTTTGTTTAATTTTTGGACTAACACATGCAATGTTCTTTGTTGATTACGGTGATATAAAATATGACCCAATCTGAGTTTATTTCACAATTTGACCAATCAAATTGGTTGTTTTAATCCTTAATTAATATCTCATATGATAATGTGAAAATAATATTGTGCGCAGTGATGTTTAAAGCCTTCTGGGCATTTGTATCATGGTACGGTCTACCAACTCCTCTTGGTGCACTAACTACATTTTGGTGCACATTTGTGCACTTTGAGTATTTTGTCTAAAAAGCCAATTTTTAAAGCAATTTGAAAATCATGCAACAATGATTCAATGAAATATGAGTGAACTAGCTTTAGATTTATGTACATTTTATTCAAAAAATAAAATTTTAGAATGTTAAGATGATACTAGAGTTATCCTTAAACTCACCTTGTATTTGAACAAGATACCGTGAATTTTGCATTAATGTACTCTTATTTGTTCACCCCAAATAGTTAAAAGGTAGGGAAGACCTTAGTGGTCTCTCATTATTAGGTGTGTAAGAGCTTGGTGGTCTTCAAACTCATGGAAAACTAGTTTAGCCGTTTTTTTTGACGGCTAAAC
Organism: Pohlia nutans; assembly: GCA_022496805.1. Classification (NCBI taxonomy): domain Eukaryota; kingdom Viridiplantae; phylum Streptophyta; class Bryopsida; order Bryales; family Mniaceae; genus Pohlia; species Pohlia nutans. Next base: position 10,130,256 of record CM040086.1, read on the forward strand.
TAGTTTCCTTTGAGTTTAGAGACCACCAAGCTCTTACACACCTAACAATGATAGACCACCAAGCTTTTCCATACTTTTTAACTATTTGGAGTGAACAAATAAGAGTACATTAAAGCAAAATTCACGGCATCTTCTTCAAACACTAGGTGACTTTAAGGATAACTCTACTATGTTGAAGATTTTGAGTATCAAAACTCCCACTTTCATAACAGTTTTATCAATTTATGATCAAACTTTTAATGTAAATATAGTTCATGTTTTATTCTATATTTAAAAATCTAAAAATAATCCAATACGAAAAATTTCATTCTCAAGTATATTCAAAAAAGAAATCCATCAAATTTTATTTATTTATAAATAGAGAAACAATTCATCCCTTCCAAAAATAACACATTTAAAAAATTTAAACTTTAATCAATTCAAAATCAAATTGAAAAATTGGAAGATATTTTCTTCACATATTTGAACATTGGAAAAATTCATAACTCAAAATTCCATCCACAATCCTTTGTTCTAATTTAGAGTGCGTATTATGTACTGTGACAATGCACTAGTTTAATACCTTGCTTCATCCTCCATTAAAATATAATGCTGAATTTTTAATTATCTATCAATTTTTTTTCTCTTTTATCGGTTTTATCTCTTTTGATCTAAATATATTTAACCCTTGAACTTAGGGCGAACATGTTTAGGGTATGTTCATGAGTTTCTTTATTGGTATAAGTGTTTTAGATTGTAATCAAACTTTTTATTGTGAAAGTAGTATACTCGGTGGCATATTTATGGTCTATTTTTTGTAACTAGCTGTATATTTGTTTTGATTTGGCTATAAATTTTTGAAATTTTTTTGTGTTGGTTTTAGCAATTGTTATAGTTACTCTACAGCTCGGGGGGTGCACCCTACTACACACGTACAAGTATATGTGATTGCACAGAAGGGGTATTAATTTGAGCATTGTCGTATTACATATATATACAATGAACACATTTAGAGTTCAAAATATTGACGTACACTTACATTAAGCATATATTTAGGACAAAATTGATATGTATAAAAAGGTTTTTAAATATACAACCCCTTGTATACAAAGGGGTTTTTAGAAAGGGTCATGACCGCACGTGATTTTCAAACATAATGTAGAGTGCACCCCCCGAGCTCTACACCAACAACGTTACAATATAAAGAATCATCATGATTTAATTAACAAAATAAAGTGTAATGTTTCAAAGAAATTTAAAACAATTTTGCAATCACTACAAGTTGGTTCAAAGGTTGTATGTAGATTTTGAGATGAAAAAATATATTGAACAAAGGTTTTAGAACAACAAATGCTCAACATAGAACTTGATGATTATCAATATTATGTGCATTACAACAATTTCAATAGACTTCTAAATGAGTGGGTAGACTTAGACCAACTTGAACTTGAGTCTACGGAAATTGATGTAGAAGATGAAGTAACCGATTATAAACTTAGGGGGCATAAGAACACTTGGTATCAAAATCATATCAAAACTTGATCAGTTTCAAAGTTGTCACATGTTGAAGACAGACATGAGATGTTTGATGAAGAAGCTTTGCGAGCACTTGAGGCGAGCACATGAGGAGTGTACAAAGGTGAAGAATATTACCAAAAAAATTCTTGGAAGATTTGTAATTGACACTTGGTATTTTTCACCCTTTCCATTGGAGTATTTCAATCGTCAAAAGATATTTTTTGTGAGTTTTGCATTATATTTTTGAAAGAGAAGGAGCACCTCATTAGGCATATGAAGAAGTGTGATTGGAAGCACCTTCATGGGGATAAAATTTATTGAGAAGATATCTATTGACATAAGATCTATTGGCCAAATTTATGTTATTTAGCAGAGTTTTTTAGATCACAAGACTTTGGAATATGATATTGATTAAAAAAAAAAAGATTACATTCTTTGTGAATGTGAGAACTGGGGTTGTTGTATATTTTTCAAAGATATTTTTCAAAAATAAGTTTTTAAGAAAAGGGTATAATTTATCTTGTATCCTTGTTTTGTTCCTTTATCAACAGAAAGGCTACGGAAATTTTTTGATCGGCTTTTCATGCTAGTTATAAAAAAAAGAACACATTGTTGGAGCTCAAAAGCCCCTCTCAAATTTTGGAAAAGTTAGTTGTATAAAATATTGGGCACGAGTTTTGCTTGGCGTTTTGGAAACAATGAAATCAAAGCATTTATTAAAAAAGAAGTCTAAAGGTGACATATCTATCAAAGAACTAAGTGACATGACAACAATCCATTTTGACGACATCAAATAGACTCTTCTACATCTTAACCCTTTAATGTCCCACTTCAACATTGTTTTCAAAAATTCGCTATAATATGTTTGATGAAAACCAAAAATGGAATTGATGTACAAAGTCAAGTTGCAAATGTTGATCACATCTATAACACACAATTCCCTATTTACGCACTTGGCCATATAATCATGCACTTGGTCCTCGGGCGCATAATTTTTTTTGTCTAACTTTTTTTCTTAAAAAATGACGATTATTGTCTTTCTTCAATCCCATACATTGTAAACAAATAATTATTTTAATTATTTTTTATTCTTATCTTTATCTTTTCTTTTATATTTTCTTTCATCTTTTCTTTTTCAACTTGATTTCTTTCTTGTCTTCTTTCTTTTCTCCCTCTTGTCTTTCTTTTGTCTTTCTTCATGTCTTCCTTTTAGTCTTCCTTGTCTTTTTCTCTTCTACTTTTTCTTTAGTTGTGGCCGCTGAACCCTAAACAATGGGAGCAAACCCCCAAAAAAAAAAAAAAAAAGTAAAAATGGATAGGGAGATGGATAGGGAGATGTAGATGGAGTTTTTTTTTTTTTTTTTTTTTTTTTTTTCTTGGGTTGGCCATGAGGTTCTGTTGAACCCTAAATGGCAGCCGCCAAAAAAAAAAAAAAAAAAAGAAAAAAAACTTTTTTTTTCTTCTTCTAGTTGGCCGTGGGGTGCTGCTAAACCCTAAATGGCGGCCGCCCAATTTTTTTTTTAATTTTTTTTTGTCTTTTATCAAAATTTACTATTTTTAGCCTCTGGATGTGCGGCTGCGCACCCAAAAGACCCTTCAATCTCCTTCTACATCTCCCTATCCATCTTCATTTCTCTCTCCATCTTCATCTCCCTCTCTACGTTCATCTCCTCTTCATCTCCCTCCCCTCTCCTCATATATATAGGGGAGAGGAGAGGGTCTCTCCCATCATTCTCTCACTCGCTCTCCCATCTCTCTCCTCTCCTCTATGTATGTGAAGAGAGGAGAAGAAGATGAGAGGGAGATGGGAGGGTCTTTGGGTGCGCGGCCGCGCACCCACAGGCTAAAAATAGTAAATTTTGAAAAAAGTCCAAAAAAAAAAAACTTTTTTTTTTTTTTTTGGGCGGCCACCATTTAGGGTTTAGCAGCACCCTACGGCCAACCAAAAGAAGAAAAAAAAAGTTTTTTTTTTTGTTTTTTTTTTTGTTTTTGTTTTTGTTTTGTTATGGCGTCTGCCATTTAGGTTCAGCAGCACCTCATGGCCAACCCAAAAATAAAAAATAAAAAAATAAAAAAAATAAAAACTTTATATATATATATATATATATATATATATATATATATATATATATATATATATATATATATATATATATATATATATATATATATATATATATTTTGGGGTTTGCTCCCATTGTTTAGGGTTCAGCGGCCACAACTGAAGAAAAAGTAGAAGAAAAAAAAGACAAGGAAGACTAAAAGGAAGATATGAAGAAAGACAAAAGAAAGACAAGAGGGAGACAAGAAAGAAGACAAGAAAGAAATCAAGTTGTAAAAGAAAAGATGAAAGAAAATATAAAAGAAAAGATAAAGATAAGAATAAAAAATAATTAAAATAATTATTTGTTTACAATGTATGGGATTGAAGAAAGACAACATTGATGCTTTTTAAAGAACTTTTTAACCGGTTTTTTTTAAAGTCAAATATGTTTATGAAATGAGCGCACTTGACCAAGTGCATAAATAGCAAATTGCGTGTTCTATACGGTTGGATTTATCATATATTCCTTTAAATGATACCAAAAATGTAGCTGATATAAAAATAAAACTCCATCTCAAGTTTGTAACAAAACTTTATTAAATTATCTATTTCTTTTTGTATTTTATTTTATTATAGATATTTCAATCTATAAGTTATCAACCATTGATATTTTTTTTGTACAGTGTGGTTGCGCGGTGTTGAACTGTTGATTGTGGTTTTTGAGATCCATTTTTAACCCTTTAACGCTTTGGATATTGTAGCTAGGTTCACTAGTTTTCACTGAGTTTTTCCACTATGATTGATATTTCCACAAATAGAATGGATTGAATTAGAAAGTAATCGTACAATTTTATTTTCAATTGGAGAGCAGAGAGTTTGCCAAAATTAGAGAATAATGTGATGGTGGGATTGGAAGATCATAGTACGTCTTTGAACCGTATAATGGACACTCAAAAATGAGATTTTGGAGGGTGTGTGACTTGAGAGTTAAATAGAATTTGGGTAAAATTTTCTAAAATGAAATTAAAGATGTTAAGCAATGACCTATGTCAACACCTCTCTGTTGCAATCTTTCATGTGAAAAATGGACTCACACATAATTATTGTGAATTTTATAAGTAAGAGTGACTTATCCATGTACGGTTTAGGACAAAAATTTCTACGTTAAAATATCAAATGAGTCGGTACATGGATCAAGATCAAAATACATACACTAATGGAACATGAACAAGAGAACACAATCCAAAATAATAAAATAAGATAACATACTTCCAAACACGAGAAATACCGCATAATACATCTGTTTTATTTTCAAGTATTTACAGTATTTTCACGTTTTTTTCACAGGTATTTTGATAGTTGCACAACTGCAAATTGAAAATTTCTTTTTCTAGAAGATGTATATTACACCGCTCATCATTCGAACTTGACAATTCAAAATCCAATTCTTCACGGATTTTCTATTATTCGCGTTTTTGACACAGTAGAGACCACAATGTGGTCGCTTGAGCAAAGGGTTAAAGTGTCTAACTCTGCCGTCAGAGTCCATCTAAGTATGCAAAAAGTGTCACATGGATTTCGAAGTGAAAATCAAGGACCTCCTAGTCGTGCACATAGACCTATCATTCTTCCACTAGTTTTACCTAGTAGTATTGTTCATCCTTCGGAATTACTATCTACCTATAATATCCATGCACCTTCTAAGATTCAGCCTCTAACTCCAAAATCCAAAAGATGGCGTCTTATACCTCTTCAGTTTCTTGACTTTCTTCCTTATTGAGATCTTAGTCATTATTCTTTAAACATGCTTGTTTGCATGTTTTCTACTCAACCAATTGTTTATCAAAAACTTGTGGTCTTTGAGGAAGTTGAGTCGAGTGTTTCCAAGCAAGTTGATATGTTTGATGGTTGCAAGTACATCGATTCTAAGTTCGACAACATTTTGGTTGATTCTATTAACAAAATTGAGAAGAGTATCATTGAATGTTGGGACAAATTGATTAACTACACGTGTGGTCCTTTTTGTCAGTAATTTGCATATATATAACTACATGCCTTAGTTGTAACATCCGTCTTGGATTAACTTCCAAGGAACTAACTGAACTACCCACTACTTGGGATGAGTCACTATTACTAAGTAAATACTAGCTTATTGTTTCAAACTAACTCACTGTCAAACAACTAACTAACTTTTGGACAGGTGTGAATGATCTCATCCGGTCAAACAGCCCCGTACACCTGACCTAGGGTGATGTTAGATCTTTTTAATCTTGTCTATTGCTTCTCACACTTGTTCTTTGTGGCTTGCAAGCATGAGTAGAGATAGATGTCCTGTCCAAGCTTGAGTCTATGATATTGCTGATGGAATTTCGTTCTAGGATTCCTTCATCCATTTCTTATTGTCCTTCTTGATCTTACTAAAGAAGATAAGAGAATTCTTATCTTTGGAAGTACCTATAGAGGAGTTTGATGAATTCTATGATTTGTTTGCTTCTCTTGGTCTAAGCGATGTTGATCTTCTTGTGACCAATAAAGTTTCTAGTGACTTTCCAATGAGCTTTCCAACTTCAGCACTTCTTGAGCTTCATGCAATGGTGACTCATGATACTTTCACTTCCGGTCTTCCTGACACAATTATATGAGATCACGTATGGACCTTCATCAACATTCTTCCGATTTTTTTACTCAGGAGACTACGGCGGGTCAATTGTGCCTGAAAAGACTTCATGGATTCAACAGCAGAGAGAGCGGCTTTGGAACTCGCTTTGGAATTTAGCAGGTTCGATGCTCAATTTGTGGCTTGTTAGTAGCATAGAGTTAGATACAAAACTCTATACGAGAGGTCTAATTCTCGGTCTAATCTAGAACTAGCTAATTTCAAAATGATTCTAGATGAGCCTTTACACCCTATGTATAACCTAACTTGGTGCACTGGAACTACATAAAATGTGCCACCAGTTGTCTTGTACAAAGATCCTAAATCATCCTATTATGCAAATCTAGCAACTGATTCTCATTAATGTAACTTCTCCACATTAATACATTTATTGTTTCTCTTTTGTATCCACCATTTTAAGCATGTCTCGTATTTCTACAAACTTTGTCTTGCTCAAGGGCTTAGTCAATTTATCGGCGGCTTGGGCGTTAGATTGGACAAACTCTACTTGAATTTGGCCCTTCTTGATGTAATTGCGAATCAAATGGCACTAAGCTTCAATATGCTTAGTGCACGCGTGTAATACTGGATTTTTCACCATTTTTATGCAAGATTGATTATCACAAAAAATAGTGATTGGGGCATCCAATCTCACACCCATTTTATCAAGCAAATGTCGCATCCACTGTGCTTCTTTAGCTGCTTCTGCCAAAACTTGATACTCAGCCTCAAAAGACGATTGAGCAACTTTGGATTTTCTTTTGCTAGTCCATGAAATTGGACCACTTCCTAACAAGAATACAAAGTCTGTTGTGGATCTCCTAGTCTCCTACCATCTATATCTCCTGCAAAATCACTATTTGAGTAACCAGATGACTTGATCAATTCCTCCCGCTAATAGTAAGTTGCTAAAGATGGATGAGCTTTAAGATAACGAAAAATGTTTTGGGCAGCATCCAAGTGTGGTTGTTGAAGAGCTGCCATGAAGCGGTATACAAAGCGAACAACAAAACAGATGTTTGGGTGCGAAGTTTGAGCTCAAAATGTAACAGCTTGCCGAGTGTGATGCGATAGTATATTGGATCCACCAACAGAGCGCCCATGCATGTCGTTGAAGAGTTTGGTGCCGGGATCTAGCGACACTGATACATCGTAACACTGTCAATCCAAAGTCATGAAGACATTTAACATTTTAGCACGTACCTTTCATGAGACATGAGAACACCGGTTGAGGTGTACAAATTAGACTCCCAAGTAGAGAGCAAGTCGTTCCAACATGGTCATTTCAAAATTGGAGCAAAGCGCAGCAATAAGTGTTGAGATTTTGGTCATGTGAGAATCAGTGATTAGGACATCGTCAATGTATACATAGATCACTATCTAGTAGGACTATCAAATCGCCGTGAATCAACACATATAGACTGGGGTCCAATACACAAGCAAACAAGCCCACCATATGCATATATCCATCGATGCGTCCATTCCTTGCGCGTGGAGATTGACGTAGTCTGTAAAGACAACGATGCAACTTGCATACTTTCGACTATTTGCCAATTGTAACAAAGCCTAGAGGTTGAACCAAATATTCATCTTCTTTGAGAATGTCGTTGAAGAAGGTTGGATTCACGTCGAGATGAAGGATTGGCTAGTCAAGTTGAGCAGCCATCAAAATGAGTGTGCAAATGGTGGTCCAGCGTACCACTGGTGCAAATGATTTGTGATAATCGAGACCTTCAGTTTGCTTGTCGCCACGCGCTACGAGACTTGCTTTGTGGGTGCATTCACAATATAACGAGCCAACCCCACCCAATTATAACGACTCTTGATGAGTGCTTAGAAAATTATATCTTTAATTTATGTAAATACTAGAAAAATTTAAGGACATTTTGCAACATATTTTGAACATTTTAGCACATTTTAGTCGTTATTAACAACTGGTTACGACCATAATTTAGTCGTTTTGGAGTACGAATAACTTCCCAAACATTGTCAAACTTTAGTATATCATATATTATATGTAGTTACTAATTTATATTGCATTGTCAATTCAAAAGATAAGATTATTGCTTAACAATACGTTAAATTAATCACTGGTTACAGTTTCCTTGGGTCGTTATACTGTGAATGTACCCTTGTGCGTCAAGGTGCTATTTCAGCCAATTTTAAGCTTGTATATTCATTTGGCGTGGATGGATCGATAGCCAACTAGAAGATCCACAAGGGACCAAGTATCGTTGTGTTTGATAGATGCAATATCGGTTTTCGTTGCACAAAGCCACTGTGGTTGAGATGTTGCTTGACGAAAGTTAAGAAGTTCGCCCAAGTCGCAGTCAACAGCTGCCACAATGTCATCAACGGTCTTCACAGTAGCAATATAATTGCAAAGCCATGTGGAGGGAGTACGCAAATTATGTGTTGAGCATCGGAGCTTGGGATTATCTTCTTCTGATGGTGTGGACAAGGGTAGTAACGAAACTATATCGGGATCAGCTTCAGGACGCGGTCAACGTAAATATATACAAAGTGCAGGTGCGGTTGGGCTGACTCAAGGTCTTTAGAGGAAGCTAGGTTGAGTGTAGACGGCTTAGGTGCCATCAAGATGGGTGGCGTGGCTGACGGAGAGGCAACTCCTAGTTGAGTCTTAGTTGAGGCGTAGTTAAGATCAAGAATCTCGATGGCTGCAATGTCATCAGTGAGTGGTTCAATGGAGACACTGGAGCGGCCCCTAGGTTGAGCAAGTGAGTACCAGAACCGGTGCTCATCAAACTTTACATCACCGCTCACCACAATCTTGCGCGTGATGGGATTGTAGCATCGATACGCTTTGGTGTCTTCAGAGTAGCCTAGCAGCAGAGATATCACGGATTTAGAATCCAGCTTGGTCTATTGTTTGTCAGGGACGTGGACGAGAACAAGACACCTGTAGATGTGCAAGTTGGCAAGATTTGGTGCTTTGCCAAACAGCCGTTGAAATGGTAAGATACCCCCGTTAGCCGGTTGGCGCGGGTGGAAGACTGGTTGGTGGGGTAGTTGGCACAGTTCATAGCTTGATTCCAAAGCAAACGTAAAGTGCAAGCATCTGCCACCATAGCTCTCGCCTTTCAAGCATGGTCCTGTTTTCATTTAATGCAACTATCATAAGGCTAGTTGGAACGAGGAATCAAAGGCCTGGGATGCAGTGAGCTAAGTAGTGTTGACCAATAAACCAAACACTATAATGATTCATGTGGCTTAGACGGCGGTGCTAGAGGTGAGGAACCGCAAAGGATTGCACAACACAAATTGGAAAGGCTAGCTTATCAACGATGTATCTGTACAAGCCGGTGTCTGGCTCACAAATGCTATGAGCAACTATTTTGTCTAGTCCATCGTATACAAGACATTTTTTATGATCAAATACTAAGATTTATCCTTCATATGCTATTTTGCCTACGAAAAGTAAGTTTCGAGTGAGCCCAAGCACAAAGTAGCTAGACATCACGTAAGATTGTTTATTGATTTCAGCATTGGAACCAAGGTTTACAAAACTTATTCCCTGAACAGAAAGAGTCTCATTTCTAGCAATTTTAATGCTGGAGGTGCCTAGGGCAAGATCTAAGCTGTAGAGCACATTTTGATCTCCATAGACATAACAAGAAGCGTCAGAGTCCACCAGCCACTCTTCTTTACCAAGATCTAATTTTGCCAAAGCGACCTCAAACACGTCCATCTCACTTTCTAGATCGTTGTCCAACTCTTCTATTATGACATTGGACTAAAAGGACTGACGCCCAATGGAAAGTTTGTGTTGACGCTCTCTGGCTCTCTTCACCATTTATTGCGTTAAATCATGATAATTGCGTATGAGATGTCCAAGTTTACGGCTTACCACACCAGTTGCAGCACATTGTGTTTCGATTATGTCTGCTAAATCTGTCACTTCGATATGGACTTCGCTGCAAGCTCGATTGTGTGGAAGAACTGCCACTATGGTTGCTCCTAAAGCGTAGAGCCAAAGCTTCATATTTTGTAGAGGCAATCAGGTTGGCTCACATCTTGTTCCAACTCTTGTCTTGGAGCAGTCTCGCAAATACTTGCTCAAATGTTGGAAGCACGGAAGCACAGCGTTTGTGCAAAAGCTTTGGAATATGGAATCAAAGCTTAGTGGGAGCGTGTTAAGCATTCGTTCTACCACCTCACTATCTGCAAATTGTTGTTCTATCCCTGCTAGCTCTATTTGCTCTATTTGGACTTCTTGAATTTGACGAAGATACTCTAAAACTGAACCTCCCTCATAGAATCTAATTTGGCTAAGACTTTTATCCTCAACATTGAATGAGATGTATTGTTTCCGGTTTGGAAACGAGCTGCAAGTCTGTTCCATGCATCTCTAGGATCGATAAATGACTATGTGATAGAGTACACATCCTCCTTGAGTGAAAGATTAATATCTGTCAAGACCTTGATTCTACCTTGAGCTGTTTCTGTTGGTTTTGTTGGGATTCTCACATTGGTTCCTTGGGATCTACATACTCCTAGTTGTTGTTCCTCTGCTGAATCATTTTCATCCTGAACTTCTAGGTCTGATAGTTTGAGTATCCATCTAGTTTGCTAGCTTGTTTAAGATTGCCAGATGATCTTATGACTAAAGACCTGTGTATCGTAAGTAGACATTGAGTACTAAAACTTTAGTTTTGTAGACGTTGAGCAGAGCTTAAGAGTCGTTTTGAACTTTCTCAAAAAGCTATCATTGTAGCACTGTAGCACAAAGCATTGCTCACATAGCTTGATTTTATGCAGGAACACACAACTCACAGCATACGTAACTTGACTCATGCAAGAACAAAGCTCACTGCATTTTTACCGCGGGTGCTCTGATACCATATTGGGACAAACTAATTAACCACACAGGTGTTCCTTCTTGTCATTAATTTGTATATATATATATATATATATATATATATATATATATATATATATATATATATAATATTACATGTCTTAGTTGTAACATCCGTCCTAGATTTACTTGCAAGGAACTAACTGAACTACCCACTACTTTGGATGAGTTACAGTTACTAACTAAATACTAGCTCATTGTTACAAACTAGCTGTCAAACAACTAACTAACTTCAGGGCAGGTGTGAATGATCTCATCCGGTCCAACAGTGAAAGCAAGATACGCGTGAAGCTCACAAGTAATGGGAGTAAAATTTCTACGATTACGGATTGTCAATCAGTTGTGTCTAATCTGAATCAAGTTGTTCTTCATGTTCCTTTTGTGTCTAATTTGAATAAAGTGTTGAGCTTCAATCCCGGTTTTGAGATTGATTCCATTTGTAAGTTGGAATCTAGTTGTTGAGTCTAAATCTTATTTTATATTGTTTCTGTGTTCTTGGTTATTTTTGTTAGTAATTACGTTAATTTCTTCGGTAATTACAATAATTATCAAATTATTTACCTTATAGATTTCTAGAATCCAATAAATCTAGTAAATTTTTGATATTGTATAAATACTTTACTGTATATAATAAATTAGTAATAATTACCGGTTATTTGAATTGTAACCTGGCTCCATGCTCCCGCGTCTCGCAAGTTACAGCCTAATATAAGAAATTTGGAAATTGGCAGAAAATCTAATTCAACACCCAAAGTAACACAAATTCCCTATCAAACTCACATCGATCGGTATAGCAACTTTTTGTTGATGTTGAGTAAATTACAGCTTCAGACAGCCAATTGGATGCGAGATAGTGACCTAGTAGATCGATACAATTAATTGGGTCCATATGAGAATGTAACCTATAGTTGGATTATGGTAAATAATCTACACCCTGAGAGCCAATCAAGGGCCCTAGACGAGCAGACCGGCACGTTACGAGTGGGGAATCTAATTCAAATTGTGGCACGTTATACAGTGCTCAGATGCAACGTTGTCTCGGCAGTTTCACATGGGAAGCAATCAATTGATACTGTTTGATCATCAGAATTCGTTCATGTAGAAGTGTAGAACTTTGAAAGAGAATTTGGTTCAGAAAAATACCTCGGAAATTGGGTAGATCTAATCACATCACTCGTACCTCAAGTTCTTTGTTTTTTGGGCAGCCTATATCTTCAGTTCTTCACTAGATTAGATATAAGAGCCTTAGACCCTAAACTGGTTGATTTTCTTTTCTAAATAAACTTCTTGCAAGATTACACTTTCAGAACTGGGCAAAGTATTATATAGGCCAGAAAAATAGTGGTTTTATACAAGATAAATAGAAAGACAGAATAAGATAAATTAAATTAAATGTATCTCATGCCTGTCAGGCTGTCAACTTAATTAGAACGATGCAAATCCGGGAAAAAGTGGTACTATTGAAGTCACCACAGAGTAAGCAATTACTTGAGTTTAACGTAGCAAAAATGAGTTGGTTCAAAACTGGGCAGTCCACAGCACGCAACTAAGCTAGATGATGAGTTTCACCGGCTCTCAGCCTCTCACAATGCTGAACTTAGCTTAACTTAATGCTGGAGATCGGCACCTAAGATGCAAGAAGAAGAATTCCTCTCTCGTATGTACATGCATAGAGTTTGAATGTTCGTTGAAGATTCCACATCGATCATATAAAATTCCTAACACTGTACACAACCGTCTTGAACTTGTCCTGCACAGTGGAAAATGAGCAAGTCCTTGCGAAATCCTTCCCCTTTTAAATCAGAAACCCGGGTGAATTAATGATAGCTCATGTACGTGGGTCCTCGATCAGGTCCCCGGTGCAAACCATGTCAACGCTGGAGAATCAGATCCACTCCTGGATAATCTGAACTTCTTGAGAAGCGCCGCACGTTTCCCCTTTGCGTCCCTCTTCTTTACATGCTTCTTGATCCAGGGATGAGCTAGAACCAATGCATGGAATCACGTCATGTATCACAAATTAGTTCTTAATCGATCCTCATACTATTGTCAGCCTTTTAACAGTACTATATATATATGTAGCTTGAAGTTCAAACTACTGTAGAACTAGATCTATTAATATTCAATGCTTTGACTCTCGAATCTCAGCAATGATTTCGACCCTGTCTGAAAATTGTTAAGTTGTAAATAAACCTCGGGGCAATATAAAATGACTTGCAGATTGAGCGATGACCTGCAGTTCAGTTCTGAGCATAATATATATTGGAATCTTTCTACAGTCCACCCTCGATAAATGTTACACTTATAAACGTTAACTCATTATATTTGTTAACAAAATCGTACTTCCCTCATGCATATTGAATGTTAACTATGTTAAATGTTAACAACAATTTACTCCCCTCTTTGTTAATTTGCCACTTCTAAATGTTAACCTACGAAATACATTCAATACTGTATTGTTGTGATCAAATTATTCATTTGGACTATATTGTGGAGGGTACCGTATGTGAATTTATATTTGTTAAGCATTCAAAAAGCTCCCTTTATAACTGTTACAATGTTAACTCACTAGAAAATTTTACTCCAGAGCCTAACATTTATAGAGGGTGGACTGTATATGCTTTCAGTTCAGAAGGCCACATTTTTATGGCATAAGTTGTGACTTTGGTTCGGACTAGTTATCAATAATAAAACTGCTTGGGTACAGTCAAGATTTCTAGGGTAGTAGTTTTTAAACCTTGAACTAGAACTGGAGTAGACCTCGGGCCGGGGCAACATTCTATTTAAACAGTAAGTTGTGGTCTTCAATGTATACCGCACAATTAATTAATACCATTGAAAAAGAAGTGAGAGCCTGAGAGAGACTTACCGCAGATTTGATCAGCAGTCATTCGGGCTGCAGGGTCCAAGGTCAGCATCCCCGCGATCAGAGATTGGGCTTCAGTTGGCACCGCTTTCCAGTTTTCATTTTTGTAGAAATTGAGCCGGGCTCGATTCTCTCGGAGATCCTGATAATCGTCACGGGTAAAGGGCATCTGGCCGGCGAGCAGATTGCATAACACTACTCCCGCACTCCACACATCAATGGGAGGCCCGTAACTTTCCCCTCTCAGCATTTCCGGGGCGAAGTACCCATGTGATCCCAAAAAATGCGTCCTCGGGAGATCTGCCAATTAAGTAAACACATACACAGCACTGTCTATTAGGACGTGCTTACAAAGCCATGTCCAGACATGATATTCATCTTATTTATTATGGTACGTATGGTTAATACCTTGTGAATAATACTCACCACTGATTCAATGGACATGGAACATAGATAACCATTTGAAGGAAAAGAATATATGCATGACCGATGACTCCACCAAATCAAAGCATGCAGTAGCACGTCATTGGCTCCACATTCTCACTGGGCTGCAGTCTCCATCCTATAACAGCATCAATCACTAAATGACCGGTAATAATGCTATGTGAATGACCGACAACTTTGAGAAGGCTCTAAAATGACGAACATATAAAGTAAGCCATCCTGTTTGTGCCACTGTACTAGCAGTGTACATATTAACATTTTAAATGTAAAACAGCGATACATAGTGACCATAAAGTAGTACAAATAGAGTAGTTAACTCCTAAAGGACCAAGGATTCATGGTTTTAAAATGACAGATTAAATCAATCATACTGTGAAAAATTTAATTTAAATGGGAACAAATTTTATATAAGTGGAATTAGTGAAGAATATCACATATGTTGAATAAAAAATAAAAAAATTTGAACAGAAGGAAATCTACATAAAACCTACTCAAAAATACTAAAAAAACATGAAGCCCCCAGGAGGCCTTATGGTCCTTTAGGGGTTAACCTTAAATCACTGGTACATGAATTCAAAATCATCTTAATTTGTTTGCGTTTTTGGGATGGTTTTTTTAACGCTTTTTAAAATGATCTAACAGGATTTAACAGAAAATATAAATTGAGGTGGTTCTGTGTTAGTGAATGTAGCCAGAAATTGGCAAATAGGGATGTTATGTTAGAACTGGCCCACAGTCGAAGAGGTTGTGCCCAACTTGGTAACAAACTTGCAAATGGCAGAGCAGACATGCATCGTAGTGTGATCGGGAATGTTATAATTAGGTACCTGAACTTGTACGTTGGAAGGCAGTTCCAAAGTCCGCCACTTTGATGGAGGGCGAGTCATTCAGGGAATAGTTCTCAGCCAGCAAGATATTTTCCGGCTTGAGATCCCTGTGCACTACACCTTTCGAGTGACAGAAGAGCAAAAAGTCCGCTACCATGGTCATGATATCGGCAGCTTTGGTTTCCGGAAGGGTCTGTTCATGCAGGAGCTTGAGCAGGTTTCCGCCCTCGCAGTGCTCCATAATGATGTACACATAGTCGTCGTCTTCACAGACCTCGGCCAGCCGGACGACGTGAGGATGTCCGGATAAGAAGCGGTGAATCTTGGTTTCGTTGATGATCCGCTGCCTCTGTCGTGGAGACAAGCTCAGCTTCGAAATCATCTTGCACGCCAGCTTCTCTCCGGTATGAATCTCGGTGCAACTGCGAACCTCTGCAGTGGAACCCACACCTAACAGAGATTCCTCACAGAGCTCCATCACGTAGTGTTCGGCGAAACACGTCGTCTTGCTTGCATCGAACAGACGGCCCCTGTCGTCTTCGGAGCCTGCTGCAGCTCTTGTTGTCCTCTCCAGGGACTCTGTGTTTGTAGTCGACAGCCTGAGTTCCGGAATTTCATCCTCTGCCTTCGGCGACTGGTTCAGCTTGGCATACGATTTAGATGACCCGACCTTCATGACACCCAAAATGCCCTTGATTGATGCCCGAGACATTCTGTTAAGCCAAATTCTGACAAGCACGCACCATGTGAGCAGATCTCAGTATAAACAGTTTCAACGATATTATACTAGTATGCAGTGATTTTTTAGTAAACTTTGGGCTGGCTGATTGATACGTTTGAAGGATTTTTGAAAAATCGAAGGAATAAGAGTTAGATTTCCTACAAGGAGTCATTACAAGATGTGTAGCCTCTTTAAACCTAGGTATCACCCGGGTATTACCAAAGTAGCACCTATGAAGCACATGTGTATTACCCTGGTATTACCATCCACATAGCATTCAAGGAGCCTGGATTGCTCTTCAAGCCATTGAAAAGTAGCAAAAATGCTAAACCTACTCCTCACACAACAAAAAAATCACTGCTAGTATGATAAACTCGTATGTAAGAGGGTGGCTCGTCATTAAGTTAGACTGCTCCAAGGACTTAGAACTACTTAAGGCTTTAGTTATTAGAGCCGAAAGCAGCACCTAATTAGTACGAATTTACACATGAAATAATACGTAGAGGACAGTCAACTATGTCCGAAGCCAACCGAAGTCGGTCTAACTTGAACTACTGTCATCTAGGGACGAAATCACAGACCGTGCATTCTTTCTTTGCTCCGTCGCAAACAAGGCAGGCAGTTTAAGTTTGTGTAAGAATCCTGGATGTAGAGTATAACATACTCAACCAAGATCTCAAATGACACTCTGTCGAAGCTAGGGTTTCTCTCACATGTGGAATTCTCCTATCAGATGGGTACCCAACATGGCTGATTCTAAGGATACGCAATTACAGAGTGTTGTTACTTGTTAGAGAGGGTTGGTATGAAGGAATTAATTTTTACTACCACAGTTAGTCACATTTTAAAGAATAATGTGCCGCTAGCTAGTAAATCCCCGACTCATGTACGAATGTATCACAGTCTACCTAATAATTTCTAGAGGATCGCCTTGACCTAATCCCGTCATAGATCAGTATTAAGTAAAACTACTACACGATCATCTAGATTGCTACAAGAGAAGGCTAATTAGACCCAAAAGAACTGATACATCACCGAATCACAAACTTTGCACCATCAGAAATGAAATTCAAGCAACAGCATTACAGGAATGTATCAAATCCAAAGTTTAACATAATCTACATCATCCTGGACATACTAAGAAAAGGAGACCATCCATCGAAATCATTCCGAAACAAACAAACCAACGGCAGAACCTCCTCGACAGAATTCTTAAAACAGTTTTTTCAAACAAACAATACAGTTAGTATCTTTCTACTAGAAGCATGTATGACAAATTATGTTTCAACTCCGACTGTAATCCTCCGGTCGATCCCAATCAAGCAGAATTAGAGCACAAATTAATTAACCTGATTTGCTAGAAATGAAAGTGCAGCAATGCAGACGATCTCGAGAATGCTCAACGGGAATGGAGAAATTCACTATATAACTAGACCACGATTGAGACCCGGCCTCCCAATTGATGATCCCTGGCGACGAGTTGAAATGCATGCTAGCTGTCGATAGCAGAGTCAGAGAGCACGATGCAAAGTTTCAGAGGCACGTACCGTGGATGGGACGCGCATCGAAAAGCAAATGGCGATTACCCTAAATTAAACCCAATCGAAGATGTCATTCTTCATAACCCCTTTTCTAACAGCTGAGTTACAGAGCTAGCACATTATGTTCTGGCACCATCCCAAACCTGCACTCCCCTTGTCAATCACTTTCAAAGAATTCATACGTGACTGACAGGGCTGAGCTGTGCATGTTCATGATGTGAAGCTTGGTTCTGCTCGCGCTGCCAAAAAACTTACTAACTGTCACCCCAATCGACCCAATTTCGCAATTGTAAAACCACTAAAACACTTTCCTTCGCATGGAAAAAGCATTTTACCTGATCCTGGCACTGAATTCCTTCACGCGACTAATTCTGGCACTGCATTCCTTCTCGCGACTGATCCTGGCACTGAATTCCTTCACGCGACTGTCCTGTCACAGAAATGTAGAACCGGTGGGTATGCGCTCGTCGTCTTCACAGAATTCGGTTGCTTTTCTTCCTTCGGCAGCGCGCACACACAGCGGGGCGGCGTACAATGACCTCAAACTCGCTCGATCGTGGCTCAGATGAATCCGGCAGCGCGCGTGCATTGCTCTATCTGCTGCAAGAAAAGCAAAAGAGGAAAACATGTGAATTATTGCAGTAATTATATCTCTGAAATTTTGTCTTCGAGCAATGCATGACAAATTGGAAGAGGTGGTCGATCTCAACAGCAACAAACCTGGGAGCGCTGGCACCGAAACTAATCGCAAAGTTAGTTGGGCTGCAGGTGTCGGGAGCGGCGACGGGGAATGGAATGAAGCAATTCCATGCCACAGTCTGTCAGTTAGTCAAGTCTAACAGGCATGGCTCCAGCCTGGATACTTCCCGAAGGAATCCAAACGTAGGTCGGACATAGAGACATAGATTTCTAGACTCACGTTTCTGTGAACTAATTAAGTCAAGTACACTTTCTAAGTACAATCTCACCCTGAGTTGTCCATTAGTAGGTATGCTGTTAATCAGTGCCCGGGAAGTTTTTGGGCATAAGGTAAGGTCGAGCCACCTAAAACCGACCAGGCACCTAATGCCGATAATTTCTACACATGGCTTTCATTTTAGAACGCAAATCTAAATATGTCATAGAGCCTTTATTGTTTGTTGACCAAAACGATAAGCCATCTATGGTCTACCTAGATATGCGTTCTAAAATGAAAGACATGTGTAGAAATTATCGGCTTTGGGTGCCTGGTCGGTTTTAGGTGGCTCCACCTTAGTGCCAATGCATATTTCCGACCATTCCTAATTTCCAACCCCTAGGATTGGGGGGTTGGGTCCTAGAAACCACCCAGCCTAGGCCTCAAAAGTTCCTAAGAACATTCTAATTACGTCTATGCCTTCAAAAGTAAAAATCCTTTTTTTAAATGGATGCTTTGTTTCCAATGCACACATAACATTATCTAAAAGATTACAAAGATTACAATTTCTACAATGATTATGGTTTGCGATATTGATTCCCTAGGGTGCTAAAGAATCTTATGCAACATTAGATTACAAACATCGCACTAAAAACAAAAAGAGCACATAAGGTAGCGGTGCATATTTTCAACTAGTCCCAATTTTTGACCCCTAGGTTTGGGGGGGTGGGTCCTTGAAACCACCCAGCCTGAACCTAAAAAGTTCCTAGGAACATTCTAATTACGTCTATGCCTTGAAAAAGTTGAGTGCAGCTTATGATTCGTGCAGTAAGCGCACAGTTATTTTCAGAATCCAATCTCTTATGAAAGCCAGGACCCTACAGGCAGTTAATAGCCATTCAATGCTTTCAAGCTTAAAAATTCATAGAAAACTGTAGAAACATTCAAAAAATGTGTTTTTTTGGGGATGCCTTTACACTAGCTTTGCGGATCATCCAAAAATTATAAACTTCTTCTTTCACAGGCCTAAATATGCAAAGCTGAAATCCAAACGGAAATATGCACCACTATATTAGTCAGTCAAAGATCATAGTGCTTCTAAATCCAACCGAGTATATGTTGACATCTTTTGGTTTCAAATGCTTTATTTATTTGAAGTATGTCATATAGATTTTTCTAAAATAATCAGTAATTCTCCTGAAGTCTTGAACTTCAACCAGTTCTTTTTCAAACTCAACTGGTTCATCTGTAACTAACCGCCACTTGTCCCCAAGCCCTACTGTTAACCTTTTAGAATCCCGATTCAACATTGTTTTCAAAGATTCATTATAAATTTTTTGATGGAAAAAAATGCAGTTGATGTACAACACTAACTTGCAAATGTTAGTGTGAAGATCACATTTGAACGGCTGGATTTATCATATTTTTTAATGATCTTTTTAAATTAATTTTGCAAGGTTTTCTCTTGAAACTCAATTAAAAATCCCAAATCAACACAAAAATAATTAAAATTTGTTGTAATGAATTTAGAATAACATGCGTTGGGAGATGGTATTGTTTCCATTATTTGATTTTTTTTTATTTTGGAAAATGGCATGTTTAATGTCTCACTTTTTGAACTATGAATGAAACTTGACATAAGCAAATTGTGTTTTTTTCAAATGATCACAATATCTTATTTTGAAGATCCGAAGTGTACAAATGACTTGACAAATGATAATCAACTAACACAAAAACCAAGAGAAATTTGGATGGATGAAAAATTGCACGGGATGTAGTGTTGAAAAAGGTGGCAATTTATTTGTTGTTCGTATAATAGACGTAGGTGCGTCAAAGGATTAAGAATGACATGAGTTTAGATATATCTATGGATGATTAGCTAACACTATTCAAATTAATCTTACTCGACCATTAGATAAAGTTGTAGTAGACAAATGCCAACGGTGCTTCTAAGTCCTAATATCAAGTATGAAGTTGAAATTAATAATCAGATACGACAACCCTATTTCTAGCATAAACTATAAAAATAACATGTCTACACTTGGTATTACAAATGATTTTTTAAAACTAAATCTCGTCCAAAATCGTACTTAAACTCATTCCTAAAGCCTCACTAATTCAGATCATGCCTAAGTAAAGAAGGTGGATTAATAACATTCGGATCATAAACTAGAGCTCATAAGGTAAATCTCTTACTTGTTATTAAATGAAAGGAATATAAATAGTAAGCTATTATGTTCTAAATTGGTGAATACTTTGGAAAAAGTTGTATTAGATTTTGCAAGATCTTTCTATAACTACTAGAATCATTTTGTAAATAAATATGGTTTTGTATCAACTTGTAGAATTACAAATCAATATTGTACTATAATTAATTAGTGTTCTCTGGATATTACTTTTGTAACCTATAATGTAGGCTAATAAAATTCAAATACTAGCACGTTGTTGAAATTAACTATATCAACAATGCAACATTTGTTGATCTTTGCGACATTTTTCGTAATTAGTTAGAAATTATGGTATATAAGTTAGTAAAATGAACAACTTTCAATCTCTCCTGACTTGTAGATGACCTTCACAATTGTGAGATGACTGTCATAACTTTGGAACAACCTCCGACACCCAAAACTCCAGAAGTTGTCAAACTACCTTCCAACACATTTTTAAACTTTCTTTTTTCAAGTTGTCTAGGGAAACTATTTGAAACATAGTCAGTTTTGAGGTTGTGCCACTTAAAGAGTATTATAGGAAAATTGGTTACACTATATCGTACTTTGTAAGTAAGCCCAGTGAAAATTAATCCTAAAAATATATTCCATAATTTAAGAAATTTCTTTTTTCAATTTTTTTGTAATGGATTCCAAAAAATATTTGTTCTACCAAATTTATTTTAGATAAATAATAACTATTTGGTGGAAGGATGCCAAACTTGCTTTTAGAGTACGATATTTGTTATTTTGGCCAATTCTTATTACTTCATAACCTATAAGTTGATACACTAGGAAATAATAGGGATTGGCAAATATAACTAATATACAGCCATTGGATGTAATTGTTTGCATAATTTCTCTTTGGAATAGATAAATTGAACACCTAAAAATATAAAAATAGCATTATAAAATAACATTATAAAATAACCAATATAACATAAAAATAACATTATAAAATAACCAATTTTATAAAATAATAAATCACTCCAAATTTGGATTATTTTTAAAATCAAGATGGCTTAAGTTTTGTTCTGGTTTCCATCTTCAAGGACGCAATTCTTTTATAAATCTAGATAAACACATTTAAACTTCGTAAACTTTTAACCAAATTTTTATAAATTGGCATGGTTATAATTATATCTTCTTAATAAATATATTTTTGTAAAATTTATCAATATATTACCACCTAAATGTATATTATTATAAGTAGACATAAATTGAAGTATACCCTTATTTTACTATAAATATTAAATAAAACTCCTCTATCCATCTAAAACACCTTGTTTTCTTTTGTACATTACAAAGGAAAACACAGTCTTTTAGTGAGACAGAGGGAGTAGTACCTAAGCACTTAAATTTAGAGTGTTTAGGGTAATTTGGACCATTAACTCCGTGGGCATTCACACCTGCGTTTGTTTGTAAATGTTGATCCTAGTTGTCTGCATTCGTAGCAAAACGAAAACAATACTATTTAGATAACTATGCCTCATTACTTCCCAAATAATGACTGGTCAAATGGCAATGGTTAGATAAGATAAAATCCTTCAATTTTGAACATTCTAGAAATAGCCATATAATATAGATCGGTGTCTGATTTTTCCCGTAAAGTATAGAAGATACAAGGCTAGTTAAGCATGCAAACATCAAGACAAGAGCACACAATAGAAGAACAAGAAGTATCGAAGGAATGATCATACCTATCTAGTTTTTGGCTCTCCTCCACATCATGTAGTTACGCATTGTTGACCTTCTCTTCAATTCCTGCATTTTTGTCAAGTTCTAATTTTGAATGTATTGGACTATTTGGATGGAACTATTGATTCAGTTTCTTATTTTGGTTGTGAAGACATTGAATTGAATCCTTACAGAATTTGGCACAAATCAATGTGATTCCAATCACATACTGTTTGCAGTCTCACATCAACGATAGACTCCTCACAAAATTTACCACAAAATTGTGTGATTTTAATCACATTGTTGTTGCAATCTCACCCCAAGTGCTCACTTCACATGTCATGAGTTTGTGAAGAATCCAGTGACCAATGACAATGTTGTTCCACTGCAACTTTTGTCTAGATCAAACTCCTTCCTTTGTGCAAAGCTTCTATAGTCACTGATCATGGGACTTTGCAATGCTTAGTGTTCATTTGCTTATTGCAAATCAAACAAACTAATCATTTTTAATTGGAGTATCATTGTTTGCATTGTTACTGGATTGCGAAAAATAGAGAACTGCATTGACGCTTGAAATTACACTGGCATGCTTTGTCTGACCACCATGCATGTTGATAGTACATTCATATCCACAATTCAGCATTGTTCTTCATTCTTAAACATCTCAATAATTATCAAAGAGGAATAGAATTAAATTGTTTAAGGTCATTTTCCGTACTTGTCGTTGGGTTATGGTTCGTATTTTATCGTACAAAATGGACCTGCACAACAAAAAAAAATCCTCCAACGCATTTTCTGGCTAGAACCGTTGGTTAGTTGTTAACTAGCTAAATGAAATTAGGATTTAGCTTAATGAAATCAAAAAGTACATACTGCTAAACCATCAATTTTTTGTGAAGGGCACTACTAGAACAATACACTAAGAGCTACGTCTGTGAAGCTACGTTTAAAGAATTTTACTATGGTTACCTGATTCTCTGCATCGAGATTGTCAGAAGCTACGTCGACTTAGTTGCAGCAATGTTATAGCTACGTCTGCATTGAGAAGCAACGTTATTTTGCTTATAATCATTAGAACACGTTCCCATGAACCAAAAGCGAGATACGGTACAACGACCAAGTCCACAATAGAGGATGCAAGTAAGTTGCAAGTTTAGCTAAATAACATAATTTTATTTCATAGTATCAGAAATAGGGAGTGGTTTAGTATCATATTGCCTAGCTAATCAACCTAGGCGACCAGGTGTTGCCACAAAGGAATCCCAGCCCTGAATAGCAAGCAAATGGATGTGGTGGTTATGCATTGCTTGGCTTTCATCAACAAATTGTAGCCAAAACTTGGAAACTACTCGCATCTTTAAAATGGTGTCTACTTTGTTGAGGGGATGAAAAAGTGAATTCTCCCGGATACGTGGCTATATTTCTTTTGCAAAATTATCATTTAGTATGCCAAAAAGGAATTCGTAGCTATGAAAACCCCACTCCTGAACATAATCCACCCCTCCGTTTAGTCTCTTCAATCTGTCTTCGTTGTTTTGTTTTTTGGATCCACCATAAATCTGGTATTCATGCCCTGCTTGAAGAATAAGGACAGAATGGCGAGAAGTAACACTTTGAAATATTGAACGAGCTGCAAATTTTCGTTTCTTTAACAAATGAGTCATTTTTGAAGAGCTTTTAGTAGAGCGACTGCAGTTTATAGACCACATCACCATATTGTGATAGAGCCAACAATGAAGAAAATAATTGTAATTACATTTTTACTATATACCTGGAAATCAGCACAATGTCAAATTGAAGATACTGTAACCATATTTTCACTTGTAACAATGAAACTGCAACTAAATGAAGGAAAAATGAAAAGAAAAGAGATAGACAAATGGAGACTTGGGTAGAATCTTCAAATGAAAAAATTCACTAATCTTACTCATTACGTTACAAGGAGCAAAGGCAGCGGTACAGATTGTGGCACTCACTATGAGAAGGAAGTAGGGTCGAAACTAGGACACATTGTCTTAGACGTAGCATTTGCCGATTCCCAACCATGATGATGCAATAATATCTGATTCTCACAACGTACTCCACTCTATTTATTTCGTCCAATATGAACATCGTTGATGCCATTGGGATGCAACGGTAGAATTCACTACCTTCTTTGGCCTCACAGAACAACAGCCAAATTCAATGAATCAATTGCATCTCTTCCCGCCCTTGTTCTCCGCCTTCGGCACACTTGTTGGATGCTCCAGCGACCGTTTGTTGTTCGAATTTGGCTTCGCGCCCTCAAATTCTGCCCACGAGACACTTGTGTAAAGCTCCCGTTCTTTCACCTATTCCCCTCGGCAAAAATCTTACTTCACTGTTTATTGATCTCTGTTGAACCAAGCGCACGCGGTTTCGTTGCACTTTTTCATCCTCCATTTCACCATTGCTAGCAATATCCGCTAACTCCTCTGCTAGTAGATTATGGAATGCTAGTGTATTGCAACCCGCTAGAAATTGCCCGACGTTGTTTGATAGTGCTAAATCTATCAAATCTTCGTCGCCTTTAGAGTTGTTTTCCTCTTCCCCATAACATTCGGTGTATCGCTTGGCCTTCAATTTTGCCCCAATTTTCTGATTCGCCGGCATTTTCATCGGCCTTAACAGCCACAAGCTCGCCTCTCCTAACGCATCGCGCGGCAGATTTGTCGCTTCCCTTGAATCCTTCGTCGCTTTTTTGTGCCTCGCTTGTCGCTTCTTGAACATTATCAAAAGAGCTATTGGCCACTTGCTTGTAAACAACTAAGCTTGATTGTGGGTTGACTTTTACCACAAGTTTCCAACCCTCATTGATGTGGTCATCCACGTAAAACACTTGATTCACATCTTTAGGGAAAACAAACGGCTTATCCTCTGGTTTGTCGTCACTTAGAACCTTGGCAATTTTCACTCGACTAAATTCACATTCGTCATCAAGTGCAGGGGCGTTAGGACCATGGTGCCAAATTATAGTGTTCCAAAACATCCCTTTGAACAAACATTAGAGGATATTTGGACTCTCAAGAGGGCCTCCAAAAGAGGGGGTTGGAGGGCCTCTTTTGCATTAATATTTGTACTTCCAGAATATAGTACCAAGAGTAATAGGCTACATTCTGGAAAATGTGATGATGGGGAAGAGGATTTTGATTGGCCGGGTTAGAAGGCACTCATGTCGCCCGAGAAGAGACTGGTACAGATTAATATGTTTTTATTGGGGAATGTGATGTAATGGAGCTAGACCTACATGTTCAATAATCAGCATTGCAAACATATCATAACAGATATGATAGAAAATGCACGATCAATTATGTTGGAAAATACAAGATAATACCATTCACATGTTGATTAGTCCCACTGCGTTAACTACTGATTAGTGACCAGTTAACTAATTAATTAGTGACCAGTTAACTATTGATTAGTCCCACTGCATTAACTACTGATTAGTCCCACATGCTGATTAGTCCCACTGATTAGTCCCACTGATTAGTCTGACACAAAGGATTATAAAACTTCAAAAAGAGTACAAGCCAGGGAGGGTACGAGGGAGGGTACTGGGGACTTCTATCTTGGTACCGCCCCTAAGTGAGCCTACTTCAATTAATTTCAATCTGTGTCAAACTTTGGGGGCCCTCTTGAGAGTCAGTCCAAATATCCTCTAATGACCGTTTCAAAACTGTCAAAAACGAGCCTCACAATAGAATTTACATACCCATAGTATTCAAACTTGTTTCCGCCAATATCATACCACGTAGACACGCCACAGCTGCAGGTGCTTTTCTTGTGAAAGTCCCGTGCGATAATACGGAAGTGTTTTCTGTAAGGCCAACACATGCTAAAAAAGTCTGCTTTCTCACCAGGCCTAATGGCAATGTCAAGCTCCTGTTGAGTGACTAGAGCCTTCTTCGCAATATCCGCTTGAACTACGGGAAGGATCCATTCTATAAAGGCCGGCTGTTGAGTTGAGTTACCACACTCAAGTTCATATCTCTCTCGCCGCTTCTCCATGCACAGCGCATTGAGCAGTAAAAAATGATGAGTTTGCTGCTTGAAAATACGATCCATAAACTTGTGTGAGAATCACTTTGGCAAGCCTATTCCCATGGATATTAAATCTTCATGTGTTGGCTTCCTAGGACAAAGGGAATTTTTGTGGAGCCGCAATGAGTATTTGTTTACATAAAACATTGCCTTTGCACAAAGGTAACCTTCCGCAATAGAACCTTTTGGGCGAGATCTTTGGCGGACAAAATCCTTCAATTGTTTTAGGAATCTTTGTTGGAAGTACATCCAACGTATAGAGACAAGCCCATGTAGCTCAACCTCTTCTACCAAGTGGATAATGTTGTGGAATATGATGTCAAGAATAAAGAGCGGTAGGTACATTTTAATTTCGCGTAAATTCTCCGCAACTCCAATGTTTTCCTCCATATATCGTCTTTAGTAATTTCTTTTGAATAAATCCACCTGAATAGGCTGGAAATCTTGTATACAAGCTTACGGATGTCATCATTCAGTGTGCCCCGCACTGCAATAGGAAAAAGATCATGTAGCAAATTGTGGTAATCGTGGGTTTTAAATCCACTACTAGAAAATCTGCGTCCGGATCAACAGAAAATCAACAAGGAATTGTTGGTCCTATCTGTTGTTCCGGTCGCGTTGATCTGGACAAGTATGAACAGAGATTTGTTGATCCACTTCTGTTGATTTGGTCGTTAGGCGGTCGTTGGGGGTCATCTTTGTACCTGCCACGTCATTCAAAATTGGTGACATATAATATGATTGGACATAGATTGTCGTGGAAAAACAATTTACCGTTTAGTGATTTTATTACATACTTGGTAGGAATTCAGTAATTTTCTTTCTATGCGACCTCAAATCATTAATTACTGTTCAGTAATAATATTTAGTGTTTCATTTACTATACTGTCTAAAATTAGATATGTTTTATGTGTGTATTAATTGGGCTTTTCCATGTTTTTATTTGAAATTTTGCATTTACTGTATGGGATTTTTTCACACCATTGATCGCCCATATGGTAATTAGTAAATGATTGCAGTAGATTGTAGCGAGGATAAAAGCCTCCCCGTAAATTGTGACATACAAAATGTCTTCAACACTATCCTATAATTGCTCGATAATATGCCAGCCTTCACCAATAATTATCCAATTCTTCATGCTTACTGTGGTTGCTTCCCAGTAGGGATCAAAGGCCACCGCACTGACCTGCAATCCTCCTCAACCACATATTACAGCGTCAATATCTAAAACGAGGCGATAAACTAGCACTCTTCCACCGTGGATGTCCAAGCAGAATCGGTGTTCAGTATTGAACAGTCATAATGAACAAACACCTTGTAAGCAAATCTACAAAGGAGTGCCATGAAATTGAAACAACTGTGGTCAAGAGTAAATTACCCAATAATTGTGTCCCTCTCCCCAAGCAACAACAGCTTGGTCTTCCATACTTGTACAAGATCATCTTCTCCACCACTTGTCAAAATGCAACACTCCTCGTCACTCCTCATCCGACGAATCCGACAAATCTGACCATGAAGCGATGGCCGTAGCCCATCACGGGCTCACCATTATTCGTGCCTTGCTCGTAAATCCCCATCTCGAACAAACCCTAATGCGAGATCACTTGCTCCACTACTACACAGTTGCTTGTGTACTAATGAATTGTCTTCTTCCAAGTTGTATGATGTTGTTGTGCAAAATGATGTGCTTACGATGCTACGCGCATGAGACGAAGAAACGGGGGAAACGTGTAGACGCCATTGCTTAGTGGAAGTTGGCAACTGAGCAGGTGAAGCGCAGAAAGAACTAAGTAGCCTAGCTCTCAAGGAAGTGACTGAACAAAGAGGACAAATAACAACCACAGCTCTCAAGATAACAACTACAGCTCTTAGCAAGAGAGACGACGGGGCCTCCGAATGATTATTATGGGTGGATGGATGTAAAGACGCTCTAAATGGATAAATTCTCGTTGAATCTTGCTAAATGGATGAATTCCTGAGTGGGTGGGTAAATGTATGAATGCGCACTGAGCGCCGACGGGGCAGAGGCTCGGGAGGAAGAGAGAGCGATAGGGTTTGCTTCATTGGTTGTTCCCGTGAGACACAGTTCATCCTGATTCTCTGTCTCTCGCGAAAAATATTGACAAACTTACTATGTCATGTTTTTAAGTTCTCATATTTGCTCAGTTAACCCCCAAATGTCGAAGAGATCAAAAAATGGCTTATGAATGAAGTCGACTGTTCAATTCCAACTATTGGGAGGATGATTTCCAACCAATTCTTTATGTGAAGGGCTTTTGCTTAGTGATGCCACCCTTTCAAGTTAAATTCAAATCGTTCAAGCTATTTTTAAATCTTATATAGGTCCCAACTACATAAAGAGTCCTAAAAACAGTTCACCGTGTAGTGTATATTGAATGTTTTTTCTTGTTATTCTTAATCTAAATCTAGGCTATCAAGACGAGTTCCATTGCATTTGAGCTTAACTAACAAAATGAAGCTTGCGAAGTCTAATTTCTACTCCACTTAGAATTTTTGGAAAATTTTGAAAATTGAGTGTTTTATTGTAGCTACAAGTTTGGTAGTTATCACCAAGGTGTACCAAAAAATTATAATTTTAGGTACACGGATGATTTTCATCAACTAAACTTTTTTCATTGTAATTTACACCTTTGGTAGAAAAACCGGAATTTTCTAATACAATTTGTAATTGATATGAATTTTCTTTACAATCACTTCAAAAACCCATAGTAATTTCAAATTTTCACCAATATTTATGAAAAATTCATGATTTGTAGTAGACATGTGGCTTCATCTACTAAAAATATAAAGTTGAATTCTTGTATTATCTTTAGTCGCAAAATTAAGTGTAGTAGATAAATGGATGAATTCTTGCTAAATGGATGAATTCCTGAGTGGGTGGGTGGATGGATGAATGCGCGCTGAGCGCGGGCTGGGCAGAGGCTCGGGAGGGAGAGAGAGCGATGGGGTTTGCTTGATTGAACATTCCCGTGATCCCAGACAGATAAAAATGAACTTTGCTGTTTCATTTCTTTTTTACATATTCTGTTTCAGTTGTCTTCATTTGAAGCTTAGGATTGTCAAAACGAACGAACGAACAAATGAACGAAAGAAAGAAAATAAGGAAAGAAAGAAGGAAAGAAAGAAGGAAAAAAGGATGGAAAGAAAGAAAGAAGGAAGGAAGAAAGAAAGAAAGAAGGAAAGAAAGAAGGAAAGAAAGAAAGAAAGAAAGAAGGAAAGAAGGAAAGAAAGAAGGAAAGAAAGAAGGAAAGAAAGAAGGAAAGAAAGAAGGAAAGAAAGAAAGATTCTAAATTGGTTTCTAAATTAGTTTGCTTCATAGAGTAAAATTGTGCATGTATAATCAGTTGAAAATGGCACATTTACCATTCCAAACGTGTAGATGGATTTAATTTTACGTAGTCCACCCTAAACCATTCAATATTGTGCCAATGATATTCATAAAAATATGTAGTTATGCCACATCAGCAAATCAGGAGGTTAACTTTGAGATTTGTTAAACTAGGAAAGTACAGTGCATAAACCAACAGAAATCCGGCGACGGTTTTGGCATGCGCAACAGAAATGTAAGAAATGAGTGAAAGTGGTCGATGCAGTGCACAAACCAACAGAAGTTTGTTGGTTTTGAGTTGATCTGGACGACATTTTCTAGTAGTGATCCCACAACTTTCCTGTCATTGAATTTGTGAGAAAAAGAGGAGCCATATCCGAAGGGCATCTTCACATTTGACAAAATTCTTATCACTCCGTTATATTCTTTTGTACTAGTCCAAATCCACTCAGCTTGCTTATAAGGATCATCCCTTTTTGAATGATATTTTGGCACGAGCTTAAAATCCGCCATGGATCTTCTCAGGGCTATTGAATCAGCTCTTGTGCCTTTGCAATTGGAAAATGTTTTGAATAATATTGCAGCACATATATTTTTCTCTGTGTGCATCACATCCATCAAATGTGGCACCTTCAAGTACTGCACATGAGAATTCAACAGTCATCCTAACTCCAACTCAATAGAGTGACATCAAAGTTACTGCTCATCAGTAACCTACGCTACAATGACATTCTCTAAGGAGTAATTTAGAGGGCATTTACTAAAATATTTGGTAATTGTAAGGTAATATCATTGAATAGTATAATAT
This sequence comes from Pohlia nutans, assembly GCA_022496805.1. Classification (NCBI taxonomy): domain Eukaryota; kingdom Viridiplantae; phylum Streptophyta; class Bryopsida; order Bryales; family Mniaceae; genus Pohlia; species Pohlia nutans. Next base: position 10,160,726 of record CM040086.1, read on the forward strand.
TAGTAAAAACTATTTACTTTATATGTGTAATCCTCTCTCATATCCCTGATATAGTAAACAATCTATACAAGTACAAATTAGAACACCTAACATCAAAAATAATAACCAAAAAATACAAATGGAGAAAAACAAAATTCTCTTCTACTATATCAATATAATATATGTCCAAAATTTTCAACAATTAAAATGTAAATGAGATGTTACAAAAGTCACAAGTAAAATAGGTGCTACAAATAATGAAATTCAAAGTAAACATGATTTCACTTACTGAATGGTGACTTTAGAGCCCTTCAATATGAAATTCATTTTAGGACTTCAATTTTGAGTACTACTCAAAGTGGTTTTTTTTAGTTCTTTTTTAGATTTTAGAGTATATTTACAAATAAAGTGAAAAATTAGTGGAAAATAGTAGAAGTAGTGTTGGAGTGACAAAATGGTATTTTCTACCTTTATTTAGGTTTTATAGTAAAACTGTGAAGTTAGAATGAAAAATAGTTATTATGGAAATTTTCCACATAAAAGACTAATAATTGTAGAGTTAACCTTTAAACAAGTGGACATGTTGCAAATACTCCAACATATGGGCAAATTCTATATTATTTAGGGCTTGCTATAAGCTAGGGGATGTCCTTTAGTAAAATTCTATAAGAGGATTTAGATGTTAAAATAAATTTGAGATTAAATATTGATTTAATTGAGCATTAATTAAATCAATAATTTGTAGAAGAAGATGTAGTTATTGCAAAATCTCCTAAACATTCCCAAAAATATTTTGAGTCTTTTAAAGGTTCCTAAAATATTTATAGTACTTTTGAGTGATTAATGAGTGCATATTTTAAACACAATAGGGTGTATACAAGGTTTAGAAATTCCTAGAGAATAATATAATGACTCTAAAATAACCACACTTTTTGTACAAATTATCAGATGCACATAGTTGTGAAGTTATTATGGTTAAAACTTTGTTAATTTCATGAAATGAAGAGTTAAAAGATGTGTATATTCCACTTAATATTTACAATTTTAACTCCTAAAGGTCACAAGGTGTCCCTGAAATTGACAATTTGAGAACAACCATTATAAAGTACCATTGGAGGAATGTTTTGGAAATGACATACAAATTAAAGGTGTAGGTTTTGAATTTTAGATTCAATCCGTATAATTCAATTCACCAATGCTATCACCAATATTTTATAATACAATTTGAAAGTAAAAATTTAAAAATTCATTCTAAATTTGATTACAAAAACAATACTAACGTTTTTGAGTAAAAATTGTTGAAATGGATTTGAAAAAAGATACTTTTTGACTTGGTGATTTTTTGAAATTTTTGTGTTGTTTAAATCTTTGACCTCATTTTTGCAAGGCCACTTTTGAACTAAAGTCAATGCATTTTTGGCTTGGTCAAAATTTCACATATTTACAAGTTTGCAATTTTAGAGAAGTATGTACTCTAATCACACCAGGTTCAACCATTGGTTAGGACAACAATTTCATGAAGTATCTCTAAAAAATGTTTCATGTTCAAGAAGTTTATAAGGAAATATGGATGAAAACAATCATCCACTAATTCCACAAGGGACGGTTGGGCCTTTAAAAGTTAAGAAATTAACAATTTCAATAAATGAGTTGGGGAATCTTGGAAGGGCGTGTTTTTTTAAATTGCTAAAAATATCATGAGGAAGCTCATTTTTGTACCCAAAACAAGACCCAAAAGCTATAAGAGGGTCGGTTTGACCTTTAAAAGTTAATAAACAGGGTTTATTTTAATATTCAACAAAATGGATGAAAAGTTGTTAGTTGGGTTTTCACATGGAAGTCACTAATAACAATAAGTAAGCCTAGAAGGGACCTAAGAGAGATGGTGAGAAGTGCTAACTGGAGAGAGAGGTCTCCTAACTACAATGGGAGTTGGTTTACTAGTAAAGAAATTTACAAAGATTGTCCTAGACATTCAATGACGTCCTTGGGAATTTGGAAGCTTGGAGGTCTGTCAAGTTTACCAAGGATATAAGGGGATCGACAAACTTAGGCATAAGCCAAATCAAGTGACCACTAATGCTCTAAGTACAGGGACGTGTTTCAATAGTAGTCGGAGTTCTATAAACAAAGATACTAGTACTATATTTGGATGACCTAAAGAGTCAGGGACAAAGTACAAGACATCCAAAGTGAGTAGAAGAAGTAAAGTTTACTATCTAGATAGAGAAGTAGATTGCATGGCTAATTTTATACATGCGTGTTAAGACATTTTTTGGCAACATGGTTTTAAGAGAAGGAAACAACGTCGAGCCTATAAAAAGAAACAAGCAGTAAAAACAAACAATGATAGAGAGAAACAAGAAATTGGACATCCATTTATTAATTGGTCCCATTGGAAGTAACAACATACCTCGCAACATACATACACACCATATATACATCAGAGGGCAACCCAATGTCCAAGCTAACCATGACTACAGCCCAAAATCGAGGTAGGCGAGTGTCCTACTTTTTATTTGCGATGAAGCTTGAGTCAACACTTAGTAGTTCTTCTATATTATACAAAGTCCTCCAAAACACCCTCTATAACTAAAACTAGATTAAACCTTGAATTTGATTACACACGTGACAGGATCTAGACCTACATTCTACATATGGTAGTTTGTGATTGGTCTCTTGACTATTTACCAAGTACACACATAGCATTCATCTAGAATTTTATCTCTCAAATTTGGATGGAACTCTATTTTAACCCTCACATCTCTCTATATTTGGAGAATTGCAAAGATCCATTATAAAATGCAACTAAAAGGGAAATATTGAACTTGATGTACTAATAAAAGTGGTACATTATGAAATTTTAGATTCTATCTTACGGTAAGATTTGAGATTGCTATCACCAATATTTTGTATAAAATTTGAAACTTAAAATTCAAAATTCTTTTGTAATTTGATCAAGAAATTGATTACAAATATGATATTGACAATCTGTACATGAATTTTTTTGTAATGGATTGAAATGTAATACTTTGGGTTTAGAGATTTTTGAAGATTTTATAATTTCTTAATTTTATGGGTTGATTTTTTCAAGAGCACTTTTGAACTAAGATCGTAGAAATTTTTAGTGAATCCCTGCAACATAAAATGAGGCATAAATTTTTCACAATGCATCCCCTTTCTAATCAAATCACACATGCATGAAGTTAATTTTCTATATAATCTATAGTGAAAATCCACATTGTAGAAAGTGCATGACAAATGAGAAAACGGAGTTTGCTTCTGTACATCATGGAAAAAATGCATGATTGAACATTTAGAGGTTAAAGTGTAGATATATTGTGTTGCATTGAAGACCACGTCACATATGTTTGAAACAACATTGAACAACATTTAAAGTTAACTTGTAAAGAACGAGTAACAACGTTTATTTGTTTATGTAACAATGATAATGTTTAGATCTTTTAGTTACAGGTAAACTTTTATTTTCTTTGCCCCACAAGGGAAGAGACTATCAAAACTCTTTGTTTTTAGGAGTAACAGGTCTGGATAGTAAAAACAATGTCCTAAACGTAAATGTAGGAGAAATTTCAAGACACACCGCTTGGTCCATTTCAAAATGGAGGCTCTTGGTGTCAAGGGACAAACTGACCGGTTCTTTACCCCTAAGTGACGGATCAACCATTTTATGGTCTCTGCCCTTTTTTTATGGGCTGCCCGAAATAGGAAAAAACATTTTTATAGAAAATAAAAAATATTTTAAAATAGGTAATCAAGTCTACTTTCCAACCCAATTTGAATCATGTCAATCCGAGTTAAACTCCACCCGGGAGAAATTTTCAAAGAAAAACACTTCTACATTGTCTAGTGTTAGAAAACTTACTATTTGGGGAAAGTAACGATGTTCTCTCCGTTGAAAAATTTGCAATTTTTGATTTTAGAATAGAATGTCTAGTTTTAACAAATCATACAAAATTTCAAATTCTAAAAATAAAATTTGTGATTCTTATAAATATTTGAAGTTAAATGCTTCTAAATACATTATGAGATGATAAAAAGCTATTTTTTGATATTTGACCGTATGGAAAATTACTAAACATCAAGCTCCTCATTTTCTCTTTTGGACCAAACTTCATCAAAGTTGAAGAAGTAATTTTTTATAACACATTTATGTTTTGCCCTTACCCCCTCTGTCATTTAGGGGTTAACTAATGGAAAGTAATGGAAAGGTTATATTTAGCCAAACACCACATGAAACCTTGAGCTCACTTTTTGGTCCCTCTCTTGTAGTGATGCGGTCATACCAAGGTTACTACACCAAATCCCATTAGAACTCTGAAGTTAATCCCTAGACGTCCCATGGGGATGGTATATATATGTTGTCGTATAATTGGAATTTGCTACCGACAAGAAACTCTAAATGAAGATCTAAGTAGCTCACTAGAACCACATCGATCTAAATTTCAACTTTTCTTTTGAACTCAAACTCATTGAATGTGTGGATTCATTCTAAATACAATCAAAATACAACGTATTCTACTCGCCGCAAATGCATGTTCAGACCTTTAGGGATTAAGATCCTTTGGGCCGAAATAGTACTAGAATGGATGACCTCCCGGGAAGTTTGGTGTTGCATCCATTTGAAAGGGGAGAGTAGTCTTGCACCAATGAATTTTTCTTTGGTAAACACTCACTCATTGTTGTGACAAACAAACACTTTATTCACACCGACCTCGAAAGAGAACGGGATCTTCTATTTAACTATTCCTCTCTCATAACGTTCAGTAGCCTTCATACCCATTGCCTTTCCTTCATGCACTTTGCTCATTATCTTGAGCATCCACCTCTAACTACTGATGAAGTACTCTTGGGTGTGAAATATTCCACAACATCTACTATAAAGTAAAGGTAGTTAGAGTGCATGCTACTGAATGTTGTACTCGTAACCAGCTCTGATTGAGCGCAAACGTATGCTTGGACTTGTTTCTTCCACGAGTAGCACAATTTGCTCATAATCATCCAAGATTCATTCATCAAGGCAGCAGCTTCAAGATTTTTATCCGGGAATAGAGCTGGTTACATCTGGTAACCCTCTCGCCGCCTCACGGCGGCTCAAAGGTTACCTAGTCCGTAAATATACAATCTACTTCATACGTTTCAAAGCAGCTGCTGCCGTGCATGGGCAGTGTGGCCTGGCTGGCATGAGGACGCCCTTACAGTTATTGCACTGGGGAAGGAGGATGTATCTAGTGCCTAATTTTAGAAAGGAACAGTGAAACAACAAGGCTGGCAATGCAATTTACAGTTGTAAATGAACAGAAACTCGTTGATAGCTTCAGTTAGGGAAACTGAGTGAGGAGAAGGGCAGGTAAATGGGTGTGTGTCATCACAGGGAACGGTGGCAGCAGCTTCCCCCTTATTCCCCTCACTTTGAAAACAAGCGGCTGGTCACATAGTCTCTGCCTCAGTATTTACCCTAGATTTACTTTTATGGTTGTGTTTAGAGCATTGCTATTGTGATTCATGTATCTACATTTGGAAAAGGATGAAATTGTCCCTAATTTCCAAATAGAGTAGTCAGGGCTACTTTGTTCAATCATGGCAAAGTGAAACTAGAAAACATGTTCTTACCACGGTCCCTTTTCACACCTTGTTGCGGATCATAAATATGTGGATAAATGCCAGATGCACCCTCCGGAGTCAGGTGTAGAAAGTGAAAAAATCATAGTAAGAAGAGCAATGCAAATAGAAAGTTTGAATCTTAGAAAACCAACCAAGTTTGTTGGATTCAAGGGCCATTCCTGAAAAAAAAATTACCGGTACAACACTCGGGTGCGAAGGTTTTTCTTGGAAAATAGATGAACTTCATCCTTTTCCAGATATAAGAACCACGCGATGGGGATGCTCTTGTATTGTTCAGTTATGTAACTCCTTGAAAACGATGCATTTCCGTAGTCTCTTCTGGTGGGGTAGAGACCATAGACATCCACTCCAGTTATGCCACACCGACATAAGAGTTAATAAGGCCGAGACACCTATAACCGATCAAATAAGACATGTACTATACTTGGGATAGATGAATCGATATTTTGATTATTTTTCTCTTTTAGCACTACAAAAATTAAGAAGTTTTCATATTTAATTTAATTTTTTTTGATAATTATTTGAAGAAGTACAAATTTTTAAAGTGCGAAGTTGTGGGGGTACCTAAAACCGATCATATGCTCTAATGTACAAATGAGGTGCATCTTCCCTTTCAAAATCTAGAAATTAGGCCTGATCGGTTTTGGGTACCTGGTCGGGAATGGGTGTCTCAACCTTATTCCACAGGCGGGCATGGAGCCTCAACTCTTGCCACCTCATGCAGAAATTTGGGCACAGTTTTTATCCTGGAAAGTTCAATCATTCTCCATTTTCACATAAGACGGAGTTACGTTCCCCATAACTTACAGCATTCCCACCCATGCCCTCATCAAGTGGCCTTCAACAGTGGTTTGAGAGGGCACTGTAGGAGTTCAAGTGGCCTTTCAAATTCTGAACCCCCACTGTTGAGTCTCCTTGAATTTGAGAATCTAAAAAATGAAGAGCCCGTGGCCAATGGGAAGCACCACATGCATGCTGGGCCATGGGTGGGAATGATTCATTGATTACATTCAAATCAAGAGGATGGAAAGCACCACGCCAGCACATGCATGTTGGGCCATGGGTGATTATCGCAATTAATGCAATGATTATCTCCCTCAAATAGCCCGGATTTCAAGCTCCAGAGGCAAATGCAAGACTCCACAACCTAACGTGGCAAAGCTCATTTCTACAGAGGCCTTGCAAGAGAGGCCACTGGCAAACCCAAGAGTGGGAGAGAAAAAAGTGTGAGGGCCCTCTACAGTGCCAAAAGGCCACTCGTTGAGGGCAAGGGTGGCCATGCTCTTAGTGGTTCACGCTCAAGCTTCAAGGCAGGCTTGGCTCGCTCCGTGGTCTTCCAAAAGAGCAAGTAAATTCAAAACCAGCTCAATAATAGCTGGGTCCGGGTACTAACTGGGCCCGGTTTCACCCTCTCTCTTTCCCCCACCTGACACTCACCCGGACTGTTAGAGTGGTTTCCCGGCCGCTTCACGCCTTCACTTCTTTTTCATTTTTCGCTGGCAAACATTTCCTCTCAGTCACTACTAATTGGGGATTTTTGCATGATTTTCTTGTAGTTTAGTCGGTTCAATATCCCATCTATAGAACTCCGGTGGTTTTTAATGCAAGAAGATAAAATTGTCCCTATTTTGTTCCGTGTAGGGCCCACTTTAAAAAATAACCCCCTCTTCCTAGTCGTGGTTTTTTTTATTCCCAAGTACATTCCCCACGGATAAATTGGGACCGGAGGCTTCAAATTTGCAGAAACGAAATTCCAGAAAAAGCCCCTCGGATGCCTAAAGTGGAAATTCCACATAAAAGAGGGGGTGATGAACAGTGCCTACATTCAAGACCACTAGGGATCCAGAGACAAGGGTTCAATACATCAGTATGTCTGGGTATAATTTTACGTTTAATTAATTGAGAATGTGGCTAAATGATTGCATTTTTCTTGTATGCTTGGAATCTATGGGTCTCTTTTTATGCAGAGTTGGGGCGGTCTTGAAATCCAACCTTCTATCGATAAAAAAGTGCAAACTCCTTTCATATACATTTTAGTAGAACAATCTAATAAATGGAATTAGGAACTCTCCACAAAGCAACCAATTACGTAGTCCACCTATGGCGTGGTGATGTTGGTGACTTAGCAAATGTGCTTTTAACGCACACCAAACATAGGTGGAAGTTTGAACTCGTGGTACTGGAAGGGTTAAGTTTGAACTCATGGTGTTTAGTGAACGAGAGACAAAACACTTCAACATCATAAATAAGGAACTAAGTCATTTTTGAAAGTAGGGTAGGCACTAGTGATTTTAAGATGTAACATTTATAATTCATGTCTACATGGTCTTAAAAGCTATTGGGATCTCAATTTGGAACTTTCAACTTACAACAAATGTTAAATATACGGCAACGTATCTACTATGCCCTAAAATCTTTAACCCTTAACCCCTAACCGCCCAACCATGCATATTTTGCTTGATGTACAGATTTCATCCGCAATTTCTCATCCGTCATGCACTTTTTGTGGTGTGATTTTTTTACTGAATTTTTTATGGGAAGTTAGCTTCATGTATGTGTGATCCGATCGAAAAGGAAACAATTTCTGTAAAAATGATGCCTCATTTCGTGTTGTAGTGTTTCACCCAAAATTTGGAAGATTTTAGTCTAAAAGTGTTCTTGAAAAAATAAACTCATAAAATCAAGCATCCAAAAAATCTCCAAAAATCACTACACCTAGAGTACTATATTATAAGCCATCACAACAAATTTCATCCCCACACTGTCAATATCTTATTCGTAATCGAATTTCAAAATAATTTTTTATTTAATGTATCAAAATTTATAGAAAAATATTAGTAATAGCAATCAAAGATCTAACTGTATAGATTGAATCTAAATTTCAAAATCTATAACTTTTATTCATACATCAAGTTTCAAATATTCATGCTAGTTGCATTTTATAATGCATCTTTGCAAAACTGCCCAAATTGGACATAGGTGAGGACGTTTAGGGGTTAAACGACAATGCCAGCCCCACGGGCTTGGTTATCTTTTAGGAGAATCTTGCTCATAACTTTTACTCTATTGCATCAAATGGGGTTTTTTAAATGCCAAACCGAACATCTTAGAGAGATCTATACTTCTTCAGAATAGAGCCAAAGTAAATTTAAAACAGATTCATGTTTAAAATGAAATATAAAAGAGATTTTGAGTGTGGTATCAGGATAACATATGTCGTTTAAGGGTTAAGAGTTAATGTCTTTTACTCCTTGACAAGAGCAGAACTCATCTAAACCAAAATGGCACGGACAAAATTTTGGGGTGGACTTCATTGCCAAGGGTGGACTTCTTTCTAGACTCATGGAGTTTTTTCGTCTCCTTCTGCTGAAAATAAAAAATAGAAAATCATTAAAAAACGAAAGTAGGCTCAGAAGAGACCTGCAGGTGGGACGAAGCGATGAATCATTCAGGTGAACGGTTTGCACGGACCGGATCCAAAGTCAAGCCGGGTTCGAGCATCATCACATCCGAAGAAACCACAGAATGGAAAAAGAGGTCCATCTCAACTTCTAATTCCAAATGCACTCCACAACCAAAAGTCAAGGACTCCTTTTGTCTTGTTGCAGTTTTTCCGGCCTCATCAATGCTGTTATTTTCGAACTGAACTAGCTTTTACTTACTGCTTCGGTTACTGTGCACTACAGTAACTTCTTAGCTTCCGGACGGAACTGTGGCTTTTGACACTCTGTGCACACTAGATCTGCCGCCCTCCCTCCTCCGAAGAACCTCCGTTGTTGCGAGGTGGTCGTTCTCACACCGCGTCTCGGGATCACTGAAGGTTGGATTCGGAGCCCTAGATTGATTCACGTGCAATAATTCATTGCATAGAGACGATCATGTGAGAATGAATTGCCCGTCCGGACGTTGTTTGTTCAATGCCACTGAAGCTCGGTCGATGCATGTTTGTTTCTGTGGGTTTAGATAGATAAGTTATTGTGGTTTTCTAAGGCTCCAGTGGTGTGTGGGGATATAGCTGCGGGATTTCGGCGTCCCGGAGAAGAAGGTGTGAAGGCGCCTGAAGAGTTTGGGGAATTGGAAGCCAATGTGGGCGGAGATCAGTGCGTAAAGACATGGGTATGGATACCGCGAGGACCGTGCACCTCGTTCTTCTGGTCGTGATCTCGGCGTTGAGCTTCGTGTATGGCCAGCAGACAGACCAACTCGATAGTAAGCTCTCTCTCTCTGCTCCTAAACTTAGAATTCCCCCCATTTTTTTTCGTTTCTTTTGGTCCGTTCAAATCAAAGCAAAAAATCATCGAAGCCAGGGTCGTCTCTCTCGGTGTTGCTTGCTCTGGAGCCCTGAAGCATCGGAAAGTGTGCCGTGTTCGAAGACCTGGTTTTCGGCGCCATGAAGACCGTGAATACTGGCGTTCCAGTTGAATGGATGGAGGCTGTGCAGGGCGGAGCTAAAGAAATACTGTAGATTTAGTGTGGTGAAGGAATTAATGGGAATGTGACTTTAGGGTTCACGACGAGATTACACTACCCTAGAGTTTAGAAAACAGGCATTCTATTCTGCAAGGTTAAGGAAACAGGGTACTGAGGTTATGACGAAACAGGTGTGCTTTTAGAGAGTTCCTTCTGGTGGAAAATGGAGAAATCTTGAGGCTTGCACAAATTAGGGTGTGCGGACACATACTATCTGTCAGGAGGGAGCCAAAACCATGTGAATTTCCATGCCGGATCTAACTATAGTTAGTTTGGAGGTCCCTGAGAAGATGTGCAGATTGGACTGCCAACAGTGGATTTATCCTTTTCAGGCGAATAAGCTCTCCCGGTGCAGAATAGAATGTGCGTTTCAAGAGTTTCAGTTCCGGGGGTCTGTTTTGACATACTGTTTGCATTTTGGTGCAGTTCAAGGCATAAGCGCTCTGTACAATGACCTTAATCAAAACCCACTGCTGACTGGATGGACTCAAAACAATGGCAATGCCAATCCATGCGGGGGTGGGTGGCTGGGCATTGTTTGTGTGGGCTCCTCTGTCACAGAAATGTAAGCACCTGATATCATCTCTTTCCATATTCAACATGAAGCTGTCCTTGCACCTTAATACTTGTAATTATATTTAACAACTTCAGGTTGAAGTGACCGTGCCAATTTGGTGTCAAGAATTCCATTGATACGTATTTCACCTGAGTTGTGTTTACTATTGTGGATTTCGTTGTTGTGGTGCAGCCATCTAGGAGGTTTGCATTTGAATGGAAAGATGCAAGGGTGGTATCTGCAGCAAAACTTGAAAAATCTTCAAATTCTGTGAGTATCTCTCCACCAGTGAATGATTGTACCCGCCTTCTGTGATTGCTTTTGGTTTAAATTTTTAACGCTATTTTAAACTTTCGCTGTGCAGTGATGTGAGTGGTAATAACCTTACCGGAGATATCCCCCAACAATTCCCTTCAAGCCTTACTCAAATGTAAGCTTCACTCTACATTGGCTCATTTAAGAGCTAGGGTGGAAGTTGTTAATTGTGATATTAGAGAAGTGTGTTTCTTTTTAGTTTACAGAGTTGATTTTCCTACTCTATTGCTTCAAGGACTGGAGTGATAATTAATCTGGCATGGTTGATTTGCTGGTCCTGTTTTTTTTTTTAAGATTATTATTTCCGTGTGGATTTTCTGTGCTTACACAAACGATGTGTGTATGTTGAATTGCAGTATCATGAACAACAATCAATTTACTGGAAGCCTCCCTCAGTTTGATCAATTGCAAAACTTGACAATCATGTACGTCTTAAACTGTACCGTAGACATTTTTTTTTGGATTTTGGAACTGGATTAAATCCATGGAATGGCTTTCTTCTGGGTTGACAGAAATGACATCTACTTTTGTCTTTGAGCTTTGAATTTTCTTATGGAGCAAACTGGTCAGCCATTCTCACATGTTTCTGTCGATGGCAGAAACTTGAGCAACAACCTACTGAATGGCAACTTAAATCCCCAGATTTTCACCGTGCTAGTGAATTGCGTCACTTTGTAAGTCCTTTCAGACCGTGCTACCAGTCATTTGCACTTGGTGTACCATTCTTGTATGTACTTTAAATTCACTATCTACTTCCATTTACAAGTACATTTTTGTAATCATTTTTCTTTGTTAACAGTGATGTGTCCTACAACCAAATCCAAGGATCTCTTCCGGATAGTGTCAAGACCATGGCTGCTCTGCGAACACTGTAAGCTACTCGCAGATTGGATTTTTATTTTTTTATTTTTTATGTTTTAAATATTGTGTTTTAAAAGTTCAGATTGCTAATTCCTGGAGAGTGAAATGCTAATCACGGTTTTGGGTGGTATGACAGGAATTTGCAGAACAATCAGTTGAGTGGTCAACTTCCAGCATCTTTGGCCAACCTCACAAATTTGCAAACTTTGTAAGTCATTTATCTTGATTGATTGTTCTCCTTTTTGCACATTTTGTTGGATGGAAACTCGATGCCATTGCTTCATTTCAGGCTTTGTTCCATTGTCTAATTGTTGGGCTCTTTCTTTGCTTGAACCAGCAACATCGAGAACAACCAGTTCACAGGTTTTCTTCCAGCTGGGTTCAATCCTCCAACTTACTTGTAAGGCTTTTAAACTCCCTCCAATTGGGTTAACTTCCTCTATTTCGCATGACAATCATTTGAATCCTAGATAGAGATCGATCATTCATATGAACGAAAGGGATCCTTACAACCAATCTGTGATTTTAGATAAATACCAACTTGTTTTTATTGGTTGCCAGAGTATCTGTACCATGTAGAGAATTATTAAATGAAGTTAGAAAACTCCTAAATAATTCTTTATCAATGAATCCCTGGCTCTACAAGTAGATGATGAACTCAAGGAAATGTCAATTGATTCTTTGGGTGTTAGAGCTAAGGTAGGATGTCCTAAAACCACCACCTCCCCCAATTATGACATGTAAAGCTTGAGACTCAAAACCACCACGGTTGAGACTCAAAACCACCAATTTCACTATTCAAGTAGACCAATGGCATGCCAAGCATTGCGAAAAAATAGTTGGTGGTTTTGGGTTAGCTCATGAGCAGACGTATGGGTCAGAGGTTACTTTCCACTTTGGAATTTTGTATAAAATTGACAAATGCGAATTAGATGTTGCAAATTTTTGCAATCCTTGTCAAAACCTATTTTGAATGCAGTCATATATTTTTTTCCGAATTTAGCACTGCCGAAAATAGGCCTGATTGCTTAAGTTGGTGGTTTTAGGACAATCAACCATAGCCCCGACTTAAGAATGGTGTGCTAGATATGAGGTTACCATTATGGTCACAGGGCACAGTGGGAGCCAATACTTTGACTGGTATAGAAAATTAGATCTAAATGTTAGATTATTTAGCCCTTCCAACTTTCTAAGGGGGATCTGCACAGAGAATTGGGTTGAGTATTTCAATTGGGTTGAGTGTTTTAAACCAAACTCAACCCAACCAAGGGTCGCATTGCGAAGGCGGTTGTGGTTGGGTTGGGTCAGGTTGAATGGGAAATGGATTGAATTGAACAGTCGGGGGAGGCGCCGTTGAATGCAATAATGTAAATTTTCATCTGAGGGAGGGGACCATTCTCCTTGTGCGACCCTGAGTTAACCCCTAAAAGCCCGAGGGGTATTGGACAAAACATAGATGTGTTATAATATGCGCCTTTCATATGTTTGATGAAGTTTGGTTCAGTAGACAAAATGTAGGGCATCATCTCTAGAAATTATTCATATGGTCAAATTTCCAAAAATATCTTTAGATCATTTTTTAATGAATTTAAAGCATTAACCTTGCTATGGTATTACGGTACTCTAGGGTATTGGCCCCTTGGGCCTTGTGTAACATTACACGTGTTATCTGGTGTGGTCTACCCTCGAGGGGGGAAGTAGTCCTGCACCACTGGTCCTTTGTCCGGTGAACATTGAACCACTCATGGATGGGTCAAACAAACACTTTATTCATGCTGGCCTCAGAAGAGGACCGGAATTGTTACAACATATGTGTTGTGTAGTGTATAACATTACAATTGTTATTTGGTGTGGTCTATCCTTGAGGGGGGAAGTAGTCCTGCACCACTGGTCCTTTGTCCGGTGGATATTGAACTACTCACGGATGGGTCGAACAGACACTTTATTCACGCCGGCCTCGGAAGAGGACCGGAATTCTTACAACTTATATCTGTTGTGTAGGATTGGAGGAAATCAGTTGAGTCTGAATGGCCCACCTCCACCCCCGGGCACGCCTCCCCTCGCGCCGCGGGCGCCGTCCACACCGGCACCGGGGTCGGGATCAGGCTCAAAATCCTCCTCAGGATTTCCCATAGGAGCAATCATTGGAGTGGCTGTGGGTGCTGCGGTGCTCCTGGCTGTCTTGGCTCTGCTTGTCTGGTTCTGTTGCATCAAGAAAAAGCGCTCTGGAAAAGCTTTGGACGACCCGGAAGCCCTGGCCAACCGTAGTAGCCGAAGGGCATGGTTCACTCCTCTCATTTCTGGTAATAAAAAGTCCACACTGACCAACACAATTTGTATCCTGCCTTTCATAATAACAATACTAATACTAATATTAACCACAATAATAATAATAACACTATACTGAAGATAATGATATCATAGAATGTGTTCAATAATACTGCATGATGCGCGTACTAGTATGAACTAAATCAACAATTCAATGCTGACCTTTGCTATAATTTTTAATACCCAGATGAGCTCCATGAGCTATTCCTATCCTATGCTATGGATTATGATACCATAGAAATTATTTGATAATACTGTATGATCTGTGTACTAGTGTGAACTAAATCAACAATTCAATGTTGAACTTTGCTATGTTTTCAATACCCGGTTGAGGACCCTGGATATATTATAGGTTATGATATTGTTTAATAATACTGTATGATGCGTGGAGTAGTATGAACAATGCAATGTTGACCTTTGCAATACCCGGTTGAGGACCGTGAGCTAGCAAAATGAAGTACCTTGAATTTTAGTGAGACCCTGTTACTCAAAACAAATGACGGAGTACTGAATATGTGACTTGAATTCATTCATGCAGATAAAGCACCGAAGCACAGAGTTTTCGAGCCAGGTAAACGTCATAGACTCAACTATGAAGCGTAAATAATCAGCTTTTAAAAGTTCATTTGAATTGAGCATGCAGAAGAAAACACAGGGAACCCTCACAATTTGACCCTGGGGCTAAACTTGGGGTGGGGGTAAAAATGAGGGACTTTTACCCCGGGTAGTTTTTTTTGCCCCCATGCCGGTCAAAAGCACCATTGTTTTATCTCGGTAAAGGTTCCGAAAAGGGAGTCAAAAATTGACCCCCCACTCCCAATCTTCACTTTTGGACACAATGCTAAATGGGGTAAAAAATGGGGCCAAACCATCCACTTTTTACCCCGGCAAAAATGTTTGGGACCCCTGTGAAAGTTGGTAATTCTAGTTGATTGAATTCTGAATTGGAATCAGGTTAAAAGGGGGTTTTGATACAGTGGGTGGGTGTGAGTTTGTGCAGCGCCCCTTGACAAAGGAACTATTGAAGAACCCAAAGTAAAAGCTTCTCCCCCAGTGAAGACACTCAAAGCGCCTCCGTCATTCAAGGGCATCAGTGCCATGGGCATGATGAAACCACCCAGCAGCCAAACAGGAGTAGCAGGCAAGGTGAACAAGAGCAACATCGCCGCGACCGCGTTCTCTGTGGCTGATCTGCAAGCAGCCACCAACAGCTTCTCCCAAGAGAATTTGATTGGGGAAGGAGGTCTGGGACGCGTCTACCGCGCCGAGTTTCCAAATGGCCAGGTCAGCATAAGTATTCCAAACTTTAACCCCTAAACGTCCCAGCGTCCAGAAACTGAATCACAAACAGCGTCCAGAAACTGGATCACGAACAGATTTGAAGCCTTGTAACTTTCTCATACAACCTCAGATGATTTTCATCCAAGTCATCTTTAAAAGCCTATTAAATTCTCTACCAATTACTATAAATCTCTTGTTAGGGGAGCTATTAATAATATTGGAGAGGCCTCCAACTACAAGTATGTCTAATTTGTTGGGTAAATTTTATGCTTGCAATGGTCTTCTCATGTACACCTCATGTACATTTGAGCCATGTTAATATCTACTTTTGAGGCTAGAATCTACTTCTATTCAAAGGGTTGGTACGTTTAGGGGTTAATTCTGTGTGTTTTTGAATGCAAGTCTGAAGAGTTTTGGACCAACAAAAACCAAGTATAATCTCACTTTGAAATTGGTTTGAATCTCTCAAACCACAATATCACTAGTAGAAATCTTATCTAATATGACAAGTCTTTAATGACTAAATGTCTGTAACATATCCATAAAGACTCAAAAACCTCTTTAGTCATTAACCCCTAAAGGACCAAGGATTCATGGTTTTAAAATGACAAGTTCAAACGATCATAATGTGAAAATCATAATTTTAATGGACCAAATTCTATATCACTGGAATTAGTGAAGAACATTACATATGTTAAATGAAAATCAACAAAAAAAAAATCGACATAAAACCTAGTACTCAAAATTACAAAAAATAAAACAGGAACCACCTGGTGGCCTTATGGTCGTTTAGGGGTTAAAGACCTACAGGTCACATTAGACAAGATTTCTAGTAGGGAAACCACAATGCAATTCTTTCTCAGCATTGTATGCTACTATAGATAGATTTGATACCATTTTGATTTGATACCATATAGATACCATTTTGATAGATTTGAATTACACTCATGGAATGCAAAAGTTGCTAAAACAATATTCGGTTTTGTTTGTGACTACTTTTATTAGTTATTACCGACCAGCTGTAGTTTTAAGAATCGATGGATTTTTATTTTTTTATTTTTTATTTTTTTTCAATTGGTTTATACTATGTCACTAACTGTGGATTCTGCCCAAACCCGGGGCCAGGTGTTGGCCGTGAAGAAGATCGACAGCAGCGCTTCCATGGTGCAGAATGAGGAGGATTTCTTGACGGTGGTGGAGGGACTGTCTCGTCTGCAACACACCAATACTGTGGAGCTTGTGGGTTATTGTATTGAACACGACCAGAGATTGTTGGTGTATGAATATGTTAGCCGCGGCACTCTCAATGAATTGCTCCACTTTTCTGGTGAAAACACCAAAGGTCTTTCTTGGAACGTGCGCATTAAGATTGCCTTGGGATCGGCCCGTGCTCTTGAGTAAGCACACTTCCTTCCTTTACCTTTCTCTTTTAATTTTAACCCCTAAACGTCCCAGCGTCCAGGAACTGGATCACAAACAGATTTAGAGCCTTGCAACTTTCTCATACAATTTTGGATGACTTTCATCTAAGTCATCTTTGTAAGACTATTAAATTTTCTACCAATCACAATAGTTCTCTTGGGATGAGGAGTTGTTAATAATATTTGAGAGGCGTCCCTTGCAAGGATGTCAAATTTGTTGGGTAGATTTTATGCTTGCAATGGTACACCTCATGTACGTTTGAGCCATGCTAATATCTATGTTTCAGGCTAGCATCTACTTGTGTTCAAAGAATCGATACGTTTAGGGGTTAATTCTTATCTCAGGCTGGCTGTTTCATTGCAAGACTGGGATATTTTTTCATTCCATTGAATCAATGCTCTTCTATACATGCTAGAGATAACATGGCAAGCCATAGGATTTCTGTTGTTCTTTTCATAAAGAAGCTCCAATTTCTTCCACATTGCTAGACATAACCTCTAAATTCTTGTCTCAAAAGTAAGATTTGACAAGTTATATAACCATGCTCTCCATATCCAATGCTGGATTGCGAGCTCTGCAGAAATGGACTTCATTGAGGTTATTTAGACTATCAGAGTCAGATACTAGCTTCCTTTTTTTTGTTTTAAATGAGGAAGTTTGACACATATTGTGGAGTTTCTGAGGGTGATATGTTGGTTTTTTTTTGGGGTCACCAGGTATTTGCACGAAGTCTGTGCTCCACCGGTGGTCCACCGTAACTTCAAGTCTGCTAATATCTTATTAGACGATGAGCTTAACCCTCATGTTTCGGACTGTGGATTAGCTAGCCTTGCACCATCTGGTTCTGAGCGTCAGGTTTGTACTCCTCACAACCCAGCTTTTGTATGGCAGTCAATGCAGTTTTCTAGAATTTAAATTATGTATTTATTTTAGATTATTTTCGTGCTTCTATGCTTCATACACACAATGGATGATGATTATTGTTATTATGATTATTGTTGTTGTTTTAAAGCTGGACTTGTGAGTGCATTGATCAATCAATTTGTCATTTGGCTACGTACTGTTAGCAGGTGTCAGCACAGATGATGGGTTCCTTCGGTTACAGCGCCCCGGAATATGCCATGTCTGGAACTTACACAGTCAAGAGCGATGTTTACAGCTTCGGTGTTGTGATGCTGGAGCTTCTCACAGGGCGCAAGCCTTTGGACAAGTAAGTACCTTAATTTCCCACACGCTTTGAATTCTTCATTCAGATAATATTTTGGTTAGTTGATGAAGGAGACGGTCTGAGACGGTCAAAATTAACCAAGACGCCGAAAGTGAACCTCATGTAACTTTTCTTTAAGCAGTTTTGAGTGAGTTGGTCATATATGAACTTTCGTTTGTCCAAGTTGTATCAATGAACACATGCAATGCCACAAGGGTCCCAAACATTTTTTCCGGGGCAAAAAGTGGATGGTTTGGCCTCATTTTTTACCCCATTTAGCATTGTGTTCAAAAGTGTAGATTGGGAGTTGGGGGTCAAACTTTGACTCCCTTTTTGGAACCTTTACCGGGATAAAACATGATTTACCGGTCAAAACCACGGTGCTTTTGACCGGTATGGGGGCAAGAAAAAAACTGCCCCGGGGTAATCATCAGAGCACACAGGGAACCCTCACAGTTTGACCCCGGGATTAAACTTGGGTGGGGGGTAAAAATGAGGGATTTTAACAAATTTGGCCCCATCTGAATTATTATTATTTATTATTATAATTATTATTATAATAGTATTGTCCACTATATATGATTGATTGAATTGGTCAATTTAAAACTAGGAGTTGTTGGTCCTGGGAGCCAAGTGGTTGCTGAAGTTGTGATTGTCTGATTGCAGCACAAGGCCAAGATCAGAGCAATCTTTAGTGCGATGGGCGACACCCCAGCTCCACGACATTGACGCGCTGGCCAGAATGGTGGATCCAGCGTTGAAGGGCATCTACCCTGCTAAATCTCTCTCTCGGTTAGCTGATATTGTTGCCCTCTGTGTTCAGGTAATAATGCTCGTCTCATGCCTTCAATTCAACCTTGTTTGCAACAGTAATCTTCATGAATTCATAACTTTCATCAATGACTTTGGCACTGGCATTTGGTAACAGGAAAGTCAAACTTCGTTATGAGAAATGACATGTCCAGGATGCCATTTCCATAACCAGGCTGACCTTCACATATCCTCAATGATTCGATCATGCTAAATATAGGGTCTAAAATGAAGCTCACCATACACGATAATGAGATATGACATTATGACCATGCCCTCCATAATTACCCAATACTTGATTTTCGCTTCCATGACATTTCCATTATCGTTGGATGACCTCTGTTTGATATTAGGGGTTGTCACGCATCCTCTAAGACTGAAACTTCTTTGAAGAATGAGAGAAAATAAGAGGAACTGGTAGGACACATTCCCCATGAAAAAAGTGTGACACCCTTTTGTGGCATGTGGAGAATGAGAATGAAGAAGAGAGGTTGTTGGTTGGTCACACATCCTCGCATGGGCCATTCTTCATTAAATCTATTCTTCATCCGTGGAGGAGAAGAATGACATTTCTCAATCTTTAAAGAATGGGCCATCCACCATTCAAGAAGGGCATGCCACGTCCCCATGCTTTGAAGATTGAGAATGGGGTGGAGGATACGTAACAACCCTAATTGATTGGCCACAGGATCTACTAGTGCTTGATAGGCCCATGTTAATGGTTCATATCTCACGTCAGTCACTAGTAGAAATCTTGTCTAATGTGACAAGTCTTTAATAACTAAATGTTCGTAACATGTCCATAGTGACGTAAGGATCACTTAGTTTGCGTTACTATGGACATTTAGTCATTAAAGACCTATCATATTAGACAAGATTTCTACTAGTAAGTTAATCTAACTTTCTAAAATTTTAAGGTGGTTATTTTAATGTTACTTTGGATGATTGAACCTGAATGTTGTCATGGTGGTGTGAGAACAGCCTGAGCCAGAGTTCCGACCTCCAATGTCGGAAGTGGTGCAAGCTCTAGTGAGATTGATGCAGCGGGCAAGTTTGAGCAAGCGCAGATCCGAGTCTGCCTCGGGAATGGAGGCACACGAGCCATCGGAGACATCTCTTTGAATCAAATGAAACTTAATCAACAAAGAAAGAAGACTCGGCTGGTCGTCTACGAAACTCTGACTTACAGCCGGTAAACTACAACTATTGTTGATTAGGGTTTTGAAACAACTGTGGATCTGTCCACAAAATATATGATCATTCAGGTCCGACCAGTTGGAGGCCAACTAGTTTCAATCCTCTCTAGTAAGTAGGATGAGTTTGTGTAACAAAGAGACCTGTTCACACCGGGGTTGAGGTTCTTGCCGACTGTCTCATGGTTCAAGGGACTTGTAGAGATTCTTTAGTTTCTGATCATGTAGATAAAATTGATTATGTTGCCACTTATCATCGAGGGAGTACTACGTCGTAGTAAGTTATTAATTAGTTCCTCATGCATGCACAGCCTAGAACATTCTTTAGGAGGTTTTTAAGCCTAGTTTTTGTATTGCTTCTGATAGCATCGATTCCTCTATCAGCTTGGTTTGTGTTTAGAAAACTATCACTACCATTCTGGTGGTCCTCGATGTGAACGCCGCATAATTTGCTTTTTTTTATTTAACAGTGATGCCGAATCACTAAAGAGCTCTGTTTTGGAGTCCCCATTTGCCGGCTGTGGTCTGTTGCTTCAATTCTGTGCATGGTTTCCAATTCTATGTTTTTATTCTATGATAGCAGCAAAAGGTTTCGTGAGAAAATGTAATTGGAACTATTTTTAGATTGAAAAATCTGATAAGTTTTAACAAGAAGTGTTTGGTGGTGGATATTCTTGTTAGATTAATAGTATTGGGAAAATGGCCAATTTTTACTTGATTTCTTCCTTTTTTTTTCTTTTCCCTTCTAATATCTAGAAATGAAAAAATGTACGTATATGCTATTTTTAGGCTGTGGCCACTATTCATGTTGTAGCAGTTTGTAGTATTGCTTCGTACTACCAATGAATTCTACAGTTGGAACCCGACAATTGTTCAACTGTTCACATCTCAAGCCGTGATAACAACTCAATAAGCATCACCACAGTGACCAAAAATAAAGGGAATTGGTACCCTGTAAAATTACCCCGTGGTAAAGAAAAGACCGTTTGACAAGATCAATATAGAATTTGTGATTGTTTGTCTATACATAAGATTCTTAAGGCCATGTATTGCTCACCTCCCAAATTGTCCATATTCTGTTAGGGAATAGCATAAGGGATTTGGGAATACAAGATTTTGTCAGTAAATTAAGCTCAACTAAGGTTGAGGTGGTTGCTTCTTGCCAATGATAATCCATTGCATAACATTCAATAGCCTTTCTGATTGCTGCCTCCCTCCAACAGAATGATGTGGGATATTCCACATCAATCAGTAACTATGAGGGCACGTGGAATTAAGCAAGAGCAATCAACTATGGTGAACAGAAATCGAAAGCACTCATTCAATCACAATTCAACAGTGTTTTGTAATTGCTTATTTTGATTCCATCACAATTCAACAATGTTTTGTAATTTTTTATTTGATTCAATAGTTCATTCAATTAGAAATCACTGGTCACTTCAAAAATAAAAGTGGATGAAACTAAAAGGCACCCTCTTGAAAGGCTACCGAATGTTATGTGAGTCTATGTTCGTTGTTTGAATTTTTTATAAATGAATACTGTAGAGCCTTGGTGATTTTGAAATTCTTTGTTAAAAACTATTATAGAGTCTCACAAATTGAGGAGGGTGTGATCCCCAAACTACTTAAGAACCTTATGAATGTGCTAAAAAATAAAAATGAAATTATCATGTTTTTATACGGTACTGGTAAATATTTATATAGTATGAAATGTCGATAAATTAGTATGGGTCCCTTAAGTGAAGAAGCACCACCTCATGTTGGAATGTTTTGCTTGGAGTGAAGCCTGTAATTTTGTGATACAAAATAAACCATGTCAATTTTAGTACAATTTGTGTACATTGTACTGAACATAACTGCAGTAATTCTGTTGGACTAAACAATGAAAAAATGGCCTATCAATGAACTCCACTACTCCAGTTACTGAATCAAACAAGCGCTATGTTGATAAAATTCCAGGAATTTCATGGATTGACTCAAATCAAAATATTCAATTGGTTGGTCTGAAATGACCATAACTAACCTACCCAAATGATCCCAATTGTTGACTTCATTGATTCACTTTGGACCTATGAGCATTAGTAAAAAAGAAGTCCTTGAGCGCCATGGAATGATGTTGGAGAGTGATGTCCAATGCCCAAATTGGCACCAAGTGTCAAATATAGACCTTGGGCACCATGCTTCAAAACTACGTAAATGTTTGAAAATGCTTGACTGAGTGCCGGCAACATCCGATCTTCTTTTCTGTTCCACATCAATATTTCAAAGAACTGTTATTATGTATTCTAATTCAATGAATTTGGTTTAGTGCGTAAATAGTATGATAACCTATTCCGTTTGGTGTGTTCAATCTTTTTCTATTTTACGGTTGAGGTATAATCATTCATGTTGATCCCAAAAAAAATTATAATTTAATATTACATTCACTAAATAAAGTCTATACTCGAAAGAGGGCATCAAAGGTAGCACACGCGAACTTGGTTCCCGTGGCCAAGTTAGTAACAGTTCCTCCAATAGAACCTTTCTTCCACAGTGGCTCTTCAAATAAGAGTTACTCTCTCTTTCTTATGTGCATTGCACTGGCAACTAAATATATATGTATATATGTATATATAAAGAAGGAGAAGGATGCCAAAGTTTCTTGCTTAGAAGGCACTCTTGCCTCAAAAAGCACTCATTCATGTAGGCAAGAGTTGGTGCCTATTAAACGAACAGGTTGTACTTGAACTAAAATGATGCCGGTAGAAATTGAACCACCTATCTCCATTGGTAAAAAGGTAGAACCAAGGAACAAAAGGGTATCATTGAACAATAGATTGGGAGCAATTAAAATAAAATTGATGGCTCTTCAAATTTGTGAAGGATATTTTCCTTCGATTTTATTTTTCTAAAATGATAACTTCTTAAAAACATTTTTGTCAAAAATAACAAACTTTTAAAATTTTGGGCTTTTATAGTTATATTTTTCACTGTACTTGATTACATTTAAACTTTTCAATTAAACATAATATTGCAGTAATCACGTGATATTGTGATACACAAATCTAAAAACATCTATGTGAGTATTTAGATTTTTCTCTAAACAAAAGAGAAGCATATATCATTCTTAAATGTGGCATCCTTTCATAACATACAGTCTACAATTTTATAGACATTATCAGGAAAATATTTCTTTTAAGTCAAATGACTCTATTAGAATTTTTTCTATTGTGTCTCTCATATGCAGCTCTAAAGTCTCATGAGTCAAACTACACTATAAAGATTTTGAGTTGAGAAGACTCTCTTTCAAGAAGTTATATTAAATGAATTGTTAGCACATCTTCCCTTAATTTGGTCATGTGAGGATATCTTTTCATATGGTTAATTAATGATTAGGACAACCATTTGAAGACCTGATTGGAAACTTCCAAAAATACCTAAAAGACCAATAACTAAAACTACAAAAAATAATTGCCGGAATTTTTAGACACAAACAAATGGGTAAACAACACCAAAACAGACCTTGAACAATTGAATACTTTCTAGGAAAATATGGAAAAAACGAACGTACAAATCTTATAATTACTAAAATATGATACAGTCAAGACATGGGAAATCACTGCAAACACCTTTTTTGGCCCGCATGACACACATCTATAAACTGCCTAAAATGTCATGCTCAGTTAATAGATACATGGCCACATCTACTTACATACACAACTTTAGAATAAAAAGATAACATTTTTAAGGCCAAGTCTCTTTGCCTCTTATAGGTTGCAACATTGTATATGGAAGGCATTGAAGAGTGTGTCCATGATGTGGTGAAACTATGTGTTAAATTGAAGCTACAACACTGTAGATGGAATATTGCCACTAAAAATGGAACATCCCACCTTCATGTTCAAGAATGTTAACATCAGGAATTTCGGACCCCACTGATTCCGCACGATTTCAGTGCGATTTCCGATATTTCAAGGGTTCGTACAGTTTTCGCATTGATTCCGCATCGTTGCGTCATTCATCGCAACTACACTGATATGACACGATGTTCGTACAAGCGGATATAGTACTGATTCGACACGATTGATACATCTATTGAAAACGTATGAATTCAGCACTCTTTATAGTCGTCAAATGTCGTGTTTTAATCGTCTTTAAAACTACACTGATTCAGTGCGTTTTTCGTGCGACATCATCTTTTCCATATCTAGATTTTATTTTCTTTCTATATCTAAATTTTATCAAAATAATATTATTAAAAATTATTAAATAATTATTTTTCTCACTACCCACTTTAACTACACGGAAATTGCCCGAACCCACGGTGGGGCCCACCATGGCTTCCTAAGCTCTATCGCCAACAGTGGGATTTGAACTCACAACCTCCCGATTATTAACCAAGTTCCAAACCACCAAATCACCACAAACCCTCGATGCATAGAATGGAACTTTTTTGGTAATTATAAAAGATTGAAACCATTGGCAATTTTTTGCCATGTGTATATAATTCTTTCTTCAAATTTTTTTTGCACTAGATTATGCAGGACTTTTTCTATATATAGGATTTTTTGCATAATATTTTGATTTTTTTTTTTTTGCCAAAATTGTGATGGCAGATCATGATTGTGAGCTGTTTTCTTTTTTTCAGCGGACTTTGAATGTTTTTAACTATGTGAAAAAAACTTTTTTTCCAATTTTTTTTTTGCACTAGATTATACAGGACTTTTTCTATATATAATATTTTTTTCATAATATTTTGAATTTTTGAATTTTTTGCCAAAATCGTGATGATAGATCATGGCTGTGAGCTGTTTTCTTTTTTTCAGCGGACTTTGAATGTTTTTAACTATGTGAAAAAAACTTTGTTTCCAAATTTTTTTTGCACTAGATTATGGAGGACTTTTTCTATATCTAGGATTTTTTTCATAATATTTTGAATTTTTTAATTTTTTGCCAAAATCGTGGTGGTTGTGAGCTATTTTTTTTTTGCTCCTATGATGAAAAGTACAATGATAACCAATAACACCAAATTTGAATTCTAAAAATATAAAATCTTATTTCTTTGAAATTTTAATGTGTATTGCTTCTAAACTCTATAAATGTAGATCTAAAAATGTTTTGGGAAATTAAACCGTAAGTATAATTTAAAGAAGATTGTTGGAATATTCCAACATATTCCAAAATAATATAAAATATTTTGAAAGATTCCAAAAGATTCCAAAAGATTCCAAAAATATATTAAAATATTGTACATGAATGTCGTACGAAAATAATTTGCATTATAATAGATATTGAAATCGCACGAATATAGTAAATGGCATTAATATGATACGTATACGATACTGAATCCGCATTAACTAAAACCGCATGTTATCCATGTCTTATTAGCCATGTAATGTAGATACACGATTAACGCACGGATTCCGTCAAGCACGACTTTCGTGCGGAAACAACACTTTTGTCATAATCATTGAAAAGACACTGCATCGACATCTTAGTAATGCATGTCACTTCCGTACGATAACGACACTTCTAAAGGCACGTATGACGTGCGGAATCAGTGTTTAACGATAAACGCACTGAAATCGTGCAGAATCAGTGGGGTCTGAAATTCCTGATGAAAAAGGTGTCAATTTTATACTTCTTGTATGTTTTAAAACAAAACAAATAAAAACAAAATGTTGTGTGGATAATGACATTGCTATGCTACAGTCAAGTGCATCATGAAATGATTATAAGCTCAATGACCTTTGAAACATTTCACTCTGTTGAGTTCTAAAATAGGTGATATGCAGATATCATGGACCAAGTAGGTTGGTTGAAAATATATCGTCAGTGAGTTTCAAAGTAGCGACTTCCATCTGATTGGAGTTCTCATAGTTGATCAAAAGTTGCCATTTGGCACTCACATTCAACAATTCTTG
Source organism: Pohlia nutans (assembly GCA_022496805.1). Taxonomy (NCBI): domain Eukaryota; kingdom Viridiplantae; phylum Streptophyta; class Bryopsida; order Bryales; family Mniaceae; genus Pohlia; species Pohlia nutans. The sequence goes on from CM040086.1 coordinate 10,186,694, forward strand.
CAATATTTGAAATTACTAGCCATTTAAATCTAAGATGATTGTTTACATTCAGTTGTTGAAATTTCATCATCATGCTTTATGATTGGTACTGCATCTTCATGCTTTGTTCAACAAAGCAACTCATCTTTCAAATAAAAAGAAGATTGTGTTTCAAAGTACCCACCATTTGTGCCCATCATATTGGTCTTCTTGTTCCCATTCCAATGTTGGAAGCATTCAATGTTGAACATAATTTGCCTCTGATTGTAAACTACTATACGTTAAGGTCAATTTCATCACCCAAGTGTCAAAATAATTTAACTTCAGAATTCAAACTGTACAAAATTGCCATTTCTCAATTTGAAAACCCACTAATTTTGGAATTTCAAATTTCACAATGAACTAAAGACATTCAAATAAAATTTCCTATGTTTTTCAGATTTTGATCAAAACTTGGCCATACTCCGACTTTTATTGAATTATTTATGAAACTGACCTGAACGTAGGGGACTCTATTGAGGCGCCATGATTTTCGTTTTCAATCGACACTGCTGCGATTCTTGGTTTAGGGTTAGGGAGTCGTTGAATTGCAGAAGAAATTGCTTGCTCGTCGGGTACTACAATGCAGATTGTTCCGTAACCAGTTGTTAGGGTTTAGGGTTTAAGGTTTAGGGTTTGGAACAGATACCGGTCTCCCTCCTCGGCATTTCCGTTTCTCCCGTCGACAAATGCAATGCCAGTCTCGTGAGTTCCGCAGCAGGTAAATTATTACGTCTGAGCAATTTTTTTACGAGCTGCACAAAGATAACCCCGAAATGGAGGGATTCTTCCTGATCTCATAAATTTTCCCGTACGCACAACTTAGTCAGAGCAGGGCTCTTTTTTGGTTTTTGAGAAAATGCCCGCATGGCTACAGAATCTTTGCTGTTGTGGCGACTTTGTGGATTTTTGAGGTAAATTAGCTGGCTACATTGGTCTGAGTTTAGTTAGATTCATGTCATACTATGGCGATTTAAAATTTGCAAAGAGTGCATTTGAATGGCGAGGCAACATATGTAGACATTTGCAAAGATGCAAAAAGTTATCTGGCTCCATTGAATATTTCTATGTTGAGTATCTAGCTACATTGATTTTTACACTCAATTTTTGTAAGGAACTGTCAGCAAGGAGAAAATTCTGGTGCAATTTAGCTTTTGATAACCTTAAAAAGTAGGACTGAGTTGGAGCTGGGAAGGATAAGCACGACATTAGCAGAAAGAGATCCTCAAGGAGAAACTGTCACCAAGGAGAAAATTCTGGTGCAATTTAGCTTTTGATAACCTAACAAAGTAGGACTGAGTTGGAGCTGGGAAGGATAAGCACGACATTAGCAGAAAGAGATCCTCATGACGAAGCCGGAACGGACGAGGACAAATGCTAATTTGATAGCAGTTTAGGGTTTCAAGATCTTCTTGTTGGCGCTAGTTACCAATGGTAGGAATTAATGCATGGTGTCTCCATGCTAACAAAGTTGGATTGTCAATCTGAATTACATAATTCTCGCCTGGTAGTTCTGCTTCGATTGGCAGACAGTTTTGTGTAAGTTACTGTTTGCAATTAGTGTTATCAACAGTATGTCTTTGTTGATGTTTTGCTAAGTCGGTGATGCGTCATTCTGCTGAAGGAATCAGGGCGGTGACCGTCTTTTGTCGGTCGTTACTGCAACCGTCCACCAGCTTCTTCTTCTTCTTCTTCTTCTTCGATTTTTGATTGATTTATTTTTAATATTTAACTCTTTCGAACATCACCAGGTTTTCCAGGAACCTCACAGGTATCACCGGGCGCTCAGACCACGCGCTGCAACCGCCCCGTCACCACTGCCGGAAAATTCCATCCCAGCAATCCAGGCCGCCAAGGCGCCCTCCGAGGCCGCCACCTGGCACGGCCACAATAACTCACGCCATTACCGGAGCCTCCCCCGACCTCCCGCGCCTACTCCACCGGCTCATGCCTGCGATCATATATGACGCCGGCTGCAGAAACCTCACGGACCTTCCTCCGATCGTCTCGATTCTAGCCGAGCCCAAGGTTTTGTAGATCAATCCGAGGACCGATTCAAGGTTTTCGGCGTCGAATTTGGTGCTATAAGTCCAAACTTCTGACTCAATCAATCAAGGTACCGACATGGTTTCTAGAGCGTGAATTTCTTTCTTTCTAAGGAGGTTGAGATTCTTTCTTTTGATGTTTTGGTTTTCTCATCTAGTGGTAAGGCGTGATTGAATTGGAGTTTATTTGAAAAATTGATTGCGGAGGGTTTTGTAATAGGGAACGGATCGGATGTTTTAGTTACTTACTTGAACCGTGAATTTGAAGTTGAAACAGTAAACGAAGTTTGTTTTGATTGGGATGTTGTTTTTGTGCTGTGGAATGGTGGAGGTGTTTGTTCTGAGGTCGTGTCGGTGTGTGAAGGTTTGAGGAACAGGGGAGATTGCTGTAAAAGGAGGAGCATCGCACAAGGTGGAAGCTGGTGAAGCTGATTTTATATCGAGAGAATTATAGTTAAGGTTAGTATTATCGTTCTTCTTCTACTGGTATGGTGAACTGTGTCATTAAAACCTATTAGCTGTTTGTTGTCTTGAGGTTGGTGAATCGGCAAGTTTCATTTCAATTTTAGAGGAATTTTTCAACTAGCTTTGAGTTGGCGAGCGGTGAATACCCCGAGTTCACTAAACTATATATGTCTCCCCTGTTGGCAGAAGTGAACCTGAGTTTGCAGATTCAGAAGTATTTTGGGTGGATTTTTAGACTAACATAGTAGACTTCATACTCTTATAGATCACCTGAGTTATTCGTTTTTCTATCTGTACAAGTGGCGATGGTGTCATTACTTAGTACAACTAGCGATCTTCACCCTGAGTAGTGAACACCCGGAGTTCACTAACTCATATGTCTACCCTGTTTGGTAGAATTGAACCCTTTTCTGCAAATTCAGAAGTATTTCGGTTGATTTTTTTAGGTGGATTGACCTCAAATATAGATCACCTGAGTTGTTCAATTCTCCATCTGTACACGTGGCGATGGTGTCCCTAAAAACTTGTCTTTTAGTGAGATACTTCACCCATGGAACTTGGCTCTTAGTACAACTAATGATCTTGTTTTGTTGTTGTGTCTTTTCATGTCCAAGTAGATAAAAAGATGTGTGATACTCTTGACATGTTGCAGGGTTTACGAACAATTTCAGCAGAGGTTCGGGACAGGCAACGAAAATGAACATGGACCCGATTGCGGAGGGGTCTCACGAAGGCATGTCTACGAGCAGCCGTAAATTGTCGACCCGCGAAGTTGAGGCTAACAACCAGTTGGAGCAGCTGAAGCGGGAAAATGAGCGTTTGAAGGCGACGAAAACGAAGACCAATTTAGCTCCCATGACTCCAGACGAGTCACCACGCACTTTGCAGGCTCGGGAGCAGCTGGAGCAGTTGAGGCTGGAGAATGAGAGGCTGACGGCAAGCCGGCTCGCACCGTCGGCTCCGCCCATGCCGCCCATGTCTTCCCGCACGTACCAGAATTGGGACCGGAGCGTCCAAGCAGATGAGCAGTCTGGAAAAATTACTTATCCCAGCATTGCTGCGTATCCATCACCTCAGGCTCATGTCGATGCTCCATCGATGACCCGGACGGCACCTCCAGCTGGAATGTCTCCTCGAACTATGCAGGCCATGGAGGAGCTGCAAGCATTGAAACAAGAGAATGCGAAGCTTGCGTCCAGTAAATTGGCTCCCAAGAGTGTGCAGCAGGCTCTTGGGGATCAGCAGTCTCGTATGTCGCCACGGACTGTCCAGGCCCTCGAAGAGCTGAATAATCTGAAGAAGGAGAACGAAAAGCTTGCAGCCAGTAAAACTGTGGCTGGACCAGCTCCAGCATCTCGAGTAGCTGGAGATCAAACTTCTCGGGTTTCTCCTCGGACCGTACAAGCTTTGGACGAATTGAACGCGCTCAAGAAAGAGAATGAAAAGCTTGCAGCCAGTAAAACTGTGGCTGGACCACCTCCAGCATCTCGAGTAGCTGGAGACCAAACTTCTCGGGTTTCTCCTAGGACTGTACAAGCTTTGGAGGAAATGAACAATCTGAAGAAGGAGAATGAGAAGCTTGCAGCCAGTAAAGTGGCCGGACCACCTCCACCATCTCGAGTAGCTGGAGACCAAACTTCTCGGGTTTCTCCTAGGACTGTACAAGCTTTGGAGGAAATGAACAATCTGAAGAAGGAGAATGAGAAGCTTGCAGCCAGTAAAGTGGCCGGACCACCTCCACCATCTCGAGTAGCCGGAGACCAAACTTCTCGGGTTTCTCCTAGGACTGTACAAGCTTTGGAGGAAATGAACGCGCTCAAGAAAGAGAATGATAAGCTTGCAGCCAGTAAAGTGGCAGGGACAGTTGTTCCTCCTCGAACCGCTGTTCAGGACAGTGCTTCTCCTCGGACTATGCAGGCACTTGGGGAGCTGAATGCGTTGAAAGAAGAAAATGAGAGATTGGCGGCGAGTAAACTTGTGTCAACGAAAGTGGCCGCGCCAGCCACCAAGTTGGCTGATGAGGCTACAAGTAGTCCAAAGGCTCTCGAAAAGGAAAAGACTGTGGCTGGGGCTGAGCCTGATGCAACACCAAATCTAGAGGCCCTGGGGAGTTTTTCCTTCAAAATTGACACAGTTAAGAGCCCCGAATCTGAAAAGCCGAAAGCTGTAACTGAAGTGATTTCGCCTCTACCGGTCATGTCTTCACGCACTATTGCGCAAATCAGGAACGATCCTGCATTGGTGGAAGTCAAGACCAGAACAGCTCCTGTAGCTCCGCCACCTCCAACTGAAGTTGCTGCGTCTGGTCGGACAGTGCAAGTTTTAGAGGAGCTGGAGAAAATGAAGAAAGAGAATGAGTTGCTCAAAGCCAGCAAAGTTAATGTTCCAGCTGGGATGTCTGACCGGACTCGTCAAGTCATGGATCAGCTTGAAAAGGTGAAGCGAGAGAATGCTGCGCTTATGGCGACCAAAGTGGATGCATCTGCAACACAGCAGAGACGTTTAGCCTATTTGGAGCAGAATCATGCTATTGCGTCGAAGGCTCGCATGGATGAAATCAAGAAAATGATGGTCATGGGTCAGGAATTGGATCTTGCATTTTTGGTGGATGCCACTGGGAGCATGCAGGTACGTGACCATGTTTTTTTTAATGGACTTTGCTTATTGAGGTTTATGGAATTTTACAAAGGGAAAGTATGAAAGTGCCTCGTTCTATTTATTACAGTGCAATTGAATTATTCTTGTTGGTCATGTTCCTTTTTCATCGGCAATTTCTGCAGGCTTCTTCTATATTCCTCTAGCTGCTTCAGTAATTTCCTGCTGACTTAATCATAATATTTATTTTGTTTTTTTGCAGTCGTGCATCAATTTGATTAAAGACACCGTGGCAAACATGGCTGCTGGGATCAAGGTTCAGTATCCAGAATGCAAGATGCGTGTAGCATTTGCACCTTACAGAGACTATGAGGACACTGTCAAGGATGATGACGAGGTCTGTGATTTCACGAGCAGCTTCACGGGAGCAGATAGTACTTTTGTAAGAGCTTTGTCACGGGTGCGTGCTTCTGGCGGAGGAGATGATGCAGAGGACGTTTTCACTGGCATTGCTCGAGTAGCAGGCTTGAACTGGAATGCTTCAAACAGGCTGTTAATTCACATCGCTGATGCTCCATGCCATGGCATCCAATTCCATGACGGTGTGGGTGATCATTACCCAAATGGGGACAAGTATGGCCGCAAAATTGAGGCTCAGTTGCAACTCCTGCATGAGCGCTGCAGAGTGTCAACTTATTTCTTTTGCCACCTGAATACAAGTACGAGAAAAATGCTGCAGGAGTTCCGAAAGGCCTCGGGGGGCTCAATCACAATCATGGAGGAGCAGTTTGCCAACATCGCCAATATTCCAGAGAAGGTGGTAACCCTGTGTCGAGGCACCATTCAAAAGACATTGAGTGTGGTTGGTGCGGCGCACCCTCCCGGAGATACAAAGTTCGTGAATGAAGTGGTTGTGACAGCCGTACCCTCGTGGGCTGACATTCCTTTACAGACTGGTTCTCACTACAAACATAAGTAAGTATCTCTTCTGTAATTTGGTTGGAGATGGGTGCTTGTTGCTTATGACTAACATTGGGTCTGTTTGTTCGAAAACCGCGAAGCTTCGTAGATATTTGCGAGGATGATTGAACTGCAATGTAACAGATTCCTGCGTGGGACCTTTGATTGATGAGTTACTTGCAAATGCAGGTGGTATCGGGCATTGGATGATCTGTTAAGTAAGATTAACCGGAAAATGGCAATTGATGAGGAAGTAGTAGATCACGTACAAGTCCAGATTGCGAAAAACCCTTTCAGCTCAGAGGGGGCAGTGAGATGGCCTTACTATGCAAAGATAACTCGCCCCAGTGAAGTTCCACGGTGAGTAGAAGACTCCCTTGCTTGATCCTGGATTATTTCGCATTGTGTTTGCTTACATGATTTTGCGCCAACGATGGGCTGACAGTTACCAACAAGCAAAAAATTCATTCTCACGTCTTCTCTTTTATTTTCCTACTGCTTTGGCAGGTTCATGGTTGTCAAGAGATTCAAGACTGCACTCAACAAAGACGTTCGAGAAGTGCATAAGAGAGACCGTTATTTAGCACAGATGGAGGTCCAATCAGTGGCCGCCCAAATGGCCGAAGAATTCAACAATAGGTAAACGACAACTCACATGTGAATACAATAGGTTTTCATCTGAATACAGAAACGTGCAGTGCTCCCATTTGACTCTGATTCTTTAGAACTCTTCTATCAAGGACCTAGCTTGGTGTTCAGATTCTCACCCTGGAAATACCATGAACTTATGATCTTTTAAATGTTCATTAGTACAAACCCACCCTTCCCCCCGAAAACAGAGAAGTATTCTAGAAATCCTAGCTCCATTAATCCATGCAGTTTCTGCCAATTGAAGTGTGGTTAGGTTTTCTGGAATACCTCTAGGGGGAGTGTTTGAAACCAGTTGTATTCTGAGGCACCTAATTTCCTGGATGTGTTGTTTCACAGGACATCAAACTTCAAGAATGTAAAGAAGGTGGAGTTCACTCAAGTGACCACGCTCGAAGTGGGATCGGGACCGACCCGAAAGTTCTACAACATGGAGGAGGTTCTGGAAGGCAACTGGATCCGGTATTCCAACAACGGTGGCTATGTCAACACACTGGACTACGCTGCAGTTTTACAAGCCTTCACGCACTGGACGCACGAGCGATCCCGGGGTCTGTTGATGGTGAACGACTTGCAAGGAGTTCGCCAGAAAAATGAGCACGGAGAGAGTGTGTTCCGTCTGTGCGACCCTGCCATCCATTGCACAGATGTCATGCGCTTCACTCGTACCAACCTCGGTGTGGAAGGCTTCAAGCTCTTCTTCGACACACACAAGTGCAACGATGTATGCAAGCATCTAGGATTAGCAGTCGGTACAGCCGGGCGCACCATTTCAGGTACCCATGTCGGCAAATACTGGTAAAGGTTGATGAGGTGATTCCAGAATTTTGTTAACTGCAACCTCTTGAATTTGTAGGTCTACTGTATAATAGAGAGTTGAATCGCATCGGTGCAGCTGAAGAGATTATATATATATATATATATGGATGTGTATGGAGTTGCTAAAAGGACTGCGATATCCAGCTTTCCTACAGGTTAATAGTTTCTAATGTTTGTATAGTGCAGATCTTGAGAAATCAAGAGACGGCATGTTTGAAATGGTTGATTATCAATAAAATCATTGGTGATACATATATGGGGTTTTTTGGTCGCTTTGTCTGAACTCATTATTATCACACTCTGATATCACATTCCAGTATCCGTAGAGAATATTCTGTTGTGTACATTCTAGAACACAAATTTATATTGCTAGTATGTGAGGGTGAAATTGTTAAATGGATGGTAATGGCTTACTAATGGGTATGTCTAACTTAGGCCAATAGTCCTTGACTGGTAGTTTTGAAGCTTGAATTCCAATATACTGTAAAATATATTTTCCAAGCAGTAATACTTGCTATATATGTTAAAAGTAACAAATCAAGAAGAGTAATAAAGTACTCAATTCTCACAAGCTTGAAGGTCAGCTTAATTGAAAAATCCTGCCAAGTAGCAGTAATTGGAAGATCAGTAGAGTGTTACGTTCAAACTAGCACTCCGTACTAGACATCAACCTCCCAGACTTTGACAGGATCATATGGAAGGACAATATACAGTACTCCTGACTCTCCTGAGTCCTGAATCTCCTGACTAAACTGTTGTCTGTATCACAGTCAAAACCCTGCTTTTGCTCTCTCTCAATTTTGGAAAACCAACCCTTTGGTGGTGGCTGCAATGAAATCTACTCCTTTCACAATAAAGAACCAAAAAAGAAACAAGCGGCTCATCTCAAAAATTTTGAAGTGTAACTTTCATGTAACATCTACATGATTTTACACATTGTAACTTGCAACATTGCGTGTTATGTAAAGGTTACATGAATGTTACACTTGTAACTTTCATGTGTGCTTTCCATTGTAATTATCATATAAATGTTTTAAAAATAAATGTTACAAATTTTTAGGAATATTTTATATGATTTTTACATAATGTTCATGTAGATGTTCTATGAAAACAATTGTAAGATTGTTACATGAAATTTATGTGGATGTTTAAAAGCAATTGACTTATAAATGTTACAAGAATTTCATGTAGAAGTTACATGATAGTAAACTTTACACGTTTGTTACATGCGTGTTGTAAATTTAAGATATACTTTCTTATACAAATTCCATATAACATGTACATTACAACTTTTCATTAATAAATAATGAAAATAATAATTCACAAAATGATGGGCTTTTGTGATAATAATGGTAGCTATATTATACAGAAGCTAGGCTTTATTCACTACACTATGAAAAAACATCGTCCGCCTTATACTCCTGTATTCCAAAAACTTAGAGACGGCAGCTTGAAATCATACTTACAAAAATTTGATTAGGGCGGTTCCGATTAAATCATTTTTCACAAATCCATATAATCTGGCTGTCAACCTGCTGGTACTTATGAGGCCAAAACTGTACTACTGCAATATGCTAATAAAACAACCTGATTCTCATCTAACATCTGCATATTACCATGAAGGTTTTGAATTGTCACCGCAAAGTAGGAGTTGCTCTGAACAAGAGAATCATAACCAGCAGCCTACAGTAAGTACTTGTTCTGATCAAGCGGTGACCTGCGTTAGAGAGAGTACATGCTTCAGCATTACACACAATAAAAAGCTGTGGCATTTTTGCATATCAAATTCCACGTCACCAAATCACCAATAGACATGATGTTCAACTAGAAAACAACCTCCTATCTTCTCGTGAGATGCAGCTCTTCTGCCCCCCATTAGAGGGGGTACGGTGCCTCTTACTACCGAACGAGCCTGTAAACATTAACAAATGGAACAAGTTTAGATGTGATTTCTTTAAAATAAAAGCTTGGATTCGAATTATCCCAAATTATTCCTCGGTAGAAAAGTTCAATATTCCTTGGATTACAACATTTTGCATCATGAAAGATCCTGGAACCAGGCTTGCATAACCAAGATACAACAACATTGATACCACCTAAACGCATAATAACGCCTAGCAGTGTTAACAAAGATTTCGTGCATGATGGAAGGCTCACTGACCTTGGCCTACATGGTTGACGCACGACCACGACCAACTCCGACACCTGACGATTCCTTTCCCTGCACATCAAATATAGTGACGTTACCAAAATCGTGACAATTCATCCCCTTCTGGATTACGATAATGATGAGTTCCAGAATACAAAATTACACGTGAAACCACGCTGTGCTTCAGAAACCTTCAGAACAGAACGGCATCACAGGAATAAATTCACCTTAATCTTAGCATCTAAGCGCTTGAACATAGGGGCATTCTTGAGCATGTCAGGAATGATCATAAATTTGCAATACAAACACCACCACCATCATCAACAGAAGTAAGGGACACTCAAAAACTGTGGTAATGTTTGCATCAGATTGTCACCTCCAATTAAACGGTTCCAAATTCTCTAGGTCCCAGAGCATGGATGCAGTAGCAAAACCGGGTAAACAACAAACATCACAATGGATTGGAAAATTATATAAGGGCTTGGCAATCGAAAAAATGAGGACAATAGGAAGGCAGAAAAAACACCAGTTAATCTAAATCATGATCCAAGCCCAGCCAAAAGATATGAATATTCCTGAAACGAAATAAAATTGGAGACACGAAATATAAGGCTTGTATTCTTCAAGTATTAAATCATTCAAGAGCTACAAGAGCCTAGAATGTCATGAACTGAGAAAATACAATAGAATGCCCAAATCTCACAATGAAGTTCTATACATTAGACTACTAGAAACCTTGAAAACCATTCTTTTACAGGGCAGTAGAAATTGAATGAAGAATATAGTCTGAGTCAGAATAATAAATGGTCACTGCACAAAGGTGAGTTGCTTACCATGCCAAACAACATAGCAGCCCATGTATTGACTGCCTGGAGCATATCTTTAGTTTTCAAAATCAAACCTGAAAGCGAGAAACGTCAGCAAAAGACAGCAGTTGACCTCGAATGCACCATAATTCTGAAGATTTTCTTGGTTATGGTAGAACTTGGCCGACAACATATGCAAGAAAAATCGATGATTACTGCAACCATGTTGGTCTTAACATACCAGAGATGAAGAAGATTCCAGAAGTGCTCAATCTTGAAAGACCCCATTGCTGCGCGATTTGACCAGGACGTGGGAAGATCAATCACCTTTGTACTATTCGTGTAGAACCAAGCAAACCACCTTTGTAATGTACTATTCCAACCCAAAGTACTGAGCTTATAAATTTAGAGGGGCAAAGATGGTTTACCAACAAAATTAATCAGATGAAATCCTGCAATAGCGAAGCTTTGTCCCCTACAAGCCTTCGTGCTCAAATTGGGGAGAAGAAACGAGTTCCTCCAGCTGTCAGTGACACAAGTCAAGCATTAAACTACAAAAGCCAGCATATTGGCTAGCCTAAAGAGAAAAGAAAATATATTTCACACAGCTTTGCAAACTACAGCGGTATGAAGAGTCAAAAAATATTTCACATGGATCAAGCACTTTTAATACAGTGCTAGAAATGCTCCTCAATAAGTCTTCGTTATTTTACATCAAAACGCTCTGCCATGCGCATGAATACGGCACGCTCCATATTTTCTTGAGCCACAGCACAGAATTGCAACAACAATATGTCCATGTCTATAGTCATAGAAAGATTTCTTAGCAACTGTAAATGATAGTGCAGATATTGTCATTTTCGATTGATCTCCATCCCAAAACAAACGATTCATAAAACTCCCGACATATGCACAAATCAACCCCTGTAAGGATTATTGGCATGAGCAGTAACTTATTGATCATGCCAAAAACTCCCGCGGTATATGAGCTCCAACCGGCTGAAGTCCTCTAACGCGTCAACCCATCGATTTCCTCGAATCTACGACAACAGAAAATAGTGTCACTGCAAAGCCAGAGCAAAGCTGATGATACCCTATTCAGTAAACTAAGTTCACGCTTGTAGAACCTCCATACTTTGACAAACAATATCATATAAAGTAGACGGCTCTAAACCCGCCACAGTTCTAAACCCGCACTCTACCAAGGACGAACATTTTGAAATTTTGAATGTACCCATGGTGAAGAGCACCACTTTAGAACCCATGTCATTTCAACTTCAAAAATCTATAATTAATTTTAGGAACATCCAAATTTTTTCATTCAAAGTATGTTGGTCTTTGCTTCAATTTCTCTTCTAGTGAAAAATCATGCTCAGTTCACCCTGTGTCCTCATAATGCATACCTCCACAGAAATACATATTGGAGGAGAATCATGAAACGAATGATTGCACAAAAGAGTAGTAAGTTCCAAAAACCATCAGTAGTACTCAAACGATGTTAACCCTTAAACGTACCACTCCTTTGTAGGAAAGTCAAACTACACAATTTACTGAATTTAGCCTTCAAGATTTATCAAAATATATTTTGTAATATTTTTCATGCATGGAATTGAATGTTTCCTATCAGTCTTGAAATTTTCAGATTTTTTTGATTTAATACGGCATTTTTAACAAATTTTTAAGTCGAATACTTCAAAAAACTATTTTTATTACAAAAAAGCTTTAAAAATTAATATTTTTTGGGAGCAGGTACAAATTACAATGGAGAATCACATGATATGTTTTCCATAGAAACTTTTTATTTCAATTTTGAAATTTGAAAGCTGAAAATTCTATCATTCCTATGTAGTGTAATTCAAATCTTGACCTTCAAAGCTTGCACAAGCAATAAAATACTCAATAATTGGAATTTTTAAGATTTGAAAAGTGGAGTACAAACTAGACTTAATAAAATTCATTTTCTTAGTTGGGTGTATTAGCAACAAAAGTCATCTTCAAGATCAAATTTGGGTTTGACGAACAAACATCCAGAAACTGGATGCGTGGACGTTTAGGGGTTAATTAGTAATTAATCTAACCGATGATTCATGTTGATGGAAGAACTGACTTGAACAAAGTGCGCCGGGGGCAAAGTGCGCACGGGAGTGCGTCGAGGGGCTGCATAATTAATCATCATGGATGGAAAAATACACATATTAAGAATGGAGAATACATACCTAAAAATTGACCTCGACGGTTGTCATTCCATCACACCATTTACACTGCACCTCACCTCTAATACTGCTCATTCCGCACTCGAGGCTATGATTCTTCGCCCGGTACTCTGTAGACCAAGGAAATGGAGCTGGCACATCAGGACCCTTCTTCGCTGAGTTCCCACTAGTTGCTGACAACCGCTCACCTGCTAGTCGCGGAGTCTTTGCTTTAGTATTTATCCCATATTTACTTTTACGGCTTCATTTTACTGTTTAGTCTTGGAACTCCTAAAAAACCAAGCGTTTCTGTAGTCTTTCCCTTGGTGGGTAGAGACAACAAACACCTAAGGCAATGTGTTAACCCCGAAGCACGTTGAATGTTGTTTTTTGAAACATTGGATGGTTGAAACTTTGAGGAGTCGTTTCTCCTTCATCCACTGTCAAAATTCAATGAAAATTGTTGGGTTGAATTCCAAATCAAGTTAAGTTTCTACGGTAAACATCTTGCTTCAATCCAAAGTGTTGTGAAGATTTGGCAAACATTTTCGTACAAGGTTTGGTTTTGGACATTTTATGCTGTGTAAAATTTGGGCCATTATTTGACTTCCCATGACTTTGAGTTCATCATAGTACTTGGAGGCATCAACAAAATAACAAAAACAACACACATCAAATGTAATTGAAATTAAGGTAGGATTACCCATTATCATCCTTCAATTCAAAGGCATTCCTATCTAAAAGTATTCTTTGCTTTTTAAGTTAAAATATAGGAGACTCATAAATAGGGATGCTTTTAAATTGGGGAACTGCAATGAACAATCCTTAATACTTTCTAAATGTTTAAGAATTCACTAAGTGAATGATGATTATTTTGGAAAAATTTTGAAAATTACTGGGGTTAAAATTTTGGCTTGGGTGTAAGAGGATCAAATTAAATCGAATTCAAGCTCCGATGCCATAGCTCCACTAGGAGCCGTCGACTATGCATTCAACGACTTAGATGTATATAATAGAAGCAACGACATTCCATTAAACAAGTGCTTACAGCTTTGCTTGCATTCGGAAATTTGTCAAATAATTGTCACGACGACCACAAATTCCACCCCAGGGCTTGTGGATTTGTGTTGGTTGAAGAGTAGCTCAGTCCTTAATTGTCGGAATCTACCACTTTTCTTGGCATACATACGTGTCAATGCACATACCAATCTATCGAGGATTAAGCAAATTATTCCATTTGCTCTAGAAGCAGTTGTGGTGATTCTCTGCCTTTTTGTTGGATGCAGATGGTACTTTTGTTCACATACAATGGTGAAGCGGAAGTTGCAAAAAAAGTGGAAAGAGGCGAAAGGTGTCATGGTGAAGTTTAGCTACATGGAGGTTGGGCTCATGACGGGTAATTTGCAAACAAGATCGGAGAGGGCGGCTACGACACAATGTACAAGGGCCATGTTGGAGAGACAACCATAGCGGTGAAGCAACTCAAAAAAGAACTATTCAGTCACGTTGAGAACGTTTATGGAAGAAGTGGAAAGCATAGGAACCATTCACCACGTCCATTTTGTATCACTCCTTAGCTATTGCACTAAGGGGAGACACCGGTTGTTGGTGCACGAGTTTGTGGAGAGAGGCTCCTTGAACAAAGCGTTGTTTTGAAGCCGAAAATGAAGCCCGTGTTGGATTGGAGGACACGGTTTAGTGTGGCCATTCAAACTGCGAAAGGATTGGCGTATTTGCACGACGACTGCTAGCGGAAGATAATCCATTGTGATATTAAGCCCGAGAATTTCTTGTGAACAGATTTTGGTTTGGCACGTATCATGAACCGGGATCAAACGGGCACAATGACCATGAGCATTCGCGGAACGTATGGCTACATAGCATGGGAGTGGACGGCGATTGATGGCACGGCCATCACTACTAAGGTCGATGTGTACAGCTATGGTATGGTGTTGCTGAAGATTGTTAGTGGGAGGCGCAACTAGGTGAGTACAGAAAACAACTTTGATGCGCCAGTCGTGTACTTCCCCGCACGGGCATTTCCAAAACTTGAAGCAGATGCCATCATCTATCATGGAGGTCGTAGACAAGGCATCGAAAGAAGTGGTGGACTTGGAGAACTGCGGCGCGCGCTGCAAGTAGCCTTTTGGTGCATCAACGAGCATCCACACCTGCGTCCATCCATAAACGAGGTGGTACAGATTCTGGAGGGGGACATTCCGAGGGACATTCCAATCCTTCTCCCTGTGCAAAAGCCTGCCTACTTGGATCACATTCCCAACTCGAGTCCGCGTGATTCTAGTATTTATTGCAATTTGACATCAAGTTCTTTGGACATCCACCCTGTCAATCCTCTGATTCAACCCTTCCTCAGTTCTAATCGGCATGATTCTAGTGTTTCCTCAAGCTTGACATCAAATTCTCTAGATGTCCACTCTGTCGATCTATTGTAAGAAAATTTTAAGGAAAAAATTTCAATTAATTTTAATTTTAATTATAAATTATAAAGTTATAAAGTTTATTTTTTTAATTTTATAAAATATTTTAAAAATATTTTAAAAATATTTTAAAAATGTTTAAAAATATTTTTTATTCGATTCTTTGTAATTTTTGTGCATGAGAACTCGCACCTCACATGTATATAGAGGTGAATATGAGAAGTCAACTGCACCACTCTGAAAATTCATAATTTATTTATATATAGTATTCAAAATATGCTTGCTAATAAGATTTGACATCCTCTTCTAATTGCCAACAAGATCCAAAGACAACTAAGATAGAATATCTAATATATACATGCTAAAAGAATATAGAATCCTTTATCAATTACTAAACAAGATGCAAGAAAAACTGACGTAGTTTTAAAATAGGAACCACTTTTAGGTTGGATATTCTACCCTACTATGAACCTTTTGGATTTGTGGAGTGTTTTCCTTGATCTTATAAATTAGACTTTGATGTCATTAAAGTTACTAGTTCTTTGCGTAGTATTTTGCCTACTGAAGACTTGGGTATTCTATCCATGAATGCCACTTTCCGCACTTTCTTGTAAGGAGCCACCTGCTCACAAAACATCATTCTTAAATCAAGCCACTTGAAAGTTGTATTAAGGTACACCACCCTAATTGTGCCATAATTTGAAAGTTACCCTATTTGTGCTACTAGCTACTAGTAGTGTACATATCAAAATTTTACATGTGGGACACTTATACATAGTGATCACAAAGTGACATAAATAATCACATGATACAAATAGGGTGGTTTACCATGATCGTACCAAACCTCAATTCACAGATCTTGTCTAACTAGAAGTCATTAGAACCTCATCAAGAGTGAGGAGGAAGTCAAATTGATGATGGATTTGAGCTACAGGAAATTTATTAACCCTTAAAGAACAATGCAAGACCCACGGGCTTGGTTGTATTTTGGGAGAATCTTGCTTATAACTTCTACTCTTGCACCAAATGGGGTTATTAGAATGTCAAACCGAGCATCTTAGAGAGATCTATACTTCTTTAGAATATAGCCAAAGTAAATTAAAAACAGAATCATGCTTAAAATGGAGTTTAAAAGAGATTTTGGGTGTGGTATCAAGAAAGCATATGTCCTTTAAGGGTTAACAATAATTAACCCAAGCAATAGAAAGTTTGTTCAAACTGCCATATCATGTGAATTTTGTCACCTGATTTTGCTTGTTAGATGGATTCATTTTTGCTTGTTTTTGCATATAAAATGAGAAACAATCAAAAAGATTTCTCAAGAAAAAATGAGTGCCCTGAATTTTCTGCAAAATCTAATTCATGAAATATTTGTATTAACTTATCATGCTTTGAACCTAATTAACAATTTAGCTTGGAGTGAAGAGTGGTACCTGGGTAGCGACCCACTGCATGATGTCTTCAGCAGTAATTCTGGAGCCTGCTGTCCGGATGATACATGCCATTGGAATTTGGCCAGACTCCTTGTCCGGATATCTAAGCACCAATTTCCAGTACAAATGCATCTCAGGTGGAGTGGGATTATTAGACAAGTTGATTGTCGGTTATCAGTCAGATTGTCGTCTTGACTATGACGGCTTTTTATTGGAATTGCAAGTAAAGTAGGATGATCTAAAACACAACATTCAGTAGCCTTCCAAGAGGTTGCCGTTTAGTTTGAACACACGTTTGAACATCCACCTTTATATATGGAGTAACCAGTGTTTTGTAATTGAATGGACTATTGAGTCAAATAAAAAATTACAAAACATTGTTGAATTGTGAAGTGAGTGCTTTTGATTACTGCTCACCAAGGGTGATTGCTCTAGCTTAATGCCACGTGCCCCCATAGCTACTGATGTAATGTGGAATATTTCACATCATTTCATTGGGGATGAAATGATGTGGGATATTCCACATCATTCTGTTGGGGAAAGGCAAACTCACAAAGGCTTCTAAATGTTATGAACCAAGCCCTTATTCAAATGCATGCCTTTAAAAAGTTAGATAATAAACAGATACTTATTGTAGAATGTGCAATTCCAAGATATGAAAATTATAGCGTTGACTTAGAGCATTTACTAATTGAACTTTGAACCTTTATAATTAAGTGCATCCTATTGATTTAATAGGCACCAACTCTTGCCAATGGACAACTCAGGGAAGTCACTTTGGTATACATGAGCAAACATAGGGTATTTAATGGGGGGCTATGAAACAATTGGAATATTCTATTATTTATAATATATTTAAGGTATATTCATGGTACATTCTAGAAATATTTTCATATTAGTTTAAAACACCCTATTTTACTTTTAAAATTCATAAATTTTATCTCAAATGAATAAAAGACACCCTGTATTTGTTCTCTCATGGTTGTCTAAATTTTTGGCAGTGACTTCCCCGGGATGGAGAAGAGTGTCTTCTAAGCAATGAAAGAGCTTTTACAGAGTTTACACCCTTCTGTTTTAAATAAATAAATAAATAATGATGCATTACTTACGGAATAATTGCGCAATCAAAAACTTCTGGATGAGACAAAAGAAGATCTTCCAATTCAGCAGGGGCTACCTGCACAACGGAATCCAGTCCAGTCAAAAAGAGAAAAGTAGAGTTACAACAGATTGAGGTTGAAGAAAAGGTTCAAATTGCAAAGGGTCTGATTTGAATAAATGACGGAATTCTGAAGCTGAAACCATAAACTTGAAAGTTTAATTAGAGAGCTTCAATTGGCTATTGCAAGGAATTACACATCATGTTTTGGTCTCTCATGGCACTAGTAGGAAATCTATCATTTTTCACTTACTAGGCACATGGGCTTCGTCAGCGCTGGTGAGTAGTTTTGGTCACAAGAAGACAAAACTATAAACATAATATTCAGCCACTATTCACTGTTTCCACAAAGTCAGGAATGAAAAGCGACAGGTTTGCTACTACTGTAGTGTGGAGATAATAAGAGGGTAATACCAGGAGTAGGGTGTTGTGAGAGAGGATGTGATATTAAAGAGGTGTGGGTGTTTATGTAGCACACCTGGAAGCCATTGTACTTTATAAGCTCCTTCAATCGATCCACAATGTAAATAAAACCATCTTCATCAAACTTCACCACGTCGCCTGTGCGAAACCACCCACTCTTCCCAATTGACTCTTCTGTTGCCTTGGGGTCATTTGCATACCCTGCATGTCACGTACATTTCTCTTAACAATTAGTAAGTTGGAAAACTGCATTGAAAAAGAAAGAAAAACGCCAATGAACAAGCAGAAAGAATAAAAAAAAAAAGGAAAATAAATTGTGACAGGTTTCCAGTTCTAGTATTACTTCTGTTTTTTTGTGCTCAAAATCTCAAAGACAACCCCCAGTAGTAGCAGACTTGTCGTTTTTCATTGTCCACTTTGTGGGAACAGTGAATAGTGGCTAAACATTATACTTATAATTTTGTTTTCTTGTAACCAAAACCACTCACTAGCACTAACACAACCCATGTGCTTGGCGTGGTTTTATTCCTTTTTCATATATAGCAAGTGAAAAATGACACATTTCCTACTAGTGCCCGGTCCTTTGCTTAAGAATGTTATGAAAATTCCAACAAATCATTCACCTTTGGTGAGAGCAGGTCCCCGAACCCAAAGCTCCCCGGGCTTGTGAGGGCGCACAGGTTGCTTCGTATCAAGGTCGATCACCATAGCTTCCCAAATTGATGTCAAGAGACCAGAAGAACCAACATGATTGTCAACGCCTACCGGCGGGCTTGAAATGCAACCGGTTGACTCTGTCAATCCATAAATCTACATTCCAATTCCATCAGTACGCAATTTCTTAACCCCTAAAGGACCGGAGTGTTTTTCCTCCAAAAACACTCCAATGCTGCCATTTTTACTCCCCCATGCAAAAAATCCAAAAGAATGTTATTTTTTACCTTCTAACCGTAAGATCTTGTCCTAAACTATTTGAAAAATATACACAAAAAATTTCGTTGATTTTGACCGCACGGATTGCCAGAAAATTGCATTTGATGGAAAAAAACACCCCAAAAAAACACATGCCCAAAAATTTCAGATGCGTTTGACCACATCTACATCAAAAAAACCTCACTACCGAAACTTGTCGCACTTCACTTTCACATTCTATATGATGTTACTTAGTTGTGTACCAATTTTCGTTGCGTTTGGAGATGTTTAGGATGTTGAATAACACCTTGCACTTGTTGGGGGTTTAAAAGTTCAGAAAAGACTATATGTTTTTGGAATTGCAATATTTTCGACTTTCTTTATTTAAAATACAAATCCGAGCAGTGAAACACAAGTACATTCCACCCTCTACAAAATGGCGAAAAAAAATTTGAAAAAAAATAAATCTCCAAGTTTTAGAAGACATGTAGCACATTTTTTAAGAATTTTGGGGGTTAGGGGGGAAATAAAGGGTGGAGGAAGGGAATTGAAGTGCCAACCCATTCCAATGTTCATGACCCCACTAACTCTCAAGGTACACTGCCACGTGGCAGTCCCTCATTGGACGATTTTTATTTTTTATTTTTTATTTTTAAAAATGATTTTATTTTTCAAATTTTTAAATAATATTTTTAATTATGAAATTGAACTTTCAATATAAAATAATACTTTTCAGTTTAAAAAAATAATTTTTATTTTTAAAAAAATAATTTTTATTTTTAAAAAAATAATTTTTATTTTTAAAAAATATTTAATTTTTAAAAAATATTAATTTTTAAAAAAATAATGAGTTTGGGAAACGGGGTGGTCTTCTGCCCCCCATAGTCCACCCCATTTTCCACACACCGCCCATCTTGTTGCCCCCCCCTAAAATTCAACTATTTCTCTACTGCCCCGCTGCCCTTTCTCCCGAAAAAAACACATTTCCCCTCATAACTTTCACATACGGTGTCGGAATTCAAAAAAAAAAAAAAATCCCCATTTTCGTGGCACATTGGGGAATCTACTATTAAATTTCCTTCAAAATTCGATTAAAAATGTGTTCACTGGAACCTACCCGATTCTCTAAATGTCCTAGTTAGGACACTTGGTCCTTTAGGGGTTAAAAAGGACATCATATAATGCTAAGGAAATAGTCACCGAAATCTCAAAGTAAAGCTTGTTTATCAAGTACATCAATGAGGAATTCAAT
Source organism: Pohlia nutans (assembly GCA_022496805.1). NCBI lineage: Eukaryota > Viridiplantae > Streptophyta > Bryopsida > Bryales > Mniaceae > Pohlia > Pohlia nutans. The sequence continues at coordinate 10,207,008 of CM040086.1, forward strand.
GATGCTGAGATGTTGTCGGTGAGATGAAATTTAGATATTTTTGGAATACTATGAGGAAAATCGAAATTCTATCGCTGGGTTCGTAGATTCATGGTTGCAGTTATGATCTTGCTGCAGTGAGAGGTGCTATTCAGTGATCTCAGAACCACTTTATGACATTTAGAACATTATGCAACCACCCACATAAATGGTATCTACTTTTGCTACCCAGTGCATATAATACTCACGATACCTCTATAATATCCGACAATACCCTATTAAGGTGATAGCATGATGATATCCGCAGATATCACCTCATGAAGTTGCTACATATTTATATCATGATGAGCATTCTCGCTACATTTCAATTTTTTTTCATTTTCTTTCTTTGTATGTTTAGCAGCCCCATTCTTTGGGTAGAAATCCAGCTAATTTTAGCCAGTTTTGAGATCACTGGTGCTATTGGTTTGGGCGACTACTTGGAGGCTGGATCCATTGCATTTCTGTTCACTATGGCCGATTGGCTTGAGGACTTTTAAGGTGAGGAGAGTACCTGAGTCAATTGGATGGAGGGGAACTTGGCAGTAAAGGCGGCGCCAGTCTCCAGGGCAAGAGGCGCAGCGCCGCAATCGATTCGCAGCAACGACGTCAAGTCGAAGTGGCGAAGCTGGGCGGGGTCCAGATCCACCAGGGCTTTCAGCACGGGCGGCACGGCAGCCAGGTGCATCACGCGGTACGTCTGCACCGCCCGGAGCATCGTCGCGAGCTCGAATTTGCGCATCACCACGACCTGCATGCCGCGAGCCAGAGGAGCCAGCGTGCACATGGTGAAGCCCGCCGTGTGAAACATGGGCAAGATCACCAGCGTCCGCGTGAGTTTCTTGTCTTCGCACGCGTTCAGCGCCAGCAATGTGGCCACGTAGTTCCGGTGCGTCAGTGTCACTGCTTTGCTCCTCCCCGTTGTGCCGGACGAGAACAAAATCGCCACTGTGTCGCTTTGCTTTGACTGTGGTCTGCCACCCCCCATAGTGCCCACCCCCATTCATCATTCCGACACTGAATTTCGACACAGTTACTATAAATTTCAGATTTGTGATTGAAATCACCTTAACAAACCAATGATCTCAAAACTGGTCCAAAAAAATGGGGCTGCTAAACATACAAAGAAAATGAATTTTTTTTTGAAATGTAGCAAGACTGCTAAATATGTAGCAACTTCACGAGGTGATATCCACGGATATCATCATGGTATCACCTTAGTATATCAAGGGTATTTCCAGATATTATAGAGGTATCGTGAGTATTGTATGCACTGGGTAGCAAAAGTAGATATCATTTATGTGAGAGGTCGCATAATATTCTAAAGTGGTTCTGAGATCACTGTAACAAACCATCTCACATCAATTTTCCATTGATGTTCAAAATAAGACATAATTTGTGATTAGTCTAGATCAACCTGCTGAAAGATTTAAGGTGACTAATTTTCAGGTTTGCAGCAGTGATTTTTTCGTCAGGAGTCAGTTTAGCATTTTTGCTACTTTTCCATGGCTTGAAGAGCAATCTAGGCTCCTTCAATGTATTTTTCATGTAGGTAATATCCGAGTAATACACATGTGCTACCTAGGTGCTACTTAGGCAATACCTAGGTGATACCTAGGTTTAGAAAGGCTACACATCTTGACTCCATGTAGGAGATCTGACTATTATTCATTCTTTTTTCAAAAATTCTTTGTATCAATTAGTCAGCCCAAATTTTATGTAGCAAATTGATTAAAATTAGCAACAAAAAAATCACTGGTGGTCTGCCACCCCCATTCATCATTCAAAGACTGAATCTCGACACTACTATTTCAGATTTGTGATTAAACCACCCAACAAAGGATCTCACTGTTTAATTTTCCACTGATGTTCAAAGTAAGACATTTGTGATAAATTGTCTAGATAAACCTGCTTGAATATCTAAGGTGACAAATTTTGAGGTTTGCAGGAAAATGTGAGACTTGAAGGGAGGTTTTTCACAAGGCAGGCCACAAGGAGATCCTGGTGCATAACATTCTATAGTGATTCTAGGACTGCTCTCTTTACTGTAGTGATGAGAAAACTAAACCCTAAACCGTCCTCCATGTAAGAAAGTAAGCAGATGTAAGAAAAGTGGTGCCAATTGTACCTCAAAACGTATGGTGGTCCGGTTCGACGCAACTGTGAGTAGGAATGCGCTGAAACTTTGCTAAGTGGCACTGTTTCCATACTCCCAAAGATTACTGTGGGTAAGTTTGCTGCGCTGACCTTCTCCAAGCTCTCTGCTGTTGTAAGTATATACTTCGCTCCTGTAGAATATGATTTCACTCTGTGTGGGTGTCAAAATCTTCAAATAACCGAGGTCATTAAAATGGCAGATTTCAGTGAGATTTTCGTACTAACTGAACCCTATCCAAGTTGAGCTATACCAGTCCTAGTTTACAGATCTCTGAGCATGTAAACGTCACAATTCATTCAGGCACTCTTAACCCCTAAGCGACTAAAACGCCCAATATGGCCATTTGCATCACTGAACTTTGCAACGGTGGCATTTTCTCATTTTGCCTCGGGTTTCTGATTGCCATACATCATTTTAAAGCTCTTGTTCTACACTACAAGACCAACAGTGTCGATCGTGTCAAATTGAAGTCATTTTCACACAAACAGATAATTTCCAACAGGTGCTCCAATTTTTCAACACTGCAGAAAATACACAGTGGACGCCTAGCTAGGGGTGAAACTTGAATATGACGACACATGAATTCTTATTGTCGAAGTGAACCCAGCGAAAGACTCGAAGAGAAGGAACAAAACCTGCATCGCTCATTTGCTTCCGTAACTCCTGCGCTGTGTTCATGGGATTCAGAGTGGTCACAACGGCGCCAAGCCATGTCACTGCAAAGAAAGTGATAGGAAACTCAACGAAATTGGTCATCAGAATTGCAACGGTTTCGTACTGTCGCACTCCCAGGACCCGAAACAGCCCCGTGGCCAGCGCTTGCACGTCGTGCTCCAGCTCCCGGTACGTGAGAGATCGGCCAGTTTGGGCGTCGACCAGAGCCACCTTGTCAAGGAATCGGCCGGCGAACAGGCACGAAAGCAGATCGACGTTCTCTGGGACCCGAACAGGCGGACGCTTGCTGTAGAACACGCCATTGCTGCTGCAGTATCCTGAACGGGGATCCACACCCGTAGGTAGATGTTCCATCGCCACTACAAGTCGAGCAAAACCTTACTAGAAGAGGAAAGACAAGGCAGAACTGGTTTTTTTAAGCTTCAAATCAAGAAAAAAATTAGTTCTATCTCTGTTTTTTCCAACCAATCACCACACTTTGCATTGACTTTACGGATAACTTAACAGTAATCTAAATTCCTGGGTTCAGGAAGAGGAAAGACAAGACAGAATTGGTTTTTAGCTTCAAATCAAGCAAAAACTAGTTCTACCTTGTTTTTTCAAACTAATCACCACACTCTGCATTGACTTTACGGATGACTCAACTGTAATCTAAATTCCTGGGTTCAGGAAGAGGAAAGACAAGGCACAACTGGTTTTTTTAAGCTTCAAATCAAGCAAAAACTAGTTCTACATGCCTCTGTTTTTTCAAACTAATCACCACACTCTGCATTGTGTGACTTTACGGATAACTCAACTGTAATTATCTAAATTTCTGGGTTCAGGGTTCACGTTCTGATCGCTATTGCCTGAATCCTGGCTATTGAATGCACTACCCGGCCTCCAACTGATGTAAGTCTGGAAAAGAGAAGAAACCCATGCCAGTTCATATGTTTCTGGAAGCCTTGTCGCCATGACACCATCATACGTAACAGTTCTTGGACTTGAATGGAACAGAAGAATGGAGAACATGAGTTACCAGTTAGTATAGCTCTGAAAATTTGAGTTAACCGAAATCAAAACCATCAAAACGAGATCTATCGTACATGCAGGAGCCGCCATGAAAAGTGGCCTCCGTCATACAATCCTGGATCGAGCCGCCTTTGTTGATTTTCACATGAAAACGTTAAATTCAAACGTCATCCGTGACTCCTTTTGGTTTCCAAAGCTGCATCTCTAGAAGCTGTATCCCTCTGGACAAGAGAAGAGACTGAGGGCCGCTTCACACTAACTTATGGCCGAAGGTTGAGAGGCCGTTGGTTTCCACCAATCAAATTGCAAGAAACCATGGTTTCGGCCTCTCGATCCTTCACACTAGAGGCCAAAGTCCAAAGGCCGTGGACCTTCAAAATTCTTACATGGCAACACTTTTTGAACAAGGTGACGGCCTCTCGAGAGGAAGATTGGGTCCTACATTTTGCAAGACCCGTCACTATGATCGAGAGGCCGTCGATTTCTTTTCATAAAAAATGAAACTATATTTTATTGCCTATTTTCAGTAGATTTCTTTGGACTCTCAACAAAGTTTGGACTCTCAATCCCACGGCCTCTCGACTTGGACGGCCATAGTGTGAAGCAGCCCTGAGAATCCAAACTTTGTTGAGAGTCCAAAGAAATCTACTGAAAACAGGCAATAAAACATAGTTTTCATTTTTTATGAAAAGAAATCGATAGCCTCTCGACCATAGTTTGGGTTTCCATTCCCGTCCGACCCAAATTTCGTTTCGAGAGGCCGTCGCCTTGATCAAAAAGTATTGTCACGTAGGCATTTTGGAGAGCGACGGCCGTTGGACTTTAGCCTCTAGCGTGAAGGGTCGAGAGGCCGAACCCATGGTTTCTTGCAATTTGATTGGTGAAAATCGACGGCCTTTCAACCTTCGGCAATAGTGTGAAGTGGCCTTAATACTACCCTAATGCCCTACGAAGTCTTCTATGTCACACCTTTGTCAACCACCTGTATGACTAAATTTTTGACGTGTAGAGACTCTCCAATCAACAGAGCAATCAACTCTTCAATGTCCTCATGCTTGCATTTGATCAAGGTAATCAACTATTTCTTCCTCATTTTTGTGTGTAAGGTCTGCTTTACATGGAGAGTCGAGGCCTTCAAAATCTGAAGCCAATTCACAGGAAATATTGGCTTAAGTCGAGGAGAGAGAAAGCTCTGACACAGTTCAAGGGAAGCGAATTGGGTTTCCATTTTGGTCTGACCGAATTTTCTAACCTTAGGCCATGTTAAATTTTGTCTTTAGTGCATTAAAATATAAATTCAGCACATTTAAATATGAATTTTAGGAAATGTCCTTGATTTCATCATGTAAAGGCCTTGGGGTTGATTTTGTGAATTGAATCAATCACGTTACATTTGCGTTAACCCCTAAATGTCCACAACCCTCTCTAAATTTGAAGTTGGTACTGTCCCAATAATTAAACTCATAAAATGAATCCAATCATTCGGAAGCAGTTCACTTTAACTTAAAGTAAGTTTATAAATTGAATTTATTAGATAAAATCACATGTACAATTCACTTTGAGCAGCAAGTCAAATTTCTAAACTTAGATTTCAAAAACCAAAGCTAAATTCCAAAAAAATAAATAAAATAAATAAAATAAAAATTCATTCATAATGTCAACATATCATTGGTTGGTATACATGAAGTTTTATTTGTAAAATAGAATGAGTGGCTTCATTAGGGTTTCTTTTTAGAACAATTTAGGCTTTAGGGTTTGTAGAATCATTCTTTTTTTGGGCTTAGAAGACATTTGCAAAATACTTTATAAGCATAGTTATAAGTATTTATGGTTATAAATATTTTTTGATGATTATTTAAATGTAGCTTATATCTCCAAAACTACACAAAGTAAATTCAATAAAGACTCAAATCGCAACTTTTGAATTTTCTACAATGGTCAACAAAGCCCTATGTCATTAATTTCAGAAAAAAAAAATTGAACACTTGTCAAATTAATAGAGTTATCCTTAAAGTCACCTTGTATTTGAATGACATATCTTGTGTTATGCTTTAACCCCTCAAAGCCCTTAAAAGCCAAAATGGCTTTTTGCTGTTTCGGGCAGCCTGGATGACGGGTTTAACTTTAGTATTTTGGGTTAAACTTTGGTGTGGGTGTGGTAATACATACATACTATATGTGGTAAAATTTGGGCAGCCAAATTCAAGTTTTAGAATTTTATTACGCAAAATTTTGTTTTCAAGTCCAACTGGGGCAACAAAAAAAAAAAAAAAATTAGTGTTTTTTTGAAATTTTTTTTTGGAAATATGTTTATAATTATACTACTACACACATTTTTAAAAAATCCAAGTTGAAAGTTTTAATTATTTTACATGGGCAGCCTTCAAAATTTACAAGAGCAAGCTTCAAAGTTTTTTGTAATTTTACATTTTTTTTCTTTCAAAAATTGTCAAAATTTGAGATTTAGGAATTTTTCGATTTTTTTTTTTTCTAAAATTCACAAACTCATAGATGTAACTTTTCACCGTTCACTTTTTTACTAAACCAAAAACCTTTAACGTAATTCAAGTTTTACCATATTGTGGTTTTTGAACCTTCTTCTGGAAAATAATTTGCATGAAGGCCAAAAAAGCATAACGAGTCTCTAAAATTTTGCATGGAGGTGCCTAACTTAGTTACCTACATGGAAAAAAATATGAGCAAAATGTTTGGGGTAATAATCATCAAGTCCCCCTTTGCACCATTTAGACTATGCCTTTTGGGTAAAGCCCAAAAAAACTTTTGAATCAACTTTGAATGTTATAAACTCACAAATGGTAAAGATCCAACGGTTGGAATTTAACATGGTGTTAGTGCAAGTAGTTGGGTTGAAGATCTTACGGTTGGAAGTACAAAAAAAGTTAAAACATATTGAAACATATATCAACTTCCACAAGGTGCTCAAAAATCGCAGTGTTTGGTTTTGGAGGTCCCAAAACACCTTGGGCCTTTAGGGGTTAATGTAGACAAATCTTTCATAGAAATTAATAGAAATTTACACTTTATTCATGGCATGCACTGTCCGTGGGAGTGGAATTGGTGACCTCTCCAATACTAAAGGAGAGTTTTCACAAGTTCCCCCAAACCTAAGGGGCTTTTCGTGAAAGAACCAACATAAGATTTAATAACCTTCCAAGAGCTGCCTTTTAGTTTCATCCACCTTTATATATGAAGTGACCAAGGTTTTGTAATTGAATGAACTATTGAATCAAATAAACAATTACAAAACACTATTGAATTGTGATTGAGTGAGTGCTTTTGATTACTGCTCACCGTGGTTGATTGCTCTTGCGTAATGCCACGTGCCCTCGTAGCTACGAATGTGTTGTGGAATATTCCACATCATTCTGTGGGGGGAAGGCAGCACTCACAAAGGCTACTGAATGTTATGAAAGAATTGATATTATTGGGACAGAGATTCCCCCACAGACTCAACAGAAGTCCCCTGTTCTTTTCCGTTAACTTAGCTCAATTGATTCAATGACACACTCAGCTAAGAACTGGAGTTTTAGGGTTTAAGCCTTTCACGGTCTTGAGCCAGTTGGGGTGACTGATCTACTTTGCTTTCGTTGTACAAGTGCTTCGCGTTTTTGCTGCTCACAGGAATTGGGTATGGCTGGGGCGATGCGCTGTGATGGAGGCGGCAGCACGGAGATGCACAAGTGGGCTCATTTCTCTCCCTTTTTGGATTTCCAATTTCAGGAATTAGGGTTTTGGGAGGATATATATGCTTTTTGGTAATATGTCTCGACAGCTGGAGTCGGTAATCTTGTGTGAAAATTTTCCGATCTTTGCGTTTTTGCTTTGCAATTTGAACTGGGGTTTATGAGTCGCCAGTGAACTGGGTTTGGTTATGGATTGAACAGAGCTGCAAGGGATGGCAGCTGGGACACTCTCAGAGCGCTTCTGGAGGTCCTGAATTCAACTTTTTTGCCCTGTTCTGAAATCATTGAGTGGTTGCCTGTACAAACGCGAATGTGTGTTGTATTGAAAGACAAATGAAGAATGCTTCAAAAATCCAATGTAGAGCTTGATAGACGCCTGCAATCTGTATTTGGTGCTCATATTTTTGGAGGCATTGCATTGCAGGGCAGGCTTTTGGAGACCCAAATGTCAGGGACAAGAAATCAAAGACCCCAATTCATGAGGTACACTGATCATAATTCATTTCTGAGGGAGGAAAGGCTTGCCAGTTATAAATCTTCTGTACATTACAGCAGAAAGCTTAGGGTTTTCTTTTTATCCTGATCATGGGCTGGATTTTGGTTTTTCCAGGCATGTGCGCAGGGGCATGAATCATGTGTGAAGTTGCTGTTGGATTATGGGGCACTAAGCTCAGCACATAAAACAAATGGTTTCACTCCCCTGCACTATGCGGCAGCTGGTGGCCATGTTTCTATTGTGCGCCTACTCATATCTAGGTAAGAGAGATTCTGGAATGTCGATTTGTTTGCACGGGCAGTTCTCTTGTTGAGGGAATTTGAAACCATGGCTTACAAAGTACATGTTGTGCCACAAACTCAACCCTCTCTAATTGCACTCTCTTAGGAGGGCAAATGGGTTTCTAAATGCAGTGTTCACAACTTGACATGCGGGAGTTTTTCTAATCAGATCTGTACACAACGGGATATACTGGGAGTGTGCCATTAGAGAGGATTGAGTGTACTGTGTTGGCAAAAGTGACTGTAGAATTGCTGCCCAGGGAGTGCACTCTTCAATTACTGTAATTATACACGTGCGTGCACAACAAGGGTATTATTTAGAACAAGCATGTACAAAATGTACTTATGGAAAGCATATTTCAATCAAACGGAAAGTAGATATACATGGGGCTTGGAGTTTAATTCCACATTTTTAACCCATGTGTAGATATGGAAATGTATTTTGAGGTTGTGAGATTTGTACATATATTGCTTGATTTTAGCCAAATAGAAAATGTATAAGGGGTGTTTTAATAAGGGGATGCACGCGCGTGATTCCTGGCTTTATTGAATAGTGCACTCCCTGAGAATTGCTGAGAGATACTTCATTATCAAACGATTGAATGGGGTTGGTATTCTGTTAACGACAGAGGCGCAGCAGTTGATGGGGGAGATCACAAAGGAGAGCGGGCTATCGATGTGGCTGCTCGAGCTGGATTCGTAAGCGTGGTGCAAGTTCTTCTGGAGAATGGGGCTAATCCAAACACTCAAACAAACAATGGCCGCAGCTGGTATGCACATTCTATGAAATCGCAGGGTTGAAATGGCGTCCTAAAGGTTGACATTCTCATACGTCCAACATGGTAATGGGTCGATAATCCAGTCACTCAAAAGCCAGCGTTGTCTCGTACCATGATAGCTATGATATGAATTCACTTGCATAAAGTGAATGATTTCATCTCCGTCACAATAGAGTTATCCGTAAAGCCAACCCCTCTTTCTTGATTTCTTGATTTCTGTGCTGTGTTTTCTATCTAAATTTATTTTGTGTCAGTTGCAAGCTTGGCATGAACAGTTCACTTGGTTCCCTTTTGGTATGGGGAGCATGGACTTTGTGATGGGTGAAACTCATGAATAGTGCAGACTAGCCTTGGGGGAGGTTTATGTTGCATTGGGGTGACCATGAATTTAATACGCCCTGACAGCTGGTCCTGTTCTAGCATGTTTTCAAACACAACATAAAACTAAGTTACACCGAAATCACCATATATTGTGGGTGCGTGAATGGAGTGGGTACATTCATCCATTTTAACAAATATTCATCCAAGTTGGATGAATATTACCACAGTATTTTGAAAAAACAACTGCTAATATAGCCTCTCGTAAATACCGTGGGTCACAGTATATGGTGATTTCGGTGTAGTTTTAGCAGCCTTTGAGAGTGAAGAAGGAATCTGCAAGAAAGTACTCTGAATTTTCAAAAACTTTCCTCTTTAGGCAGACTTTACAGATAACTCTAATGTGTGCTTGTTTCAATGAATGGACGTGCAGTATGCACACAGCGGCGTTGCATGGCCACGTGGATGTGTTAAGAATACTCCTGGATGCTGGGGGAAGCTCATCTCTGGCGGACAATGGGGGTGGCCAACCCATACACGAAGCAGCAGGAGGGGGGCACGTGGAGTCTCTGGAATTACTCCATTCCAGAGATGCCGATCCATCTGCTTGCGACGCCTGTGGCTGTACTCCTCTCCATCGTGCTGCCTCAGCTGGTCATGTAATGGCAGCTCGTTGGTTACTAAAGGTATGTTCTACACCTAATGGACCGAGTTCAATTCTAGAATCTGAATCAATTCCTCATATATTTTTATAGAGGAGAAGCCCCTGGTTGGGGTAAGTGAAGGAAGTGCCTCGAGTGATTGAAGTCATGTCTGGTTCTATGTTGGCTGCGCAGAAAGGTGTTGATGTGGAAGCAAAGGATTCCAAAGGTTCGACTGCTTTATACTGGGCTGCAAGCAGGGGGCAGGCAGACATGGTACTGGTTTTGATTCAGGAGGCAAAGGCCAACCCCTCAGCAGCCAATGTGTACCGTTCTCCTCTCCACGTAGCAGCAGGTAATGTTACCATGCCTGCCCAAAGTATAATCTCAGTCTCATGTGTAGAGGCAACCTACTTTACCGCTTCTATTAAAACTATCCTTTGGTTGTTATACCTACAAGCGTAGTTTGATCACTCTGAATGTAACAAACCTTGCTGTGGCTTGTTGAAGGATGGGGACATGTAGGAGTATGCAAGCTCCTCCTCCAAGCTGGGGCGGATGTGAATGCAATAGATAGGGATGGTTTAACTGCAGCCGATGTTGCCAGAAACTCCACGCAATATCCTGGACTAGCTGAGGTATTTTCCACCTGACTAGATCTTGCTGCGTAAGAATTTGCAGCTATCGACAGTGGGAGCCAAGACTCAGTATGATAGGATTCTCTGCCTAATTCCTTACAACATCAAGCAAGGGATGTCCTAACAATCTCAGTGATCAGCCGTCTCCTGCAAATCTCGTTTTTCAATCCAACCAAGTGGGAGTTCTATGATTGGTGGACAGATTGTTGAGGCTTGTCTCAAGCTTGCTTTAGCTTCCTGCATTCTTCACCAAAGTCAGCTCACCCACCGACTCATTGCAATCAGACTATCAGTAGTCATACCTTTTTACGAGAAGCATTTGAATACGAAAAGTATAATCATGTTTCATGACATTTTCTGACAGTCCTATGATCAGAACAGTTGAAGGTTCATTGTCTTAAAATTAGCCCTGTATTCTCGAAAGGGAAATGTCCGGTAAACCAGATATACTTTAATCTGGTGATCACGTTCTCAAGGAATTTAATGAGTCAACAGTTCAGGTATTGCACACGATTGGTTGTCAAGGTTGTGATATCTGCTTGAGCCTGACTTGCTAAATTGTGCGCACTGTAGGTCGATTGGTTGCATTCCGCCGTGGCAATGGCATAATATCGATCAGCGTGGTGCCATTGGTAACCTTACATCTCTCTCTCTCTCGATCATAAATCTTTTTACACATTTCGGATCCATTGCTTCCGCGGAACGAGCCCCCAACGAATGTTCCGAAATCCTTGCACCTTTCACCTCGAGCACCTCCCAGCGTTTTCGAAGCTCTCTCCTCACAGATCCAATTGGAGAATTGCTGCAACGTTTCTCTCTGCCTCAACCCGCCTTCTCTTTCCTGCCATTCTTCTTCCATGTTCTCACCCTCTTCGGACGCCGCCGCTGCTGCGGCTGCGGCTGCGGCGGCTGCATGTACCACTGGAGGCCCTCGCGCAAGCAGATCCCGCACATCTCGAAGCGTGCGCAGGTGCTCCTCTTCTTCCCATGCTTTTTCCTTCCCTGTCCCTCCCTTCTCCCTCGTTTGCAATGACTCCGCCCTCGCTCTTCCTTGCAGACTTCTGTCTGTCACACTGGAATTTTCTGTCCCCAGCTTGAGTAGTCGTCCCCCGTAGCCCATCCTGAACACCCAAAACCATCTCCCTCTCTATGCTCAAGCAACACGCCCTTGAGGGATCAGACTGTACCGTTACTTGGCTGTAACTGTTCTTTCCTGTGATGCCCACTTTCTCAGCCGGTTCATAGTTGATATCCATCTCATTCACGACCGCCTGAAACAGGGAACTTATAGTCATGTGACTTCACCTCACTTTCTTAACCCATTCAACACTGATTTCGAATATGCGTTATGAAATTTTTGATGTCGATGTGAAGATTACATCTATATGGTTGGATTTATCACATTTTGTATCAATGAATTGTAATTAAATTTTTGATTAACTTCTTTTGAAATTCATTTAAAAATCCCAAATCAGCCAAAAATAATTAAAATTTGTTGCAAAAAAATTGGAATAACATGCATTGCGAGATGGTATGATTTCCATTATTCGATTCTACTTATTTTGGAAAAATCATGTTTAAGTTCTCACTTTTTGAACTAAGAATGAAATTTGACATGAACCAATTCTATTATTTAGAAAAAAAAGTTACACCATATTTTGAAGAATTATAGTCAACTAGCACAAAAACCAAAGAAAATTTGGATGGATGAAAACCGTCCATGTATGTACTACTAGTAAAGAGAACTAAAATCTATTCATCGTCCATGTATGTACTGTAGTAAAGAGAACTAAAGGCTTAAAATCTATTCATCGTCCACGCATGCGCGTCAAAGGGTTAACTACTTTGACTGGGATTCCAGATTGGCCCAATCATAATAGACCCCAAACACAGGCCGGCCGAACTTCCTGCATAAGAGTCTTTACAAGGATGCCAACCCAAAAAAAAAAATACAAAATTCAGTGTAGAGAGCATGCAGGCATTGCAGGGTACTCAGTGAGCAGTACCTTGTGGTACTTTTCACATGACTTGAGGTGCTGGATTTCTTTTCCGTGGGTATTGAGGCACCTCCCCAAGGATGTCCATAAAAATTATTGAGCACGAGAAACTCCTCAACAATAGCAACACTGTATTCATCTTGGAGTAGCATTGATCTATGATAATGGAAGTTCAGAGCATGGTAGCATATGCCTTCTTCCTATACCTTTTGGTACCTTCCATAAGCTCAAGAAAAGGATCTAGGTTCCTTTTCCAAGGATGCTGACGTACTTCCCAAGAATGTTATGGAACATGAAGGCACAAGTAATTCCTGAACAGTGATTGATAAGGAATAGGAGGGATCTATGATAGACATGCAACGGTGGAAGTACACTCCGAAACTATTCGCTGTCTTATCTTTTCAGAAGTGCGAGCTTTTCAATCTGCTTCGTCAGCTCAGTACTGTAGTCTCGGTTCTGCCGAAGAGATCCTCAAAACTCCATACATTTGTTGGGGTTTCTCCCAAAGCTTGTGGCAGAGAATGAAGGCTGGGAGGGAGACCAGGACACAGTCAGTCAGTGCACAGGGACCAAGGGCGAATTCAAGTCAAGCATCTGCACACCGGCCAGTTTATTGCCACCCTCACCCTCAGTGGGCTGGGTGATGATGATGATACACAATTAATCATGTGATAGGGGTTGATCCCCCAGCACTGAATGTAAGTGATGATGGTTTCCTTCCTACACTCTCCTTTTTCTATGTACACTCGGATGATGAGTCTCCTCGGCTTCCCCCAAAAAATCAATCACAAGTTGTATTATGTGCTCGCTCTCACCTCGGCACTCTGCAATGGAAATCGCCCCCCGTTGGGCGTTGATTGAATATGTGTGCCTGTATGTGGCGGGGACGTCAAATCGACCAGGGTCTGTGGTAGGTCATACATTTGTACAGGCGACACCAATCAGTTGGAACTAATCTTCGTATCCACATCTTTGCGGAGTATGTGCACTCCGTAAGCAGTGAGCTTGAATTTTGGAGCGGCGGTGCAATTGTGCACTGGTCCTTCTCCCTCTGCACCACCTGCACCACCTGCAGCACAACACAGCCCAAAAAACGGGTCAATAACTAACTCCGTTTACAATACAATACACTACTTCTTTCCGAAGTTCTAATGCTAATTCAAACACCAGTATCCCTTAACAGACTACATTGGAACACCATCAAGTAATCCTCTGACTGAAGCAATTCAAGAATAGGAATAGCTTGCAGTCAGGAACATTCTCGATAACTCTCGTTCATCAGAAACCAGAAGTGGAACCCAAGTTCCTATCGATGGACTAAAACAATTCTCACTCACAAGCCTCTCTTCAGATGGCGATCCAATTACAGCGTATAACCCCCTCCCCAAGAAAAGTTCATTTACTCAATTCTGAGTGGCACATTAAATCACGGTGTAGCAATAGCAAACAATTTCTCACCCCAGCTGAAAACTAAAGAGATTGTTGCATTTCTAGGAAAAACACAGAAACAAAATGCTACCCTTGGCTTCTTCACACAAAAAATTCCTACCCTGTATGGCACGACGCTATATAAACGGTACATTAAATCATGGGTTCAGGACACTAGAGTTTAGCGAGATAACAAACTATTTTCTCACCCTAAACTCTAAAGAGATAGTCGCATTTCTAGGCTCACGTATGGAAAATAGAGAGACGAAATGGTACCCTAGCTTCATCATAAAACCTCCAAAACATGCTAAGACTCATCGAGCGTCAAAACTCCCACAACTGATTCGGGATTGTGAGGGTTTAAGTATTACCTGAGAGGAAGCACGATTTGAGGCACTTGGGGTGGATGTTGAAGTTGCACTTGTCGCAGCGGAAGCCGAGCTCGCCACCAAACTCAAGACACACGTCGCAGACGTAGCTTTTGCCGTGGTAAGTGCGGTAGCCGCAGGTGGAGAGGCGGTGCGGGTGAGCAGAGCAGAGGGGGTCGCGGGGGAGCAAAGCGCACTCAGGGTGGAGATCGAACTTGCAGTTGGTGCAATGATAGACCCAGCCATGGGTGGGCATGCGTTCGCCGCACAGATCGCACTGCAAGTGGCGCGGCGGGTACGGGGACTTCTTGAGCAGCTTGAGCGGGTACGGGTGGAAGCTGGTGATGATCCGCTCGCGCAGCTTGGCGCAGCGCGCGTGCACGTCGAAGTTGCAGGGGTCGCAGCGGTAGCTCCACTCGCTGCCGGCGAGGCGCTGCTGGCACCCGTCGCACTTCTTGCGCGACTGCGCGTGGCGGTGCGCGGGCTGCAAGGTGAGCGGGTGCTCGTGCGCGCAGCTCCGGAGCGCGGGCTGCAGCGTGCAACACGACGGGTGCAGATCGTACTTGCACGTCTTGCAGTGGTACGTGGGGCCTTCCCCGATCTTGAAGCACAAATCGCACACGAAGTCGCGCGTCAGGTACGGCGGCGCGTTGTGCAGCACCAGCGGGATGGTGGGGTGCAAGCTGCACGTCAACTTCGGCGCCGTCTCGCTGCTCGCCATCGCCACTCACATCTCCCCCAACACCCCAAAAATCCTTACAAACCCAAAAATCCCTACAACCCAAAAACCCCTGGCGTTTCAAACCAACCCTGCGCTTACCTCCTCCATCATCTCCATCAGCAACAGGGCGGACAAACCAAGACAAACCCAACTCTTTCAAACCAACCCTGCGCTTGCCTCCTCCATCATAGCTTAGCTGCAACCGAGGAGTAAGTTGAGTACGAGGAGAACAACAGAAACTGATAGAGCTGCAAGAGTCCAAGGTAACTTAGAACAGAACAGAACAGAACGTTCTAGGCTATGAGAGATCGGCCCACTGAGGCCGGAGAATGCGCAGAATGCGAATCTTTTTTCTTTTTTTTTTGCTTGGCAAGGAGAATCAAGTGACTGATGATGAGTGAGTGCGTGGTGGTGCTGGCGGCCTGACAGAGTCAAAGGGTGGAAGCGGTGAAGCAGGGTGACGTGTGTCCTGTCCACACAGTCAAGTCAGTCTATCATCCCACAGATGATGAGGAGATTATTACTTCCTGCACTATTAAGTTATGACTCTTCTCACATTGTCGAATCCTGCACCTGCGCTGGCGGAGCGCTGCAGCTGAGCCTGGCCTGTTGGTCCGGTCCAAACATCACACGTTTCGCCAATGGGATTGCTTGAATTTGGCACTTTAGAATATGTTCTTTATAGGGATACTGGGGACGGAGGCTCTACGGGTATGTTTGCAGTAGGGCGGACTTCCATGTGGGGATAGGTTGGGTGGAAGGCACTAGAAGACAAGAATTGAGGTCTCAAGAACCACCCATGTTCCACCCATTTCGATACAAATGAAATTTATACTCTAAGGTGGTTACCCCATTCCCAACTAGCTCCTTTTACCAACAGCTAGGGGCATTATCCGCAATCAATGCTGTAATGGTGTTGGTTGTAGCATGAGTTACAGTTGGTAATGGGTTCTCTCTTGTTGGTTTTAGTATATGTAAGTGTGGTTATGGGTTTGTTGTTGTTGGTTCAAGCATCTTTAGTGTGTGCAATACAAATCTCCTTTAGACAGAAAGAGGTGTACCTATATGACGTGAATGGGATGCGTCATACTTCAACTTTGAAAATTTGTAACTAATTCATTCTTCATTCAAAAATTATGTTTCAACTTGGGTTGGAATCTATTTCTTCTTGCCTACCTCTAAAAAATAATAATACTAAATAATATCAATGCCTCATATGCGTATTTCTTATTCAGTTGGGAATGGGGTAACCACCTTAGAATCCTCTTGTTTCCACCCATTTCGGTGGAGCTCCTCCTTTTGAGGACCGGCCATCCACTGCCCCCCTTACATGGAAGTCAGCTCTTAGAGGTGGTCTTAGAAGGCGGTCTTAGAGCATCGCCACCCACACACGCCAAGAGTCTGGCAGGCGCCAAGAGTGGATGAAAAATGCTAAGGGCCCTTCAAAAATGCCTTTTGGCCCTCTACATTGGCGCGTCAAGAAATGGCCCTCCAAATCTATGTTTAGTTGACTGAATCAGACATTCTACTTGTGATTGGTGCATTGACTATTTACTTGCACTTTTTGTGCTTGAGGGGCATTTAAGGGTGGAAGAGTATGATTTCAAGGGCTCTTCAAATATAGATGTAATATTTTAGCGAGTCACCTTTAGCGAGCATGGGTGGAGATGCTCTTACCACCTTAATAAAGTGTGTGTTCCCACCTACATTCTTTAGTAATTACCAATCCTACATGGATGTCCACATGGCACACTTTAAAAAATGGGTATTAGCTAACATTTAGGAGGACAAAAAATAATTGAGCGATAGTAGGCAATTGTTAAGGGAGCACCAAAATTGGAAATATTCCTAAGTTTTGAACACTTAAGAATGGTCTTAACTAATATGGCTTTTGAGGGGCCATTATGTAATCTGGCTATTATTGATGACACCTTTTCGAACCTTATTGATGACACCTTTCCTAAAAAGAAGGTATTCCTCCCAAAATTATGAAGGTGTTAAGTTTTAATTCACGTTCTTCGCAAAGGCCAGGTGCGAACGGGCCTTAAGGGCGGACTTCCATGTAGGGATCGGTTGGGTGGAAGGCACTAGAAGACAAGAATTGAAGTCTCAAGAACCACCCATGCTTCACCCATTTCAGTACAAATGAAAAATATACTCTTAACTTCTCCTGGTTTCACCTATTTCGATAAAGCTTCCTCCTTTTGAGAACCCGCCACCCATACGTGGAAGGAGGTCCTAACACACGAGCAAAGGGATGAAAAAGCATGTATGTGTTCTTGGGCTTCTTTGGAGAGGGTACGGGTAAAATGGAAAATATAGAGAGTTTCTCTGCACTCCATAGGGAAATTGAGTTCAGAAGAATCTTTGTTTGGATAATAATGTCATTCCACCTTTTTAGCTTTCACTCCACGTGTGGTTATTTATGAGTGGTTCATCAAGTTGTGAGAATCATGTGTAGGTGGGGGAGTACAACTTTGAGGGCCTTTGTTTTGGATGTAGCCAAGTCAATTGTTTTGTGTCTTGTTGAAGATGCTCTTACAGTAGGGTCCGACCTGAACTTCTCTTTATTCCATGTTGCCGTCTATATGGCACAAAATTGGCTCAAGTAAATTGAGTAAAGGTTTTTCTTCACCCCAACTTGGACCCAAATGCACCCTCACCGTTGAATCTCATGCATCTCTACCATCTATATGATCATTGGCTGAATGTTTGTCAATTGAGTTCAAGCCAACAATCGGGTAAGACTCTAATGTAAGGTGAGTCTAGGCTTACAGTAAGATAAACCACCCTTACTATTTGTGCACAATTTGAAAGTCATCCTATTTGTGCCACCATGTACAAGTAGTGTACATATCAAAATTTTAAATGTAAAACACTCATACATAGTGACCACAAAATGACACATATTGTCATATGGTAGAGAGTGGTTTACCTTAATCCTTAAATGCCCCAAGAGGGTCCCCCATCCAAAACCACCCCTGAAATTGCCTTGTTTTGGTTATTTTTGTTGATGATTTGTGAATGCTTTTTAAATCCTTTTTTCTTTTACATTCCAACTGTAGGATCTTGTACATCTAGGAGGGCTTATAAAACCATCTTTTAAATTTTCAAAACACCTGACTATACAATTTTAAGATTATAGCAAATGAAGTTGAAATTTTGAAATTTCAAACCTTGAAAAATCCGGGAAGCATTGCTTTGATAGGCTTCCAAATCAAAAAAAGAAAAAAGTTGAAATGATGTACCGTTTTTTACCATCATCAAGATAAGGTACATTGAATGGCATATTTAGTGTCCGAGTAGAATTGATGTCTTTTACCATAATTCCTTCAAAGGTGAAGAAAATTAGTGTCCCTTGACACTACATACGAGTTCGCCACTTGTCATCCTCACTTTCATTGAGAGTGCCATGTTCTTTTCAATGAGAGTAACATGAGGAGGCATGCCATATTTATTATAAAGTTGCCGTATGTCATTAGAACACTAAATTAATTTTATTTGTTACAAGGACGCTATATCCTCCTAAATTTAAATAGTGTCCGGTTTCCAAATAGTGTCTCCATACACTAAATACACCTTTTAGTGTAAGGTAGACGGTGGCAAAACCGCACAGATAAGGGTTTCATCTATATCCCGAAGTGAGAAAATTGTGAACAAAATTTAGAATTACTTGCAAGAATCAATGAGGCAGTTTGCAAGTTGTTGCGATTCAGAACCGGAAGTCCTGAATTATTGATAAATTGTCAAAGAGAAGGGTGCAAGATTCCCCATAAACACGCCCTAATTGTGCTATGCCCAAGTGATACTAAGATGAAAACCGTGCACCCCAGTGTCTAATGTCGATACACAAACTTGAACAATGCTGGGCGGGTTTGGGTATCACTGTGCACGGTTTTTTTGGTTGGACCACGGGCACGGGTTTAGCACACGCACGGATTAAGCACCGTCTACCTTAGTCAACAAGATGCATAACTCAATTTAAAAAAAAATCCATTCATTAGCATTTTTCCAGAGATCTTGTAATGGGTGGGGGTATAAATAGAAGCAAAAGATTTTAGCCAATTGAAATTGCATTATCCCCTTCAATTCTTCTCCAATTGAAAGAGCCCACAACTCATGGCATGGAATCCATGTGAGCTGAATAAAAGTTCTTTTGAAATGCCCAATGAATATCATTGTCTCATATGTTTAGGCAAACCTATTCAAGTCTTGAAGTTGATTTCAACATTGAGGTGTTTCACTTCAAATAATTCCCGTAAGTGGAGTTTTGGTCGCATGAACATAATTCCAATTGCATTGGAAAGAAGTTAAATAGATAGATAGATAGATAGAAACTCCGGCCCTCTTTCAAGGCCGGCGTGAATAAAGTGTCCGTATGTAATGTCAATGACTCAGGGCAGTCCAGGAAAATGGACAGAGGACAAAAAAAAAATAGTCTCGGGAGCTCAGGGTTTAAAGAAACAATTTCAAGCCATTCTAGTGTCTGGTTAAGCGGTTGCTCAAACCATCCAATAAAAGGTTAGACTCTAGTACCTATACCTAATTTGGTCACTTTGAAAACTGGTTCTAGTTTTTGATGTTCAAGTTGTCATTTTAAAAAAAATATTGTTAGTAAGGAGATTCTAACGCAACTGATCATATTGTGTGTTCAGACATTGTATGCGAAATTGTATTGAAAAGTTACAGTACAAGGCATTCAAAGTTTTCTCGTAAATGACTTAAAAAACACAAATTTTGATCACCAGTAAAAAAAGGTGGCACTGTCGAGGGAGATGCCCCGCAAGTAGTGCCCAATTTCACGCATGCATAGTGATTTTACCTAGGGAGCATCACCTTTTCTACTAGTGGATATTAATGTTGTATATGTGACCTCCAGGGAAGTCACAGTGTTGCATCCACTTTCAAAATGTTAGCGATGTAAGACACACTTTCAATTTATGTTGGCTCCAAAAACATATATTGAGGATTTATGTCTCTCTATTTTGTTATGTAAATTCTCAAATACAATATATATTCATCATTGAAGATTGTCCATGTATTCATATATGCACCATGTTTAATTAGGTGTGGTTATGGGTGTTCTCATGATAGGGGCGAGTGAAAAAAGTAGTCTAAAGTGATGAAATTTTGAAGATAATGGACTTTGAATAATTCTAGTTAATTTTTTTGTACATGATGGATGTATGAGATTTTGAAGGTTTGAGGATATGAGGGATATGGGCCACACAATGATATATTTGGCTCATTTTATTTTTGGGTCAGTGCCCCATTGCAACCAGGATAGTAGAAAATATGAAAAGTAAAGTTTTTATAGTAAGGGGAAGAAATGTGCATAAGGTAGAGGGCTCTAAACCGACCACAGTTCCAAATCCGCACTCTACCAAGGACGAACATTTTGAAATTTTGGATGTACCCATGATGAAGAGCACCACTTTAGAACCCATGTCATTTAATTTCAACTTCAG
Organism: Pohlia nutans; assembly: GCA_022496805.1. Taxonomy (NCBI): domain Eukaryota; kingdom Viridiplantae; phylum Streptophyta; class Bryopsida; order Bryales; family Mniaceae; genus Pohlia; species Pohlia nutans. The sequence continues at coordinate 10,227,709 of CM040086.1, forward strand.
ATATTCATAACTAATTTTAGAAACATCCAATTTTTTTGATTCAAAGTATATTGGTCTTTGCTTGGATTTGTCTTCCAGTGAAAAATCATGCTCAGTTCTCCTGTGTCCTCATAAATTCACAACCCTTAAAGTAGCGAGTTTAGAGCCACCTACCTTAGATTGAAAGGGAACCTTCGCCCATGATACATTGCCATCATTTTTTCATGACAATGCAGTTTTGATTTCATATGAGCATCGGATTTTTGAAAATTCACCACTTAACCTCTAACTGCTCGACCATCCATTTTTTGGACAATGTATAGATTTCATCGATGTTTTCCCATCTGTCATGAACTTTTTGCAAGGAAAAAAAAATACTATAAAATTCTTTGACAAGATAGCTTCATGCATGTGTGATTCAATCAGGAAAGAGGTATATTCAATTAGTTCCAACGAGCCACGTTCCGTAGTCGCAAAAAGACATAACTGGTTGTTCATTTTTCAATCACAACCCTTGATCTTCGTGATCCAATAATGTAGGATGCAAGTTGAAAGAAGAGAAGGCTATGAGTTGCAACTTGTGATGGCAATGGTGATGGGTTGCCAATGGGATGGAGCCATCTTGGTTTTGAAAAGTCAACAACCAATTATGATTTGTGAAAATTGTATGCCTCATTTCATGTTGCATTGATTCACCAAAAGTTTCAAAGATTTAAGTCTAAATGTGCTCTTGAAAAGATAAACTCATAAATTAAGCAATCAAAAAATCTCCAATAATCACTACATTTAAACTATTACATTTCAGCCCATCACAACAAATTCAAAAATCATTAGGAGAAATCTGGGGTCACAAAGGGGCCTTGGCCTTTGGCACGTGCTGAAAATTTGAGGCAAAACCGTGCGCTTTACACGGTGGCACCAATGGTGCCACCGTGGTACCAGAAGTGCAGTTCCGTGGGTCGAGCCAATCGACGCTGGCAGCACTGCCGACACTGCCAGTACTGCGGCTTCCGACGCTGTTAGCGGGCAGCGACCTGCACCAATGGGTTTGCATAAAGAGGGGTACTTGGGCAGCCGGTTCACCTACCACGGGCTGTCTTACAGGGCCCCTTTGGGACCCAAAATTTCTCCTAATGGTTAGGGAACTTTGGAATTTGTAAAACTTACATTTATGAATTTGTCTCAAGCATTTTGTCTTAACCCCTAAAATTCCTTGACCGTATTCTCACAAAAAACCATGAAAAACTGCAGCATTTGGAAGTTGCATAAGAAATCATATGTTTTTTAGTTTTTTCATCATTTAACCGTAAGATCAATACCCAACTTGAATTTTCATGTGAGCACAAAATTTGAGAGCAAAATGACCATTAGATTCTTAAATTATAAGGATCGAAGTTGCAAAAGAAGATTTTTTGGAGTTCAATCCGGTGACAAATTTGAACTTTAGAAGTTAATATCTTTTTTTTGAATGGGTTAGAAATTAATTGAATGGCAAGGCCATGTTAACAATTGAGTTAAGTCTTCAAATATAAAATTGTGTAAGAAAAAAGCTCATATTAATTTTTTCATAAAACAATTATTAGAAGTGGGTACAGAGTGAAGGAAAAAGAAAATCATTAATAAGTTTGACATGGAATTGTAAAATGTCAATCTTAACGGTGAGAATGTTGTACTTGGAAATCTTCACCTGGTGCCTTTTATTTCATTAAAAAAATATTGAAATTTGAATTTAGAAATGAGCTTCAAAGTTTTTTTGGTCCAAACTGCCCAAAAAACAGATCTCCTCGTAACTTTTATCCCATTGCTCAAAATGGGTAGATTTAAAGCTTCATTTGTAGATAAAGATCAACCAATCATGAATCAAAAAAGAAATTTTGAAAAAGAGTAAAAAATAAAAAAATTCTTGCTGCCGGATCTTGCTTCAAAAACTTCAAATGCTTATAACTTTTGCAATACTTATCGGAATGACATGAAACAAAGTGCGACATGTAGAGTGTAGTTTTTGGAAGCTACACTGAAATTTTCATTGAAATTTTTAAAAGTATGAGGTCCCTAGAGGCTGCCCAAAAAGTGGAACGACCAGAATATGGTCGCTCAGAATTTTAGGGGTCAAGCAAAAACATGTCCAAAATAAACGTGCGCACTAAAATGACTTCCAAACATTTAGAAAAATGTGGATTGACATGAAAAATTTACCATAGTAACTAAACTTCAAGGAGAATCTAGCTCAACAATTTTTATTGAAAAGTGACATTGAATGAAGGAGTTACAAGCCCCCAAAGTTGTAGCCATCAAAATGCACAAAAATTGATAGGAAAAAGGACCCATGATTTCAAATGATTTCCAAAAATCCAATACATCTTTGATTGATCTCTGACATCATGCGCAGGGGGGGGGGGTGTTTCAAAATTTTGTTGAGATTGAACATTGAATGCAAAAGTTATAGCTCTACGTCGTGAAAGTAACTAAAAAATGTCCAAAATATAGTATATTTTCAAATTTTAGTGCTATTGGTTGGAATTGTATCTTTCGTTTAACACCTAAAGGACCACAACTATGTTTCTCTCCAAACACTCCAAAGCATCCCTTCTCATAAAAAGACAAATAACTTTTGATCTAAAACCTTTTTGACTGATCCAACCTTACGATATTTCAACCAACTTGAATTTATTGCAACCTAAAAAGTTTCAACCGTTCACGGTTCTTCAATAGTAAGATTGTAAGCTTCAAAGTTGATAGCATTTTTTTTTTGGGCTTGTTGCCCAAGTTTGAAACTTTCTGAAAATGCCCAAAATGCAAAGTTTAGTCTCAGATTTGGTAAAATGAATATGGCAGTTGTGTATATGGGGGCGTTAGCTCATTGTGTACAAAAATTCAGATGCATAGCTCATTGTATGAAAATTTTCAAGAGGTGCCCGCAATTAGGTTTTTCACCTTCGCATGATTGTATCTTTTGATCTATACATCATCTAGGTACACAAATTATCATCCCATCTTTGTTACAAAGCGTAGAATCACCACCAAAAATCTAAATAATTGACGATCAATATTCATTCCATACTAAGCTGACCGAACTTGGAAAATTAGCCTTGGTCCTTTAGGGATTAAGAAGAAAAATGAAGCAAATGAATTGATGAAAAAAACAACATTACTTTCTCCAAACAATAAATTTTGTAACACTAAACAATGTAGAGGTGTTTGACTTTGAAACATTCCCCTAAGAGGAGTTTAACTTGAATTGGTATAATTCAAATTGGGTTGAAAAGAAGACTTGATTTTTTGTTGGAAAATAATTTTACTTTATTCAAAAAATAAAATAAGAATTGGCCTCGAGTAGCCCCTAGAGAAGGGCAAAGACCACAAAACGATCTCGGGCTTTTAGGGGTTGATTATGAAATGTAAGATGCTCGTACATAATGGTCACAAAATGACAAATAGTCACATGGCATAAACAAGGTGATTCACTTTATGTTATGTACAGTCGGGTACAACATGCTTACGAATTTTTCAATCACTTTTCACTAGAAAGTTCAACAATGTTTAGGAAGCTCTAGCATGCTAAAAAATGAACCGATTTTGAAACCACAAATTGCATTGGAATTGCAATGAAGCGTGCTTCAACTGCATGGTAAGTGAAAAAAGAATAATTTAAAATCATTCAACAATTTAGATTTCTTTTATACACTATCTATCATTTCATAGTGAACCTTTGGAAGATAGTCAAAGATTTTTTGCATTTAAGTACAAAATAAGTAAGAAATCATACAAGTAGTTCAAGGCGTGTGGAATCAACTATCTCTAAACCAATTGTGAAGGTACATTTTAATATATACCATTAAATACAAGTTGTAATTTTTACAAATGGTAGCAACATTAAATGGTAGATAGCATATAGAAAACATCAAAAAATTGTATGATTTTCAATTACATAAGTGTCTATATAATGATGATAAAGTAGACTTTAGTGCAATTCCAATGCAATTTACTATTTGAAATTCCGTTCATTTTTTAGTATACATGGGCCTTCTAAAATCTCAATTGGATCTAGAATTCGTAACCATCTTGTACCCGACTGTACACTACTTCTTGCTAATAATACCACCTGCACTAATTGATTTAAAAAGGGTATAAATTTTTGTGCAACATGAATCTTTCTACCAACTATTTTTACAGAGTTCTTCCTACATCTGTAGTTTCAATCTCTTTTCTTGATAAAAATATTCATGTTTTATAAAATGTTATAACCTCAAGTAAATAATTAGTGTGGGTGAGTGGCACTCACTATTAGCAAAAAAAGTAGTATAGGCAACTGGTTTGTGGATACCAAGGCAAGTGACTGAGTGCAACATGGAGGGCTCTCGTAATTGCAGGTTTGCTATTTTGGTTTCCGGTGACTACCGAGGAGCATTGGAAATTGAAATGGGGCACATTCCCACTACTGAGTGCATGAATTGGGAATTTTTGGGGTTTCTTCCAGATTTGCTATGATTTGTTGTCTGTTTTTTTAATTTATTAAAAAAATTGATTTAAATAGAAATGAAGGATATAATTGGTTTGTTCCGGAAGGATCGGTGTTTCAGGGAATAGTGGGTGCAAAAGTTGGATTCTTACAGCAACTAACTTTTTTTTGTTTTTTTGGGTTGGTTGCCAGAGCAACACACCCTGGAATTAGCCGGCTAGGGCAAAAAAAAAAAATGGACAGAATTCAATAATAATAATAGTAATAATGATGGATAGAATTCACATATCTATGCTCATCTACAAAACTCTCATAGGATAAGGAACTTTCATTCAAATATTGGCTATTTTAATATTCTTTTGACAAGGTTTAAAAAAAATTTCCACTCATTAATGTAAAGGCATCCACTCCCAAAATCAAATAAGATTTTAACAAAACTTGTTAGAAAAGTTTGTAGCACCTATTTACAATCACTTGATTCTTTAGATCTTAGAGTGCTTTTTATTATTATTATTATTATTTATTTTAAGGAAGAAGCCATATTTAAAAAGGTTCTTGGTAATATGGAATGCTATAAAGAGATTAGAATTGTACAAATTTGTTCTATACTTGATTGGTCTTTCTGTAATGAAATTTAAAAAAAATAAAATCAATACTGCACGAATCAAATTATAACAATTATTTGAAAGTATGTGCATGTTGAAATTGCAAAAATGTAACAAAAGTTCTAAATGATTGATATGATTGTAGAGGGAACTTGCATTTTTTATCCTTTGAATCAATATTGAATGTAAAATTATCCTTTCACACCTCTTTGTGCACATTGATGGATTTCTATTGCATTTGAGTTCAACTAACAAAATGAAGCTTACCAAGTCTAGTTCCTAATTCAATTTGATTTTTTGGAAAACTCTCAAAATTGAGTGTTTTATTGTAGTTACAAGTACGGTGGGTATTACCATGGTACACTAGTACACCATGGTAGGGAATCTTCACCATGGTAGGGAATCTTCTAAAATTTAAATACATGGATGATTTTCCTTTACTATACTATTCTTCATTGTATTTTACACCTAGGGTGAAAAAATCGGAAGTTTTGAGTATATTTTGTAATTAATGAGTTTTCTTTACAGCTACATCAAAAAATCATGGTAATTTCAGAATTTCACCATAATTTATGAAAAGTTCGTGATTTGTAGTGAACATATGAGAATGAACTTTAGTCCAAGGTTTCACTATACAAAAAATGCCATATCAGTCCAACACTGCAATCTGAACTCCAAAATCATACGATTGTCTTGTGACGAAAATTTCCTGATAACACAATATGGACATACCTGTGAAACTCAACCGCAAAACTGCGCCGGTACAGGTTAAGAAGACTCTCCAGTAGTATTTTTGCAGATATTTTTTGTTCATCTGTCTGTTGTTAAAATACCCCTATCCTTGCCATCACCATGCAAATTCCCTAGTTCCATATATAAACTAAAAGGTTCCTCGGAAGCAACAGGAGCCGAGTCGTTTGGTTTCTACTAAGCTAACGAGTTCTCCCACTGCTGAATACAGATGAGGCTAAGCTCTCTTATTCTATGGAATGGGTGACGAATTTCAATGACAAAACTTGTTCTTTCTGTTTCCTAAGTATACACCCACAGTAATTGATTGCCATTACAGTAATAGTACATTTTTGCTCGACCAATACCGGCTCCTATCGTCGGCGATCAGAAAGAACTGAGTCACTCCAAGATAACATCAACTCACGAGTAGCATTTGGTAGTCCTGCACATAATAGTACACGTTAGACAAAACCACTTTATATTACTATTCTATAAATAATGTTAATGTTTTACTTATCATATTAATTCACTTTCATTCAATTTAATCTATTAAAGTAAGACAAATCAATGACATACCTTGGACCAGGTCTGTCAATACCGTACTGGGATTGAACTCTCCTTCTACCAGCCGGTAAATGTCGTATAACTGTCGTCACCCCCACATGTAATGGAAAACTATTAGCAAACAAGAAGATGTCTAAAAGCTCGGAGGCTCCATGATTTAGTAGTTGATTTCCTCGAGCTAGAAAATAGGCATAACGTGCTACGAATATGACAAGCATCTCAAATGCCTCAAATCATTCTCACAATGACTAAACTTCAAGATTGTCCTGTAGCAATGGGCACTCAAAACTCCAGGAAAAATGCTGAAAATGTTGTGAAATGAAAGAGTCTTAGCCCACCTCACGGACATGTAACCGGGAGTCTTCTGTGAAAGCCATCAGCAGTTGACGCCGCAGCTCTGCGTCTGTGGCAACCACTCTTGCACCGTCTTTGATTGTGTCCGTCAGGTCCAATTTTCCACCAACCGGTTGTTTCGGTCTTCCAACACTACTTCCACAGGACGTGAAAACACTAGCGTGAGTCATCAAGTCACTGAATGCAATAAGAATCAATTCACTCATAAACTTTACTCCCTCCGTCCCAAAGTTATTGTCATGTTTGAAAGTCATGTTTGAAAGTGCTTTTTTAAGTAGGTCAAAAAATACTTCCTTGTGGCTAATTTTATTTAGGTTGCAATGAACACATGCAATGTTCTTCAATCATTCTAGTGACATAATTTGGAACCTTTTTTAATCATGTTTCTTACAATATGACCTACTTAAAAAAGCACTTCCAAACATGACAATAACTTTGGGACGGAGGGAGTACTTTGGAAATGGGCACATGAAACACTCTTAAAACCGACTTTCAAAAAATCAGCGGTTATGCAATCAAAGGAACATAAGCCCCTTGAAATAACTCATTTAGGAAGCTTCAATGACAGTAACAAAAGGTACCAATAGAAAACATAAAATTGTACCTAGATTTCTGAACAATAGAAATATGTTTTGAAAGTTACTATAAGCTTCCCAGAGTGGACTTTCAGTTTTTTAGATTGGGCACTTGGGGGTTAACCCTTAAAGGTCCAAAGAGCCCTTTCCGACCAGTATTATACACCAATATTTCATTGTATTTGGCATAGTTCCAAACCTACTATGGGTTTAAGATCAAAAGTGAAGTTAAAGTTCACGTTCACATGATTTTTAATGAGTTATTGGGGTCTCAATTTGGAACTTTCTATTTACAATAAATGTCAAATATACGCCACCGTATCTACTATCCCCATCAGCCCTTTTAAGGGTTAAGTGATTGGGTACCTGCTGCCGTTTGTAGAAGTGGGTTGGGAGCCATTGACAGGAAGATTACGATTCATCATGGTCACTTGCTCCCTGGCTAGAACAATGAGATTCTCCAGTCTTTTCCATTGGAACAGACCATCCTTGAACAACACCTGCAGAAGCCGCTCCCGCAGAGCTGGATCAGGGTCAGTCAACAGTCGTTTGGCTACATATGGATATGCCACCTGCAATGCACAGCAACCACCGTGTGTAAGTTTCTAGTATTCTTTCAGATCCAGATTTCCAGTTCAAAATTTGAAATGAAAATGGAAAATGCGGACCTCCAGAAACTTGAAGTCGGGTGAAAGCGTTAAACAGATGCCTTCTTGCGTCAGCAATGACCGAATCACTAAAGAAAACCTCTCCGGGATTCGAATGGGATATTGATACACAAGTTGATTGAATTTCCCTGCATGCATATACAAGAGGGCAGGTTGTTACAGTACTCGCAAGAGAAAGCTTTCATGCTTAACCCCTAAAGGACCAAGGATTCATAGTTTTAAAATGACAAGTTTTAACGATCATATTGAGAAAATTATAATATGAATGGGTCCAAATTCTATATCACTGGAATTAGTGAAGAATATTACATATGCTGAATAATTTTTTTATAAAAATTAACAAAAAAGAATCTACATAAAACCTACTCAAAATTACTTAAAAAAAAAGGAGCCACCCGGTGGCCTTATGGTCCTTTAGGGGTTAGAAAAGATATATCCAGCAGACTAAGTTGCCCATAAACTCTTGATCATGAGAGTAGCATGATTTCTAATTAACGTTTTGAACAGAAATGTACGATGTGAAAAATTGTAGATACTCACCGGTAACAGAACGGAAGTTGAAGTCTGCCAAACCTTTGCCGGTTGAGTTTTGCCAGATAGCCTCTAAAGCTGGAACAATGGGTCTTACATCAGTGCCAGGAGCAAGAAAACCCAGCCTGGTAAAATCTCCTGCCATCTCCAGATAATCCTCGTTTACAGCGTGCACAACTGCATCTATCAATATTTGTTTATTTCTCTGCCAGTGACACCACCAGGAAGAAGATAATCAGACTCCCAGTTTTACAAGCTTCTCATGTCATAGGTCCGAACAAGCAAACCATCTTACCTTTAGTGACATTAATAATATAAAGACAGATAAAAACAAATAGACCTATTGCACTATTATTTGATTTAAATAAGCACCCGGTTTCTCCAAAATGATTCAGAACTTACCTGACTAAGTTCTGCAACGTTTCCGAAGTCGACGTAGGCAATTCGACCATCTCGCATAGCAAAGATGTTGCCAGGGTGTGGATCTCCATGAAATAGACCAAATTCTAACAATTGCCGTAAAGCAGCACTAACTCCTACAGTTATAAAAGCCTCTACATCAATGCCTGCATTCTTAATACCCTGCAGTAAATAAAATTAATAGACTGTTAGAGCCTAGCTAAATTTGAAATGGGTAGCCTACATTGCAAAGTTGCATACAACAGGAAAATAGGGGGTAAAAAAAATAGCTATGTGGCTCTAAAGTGACTGTTCTTCAAGACTTTACATAATACGAGGATGACTGTCCAAAAACAAACACAGCATGGTGTGAAAGCTGAAGTATTAATGCTCGGACAAAACCCATTGAGCCTTAGTTCAACAAATTTAAAGCCTAAAGTTGCACTGAAGAGTGATTCACTAACCTGTGGGTCAGTGCATCGGATGCCATCAATCCATTCCATGACAAGCACTTGCTGTCCACTCAGCTGTTTGTATACAAGAGGGATTTTAACAGTTTTATCTACCTTAAAATTCTCATAAAAATCCTCAATGTTACGGGCTTCCTGCAAAACACGGAAGTGCAGCACAATCAATACAAAGATAAGTGGATAAAATGATAGTCCATCAAAACCATTAACCGGGGGCGAGAAAGCTTACGAGGGTGTAGTCGAGCTCTTCCAGAAGCTTTTCACCAAATTCATCAACAATAAGCTCTGCGTTGCATCCCAGTTTCTGGACACTGAAGGGATTCAAGAGAGATGCTAGATTCCGAAACAGAAACAAGTCTCTGATGATAATTGGTTCAATATTCGGTCTTAGCACCTGTTCACCACCGAAGTACATTGTTAGCCAACACTCTCAGGAGGAAACTAATAACAAACATAAAAAGAATAAGAGCTTTCAATGAGAAAGTATTTGGAACAACAAAACTACTACTCACTTTAATCGCCACTTCCTCCCCGGTGCTACGAAGAGTCCCGCGATAAACTTGACCCAGACTGGCAGCAGCAATTGGCGAAGCCGAGAGTTTGCTAAACACTTGCTCAAGTGGCACTCCCATTTCCTCTTCAATAATCTTGAATGCAATCTACAAATTGACATTGAACACATAAGGTGAGTCAAAGGAACAACGAGCTCCTGACTATTTACTTTAATGAGGCTACAGCAACATTAGAATATTGCAACCAAAAGATTGAACACAATACCTCGTTAGGAAAAGCAGGTACATCGTCCTGTAAAACACAAAGTTCATTCATGTAATCCTCACGAATAATATCTGGTCGGTTGGCCAATACCTGTATAATAAAATCACACACAATTAATGATATCTCACCAATCACCTGAAAGTATACTCCCTCCGTCTCAAAGTTATCGTCCAACTTGTTTGCTTGGTATTTCTTTGAGCCAATTTCATTGATCATATTGTAAGAAACATGATTAAAAAAGGTTCCAAATTATGTCACTAGAATGATTGAAGAACATTGCATGTGTTCATTGCAACCTAAATAAAATTAGCCACAAGGAAGTAGTTTTTTGACCTACTTAAAAAAGCACTTTCAAACGTGACTTTCAAACATGACAATAACTTTGGGACGGAGGGAGTACTACACATAACACCAAAGATACCAGACTAATATAAAATAATTTCTACGACCTCGATTCGCATAAGAGTGGAACAATTATGGGACTACCAAAACATTGGTCCAGAGTGGCCGCTTGAAATAAATCATTGAGGAATGCAAAGGAAAGGACATGAGCCTTGGAAAGGGTGTCGGTGCTAGTCTTACTTACTTGTCCAGCTTTGATAAACGAGGGACCTAGGTCACAGAGAAGAGTCCGAAGCTGGGCAGCACGGAGTGGAACCATCTCCTCACCGCGTCCAACAAGACAATCATAAGAGATTTTGGCCCAGTAAAATCCCAGCTTGGTGATGATCTCGAAGCCTCGACCCACTACTGAAAATAAGGCCCCGGGTGACTCCAATACTCTTTCCCGCACCTGGGCCACAACACACATCAATGCCAAACCTCCCAATGTTAATAATAATGTACACCAGATTCTATCACGCCCACATTACTATTACAACATATTAAAGAAAATTGTAAGGCAGTAGGAGGTATTCCAGACTTCAAAAGCGAATAAAAGAGGGAACTAATTCTAAGGATGGATTTCCTCATTCACTTTTTATGTTAACCCTGCCTTGCAACCTTTGCAACCTTTGCCAGAATGACTTCCAATTCTGATTCATAAAAGAAGGCACCAGAAGATACACGTGATACGCAGATTGCCCTTCTTTCACTTCCACCTTTTTTATGTTAACCCTACCTAGCGAGCTTCCCTGCTCTGCATTTAACTCTTTACCAGAAAAACTTTAAAATTCTAATTCATACAAGAACACGAATTCACGCACCAAAAGATTCACATGATACGCAGTCTATCCTTGAGGTATCCATTTTTATGTCAACGAGCTTCCCTGCCCTGGATTAAACCCTTTTAAATTCATACAAGAACATGAATTAAGGCACCGTGTGATACGCAGATTGCCCTTCCCTTCACAGCCTACCTTGAGGTACCCGCTTTTTTACGTTAAGCCCTGCCTTCTGCTCTGGATTAAACCCTTTACCAGAACAACTTTAAATTCTAATTCATACAAGGACATGAATTCAGGCACCAAGAGACTAATTGCGCTTCCTTCATCTTGAGGTATCCACGTTAATTTATGTTAACCCTGCCTTCTGCTCTGGATTAAACCCCTTTGCCAGAACAGTTTTAAATTCTAATTCAAACAAAGACATGAATTCAGGCACCAAGAGACTAAGTGCGCTTCCTTCACAGCCTGTCTATCTTGAGGTATCCACATCTTTTTATGTTAACTCTGCCTTCTGCTCTGGATTAAACCCTTTGCCAGAACAACTTTAAATTCTAATTCACACAAGAGCACGAATTCAGGTACCAAGAAATTCACGCAAATTGCCCTTTCCTTCTCATCCGGTGAGGCCGATTTCATTGAATGACCATTGCCTTCATTTCTTCGATCAAAAGCAAGAATCAACGAGCACTCACTCACCCTCTCAGGAGTATACTTGCGGAAGGGGTTGCAGACGCCGCGCTCGAGCTCCAGCTTCTCCATCGCCCCGGACGACATGGAGTTCGACTGCACCAACCGGTTCAGCAGAATCCGCTGCGGATTGGTAACCGTCGTCGTCTCAGTTCGCACCCCGCTCGCCACTTTCGCCACAACTCGACCACCGCGCCTTAAAAGCCCACGCCGGCTCACCCTGCTCACCTCGCGCAGCAAGAGGGCTCTGCCATGGCCAGAAATCCCAAGCTCCCGCGACGCCATCGCCGTTCCATCCATGGCAACAACACTCAGCCTTCTCTTACAGTCTCAAAAACCCACTACACTACTCAAGAGTTGGAATGAATCAATCTATGCACACTCGAAAAGAGAAAAGAAAGGAAAAGCCAGAGCCTTGTCAGGTGGGCAAAAGTACAGTGGGGCGGAGTAGTGATTGGATAAGGGGTGTGAGGTCAGTGATTAATGATGGCCTTGAAGCACTTTACGTGAGAGAAATGAGAGAATAGGAGACGTAAGCGGGAGTGCGGAGCGGGGTGGCATTGTGGGATTTGAATGGCATTGTGAGAAATCCAGTTGTGCGCATGAGAATTGAGCACCAGTGACGCGCCAGCATCGATCTCGAAGGGCCTACTGCGAGGAATTTGATAAGTTAGTTCATTCATTTCAGCGAAAGGACAAAAAGAGTGAGTGAAGAATTCGTGGTGGGTGACGACGACGAGGACCACGGGATGATCGGACGGGTTCCTTCAATGGGGAGTCTCCACGTTCCCTTGTCCAACTGTGCGTGTGAGATCATGTGGTCTCTGCCCACTCTAAAATGAGGTACCTCCACGTCCCCCATGTGGCTATCATTAGATCCAACTTCCTTGGGTCAAGTTTCTCACTAAAAGACAAGATTTGGGGGCTTCCAGGACCAAGTTTCACATTTCAAGTGAAATTTTGAGGGAAAAAAGCGGTGAGCAAAAGTTGTCATGGTAGGGTAGCCAATATATCTCGCTAATATATCTCAGCCTCCATGAAAAAACTAAAAGGGTTTAAAATAGTCATTTGGGACCCTATGTACTTTTTTGACAGGTGCGATGAGATTTACACTTTGGTGACATTTATTTTTAGACACCCCAAAACTCTATTTTCAGTCCTTTTAGTTTTTCCGCGAAAGGTGAGATATGTAGCTACAGGTTGGGTTTGTCGTTTCTTTTTTTTCATTTCGTAAATTCTGATGGTGATTGAAATAAAAATAAAAATAATTCTCAAAATATGAATTATAAGAATATGGAAAACTTCTTAAAGAAGTTATTTCGGAACAATTATTCATAGTATTTGGATCCAAATGTGTAAGAAGATGTATGTTGTTCTGCCTTAAATGTGTAAAAGGTTTAAAATGATTCCAAGAATATTCAAAAGGATTCCTAAAGGATTCCAAATATCCCAAAAAATCTATATTCGATGCATTTAAACATTTTATGTAATTATTGGGTATAAATAAGCACGCAGTAATGGCTAGTGCTTTATATATTGTATGTTATTGTACTAAAAGATAGAGTAACTACTTGTTTGTTTCATTTAGTAAAAAAATGCTCAACACATTAAGGATCAAAATGTCCTTTCTTGCACACTTGAATATTATACTTGTTTACAACATCTTCAAGCTGTGCCCTATTAGCACTCATTTCAAAACTTGCACATTCATGCGATGTTTACTGTGCACATGTACTTTATCTTTACATCCCTCTTTGTATCAATTTTACACCAATATCGTGAGATGTAAACTTCAGTTAACCCTTCAAGGCCCTATGATATTTTGTACTATTTGAAGAAACTAAACTTTGACTGCAATTATCTCTTGTGCAACAAACTTAAGTGAGAATATGATTTGTACTTTAAAATTTCCCACATCAATATTAACATTGCAATGTATAGTATATATATATATATATATATATATATATATATTATGTAGTTTTTGAACAAAATGAGTTTAAAAAGTGACCTAATGAACAAGTCAAAGGACACAATATGTCCCCTTGGGCCTTGAGGGGTTAGATTCATAAGATTTTATTTTATTCAAAGTACCGTCACAAATTTTCTTCATTTATTTCTACTTTCTGCTCTCACATGATTGGTTCTTTGCACAATTTGCACTATTTATCCTCACTTTCCTCTAAGGTCATGCCAATAAGATCACAACTCAGTTACCTCCCTTTAACCGCAAAATGTGCAACTACCGCTCTAATAGTCAATTAAACCTCTAAAAGACCAAAAAAATCCAATTTGGACCTTGTATTTTTTTAGTGGTTTTGAGTAGGTTCTATGTGGACTTTCTTTTGTTCAATTTTGTTAGTTTCTTGACCATCATATGCGTTATTCTTCATTGATCCCAGTGATACAAAATTTAGTCTCATTTGAATTATATATTTCACAATATGATTAATTGAAGTTGTCATTTTAAAGCCATGAATCCTTGTTCCTTTAAGGGTTAACTAATCGCTACGAACCGGTAACACTAACACAACTATTTGTCGATGAGGTTTGAATCATGACATAAAAAACAATTATGGGTGACAGTGCCTCTAAGTTTGATTTATTTGGTTGGTTGCATGATCTAAGGTACACTAAAATTGTGATTTAGTGTTCAACAAGAATTGATGTCTTTTACTTCAATTCATTCAAAGGTGAGGAGAAACAATGTTCCTGTAGTATACCGTAGTACCATAGCAGGTTCATCTTAAAATAATTCTAAAAATAAAAAACGTAAAAATTAGAAAATTCTGAAAACAAAAAAACGAAAATAGAATAAATTAGTTTTTGCAATATTTTGTTATTTCTAAGCTATTTAAGGTCATTTTTACTAATTTTTTGCTAAAAAACAAAAATTGAGAAATTCAGTTTTTGATAAACAAACCTTATTTTTTCAAAAAAAATAAATATTCGTTCGCCAAGTGGCGAACATGCTATGGTGTTACGGTATAGGGATTTGTCACAGTTGTCATTCCCACTTCCATTGAGAATGTCATGTTGCAATTAATTGCCTCCTTAAACTAAAATTACCCATTGTTATCCCAATTTACAAGTACAATTTACAATTTGAATCATTTTTGATTTGAAGCACATAGACAGGGAGGCTTTTAACAACAATGGATAATCCTATTGAGGTAATTGATGCAACGTAGTATTGCTAGAAGCCAAAGACGTACGGGTGCTAAATAATGGTGTGTGGGAGGAGGGGTTAGGCATGGGGCTGATCTCTAGAGTGTCCTTGTGATGAGTTATCCCATATGGTTTGTCCATGGTGACCTCCTAGTGTACACTACTTAAGGTGGAAGGCCTTTGAGTAAAGATTATCTCTTTCTACGCATTCCTTGTGTTTGTGTGTGTGCCTTGTGCAATCTTCTCTACCTTCAATAGGTTATGGGCCCACTCATGTGTGTTTCATGAGTATTAGATTGCATTTGTGCAAGTATTTTGAGGTCGGTGCGCAACGGGCGGTTTTGGAGCATTGTTGGAGGTTTTGGAGCTTGTTGAAGCGTTGGTGTTTCTTGAAGGTGTGCATGGGCTGAAGTTACATGTTGGAGCACTCTCTTTGGTCAATTTCTTCCCTTGATCTCCTTCTTTTCTTTCTTCTATCTCTTCGTTGCGAGTGGAACTTCGTTTGGTTCAATTGTGAGCATTTGAGTAAATGCAAGTGATTTGTGAGGTGTGAAGACTCTCGTGGAGGGTCTACCATCTGATCCTAGTGATTAGGTACTTGCTTTGAGGTGTTGCATGTGTTTCATGCTCTTGGGGTGCTCAAATTTTCATTTGGAGCTAGTTTGTGCACAAAGGTGCGGTTTTGAGCAATTTCAATGCGATTGGGGTTTTGAGGGACTTGTGTGAGTTCATGTGCATTGAGTGAGTGCTCTTGAAGGACACAAAGGTGTCATTGACGTGCATTGAGTGTTTGGGGACACTAAGGCGTCGTATTGAAGCATTTGGAGTTGTTTTGAGCTCCATTGAGTGATTTGAGGGGTTTTGGTGAGCCTCTTTGCATTTTTGGGTGAGGGTTCTCACATTTGAGTGTTGGGAGGCGTGTGTGGAGCACAAAAGTGCTGATCTAGTGTTTGGGGTTGTTTTAAACCCATTGGGTGCACAAAGGTGCAATATCAAAGCAAAAAATAAAAAATAAAAAATAAAATAAAAATAAAAAAATAAAAAATCACAAAAACAAAGTTGTGTGTTTGAGTTTGAGGTTTCATTTGTGTGGGGAGGCATACGTAAGTGAGGATCATGGCATCTTTTGAGGGTGAGGGTCCCAAGGTCGTGGACAAGTTCGATGGGGTGAATTTCCACTTGTGGAAATTCAAAATGGAGATGGTGATGGCCGAGAAGGAGTTGTGGGAGATTGTCGAGGGTAGTGAGGAACCTCCTTTCTCTTCTACGGATCCTAGGATCATGCAAGCGTACACGAGGAGGGAGAAGAAGGCATTTGCCATTTTGGCACTCAACCTCGCGGATTCGCAACTTGCGCACATTCGTTCGTGCAAGACACCCGCGGAAGCATGGTCCAAGCTTTGCAACATTCACGAAGCGAAAACATTGGCCAACATTTTGTTTTTGAGGCGCAAGTTCTTCACCATCAAGATGGGCGAAGAAGATGACATGTTGGCGCACATCAACAAGGTCAAAGCTCTCGCGGATCAACTCAACGGTTGCGACGTGTCGGTTACGGATGGTGACATCCTGATGACACTTTTGGAGAGCCTTCCATCATCATATGAGTACCTCATCGTGGCGATGGAGTCAAGACCCATTACGGAGCTCACATTGGACTATGTGACCTCACGGTTGTTGCACGAGCTTTCGCGGCGAAAGGAGAACGAGTCTCGAGAAGATGGAGCGGCACTCGTGGCGAAGCAATTCAAGAATGGAGGCGGTGGGAGCTCAAGCGACAAGGTGTGCTTCTATTGTGGTAAGAAGGGCCACATTGCCAAATTTTGCTTCAAACGCAAGAGGGATGAGAAAGGGGAGAGTGCAAACAACACTAAAACTCGTGACGATGATGAGTACGCATTTACGGCTAGATATGAGGCAAGCATGAGCGATGGCATCGAGGGTGATGCAAGCATGAGTGATGGTATCGAGGGTGATGCAAGCATGAGTGATTGGATTGAGGTTGGTGATGAGTATGCAAACATGGCAAGCAATGTATCGTGCAATGGTAGTACGAGTGATTGGATTGTTGATTCGGGGGCTACAAGCCACATGTCACCACATAAAACTTGTTTTCATTCGTATGCTCTCATTAATCCAAGGAGAGTGATTTTGGGAGATGATACGGTGCTTGAGGCCGTTGGGAAGGGCCAAATTGTTGTAGACACCGAGGTGAGGGGTCGTGTGAAGACAATCACTATCCAAGATGTCCTCCACGTTCCCAAATTAACGGCAAATTTACTATCGGTGAGGCAATTAGTGGCAAAGCACTTGAGGGTTGAGTTTAGTGATAAGGGGTGTTATGTGTTGTCACCGAGTCGAGATGAGGTGGCCATCATTGAAGAACACGAGGGCTTGTACCACATCAAGTTCTCCAAGGTGCATTCGAAGGAATCGGCGGCGTTGGCGCATTCAAACTTGAAGGACGACAAGTTGGCGTTGTGGCATCGTCGACTTGGCCATTTGAACATCAAGAGTGTGAAGACACTACGCGGCATGGTAAGCGGTATGGACCTTCATCAATTGAAAGTGGATGCTTCTACATTCACGTGTGAAGGTTGCATTGAAGGCAAGCAACAACGGTTGCCATTTGCGGGTGAAGGGGCGACACGGGCCACAAAAGTTTTGGAGATCGTGCATTCGGATGTGTGTGGCCCCATGAAGACCACATCGATGGGAGGTTGCAAGTACTTTGTGACCTTCATCGATGATTTTTCAAGGAAGATATGGCTCTACCCTATCAAAGCCAAGAGTGAGTGCTTTGAGAAGTTCAAGGAGTTCAAGACATTGGTGGAGAACCAATCCGAGTTAAAGATCAAGGTGTTTCGGTCGGACAATGGCGGCGAGTACATGTCCAAGAAATTTGACGAGCTTTTGAAGAATGAAGGCATCGCACGCCAAACTTCGGCCCCGTACACGCCTCAACAAAATGGAGTTGCGGAGCGCGCAAATCGCACCATTGTAGAGATGGCGAGGAGCATGTTGCACGCTCAAAACTTGAAGTTGGACCTTTGGGCGGAAGCGGTGGTGAATGCGGTATACACACGCAATCGGTGTCCAACAAGCGCGGTTGAAGGCATGACGCCGGAGCAAGCGTGGAGTGGGAGGCAACCATGTGTTGCACACATGCGCATCTTCGGATGCATTGCATATGCGAAGGTTCCTGACGAACGGAGGACGAAACTCGAGGCTAAGGCCTTGAAATGTGTGTTTCTTGGGTATTGTGAAGGTACCAAGGCGTATAGACTCATGTCGGTGGACACGAGGAAGATCATTCGGTCACGTGATGTGACATTTTGTGAGGAGTCTACGATGGAGGCTCCTTTGGAGGTTGGTCCAAGTGGGAGTAGTGGAGACGTTTTGGTGGACACACCCTCCAAGTCTCCTAGTGTTGTTGATGTAGGTGATGATGACGGTGATGACGAAGCTGGCGACACGGAGGTTGTTGAAGCGCCATCGAGCTCAAAGGCCAAGAATGGCGCAAAGGGCACGCAAGAGGAGCAAGTTTCTTCAAGCGAGCGGCGGTACCCCGAGAGATCGCGCAAGCCACCTGGAGAATGGTGGAAGAACCACATCTTCCCTCAAGTGGAGGACGAGCATGCGAATGTGGCATTATCGGATGGTCCATTGACCATTCGAGAAGCCATGCAAGGTGAGGATGCGGTCAAGTGGGAGCGCGCCATGCAAGAGGAGTACGACTCTCTAATTGCTAACGGTACGTGGCAATTAACTCCCATTCCAAAGGATCGCAACCCCATTGGTTGCAAATGGGTGTTTCGGACAAAGAGGGATGTTTCGGGTATTGTTGTGCGTCACAAGGCAAGATTAGTAGCCAAGGGGTTCGCGCAAGTGCATGGGGTGGACTTTCACGAGACATTTGCTCCCGTGGCCAAGTTCACCACCATTCGATGCATTCTTGCCATTGGAGCGGCCTTGGACTTGGAGATGCATCAAATGGATGTGAAGACCGCATTTTTGAATGGCGATTTGGAGGAGGATATCTACATGGTGCAACCTGAGGGGTTTGTGCAACAAGGTAATGAGCACCTTGTTTGTAAGTTGCAAAAATCATTGTATGGGTTGAAACAATCTCCAAGAGCGTGGTACCAAAAGATTGACACGTTCTTGGTTGCACACGGGTTTACTAGGAGCATTGCGGATCATAGTCTCTACTTCATGCAAGAGGGGCAACATGTGGTGATTGTGATCATATATGTTGATGATTTGATCATTCTTGCAAGCCTCATGAGTTTAATGAATGCATTAAAAGGCATGCTTGAGAGAGAGTACGAGATGAGTGATCTTGGAGAATTGCACTTTTGTCTTGGTGTTGAGTTTGTGCGAGACAGGGCTACACGCACTATCACCATGAGTCAAGGCAAGTATGTGATGGACGTGCTCAAGAGATTCGGGATGGAGGATTGTAAGCCCGTGGCAACACCATTGGATACAAACTCCAAGCTCGTCAAGCTTTCGGAGGAGGAGTATGCGATGGAGGCTAAATCGATGGCGGAGGTGCCATACAAGCAAGCGGTGGGGTCATTGATGTATGCGATGATTGCGACACGGCCCGACCTTGCGTATCCAATTAGCGTGGTGAGTCAACACATGGCGAGACCGGGCTCGATGCATTGGATGACGGTCAAGAGGATCATGCGTTATTTGAGGGGCACAAGCGATGTGAAGTTGTGTCTTGGAGGCAAAGACATTGTGTTGAGCGGCTATTGTGACGCGGACTACGCGGGAGACACGAGCGATCGAAGATCGACAACGGGCTACATGTTCAAGGTCGGATCGGGAGCGGTGTCGTGGAATAGCAAGCGGCAACAAACCACGGCGACATCAACGGTGGAGGCCGAGTACATGGCTACGAGCCATGCCACGAAGGAGGCCATTTGGTTGAGGCAACTAATGGTGGATGTGGGTTGCACACAAGGTGAGGCTACAACGATTATGTGTGACAACCAAGGGTGCATTTTACTTGCAAAGAACCCTACACATCATTCACGCACGAAGCACATTGATGTGCAATACCACTTCATTCGGGAGAAGTTGGAATTGGGAGTTATACATTTGGAGTATTGCCCAACGGAGCACATGGTGGCGGATGTGTTCACAAAGGGTCTTTGTAGAGACCGACACCAACGATTAGTAATAGCATTTGGACTTAGAGACTTTGGCTCTACGCAAAGTGGGAGTATTGAGGTAATTGATGCAACGTAGTATTGCTAGAAGCCAAAGACGTACGGGTGCTAAATAATGGTGTGTGGGAGGAGGGGTTAGGCATGGGCTGATCTCTAGAGTGTCCTTGTGATGAGTTATCCCATATGGTTTGTCCATGGTGACCTCCTAGTGTACACTACTTAAGGTGGAAGGCCTTTGAGTAAAGATTATCTCTTTCTACGCATTCCTTGTGTTTGTGTGTGTGCCTTGTGCAATCTTCTCTACCTTCAATAAATCCAACCTACCCTCCATTTTAGGGTATTCTGTATACTCAAATCTCTTTATAATGACCCCTTCTACAATATCCTCTCGCATATCTGTGACACTGCTAGTATCATTGAGTGTAACACATTTGTCACACATTCAAATTGTGGTTATAGTGAAAAAGTTGGGACCCAAGGTGGTTAGATTAACCCTTAAGTGCACCATGGACCAAACTGGCGTGCTCTGTTTATACATGACCATCTTGTAAAATGTGAGCATTGTTTTGGTCAAGAAAAATTACATCACATGGAAGGAGGTGTTTAGCACTTTCAAATGACACATGTCACAAAAAATAACGTTGCACAATGGGGATTTTGTGCCTAAGAATGTTTGGATAAACACGTATTCTACTGTTGGAGTGCATTGGCAAGTGGAATATATACACGTATTTTTGGGCAAAGATTCCCAACTCTACAAATCTTAGGAAAATTTGAGAGTAAATGTTGCCACTATATCAACTGCCTCAAAAAATCACAGCATTTATAGACACTTTCTCCTCTGGTACCGCCAAACTGTACAGGAACATTGAATTGTATAGGAAAAGGCTCGGTGCACTTAAACTGAACGGAAGTTTGAGTGCATTAGCCGAATTAACATTAATTAGTAAGTAGTAAGTAGTAAGCTTAGTTAGTTAGGGCTGCCTCCCACGAGGGCAGAGAGGGAGCCAGGAAAGCTTCGTTGTAGAGAGGTGTATGCCGTTTGAATTTGCCTTCCTGAATTGGATGGGAGTGAATTTCAAACCATCAGTTTGGACATCGCAATCCTCGTTGTCCTCAATTTGCAAGTATTGAAATTCTTCGTGCATATTTTCATTCAGTTTTTGCAATGTTTTGGATCATGTGTCGAGGACGACTACAAAAATTCATGAATGTCTTTGAACTGATTTGATCATCGAACGTCGCTTTTCTTTGGCTTTTTTTCCATATTGTTACCACATGAGCCGTTGTTCTCTCTTCTTTGGGTACCGATGTAACGCCGATCTCCAAACAATACATCTCGTTGACATCATGAAATGCTTTACAGATTTTGGTTGAATGACGAAACCATTCTACAAAGTCTAGGGTTCCTCATGACCTAAATGCATCATCTGTGACCGATTGTTGCATTTCATTTTGTGATTTATAGCCATTTTCTGTGACAAACAAGAACGCTTATAAAGAGGTTTACCAATTGTAAAGTGATCCATTGCATATTGGAGAATCAAATGTACAAGAATCACTTAATGAGATTTCAGTGATGTTGCAAGAATTTTCTGCTGTACATGAAACTATTTGGAGAATCGGTTGTTGCTTGACTTTCTGGAGATGGGCCGGAGCTTGAAGGTCTTAAGAAGACCTAAGAAAGGTATGGAAGGAACTGCATCCTCACTAACTTGGGTTTTTCTTTTTTTGAACTCAATTTGAATCATGTGATTAAAGAGGCTAATAATATGCAATGGCTGAATCTTGATAGAGTGTGAGCAAGTGCACCAATCGCCGACCTTGTTTCGGTTGCTGCTATGAAGGCCCACTTATAATAGGTGATCATTCATCCCTCAGCTAATTACCATTTGATGATATTATCTATCTCTTGGATACTTATTATAACATTTGAATGCATCATGAAGGATTTTCAAACCGTTTTAGTGACCATAGCAATGTGCTTATTTGTGTCTAAGAGTGAAACTTGGTCATGTCTTTCATGAAAGACACTCCTTTGTTAGTTCTGATGGAAATTGGGTTTGATGTTTTTGTTGTCTTGTGCTAAAACTACTACTCCCTCGGTCCCACATTACATGGGAGCAAAATATTAAGGATTTATTGCAAGATTTTGTCTACATGCAATTATAAAAAGTTTTTGTATCCAATGCACCATGTGTGCGTAAAATCTCACACCAAGTGAACGGTCTATTGGATTGCAAGAGGCTTGTTAGATTATCCAAATAGCACATTGCTAACTAATGCACAAATTGCTTGGAGTTAGAAGATGAACTAAGCTCTTTGAAATCTTCTCAAGATGTACTACAAGATAGAGTGTTGTTGCAAGAGGCTTGTTAGATTATCCAAATAGCACATTGCTCATAGTGCACAAATTGCTTGGAGTTAGAAGATGAACAGAAGCTCTTTGAAATCCTCTCAAGATGTACTACAAGATCATAGAGTGTTGTTGCAAGAGGCTTGTTAGATTATCCAAATAGCACATTGCTCATAGTACACAAATTGCTTGGAGTTAGAAGAAGATGAACTTAAGCTCTTTGAAATCCTGTCAAGATGTACTACAAGATAGATAGAGTGTTGGTTTGTTCATTTGGTGAAAATTTGTAAAACTTTAATGAAGGTTGAACAGGAGGTGGTGCTTTCAAGGGATGGGAGATTGTACTGGTGTTGATGATCTCGGATGCCGAGACGAGACACTTGCTTTACACCTCAAGGGGGGTGCAATTGCACTGATCATGGGATGTAGCGCCCTGGGTGTGGCGCTGCCATTGATCGGCCGCCGCACGCAATGGCTCAAAACCGATGGCAACCTGTTCTCCGTGGCGAAAGCGTTTGCAGCTGGGGTCATTCTTGCCACTGGCTTTGTACATATGCTGCCGAGTGCTATGGAATCGTTAACGAGCGAATGCTTGCCACGCTTTCCGTGGCATGAATTCCCCTTCACTGGCTTCATAGCTATGTTGGCATCCCTGGCTACTTTGGTCATTGATTTCGTAGCAACTGAATTTTATGAGCTTCAACATGAACATGGTGATTCCGAGGTTTCCAAAGGCGGATCAAACCCTGAACCCGAAGCCGATATGCCTGCTCATGCCCGTAAGTTTTCAATTGCGTCTAGTTGCTAACAATTCACTGAAATTTGTAGAGTATACACATTTACATATTATTCATTTAACTCCTCAAGGACCAAGGATTCATAGTTTTAAAATGAAAAATTCAAGTGATCATATAGTGTCAAATTTTATGTCACCAGAACTAGTGAAGATCATTGCATGTGTTGGAAAAAAACAAATAAAATTTGAAACAGGAGGAAGTCCAAATAGGACCTACTCAAAACTGTTAAAAGAAACATGGAACCTAATTTGGGCTTCTTGGTACTTTTGGGGTTAATATGCTACGTGTCTAACTTAGGCTTATGATGGACCAGTTGAGGCCAGTTTGTTGTTAGGGTTTGAATGCAGTCTAGAAGTGCAGAAATTTGATGAGAAAGGGCTTGACCTCACAATTTTGTCATTTCAGAGATGTTGTACAAATCTTTCACAGCATGCGGGCGAGGAATTTATTCTGCAAAGCGCTCACCCTGTCGAGTTTTCAGCAGAACTCGCTCAAACTGTGCTTCCGGTGAGTTACCAGAGATGTTCATAGAACAACTGGGAGGTTGTTAAAACAGACCGTCAATACACTATCCCAAAGCGGCACGCAAGAATCTTTCACTGTATCTGTTATGAAGTTCTGCACCTTACATATATAGTTTAGAGCGATCATTGTCAAGATGCTTGATTCAGACTCTTCAAGAATAATATGCCCCAGTGATGTCTGTGCTCTCTGTTTGTCTTCACAAATGTATTATATATCACGTTGATGTTGCAGAGAAAGACGCACACAATGAGATTGTGCTTGCAGAGCAAGCTTTGGTACCCACATTGGACAAGGCAAAGGAACCGCTTCCGGAAGGGGATAAAAAGGTACACATAATAGGTATGCGTGCACATGCTGAGACACACCACCATAGCCATCCCGAGGGCACGTGCAATGAACCCATCCATGATCAGATTCTTGAACCTGTAGGTCATTCTCATAAGATTGGCGCTTTCACCAATGAAGTTCTGGAGCACGTCAGACATGTGGTTGTTGCTCAAGTAAGCCCCATCGTCTTAATTTGCTTGGCTTTCATTATCATAAACTTACTCCGGATGTAGTTTCATAAACTGTTCAATTTCGTCTTGAAATTCTCAGAGCCTCCGTTATGTACAAGCCCTTGTTGATGATAGCTTGATGTTGTTGACTCAGTTGACATCTTTGGCCTCACTTCATTTGTTGTAAAATTTTCAGGTGCTTGAGTTGGGCATTGTTGCACACTCGGTGATAATTGGGGTCACGCTTGGTGTATCAGAGAGTCCTTGCACCATTAGACCTCTTCTTGCAGCTCTGAGCTTTCATCAATTCTTTGAAGGATTTGCACTTGGTGGATGCATTGCTCAGGTAGGAGTTCATCTTGATTTTTGAGCTGTTCGTAAATTACATGAGTAGCCAAACTCAAGACTGCACTCTCAAAACTCCTGGGAAAACGTATGGTGCTTGAGGCTTGAAATGGTTGTTGGAGGCAATAATTTTGAAATGTGAAGGAGGTTGGTGCCAGAGTTAAAAGGCGGATTGATTAATGACATCCATGTGCTTGTGCAGGCAGGATTCAGCTACAGCTCTGTGATGATTATGGCGTGTTGTTTCGCAATTACCACCCCAACTGGCATTGGAATTGGGATTGGCATCTCCTCAAGTTACAATGAGAAAAGCACCAGGTCACTTATTGTGGAAGGCGTGTTTGATTCCATCTCGGCGGGGATTCTAGTGTACATGTCATTGGTGGACCTGATTGCAGCAGATTTTCTCAGCAAACGCATGCGATGCAATCGGAAGCTGCAACTGTGTTCCTACGCATCTTTGATTTCGGGGTGTTTTGCAATGTCTGCTCTTGCAATTTGGACTTGACTTGCCGAGCCTCCTTACAATTTTGTAGAACTAGATGAGAGGTTGTTGAGCTGGTCTAGGCAATAATCATCTGTGAAGGTTTGTGTAGTCAGGTGCAGGTTAGGTTGTTTTTGTAGAGTTTCCGTTTCAGCATCATTGTTGAAAGAGTTTGTAGATCTAAGTTAGGATATTTTCCTCCATGGATGTTCAAATATGCATCTCCTAATATTTCATGTTAATCATTTTATGCAATCAAATTCCTGTGGAGGCTTTCAGCTCATTCATCGTCCCATGTGGAGTTTTAGGCGTCAATCTGTACAAGTATTTTGATTACAGAGGTCACTACTTCATGCTCACAGTTTTTTGTCATGTCTCAGAGAAGCAGAGAGAATCGGAATAAGAATACTCTATATCCTATGCTTTTTTTAAATGCAATAATTTATTACATTTCCCTGTCACACAAAGTGAGAGCTCATTCAGTATGCTCCAATTTTCAATCCATGCCCCCAACACCATGAGTATATTAACACGTGATACTATACCGAATCACAATGAAGAATTTCTAATTTTACACTCAACTGAAACCTCTCTGATGACACTAAGGGCCGACTTCCATGCAAGGGGGCAGTGGGTGGCCAGTCCTCAAAAGGAGGAAGCTCCACCGATATGGGTGGAAACATGAGGATTCTAGAGTATAAATTTCATTTGTACCGAAATGGGTGGAGCATGGGTGGTTCTTGAGACCTCAATTCTTGTCCTCTAGTGCCTTCCACCCACTGCCCCCCTTACATGGAAGTTCACCCTAATGACAATTCTATTAGCATTCTCATGCCATGATAGATTATGATATTTCTACAAGGAATGTGCAATTACAAAGCGTGTCATTAAAAAGGTTTGAGTGTAATAATGGAGGCTCAAACAGTAAGATATGGCATATTGTAACATTAAATTAGAAGCATAATTCCCACTATTTTAGCATCTTGCACATTTTCAACAGTTGATAGTGTACAGTTGGTTATGATTACTAACCTCATCACCAATAATCACAAGTACACATGTCATCTTTGAAGTGGTGAAATTTGATTAGCAACCCTTGCCTCAAAAATTGTTTCTATTCCAACCTCATTTTCTTTGTCGCTCATTGAGAGTTGGTAGCAATTTCTATAATATAAAGTGCAATTATCAAATAAATACAATAGTTCAACGCAATTACGAACATACAATTAGTTGATTATTTTTCAAAAAAGTTCACATGCATTTGTGCACTTTTAATAAAACCGATGTTCTTAACTCATCCATGATTTGTTGAAGTTGCCTTGTGTGAGGGCCTTGCACAAATGAAGATGTCACCAAAAATGCTAGAAAGAGTTTCAAAGAGGTGAACCACCACTCCAATGTCACTACAATTCAATGATTAGTGAAGTAGCAACTTCCATTCTACAAGGAATTGAGGCATAGTTTGTCAAAGCACGAAAGAATTCAAGAGTTTTCAAGACATCTACATTGATTTCAAGTGACCAAAAGAAAACTACCACCCTCTTGAAATTGGAAGGCCACAAAGAGTAATTGTTTTCTACATGTTTTATATGAATGAAAGGGTTCGTGCTTTTTATGTATGAAAAATACATTAGAACAATGAAATTAGGAACATAATGCATGTAACAATTCTTAAGCATTTAATTCTTCATTCCAAAAAGGTAATATAGATTTTTAACCCTTTAGTGCCCAGGGTATTGTAGCTCAGAGCCCTGGATTTCAGTAGATTTTTTCACTGTGGTTGAGACTACCAAAAATAGAATGGGTTAAATTAGAAAGTAACCGTACAATTCTATTCTCAACTCAAGAGCACACATTTTATTAAAATTTGAGAATCATCCAATGGTGGGATCGGAAAATTATAGTATGTATTTGAACTGTATAATGCACGCTCAAAAACGAGATTTTGGGGGATGTGTGACTTCAAAGTTAAATATAATTTGAGGTAAATTTTCAAAAATAAAAGCAAAGAAGTTCAACTATTGCCTATGTCAACACCTCTCCGTTGCAATCTTTCATATCAAAAATAGACTCACACATAATTATTGTGAGATTTATAAGTGAAAGTGACTTGTCCATGTACGGTTTAGGACAAAATTGTATACGTTGAAAATTGACAGGAGTGGGTACATTAGTCAAGATCGGATTACACACACTAATGGAAGTTGAAGAAGAGAACACAATCCAAAAAAATAAAACAAGATAATAAACTTCTAAACACAAGAAATACTACACAATACATATGTTGTATTTGTAGGTATTTGCTGTATTTTCAAGTATTTGCAGTATTTTCGCGTTTTGTTGATAGGTATTTTGATAGTTGTACAATTCCAAATTGAAAATTTGTTTTTTTGGAAGGTGCGTAATGTATGTGGGCAAATCTGAACTTCAAAACTGAAGTTCCAATTCTTCACGGATTCTCTGCTAATTACATTTCGGACGTTGTAGTGACCATAATGTGGTTTGCTTAGCACTAAAGGGTTAATGAATTTAACAATAAAAATTGTGCTAGTAACAAAAAGGGTAGTTTTGGGTGTCCTCACTTTAGGCCCTCTTTACATTAGCGCATGATCCAAATCCAATTCACAAGTAATTGGGTCATTGACTGGAAGAATGGTAACGATACATGATCCAACAATGAGGGTGCATTTGAATTGTTTGGGCCCAAATTGTAAACTTGGGGTTAAGCAAAACCTTGACCTATTTTCCTTAACTTGATTCAAAATTTTGGCACCAAATTTGTGTCACATAGACCACCGCATAAAATGTGGAGAAGTTTGGATTAGGCCTAGTGTCAAGCGGCCTTTGGTTAGATTTGTCAAATCCAAGCAATCTTATTGGTTAAAATTTGTAAAATTTGGATCAGACCAAACAATTGAGTCCTAATAGAAATTGGGTTTTAAGCCCTAAATGCCTACAGTCCTCTCTAGATTTGAATAATTGCAAAGATGCATTATAAAATGCAATTAAGAGGGATATTTTAAACTTGATGTATGAATGAAAGTTGTACATTATGAATTTTAGATTCCATCCATATCGTTAGATCTGTGATTGCAATGACCAATATTTTTGTCTAGAGATTTTTGTATAAAATTTGAAACGTAATCTAATTAAAAAAGAATTTTTGTAATTAGATTACGCATAAGATATTGACAATTTGTGGATGATATTTGTTGCAATGGGTTGATATGTAATACTCTCCACGTGTAGTGATTTTTGGAGATTTTTGGTTGCTTAATTTTATGAGTTGATTTTTTAAAAGAACATTTTTTATTTGTCTTAAACTAAAGATCTTTGAAATTTTTAGTGGATCATTGCAACATGAAATGTGGCATAATTTTTTCACAAATCATCCCCTTTCTAATTGAATCACACATGCATGAAGCTATTTTGCCTTAGAATTTTGTAGTATATTTTTTACTTGCAAAAAGTGCATGACAGATGAGAAAATTAATTTCAATTTTGTACATGAGACCAAAAACACCTAGTTAGTCAGTTAGGAGTTAAAGAAAACTTCTATGGGTTTGAGGAGTTGCCATGGAAATAAGCAAAAGGAGGAGAAAAATGGTAGTACAGTTTGTCTTGTATCCAGCCCATGAAGTGGTGTGCAGACTGTGCACTTCTATTCATGAACTTGCATAAGAGTGATGTTTTGTTGATTAGGGTGAAACATAAACAAATCTGATTGATTGGGGAGAAATTGCCATCAAGTTGAGGGCTTGAGAACCTTCTATACTTCATGAGAATCATGTGTTTATCCGGTAGGACGACGATTTTGCACAAAATGCAATCATAAGAGGATTTCAAAGAGCTTAAGCATATTTTCTAACCCTTACTTGATGTTTATTGGTATTGTTTTTTTAGTGATTAGAGGTTCAATAAGAAACCTCTCATTAGGAAAGAAATGAGGCCTCAACAAGGCCTCATGCCTTTGAGAAATTGAAGAAGAAATTAGGATAACGGTCAATGTGAAAATTTTATCATCATGGGTCGAATTTGTGTTGACTTGTGCCATAATCTCCTTTCCATGCGCTTTCCAACGCCCTTTAAAACTCCAAAATCCGAGTTAATGTGCAAAAGTTACACATGTTTAAAGTTTGTGCATCGGGGACCACTGAGCAGCCAGCACGCAGTGGTCCCCAATGCACAAACTTTAAACATGTGTAACTTTTGCATATTAACTCGGATTTTAGAGTTTTAAAGTGCGTTGGAAAGCGCATGGAAAGGAGAATGTGGACCACCAAAGATGACGTGGATGATGGTTGTCCACGTAGGACTCCATAATTTTCCATGCCCACATCATCAATTTGGGTTCGGGCAAGGAATGAAAGTCGAGGCCTTTTGAGACCCCAATTCTTTCCTAATGTGCAATTGATTTGAAATTAGACTACACTCAATTTTTAATTTTCAAAGTTGTGCACTCAATAAGTGATAATTTATGAATTATAATTATGATTTTGAATTGTCTTTTTTAATAGTTATTAACATCATGTACATAATTGATATTTTGTCATTGGTAGTGCAAAGAGAAGTGGAGCCCTAATTATTTTTGAAATGAGACCACACTTTCTCAAAGTTGTGCATTCAACAAGTGATTTTCAAATTTTTGTCAATAATGATAAGGTAGTAACACCTTAAACTGCCAAGTACCCATTCCTACCTCCTATAATTTCACCTCAAAGTGATTGGGAGTGTACCTGAAATGGACCACAACTTCACTAAAACTTCACTAGAACCAATGAGATGGAAGCATTGACAAATTTTGTCCATGTATTCCTTCTGTTTCTTTTGAGTAAGTCTACAATTTTGATTAGCTGTCTACAACACCTTCACTTCAAAAATTCGTGTAAAATTGCTCGTGTATCCAAAAAATTTGATTCCAAGACCCAACACTTCATCTCCAATTTGCTAACACATTCATGGTTTCACTTCATGCTTTTTGCACTCCCCGGTTACCAATTCCCTTATTCTGTCGGTTTAAGGTGTTACTACCTTAATGTGGGGTGAGAGACTTTGAAGCTTGCATGCAACAAGGGATTGCCCCACATCACTAGCATGCTCATAGGGACTACTGATGCAACAAGTTACTTTCCTACCCCCACATGCATGGATTTTTTTTCAATTTGTTTCATTTTTCAAATAAGTAGCACCAATGAAACAAATGATGTAACGTTTTCATCTAGATTTTAGATGATGTCGTTTTAATTGAATGAAAATTTTCTCAAATGGATGAAAATATGTCAACATTGATGAATATTTTAACGATAAATGAATAAATTTAATTTCCAGATTTAATTTTTTCTATTTTTTTTTTCTTTCTAGCTATATTATGCCAGCTAAAACAAAAGGTTGCCCAAAAGTGGTGAACACTTGGTTCAATCATCAATTCAATTAGGCAATTATAGACACTCACAAAACTTGTCCATAATTTTTTTTTTACATGCCAATATATGGGCAATGCCCATAAACAACTATTTTTTTGGCATACAACGATTTCCCTCTTCTACGTGCTCTATTTGCAACTTACTAGACACAGACACCTGGCTCTATGCTCTCCTAAAATGCCACCATCATCACATCCACGCCTTTGAAATTAAACGACATAATAAAGCAATATAAACACTACGTATTTTTCCAACAAATCATGTTGTTGTATCCTCATAAATGCTGGCACATTTAACAACAACCTCCAAGTAAATACAATCCTTTTTCGGTTATTCCTATATACTTGCGATGTACACAAATATCCCTGTAACGCTCAATTTAACCCTAAACGTAATAGCATCCAGAAACTGGACGACTAACAGATTCAAATGCATCCGAGGTTTTCATCAATGTTTGGATAAAAGTCATCCAATTTTTTGGAGATATTTCACTAAATTGTTGTCCTATCTAACGATTGGATTTAGTCATACTTGATTACATGTTTTTCTAAAATTACAAATGTAGAAGTATATCAAGTCGTTGACAAAGCCAAAATTTCACTCAGTGTAGTTCAAAAGTGGCCTTGAAAAAATGAGGTCATAAATTTAAAGCACACAAAAATTTCAAAGAATCACCACGTTTAAGATTATCTCATTTCAAACTCATTTCAACAAATATTACTTAAAAAATATTAAAATTTTGTTTGTAATTGAATTTAAAAGGAATTTTAAATTTTAACTTTCAAAATTGATAATTAAATATTGGTGATAGTATTAGTGAATCAAACCGTACGGAGGAAATTTAAGATTCAAAATCTAAAACTTTCATGTGTATATCAATTCCAAAATATTCTTCTAGATGGGAGTTTATGATGATTTTTCTCAAATTGGCAATTCAAGGGACACTTTGGTACGTTTAGGAGTTAAACCTAACATATTATGTGTTCGAGGCCTCCCATATCAAAATGAAGCACCATACATCCCCAATCCAAAAGTCACCATTCAATTCATTGAATTCACATATTGTAACGATAGATTTTCACCAGACACGATCAATAATGAAATTTGCAAATACCAACCAATAATATATAATACTCCCTCTATCCCAATATTAAGCAACTATTTGCACCTAGTTCCTGTTTCAAAATAAACAAACTGTTTCATAAGCATTTGCCACCACGTTTCATGAACTGAGAGTTAAATTTGGCTTGAACTAGCACCGACAGATGTACACATGGGCACTGAATGGAATTTGGTTTGTTGGTTAGCACGTGAACACACTACTTTTGCCGCAAATCCTTGAATCTGATCTCACCACCCTATCTTTAAAAAAAAACTCATATGGGTGCTTAACCCCTAAAGGACCATGCTCATTCCTAAAATTTTATCACTTTCTCGTGATGCTTTCAGAAAGGAAATTGTATCTCTTGATTGGTATTCATGTAGAAAACTTCACCGTTGAAGTTCAAAAAGGACTTAGTCATAAGACTGTACAATAATTTTCAGAACAATCTACCGTATATATTACATGTTGATCATAAGTTGATTTTTGAAAATTTTGAATAAAACCAACAGGTCATTCATTGCAAACTTTCTTATAAATTAAAAAACCATGATTAGCGTTTGAAAGTTTAGGAGCATACAAAGATGTACTATATCTAAGTGCTCACAAAAAATGGTGTTCTAAAACTAAATACAACAACAATGATTGATCCTCAAAGATTTATGTTTGGGTGAAGCGACTTGTTGGTGACTCGTTGAGCCGGTGTTTGTAATCGTTATTAATTTTTACATTGCAAAAATGTTTTAAAGAATTCAAATATATATTTGGAATATTCCAAAATATCCCAAAATAATATAAACTATGTAGAAAAGATTACAATTATTCTAAAAAGATTCCATTTAAAATATATTTAAACATTTTCCGTAATTATTTTATAGTGTTAATGATGCAGTATTGGCAAATATTTTATATATTGGACACTTCTTTTTTTTTTACAAATGAGATGTCCAAATGTGAAAACGCCCTCCAAGTCATCAACCGCCCTAACTACTATGTCCCAAGTTCACCTACGTTGACATTTTAGTTTTTTCTCAATGAATCAATCAACGTAATTGCAAATCTTGAAGGATTTTTGTGTTCTTGAAACGAACATTTTCAATTCTCTAGTTAACATTGAGTCAAAATTATGAAATCCAAACAAGTTATTCAAGTAATGAAATTATTCGAGGACACAATGTGTCCACCTGGTCCTTTAGTGGTTAACCACTAAACGTCCCACCGTCCAGAAATTGAATCATGAACAGATTTGAAGCTTTGTAACTTTCTCATACAATCTTGGATGATTTTCATCCAAGTCACCTTTGAAAACTTATTAAATTCTTTACGAATTACAATAAATATCTTGTGATGGGGAGCTATTGATATTGTAGAGGCCTCTAACTACAAGTACGTCAAATTTGTTGAGTAGATTTTATGCTTGCAATGGTTCTCATGTACACCTCATGTACATTTGAGCCATGCCAATATCTACTTTTGAGTCTAAAATCTACTTCTGTTCAAAGGGTTGGTACGTTTAGGGGTTAATATTGGGACAGAGGGAGTGTTGTATTGGATGAACGACGTCGCCTCTTGGATGAATGTTTCTCCACGCCTGTTCTACCGCGGAATGTGCATCGGGTGCTTCGTGCTTCGTCTTCGTCTTCTCCAAGCTTCCATAGCGTGATTGGTTTTGACGTTTGTGTTTCCGAGAGGCAGAGTTGTTTCTCATTCGAGTCGGGGCTTCGATCGAGTGTTCCAGAGCGGCGTCGTTGTTGTGCGTATTCATCAGAGACCATGGATTCAAGGCTGCACAGGATTTTTGCCGGGGGCGGTGCCGGAGGTGGCCCGCACCCGGACTCGCCGCTTGTCGATTCCTCTGAGCAAGTCTACATTTCCTCCTTGGCGCTGCTCAAAATGCTCAAGCACGGTATGCCGCATGCTTGACAACTGATCCGATCATTCTTTCTGCACGGTTTCGGGTGTTTTTCCACATTTTTGAAGGGATTAGGGTTTCATTGACCATGTCGGTTGGTTGGACTGCTATGGGGGAGTTTCGCACTTTTCATCTCGTTTTTGGTTCCACCGCTTACGTGGTCTGTGCAGTCCGGCAACTGTTGTATGTACATCGTTCTTTGCCGTTAATGAGAAATTAGGGTTTTGGCCGTGAGGTCAAGGAAATGATTCCCAGAATTCTATCAGCTGAACAACTGTTTCTGTTTCTTCCGACATATGTTGGATTGACGTATGTTATCTTTGTTTTTATCCTTGTTGTCTTTGTTATGTTGGATTGACGTTTTATGTTTGTTATCTTTATTCCGGTTTTATAAGGTTTTGGTTTTAAATTGGACATGACTGCTGCAGGGAGAGCTGGAGTGCCCATGGAGGTGATGGGGCTGATGCTCGGAGATTTTGTCGATGAGTACACAGTTCGCGTTGTGGATGTATTCGCCATGCCTCAAAGTGGAACGGGCGTGAGTGTCGAAGCAGTTGACCCTGTTTTCCAAACGAAGATGCTTGATATGCTCAAGCAAACTGGCCGGTATGACCCTTTGATGTTCGCTCTTATTTTCTATCTGTGAGTGGTTGCAGTGTGTACACGTGGAGTAGGACTTTATGTAGAAGATTTTTAGTCTTTTTGTGCGTATGTGGTTGTGCCAATGATGTCTAACAACGGGTGTACTTTCCGTATTTCCTTGCAGGCCAGAGATGGTAGTGGGTTGGTATCATTCCCATCCAGGGTTTGGTTGCTGGTTGTCTGGCGTGGATATTAATACTCAACAGGTAACATAGTTTGGCGCTTGCATTTTACGTCCTGAATGTGCAACAGTTGAAGGGCGTGTCATGATGGTACATCGCATTGATGACAGTATGGCTTTGAATCTGATTAGTCAGGTTGTAGGTTGCCAGGTTTTAACATTTGTAAGTGTTGAAGGTAATGCAAGTCACTTAGATCTGGTGGATGGTTTTGTGGAGATAGTTTTCGACTAAGGCTATGAAATAATTTGCAATTTTTTCATGAATGGCATACTAAATTGCAATCCTTTGTGGACACTCAGAGTTTTGAAGCTTTGAACCAAAGGGCGGTTGCAGTAGTGGTGGATCCAATCCAAAGTGTTAAAGGTAAGGTCGTGATAGACGCTTTCCGATTGATCAACCCTCAGACAATGATGTTGGGTCAGGAGCCCAGGCAAACCACATCGAACGTTGGCCATCTCAACAAGCCTTCCATTCAGGTACCTATATACCAACATTCTTATTTATTTTTTTCTGCGTCTGTGTGAAGTACAATTTAGCAAAAAAGTAACAGACTAAATTGCATACAGCCTTGGCCTTGGATTCATGTTTCAAT
This sequence comes from Pohlia nutans, assembly GCA_022496805.1. Lineage (NCBI taxonomy): Eukaryota > Viridiplantae > Streptophyta > Bryopsida > Bryales > Mniaceae > Pohlia > Pohlia nutans. The sequence goes on from CM040086.1 coordinate 10,262,883, forward strand.
GTAAGCAGATGTTATTGACACGGTAGGTGATATTCGAAGATTAGTTGATACTGATCTAATTTCATGGCACTGATATTTCCAGGCTCTAATCCATGGATTGAACCGACACTACTACTCCATTGGAATCAATTATCGGAAGAACGAACTTGAAGAGAAAATGCTTCTGAACCTTCACAAGAAGAAGTGGACTGATGGACTTACACTTCAGCGCTATGATGAGCATGGGAAAACAAACGAAGCCACAGTGAAGGTAAGCCCTTTCTGTAATTTACAGTTCCTCAATACTAGACTTTTCCCGTGATTGAATTGTGTCCTAAGGTGGTGAAGGTTATGTGATGCCGGATGATGAGTTATTACACTGCGCAGTGGCTTTGAGTGCTCTGCACCAGGAAACAAACTGAAAATGCTAAACCTGACGGCATCATAGGGAAGAAAACTGTGTTACATCATTCCAGATGTATAATTCCCATGACTAAATGTTCAGACTAAGTTATTATTCGTTTCGGGACATGGGAAGGCTGAGTTATCGATAGTGCTACGATGCACCAGCCTACTGCAGTAGTTTTCATTTTTTTTTGGCGATATCCGGTGCTGACCTTTTGGAGAGCAATGGGCTCCAGCAGGAGTGACTCAACACTTAGCTTGGTTTTGTATTTATTATGAAGGTTCGGCCTTCAATGTTGGGTTGGGGTCATGTTTCTTCACTGACCTCTTTTGTGGGATGGTTGTAGGAAATGTTGGACCTGGCAATCAAGTACAATAAGGCTGTGCAGGAGGAAGACCAGCTTAGTCCAGAGAAGCTGGCGATAGCCAACGTGGGGCGTCAAGATGCAAAGAAGCACCTAGAAGACCATGTCTCTAATCTGATGTCGTCCAACATTGTGCAGACCTTGGGGACCATGCTTGACACTGTTGTTTTCTAGTCAATGTGTTTCTCTTAAGTAAATAGAAAGTTTTTTATGTGAAGATCAATGAAGCCGTTCTTAGTACTGTTGATAATGTTGTCAATTTCTGGCACTATTTTGCCCTGTGATTTGGGCTCAATGAGAGTTTTGGGTTCACGTGGGGCAAATGTCAATTCTATTCTCCATGCCAAAGTCCGTTATGTTAATTTATGGCATGTACCTATTTAAAGAAGGAATTCCATTTGATATAGAATTGTGAAATCTTACATAAGCAGACTGCAAAGCTTGCAAACATCAGGGGACAGGGGTGGCCAGAGAGCAAGACTTGTGCTCTGGGGAAGAGGCAATAAGTTAACCATCCATTTTTTGGATGGTTTCTGGTCAATGACCCCAAAAATCTAAGTGTTTTAGCTTTGTTTGAGTTGGTATTTTCATAAGATGTTTAACTCTTTAACCCCTAAACGTTTGAAAGTGCTTTTGCGGAAAGTAGAATATGGTGTATTTTATTTGTATTTGGAATGGATCCAAACCTTTTATAGGTTTGAGTTTAACACAGAAGCTGAAATTTACATCAATGCGGTTCTAGTGAGCTATCGAGATCCCAATTTAGAACTTTTTGTTGATAGCAAATGCCAATTATACGACCACGTATCTACTATCCCCATGGGATGTTTAAGGGTTAATGTCCGGATTCAACATTGTTTTCAAAGATTCATTATAAAATGTTTGGTGAAAAACAAAAATGGAGTTGATATGCAAAGGAAAGTCGTAAATGTCAATGCGAAGATCACATTTGTATGGTTGGATTCATCATATTTTTTTTATTAATATTTGAAATTAATTTTGCAAGGTTTTCTCTTGAAATTCAATTAGAAATCTTAAACTACATCTACAACTTGCGTTCCTTAGAGCTTTGCCATCCTTGTCTGATCTTGAGTTTGATAGAGGTAAAATTGAGGAGTATGGCGGGGCTATATTTGGATTGCATTGTCCAGCCCTAGGGATCAAGCCACATATTTTATGGTATCTTGATGAATTCTGTGGTTGGAATTGGAGTGTTGCGTCATATCACCTTGTTCCTCTTTTGAACCATCGCTCCTCTGTCTTTAGCCCGTTTGCAAAAGAGTTGAAATACTATGCAGATAAAAATTTGGAAAAGCGCATGGACCAAGGATACATGGTGATCAAATAGTCATAGTAGGTGATGGGTTGTGGCGTTATTTTGGCCGGCCCCGATCTCTTGCTTGTTGTTTCACAACCAAGGGTGGTTCTCCTTCGTTGGCACCACTACAAATTGGCACTTTACCAGGCCACCCTTTAGGGAGGGTGGCAATGCTCTTAAACCAAGGGTCTTCGTATGTAACATCAGGATCCTATTCTCGCTCACAATCCATTGCGATGATAACTATATGAAATTAATGAAGTTTATCCAAATAAGTTGAAAAAAAGGCTTTTGTCTAGCCTTTAGTTGTTTGATTAAATTGATGAAGTCTTTGAAGCAAATCAATTCAATATTCACTTCAATTTACAATAATTTTGTTGATTGTATGAATAAATGAGAAATGATGAAGAAACTACATCCAATTGTGACCTAATCATTAAAATGACCCCATATATATTTTTCCTATAATGTGACCCTAATTGTTAAAATAACCCCATAATCTATATATAGTTTGGAACTGTACTGATATATTAGGTTTTGATTTTGACAAAAGAGATTCCAAAGTTTGAGCTTATAAATGCTCACTTAATCCATTCTTTGAGGTTCACATACAAATGAAAGTTGCAAATGATGGTCTTTTCATGACATCCATACAGTTGAATTAAGTAATAGTGTCAAAATATGTTTAAGTTCGATTTAAAAAGAAATTACTATTCTAATTATATGAAGAATACAAACATAATCTGATTATCTTATGAATTTTGGAGTGATTGGCCAAAAGTGCACTCTAATGTACGATATTGAATCATCTTTTGCACAATGTGCAATATTCCAACTTATGAAATTATCTTTTGATTGCTTACAAAAAGATCTCAAGACACCTCTATCGAACCATAATAAAACTTATGTGAACAACTTTAACACTATTGAAGCATAATGATTTCATTGAATCATAATGAATCACAAGATGAGAGCATTAAAATTGTAATTTTAGTAAAATTTCAAAAAAGGCCTTGTAAATTCACTTGAAAAACATTTAGGCATTTTATTTCAAATTCAACCCTACAAATGTCTTCTGATAAAAATGCCTTACATATGCTTTTTAGAGACAAAGCTCAAAAAAATTAAAGAAGTCTCATTGTATAATACATTTAGATATTGTCTGAAACCCCGTCTGAAACCTCTGAACATTTAGAGGTTAAGGGTTAAAATGCATCGGAATCATCTTTCAATTGAAACCTCTGAACATTTAGAGGTTAAGGGTTAAAATGCATCGGAATCATCTTTCAATTGACAACAAGACTGAACAAAAATACAACCAATCTAATAAGAGTAGTAATCAAGCACAAATGCTAATTTAGAATAAATACAAAGCCTCATTCAACTATTTATGGGTGAAGCTCATGGGTGATGACATTTCATACATGCACCAAGCAGAATGAGCATTGCATGGAAATTAATTCCACAGCTGTGCGTGTACCAAATTTTTGCAGATTACCCTACCTCGTGGTCAGTTTCGACATAAACTAATTCATTTTGTCAGAAAAGTCTCACATGTCATCTTGTGATTAGTTTATGGTGACATGGACCTCTCAAAATCTGATGTAGAAATTAGATTTCGACACAATACTGTCCGAATCTAACAATCACATTCGGTAGCATGCCATTGAAAGCAACTGAAGGCTTTAATCCCTAAACGTACCAACCAACCCTTTGAACCAAAGTAGATTCTAGCCTCAAAAGTAGATATTAGCATGACTCAGATGTACATGAGGTATACATGAGAAGACCATTGCAAGCATAAAATCTACCCAAGACATTTGACATACTTATAGTTGGAAGCCTCTCCAATATTATCAATAGCTTCCCATCATAAAAGATTTATTGTAATTGGTAGAGAATTTAATAGGTTTTCAAAGGTGACTTGGATGAAAATCATCTAAGATTGTATGAGAAAGTTACAAGACTTCGAATTTGTTCGTAATCCAGTTTCTGGACGCTGGGACATTTAGGGGTTAAAGACAGCTGACAATTACAAAAAAACCATGAGTAGGTAGATTTTGAGAAGAGATGAGCTGAAAACCCGAAATCCGGGGGATGAGCTAATGAATCAAACTCTCCACCCAAACACGTGTTAGAATGTGAGACCCTCAACGCTCTAACAATGAAAAGTAGGCTTGTAAACACCAACCCGGTTGTTGCATCCCTCGAAAATCCTAAAATTTTCAGGGAGCTAAGGGTATGTTTGTTCTTGGTCTTAGGAGTAATCTTGGCAAAATGAATCTAATTCAAAAATGTACATAAATTCATTCTTAACAATTTCACTAATACAGTCTATCCTCCATGTAATGACACTTCATGATATAACAATATTAGTATTTTAAGCAATACATATATGACACGTCATTTTTGCGATTAATCCGTGCCTGCCACTTTGAAGTTCCAAGCATGACATAAGGTAGAGGGTCATATTTCTGACCGGGTTGTATTTCCGACCCCTACTGGTTGGGGGATGGGTGTCAGAAACCAGCCAACATGGTTTCAAATAGTGTCCAAGAGTGTTCTAATTTCGTCATGCTTAGAAAAATCAAGAGCTTCTCATTGGTGTAGAAGAACTCTATTTTTAGAATCCAACCTCTCATGAAAACCATGACTCTATGAGCGGTTAATGGTCATTCTAAGCTTTCAGACTTAAAAAATCATAGAAAATTGTAGAAATGCTCAAAAAATGTTTTTTGGGGGATGCCTTTGCAATAGCTTTGCAGAGCATCCAAAATTATAAATTTTTTCTTTCACAAGTCTAAATATGCAAACCTGAAATTCAGTCGGGAATTGGTCCCACTACCTTAGTAGAGAACCTCGAGTAGAGAACCACTCTTAACACCAAATGAGAACCTCAAAGTAGAGAACACTATATGAATTTGTCTCCTACCTAAAGACCTTTGTTACCAAGACCAACTCATCTATTTCATACGTGCATAAATTAGCAAGCAGTGTAAGCATGGCGTGATTTCAATCTTTGAATGAAAATGGGATTGTCTACTTTCCTTGGTCTACAATCTTCCACTTTGAGTGAATGTGTAAGAAAATCATACATAGTAATAAAAGTTTGATTTCAAGAGAAGTTTGGCTCTTCTACTCACAATGATCTCTCCGGGATCTCTCCAAATCTTTTATTCTAATTTCCAACGAAAGCACACTCGTACATATTGGTTAAAATGCTTAACCCCTAAAGGATGAAGGATTCATGGTTTTAAAACAATGACTTCAATTGATCATAGTATGGAAAATATGATTCAAACCTGGGGATGCATTGTACTACACACGTACAAGTATGCATGAGTGCACATAATGGGTATTAATTTTAACATTTCCGTAATGTGTATACATACAATAAACATATTTAGAGCTGAAAATATTGACGTATACTTACATCAAACATATATTTAGGAAGGAATAAATCTATATACAAAGGCTTTTAGATATATATAACCTCTTGTATAAGGGGGTCATGAACACACGTGATTCTCAAACATAATGTAGAGTGCACCCTTTGGGGCTTCAGATGGGACCAAATTTTATATCAATGAAGAACATCACACGTGTTAATAAATTTGAAATAAGAAAGAAAGAAATTTGAATGAGAGGAAGTCCACACAAAACCTACTAGAAACCACTGATAAAATATGAGGCGTGATTAGGACTTCTTTGTCCTTGAGGGGTTGAAGTGATGGAAAGAGTATCCTCTACCTGACAAGCGGCACCGGCCACACATACGGTAAGTCCGGCGACTCCACCCACCCAAATTGAGAGTAGTGCTCGGGTTGCTTCCGCAACAAATTCGAGCGGTGCGATGCATGCACAAGCTCATCTCCTGCAACCACAAACCCAAAAGTTCAAACAAGTCAGTCATTCGTCACTACAAGGAGAAGACGTCGCTTTTCACTTGGTTGGTGAATCAAACGGTGCCACTTTGCATTCACTGCCCAAGTGCTCAAGGCTTAGTGAGTGCGATTTGTCACGTAGGACAAGTGTGTACAATGAACTTTGACACTGTTCTGAGTGAGAAGCAACACCTTAAGTTTGCTAGTAGTGCATGTCCATAGTGTATAGTGTCATTCATTAAATAATTGGGAAGCTAGTAGAAAGGCAGTACAAAACTGACATGTATATGATTTAGTGATTCTATACAATATTTATATGCCAAGTAGATGAAGAAGAGAACTTGGAATACTAAATTGTAGACTTCTACTGAAAGGAAACATCCTTCACTCGTTTCCGAGAAAGTCCGACAACTGTGACAACTCTAGGTGCAAGGTGTGATATTTTTTGAAGCTGAGCTAATCTGGGAATTAGATGGGCATAGTTCACGGGCAGAATGGCCTATCAATTTTGGGTGATTTGTTGTACAAAAATTGTCTATCAAAATACTTGGTTATTGAAGAGTCTAGGAAACGATTTCAGGGTTTGACAAACTTTTTACTTTGAAAATTTGTATAAAATTATCTATTAGGAATTAAAAAAATATAGAATCAGATTGCCTCTTCACGATATTTCCTTCTCTCTCCATGAAAAATAAGTCCTTGCCATAACTCCCATTTCTAATATGCAAAACTTATTTTCTCAGTTTATTGTATTTCTACTTTAACCCCTAAGCATCTAAAACGCCCAATATGGCCATTTGCATCAATGAACTTTGCAACAGTGGCATTTTCTCATTTTGATTGAGATACATCATTTTAAAGCTCTCTCTGTCCCATAATAAGCTTTCTGATTGCTTAAATTATTTGCCCAATAATAAGCTTCCTGATTGCTCAAACTATTTGCCTCATAACAAGCTTCCTAATTGTTCAAACTACTACTCCTACTACCTCAAGGTCCACACTATTGTGCTCAGAGCTCACACCGGCATTGGACTAGTTGATTCTTCTATTTTGAGGGTTGAGGAAGCTTGTTATGGGATAGAGAAGTACTACATGATCTACAATAGGGGATGTCACACCTCTTTCTTCCCATTCTTAGAGAATGGAGAATGGGGACGTGGCACGCTCTCCTTGAATGGCGGAGGGCCCATTCTCGGAGATTGGAGAATCTCTATTCTTCTCCTCCACGGGTGAAGAATGGAGAATGGCCCATGCTTGGAGGATGAGTAACCAATTAACAACCTCTATTCTCCATTCTCAATCTCCACAAACCACAAAAGGGGTGTTACACCTTCTCCATGGAGAAACTATCCTATTGGCTCCTCTTTTTCCTCATTCTCCCATTCTCCCATTCTCCATTCTCCATTCTCCGAGGTGGTGTGACAATCCCTAATTTTGATCGTGTCAAACTGAAGTCATATTCACACAAAACAGTTGATTTGCAGCAAGCAGGGTGCGCAATGTTCCTATAACACTACAGAAAATACACAGGGGCGAAGAGAAACTGTGGGAGCTACGTTACGTGACGCACCTAGCCAGGGCGGCATGGCGACGGCGGCGACGAGCGGCGGTGGTTCCACAGGCTGCAGAATCACATTCTGGAAGCCGCGGCGCGCCCATTCCCGCAAGCTCGCGTTGTAGTAGAGCGCCAGCGCGTGGGGAAAGCCTCGCCACATGCGCACCGCCGGCGAGTTGGCCCACGCCGTGCCTTTCACGGGGCTATCGCTGGCCTGCACCACCGTACCAGTGATCTCGTTTTCAGTCCCTCCCATTGGCGATTTGAAACTCGAAACTTGAACAACTCGTACAGATTATGACGATATACTCTACTCCCTCCGTCCCAAAGATATTGTCCTAGTTTATGGCGTGTTTTAATTGAACACATTTTTTGCCCAAAAAAACCGTCTCAGTACTCGAAAAATGGTCTATCTTCAATAGTAGTATGTAGTTTTTGTGTCACTCTTGTTGTCCACCCTGTTTGAAGTGGACAAAACTCACGTTTGGAGTATAGAACATAGGACAAATATTGAAAAAAAAAAATTGCCAAAAACTAGGACAATATCTTTGGGACGGAGGGAGTAATTTTTACCCAATTTTTCCTGTAGCAACTCAACAAGCCCATTTTTCAAATAGCACTTGAGGAAAAAAAAAAGGAACACTTGCCTGCACGATGCGCAGGATCTGCCACGCCTCCACGCGCTGCTTCCCCAGCCGCCGGTTGTCCAGACACTCCACGCTGCGCTCAAATTCCTCGTACGGCAAAAACGTGTTCAGCCCCCGAATCTGCAGCCTCCTGCAGTACCCGCTCCCTCGATTTCCTGAGCATTTGGAAGGCCGCCCAATTCGGGTGAGGAATTGCTGCGGGCTTATTACAACCGACGTCATCGGTGCTACCACATTCCCCGAACTAAGATGCTAAACCTCTTTATATTTACTACCATCTCTAAATTGAGATTCAAACTATGTTATCGTGAAAAAGTTGGGACCCCGGGTGTGGTGAGATTAAAGAGGTACGAAACTCTTTGCAAAGGCAGACACCGCAATGGTTGGAGTGATACGTTGACACCACGTGGTGAACTTCGGACAATCCAGGTGTCAAAGCGGCGAAAGAGCCACCACCGACGTTGTGATTACATGAAATGTAATCGAGGCATACAATGATCATTGCCGGTGTGGGATTCGAAGCAGAGCAATCCTTCGACATGATCCCTTATAACAGCAATTTGGATGTCATAGTGTCCTGGGACTTATACGGGTAGAGTGTAAATGTGAGGAGCGTATGGGATAATGGAGACCTGAACCTACCTTACCGCAAATTTTATGTGTGACCCAAGTTTTATATATGGCTGTTGTCTCATATATGCCGGCGTGCACATACGTTCCTCAAGCTGGTGACCACGCGTGTAGGTGTTAAGGATCATTCAAAACTTTAGAAGTAGACAACTGCAACGTACTTTTCACGAGTAGAGGTGGCCGGGGCAGACACTTCAGTACATCACACAGGGCACCTTGACACATTCACCAGGTAGTAAATGGTACAAGAATGATGGTGAATTCTTGGTGAACACTTGCTAAATTGAAGTGGTTGTTCAATTTAGCAAGTGTTCACCAAGAATTCACCACCATTCTTGTACCATTTACTTGGCAGTGAATCGGTCAAGGTTCCCTGTGTCAACTCTGGGTTTCTACCATAAGAGCCCTGGAATTCGAAGGGGAGGCAACTGAAAAACCGTGGCAGTTTCGAAAGGACACCATGATCGGTACCAAGCCATCAATTAGAAAAGATTCAAGTACCAATTCCTGGTACACAACCGTTTTGGTATGGACTCATGTTCGTTAAATCAATCACCAATAAGCAGCTGCCAGAAGCTAAAAATCGCCAGAAAAAAACAACACTGAATCACAACGTCGCTCCCAATCTACTGCTCCCTGCACATGTTCTACGAGTCTACCAATCCAGGCAGTAAAATCTACACCTGTTAAAAAACAGGTGTTGAACTTCTGCACAGGCGAAACCATTCTGTCAATATACATGCCTAGTAGCGCAACTGCGAAGATCGAGCCAGAGAGTCAAAATATTGCAATGATAAAGGTCGATTCCAAAAACAAGTGTTCATATGTCTCTGATGCACTACGGTTTTCAACTAGAAGGAAGAAGAGCTACAGTATTCCAAAGTGGGCTACATGATGTGTCATGTTTAGTGGGAAAGGCATCTCTATGCATCCACACGGACCGAGCTGCCCATATTTCAACACCTAGAGGGCATAGTAATGGGAAATGCAATTGAGGGGAGAGTGATCTTCGTAAAGGGAGTGCAGTCCAAAAATTGTACCTAGATTCTTTCCAAACCTTCAATAACAACACTTTTAGCATCGGGGAAGAAGCAATTGCAAGGCAACTGGGCATGTTTACATCTTTCTTGCATAAAAAATGGAAAAGAAAATGCACCGGCCGGGAATCGAACCCGGGTCTGTACCGTGGCAGGGTACTATTCTACCACTAGACCACCGGTGCGGTGATGTGAAAAATTAGCAAATTCTCTCATAGTTGGTCTTAAATATCCTACCCATTCCCTCGAAACATTAAATAACTTACCATTCCTTACTGACAAACGAACCAACTCTGATTTTATCATTTTATGTGTTTGTTATATTTAACCATATAATCTGTAAGTTGATTGAATGATGTATGGGGGGAGAGTATTCAAGCCGTCGACTATTCTAATCAAATGCACTCTACAGTAGTTTACTTCAGAATGCAGTTCCATATTGCTTCAATAAATATTAATTTCTGGATACTCCCTTGAGTAAAAGGCATGACTTGGTGCATGGTGCCACGATGTTATGTCTATACGGAGTATTTGATATTTATAAGCTACTTCTGAGTACCGAACACACATTTCAGATTCAACACTTTGTTGTCGAAATTCGATTTCTATAACATGATGACATGTATTATCTTTTTAGCAAAAAAATACTTTATGCCAAATCTGACCCACGAATAGGGTACAGTAGTGGACTTCAAAGATTGATTAACTTCCCGGTGGGGTTGGGTTGTATTTTGCTCCTTCTCGCAATAAAGGGTCTCCCTTTGTTTGTGTCAAAAAAATAAAAATAAAATTTGATTAACTTACTTTCTATGTGACTCCTCTTTCCTGTCTTTCCAAGATCTATTCCTCTTTTCTATGAGAACAGTAATTATGGTTCCAAGAAACAGATCAGTTGACTTCTATTCCTAATCTCGTAAGCTAGTGTGGCTACCACGAGACTGTATGCAAGTCATTGACCAATGTGGGTTATTCTACAGTTCGTTTTATCTTCCAAATTAAATTATTGGCAAAATGTATAATAGTGCATTGACAACGTACTAGTCAGGTAGCCTTCTCTTCTCAATGTAAGAACCCGCCAGCCCAGATGTTCCGAGCACACTGATCTGCATTACGCAATGGATTTCCATTAGCATCAAACGAAAACCTTTAAAACCTGTTAAAGTAATCAAAGACAACGGTGTCAGTGTAGAATCAAATCGAGAAACTCACCTCCGACCATTTTGGATCCATTCCAGTAAGACGCTGCTTGATTTGGAGCAGCACACCTCCAAGCTCCAGTTCCACCTTTTTCCTCAAGTAGGCTTCATCTTCACCAAATGCACTCAGGTATTTCATATACTTTTGGTGCGCCGCTTCTACTGCCTGGTATGTGGAGTGTGGTATATTTCCGACATTCTATTTGACATCTCGTGAAAAATCAGAGTTCAAAAACTAAAAGGCTCCGAGTGGAGGAGATTCATGAAATGCTTACAAAGCATACTTGTAAATGTGTTTAAAGAGACGGCATCTATAGAAAACATTGAGAATACATATATTGTTAAATTCACCTCTCCAGAGTCCCCACACAAATCATTGATCTCCATAAGCATATCTGTCAAAACTCCCCCAAAAGTCTCTACCGCTTGGGCCGCCTGCCATGCATCAAGCAGCGTTTCTTTCCCTGCTGGATCGTCAGAGCCACCTGAAATTGCACTCTCCACAGCTGACTTGACTTGTGGTTCAATCTTCAACCAACCATGTCCCAATAGCCCACTCAATGCTTTGGCAATCCTCGTATCCTTGACGGGAGGGAAATTGGAAACAAAGCTAGCGCTCATAGACCTTAACTGAGGACTCACACCTGCTGGGCTTGCCGTTCCAGAGTGGGTGCTTCCACTTTGTGACCGGCTCACGGGTGGATGCTTCCAATCTGTTGTAAACGAAAATACAATCACCAGGTCAAATTTGAGAAAGACGCACCAGCAAGGACCAAGGATCCATGGTTAGAAAATGATCAATTCGATCGATCATATTGAGAAAAAAATATAATTACAGATTTTATATCACGAGGATTAGTGAAGAACATCGGTCAAGAATTAAACAAAATTGAACCAAAAAGAAACGTTCACGTATGACCTACTCAAAACTACTATAAAAAACATGAGATCTAATTTAGCGAACTACATCTTTGCCAATCCCAATTTTTGCGCTCTTATGAGATTCCCTCACCAATGCAGTAAGCTGAATGTAAAAACAACGGAGATGAAATAAATCTTAGCATCAACGCTATCCCATTACCTTTCTTCAATTCAACTACTGTGGAGTTCAAACTCCACAAGGAAGAAACTCTAATACTCATATGTGACCTCTTTTGATTTTAGATTCCACTTCCACATTCACACACTGAAAGATTGTAGAGAAACTTTAAAGACGTGATGGCTTTCATGTGCTCATGTAAGGAAATGAAACCCTAAGCAAGCACAATATGACATTGAAGATTCCCTCACCAATCAGTGCTATATCAGTAACAACAATGAAGCTGAAATAAATCTTAGCATCAGCACTAACAATATTCCACAAACAATATTTCAAAACATATACAATTTTCCATTTCAAATTCAAACTCCACAAAAACCCTAATTCAGAGTGGACGCATTCATTCGTGACCTCTTTTAATTTTAGGATTCCACTTCCACATTCACACACTCGAAGATTGTAGAGGAACTTTTAAAAAATGATGGCTTCCATTTCTATGAGATCATGTAAGAAAATGCAAACCTAAGCAAGAAAAATATGACATAAATGTTCCCTCACCAACCAGTGCTTATCAGTAAGCTGAAATAATCCTTAGAACCAGCACTAAAAATATTTCAAAACATGTACAAATTTGCTTCCGAATTCAAACTCCACAAAAACCCTAATGCAGAGTGGGCGCATTCATTCGTGACCTCTTTTGATTTTAGATTCCACTTCCACGTAAAGAAATTTGAGAAAGTTTTTAAAAAGGAAGCCGAGAGAGATGGTACTCCCTCCGTCCCAGTTATTGTCATGTTTGAAAGTCATGTTTGAAAGTGCTTTTTTGAAGTAGGTCAAAAAATACTTCCTTGTGGCTAATTTTATTTAGGTTGCAATGAACACATGCAATGTTCTTCAATCATTCTAGTGACATAATTTGGAACCTTTTTTAATCATGTTTCTTACAATATGATCAATGAAATTGGCTCAAAGAAATATCAAGCAAACAAGTTGAACAATAACTTTGGGACAGAGGGAGTATTATGCAGGAATTAAAATGCAACCCTAACTAAGAAATCTGAATGTGACATGGAATGGAATGAGGTATGAATAATGTACAATTTACATACCTGGACGCGAGGGCTGTAGGTGCGCCATGGAATGCAACGGAGCCACAGAAGCGCGGAGCCGCACCAGGAGAAGAGTCCGCCTGGCCATGGCTGCGGCAATCGCCATAGCTGAGCTTTCTCTTGCGACAGAGTGGGAAATGATGCTGCTTCGAAACATTCATGTGATTTGAATTTTGCTCAAGCGCCATTTCCTGTTTCAAGAGAACATGGCTTATGATGACGTGGCTGCGTGATGATGACGTGGCTGCGTGATGACGTGGCTTCGAGATGACATGGCTTCGTGATGGCGTGGCTTCGTGATGGCGTGGCTTCGAGATGACGTAACATCATTAGCATAAACTAACAAGGCAACCATTTTATACCCCATTTTTAGGTTTAGGTCATTTTTGGAATTGATTCATCATTATGTGCAAATTTTGATTTGAATGAATCTCTTGACCCAACTAAGGACCCAACTAATGTAGATGAAGAAGCTTCATTAGTTGTGAAAATTAGTAATGCACATCATCATACATTAATATTGTCTCAGTTTATCATGGACAATTTTCTTCAATTAGTTATGTATGATGTCATTTGCATCCAAAAGGTGTTGAAAAAACTTGACAAGATGACGGTGGTCAATTTGAGTAAGCAACAAGAAACTATAGACTATAGTAGAGTACTTCAAACAAGTTTTTAGCCCCTAAACGTCCCAGCGTCTAGAAACTCGATCATGAACGGATTAAATGCCTTGTAACTTTCTCATACAATCTCGGAGGACTTTCATTCGAATCACCTTTGCAAAGCCTATTAAATTATCTATCAATTAAAGTAAATCTCTTGTGATGGAGAGATGTTGATAATATTAGAGAAGCCTCCAAATGCAAGTATGTCAATTTTTTCGGGTAGATTTCATGCATGTACTGGTCCTCTCATGTACACCTAATGTACATCTGAATCATACTAATATCTATTTTTGTGGCTAGCATCTACTCGTGTTAAAAGGATCCGTACGTTTAAGGGTTAAAGTCCTCATGGAGGTATCTTTTACACTTTGAGTGTTACTTTTATATTTCAATTCTATTCTACATCTTCTACTAACTCAATATACTTCTATGTTCATATTATTATTCAAATGTAAATACCTCAATTATACAACAGGAATTGGCCATTATGTCATATTATTAATATGTGACACTTCAATAATACAATATTTTTTTGTTTTCCAAACGTGTTATATTAAAGAGGTAGAATAGTTCATGATAATTGTAATGCATAATTGCACCTATTTGACAATTCCAATGTATAATTACACCCATTTGGCAATTGAATTGATTATTCAACTCAAGTTTAAGTGAAGTTGATTGTTCAAAGTTTGCTATTGAAGGACTAGGAGTGTTGTTATGACTATTGTATCGAACTCATCATTGAAGGACCCTCATTCATTGCACTAACCTGTAATTTTGAATGAATTGTCTCATGCCAATTAAAGTGAAGTTGATTGTTCAAAGCCCGTTATTAAAGGACTAGAAGTGTTGTTATCTGTCATTGAAAGACCCTATGTAACTTGTAATTATGAATGAACCTTCACATACATATTTAATATGAAGTTGATTGTTCAAATCTGAGTTCAAGTCATGGCAACCATTAGCAAACTTGTTAGTATAGGCAATTGAACGAGTTCAAATTCTTCCAATCCAACCATTTGTAAGTTTTTTGTTTTATTCAGTCTTCTAAGAGTCATTTGTCAATTGGAGTTTAGTGAAGGTTGCTTTCCAAATGTAACTGTACCAGCATTGGAGATAAAAACAACACCAATTGAAATTCTTGTCATGATATGTAGCTTTGTGTGGAATTAAAAGGACTACCACTCTACATCCATTTGATTCAACTTGGTTGCTACATCGTGAAAGTACAATTTTCTCTCAATACAGTAAACAAAGAAATGAAAATAAAAAAGGGAGGCAACTGACTCTAGCGAAAACCCTTAGTTTTTTCTTGTGATAAAGAAAAGAGCTCCATCTAAACAAAACCAAAGGACAAGAAACCTAGTTTGTGAGGCACATTAAAGTGCATTTAAAGTACTTGCAATTAAAATAAAATAAAAACATATTTTCGATTAGATCATAATAACCATGAGGGTTATAACAATATTTTTCAAGGTCCTCTTCTTGCTTATTGTATGGCATACACCAATGTGTTTACTAACTACATTCAGTGTTCACTTGAAGTGCAGTGAAATTGAGTCAATCCCAAGGTGGAAATTGAGTTCAATGATAGGATATGAAATTGGGTTTTGAGTGGTTTTAGATATGTCCACCTTACATACCGTAGTACTATAGCAGGGTCGCCACCCCTTGAACAATAAATTAACCTTTTTTTGAAGAATAAGGTTCACCCCTCTAAACATGAATTTCCCGGTTTTCATTTTCGAGGAAAATAAAAAATGATTAAAAATGGCCCAGAATGACTTAGGAATAGCAATATACAGCTAAAAATAATTTTTTCTTTTTTCTTTTTTTCGTCCTCGTAATTTCCTGAATTTAACGGTTTTTTTTATATATTATTTTTTGGCGACCCCTACTATGGACTACGATAGTCCATAATGGGGATATCTGATTCCAGGGTGCAAGTGCACATCAAGTCTGTCTGTATTATTGCGTCTACGCAATTACAAAAAATGTTTTGAGATGCGGATTGGTCCTCGGCTCGTCAAAAATGTGATGGAAAAGTAGAGAAGCAGCCTAACTTGTGACTGAATTTTAAAGGTGCATAAGTTGAGTAAGCTGGAGCCATAGACGAAGTTAAATAGACATGTTGTAGGGACAAAGACTAGGGACGTGAGTCAATCCAGCTAATACATGAGTATGGAGAGTATCCCTGTTGGGCAAGGTATTTGAAAGAAGCCGCAGCCTGATGGAATGTGAGTCACCGGTGACTCAGCCGCTGACCCACTATGACCCATGTGGATTACCCAATTTTCTAGCAAATTGCTTTTTCCAGTGAATAAGCTCCATGCCCATCATCAAATGACAGGCAACCTGTCCCCTGCCATTTTCAGTATTACTGGCATGTTGTTCGGCCTCAAAGCAAGAAAGCAAGCAATCGATTGTCACCTTTTCACGACAAAGCTACTACCCTATGTCATGATTAGTTTTGGCATAAATTAATTAGTTTTTGTAAATTCCACATATCATCTCGTGATTGGTTTAAGGTGAAGTGGACCTCTCAAAATTTGATGTGTATACTCAACACCATCTAGGTGTCTAAATCTGACTATGACTTCCAATAAAGCATCTGTACCGGAACATTTACCTTAAAACATGCGTATCTACTATATTTTGATAATTTCACTCAACAGTAGATACACACACATTAAGGTAAATGCTCCCTTTAAGGTATAGTTACTTTACTACACATTGATTGATGTGTTCATGATTTAGCTCACTGCAAAACTACAACTAAATTGTAGGTGGCATTTGATTTTGGACTTGAATAGATTAACCTGTCATTAGTTGTTTCCAAGCTGCAAGGGTACCCTATGTCGTGGTCAATTTCAAAATAATTTTTTTCATTTTTGGCGAAAAGTGCCACATGTCATCTTGTGATGGGTTAGGGTGACGTCAATCTTGACTCCATAACTCAAATTCCACACCAGTTATTGCTCCCACTTCCGGCATGTAACCAACCGTCGTGTGGTTATTAGTAAGGAGATCGCTCAAGCTGGGTTTCTTTCTCAATTTCCACACCAGGCTGACCCTCACTCATGTAGGGTATCAGTAGATTGCCAATACTTTTTTCTTATCTATTTCTCAGTTCGTGTCCATGTTGCAGGAAATGCTGAAGACCTGACTTGTGGAACGAATACTTTTTGAATTGAAGTAACATAATGCCAAGTGGTGATTTTGAGGTAACTTTGTATTGTTCTGGTTCACTAAGGTAACTATACCTTAAAGCGTTCACCTTATCAACTGAGCCTATTTACACACTTAAAACAAAAAATATTTTCAGTGGGTCTTAATAGCAAGTTCAAAAGGATTCCAACGCACTTTAGAACGCATTATTTTGGACACCATATGAATAAGTTATGAATTTCTAAGTGTTGACTACAAGTTGACCTTAAAGCGACCCTAAACTATGATGTTCAGATTGTGCACATTCTCATCAATAGTAGGGTGTTAGAATCTACTTATTATGGAAGATTGAGCTATGGACGCTTTAAAAAAATGGTCGCTTTTAGATATAGTTACTTTAGTAGAAAAGGTGGCACTGCCGAGGGAGATGCCCAAGCAAGTAGTGCCAAATTCCACGCATGCACAAGGATTTTGGCTGGGCATGTCTTTTGGGAGTGCCACCTTTTTTTATTAGTGATTGATGATTTAGAAGAGGGTTATTTCTCATGTCCCTTCCTATTGAATGGCACCCTCATATCAACCAAAAGTATATCAAGAGAAAGTTTCCAATTCAATAAAAAGAACTTGGCATTGTTATATTTAATGCCATCTTCTCTAGCCTTCCACATGTGGAAGGTTATTAAGTCGATAATTTTTTTTAGTTTCATAAATGTAAAAGGTTATTTAATTCATAAAACTTTGGTATGAGTCACTCTTCAAGGTCCGTTTCTTTCGGGTTTGCCCAAAGTCTTATATTTACACCTACAATGAGTGGGAATGTCCTAAGATCATCACCACCTTTTGTCTCCAAATCTATACATATTGGAATTTCAACTTATACTAGAAGAGCATTTCATTTTAACTCCTAAAGGACCATTGTTCATTTAGGGAACAATTGAGAGTTTGGATAGGTATCTATGATGTCAATTTTTAGTGGAATGCTTTGAATTATTTTGAAAGTGAGGCAACTAATTTTTATTATATATATACATATATATATATATATATATATATATATATATATATATAAACAATGCTTAGGAGAAAAAGTTATGTTAACCTTAATACAATTTTGTGAACATTAGGCAACTACAAATTAAAAAGCTTAAAATCCTTAATATATATATATATATATACATTTATTTATTTAAAATCATTTTACATAGATTATGTTTATACATACATGTAAATCTTTTAAATTACACTATTTAGATAAGTGTTATGAAAATTATGACGAGTCTTTATTTGCAAGCAATTGGAACTTCATTTTGAAAAAACAACGTATAGGATTCAATTTTTGAACTCAGTTTTCATAAATTTAAAAAAAAAAGTCTCATGGGATTTTAATTGTTTCATACAACATTCTCACTATTAGGATTGACAAGTTTCAATCCCATGTTGGAACTATTAATGATCTTGTACCAAATGTTACTTTACAATTTAAAAATAAAACAAAGTGGATTTTTTGGAATATTTTCTTTAGATTTTCAATTCAATTCTCCAATATAAAGAATCAAACTGTCAAATTCCATATTGTAGAATATTTAAGTTATGAGGATTCAAAGTCTATAGACCTAGTTTGGCAAGTTACCAAAAAAATATTCTTCTTCACTTCAAACGCTAAGGCATCTTGTAATCTATGTGATCAAAGTTGTTGAAAAACTTACCACATGTTTTCATACTATTTTTTGAAGAAAATATCCTATAGTTGTATATATGTTTTTTATTTTTATTTTTTAATCTTAACTTAATATGGTATTTTTGGTAGAAAAAACACCTTCACTTATTTAGGGATCAAGTCCCCCACTTCCATATCATAGCACAAATTGGGTGGCTTACATGGATCAAGAACCTAATGTTTGTTTAGCAATTTTGAATATGTCCTATGCACACTTCCTTTTGTTTAAATTTATCCAACACGTGCAATGTTCTTAATTGATTTCCGTGATATAAAATTTAGGCCCATTTAAATTACGTCATTTTGAAATTAGGAATCTTGGGTCTTTGAGGGATGAATTCATGGCCCATTCACACCAAGAAGCTGCAACATTTGCGTTGCGTTCCTAAAATGCTGCAAGGTAAATTTGAAAATAATATACAATTGCTTGTGGTGTTAGAGCCTTGTCTTTTCCTGCTTTTGATCAACACATATGCAATACCCAAGGTGCATGCACCAAGTTAATAAAATAAATTTTATAGGAGCACGCTGTAGTTACTTACATGACGAACGCAGATTCTTTGCTACACTCGCATTGGGTGACTGGTGTGAATGGGCCACCCGAAACGAGCGGTAGTTATGATAGTTCACTCAGAATGTCACCCATATTCTAAACAGCATGATGAAGGCTGGCAAGGCAGGGCAGGTTTGCATGGGCGCTTTCTGGCCCAGAAATCCTCAAGAAGTGAACGCACTCGATATTCCCTGTCTGATGAGTCCAAAAACCAGCCGGTAAAGATAGCCAGCCATACGTAAAAGATAAAGACACAACGTAAAAGATAAAGAGAAGAGTGTGGCTTAGGATGGCGCGTGGACAAACCCACCTCAGCAACTGAACTGAAAGCTCAAAAGCCGCGACGCCGCAGTCCCAGCCAGCCCAGGATCTCAAATGCTTCCGCGCCGCCACTGAGCCTCTTGGAAATCTCCGACGTTCAATCTCCAGCAACTGATCGCATCACTGGCGAGGTAACTTTTAATTACACTACTGCCACCCTCCTTTGTAATCCTTTGTAAAGCTGCAGGATCTGAAGTGATTCGGATCCTTGCAGTTGCAGCTGAAGTCGTTCATGCTCCTGCTTTGTTGTTGTTGTCTATCATGTTGGTACGTCTGTAAGGTGCTCGGTGTGTTGTTTTGTAAGGCGAGGGTGGTGTTTGTTTGTTTGTTGTTGGGGGGAAGGGTTGCCTCTCCAACAGAACTTGTGTGGGTCAAAACAGAAAAAGAACAAGGGCATCTGAGCAACTATGACAAAATTGGTTTTTAGTGTTGTGTGTTATAACTACGTATTCTAGCTGGTCGTCTTCTTTGCGTTAAGTGTTTGTTAGCACGAGTGATTCTTATGAGGGGTGCGCTTTTGTGTGCGTTTGGTTTTTCTTATGCCTTTTACCATACGTCGCCGTGATGTTCATGTGGTTCGGTTTGGCATTGACATTCCTTGACCACCGCTCTCGAGAGGCATATATTTTGTTGTTCACAGATGATTATTCGTCTCTGAAACGTACCCAGTTGTGTTGTGTTTCGCCTTTCCTGCAGAATTTTATTACTTCAATTTTAGCGGCTACAGCTTTGACATTGACGCTGTAATAGTAGCACCATGATGCGGGCTTCATGCTCTCTCGGCGCCCTATGTTAGGTGGCGAACTTCAACACTCCTTGTGGTACTTTGGAAAGAGGTGCCGACGTAATTAATTATATTAATTAGGGTGAGGCCGGAGGGAGATATATACACCACCAACGCAAGTGCTATGTATGTCCGCAGGGTTTAGGGTTTTAGTGCATTGGAGAGAGAGAGTTAGTTCGTGATTGAATGAGAGTATGGGCCTGCCATATGACGACACGGACATGGAGACGGGGAGTGACGATTGTGCGTCGTCGGCCATCATGGGGTCCCCTCTGTGGCCTCAGAGCTTTGGTCGAACCATGGACCTCTACTCCCGGTCAGCGTCACAACGAACCGAGGACGATGCTCTGGAGGGCATAGCCACTGCAACAATATTATTCGAATCCGGTTCAACCCCAAAAACCGAGTCTAAGGAATCCACCCGGGAGCCTCTGCTGGGAAAGTTCCACTCCGAATCTGGTCATGTCGCTGCCGATACTACCGAAACCAGCGAACAGGGCAGCTCCTTCTTTCAGGCTTTGTTCAACGGCATGAATGTTCTTGCAGGTACAGTCTACCCTTCATAATATGACGCATTATTGTTTCAAGCAACAAGTCATTTCTGTATGCCTGCCACCTTGAAGTTAGGGCTTCCCAAACATGTCATAAGAGATTGTACCTTGACTGTACACCCATGTTTTTCCTGTTTAATTGTTTTGTGTTGCATTTGTGATTGTCCACGCGTACTTGATGTCTGTAGGGTTTGTGTCAACGTGTAAGGTAGAGCATCCATTCCCGTGGTTTTGAGTAGTTTTGAGCTGTCCTGTCCCTATCTTCAAGGAATCCAAAGCGCTAAATCACATCTCATTTGAATATTGTATGAATAAGTTATGCTTTTTCGAATTTTTGCTCAGAGGTTTTGACAGTTCAGGTGTTGTACATTGTCCTATTCACTAGATTTTAAATATGTAAGGTGGTCTTGTGGGTTCACCACTTTATGTAAGAAAAGGAGCTTCGATCTCTTCTTAAAACTGACACGAAGTCAGACATGTTTTTCCTTTTTAACTGTTATGTGTTGCATTTGTGATTGTTCATGCGTACTTTGGATAGCCACGCGTACTTGATGTCCTTTCTGTCAACGTGTAAGGTAGAGCCTCCATGCCCGTGGTTTTGAGCAGTTCTGAGCTGTCCTGTCCCTATCTTCGAGAGGATTAAAATACATATCATTTGAATAAGTTATGCATTTTAGACGTTTTGTTCAGGTGTTGTACATTGTCATATTCACTCAATTTTGAATATGTCAGTACTTGTCAGTGTCCTATTCATGGAGGTCTTGGGATTCACTACTTTATTCGATCTCTTGGCATGAGTTTAGACATGCATGTTGAGTGTGTTTGTTTGAGACCCCCATACAAGTCATGTGTATGTCGGTTATACATGATTTTGAGAATTTCGTTGGCATGTTGCTTAACTTCTAAAGGACCTAGAAACCCAAATAGAGCCTCATGTTTACGGTATTTAGCAGGTCCTGTATGGACTTCCTTTTGTTTAAATTTCTTTCTTTTTTTGACTAATATATGCAATGTTCTTGACTAATTCTGGTGATATAAAATTCGGTTAATTTTTCACAATATGATTGATTGAATTTGGCAATCCTTGATCCTTTAGGGGTTAATGACCTAAATGACCAATCCTGGAATTAACCCCTAAAGGGCCATAAGGCCACCAGGTGGCTCCTATTTTTTTCAGTAATTTTGAGTAGGTTTTATGTAGATTCTTTTTTGTTATTTTATTTTTATTTTTTTTATTCAACATATGTAATATTCTTCACTAATTTCAGTGATATAAAATTTGATCCCATTCAAATTATAATTCTCTCAATATGATCGTTTAAACTTGTCATTTTAAAACCATGAATCCTTGGTCCTTTAGGGGTTAATGTGGGTTACTGATGATCCAATAATGTGGGTGCTTTGCAGGTGTTGGAATTCTATCAACTCCGTATGCTGCAGCCAAGGGGGGATGGCTGGGCCTCATGCTCCTGGTGGCCTTTGCATTAATCTGTTGCTACACGGCCATCTTACTGCGACGCTGTTTGGATTCGCACCCGCACATCCGCAGTTACCCGGACGTGGGGGAAGCCTCATTTGGGAAATGGGGGCGGTGGATCACATCCATTCTGCTCTACTTGGAGCTTTATGCTGTAGCCATAGAGTTTCTGATCCTGGAGGGCGACAATTTGGCCCAGCTGTTCCCATCGGCGGGCATGACCATCGGCCATCTTGTCCTGAACCCGCATGAAGTCTTTGTGATTCTGTCCGCTATTTGTATGTTGCCCACCGTATGGCTGCGGGAGCTCAGTATCTTGTCGTACGTCTCCGCCACGGGCGTTGTTGCCTCATTCTTAATCGTCATCACCGTGGGCTGGATCGGGCTCCTGGATGGGGTGGGGTTTCACCATCAAGGCTCCCTTGTTCACTTGGATGGGCTTCCTGTCGCCGTGGGCCTTTACTCCTTTTGCTACTGTGGCCATGCTGTCTTCCCAAGCATCTATGGCTCCATGCGCAACCGCACACAGTTTTCACATGTAAGTCGCCATCACTTCCCCATTTAATGTCATTTTCTATGTTCATCAATAAAATCACATTAGAGTTATCCGTAAACTGAAGGGTTGAGTGGGCCTTAGTTTGACTAAAATTTGAAGAAACGAAAACTATTGAGAGAAGTTCTAGGAAATCAAAAGAATGGGTGAGTGGGGACGGTCTAGGTATATATAGCGAGAATCTATTGCCAAAATAGGGGCTAGCAATCACCTTCTTCATGTGTGAAGGTGAATAATAGAAACTTGGGTGAGAAGTTTTTTAGCACCGATTTTGGTGCTTTCAAAGTTTGCATCTACAGTTTTTTTTTTAGTGCCCAACTCATGTTTGTTTTGAGGAATAATGTCACTATTCACTCAAACTATGGTCCACTCACCCACTTTTGAGGGACTTTATGGATAACTCTATTGTTTTTGGAACTTTATGTAAGGTAACTATACTGAGTCAATTTACACACAATAACAGAAAGTATTTCAAGAAGTTTCCAACGCACTTTAGCATGCATTATTTGGACATTGTATGAATAAGTTACGAATTTCCAAAGTGCTAGATTATAGGCTGACCTAAAAGCGACCCTAAACTCTGATGTTCAGATTGCACATGATCTTTATGACCATAAGGAGACTTCCCCATACACTCTGAATTTGTTATTATCACACTCTTGAATATCACGTTCCGAGGATATTTGCTAATAATGCGTACACATGTGATTGGGCACTTTCTGACCTCATGTACGTTGGTTACTAAAGGTGTGATATAAAAGAGTTCTGAGTGTAAGATCGTGTCTGAAACGATGTTATTTTATTAAAATATTTGATTCAACGCCGTGTCATGGTGGATGTTAACATGGGAAACTGCATTTTGACATGGAATGCAGGTTCTGGTCATTTGTTTCATCTTATGTACCATCATGTATGGTGGCATAGCTGTAATGGGCTACTCAATATTTTATAAAGATCTTTGCTTCAACTCCATGTCATAGTGGATGTTAACATGGGAAACCTTTTGACATGGAATGCAGGTTCTGGTCATTTGTTTCATCTTGTGTACCATCATGTATGGTGGCATAGCTGTAATGGGCTACTCAATGTTTGGAGACGAGCTACAGTCACAGATTACGCTGAACTTGCCGCCGGAAGTTCCTGCGTCGCATTTTGCAATCTGGGTGACGCTCGTCAACCCTTTTGCCAAATACGCTATCACACTGACACCCGTGGCGGTGGCACTGGAGGAGTTTTTGCCCCACTCCATGGCAGGCTCCAGGAAAGACATGAAGGTTTGGGGCACCATGCTGAGGACTCTCATTGTCTTAAGCACAGTCATCGTTGCGCTTGCAGTTCCGTTCTTTGGTCTTCTCATGGCCTTCATCGGCTCGTTCCTCAGTGCGACGGTGTCCATCATCCTGCCTTGCCTCTGTTACTTGAAGATTTATCGACATCAGCTATCGCATGCACAGGCTTCCTTTGTTGGAGCTGTGTTGTGTGTTGGCATTTTTGTGGGCGTTGGAGGAACTTACTACTCCTTGAAGGCCATCATAGATAATTTCTTAGGTCTTGAGCGAGTAGGCCTTTTCCAGGGATATTAGCATACTGTTGTACATCTCATTGTACCTTCTAGGACTTTTTTTTAATTTGTTTTTTCTTTGATTGTAATCAAGAGGTGATTTTGGTTCTCATTTGTCACTTCACGAGAAGGAAACTTTGCAGATTTGGTCCCTCGGTTTCAAGTAGTTGACTCATGTACCTATTAAGATTCAGCAAATATTCATATACCTATGAAGATTCAATATATTGTAAATACCTTAAAATTTACAGCAAATACAAACAAATAAAACACATGTACTATACGGTACTTCTTGTGTTTGGAAGTTTGTTATCTTCTTTTCTTTTTTGGATTGTGTTCTCTTGTTCATGTTCCATTAGTGTATGTATTCTGATCTTGATCAGTGTACCAAATCCTTTCATATTTATACGTATAAATTGTGTCCTACACCCTATATGGATAAGTCACTTACACAATAAAAATGTGTGAGTCGATTGACAAGAAAAATTCTTGACATGAAAGGTTGCAATGGAGAGGTGTGGACATAGGTCATTGCTAAACCGCTTGACTTTCATTTTTGAAAATTTAACCCAAATTCTATTTAACCCCTAAATGCCTAGAGCCCTCTCCAAATTTGACAGTTTTGCAAAGATACATTATAAAATGCAACCTAGAGGAATATTTTGAACTTGATATATGAATAAAAGTTGTACATTATGAATTTTAGATTCTATCCATACAGTTAGATCCATGATTGCTATTACCAATAGTTTTATATAAAATTTGAAACATGAAATTCAAAATTATTTTAAAATTCAATTATGAATAAGATATTGACAATCTACGGATGAAACTTGTTGTGATTGGTTGAAATGTAATACTCTAAGTGTATTGATTTTTGGAGATTTTTTGATTGCTTAATTTTATGAGTTGACTTTTTTTTGACAACTTTTACACTGAAATCTTCAAAATATTGGGTGAATCACTACAACATGAAATGAGGCATAAAAATTTCACAAATCATCCCCTTTCTAATCGGATCACATATGCATGAAGCTAACTTCCCATAGAATCTATAGTAAAAATTCTACACTGCAAAAAGTGCATGACGGATGAGAAGTTATGGATGAAATCTGTACATCGTCCAAAAAATGGACGCTCAGGCAGTTAGGGGTTAACTTTGAAGTCGCACCCTCCAAAATTTCATTTTTGAGTGTGCATTATACAATTCAAAGACACATTATGATCTTCCAATCCAACGGTCCAATCTTACCAAGGTTTAACCGACACTTGTTTGATTAAGCTATGCTTCTATTTATACGGTTGAATACTATTAACAATATCCCTAATTTCAACATAGAGAGTTTCAAGAAAAAAAAAAAAACACAAGAAATATGAGGTTTTTGCAGAACAGGGCTGGGCGGTAAAGGGTTAAGAGATATACTGTACAGTAAGGTAGGAATTGTTTAAGAATTCCCACTACAGGGAAAGAAACTTTGAACAATGCGTGTGTACTCAAAAATGATCCGATTTGGAAACCACAAAGTGTGTTGGAATCACACCGGCGTGTACTACAATACCATTACAAATTTACACGTGTATTAGTGAAAGTTATACAACAACTTAAAAATAATATAATTATACACTATCTACCATTGAGTGCTCTCACCGTTTGCTTCAGTTACAGTGTCCATTTTAGCAAGAAAAAATGAAATGAGTGTTTGAAGTTGTTTTTGAGATATTTGAGCTCATACTTGTTGGATGATTTGTATCATTTCATGAGTCTCCTTTATAATTTCTTCTTTTGTCATGGTGTAGGGGCTTTCATGGGTTTTGATAGAAGTCCATTTGTCATCATTCCTCCAACTAAACAATCAGTAGTTCATTTTGTGGAACATATTTATTAAAATCTATTGATTGGCTTCTATTTTATGCATGATAGACCTATTCAATTCACATTGATGGAGGATGGTGATCCAATACACCGTAGTAGATATCATGATGATTGGAGACAAGCCCTTGGAATCAAAAAGATTATAAAGGAAAAAGATGAAATGATAAAAATCATTCGAGAAGTATGAGCTCAAGTATCTCAAAAACAACTTCAAACACTCATTTCATTTTTTCTTGCTAAAATGGACACTGTAACTGAAGCAAACAATGAGAGCACTCAATGGTAGATAGTGTATAATTATATTATTTTTAAGTTGTTGTATAAATTTCACTAATACATGTGTAAATTTGTAATGATATTGTAGTACACGCGGATGTAATTCCGATACACTTTGCGGTTTCCAAATCAGATCATTTTTGAGTACACACGCATTGTTCAAAGTTTCTAAAAACATTTCCCTGCAGCAGCGTTTTTTTTTCTGGCGAAAAAAAGTTGCTGGCAGATGCTTGGAAGGAGCTGCGAGCAACTTCTTGTCGCCAGAAAAAAAAATGCTGCCCTGCAGTGGGAATTCGTAAGGAATTGCTACCTGACTGTACAATGTTCTTCAAGGAGAGTGCTTGATTAATCATTTATTATTACAACAGAAGTAGAAGCAGTGGCCATGACATGCATGTTCTCCACATAGTTTTGCATTTGAAGTTGTGGTCTTTCGTCTGTCAGATTCTGAAGGTGCGAGGAAAGGAGACTACTCGAGTAGAGTTTCTGCCAATGATCAGTCCACTTCAAGATTTACAGAATTGGGGTACAGAGTGACATTTAGAACAGTATGCGACCTCCACATAAATGGTATCTACTTTTGCTACCCAGTGCATACAATACTCACAATTCCTCTGTAATATCCGGCAATACCCTGATATATTAAGGTGATACCATGATGATATCCGCGGATATCACCTCATGAATTTATATCACGATGAGCATTCTCGCTACATTTCAAAAAAAAATTATATTTTCTTTCAATGTTTAACAGCCCCATTTTCTGGGTAGAAATCTAGCTAATTTTAGTCAGACCTGAGATCGCTGTTGGCAAGTGTTGATTTTGCAAAGTAGGGCACTTTAGCTCGTTTACGACGATGTAAAATTGCACTGCATTCATTTGTGTCAGTGGAGTTTCTGTAGAATCAGATCAGCAAGAACAGAGCAATAGCCCAGGTAGAAAACTTATCCTTCATTATTAAAAAACTTCATTAATTGTTGTTAATTTACTTGGTAGAAAGAACATTCAGAATAGGAATGCAGAAAAAATGTGTACTAAATTTTATTGTGCATAGATGTGAAAGCAAGAACACCTTTATTGTATATTATGTAGAATAGGTTTATTCAGTCTCATACAGCACTTGATTTTTAAAAAAACAGTGCCATAGCCTCTGGCACGCCCTAATACTCCAAAACAGCACCACGAAGATGCAGTTCTACGTCCATTGTAGTAATAAGTATCTAAAAAAGTTATATGTAAGAAACATAACCATATGTAACACCTCTCTGGGCAAGCTAAATTAAAGTTGGAAAGAATACTTATTTCTCACATGACAATAGCTTCGTTCCAACCCTTAAGTGTATGCTTAAAAACATAGAATTATTGAAGGAGAACAATTTACTTGCCTCTAGGTTCGAAGTTTTCCAAACTTTGGCTGGGCATTATATTAGACACAGAAAACTAGCAAACCTAGACAATGAGGTTCACCTCTTGCTACAAGATGACGAGCGCCCCAAGTCCAGAGTGTGCCAAAAATTTCTTAGGGAGTCAGTAGAGAAAATATATACGAAAGTGAATTAGTATATGTCATGGTACAGCATCATCTGCCAACAGTTGATGATCATTTGGTTTGAATGGCGAAGACTTGATCCGGCCCAAGACATGAGCAGCTAAACGATTGGAGGGCGCATACACATTTTATCGTATACACATTGCACTAATCATCAAACTGAAAGTTTCACCAAATTCAAGGCTACGAGCACCACCAGCCTCCGCAGACCTACGCTCTACTTTCCAGCAAGCTGCATTCCATCACAAGACACAGAATTAGAACTCCACACACACCACCATCAAAAAACAATTCACAACATCCAAACACGCATCCTCCAGAGTACATCATAACGGGGTAAATTTGGGTAGCTCTAATACAAACATAAACAAGCTATAAGTCAGAAATTGATCTAACTAGTCCACACGGACGTACACAGCAAAAGAAAACCTAGAAACTCCACAAAGAAAAGAACCACATATCAGAAAATCAAAACATCCCCCCTCAAGCCTAAAATATATCTACATGCACTATGATGAAGGGGGAGAAAGTTTTAGTTTCAAGCCATGTTATTCAAAGATGCCTGAATTAGAACTCAACACACACCACCAACAAAAAACAATTCACAATATCCATACACGCATTCTCCAAGTTACCCAAATACATCATCACGGTGTATATTTGGGTAGCTCTAATACAAACATAAACAAGCAATCAGTCAGAGTTTGATTCAACTAGTCTACACATAAACATAGCAAAAGAAAACCTAGGAACTCCACAAAGAAAATAACCACATATCAGAAAATTGAAACATCCCCCCTCAAGCCTAAAATATATTTTCATGCACTATGATGAAGGGGGAGAAAATTTTAGTCACTCAAGATGCCTGGATTTAGACGTAGAATGTACGATTAGGACAAACAGCAACGAGCATCATACAACTGGAAAGTCAAAGAAGCAGATGCAGCACTTACGGTGGCGATGATGGTGTTGTGGCTGGGATCCGCAAGGTGAGAAAACAAGTTGTCAATGGGACCAGTGTGGGTGAAGTTGGCCTGAACGACAGCGCCCAAGAAGGCGATCATGGCCAGTCTTCCGTTTTTGATCTCTTTCGTCCTCAACTCCTTCAACTTGGCAGCGTTTCCAGCCGCGCCCCAGCCCAGGGGGTCAAACCACAAGCCTCCGGGGTAGCCTACATCAGTTCCTGTGAGCTTGTTGTTGGGGAAGACGGGGTCGACGTTCACGCAGCCGGGGTTGTTGATGTCGGCCCATCTCCTGCCCTCTGCCCACGCGAACAAGAGAATCTCCACAATGAAGAGCGTGGCCTTGTCGGCGAAGTACTCGGCGTCTCCAGCGACGTTCCATGACGGGGTGTTGAGGATTCCGATCTTGGTCAGAAACTCGGGAATGAAGATCCCTGCCGCTCCTAGCATGGCCCATCGGCAGTGCACCAGCTCAGCTTGCACCATCCATTTCAAAGCCTCGGGCTCGGAGGCTGCACACATTGACAGGATGGAGTCAAAAATCATGTCAATGCTCATGCCCATGTTCATATATGCATCGACTCATTCTAGAAATGAATCCATAAAGTCATCTGTGTTACGCAAAAACTCGGGGGGTGCAATGTACTAAACATGTACGAGTATACGTGAGTGCACAGGAGGGATATTAATTTGAACATTCGCGTATTACATATACATATAATAGACATATTAAGAGAAGAAAATATAGACGTATACATACATTAAACATGTATTTAGGATGGAATATATCTGTATACAAAAGTTTTACATATATAATCCCTCGTATCCAAGGGGGTTTTCACAAGGGGTCGTGAACGCACAAGATTCTCAAACATAGTGTAGAGTGCACCCCCCGAGTGCAAAAATAAAAATAAAAACGGAGATATCATAATGTTCAGTGAGAATGCACATGGGAGAGAGTAGATTCGTACCCAAGCCAAGGGGATCAAAGCCGTAGTCTCCTGGAAGACTGCAATTCAGTGCAAAGAAAACGTCAAGAGAACTCCATCGCGAAGAACGTCATGAGAGTGAGATCGAATGAGAAAATGTACGTAGAATTCATACCTGCCGTCGAGCCACGCAGGGGCAGTGCTGCCAGGGAGCCACAGCGGCCTCTGGCCCTGAGGAGCAGCAACGGCGGAGATGGCGGTGCTGCCCTTGGCGGAGGCGGCAACCTTGCTCACGCGCAGCGCGCGTCCCGAGAGGAACACCGCCTTGGTAGAAGCCACATTGCTCACCACCTTGCTGCAATGGCACACAGACAGACAGACAGACATGCGCTTAGCCACATTGCCGAAGCCCCTTGCCTCAAGTCCCTGGAAGCCCTCTACACCGATTGGGTACCTCTAATTAAGGGGAAAAGGCAGCAATTTGGGTATGGGGAGAAGCGGGGTTTGAGAGGGGTACCTGGAGGGGGCGGCGATGGAGGCGACAGTGGAGGAAGCGCAGACAGCGGACGCCATAGCTGCGAGCGATGAAGCAGATGAAGCAACGGCCGACGAAAGTAGATGGTGCAGAATTGACAATGGGAGGAGATGAAGCAGGAGGAGATATTGGGGAGGCGGAGGCGCGAGGGAGATAAGGGAGGGAGGTCGAAGGCACGCATTGGCTCCGACCCCTACCTCCCCTATCTGCAACTCTGCGCTCCCATTGGCCTCCCTCATTCCTTCCCCTTCCTGCCTGCCCGGCCCTGCCTTCACCTCAAGGAGAAAGGAGCCTGCATTGGGTAGTTTTTTCTGGGTAGCGGTCATTGTTTTTTTTTTTTTTAATTTTTAATTTTATTATTATTATTATTGTTAATATTATATTTTAAAACACACGAATTGCATTTTTCTTTGCAACCCGCGGCAAGTTTTTCCCAATCAAGTGGTAAGACGATTTCACAGCCGGGAATCGAACCGCCAACCTCTCCATTAGGTTTGGGTACCTTACCACCATCACCTTGGTAGTTTAGGGTCATCTTGGACCATTTTTGTTTCTTTTTATTGTTTTTATTTTATTTTATTTTATTTTTGAAACACACGAATTGCATTTTTTTTTGTTGCAACCTGCGGCAAGTTTTTCCCAATCAAGTAGTGAGACGATTTTACAACCACGAATCGAACCGCCAACGTCTCCATTCGGTTTGGGTACCTTACCACCATCACCTTGGTATTTTAGGGTCATCTCGGACCATTTTTTTTTTTTTTATTCTTTTAATTTAATTTTTGAGTAAAGTACAAGTTCTCATAACCAATAAAATAAGGTTTGTAGGATGGAAAATGTTGAAGTGTTGCTGATGAGATGTTTTTCCACTAAGATGGATGACACAATAACCGACGTGTACTATAAACCAACAATATTTCCAACAGGTGTTTATTGAAAGCTTTTAATCCTATACCAATACTAGATTTGCGTGAAAAGCTTAAAGCGTTGGTTTATGGGTCATCATTCACTATAGTAGAAAAGGTGGAGACATGCCCAAGCAAAATCACTGTGTTTGCGTGGAATTGGATACTACTGACCTCAGCATCTCCCTCGATAATGCCACCTTTTCTTCTATCATAGTGTTCTTTCATTGAGAAATAGAGATATTATTAACCCTTTCAAGCGCCTGCGTCCAAAATGTGGACGCCGGATGAGATTGAGAAGTTGTATTTCTGTAGGTATGGATGATTCTTGTCGATGAAAATTATGGAAGCTTCCGTAGGGACTTCCGAGTGAAAATACGTGATGTGTGCAAGAATTGAGCGTTCAATGAATTTTGTAGAGCCTCTAGATTGTGTTCATGTCAAAATTGTAGTAAAATTTCAGTGCAGTCCAAGTGATGGGGGCAAAATATTTATGAAATTTTAGTGTGCGTTTCAAGCAAAAGGGCAGTGTGGGGTGGTGGTTACTTGTACTGCCCACGCAATCTACATTCAAATTTCAAAATTGCAGTGTCAAAGTTCTTCTACATAGCATTGAACAGCGCCCGCAATGCATGTCCTTCAAGATAAATTCCAGTAGGCAATGCTAAGGTTACTCCACTAAGAAACCTATCTAAAAGTAGCTCAATGTAATTTTTTTACGTACAAAATTGGTAGATCATTGAACACACAACATGCAAGAATGTGGCTTATTTTTCATAGATTATCATGACTACATCAGTATAAGTGAGCAACCTTTGTAAGAACAGACTCATAGGAGCATGGCTGATGTAAAAAACGCAGGCCGTCTTACTGTCTTCCAAAGAGCTTGCTATATCATCGTTGTGTAGGCACTATAGGGTCAAAGAGCTTCGCCATCACAAATTTCCCGCATTTTGAGACTACTAAATCCGAGTTTTCTTCTCCAAAAACGAGTAAAGGTAGGAATTGCTAGAGTGAACTCGCCACAAGGACTACGGTTTTTATTTTACTATCACACTGCAAAGATTCTAGGGTGGAGAGAGCAACGACATGAAGGCCACCCGCGTGGATTTTCTCCTGCACTGTACCGTGTGTTGCGTGACGAACTGTAGGGGAACCTTTACGGAAATGGCCGGAGAACAATCAACGTTGAAGCAACGGTCCAAGAGATGCACATCGGCAGCAGGAGTGCGGAAGCACCCACGGTTATCAGATCGCCCTCCCATACTCGCAGCATTCGACGATACAGTGGCCTCGGTACATGTGACATCCTTAGCAGATCCTTCAAGCTCCGAACAAGTGAACCGTCCACTAATTCCACTGATGTCCTTAACATCCTCGATGACTGCAATTGCGGGTCCGCAGATCCATGGGACGCCAACTTCGGGTCCGGAGTTCCAGAACAATAGAGCGTTGGGCGCGTTGCTTCATGACACTGGAACTTCAAGTCATGCTGGACGATCATGCGATCTTGCAAACAATTGGCCACCTCTGCTTACTGGAACTGCAACCGATTGGCCACCTCTGCGCACACACTGTCGACCATCGATACCAGCTGACCCGAGTCCTCGCAACATTAGCGGCGAAAGACTTCTACGAGGATCCTTGATTGGAGCTCAACCATATGCATCACTACCACGAGCTATCACGAGACCTGTACCAGTGCGAGTGCCATATGCAAAAATCTTGCGGCTGAACTCTAACAATCCCAAATTTGGTGAGTATATTTGTGGATTTGTTGTGCATGCATACAAGCCTATGAGTACACGGGAAATTCTCTATGTGTTGCAGTGCAACGATGGTGAGTTGCGTCACCTTCCTTTTGGTGTACTCGAAGTTATCTTTCCACTGGGAAGCTCGGAGCCACCTGATCTCCAAGCAAATGGCTTACACGACTTTGACGACAGTGGCTCCGATGGCCATGACTCGTCTTATGTCATGAGTAAGAACGTCGATGAGGACGTCGTCAATTCCCTAGTGGACGATGATGGAGAGTAGCCGCGAACAGTCTAATTACACCTGTCATGTACTGCAAGACGAGTGACTGTCGAAGCACCAGTTCTGCCGGCTGCCGCAGAATCCGTGAGCCCCGTCAGCGTGCACAACGTAGCTACCTCCATGAACTGTGAGATTCCAATCCCATGTGCACTGGTTGCATACCAATTTTATGTTTAATCTCGTCTTTCTTGGCACCAACCCAACTACGCTTTGTTGGCGAATCTCTGACAAAGAATATGTATAGAAAGTCATGGCCTTTTTATTGGCTCCTATCTCACCGTCGCTTTGATTGCGGATCTGGTATTGCAAGTGAGGCAGCACTGGTGGACCCGGGCTCCAATTTCATCGATCCAGTTTGACAGAACAACGGTCTTCAAGAGCATGCCGCGGGACCTCTATTTTCTTCACGCCGATCGTCGGTGCTCAACATGCGTGGACGTGGTCGTGGCAAGCGTGGCAGTTTCGGAGCACAACTGCCACGTCTTCCTCAGGCAGTCCCTGTGAACCTAAAAAGAACCTTATTCCATGGGATTGTTCTTCTTGTTGGTGATTGTTCCCATACATATGCTAATTTCTTTGGATCTCCATAGAAAGTGCCAATTCCAACCCTTGTTTGTCTTTAGTACCTTTAATTTCTAGTTTTACTACAAGCTTTACACTAAAATTCCTACTTTTTACCTTCAATGTCCTATTATTTACCGTGAGTTCACTTTTTCCTCAAATGCCTTGTGTCCTATTGTAGATGGCATTGATTTACTACAGCTCTTTTGGATTTACTCTAAGTTCCTATACTACGTTAGATGACATTGATTTACTGAAGGCCTTTTGGATTTATGTTAAGTTCCGATCCTATCCAAAAATCCCTAGTTTTCCATAGATACCATTGATTTACTGTTG
The DNA here is from genome assembly GCA_022496805.1 of Pohlia nutans. Lineage (NCBI taxonomy): Eukaryota > Viridiplantae > Streptophyta > Bryopsida > Bryales > Mniaceae > Pohlia > Pohlia nutans. The sequence continues at coordinate 10,297,361 of CM040086.1, forward strand.
TTTTCTTTGAATTTCCATCCCACCTTGGCATACTACAATTATCGCTCATGTGTGAAGGTTCCTGTAGCTCACCTTAGAGAACCCATTAGTGCGATTGGTCACCATTCACTAAACTAGTTTACTAGGTTGATTGTGTTTGGTTTCTCTTTGCTTAATTGCTCTTATTAATTCAACATCTATTTTTAGTAAATTGTGAATCTTTGTGCATAGGAATCCATGGTTGGAGGCCTAGACTTATCCCGCCTATTCAGCCCCAATTTATGATGTGTTGACTGCTTGTGTGGTCAAAGTACTCATAGAAATTGATGCATTTGCCAAGAAGTAGTTACTAATTTGTGGTACAAGTTGGTTGAGGTGAAATTTGCAAATTCGAGCCTTGCAAAGAAGGAAATGTGTGTGCTTTTGTGTATGTGTTTTGTTTCCATTGCATTTATGATTGGGCATTTTGGGGTGTTGAGTTGTGTTGTGCGTAGTTCACCGACATCGCATTCAGTAGATGCCAAGGGCGTCGTACAAATCAGGGGGTCTTTACACTAGTGACCAAGGGCCGTGGCCAAGGGAAATTCTGCACTATGATTGGAGGATAAGAGCCGGCCGGTCCAAGTACATTTTACACTAGCCATAAAAGGAGGAAGTGACCAAGACTAAAAATGGATGAGAAAATGACATGGAATCCTACATGTCCAGAAATGGGTAAGATTTCGTGGTCACCCGGATAATGCGGCGAGACCACCAAAATAGGTTCCCTCGCCGCAATATCTGGGTGACCAAGAGTTGAAAAAGCCAAGAACCAATGGAAATTTTTTTTAAACATTTTTTGCCTACATATTTTTGCTCAAGTGTTTTTACTGTTGCAGGGCGGCTACCTGTCTTTCAAGATGAAAAGGAACCGTTAAGTCTTCAAGATCCCAAAACCCTAAACTGGACTCCAAAAAAAAAATCTGAAATTGCAATTAAGAAAATTGCAAAAAAAAGAAATTGGTAGATTTGGAAAAATCTGAAATTGCAATTACGGATTCATTTTTTGGAATTATCGGCCAATTTTTTTTCCTATTAGACTTTACCATCAACAACAACTCCAATTTTTTTCACAATTTTCTGGACAACCGCTAATTTTTAAAAAATCTTTGAAAATTGCTGAAAAAATTTAGTGAAGATTTCCCAGAAAAATCTTCCAATTATGAACATTTCAGGCCAGATTTTGAAATGCTGAAATAGTTTCTAGGCCGTAACTTTTGCAATATGACTCCTAAATTTACATGCTATATACCGTTGGGTTCATAATTTCATTACGCATCTAATTCTGAATTTTCAAAATCGTATTTTACAAAAAAAATTAACCTCACAAATTAATTCAATTCCAATATCTTGCAAAGGAATACCACGTCGATGACTTAGGAAGAGGGTGAATATAAAATTACCTGGGCTCCACAGGCATACCATGCTCGGACCCCTCATTGGAAAAAATCAGCATAGCCATAATAAAATCGTTGCCTCCACTAAATTGATACGATATAAAATCCCTTTCAATACAATCTATAACCCCTTTCCAATCAAGATGGGAAGAAGACCAAGAAGAAGAGTGCAAAAGAAAAATAAGTTATCAAATCTACTCTTTTCAAAAATACATTAAAAATTTCAGCCCACCTTCCGTTTGGTCCAAGTTCACAATAAACTATTGTTGGTGACCAATGGATGGGAAAGTTGGCTCTTGGTCATGGCTCTTGACCAAGGGCCGTGACCAAGAGAATTATCCATCCCGGCTCTTGGTCACTAGTGTAAAGACCCCCTCATTATAGGGTTGGAGTGTTGGATCCCCTTGAGTGTTGTTTTAGCAGCTTTCTTTATAAGTGGTTATTTGTATTATAGTAAGGCCGGATTAATGGCCGGCAGGATCATATTTGTTGTTTGAAATTCGTTAGTGTTGGCAATGATGTTGCAATATCCTGAGAACTTTTCAATGCAAGTTGAACCTACAAGTTGTCCTAAATCTTGTCCATCAGATTTTTTTGTGGTCCAAACTATGTGGTAACTTTAAGTAAAATATTTTCTATTTATCTGTGAACCCTTGTTGACACCAAAAGCTAAGTGGATAAAAGGAAACAGAAGCCTGGTGAAACAACCATTTAAAGACGGACACGGGGTCTTTAGGCAAATTCAATCTTAAGCCATGCACCATACAAAGTAAGGGTGGAGGATTGGTTTTATAAATTTAATAATAATTCTATTAAGGTTAATTGACCAACTAAAAAGGAGGTTTTTGCTTGATTTTTAGGGCTAGCTTTTACCATCCTATTTCTTTCTACATGTAATGTGTCCAAAAAATACATAAAATCCACAATTTCTTGAAATTTCCAAGCTTTGGCATCCAAAACCCTAAAAGTCCAATGCTCATTTTTCTTGAGATTAGTGGGTTGAATGAACTTGGAACAAGACTTAGACAAGAAATAAATAAGGGTTTAAGATGGGGAGCGAAGGTGAAATGCTTGAACTTGAGTCCGCAATCTTGGTCGTCTCTTTAGTTAGGAAGTGGAGGCGTGTGGATTAGCCCCAATCCGGTATTGAGGTGCATGACCTGGTATTAGTGATCACCCCATCTTCATGTGTTTACCGAACGGTTGGGCATAGCAGGTAAATGGCTATGGCCATGGCTATTCTATGCTTTGTTAGTGCGTCCTATGCTCCGGTGGTGCATCCGCTTTTATTTGGGAAGGTATCAATTAATGGCTGGGTATAGGGCAAGGTTATCAAGTCTCCGTCTCACCGTTGCGGGCATTTTATTGAGAGACATTGCCATGAATATCGGGTTTTTGAACGGGTTTTCATGTTTTACTCTCTACTTGTCGGACTATCAACTCCAATTCTCATCGATTGTCTTTTTTGCATTAGAAGAGGAATAAAAACATTTAGATCTTTTAATCATGAGCGTGAAGCCTTTTTTAGGACCAATAGCTTAAAATAGAAAATCGTCCCATGTTGTCCAAACCGACCATGTAGCTTAGATTTCAAACCCTTAGGTAAAACCACAGAGAACTATCTTAGTGTGATTAGTGGAATCTTAGTGTAATAAGCGGGAGACCATTCAATGGTTAGCACTCGTAGAAAAGAGTATTGTATAAACAACCCCGCTATTCAAATTAGACTAGATATATAGTAGAAGAAATTCCGGTGAAAGAGAATCACCGGAAAGACCATTAAAACAACCCATTAGAAAGCAAATAGAAGTAGATCAAAATATCACCCCTCTTATCTTATCTAGTATTACCCCTCTTTTCTCATCCAACTCTTCCATCCCTTCTTCTTCAATTTACCCCCTAGAGACCCCATAGATGCCATGAAAAGCCCTATGGGGCCTACCAATATAAATCCCTTTGCCAATGGCCGAAGGGCTATATCGGATTACCAGTGCACCTCCCTAAATTCTCGAGAATACCTCACAAGGATCCCTCAAACCACATAGAGCGGTATAGTATCCCTAATTTCAACAGAGAGAGTTTTTTAAAAAAAAACACCAAAAAATCGTGGTTCCTCTAAAACCATCCTAAGCACTAAAAGGGTTAAGCACCTTTTTAAGCTCCCATTCGCAATTTAGAATACCAAAAGCACTTTTGAAGGCAATTTTTTTTTTGGCTAGGATTTTTCTTGGAAAGGCCATTTTCTTGATTTTTTTGGGCCTATTTAATTCTAAGCATCACATAGTGGAGTCGAGAGTTACGGTTTGGTTATAGAAGGCAATAGCGATACGAGTGCGAAGGAAGGGCAGAGGGACGATCAAATGCGATTAAACTTTTTCCAATACATGGTGGACGCTAGTAGCAATGCCCCTACAAATTTTGTGCTAGAGCCTCACTCTATTGCATTTACCGTTGAATGCCGTGGCGCTTGTCTTGTCTCTCAAATATCAATCTTTTAATAGACAATTGAGAATTTTTTTTTGAATTTTTTTAAAAGAGAATTAGAATATAAGCAATAATACTTAAAAACCCAAAAATGTTATAATGCATGGCTAACCAATAGGAAAATGAGCAATGTAAATTAAAAAATTCCTTGAACACTGCGCCACTTCTTTTGTCCCTCTATTGACAATGATTTAGAGCATTCCTACCCATGCACGCTAGGACTAACTCTCCAAAATTATTCATCTACATTTGAAGGGCCCTTGCACTCACACTCCCCCACCCTTGCACGCCCCTCACATATCAAAAGTGTGCATCAAGTAGTCAATGGACCAATCACAAGTAGAATGTGAGGATATAGTCAACTAAATAGTGATTTGAAGGCCCAATTTCTAACACGCTAGGATTGAGAGTCAAGAGGTATTTTTGAAGGGGCCTTGACACATAGTCAACTAAATAGTGATTTGAAGGCCCAATTTCTAACACGCTAGGATTGAGAGTCAAGAGGTATTTTTGAAGGGCCCTTGACATTTTTCATTTACTTCTTGAGTGTGAGAGACTCTCGGAGGGCATGGGTGCCCATGCTCTTATGACCTTCCTCCTTGCTTCCCCACCCCTCCCCACTCTTTGAAAAATGAAAAATAAAAGGATGCACTTACATCAGGAACTTCAAGGCATGTGAACATGGTGTCATGATGGTGCATTGAAATGCAATTGAGATAATTTGGTGCCAACCTCCATACCAACCTAGTATGGACACTAAAATGACCTATATGCGACCTTTGGTGTCAAAATGGCACCAAAATAGTCTGGCCCAACTTTTCTGATGTAATGCACTACATGGATGGGAATCACATGATGCACTTCAAATCACATGATGCACATGATGGATGAAAAGGCAGAGTGGCTGAATGCTACTGAATGTTAAAGTCATCGTTTGCACAGTTGCACCCGCCACTTTCATTTGGTCGATGGATCCGCGCACAAATCATCGCCGCAAAACAATGTTTCAAATTCCAGCATCTACACTTGTTTCTCTTGTTGTACTCAGTTTTTTTTCCATCAGTTTTGAATTAGAGAGCTTTTTGGAGGATTGAAACACAGGTGATTCTTGGGAGTAGCTCCTGGACACACTGCATTTGGGGTAGACTTTGTGGTTCTTCAATGGATCCTTCCGACGAGCTAGTATGCGATCAGTGTAGAATTGATCGAGTTTTCCTGCCTGCTTGATCGTCTGTGCTCGAAAGGAGGAAGAGTTCCCCCGGGGTCCCGTGGAAGAGGCAAAGGATTAATTGAAGCTGATGGACTATCAATGCTAAGGTTGGGTAGTAAATTGTTTTCACGCAGGTATTCTGTGATTTCCAAATCAGTACATGTGACGATGCTCTCGGATGGTTGAAGCTGCTAGCAACGAGAAAGATGGAATTAGGTCTAGGGTTTCCACACAAGAGCTACATTCATTACCAACCGAGAAAAGCCTCCAGCACCATTCACGTTTCGCCAGTTTTGTACACCTCAGGAGAAAGATTTTTCTCTACTTTTTGTCCTCCGACAATACGTGGTGGACATTTGCGGGCATGGAAAACCCTAAATGCTCCGAAGAACTTACACAGAACGGCAGCTGCTTCTGCAAGGAGTGTTGGCCTGTCAGCAGATGCAAAGATGAAGCCAGAGTATGAAACAACCTCGGAAGTTGTGACAGTTTCAATTATCTGGCGATGAGAGCGAAATCGGTTACTCGTTTCTCTCAATCCGGACAACCAAGAAGATCGTGTTCAATGGGCAAGCAGTTTGTGATGATCAATATTGCGGGAGTGGTCGGCCTACTGACGATGTTTCAGCAGCAGCCGGAGCCGGAGGTGCTGCAGGTCAGTGATTTTTATTTTTTTTGTCAGGAGACAGATTAGCATTTTTGCTACTTTCCCATGGCTTGAAGAGCAATCCAGGCTCCTTGGATGCTCTTTTCATATTAACTAGTGTGGCCTTGTGCCGGTCGTTTAGCCATGCTTTGTTTACTTTTATTTCAGGAATAATTTATTTCAATTTATGGTAACAAAATTCGATTAGAGTTTCATAACTTTCACACTGTAGATCCAAAAACCACAAAACGACTTTAGTGCACCTCTTCTCGAAGAATGCAGTTGGTGGTCACATGGCCCAGGAGATCTCAACGTAACATACAAAACAAACAAAACAAAACAAACAAACTACGTTACTTAATGTATAGAAATAATATCAAGGTAATACACATGTGCTACTTAGGTAATACCTGGGTGATACCTAGGTTTAAAGAGGCTACACATCTTGACTCCATGTAGGAAATCTGGTTGTTATTCCTTCTTATTTTTTCAAGAATCCTTTGTATTATAGCCAGCCCAAATTTTATGTAGCAATTTGGCTAAAAAAATCACTGCTGCAGGTACGCACTGCTATGATTGAAAAGAGCGATGGAGCAATGTGGCACAATGGTCTGCAACCGAGCTTACAATGCAGCATGCTCAACTTGCACGTATTGCCATGGACATGAACTACCTGGTGTTCGCATTTGCTTTTATTGGCTGGGTGCGCATTCTAGAAGCCATTTTGGCCGTCTTCTCCACCGATCCACCTGTTTTGAGGAGAATGATGCAATCCTCACCATTGCTTGGTTGGCTCACAACCTACGAAAGCCGGTTATCAGCCTCTTGCAAGTCGACCCTACGGATCTGCATAGAGTGTCCTTATTGAAGGCCAAAAGGTGGGAAGAGCTTCATGCTTTTTTTGAGCGACAATGGTAACTAGTAAGCTTCTAAACCTAAGCTCCCCTTCCCGTGGCTTTTCAGCTGTTTTGAGTGGGTTCTCTTAACCCCTAAGCGTCCACTGTGTATTTTCTGTAGTGTAGGAAAATTGGAACCCCTGCTGCAAATCATCTGTTTGTGTGAAAATGACTTCAGTTTCACACGATCGACACTGTTGATCTTGTAGTATAGAACAAGAGCTTTAAAACGATGTATTGCAATCAGAAAACTGAGGTAAAAATGAGAAAATGCCATTGATGCAAAGTTCAGTGATGCAGATGGCCATATTGGGCGTTTTAGACGCTTAGGGGTTAATATTGAATTTTTTTCAATGTTGATGTCGTCCTCATTCTTGAGAGGATTCCAACGCACTAAATTATGTATCATGTAGACACCGTATGAATAAATTTTTTGAATTTTCAACGTTTTGTTCATTCAGTAGGTAAGCATTGACTCTCTTGCTGTTGTACTTATTAGTTACATTTGTTTCACTTATGGTCTATTCATGATCAGAAAGTCTCCCATGAGAAATGGTTAATATCCAATTCAAACTGTGGCATTGAAGAGGAGGTGACTAAGGAGGTTTTTTTCATTTCGCCATAGTCCTGACCTTCTTGTTCATGGCTCAGGCGTCCTGATAGTACTCCTTTTGTCCCAAAGTTATTGTCATACAAATTTGTTTGGTATTTCTTTGAGTCAATTTTATTGATCATATTGTAAGAAACATGATGAAAAAAGGTTCCAAATTATGTCACTAGTATGATTGAAGAACATTGCACGTGTTCATTGCAACCTAAATAAAATTAGCCACAAGGAAGTATTTTTTTGACCTACTTAAAAAAGCACTTTCAAACATGACTTTCAAACATGACTAACTTTGGGACGGAGGGGGTATTTGTTTATGTTTTGTAGATGGCAACAGTTGCAGTGGCAAGATTTCTGGTCGTGATTGCGAACCAAATTCCACACATGAAAGTACTGAAACACCACAGCTAACTTTATTATGAGTACAATCCCATCATCATAAGAGTTTTGATACTCTTGAAGTCTTACCATTTTTGTAATGCCAGGTTTACAGACTTTGTTTTGCATAGAGCTGTTGATGTTTTAGTTAACCTTTAGAATACCGGCACCTGTGCAGTATGAAGAATTTTTGATCAGCCTCCAATGATCCCTGTATCGTATGCATCTGAGATGTTGCTGAGTAAACCTAGCAGTATGGTATACAATGATGAGAACTCAACAATTTGTACGTTGAGCTTGTATAAAAGCTGAATATCACCTGTGCTTCTCTTTCCATCAATACTTTCTTTGTGTCAGACTTTATTGTGGCATGTTCAATTCAAGGGTATTCTCAATCTCCATAAATTCACTGTTGGAGCATTGAAAAAAATTGAAACACTTCACATTTTTTATCTATCTTTTATGCATCATTCAATATTCAACTTGCACTAAATAATGACATATTCCGTAATTGCACATTTTATGTATAAATACCTATCCTAAGAATCTGACATGTTTTGCACACCCGTGATTGGATAACTTTTACATGTCAAGTTGTAAACACATGTGTTGGGTGCATCTAAGGGCCAATTTACATGACGGGAAATAGTGGCTTACACCAAGAAGGGTGGGAGCTCTAACACGGCCCCAAAGGATTTGAATTGGGTTTCCAATTTGGTTCAACACAATTCTCTACTTTTGGGCCGTGTCAAATTTCTTTTAGTGCATTAAAAATATAATTTCAGCCCATTAGAATAAGAATTTTAAGGAATGGCCTTAACTCCATCATGCAAAGGCTTTTGGGTTGATTTTGTGGAACAAACCAATCACATACAAGGATTCACGTGTGTCATAGCAAAAAATTGGCCTTGGCCCGTTGTGTAAAGTGGCCCTAAAAGCTCATTTGTCCCCTTAATCCCCAAACACCCATGTGGACATATTGTCTCCAAGAATAATTTTATTACTATAGTAATTTATTTGAATCTCATAATTTAACTCAATATTAACTAGAGAATTGTAGATGTGTGTCATGAAAACACAAAAGCTTTCAAGATGTGCAATCACGTTGAAAAAATTAAAACTTAAACACACATGAACTTGAGAGATGGTGGTTAGGGAGGTTGATGACTTAAATACCGACCTATTTTGGTTCTTGCCTACTATCAGTAATGCTATAAGATCTTATCCATACCTCATGAACCCTTGCAAAGGCTTTGATCTTTCTTCCATTGAACGTTGGTGGATGTAAACTCTGATATGAACTACGTCTGTAATGTGCGTTTTGAGTTTGCGGGTGAGCTCAACTTTCGCTATGACAAATGCAACTTCAACAACTACCCCAAGTGCCTCAAATTGTGCTTCCTCTCACCTACCAAAACCCACACAATCCCTCCACTCTCGATCGAATCAGTTGTGCATTGTCAACGCAGTTCTTGTGCTCTGCATGCTCGAGGAATCTTAGCTCGTTTTAGAGCTTTTATAAAGAAGCTAGGATATCATTTTGTTTCTCTCTTTTCTATCATGTAGGTATGTGAGCTTTATATGGTGATTTGCAAAAGCCCAAAAATGCGACAAACTTTAGGGTTTAGGGTGCAAAGTAGTTTGTTATCGATTTTAGGTTGTGCTGTGGAGGTGGTGCGGAGGGAGAAGGGCCAGTAGACAAACAATTGCACTACCACTCTAAAATTAAGTAGTCATCTAGGGTAAACACTCGGGGAGCTCACTTCCAAATATTATGTAACACACTGCAAACAAAGATAGAGTCCAAATAAATCTTTGAAGGTAAATTTTATAAATGAATTACATTAATATAGGATGCTTAAAATAAATTACAAGAATAAATTTGAGAATCTTTTCATACTATTATTAATTATAGTAAGAATTACTTTTAATTTTTAGGGTACTTTTAAATACCCTTTGTTCACATGTGATACTCAAAAGATACAAAAAGTGGCCTCCCCGAGGGTGTACACATGCATCCCTTAGACGGTATAGTTCATTGACGGATGTTGATTGATTCATTTCTAGATTAAAGAGCCCGTTCTGACCAGTATTATACAACAGTATTCCATTGTATTTGGAATGGTTTATACCTCCTAGGTATGGATTTGAGATCAAAAGTGAAGTTAAAATTCATGTCAACATAGTTTTAATGAGCTATTAGGATCCCAATTTGGAACTTTTTAGTTACAAAAAATGCCAAATATACATCAATGTATCTACTATCCCTTTAACGTCCAAATCCACCACCAATTTCAAAGATGTGTTATAAAATGTTTGATGAATCACAAAAATAGAGTTGACATATACAAAATAGTTACAAATTTTTGAATGTGTAGATCACATTTGTATAGTTGGATTTATCATATTTTTTGTTAAAATTTTTAAATTATTTTTGCAAGTTTTTCTTTTGAAATTCATTTTAAAATCCCAAATTAACAATTTTTTATCAAAAATTATAACAAATTTGGAATAATATGCACTATGAGATGGTATAATTTTCAATATATGATTCTTCCTATTTTCAAAAATCATTGTTAAGATCTCATTTTTGGAACTAAGAATGAAACTTAAACATAAACTAATTTTTTCAATTTAAAAAAAAATCACAACATCTTATTTTGCAACTTTTGTTTGCTACAAGGGCCCGGCCAAATGCCCACTGGTGGGGCATAGTTTCTATATAGGGCTCTTTTATTTAGGGCTCTTTTATTATTTTAGACCCGCAATCATTGTATGTTCAGAGCCAACGGCCTTCATCAACAATGGAAGTGCTCTTATTATAATGAATACTTGAGGCTGGCCTTAACCCTTGAAGGCCCAACCAAACCTTGTGGGATTGATGAACGATTGTTTTCATCCATATCTCCTTCCGCATGAACCTCTTCACCATGAAACATTTTTTAGAGATACTTCATCAAGTTGTTATCATGTCCAACGGTTGGATTTGATGTTATTAGAGCACATACTTCTTTAAAATTACAAACGTATAAGTATGTGAAATTCTAATCAAGCCAAAATTGCATTGACTTTAGTTCAAAAGTGGCCATTCAAAAATGAGATCATAGATTTAAGAAACAGAAAAATTTCAAAAAATCATCATATCAGGAGTATCTCATTTCAAATCCAATTCAACATTTCTTACTCAAAAATTAATAATATTTTGTCTGTAATCAAATTTTAAAGGGGTTAAGGCTTCTACAATGAAAAATCTGGTTGAATCAGGGCCAAGAAAAAACTGGTTGGACTTCATATGTACAGTCAGGTAGGAATTGTTTACGAATTCCCATTGCAGGGAATTATTTTTTGAAAACTTTGAACACTCCGTGCGTACTCAAAAATGATCCGATTTGGAAACCGCAAAGTGCGTTGGAATCACATCGGCATGTACTACAATATCGTTACAAATCTTCACATGTATTAGTGAAATTTATACAATAAGTTAAAACTAATATATACACTATCTACCATTGAATGCTCTCACCGTTTGCTTCAGTTACGGTGTACATTTAGCAAGCATATATGAAATGAGCGTTTGAAATTGTTCTTGAGATACTTGGGCCTATACTTGTAAGATAATTTGTATCATTTCATTCGTTTTATTTGTACCTTTTTATTTTGTAATGGTATAGGGGCTTTCATGGGTTTTAACAAAAGTCCATTTGTCATCATTCCTCCAACTAAATAATCAGTAGTTCATTTTGTAGAACTTGTTTATGAAAGTCTATCGATTGGCTTCTATTTTATGCATGATAGACCTATTCAAATCACATTGATGGAGGATGGTGATCCAATACACCGTAGTAGATATCAAGATGATTGGAGACATGCCCATGGAATCAAAAAGATCATGAAGGAAAAAAAATGAAATGACACAAATCATTCAAGAAGTATGAGCTCAAGTATCTCAAAAACAACTTCAAACACTCATTTCATTTTTTCTTGCTAAAATGGACACTGTAACTGAAGCAAACGGTGAGAGCACTCAATGGTAGATAGTGTATATATTAGTTTTAACTTGTTGTATAACTTTCACTAATACATGTATAAATTTGTAATAATATTGTAGTACACGCCAATGTGATTCCAACGCACTTTGCGGTTTCCAAATCAAATCATTTTTGAGTACGCACGGAGTGTTCAAAGTTTTCAAAAAAAATTCCCTGCAGTGGGAATTCGTAAGCAATTCCTACCCGACTGTACAGCACGAACATGAAAGAAAAAAATTAAAAAATTAAAAAATTGCTTTGCTCAGAACCAGGAGGCACATGGAGCCTGACATGTTCTGATTGCACCATGATGCTCTTGAAGTCATGATATTAGTAGCACAGGAGCAAACAAAGCAGAAGCCAAATCCATTGAGAATGTTTCTTGGCAAGGGAAACTATTTGTCAGTGAGCAACAAGAAAACTGCTCACAACTGGGCATCAAATTGGTCGGCATTTAAGTCCAAACGTGAGATGAGCAGTCTGAAAAGCAGAGCGCGTAATTGATGGAGCATCAACACATGGCTCTCGTTGATACAAAAGGTAAGTATTGGGGCGCTTAACAACCACCTAGGGTGGGCCAAAACAGCCATGCTTTGTATGGCAAAAGTTGAAGGCCAGAAGCGTAGGTTAAAGTACGAACCACTCGGCCCCATGCCTTTGCCATAAAAAGCAGGGTTGTTTTGGTCCACCGTAGCCACCTCACGGTCCAAGGCAGGCAGAGGTTCAGAGATCCTTGAGAGCTACCATACGAAAATGGTTCCAGGGATGGGACAAGTTTTGTCTGCGACCGCTGATACATGAGCCATCCTGGTCCCCATCTTTTCCCCCGCTCAGCACAACCAAACACTTGGTAGAAGCAAAATATATGTTCCCTTGTACAGTCAACATGCTCTTTCCGCATCCTAAGTGGATTTGGCATTACTTCTGTCCAGTCGATGCCCTACTCTACAAGGAACAATCACGCTCCTGCCTCAAAAGATACATGATTTTCTTATTCTTTGTTTTTCTGTTAGAGGTGCCTTAACAACTTGACAAGTTGATATGACCACAAGCGGTATTACACATTGTGTAGATTCTTGGTCGGTAGCCACTCTCCTTGTCATAGTCATACATGAAGAAAAAGAAATCTATGTGCCTATCTTTTGATGAAAACGATTTCAAATGTGGCATGCAGGTTTGTACTCTCTAACTTTTCAAGAAGACCCATCAGACATGCCAAGGTAAAGACCAATGCTAGTGACCCCAAAACACTCATGTATGTACATGTACAAGATAACATGAAAGTAGAGCCTTGTTGTGAGAAACAACATGCCAAATCACAAGACAGGCAAGGAATATTGCACAGCTCTAATTTTCATGACACCGCTCTACTTTCACGCTCCATACCATAACATCAATGGTTGGATCCTTCTGAGTCTTGCTCACTGAAGGGTCTAAAAAGGACAGCATAACAGTAAAGAAGCGCAAGGTTATGAGATATAACCATGCTCTCCTTGCGATATAACCATGCTCTCCTTGATGGAGCTCATTCCTACCTGCACAGAAATGAGCTCCATCAAGGTTATGCACTAGTTGCATACTTGCATCCTCTCCTTGACCAGACTGCACTGCTGCCACCAGTTCACCTGTCAAATCTGAATTGGCCCTCAGTGACTGTAGACCTACAAGAAAAACTGCAGTGATAAGGTAGAGGACAAGGAAAAACTGTCAGACCTGATCCTACATTGACCCCTGTTACCCACAGCAACACATCCATTTGATTGGACAATGAGCAAGCTAAGTATGAATATCTTACAGATCTGTAGATTTGATCACCTCAGATTCGGCTCTTGTACCGAAAGATCTCTCCACAACTCCGTTGAAATGCTTCTCGTATCGCAAATAGTATTTTCACTTCTCTCGTCTTCCCTTCTTGTGCAATACTGAATGTACCCTAACTCTTATTAAATTAGTATGCTATCAATTACAACCTTCCGTATCATACTGCCGACATTGCCACACAGGACTCATTCCTAATTAGATGATTGACTAGAGACGTGTCCAGTCAAGAAATGATAAACAGACAACGAAGGATTACTGGCTTCTCAACCAATACGCAGTGGGCAGTCTACGCTGTAGCAGACGTATAGCAGACCAACAAAAAAGGATAGCATGGACCAGCATGTTAAGAGAGATGAATTCAGTTGCAATCTAAAGTACCGTATGTAATGAAGACTACCTGGGACAAAGAGATGGCAACAGTGAAGAGAAAATAGCCGGCAAATTCTATTAAAGTGCACAGCCAGAAATACGTACAATGCAGTAACACCATTGAGAGAAAGCTCCGCATGACAGGTAAAAGAATTAAACTTGCCCCCAGAGCAAGCTTGTAACTAGGTGTAGCAGAGCCCTATTATGGCCCTCTTTTTATCATGAGACCCTGCTTCTGCATTCTAACTATGTCCGCATTAGCCATCAATCCTTCTTCGGCATTGTACACACCCTCTTTCAGCTTCTAGCCGCCTTCCCTCATAAAAGAATGACGACCAGAGTGTTACAGTGGGTTGAATCAACGTTCTCACGTCTTCACAAAAGCTCCAATTCTTCGTGCCGCAAGGGGTTTTACGCAAAGCAATAAAGGCAGGACGTGTCTCAAAGTTCCCATGCCATATCTTCTAACTTCGATGCCAAACACCCTTCCCGCCATAGAAAAGAGCCTTACCTTCACATTCCCTATACCTTTCTTGTACTTTCCTGATTGAAGAATAGGTTCAGGAGCTATCCTCCTCTCACGAAAATGGACTGTTGTCCAAATGGAATGTTGTACAAACTTCTGAAGTGTCTCCTCCATTACCTCATGAACCAAGTTTCACCGGGTAGCTCAGAAATCAACTAAAATTTTGAAGAACTTACCCAGTGAATTCCATCAGTTCAAGAAGATAAGGAAGACCATCTCCATCTTCCGCTTCAGATCGCGCCGACTCCCCACCCCGATGTGACAGCCACAAACTTTAAGGTTTTTTATGATAGGGTACTTGTACAGACGGATAAGCAATGAGGCTTCTCATTTCTTAAGCCGTCCATGATGCAGATCTGGTAAGAGAAGGCTTCATCTTCTTATCCTCCTCTAATCCTATCATTCCCAGGTGCGAAGGATCTTCCAACATCATCTTTGCGACAAGATAACCCGCAATAGACCAGGTTTGGAATTTGCGAGCTTGTTTCCCAACATATCGGCCCAACTTGCCATCATAGTATTCCGGCCACCCATCCGCTGATAATCTGGTTTCAATCTGCTCAATGGCTCGTCTGGCAATTTGCGGTCTCCCAGCCTTAATACATGCAGCTGTCAGCATCCATAGAATAACTGCACACAACCGATGAGAAAACGGGAAATTAAGGAAAACAAGTGCGAAATGTGCTTAATGTTCCATAATCCAGGAGATACATAGATCATGCTAGTCGATTATGAATCTCTTCGACATTTCATTATCAAGAATCAAGGTATACACTACAGCAACACAGGAGACACAACAAATCGTATGTAAACATACAAATTCTCAAATACCACAAGTGCATAGCTTAACTACGAATTTCTTGATGAACGGCACGGTCAGAAAGTTGTTTCCCGAAAAACTGAATGTAAATGGGAAGTTCAATTGAAATCAAGAGACAAAATCCTAGTCGAGGCGAAAACTGAAATGAGTTAGATTTACCTGGCCAGGATCCAGCATTGTGATAGCTCCATCTGGTGTTCTTCGGGTCACATCCAGTGACAATACGCCATTCGTGCCCCTCCATAGCAGGGTAGCATACCTTAAGCGGCATGTCACCCACAAGTTCTGGCCATCGCGCTTCAAGTAAATCCATGATCGCCGCAGCCTGCTCAGACGTTGCGAGGGAGGACAGGATAGCCACGAAGTTTCCGATGGCAAACCAACGGAAATCCATCCGAGCAGGACTGACATTTCCAATGAAGAAACCACCCTTCAACGGCAAGAAATCAAAAATCCAGTCTGGGATCGAATCGGGTATAACATTGAACTTATTCACGGCAGTATGTGAATACTCCTCGGTCTTGAATCGGTAAATGCTGTTGAGCTGCTGGTGGTCCAGCCAGAAATACTCCCGCATATGAAAGCTTAGTGCGTGAAGTCGCTTGTCGATCTTCTCTAGAAACTCTTTTCCGTTCCCTTCAGGCCTCATGAGGCCCTTGGCTGATCGCAGGGCCATGAAAAACAGGCTCTGAATTTCAATCGGATAACCATAAATGCCCTGCAGACACGATAGTATGGATTCAGTATATAATTGTATCATCAAGTGCACACATGCATGTGCTTTATCGTAGCTTCGAACGATGATAAATGTCCTAACTGTCCAAAGACAATGCATACACAACCTACTCAGACAAAACGGAGATGTAAATTGAATTGTCAATCAAGCAGTGTATGTAGTTTCCATTACTAGGTTGTCAACAGAATTGAAAATACACATACCATCCTACGATCAACCATGCAGCAGCCATCCGCACACAACAGGGTCGGAAAGGTATCAAAGCCATCCGCTAGGCACAAAGTTAAAATTAGCTTCATTGCTCTTTGGATTTCTGGCATGTCTGCGAGAGTATGATCCCCAGTGGATTTGGTGTAAGCACGAAGAAGTATTATCCACCAAAATCCAGAATCTACTGGGGCTACTCTTCCAATCGCACTCTCTCCAAAATCAGCTATCATCGTATCTGTATTACGAACAGGGTCGTGTAGAACCTGCAAGTTAACAGGGCAGAAACCTCATCAGTAACCATTAAACATTATCAGCTACATTAGTGACAAGTTAACGGATGGCGCTCTCCTATATCTTGGAAAAGATTCAACGTCTGAGAACTCCGAAACAACACTGGGTCCACACATGATATTACACCGTACACAAAACGAAGACATACCTTGAAACTTGCAGGCATAACACCTTCACCCAAAGTAAAACAATCAATACGCTTCTCTACGGATTGAAGACGCAAAGTCTTCAACAAGAAGTTTTTCACAATTTCTGGCTCGCCGTTCATGAGAAAAGCCAGAGCACTCGGTACAAAATCCCTTACAAAGACCTGCAGGCAGAATACATGTCAGATGCTAGAGATAAAAGGGCAACATGATATCCGATGCAGAACCCATGTCCAGAAGGTGTAAGACAGAGCAGTCAGTCAGACATATCCCGAAATCGTAGTCCGCACGTGGTAAGCCTCTTCAATCTGACTTTCGTGCAATGATCACAATCACTCTCGAAATTGTTAGACGAGCACGGGAGGAATTTTAGTACACAGTTTCAAATCAAGACTGAAAGTTTCCTAGAGTTTGGCATAAAGTATGAAATAAAATGACACAATATTTTTAAGTGCATATCCGTGGATAACAGTTTCCATCCACATCGAAAACATACGAACACATAAGTTAACCGAGCCTCAAAGCTCGCACAAGACCACGCATTGAAGATCCAGTTAACTAAGTAGAATTGTTATAAAGAGGGCCGATTAAGATCGTCATCCATTTGATTTCAGATAATGAGCGGTATATTCTATGAACTAGGATCTTATTGTGTTCAGCATTTAGTACATTCAAAAAGAACCAAATTATATACTAATACAAGCAATACACCAGTAACAAGGACAATCATGATCGGGTGCCTGGTTAAAGTGATCATTTCCAAGTACTATGAAGATGCTATGGCCTCACACATGGCGATCGGCACCTAACAGGCCTCTGTACTATTTAGAAATTATGCATTACACTTGCAAAGCAGGTAACAGAATGAAAATGGTGGCGGTAATCCAGGTTACGACAAGCGAACCTGATTGTAGTTGAGGGAATCTTCTGTAGGATCCAGAGCTGCAATAGTTCCCACCGGCTTGGTCCGGAAAAACACCATTGACATCCTCAACCTTTCCCATGCGTCCGCAATCATTGGATGGGGCTCAAAGGCATGATGCTCTCGAGGAGTACCCGCCGACGACCGAATGCTGGGAGAAAGCAGCGCTTCCAAGCACTCAGAACTCTTTACAGTCTCCAACTGCCGGGGAGGTCGCGGTGAGGATAGACCCGAAGAAATGATGTCATTGAGAGACCTCTCATCGAGAGAATGCTGAGTCTCAATCTGACGCGGCCGTAGCCTCGCAAAATCATTGTTGCTGTTGTCATCCATTAGCTTGGCAAAATCGATATTGCCGTTGTCGTCAGAAGTGTAGGTGTTGTTGGCTTTCTTGAGTGCCTCAGAGGTGGTCTCAAGGGTTAGATGTCTCGGAAAGCTATGCATATTGAATGGCATTAGGTTTATAACTAATCCTCTATTAAGGAAATTTGATGCGTGACTTCAGATTCTTAACTAAGTAAGATAGTCGTACGTAGATACAGTAATGTAGGAGATCGAAAAACAAAATTAGGATTAATTGCCAGTTAGTGCTTCATAATGTGAAGCTATTTGAAGGCTCTACGAGTGTTATGGCTTACCACGGCCGAACAAACCAGGAACAAGCTCTAATCCACACTCCGATCGGTCTTCTTCTAACCAATTTCTTCAGTACTCTTGCCCTCTCAATGGCTCACTATGAATGCGCACACCAAAGGTTGTTGAGAGTCCCTGCCACTGTGATAATCACGTCAAGGAAGCAACAATTCTCTGCTTCCCGCTGTGATAAGACTGGACTTGTCAAAGTCTCCTTCCACGGTGCACATTCGAGGAGGACGTAAGATAGCGCTCAGATGTTTTAATATAACTCGCAACCTCGATCTCAACAAGAAACACCAGAGATAACAAGCCGTAGAGAATATCAATGAGATCTCAACTCTAGTCGTCAAGATCGATCGGCTTTAAGAAAAACAAACATACAGAGTCTAACACTTGCGGTCCTCACTCAGATCGTCTTGGAAATTCCGGAAACAAACCACAAGGCCACCCTAACACTACCAAACCGCCTACTAAACCACAACTAACACCAGAGATATTCAGAAAAAAAATAAAAACGAGCCGTAGAGGAAGAGAACCAGATCTCAAACCGTGCTCTCGAAGATCGATCGGCTTTAAGGAGTCCAACAGTTGGCACTCCTCAATCCACACATCTGCTTAAAAACGGAGACCGGCGCAGAACTGAACGGGCCTTCCTTCCACTCTTCTTAATCCCTCGCAACGAAAGCTAGCGCTTACAAGCAGACACTCACGCCAATTCCACAGATCCTCGGAATTCCCGCTACCGAACCACAAAGCCGCCCTCGCACTTGCCGTGCAGCAAGAGGCAGCCGCTCGCTACTTTCCACTTCACACTGACCTTCCCGATTTACTCTCTACCACACCACTGACGCGGAAAGCGGCAGTGTCGTGTTCTACTCTGTCCTACTACAACACTGACTAAGCACGGGCCAACGGACAAGCGAGAAATGCAGCGAGGGCGTTGCAAATGCTTGCGGTCCGTGATGGATCGGTTGCAGAAACGAAAGAAGGAGTCGATGTTGAAGCATCCACGGACTATATAGGCCGGGCGAGCACAGGCATCACCATAGCCCCCATAGCCAAGCCAAGCCAAGCGAAGGAGACGGCTTACGGTAAACGTGATTTGACTAATTAACCCTGATTAACTAACTTAAGCCCTGATTAGCGAACTTCGTGTACGTCGCTGATTACTGTTCTTTTTCCCCTTATTTTATAAGGCTTTTGCAGCCTGCGGATAAGAATGACTGCCAGGCATTAATACTGGGTTCTATTCTCTATTCGCTATTCCAGTATATTTAACGGTTTTTTTTTTTTTTTTTTTTTTTTTTTTGTTTGACACAAACAAAGGGAGACCCTTTATTGCGAGAAGAAGGAAGAAACAACCCAACCCCACCGAGGCCGGCGAGGAGGGAAACAAAAGGCCTACTCAATATCCTCACTAACCTGGAAGTCTGTAAAGGGGCCCGTAAGGGACCACTGAACATATTTAACGGTTTGGTCGCCCTTGGGCCACCCCCTTTCCAACGTTGTGTAGGTTAGCCCCTTCACATTGATTGATGCCCCCCTTTCTCTGTTTCCTTCCTTCCTTGCCCATTTCAAAGGTTGCCCTCTCTCGATGTGTTCATATTATGCTTTCTAGTTTCTCGTGTTCACTATTTCTGCACGTTTCCTTTCTTCTCTTATTTTTTCATTTTTTTTCTCCTTTAAACAGTTTGTTTTTTTTTTTTTTTTTTTGATTGACCAGCAGGGCCTCCCTGGTGTTGTATTGCTCTTTCTCTGCAGTGGAATAAAGTTGTTCCGCTTGCACCAAAACAAAACAAAAAAAACAGTGTTTTTATTTTTTATTTTATTTTTGGGTTTTGAATGGTACCTGATTTCAATCATGCAATGAGACCACAGATGAATCTAACTTAGGAATATCCTTCATTCATATGATGTGATTTGCTTGAACTTGTTATGATTAATGTAATTATAGACTTGGTAGAAACAGAAATCAGTGAGAGTCACTCCTGGTGTTGTATGTAGTTACTGCAAATGAATTTGTTTGTATTGTAAAGATATCAAATATTGAGGATACATGTAAAGATGCAATTCATTTCCTGAACTGTTAAACCTTTTGAATACCTCGAACTGTTATACCTGTCAATATGTACCTGTACAGCACGAAGGCTTTCTAGTGAGAAGCCACTGCACAAATACTGCGAGTTTGCCCTTAGAGAAATAGCACTTGCAGCTCCTTGCTACACCCTTTTATTCCTTTGTTAAAACAAAATCAACTGGACTCTTTATATTCTAAACTCTTTATTATCACATTATCTAATACCAAATTCTAATATCAAATAAGACGTGATATTTGATATTGTGTACCACTGGTAAAAAAAGGTGGCACTATTGAGAGAGATGCCCAAGCAAGTAGTGCCCAATTTCACGCATGCACAAAGATTTTGCCTAAGCATGTCCCTAGGGAGCGCTACCTTTTCTACTAGTGTACACATATGATTGGATACTTTCCAAATGTCAAGTTTTGAACTTAAGTTATGTACTTTGATTACTCTATTTTTATGTTGCACAACATGTAACTTCTTGAAAACCAAGTGTTTTTGTAATTTCTCATGAGCCATCAAAATCATGCACCACGTAGGAATGCATTTCAAAATAGGGAGCAATCTTTTGACAAAGGGTCCACAAAACCCTACATTGGTAGGACTAATTTAGAGCACTCCTCATTTAAAGACTCTTGGTACAATCCTTTGATATGTGTTTTTGTAACTATTACTAGCATGGCCATGTGTCGTTGTCCCAAATGTTTTCGATGTTTTACATGTCCCCCTTGTTTGTATTCCTCGTGGTTCATGCGTTTCTCATGTTCGCAATACTCTCCATAGTTCCCATAGTTTTCATTTTCTCATGCGTTCTTCATGTTCTTGCTTATTCTTTTTAGAATAGTCTATTTTTAATTTAATTGAGTTTATAGTAACGAAATTCAATTTCAAATCCATAACTTTCACAACGTATGTCCAAAAACTACAAAACAACTTTGATGCACCCCTACTCGTCGAGAGCTTTCCGAGGATGCCAAGAACAAAAACAAGAACTTCCACAATTTATTTTTCATGATTTTATTCAATTTGTGGTGACGAAAGTGACTCAAGAATCCATAATTCTCTCACCGTACCTCCAAATGCGACAAACTAATTCTATGCACCCCTTCCCGTTGAGAGCTTTCCAACGATATTAAGAAGGCAACCAATCAATGTAGAGTCCGAGAGATCTCAACTTTACATACAAAAAATATAAAACAAACAGAACTACTTTAATTAATAGTAAGATGTTAATTTTTATTTTAAACTACAAAATTTTACCTTTGGTTTTCTTGATGTTTTCACTGTCTTTTCTTTCAATGGAATACATTCAAAACCCATTTATATCTTGAATACCTTAAAATTTTATGTTATTAAATTTCAACCTTGTTTTCACAATATAATCATTGTAATGTTTCACCAACATTGTGCTTCATATAAACAAGGCACTACTTTATATATTAAATGTGGCAATGGCAAAACTTATTTTAATATTTGTATGCTTTCTTCTTATAATAAAAGGGCAGTCATAGAATCTATCTTCAAAAGGAGACGCCAAGGTTCATGACATGGGTTTCTTACTTAGGTAGTGTGTCCTATTCTCAACATGTGACCATTTGTGACACATATCATAAGCCTCAATTGTGCCATTAATTTATTCATACAATGTCTCTTTTAAAGGAATATGATAATGATAAACTCACACTTATGGGTGAAAATAAATGACATTTAGGAGAATGAGTTATCCATAAAGTCAAAAGGTGTTGGTATGTGTACTAACTATTGTTTTCGTGCTTTAATTAAACTTGTTTGACAAAACTACCACAACTAGCTAAGCACTTGGCTTCATGAGAGCTTCTCTAGTATTAGAAAAGAGTGGTGTTCGAATCTCATTGATAATGTAGATCACGGTGACTGGTCCGGAAAAACAGAGGCAACACTACGGTTTTTGTTGCCTTTTAAGTTAAAAAGAACAATTATAACTTGTGTTTCCTCTTCTAGTAATATTCTACTAGACTTTACAGATAATTCTAAATGATGTAGAGAATTATTCAAATCATGTGGCCATTTTGGATTAAAAATATGGCCATTCAATATAAGATTTGTGTTAGATATAAATATAAACAATGATCATTACAAGTTGCCTTTTAGTCTAACATGGAGGAACTCTAGTGGTATGTTTGGAAATTCTGGCAACACCCTTTAAACAATTATAAAACTACATACTTTTTTCTTATAAAGATACGATTATACTTGCTATGACTATGTGTATTAATTCATCATGTGCAATTTGAAAAAGTGATTCCCCTTGAAATTTGACATTTATGCTTAAAATGTTTTCCTCTTGAACATATCTTCCACCTTTTTGCAATGGGACTACAATCTAGTTACAATTAAAAACTAAGTATACGTGAAAATGACACGTTGGTTCAAAAATTCATGAAATACAAATGGCATTCCTTCATTATTTAAAAAGTGAATTTAAGTGAAGATTCTCTTTTGATTCAATTTTCAAAAGGGTGCTCTATTTGAGTTAACAAAAACCAGCAGCTCACTCTGCTTTGCCACCCAATATTATCAATTTTTGACAATGCTTATTCATGAATAGTCCCTTGGTTCCTTCACAAATAGTCCATTAGACTTAGGGGATCTTGTGAGAACTCTCCTTTAGCATGGAGAGGTCACGAGTTCCACTCCTATGAACGGTGTAAGGGCCTTGCTTTAGATTAATCTTCAATTCACCTTAAAGCCTCGTTCCATGGAGAGTCGGGCCAGTCCTAGAATCTTGCTCTCCACTGATAAAAATAGCACAAAGCACTTACATGCACATTTCAGTAGAGCAATTAAGTATATATAATTAGAAAAGATCCACAAAATAACCAATCATGTAGCCTACCAGTGGGAGTGAGAGTGGATGAAATGCAAAGTCTGCTTTCAACGCTCACCGAACATGAATGGAAGTTGGGACCTCATTTTTTGTCTTGTAGCTGTATCTACCAACCCAATGCTCACGTGGAAGCCAACCTTTAAACTAGCTTTGCAATCTTTTTGAACTGAAAACGAGTCTAAAGTGAGTATGAGGTGAGTTTTCACTTTGAGACACTCTATTCACAAATCACAATGCGCTTTGGGCCAGAGATATGATTAATATTATCCAATCCAAGGCAGTGTAGTAATTACATTATTTTCAAAACCATTGAATTCCACTTTATTGGTGCCATACTATTTACAAGGTTAGGTACAGCCTGGTCTTGCTAACATGAATTTTTTCCACAATGGTGTGGGAGGTCAAATTTGAGGATGTTCTTCGGTGCCTGTACCAGTACAATGTCCAGTGTTCAATGGTTGATTGTACAGAGAAAAGTTGGAGCATTTAGCACTCTTGTAAGGAAAAAGGTACAATACTTCACCTTTATTTCTGTTACAATAACAAATGAGGATAATATTAGAGGGGAGAATAACCAAGATTGGCAAGCCAGTCAACTTACATCTGTGGTGATCCCACAATGGGGAAAGTAGCCAAATCAGTGGCGCCAAGTTGAGCTTCAAATCAACCTGTTCACTCACTAACTTAAATAACTTCTTGTACTTTGAGCTCATCCAATGTGCACAAGGACAAGAACTCTCGTTTAAATTAACCATGTTACGGACGCCGAGGACAAAAATTCATCCAATGGATGACAAGACTTCAAATTTTTTCCTTTAGATTTATCTAAAGGAAAAAATATTTATTTGTATATTTATATAGATACGCATTGGTGAACAGGAAAGTTCCATTCATAATTAATCGTAACCACATTTTTTTATTGTCTTTGTCTCACCGTGGGAGAGACTACGGAAACGCATCGTTTTCAAGGAGTTACGTGATTGAACAGTATAAACACAACCATGAAAGTAAATATAGGATAAATATTAAGGCAAAGACTACACAACTAGTCACTTTGTTTTATTTTTTATTTTTATAACCCTTTAAAACCATCCAGTTTCGTTTAGTATCATTCATAACCTTTTATTTGTATATTATAAAGTTTATAAAGTTTATAAAGTTTATTTATTTGTGAACTTTTATAATGGTAAAAATCTCTAGATAAATCTAAAGCTCCCTTCCCTGACCACGAGGTTCTAGTGGATGATGGAGAATCAATGATTATGCCATGTCATCGTATCAAATCATATGTCATTTGGGTTATTTTTTGAATTTTACACGAGGCTTTAACTTTGACCCTTAAACATCCAAGGATAACATTAAGTAGCCTTTCAAGAGGCTGCCTTTCAGTTTCATCCACCTTTATATATGGAGTGACCAGTGTTTTGTAATTGAATGGACTATTGAACCAAATAAACAATTACAAAAGAATGTTGAATTGTGATTGAGCGAGTGCTTTTAATTACTACTCACCGTCGTTGATTGTTCTTGCATAATGCCACGTGCCTCCATAGCTACTGATGTGATAGGAATATCCCACATCATTTCATTGGGGGGATAAAATGATGTGGAATGTTCTACATCATTCTGTTGGAGGAAGGCTACAGTCACAGACGCTACTAAAAATTATGAGGTTTTTCTTCATTTTTAGCATCATTTTCCTCCCCATATTTTTCACTTTTTAAAGATTTTATTTGTTTCTCTTTATAGATAACATCATAATGAACCCATACATGTTAGATTTAACTCAAATGGACCAATTTATCACATTTTTACATTATTCCAAAGTATGTCATAAAAATCACGCTTTCCATTATCATTCTTTTTTCTTCTCGAATTTGAATGACAAGATGAGTCTAAAATAAGAAAAGAATGCATCCAATAGAGAAAACCAAAAAGTCAATCCAAAAAGGAAAGTTTTGGCAAAATTATGTTGAATCCCTCTTAAAGTCATATTGAAATATAAATAGACCAAAAACTAGCCTCTGACAAGTTGGAAGACAATTTAAACAAACACTATCATTATTCTCCATACCTCGATATGGCTCCCATACCATTCACCAAAGCTTCAAGCCCATGGCCCACAAGGGGATAATCTATGACACGATACTATTTAACCCAAGTATAGTTCAATAGAGATTAGAAGTAAAGCAAAAAGGCAGGTTAAATGCACTTCTTTTCGATTGACTCTAATGAATAGAAATGATCATTTCACAAAAATAAAACAAAAATTGAATAAAAACTCAGATTTATGTATGGTCAAAATTTTGTTGATTTTGATGAAACGCAATTTTGTCATGACTATTTCTCATTCAATATTAACCATTTTAACAAATAAAAAACTTCATTAAATGAAAATTTTAATTTTACTAAGGTTTGTAATTAAAAAGGTTGGCTAAAATAAAAAGTATTGATACTAAATTGAGATTTAGTAATCTGAATGACCTCCAATGTCATGATGGACGTTTATGAAAGGTGGCTAACAATCAAAAACATATCACCACATAATGCATTTTTGCAAGATAAAATAAATTAAATCTCTTGAATCTCAACTGTAGTGGTGAAAATAATTAATTTTACATTTGAACTTGATTGTTTAACCCCTAAACGTTCTCTCCTCTCTAGATTTGGCAATTTTCCACATATGCATTATAAAATGCAATTAAGAGGGATATTTTCAACTTGATAAATGAATAAATGTTGCGCGCATTGTGAATTTTAAATTCTATCCAAACGGTTAGATTTACGATTGCTATCACCAATATTTTTCCATAAAATTTGAAACTTAAAATTTAACCCTTAAAAGACCAAGTATCCTAACCGGGACATTTAGAGAACTGGGTAGGTTCTGATGAACACGTTTTTAATCAAAATTTGAAGGAAATTTAATAGTGGGTTCCCCAATGTGTCACAAAAACAAAGTAGTTTTTTTTCTTTTGAATTCCAACACCGTATGTGAAAGTTATGAGGGGAAATGTGATCTTTTTGGAAGAAAGGGCATTGAGGCAGTAGAAAAATAGTTGAATTTTTTTAGAGGGGGGCAACAAGATGGGCGGAGTGTGGAAAATGGGGTGGACCATGGGGGGCAGAAGACCACTCCATTTTCCAAACTCATTAAAAAAGTTAAATTTTTTTTATGAATACAAATTATCATATTTAAAGTAAAAACATTTTAATTTAAGATATATTATTGAAAGTTCAATTTTTATGATTAAAAAATATATATTTAAAAAAAACTAAAACTTAAAATGATTTTAAAATATTAAAATTAAAAAGTCATCCAATGAACGACTGCTACGTGGCAATCCACCTTGAAAGTTGGTAGGAATGGGTTGGGTGAGGTGGTACTTTGATTCCCTGCCTCCACCCTTTATTTTCCCCCTAGCTTCCAAAATTCTTAGAAAATATGCTACATGTCTTTTAAAACTCGGAGTTTTTTTTTTTTTTTTTTTTCAAATTTCTATTCGCCATTCTATAGGGGGTGGAATGTACTTGTGTTTCACTGCTCAAATTCTTATTTTTCCAAACGCATCAAAATTTAGTACACAACTAAGGAACATCATATATAATGTGAAAGTGAAGTGCGATAGGTTTTGGTAGTGAGGTTTTTTTGATGTAAGGTAAGGGGTACACTTTCCATCAGTTTAAGCATTTCAACATATATAGAGCGTTGATTTTCAATGATAAAAAATTGCAGTACGTAAAACTTTGGGGTTTAATAACCAAGCTCAATTTTTAATTAAATTTTTCACTATGCGTGATTTTGTTATAATTTTTTTTACTTAATATGCATAGACCACTATTGATGTTAGTAGGTGTACTAGTGACTGTCCTTCATTTCTAGTCCAATTAGATTGCTAACTTGGTATTCATAATTAATGCTTGTGATAATTGGATTGGGAACTCTTGAAGTTGAAACACATGCTTTCATAGGTGACCAAAATTGGTACCTAAGAGTTTCTGGTGCTCCTACCTTAGCCCCGGTTAAAGAAAATTTTGAGCATGTGTTATTTTGTAGGTGTCTTGTTTCATCAAATGCAATTATCTTGCAATCCGTGCGGTCAAAAGCAACGAAATTTGTTGTGTATGTTTTTCAAGTAGTTTAGGACAAAATCTAATGTTTAGAGAGTAAAAAATAACATTTTTTAAGAATTTTTGCATGAGGAAGTATAAATTGTAGCATTGGAGTGTTTTTGGAGGAAAAGCACTCCGGTCCTTTAGGGATTAAAACTCTTTTGTAACCCGGGGAAATCACTGTCGAGAATTTAGAAAACTATGAGAGAACAAATATAGGGTGTCTTTTATTCATTTGAGCTAAAAATTATAAATATATAGAAGTAATATAGGGTGTTTTGAAACCAATTGGAGAATATTTTGAGAATATTATTGGAATATACACTAATATACTATAAATAGTTGGATATTCCAATTACTTCATAGCCCTCCATTAAATACCCTTTGTACGCTCATATGTACCCAAAATTTACACTAAATGACCTCCCCAAGTTTTGTAATTTGATTTCAAAGAAGATATTGACAATCTAAGAATGAAATTTGATGTGATGGGTTGAAATGTAATACTTTGAGTGTAGTGATTTTTGGAAATTTTTTGTCTACTTAATTTTAGTAATTGACTTTTTCAAGAGCACTTTTAGACTAAAATCTTCAAATTTTGGGTGAAATAACCTGACATGGAATGAAATATGAAATATCAACAAATCATCCCCTTTCTAATTGGATCGCACATGCATGAAGTTAACTGCTCATAAAAGTTTCAATAAAAAATTCACATTGCAAAAAGTGCATGATGGATGAGAGAACAAATTTCAAATCTGTATATCATGCAAAATATGCATGGTTGGGCGGTAGGGGTTAAAAGAATCATTCAAAGCTTAGATTTCACTCCAATTTGAAATTTTATTTTATTTCTAAAATGAAACGATTGATTTAAATGTAAGTTACCAAGCGTAAAGGCTTCTTTGTTTTTATATGAAGTACTCAATGGCATAGGAATTTTGTTTGTACCGTGACGTTCTTCATTATGATTTATGAATATGGTAAACATTAAAAAAATGATTTAGTGAATTTTGAATTTGATGTGAGTTTTCTTTGTACTCTCCTCAA
Organism: Pohlia nutans; assembly: GCA_022496805.1. Taxonomy (NCBI): domain Eukaryota; kingdom Viridiplantae; phylum Streptophyta; class Bryopsida; order Bryales; family Mniaceae; genus Pohlia; species Pohlia nutans. The sequence goes on from CM040086.1 coordinate 10,325,612, forward strand.
TTTTTTAATTTTTTTTTGGCACAAATGAAAGTAAATTCCATTGCGAAGAGAGAACAACCAACCTCTCATACTCTCCTCAAAAATTTACAATAGGTTTAAATCTTTACAAACAAATCTGGAAATTTCATTACTTACAAAAAGGCATGTGACATCATCTGTGAAAAACAAAATATTTTTTTCATTCATTTATAGTGTCCGAATGGAACTTACAGCCGGAAAACAACCGGAAAACAACCAAAGCTTTATTACATGGTTATGAGCACGTGTTCCCACTACCGTAGTTTACTAGCAGGTTCGGCAACTTGCTGTCTAATATTTAATTAAAGTTCAAAAAGTAGGTTCGGCACCTAAAAATAGTATATTAATATTTTCGGTAATTTTCTTTTTAAAATTTGGCTCATATTTTTTTTAATTTTCTTTTTAACCCCTAAATGACAGAGGGGGCAAAACCTAAATGTGTTATAAAATGTTGCTTTTACAACTTTGATGAAGTTTGGTCCAAAAGAGAAAATGAGAAGTACGATGTTTAGTAATTATCCATACGGTCAAAATTTCAAAAAATGTTTTAGATACTCATTAAACGAATTTAGAAGCATTTATCGTTGAATATTCACCAAAATTACAAATTTTATTTTCAGAATTTGAAATTTGGTATGATTGGTTGAAACTAGACATTCTATTCTAAAGTTCAAAAAAGAAGAAATTTAGAAAGAGGGAACATCATTACTTTCCCAAAATAGTAAGTTCTGTAACACTAGGACAATGTTGAGGTGTTTGTCTTTGAAAACTTCTCCTTGATGGAGTTTAACTTGGATTGACATGATTCAAATTGGGTTGAAAAGTATACTTGAGTTCCTATTTGAAAATATTTTTAAAAAATTAATTAATTTTTTTCTTTCCGGGCAACCCGTCAGAAAAGGGCAACGACCATAAAATGGTCGTTTGGTCACTTAGGGGTTAAATCATGTACAACTCTCTTGCATTGGTTGACAAGTAAGATGTGGGTGAAGGGAGAAGAATGCTATGTGCTTTATGCAAGTGGAGTGGAGTTGTATCCAACAATGCATATGGGATAAGTAAACTTTGAGGTGAAGCACCTAGTTAGTCTTCACTTTTATAACACGCATAACTTTTGCGTAGAGTCTTCAAATGACATAAAACTTGTTGGAGGTGAAATATTACTTGATTCCTAAACTTTTTTTAGACAAACAAAATTTCAAAAAATTTGATCTTCTATGCACAAATGAGCTCCAAAAAACTGTTATGAACGCATTTTAATTTTTTGACCTTTACACGGCTGCAATGTTTTGTCCATGTCTTTTGCATAAAGACTTATTTTGACACAAAACTTGTTGGAGGTGGAAGAAGGCTTGATTTCTCAACTTTTTTAGTTGGACAAAATTCAATAAAACTTCATTTTCTATGTTCAATTGGACTCCAAAACTTTTTGTAAGACACATTTCAAAAGCTAGAGTCTTACTACTCCCTCTGTCCCAAAGTTATTGTCATACAAATTTGTTTGGTATTTCTTTGAGCCAATTTCATTGATCATATTGTAAGAAACATGATTAAAAAAGGTTCCAAATTATGTCACTAGAATGATTAAAGAACATTGCATGTGTTCATTGCAACCTAAATAAAATTAGCCACAAGGAAGTATTTTTTTGACCTACTGAAAAAAGCACTTTCAAACATGACTTTCAAACATGACAATAACTTTGGGACGGAGGGAGTACTTCTTAACCCATATTCTTTATGGACGGATGTAAATGAGCTCGATTACAAAAGCAACATCTTCTCTCTTCCAAAATTCATACACACTTCCACTCTAAGTAAAATCTAGTGGAAAGTAAAAATTTCTTCCTTTTCGGCAATTTTGATTTATGATTTATATTATATTCGGCAAAAAATGCTAATAGTATTCCAAAATTTTAGGCATCTATTTTTAGAAATTTTAAATGCCAAACCTGCTAGTAAACTACGGTAATAAGAGTCTTGCTCAAAGCAAATATTTATTAAAGGATGCACGCAAGGCCTTGGATTAGCTTAATAGCAACTCCACCGCAACCCTCCCAGGGCCCTCTCAATTCCAGAAGTAAATGAAAAGTGCCGAGGGCCCTTGCAAAATTGCTCTTGACTCTGGATCCTAGCGTGTCAAGATATGGTCCTCCAAATCACTATTCAGATTACTAAATCACTATTTAGTTGACTAAATCCCCACATTCTACTTGTGATTGGTCCATTGAATATTTAATGTGCATTTTTGATGTGTGAGGGCCCTCCAAGGGGGAGGGTGGAGTGGAAGTGCAAGGGCCCTCCAAATGTAAATGAATAATTTGAGCGAGTCATCTCTGGCGTGTAGGAGTGGGGATGCTCTAACCCTTAAGGACAATGCAAGCCCCACGGGCTTGGTTATATTTTGGGAGAATCTTGCTCATAACTTCTACTCCATTGCACCAAATGGGGTTTATAAAATGCCCAACGGAGCACCTTAGAGAGATCTATACTTCTTTACTATAGAGCCAAAGTAAATTAAAAACATAATCATGCTTAAAATGGAATTTAAAAGAGATTTTGGGTGTGGTGTTAAGGAAAGCATATGTCGTTTAAGGGTTAAAAAGAGGCTTGATAAGAGTGAAAGAATCATAGATAATTTTCATAACTTGTGGAGTTTCTTCTCGAGACTTGGTACCGTAGTAGGAAGGCAGGGTTGGCACTTTCATGTCGAATAATTAATTAAAGTTTGAAAAGTAGGGGTCGGCACTTTCAAAAACAATTATTAAAAAATCGGCTATTAATAACTAACATTGAATTTTACTAGCGGCTACACGTTTTCCTTTGTTTTTTTGTCTACGATTTTTGTTGACTTCATTTTTGTTGATTTCAACAAAATACTTGATAAATTTATTTATTTATTCGGCATTTTTTGGGGGAATTATTTTCTGCTGACCCTGCCTTCCTGGTACGATATTAGAGATAAATAGCCTTTGATTTTTAATCCTAAAAGGCTTCCTTTTGGCATGTTTGTATAATGTTTTTGTTGTTTTTTACAAATAAATAATGAATTTTTTTGTAGTATTTAGGGTTGATTCACACTATAGCCGTCAAAGTCGAGAGGTCGTGGGATTTGGTCGTGGGATTCATGATCAGAGAATGTTGAGAGTCTCAAAGAATGGGTTGAAAATAGGCAATAAAATATAGAAATTGGAGCCTTTGGGTGGCGAAAGTTTGAAGCCTCCAAAGGCCGAGCTCAAAGTCCAAAGCCTTTGGCCAAGATAGTGCAAAGCCCCATTTTAGAAGTCCAAAGGTCACGCTTTCAAACTTTCAACTTGGACGGCCATAGTGTGAAGACTTAAAGCCCAAATCCGAAGTTCAAGTCTTTCATGGCCGAGCCTTTGATAAAATAAAAAATCCCATTAGCTTATTAAAAGAATTTGTCGGCCTTTGGACTATAGTTTGAGTATCTATTATTGTTTAACCCAAACTATGGTCCAAAAGCCGTCACCTAAAAGCCAAATGATCAAAAAGAGTTTTCATATAAGCATTTTGGAAGGCGACGGCCTGTGAACTTTTGCCTTTAGTGTGAAAAGTGAAGAGGCCAAAGGTGGCGGCTTTGGGCTTTCTTGCAATATAATTGGTGGAATTGGACAGCCTCTTGACTTTCGGCAAGAGTGTAAACAAGCCCTTAATACTAGAATGATATTTCCATTTGTATCGATAGTAATGATAAATAATAAGTAATTTAAAAGAAACATACAAAGTATTGTATTTAGAACTTTAATGTCTACTACTAGTATTATCATAGAGCAATAAAGCACTGTTTTGAAAATTGAATTGAAATAAAATTTTCACTTGAATCCATTTTTTTAAATAATGAAGGAATGCCATTTGTGTTCCATGAATTTTGGTACTGTGGAGTCATTGCTGTAAACGCCACGTAAACTTAGTTTCTAATTGTAACTACACTGAATGGGTGATTCACCAAAAATTCAAAGATTTTAGTCTAAATGTGCTATTGAAAAAACCAACTCATAAAAGTAAGCAACCAAAAAATCTCCAAAAATCACTGCACTTAAAGTGTTACATTTCAATCCATCACAACAAATTTCATTCACAAATTGTCAATATCTTATTCGTAATCAATTTACAAAGAATGAAAAAGTTCACGTTTCAAATTTTATACAAAATATTGATGATTGCAATCATATATCTAACCGTATGGATAGAATCCAAAATTAATAATGTATAACTTTCCTACATACTTCAAGTTCAAAACATCTCTCTTGATTGCATTTTATATGCAATTTTTCAAATCTGGAAAAGGGTGTGGGCATTTATGGACTAACCCTTAAACTTCTTTTTAAGCCCCACAGACTTGATTTCCAAGCCGAATTGTGCGTCTAGTAGGAGCACTACTCAACTCCCTCTCATCAAACATGAATTATTGGATGCACAACAAGGTGAGGCATTTTACATGCTTAGTTGCAACAACAAAATGTTTCATGCTTGTTCGGAATGTCTAAATCAAAGGTATTGGAGCCGATTATTTGATTCTTGGCCAAATTTCCAATTGATTCCTTGTATGCTTGTTTCTTTGTTGTGATTGGTCATGCACCCATGCACAACCTAAACATATAATCCATATTCTTTTGGAGATCCTCGGGTTGCCCACTGAGGACCTAAAAATGTCGTTTAACCCTTAAACGGCTCAAAAGCCATGTGGTTGTATAGTATATTATATATTCCGTGGTATTTCATCAAAATAACAATGACCAAACACTTTTCATTATAAAGTAGAATTAATCATCATGATAATCTATTATATTAAATGCAGAGTGTCACGACCCCTATGTCACAAAATCCGTCACGTTTTCATCCAAGTTTTTCATCCATCGATTATCATCCAATATCTCATCATATATCATTTTCATCCATTTTCATTCATTTGCTTGTTTTGTAAACTATTTTCATCTATAATCAAGTTTTTCAATTTCTTTCAATCAACATTCTTTGCAATGGAGTCTATATTTCTTGATCATGTTTATTTAGTTTTGTGTTGCATTGGGACACGAGATTTACTAGTATGTACATAAAAATATATCACAATTCATATATCAAACCACAATTGAATAATTATAAGGCTACGTACAAATTGGAAAGAGGGACACTAAGGGCCTTTTAAAAGTTAACCCCTAAACGCCGCCCAGACGAAAAACTGACTTATGAATAAAGCCGACTTGTTCAATTCTAACTGTTACGTATAATAGTAAGATTTTGGTCCTTTATAAATGGTCTTTTATGACTTAAATGGTCAAAAACGACCTCTTTTTTAAAGATTTGAGTCACAAAGGACCATGTACATGACAAACTTGGCAAATCGTGTTTTTGCAATGTTTTACAAATGTTGTTGAGATGAACACGAGTGATTACGTTTGACATACGTTTTACGTATATTTAGTGTAGAAAAAGCACACAAAGGACATATTACAAATATGTAATTTTTTTCATGATGTCCTTTTTTATATTTGTAATATGTTGTTTGTACGTTTTTACACGATAAACATACAGAAAACTTATGTTGAACATAATCACCCGTGTTCATCCCAACAACATATGTAAAACATTGCAAAAACATAACTTGCCAAATTTGTGATGTAAGTCACAAAGGACTAATTATAAAGGACCAAAATCCTACTAGTAATGAATGATTTCTATCCAATTCTTTTTGTAAAGGACTTTGTTTGGTCATGCCAATCCTTCAAATTAAATTCAGATCATTGAAGTTATTTTTAGATTTTACATTAGGTCCCAACTACAAAAAGAGTTGTAAAAACGGTTTACCGTGTAGTGTATTTAATTTGTTTTTGCTTGTTATTGCTTAAACTAAATTTAGGCCATGAGAATGAGTTCTATTGCATTTAAACTTAACTTACAAAAGAAAGCTTGTCAAGTCTAGTATCTACTCACCTTTTAGTTTTTGAAAAACTTTGAAAATTGAGTGTTTTATTGTAGTCACAAGTTCAGTAGGTATTATGCAAAAAATCTAAATTTAGATATACGGATGATTTTCATTAACTAAACTCTTTTTCATTGTAATTTACACCTTTAGTAAGAAATAAAAAATATTTAGTTCAAATTGTAATTGATTTGAATTTTCTTTACAATCACTTCAAAAAAACCATAATAATTTCAAATTTTCTCCAGAATTTATGAAAAATTCATGATTTGCAGTAGACATGTGGCTTCATCTGCCTTAAAATATAAAGTTTAATTCTTATATTACTTTTAGTCACAAAATTGAGTGTGGCAGATAAAGCATGAGTCCATGGTCATAGGCCCAGGCATTTAGGGGTTAAGGATTAAGTCTAACATATTGGGCAGCAGTGGATACCCATAAATTAACCCATCACGCTTCTGTAGCGAAGTGATCAACAAACATGGAGAATCATTGTAGTTACAAAAAATAAATAGACACTCACACGAACATGCAAATACCATGGGCTCATAATCAGTGGGACCAGAATACTAAAGTTCCTATGCTGGCAATTTCTTCCAACATATTCATATCATTGGAGGAATCTGCAGTGGGCAGTTCCTTGGAACAATGATCACCAACCGGTATCCTATTATTCCATATGTTATTATAATAATTTATTGTCAAATGAATCATCATGCTTCCATGGAGCCCACTCCGTCCGGGCTGATGAGAAGAGAAAAAGGTTTTCTCTATTTCCTATGTAAGGGCCTCTTTGCGTTAGAGGCGTGAAGTCGTGAGGAGAGAAATTTCACACAATGGGAGGCTTAGGGCTGCTTCACACTATGGTCGTCCAAGTCGAGAAGCTATGGGATTGAGTGAGATCACATGAGGCATGTGAATGATCACAAAGAGGCAAGATCACCTTGCGATAAATTCTCTCTATATGCTTATGGAGGTTTTGGACGAATAAAACATTGAACTATTTGAGTTTTACCAAAAGGCTGAGAAAGGTATACTTCTCTTTGAAATCCACAACACTATATACTCTCGCTATGATTGTGAATAGAAAAAACCTTATGGGATAACTCCATTCAACCTTACTCTTGTCGTGTGACATTCACATGCACAACAATGTTTCAAGTGTTTTGCGTAGGATCAATGTTTTGTCCTGGTTAGTGTTTCGTACATAGGGTCAATCTTTCGTTTTGGTCGGTGTTTTGTCCAAAGGGGATGGTATGTATGGGAATGACGCCATTATGGATTTATTTTCCGCAAAGCTTGTAAAGCAAGAAAAACGGATCTAATCTAGTGGAAGAACACTAGATAGATAGATAGATAGAAACACCAACCCTATAAAAAGGGCCAGCGTGAATAGAGTGTCCGTTCGTAATGTCAATGACCCGATGCCCACGGGACAAAGGGACATTGGAACAAAACTACTCTCCCCTTTCGAGGATGGACACTATAGTAACCAAGACAAAGAACCAGTAACAGTAACAGTAACAAGTGAGAAAGGAGCGGAGTAATGGCAAGTGGGTGCTAGGGTGTATAAAGGATGTTTAGCGTGGAGTTTTAACACCAAGTCATGAGCTCTTTGGTTGGTTGGTGAAGGGCGTTGTATCACTATTATGTGGTCCGGGTTCGAAACCAGTTGGGCTCGTTGAGCAGTGGTGTGATACACATGGCTTGGTGCTGCTAGTGAGTTGTCATGGCAGGAAAGTTGTACCAACCAACCGGCCCCACCTATTAAGAACACTACTAATGTATTGTTGCTGCTCCATGAATTTTTTGCTAGATAGAGAAGGAGGATTATTTGTCCAAAAGGGTTAGTGGCCTCCACTATCAAAACAAGGCCAAAAAAGTACCGTCTAATTGATACCATACATAGGAGATATAGAAAATTGATGATAAAAGGGGTTCTTTGCTTAACCCCTAAACGTCCCAGCGTCCAGAAACTGAATCACGAATGAATTCAAAGCCTTGTAACTTTCTCATACAATCTCGAATGACTTTCATCCAACTCACCTTTGCAAGCCTATTAAATTCTCTACCGATTAGAGTAAATCTCTTGTGATGGGGAGATGTTGATAATATTGGAGAGGCCTCCAAAAGCAAGTATGTCAAATTTATTGGGTAGATTTCATGCATGCAATGGTCCTCTCATGTACAACTATTGTACATCTGAGTCATGCCAATATCTATTTATGAGGCTAGCATCTACTTGTGTTCAAAGGACCGGTACGTTTAGGGGTTAAGTAAGTACATAGCCATTCAATTTCCTTGCATTTTGTTTTTTGAGCAAGTGGCACCCTCATAGCAATTTGGATGTCATTAATGAACCATCTTTTTTGAATAGGTAAACATTTACTCGAGTGGATGACATTTTTTGTTTTATAATTTAGATCAGTTAATTATATATATTGTAACTTGTGGTTAAGAATCAATTGAAATATATTCAACTAAAACTCAACTAGGTTTTAACCAATCAATTTTTTGTTGTTGTCCAGAACGCAAAAGATAACAAGTTTGAGGCATAAATACTTATTGTAAAAACTAGTGCAAAATGAAGGTAGTCTTAAACCACACTTTCAACCCAAAAATAAATAAGTAAAAGAAAGAAAAATAAATAAATAAATATACCAAAACCAAAAACTGCATTCACAATGGCATGTCTAAACTTTAAAAATGAATTGGAAATTGGATTTTTTTTTTTTTAAATTTTTTTCCTAGGGTTAAAGATTTTAGCCAAAAAGAATTCAATGGCTTTGAACATGAACTAGTAGGAACTCAACATCAAGTATGATTTTGTGCACATATTCACTTTGACAAATTTGGTGCGCGCCGTGTAGATGGGTCTTCTTTCAAGATCCCATGAATTTGCATGAGATATTGACATGACGTGACACCATTTTTGTAGAAATTTCCTTTTAAAATTCTTTTAATTTGTAGCATGCTGAATTGAGCAATGATGGCTAAGGAGTTTGAGGATATTTGGTGATTGATTATGTTTTCTGTTGCAATAACTCCTCTTCTATTTTATATTTTGCTCATACTTACCCAAAAGCTATAAGACCATCCACACCCATACCCTCAAGAGTCTGACGCACACAATAATTAAATGAAAAATGCTAAAGGCCTTTCAAAAATGCCTCCTAACCCTCAATCCTAGCATGTAAAAAAATGGCCCTTCAAATTTAAGTTTAGTTGACTATATTTCACATTCTACTTGTGATTGATTCATTGACTACCGTAACACCATAGCAGGTTCTCCACCTGGCGAACGAATATTTATTTTTTTTGAAAAAATAAAGTTCGCCTCTCGAAAACTGAATTTCTCAATTTTTGTTTTTTAGCAAAAAATCAGTAAAAATGACCTTAAATAGCTAAGAAATAACAAAATATTTCAAAAACTAATTTATTCAATTTTTGTTTTTCTGTCTTCAGAATTTTCTAATTTTTACGTTTTTAATTTTTAGAATTATTTTAGGACGAATCTGCTATGGTACTACGATATATGATGTGCACTTTTGGCGTTTAACCCCTAAATTTCCTAGTGTTTTTGGGAGCTTGAAACCTCAAAACTGCGATTTTCTACCTCTATGTACTCCCCGGGATGTGAACCAAGTTTTTTTTACTTCTTTTAGAATTCCAACCGTAAGATCTTGTACCTAAGCCTATTTATAGCTACTATTTCAAAAATTGACCGTTGGATGTTTATCATTTGCAAGATTATAACATCCAAAGTTTGTGCAAAAGTTTTTCTGGGCATTGTTTGGGAGGCATTGTCTCCATAGTGCAAAGGGAGACTTGAAGATTGTTACTCCAAACATTTTGCTCATATTTTTTTCTATGTAGATAACTAAGTTGGGTACGCTCATGCAAAATTTTAGAGACTCATTACGTGTTTCAAACCTTCGTGCAAATTAATTTCCGGAAGAAGGTATAAAAATGGCAATTTGGTGAAACATGCACCACATTAATTGTATTTGATTTTTGGAAAAAATGAACAGTGATTAGGTACCTCTATGATTTTATAAAATTTAGGCGAAATTATTTTATAAAAATTTCAAAATCTCAAATTTTGACAAATTTCGAAAGAAAATAATCTGAAATTACAAAAAACCTTGGAGGTTGCTGTTCTTTATTTTGGAGGGTGCCCTTGTCAAGCCAAGAATATAATCAACATGGGTCACTTCAAATTCTGAGCCTAAATGTGGTGAAGAGCATGTCTCCAAAAAAAATTTGAAAAAATGATTATAATAAAAAGTTTTTTTCTGCCCCAGTTGGGCTTGAAACCAAAAATTTCAATAATTTTTTTATAAAATCCGAATTTGACTTTGTAATTTTTACCACATACACCTTGTATGTATGACCACGGCCACGCCAAATTATAGTCTAAAATTCTTAATTTAGACCTTCCATCTAAGCTGCCCGAAACAGCAAAAAGCCATTTTGGCTTTTAAGGGCCTTTAGGGGTTAAGGGCGTTTAAAGATGGGGGAATGTAAATTCAAGGGCTCTTCAAATGTAAATGAATAAGTATAGTAGGAAGCCCTCACACAGCGGAATACCGCTTAGGAAAACCAGGGCTTAAGGTTGGATAACCCATTACCACCACGACACCTAAAACCACCAACTTCTACACCCCTCTTTCATTTCAGGAAGGAAATGTAGACTTTCATTGCATGACTTATGCATGAATTGCTCAAAAGTTAAGTCATGTACCGACAGCTTACATTTCCTTCCTAAAATGAAGGAATGGTGTAGAAGTTGGTGGTTTTAGGTTCGTGGTGGTTTTAGGTATCTCTACCTTATTCGAGGTCGAGTATTTTTCCTACGCGGTATTCATGAAGGTGAGAACTTTCTACTCCGTAAAGCAAAGAGGAAATACTAGACAACCATTTTTCCTCTGACGAGGGCATTCCATTCCATTGTTTTCTCCAAAGAAATCCTACTATGTGAGCTCCCTCATTTTCTATTGGAGCAAACCTTCTGAGTGCTTTACAATAAAAGATAATAGAAAGAAGGAATTGCATTTCTTTTCATGGATAGGAGGACTGTGGGCGTGATTGGGGTAGAGCACATCTTCAGAATATCTGCCATTCAATGCTGAAAATTGCCTTTATGGTGGCAATGAAGTGAATGAACTCTATGTATTAACATTTTTAGTAATTCTCAATGTGGTCATTTCATGGTCCTTGGGAACAACGCATAACTCAAGGTACTCTAACTTGCCATGTTCTTATCCATAGTATATATACCAGGGAATCGATTAGGGGATTTTACAAAAATCAAGCAAGCTTTTCAAGTTACAGCTACTTTACCCTAGTGCAGAGTGAGCAGAGAATATTTTGAAATTACACCTTAAAATTTGGGGGATATTAATATTTTAATTAAAAAAAATATGGTGAAAAAATAAACATTGAAGATTTTTTGGAATATTCAATCTTTCAAAGCTTATTTTTTGAAAATAAATAAATATTCGGCTTAAATGTACCATATCAACTAAAGGCCGCTTTATACTATGGTGGAGAATTGCACCAGCCGGTTAAGAATTTCACCCCAAGACATGGTTATTTGAGGTTAGGGATGGTATGCCGGAGAAGATGAAAAAATGACAAAAGAATGCCTTAAGAAGTCTTGACCGGCCGTAGTGAAACCACCTAAAGGAGAAGTGTATTAGATAACTTCACCAAGAGGAGAAGTCCATTGAACAACTTCACAAAATGGTCATGACCGGCCATATTAGAAACCTTACCTCCTAGATGACCATTGTATTGAAATTTGAAAAAAAAATCATTGTTCAAAAAATAAAATGAGTTTGGTCATGTTTTGGAACTTTTTTCATGACAATTTCTTTTTTGAAAATGTTCCACCTCCACAATACATCTAAATTAAAGTAAGCAAGTAGCTAACATTATTTTCTTAAATATTTTCAAAGAAAATAATTGTTTGTAGTGCAATTATTTCATCCTTCAGAGAATCAAAGTGGGCTGACACTATAAAGAAGGGTCCAAAAAAAAACTCTCTTCAGTTCAATTGCTATAATCTTCAAATCCGCGAACTAAAAAAAATTAGGATTCAAAAACAATCCATAGAATGTGTTCAATAATCCAAAACCCAGCAAGCATCAATAAACAGATCTAAATTAAGAAATTTATTTATTTATTTATTTTCTTGAAATTTCTCAATAAAATATACTGCATAATTTGTTTATTAAAATAAATAAAATTTTGAAAATAGCTCTCAATTAGAAACAAAAATTTATTAAATGTCCATGCCCATTTGTGGACATTCAATATAAATCTGAGCCTCATTTTGAATGTCCATGCCAATCTATCGCACAATCCATGTCCATCTCAATGGTGAAGCTTTTAATTGCACGATTTAGATTTGTCCACAAAAATATAATTTTAATCAAGTTGGAATTCTCTGGAGGTCAAGTTTCTTGTCTAAGATTTTGAGGTCGCCCAAGAAACTTGACATCCGGAGAACTCCTGTTGCAAAAAGTGTCACCACATTGGTAGTCATGTCATTTTTTCATCCATGTACAAAGTTCTTTAGTGGAGGACTCTTGAACAAAGAACTATAATTCTACAGTTTTCAATGGACACTTGAATTTTTCTCGCTTATTCACAAATTTTCAAAGTGATGACAGTTTTATATTGTTTCAACAATGAAATTTCACACTCCCTAGTCTATGCATACATTCAATCAAGTCTAACCTTTTAGCGTGCCAACGTTCATACATTGAATGACAAATAGATTGATGGTTTTTGAATTTCATCCAAAGCGGACAATATTCATTCATCATATTTTTTTGGGGTTCTTGTGTAAGTTGGCTATCCTTTCTATGGTGTAGATCTTCAAAATATGTAATTATGATTTTTGGAAAAATAACACAATTGGTTTATGTCAAGTTTCATTCTTAGTTCAAAAAGTGAGACGTTAAACATGATTTTTCAAAATAAGTAGAATCAAATAATGGAAACCATACCATCGCGTAGTGCATGTTATTAAAAAAAATTCCAATAATCCTCACATCGTTTGTGTAAATTTGGGATTTTAAATTGAATTTCAAGAGAAAAACTTGCAAAATTGTTTTAACATTATTAATAAAAAAAAAATGATACATCCAACTGTACAAATGTGATCTCACTTCACATTGGCATTTACAAATTTTCTTTGTACATCAACTCCATTTTTTGTTTCCATCGAACATTTTATAGCACTTCTTTTAAAACAATGTTGAATGTGGACGTTAACCCATAACTGCCTAAGCGACCATATATGGTCGCTCAAAAATTTCAGAGTTTAAAAAAAGTTCAGCCCTCTTTAAACGTTCATAAAGTTTGCAAAAATAACAATTTTTGAGCGTCATTTTTTTTTACTTGTAGATATTGAAACTGAGCAACATTTCCAAAAAGAAATTTTGAAAAAAATTATACCAATTTTCCTCTAAAGTCCTCGAAGTGACAGCATCTTAAATTGTCACAATTTTGAAAATCTGCACGGAATGGAATCTTTGAGTTTTCTACCAAATGAGATTATTTCTAATATGAACAAGGTAACCACCATATAACCACCATATAACAATGTTCCAATGTTTTTGACCTATCATACTTGATTCCAAGTCAAAATGACTTAACATGTAGTTTTTATGAATTTTCAAAGAAAATTCTTATAAATAGATTATTAAATAATTCATAGCATTTTTCCAAAATTTAACCGTATGGATGTTGTCTTACTGTTATGTTCTACACATGTTAAAAAATTGAAGCTCATGAAAGTTGAGTAAGATGGACATTATGACACATCTAGCATTTCATGAAAACCCTTGGGCACTTAGGGGTTAAAGGGCTAATCAAGCTTTATGTTTCAAAACAGTGATAACATATACTTCCACAAAAGTTAATTTACCATAAAAAAAAAATGTATAACAATATAGATAGATAGAATCTTTAGTCCTCTTTTGAGGTTGACGTGAATAAACTATATGTACGTAATGATACTCAGCCAGTGCCCACCGAACAACTCAAGGGCCATTGTTGCAAAACTACTCTCCTCTTGCGGGAATAGACACTTTAGTGACAACTAACCAATAGCAAAAATAACTAAAATCAAGTATATGTAAATTACGGGGTATATTTTGAGATTTTTCTAAGTGGTGATTGCCAAGTTATGGGTTCTATGATTGGTTGATGAAGGGCCTTGTGTTACAATTATGTAGTTTGGGTTTGATTCTTTTTGAATCCGTTTGAGCAGTAATGTGATATATATATATATATATATATATATATATATATATATATATATATATATATATATATATATATATATATGACTTGGTGCTGCTAGTGAGTTATCATAGGCATGGAAGTTGTACGAGACATTCAGTTGTGTCTCTCTTACACTGAGCTAATCATGAATAAATAGTTGTCTTTAATCGCTAGTCTTTATTTTAATTTTAAATCGAGAAAATGTTTAACCATGTATAGTAGTATATAGTGGCATATGATGAATTTTGGGGTATTTTAGGCCAAAAATGATAGTATTTGAAGTCCTTTCCAAGCTTTGACTGCATTTCCTTTTTCTTTTGGAACTGAAAACAATGCACGATGAAATACAGAAATTTGTCTTCTAAAACACAAATTCACATTCCTCACAAATTTTTAACAATTACACTTCATCTAAACTTACTTAAAAGTGATCTTGCAGGCACCAAAGGATTATGATGCATTTTGTTCAAGTTCCCACATCAAAACCCGTTGTTTTTGTTTTTTCTCTCAACGGAATAAAGCATCCTGTTGCTTAAAAATATAAAAAAACCCATTGTTTCAATAAATAAATAAATTTATATGATTTTTTTGTAAAACCAATCTAAAACGCTATCCAAATCACATAGCTGTTTTGAATCAAACACATCACATTCAATGTAAGACTTGCTATAGTTATGAACCAAAACATTGATTATAATGGGATGTAGTTTTGTAAAAAAATAATTTCATTTGCTACAACTTTGTATTTTAACTCACAATGCATGTGATTTATTTTTAAGAGTCCCATCACTTTTCTAAAATATCATATAAAATTTTGTGTCACAAATGATAACATGTCATGGATAGGGTGCACTAACTTACATTTTTCTTTTCCATCAAATGAAAGAAAGAATAAAATTGTATCAAAAGTCATTGTAGAATTGTTTGTTTACATGCACTAATAGAAAAGTGGTACTAGGGCATCAAGGAATAGTGTGAGAACATGATGTCCAAGGCCCATGTGGGCACCATGATACTATCGACATGGGCCTTGTACTCCATGCTTTGGAACTACTCTTTGGTGCCCTAAGACCACCCATTCTACTAGTGACGTGTCTTTGAATATTTTGAATCAGTTAACCCCTAAAGGACCAAGGGTGTTGAACTTAGCTCTTGTTTTCTTGACTAGCTCTTGTAACAAGCTTAATTCCTCATTGGTGTAGGGTAATTTTGACGATCAGCACCGTTAAAATTAAAGAAGACTTGCGTAGTTTTTGTATGAAAAAGGATCAACAAAATTGCACAATTTTTGAGAAAATGCCACCGTTGAGAAAATTAATGGAACTTGTTTGGGGTATTTTGTACACATGCTGAAATCGGATTGTTTAAAAGTGCTCCAAAAATTATGAAATTTTTATTGTGCGTGGAGATCATCATTCTAAACATGTGATAAAAATTTAACGTAATTTGGAGGTGTGAAGAGGAAGATATGAGGGTTATAAGTGACGCCTAAATACCCTCTCTGTAAGTCAAAAAAATCATCAAAAATCGCACACTTCATGAATTTCCAATCAAAAAGTACCCACGGATTTGTTGCTCATTCCATACAATTCACAGCCCAACAATTTGAATTTCCTCACTTTCTAATTCCAAAAGCCACGTGGGAGCCTTATGGTCCTTCAGGGGTTAAAGAGAAGGTTCCAAGAGTGAATTTTTTTACAAATTTACAATTGACTTTGACATGTTTTTCCTTCCTACTAAGCATCATTTAGTACTTGTCTTATTGGTTCAAAAATGATGATGATCGTCAAGCCATTTTCCTAGAGACAAATCTTCATCCTTTGTACATACTCCCTCCGTTTCAAAATAAGAATTCACACTCATTTCTCAATCTCATTTTTGGTGCAAGTTAAAAAAACCAATTATGCCTTGTCTTTCCTCCGTTCTAGATTTTTTTATACAAAAATCTATTAAATAAGTTCTTGAATGATGGTTCCAACACCAAGGCAAGAATATTAGTGTTATGACCGCCCCATGAAAAACATGTTTTCTGTTCAATGGGATACAATGTCCAGTTGAAGAAAATTAAGAATATAATTTTTATTTTTATTTTTATTTTTTTGAACTAGGGTATCATGTGGAGATGACGATTGGGAAATGAACCCCAAGAATTCCTTTGGTCGGTGAGGCTGAGTTGCTGCTGCATTCAACCGTATCTTTGTCAGGGTCGCCTACAGTATACGGACATAATGGTTTTTTTTGTTTTTTTGTTTTTGGTTTTTGGGCACAAATTGATAATGGTACATTTAACCCCTTAACGTACCAGGGTGTCCCTGGAATTGACAATTTGAGAAAAAACATTATAAACTACCATTTAGAAGAATATTCTGGAATTGATATACATATGAAAGTTCTAGATCTTGAATTTTAGATTCCATCCGTACGGTTCGATTCACTAATACAACCACCAATATTTAATTATAAAATTTGAAAGTTAAAATTAAAAATTCCTTCTAAATTCGATTACAAACTAAATTTCAATCTTTTTTGAGTAAATTTTTTTGGAATGAGTTTGAAATGAGATACTCTTAAGTGTGGTGATACTTTGAAATTTTTGTGTTTCTTAAATTTATGACCTCATTTTTCACGATTCCACTTTGAACTAGAGTCAATACAATTTTGGCTTGGTCAACGACTTGACATACTTCTACATTTGCAATTTTAGAAAAATATGTACTCTAGTATGACTAAATCTAGCCATTAGATAGGACAACAACTTGGTGAAGAATCTCCAAAAAATTGGATGAGTTTCATCCAAGCGTTGATGAGAACGTGAGAAGGCTTTGAAATCATTCGTCGTCCAGTTTCTGGACGCTGTGACGTTTAGGGGTTAACCCCTAACCGCCCAACCATGCATATTTTGCTTGATGTACAGATTTCATCCGCAATTTCTCATCCGTCATGCACTTTTTGTAGTGTGATTTTTTTACTGATTTTTTTTATGGGAAGTTAGCTTCATGTATGTGTGATCCGATCGAAAAGGAAACAATTTATGAAAAAATTATGCCTCATTTCGTGTTGCAGTGTTTCACCCAAAAGTTTGAAGATTTTAGTCTAAAAGTGTTCTTGAAAAAATAAACTCATAAAATCAAGCATCCAAAAAATCTTCAAAAATCACTACACCTAGAGTACTACATTATAAGCCATCACAACAAATTTCATCCCCATACAATCAATATCTTATTCGTAATCGAATTACAAAATAATTTTTTATTTTATGTTTCAAAAATTATAGAAAAATATTAGTGATAGCAATCAAAGATCTAACCATATAGATTGAATCTAAATTTCAAAATGTATAATTTTTGTTTGGACATCCAGCTTCAAATATTCATGTTAGTTGCATTTTATAACGCATCTTTGCAAAACTGCCCAAATTGGACATAGGTGAGGACGTTTAGGGGTTAACCCCTAAACTTACTAACCCTTTGAACAGAAGTAGATGTCAGCCTTAAAACGTAGATATTAACATGGCTCAAATGTACATGAGGTGTACATGACAGGTCCATTGCAAGCATAAAATCTATCCAACAAATTTGAAATTCTTGTATTTCAAGGCCTCTCCAACATTATCAGCATCTCCCCATCACAAGGGATTGACTTTAAAATTGGTAAAGAACCTAATGGGCTTGCCAAGATGACTTGGATGAAAGTCATCCGAGATTGTATGAGAAATTTACAAGGCTTTGAATTTGTTCATGATTCAGTTTTTGAACGCTAGAACGTTCAGGGGTTAAACATAAATATTAGCATGGCTCAAATGTACATGAGGTGTACATGACAGGTCTATTTCAAGCATAAAATCTACCCAACAAATTTGAGATACTTGTATTTGAAGGCCTCTCTAATATTATCAACATCTCTACATCACAAGAGATTGACTTTAATTGGTAAAGAACCTAATGAGCTTGCAAAGATGACTTGGATGAAAGTCATCCGACATTGAATGAGAAAGTTACAAGGCTTTGAATCTGTTCATGATTCAGTTTCTGAACGCTGGAACGTTTCAGGGTTAATACGTTAATGAAAATGTGGGGTCTCAATGTCTCTGCCTCTCAGGACTCCAAGAGCCTCTGAAAATGTGCAAGAGCATCCGTGGCTATGAGGAACCAGTTCGCTACACCCAAATCACCATAAACTAGGGGCGTGTGAATGGAGTGGGTACATTCATCCGTTGTGGCAAAATTTCATCCAAATCGGATGAATTTCACCACAATATTTTGCTTGATTGCTCTAAGGAATTCAAGCTATCTTCCAATCAAAGTTTGATAATTTTAGCCAAAGAATATTATGAATTTTGCAAAGAATAATGGACCCAATAAAACAGTATTACATGGACATTATTTAGACCTTGGTAGAACCGTGACTAGTAGTAGCAAGAACTTTGGTCCTTTTTCAAAGTCGGTGTGAATAAAGTGTTTTTTCAACTCACCCCTCGTTTGATGTTTACGAGATTGAACATGACTCATAGTCATCAATCACATACATGTACTTAGGTAAAATTTCTCTTTCCATATCTTACAACTCCTAAATGAATTTAACTTATTCGCATGTTATAAACCCCTCATGATCCCGACAACCATATTTTAGATGATTTTGGGTTGCTCTCAACTCCAAAGAGCTATAAATTTTTCATTTGGTATCAATATTCAATAAAAACATGTTGGAAAAGATGCTTTTACTCTTCTAGTATGTGTAATAAATGTTACAAATTGATCCAAGATGTACATAATTTTTAGGAATCAGTTTGTACACGGGGTTTAGTTTTAGTTCACCAAAAGTACAATTTGATGGCTGCAACTTCAAAGGCTAATATTTCCTTCATTCAATGTTTGTTTTCAATATAAAAGAATTGTTGGGTTAGATTCCCCTTGAATTCTAGTTGTTATGGTACAATTCTCATGTCAATCCAAGTTGATTTGAATTTTTAGAAATCATTTTAGGACACGGGTCAATTTGAACACTTTTTGCTTTTTGGGTGTAATGGGTCACTTTTGGGGCTACTTTAAAACATTTCAAAGCCAATTTTGGATGCATCAAAGATATTTATTAAAAAATAATAATATCAATGTGTTTATATGATGATTTCAAATCACTTTATAATTTAAGATTTTTTTCATTTAAGTAGATTTAGAAATAGAATTTCAACTATAATGTGTTGCTAGAAATTTTTTAACATCCTTTTCCAACACTAAAACATTAAAATTTTGCAACCGATGCGGCCAAATGACTCCAAATTTGATTCATATCATTTACAACACGTACGCTACAAGCCATTGTACGGCTGAGATTTCTATACCTCATTTACATTTGGACCTATAATACTTCAAAAGCATGATGTTTTTAAACCCCAAAAGCTAGGGATGTTTAGGGATTAAACAACAAATTCTAACAAACTGAAATATATTAATCAAATACCCAATATTTTTGGTGTTTTTTCACTTGCCATCACATAAGCTTCTTTGGATGCGCGTTGTGAAGGGTACATACTGTAGTCGGTAGCCAGGATTGGATAAATTTTTTATAAAAGAAGAACCCAAATCTATAGGAAATCATTTTTCAAAAAAATCTATTGTATATGGTAAAAAGGGAATCTTAAAGAATATCCACATCTTTAGACATTTGTTGAAAATAAATTTTTCCAGAAAATATTTTTTCAGCATAACATGCTGACCTTGATGGCCAGGCACGACAACTAACTTGATTGACGAGTATCGTGACCTTGATGATTACCCCTTAGCCACTAGTTTATTGCGGAGGTGTTGCTCCATTTATGATATATATATATATATACACACACAAGGAATGTAAACTCTTTTTGTTCAAAACAAATGTTGATTTGTCCATAGAACAGATCATCTACTTAATTAAGAAAATTTTAAAGATGAATTTGGAATGAATCTAATAAATTTGAAATAGAATTAAAATTTTCCATGATAATTGATCTAGGTAGGTTATTACAAGTATCAAATCATTTTATTTTATATTATCATTTGAAACATATATAAAATTATAACTACGTTGTGGACTATTCCAACATACATTATTTGAAAAATGAGATTGTTGAATGTTTCGAAGAATCATAAATTATGGTTGTTTGAAAGTTCAAAAACAATACGCGTATTCAAATGAATGGGAAACTTTCAAAACTTCTACTTTGGAGTGCCAAAAACCAAGTCCCTTGAAAATGATCAATCAAGTTTTGTTCAAAAGTGTGTCCAAAGCAACTACACTGTACGACAAATCAAAACATGAGAATTCTCGCCTCAGTAAAGTTTGGTGGGAGTCAAAAGGAGGGGATGCAATCAGAATTTTGTTCTATATGTAACCCTTGTCCTCTCAAAAAGAAGGAAAAGAAAGGAAAAGAAAGGAAAAGAAAGGAAAAGAAAGGAAAAAAAATGGAAACATGGGCAAGTCAATGTAGATCAATAGTAACGTATTTATGGTCAATGGAGGTGTTCTCAGAAAAAGAGTTTCTCTCCAGCAATTTTATTATTATTATTATTATTATTATATATGAGGTAAATAAATATTTTTTATATATATATATATATATATATATATATATATATATATATATATATATATATATATATATATATATATATATATATATATATATATATATATATATATATATATATATATATATATATATATATATATATATATATATATATTTAATTAAGGTAAGAGTTTGGCCAAAAATTTCCAAAAAGGAAAAAAATGAGAAAAAATGAGAAAAAAAACCTTCATTAGAAAATTTCAACCCAATTTATATTTATCCTCGTTTTAAAAAAATGGACCATATTTTGGTACCAAGGATAGACTTTGCTACCTTTATCTATTCATAATAATAATAATAATGTTATTGTTAGTATACTTCCTTTTCAAATTTCTATTTATTTTAATTTAGAGACATAAGATTTTAAAACACAATAAGTTTTAGTAATAGTATTTTATTATATCCTACAAAAGATGCTTGAAAATTACAAATAAACAGTCTTATAACAACTTTTGGAGAGTAATGGAGTGGCACTACACTAAATGAATACACTATTGGGACATTTTTTGACTTTTGGAGATATAGTGTCTTGTAAAGAAAAATTACTATAAAAATAAAAATGATAAAAACTTCAAGTTAACCTTTTGAATGTACTGTTCCAATGACAATGAATGTCAATTATTTATTATTATTATTTATTATTATTATTATTATTATTATTATTATTATTATTATTATTTTTGCTTTCATCTGTAATGGAAACGAGAGAGTTATTACTACGGCTATAGACATGTACAATAATGTTGCATAAGTTTCCGAATAAACTCAAGCTATACATGTGCAACCTTTGAAACAATTGGAAATCAATATTCTATATATAAAAGGTAGTGGTTTTGACCTCTACAAAAGTCATTTTTCAATAGCAAAGAACTTAATATTAAAGATTACAGGCACTCCACTAGGGTAGACTAAAAGCGCCATGCTGCGTATAGTAGAGACAATCCGCGTTAAAGTCTAAGTTGTCTACGCCAAAACGTAAGTTCTCTACGCTAAAACCTAAGCCTTCTACCCTCATATCAACGCATGCGGGGTGGCATAAGGTAAGGTAGCCTAGGCTTTGGAGTAGGCTATGAAAGAGAGGTTTTTCCTTTCTTGTAGGTGGTAAAAACCACTTGCCCGTCAAAACCCTCTATTGCCATTTCTTGCCCTCACACTGTCCCTGTAATTATCCATGGATTCTCTGGTTTACTGCTCATGAACCCTTGAAACTTAATTACTCAAATCCACGGCCATGTATGTCCTATTTCTTTATATCTACCTCAAATTCATACACAATGATACCCGCTCTACAAGCTTCAAGTGTCAAAACTGTAGATCTACAACATCCGCGCACGCAATCGGTCTGTCTAAAACCTAGAAGGCCAGATCTAGAACACAACATGCATAATTTCGCCCTTTTTGTACTAAGGGACTTAAATACTAATCGCAAAATCTCAATGTCAATGTACAGTGGTCCTATCCTAGCCTCATCAATTCTCCTTGCTAACACAAAACTCTTCTAAAGTTCTAACAACACACACTAACATACCTCCATCAACACACACACAAGTATTACTTCCACTGACACACATGAGACGAGACATGAGAACTAGTGAGAATGAAGGGAATGAGAGCTCAAAACCCTCACTACCCCCTCTAAACCCTAAACGCCACAAACGGATATCATCCACGTTGCCGTGTCTCCATTCATCATGGCCCTCGCCTTGGTATTGGACTTGGTCTTGGCTTTGATCTCGGCATTGGCATCATCTCGATAGTGGCCCTGGTCCTGATCTCGGCAGTGGCTCTAATCCTAATCTTGGTACTGGCCGTGGTCCTGGAGCAACATTGGCTCTAAATGATCTAGAGGTCTATTTAGCTTTTTAAATAAGGAAATTTCTCCCATTAACATAGGCAGCCTAGGCTTTAATGCGAGTTACATGTGACATACAAAGCATGGCTCTTTTGGTCCACCCTAATAAGCTATTCACATAAGCTGGAAATTTGTGTACCGCAAAAATAGTAAGCACATGTTTGATTGTTGATTGAAGCGATTTTATTTGATTTTTTTAGGGTATTTGCATGGTACGGTTGACCACATTGAGAAAATTTAAGGTTGTGCGATATCGTGGCTTTTGGTACGCATTTGTGCACATTGTGAATTTTGTTTTAAAAACTATTTTTAAACCAATTAAAAATACATGTAGCAATGATACAATGAAATATGAAGTGAACTAACTTTTAAATTTATGTACGTATTAACCATAGAATATAATCTTAGCTTGTCAAAATGATTTTATCTTGAACATTTTGAGTATCAAATCTCTCATTCTAATAACACTTTGACAAATATATCACTTGATCAATATATAATTGAATTTTGAATGTAAATATATTCCATGTTTGATTCTATATTTGAGTTTCTTTTAAAAATAAACTCACTTGCAAAATTTTATTCTCAAGGGCATTCAAAGGAGAAAACCATCAAAAAAATAATTCAAAGTAGAGAAACAATTCAAATATAGCAAAAAAACATATTTTAAAAATTTAAAATGAAAAAAATGCAAGATTTTTTCTTCACGTATTTGAACATTGGAAAAACTTATAACTCAAAATTCCATCCACAAACCTCTTTTCTCCTTCTCTTTTAGAAATTTTGAGTGTACTATTGCATAATGACGAGGCACTAGATTTTTATATAAACATTTATTTAGATTACATATATGTCATTATTAACCTCTCTTTTTCTGGCATTGATGGAGGACATAAAGTAGTTCAATTTTATTTTTTAAAATCTTCTATCACTAGTTTCTATTCATGAATTTCCAAATGTTTAAAAATTTGTAAAAGATGTGCATTGCGACGCAAAAGTTGATTCACCTTACCATGCAACATCCTTTAGGCAGACGTGATTGAAGGCACTCTCATCACTTAGAAGGAACATGGCACTCTTGGTGGAAGTGGCAATGACAACTAGCAAACGCCTATGTATTGTAGGGACACTAATTCCCCTCACCTTTGAACGAATTGTGGTAAAAGACATGAATTCTCGTTGAACAGTAAATCACCCATTTAGTGTAGTAGAAAAGCAATCTTTTGACATCAAAAAATGATATGAAAGTGTGATGTCCAAAGCACTAGCTGGATGCCAATAGTGATCTTGGGCACCAGTATTTCTTGATGTCGGAAGACCACCCTTTCTACTATTGTGATAACAACTAAAGTTCACTTGGATGTGAAATTTGGATGATCAATTATTTCAAAGATGGATGGCTATTGATTCAATTTTGGATGAAATTAGACCAATCCTACTAGACACATTCACCAAGTTGGCAAGTTTTGCCTGTAAATGAAAGGCAGCAATCGGGTGATGTACTGTTAAACAGTGTTTTTCTTGTTCCTCTCAGATTACAGAAATGGGGTTTCTCCCAAAGTCAAAGGTGGAGTGCATTGGCGTCGTGTTGTAACATGAGATACTTGGGGACGTCTGGAGAAATGGTAACAATGGACCACTATTTGTACTCACACTGAACCTGCACGATTTCACCAGACGATAGAGACGACTAATAAATAAAGAAATACGTTTATTGCAGGGGCTCACGTTTCATGATTTGACAACACAACCATGCAAACACATTCTGTGCCTGGCACTAAAATAAACCTAGAAGCTTGCTCACATTTAACCCCTTAAGGACCAAGGACTCATGGTTTTAAAATGTGAAACATGTAATTTAGATGAGACCAAATTTTATACCAATAGAATCAGTGAAGAACATTATAAGTGTTGATAAAAAGAAAGAAGCAAATTTGAACAAAAGAAGTTCACTTAGGATCTACTCAAAACTACTAAAACAAACATGAGGCTCAATTTGGGTTTCTTGATTCTTTAAGGGTTAATTAGTGTAACAAGTACATTAATTCTTAAAGGATCATCAGGCCCCTCACGCTACTTTTGGAATTAGAAAGTGAGGAAATTTGAATTGTTGGGCCTGAATTGTAGTGTGAGTAACAAAGAGACACTGGCTCTTTTTGTGAGATAAATTCATGGGTACTTCCTAATTGAAAATTTATAAAAAGTGCAATTTTTTGTGATTTTTTTGAGTTGCAAGGAGGCTATTTTGGCGTCACTTCATACCCTCATATCTCCCTCCTCACACCTCCAAATTACGTAAATCTTTTTACACGTGTTTAAAATGACAATCTCTACCCATGATAAAAATTTCAAAATTTTTGGAGCACTTTTAGCATATGTACAAAATACCTCGTCTGAGTTCCATCAATCTTCTCAACGGTGGCATTTTCTCAAAAATTGTGCAATTTTGTTGATTCGTTTTTCATACAAAAAGTACGTAAGTCTTTTTTCATTTCAACAGTGCCAATCGTCAAAACTACCCCACACCAATGAGGAATCAAATGTTGTTACAAGAGCTAGTCAAGGAAACAAGAGCTAAGTTCAACACCCCGGATCCTTTACGTATAACTTTGTGTAGCCAAGCTATGAGAGAGTTCATTCCCCGGCAGTGTCTGTGTATGCAAGTTCATGTAGAAGCTACTGTTCGCCATGATTTTGCACCGACACTGAAAACTTAGGCATGTTGTGCATGCAACAAAGCTTTGAAGCCCTGGCTTGTAGGTCAGAGGGAAAGTACAGTCTGTACCCCATTCATGCATGACAAACTTACACTCATACTGGGACTGCTAAGAAACAAACTTTTCATCTCCCTCTTTTGATCCTTTGTTGATTACCGTGGTACATGATTGGATTCGCCACTAATTATATGATTCTATTGAGGGACAAAATTTTAGGAATTTGTTTTTCACTTTTTTTTGAAATGCAAAGATGAAAATTTTCAAAAAGTAGAAGTGCCAAATGTGGTTTTTAAATATTCAACACCCTATATATGAATCCAATCGTGTACCACGGTAGGTGTTTACAACATTCTCAATCAGGGAAACCATCTTATTTGTGCCCCTGTGTATCATATAGTGTACGTATCGAAATTTTTAATGTAAGACACTAATTTATAGACATCACAAATTGGCATAAATAGTTACATGACACAAACTCATATAGTGATTTACCTTATATGGGAGTACAATATCTTGGCATGGCAAAGGAGATTTAGTGTGGGGCTAGTTGATTCTTTGATTATACTTGATTGTGCAACTCAATATGTTGTAACCAAACTTGGGAACAACAAAGGGAGCAAGGTGGTTACACTAGTAGAAATGGTGGTATTTGGGCACCAAAGAATAGTGCATGAGCATGGTGCTCGAGTACTTCTTTTTCTACTATGCTGATTTTGGTTAATAGTTAAGATGATTGTTTAGTGCGTGTTGTATTGTGTGTCAATATGCAATGGGTTGTTGTTCCTAGTGTAGGCAAATGATTGAATGTAAATTTCCGCTTTTGAAATTAGTCTCACACGTATTACTAGCCAAAAACAATGTAGTGTTATATAGCCTTCTTTTTGTGTGGTTGAAGTGGAATTAGACTATTTTGAGGTTATGAAGCATCAATGGCAAAGTAGACAGTTGTTTGTTGGGCACAATAAGATAGCTATAAATGTCATGAGAGTGGGGTTTTTTTTGCCAAGAACATCTCCATTCTTTCACTAAAAGGTTTTGGTACGCAACAAAACTAGATGAAAATGATGAGAACCTATTCAAATAGCTTCCAAGGAGTCAATCCTATTGTGTTAAGCAACGGTCTTTCAAATTTTAGATTTAATTGGTTATATCTTATACTTTGTTGTGACTGGTTTATTGACTATTTGGAGAATAGAGTTGGTGAGCGAGGATGAAGAACTTTAACTTGAAGAGCTTTTCAAATTGAACTTAAAATTTAGGCGCATTTATATTTAAAGTGGAGAGGTAAAGTTGCTCTTAAAGTATCCCCATCCATGTATTCAGAGGATCTAACATACGACTTAATAGAATGAATGAATGAACACTTTACATTGTTGAAATAAAATATTAAGTGTCCTTCCAAGTAGCCTTCAGGTCTCAATCCTATAGCAATGGGACTTCAAAACTAAGTTTAGTTGAATATATCCTATATTCTTCTTGTGTCCACCAAACAGTGTTACATGTAAGTTGACAAATTTTTCAAATATAGATATGGAATCCTAACTTGTGAGTTTTCACGTGCAAAGGTGCAGATGCTCTTACACCTTCAACACCTTGGAAACTACAAGCGGATTCAAATTTTGGATTGTTGAAATGCATCCAAGTTTTTTAGCATGTTTATTTAAGTTAAGAAAAAATCTGGGAACAAATTTCTATAGACATCCCTTTAAATATTTTATTTTATTTTTATAGGTGATCTCACCCCATTCCAATCTACATGCATTTGATACCTAGTATGGATTATGGAATACAATTTTGGACAAAATAAAACCACAATGTCAAATATCATGTTGTCATGACCAAACATGAAGTGGTCATGATAAAAAAGAAATGTTTTTTTTTTAAAGCTTCTTTATGCTGCTTGAGCTTACATAAAAAGAAATTTGATAGGAAAACATTTATACAAGGTATATTAGAATTTTAGGGTTTTGAACTTTAAAGTTCTATAAAAAAACTCAATTTTAACAATTTTGAAGATCGGTAAATTGGATTAGAAAGTAGAAGGTGGCCCTCACACTTTCTTAGTTAAGACCATTTTCATTTGAAATTAGGAATCAGGTGAAAATCAACGTTTGATTGAAAAACGATCAAGCATGTCCCCAAGGGGCTCCTTGCGTGCTTAACCTCTAAAGGAGGTTGCATGCAAAAAAGGGTTGCAAGTGTTCTTTCATATGGTATTTCACCATGAAGACTATGGTATTGATAAAAACTGCAAATATGAAATATAAAACTTGGAATGGGAACTAAATATTAAGAAATTATTTAATAATATGTGACATGGAAAAAAAGATATGGCTACTCAAATAGCGTTTTCTACATATTTTGAGTCTCGTACTAGGAAAATACACAATTGTTCTGTGACCTCACAATGGATGAAAATGCTCTTGAAAATCACCACATGCACAGTGCATAGAGATGCACCTCCTCAAAAAATCTCCCCTCCAAATTCACACTTTTACACCCCTTTGCTGATACTACTAGCGCATTAAATACCCCAACATCCTTTAAGGGTTGAGGGTTAATTGCCGGCGGTGCACGAGTACGTACAATTGGAATCATGGTTTTATTTTGGCACAAAACATTTGAAGTCACAACCGTGGTCTTTTTGCGGGGACAGAGGGAGTACGATTGGGAGGTTCGTCAGGTGCGGGTGCCTCTAGATGAGCATCGATGTGCATCCATGGATGGACAGAAGCCGGGCCAATGGTAGCCATCATTTTTTTTTGGTGTGAACAGTGAGGCATACCATGACAACAGGCTGATGCAGGCAAGTTTGTAATTTTTAGTATGAAGGAGTTGGACAGACTTTCGGAGGCCGCACTCATGCAATTGGCCACTTTTCCGGGTTTTGGTCTGCAATGCTTATCAACACTGCTCAGTTTTTGCAGGCTTGTTTCGGATAATTCATCATTATTTCATCTCCATAGCCCACATACATTATACTTCCGCAGCCTTTTGCAGTCTGTTGATAGGGCTTTCATTTGACCCATCATTCATTGGTGGCGGCCTCAGGAAGTTGGGTTTAAAATAGTGTATAAACTATTATTTTAATACTACTGCTACACCGAAATCTCCATATACTGTGGGTGCGTGGGTACATTCATCCACTTGAAAATATTCATCCAATGTGGATGAATTTTACCACAGAATTTTGGAAAAATAATTATTAGGAATACCTCTCGTGTCTCATTGTGTGGGCTTCTTTCAACACATGTGAACCCGCCTTTAGTCCTTGTCAACCATCCTCATCTGGTAAACTTATAATTGTATGTTTAAATAAATTTCAAAAATCTCTCGTTCTCCAAGAAAAATAATAAAAAATTAGAAAGAAAAACCAAACTATCTGTAAAGAGGCAATGTTGATGGCCCTTTGGTTTTCAAAAGGTTGGCTAAATTGAAGATGATCATTGGAGCAACTCTACTGTTTCTAGCAGCAAGGGTCTTTCCCGGCAGCTTCCTTGAGAATGGACGGCCTCGATCTATTGGAGACCATTAACAGATTTTCATCCAACCGTAAAGAGTGACTCTTTTCAAATTCAAATGAGATTGGTCATACAGGTCTTTTAGAAATACATAAGAGCATCCGCACCGTTTCTCTAGATTGGAGACTCGCTGCAAGTGTTTTAACGGGCTCTGGAGTAAGGATGAGACTCGCCAAAATATTCGTGCTTCACCGTGGCTCACGAAACCCGAGTACAAACGCGGATCGTGGGCCGGTTTCCAGGGTCTGGTATCGCGGGATCTGACCGGTTTAGACTGCCACGCAGGCTGAGGTGGCGGAGGAGGGGAGGCGAATCTAAAAAACAGAATCCACATCCGAAACCCAAATAGAGCAAGATCGATGTCTGATTTGTTTGTGTTTGGGCGTGCAAGAAACGCAGAGACTCTGTAGAATGACGAGTCTGCGAAAATTTTAACGAGGCCACGAGCAGATTTGGCCTTGCGCGAGTACCGGTGAGGGAGGAGTTGAAGCCCGGGCCCGCAATACCCTGTTGCGGTCGAGTATAGCAAGCCCCGGTGCAGATGCTCTAAACAAATACCCTACGTCATGGTCAGTTTCGACATTAATTAATTTTTGTCGAAAAGTGCCACATGTCATTTTGTAATTAGTTTATGGGTAACGTGGACCTCTCAAAGTATGATGTGGAAATTAGATTTCGACACAATACTGTCCGAATCTGACCCTCACATATGGTAGTTCATACAATGGTCTCTGAGGCCGGAGGTGGAAATTATTAAAAGTCTTACAATGAATGGCGTATTTAGTCCCTTAACCCTCAAACGTCAAAGTAAGCCCCATGGGCTTATTTAATGAGAATAAGAGAATAATGAAGAAGAAAGTGGATTTTCTCAACCAAATCAAGCGAGAATTGGTGCGTTGGAAAGCTATCGAAAAAGCAATCTAAATTCCAAATTTGCGCCTCATTTGAGAGATTGTGGAATCGTTGGTAAGCACTCAAAGTTATCAAATTGAACAAGTTTTGAGGTTGGAGCAGTTGAGGTCGTTTTCTGAAAAGTGCCGCAATAATGCTGGCCAGTACAGTTGTTTTTTTTTCCAAAAAACCATTTTTTTTATCGCCTCCAAAATTTAGATGCCTTTTGAGCTGCCCCGCCTAGGCCCTCTTGACGTTTAAGGGTTAACGTGCCAATGTGCACTATGTGGACGATGCCCAAATCGAAATGATTAGATCCTCATCCAAATTCAACAATTTTCATCCACCAAAATTTATGTTGGTTCTAGAGCAAGTTGACTATCCTTTGTACGGTTTGGATTTTCAAAATAGGTTATTATGATTTTTTTCAAAACAACAGAATTGGTTTATGTCCAGTTTCATTCTTAGTTCAAAAAGCGTGACCTTAAAGATGATTTTTCAAAATAAGTAGAATCAAATAATGGAAACCATACGATCTCGTAGTGCTTGTTATTCCAATTTCATTACCATATTTTAAATTCTTCTGTGCTACGTTGGAATTTTTGATTGAATTCCAAGAGAAAAACTTGCAAAATTAATTTAAAAATATTAAATAAAATAGAATAAATCCAACCGTACAAATTTGATCTTCACATTGACATTTACAACATTGCTTCAACCCCGTTTTCGGTTTTCATCAAACATTTTATATTGCTTCTTTGAAAATAGTGTCGAATCGGGACGTTAAAGGGTTCAAGGAAAATTGATGTCTTTCACAACATTCAATAGCATGCAATGTCTATGCCTTAACTCTATAGTAAATGGTGTGGAATATTCCACACCCAACAATACTTCATAGCTAAGTGAACATGTGGAGGCTCAAGGTGATGAGCAAAATGGATGAAAGAAAGGCAGTGGGCATGAAGGCTACTAAATACTATGTTAACCGCAATTCATCCAAAGGTGAAGAGAAAGTGTCCCTCGACACTACATAGGAGTTTTCCACTTGTCATTTCCATTTTCATTAAGAGTGTCATGTTCTTTCCAAGCAATGAGAGTGGCATGAGGTGGCATGCCATATTTATTATAAAGTTGCCATATGTCATTGAAATACTACATTCATTTAATTTTTCTTACGAGGTCACTATATCTCCCTAGAGTTAAATAGTGTCTAGGTTAAAAATAGCGTCTTGGGACACTAAATTTGCCATTTAGTGTTAGTAGTGCTTTTAACCCCTCACCGCCTGAAGTCCAAACACGTGTAAAAGCTGACTTGCTTTTCAAGTCCTATAAGTCTAAATCTCAGTGAGCTATGAAAATCTCAACCGTACAATATTGTAGTGTGCATGTTGTAGATGGTGTGAAAAAAATTTGGGGTCATTTGACCGTATAGATTGAAAGATTATAATGTTTTAGTGTTGAAAAAAGATGCTGAAATTTTCTTAAAAACACATTTGGATGTGAAATTCGATTTCTAAACCTACTCAAATGAAAAAAAATTAAACTTCAAAGTGATTCAAACCAAAAGACAAACACTTTGGTGAAAAAAAATCTCATTCAATTGACTCATTGTGTCTGCAAAATTGTTTTGAAATGTCAAAAAACAATGAAAAAAGTAGCAAAAAATCACATCTATGTATGAACCTCCCTCTACTAAAATGCTTCTCAGTCACTCATAACCTCTTGGATTCATATGAAATTTTACTCTTATAAACAAGACTAGTATGCGCAACTTTTCCAACAAAAATTATTGAAAACGGACCATGTATGAAGAAGTTATAAGCTGCCGAAGTTCATTGTAATTCAAAAATGTCTGGATTTTGAACTTCGAAATGCTCCCAAACATTCAAAACTTGGATTGACATGAAAATTTCACCACAATAACTAGGCTTTATTGGGAACAAAACTCAATTTTTTAATATTGAAAACGAACATTTGATGAGAAAGATACAAACCCCCGAAGTTGCAGCCATCATAATGCAGTGAGGTGAACTCAAATTGAACCTGTGAACTTCGAATGGCTCTCAAAAACTCAGAACATCTTGGATTGATCTGAAAATTTTACCATCAAAACTAAACTAATATGCGCAACTTTCCCAAGTGAACAAGTTTTTATTGAATTCGGACATTGGATGAAAAAGTTACAGCACTTTGAATTTTACTGCAAGACTATGAGAGGACACTTTTCGTCCCCTTGGGCGGTGAGGGGTTAAACTCATGTAAACTTAATCACTACAATATCAAAAGAGTTTTCTTTTTGACACTTTAACCCCTAAACGTACCATGGTGTTCTTAGAAATGATGATTTAAAAAAAATCATCATAAAGTACTAATTAGGAGAATATTTTGCAATTGATATACAAATGAAAGTTCTAGATTTTGAATTTTAGATTGCATCCGTACGGTTTGATTCATCAATACTATCACCAAAATTTCATTATAAAATTTGAAAGTTAAAATTAAAAATTATTTCTTAATTCAATTACAAACAAAATTTTAATATTTTTTTAGTAGTATTTTTTGGAATGAATTTGAAATGAGATACTCTTAAATGTGGTGATTTTTTGAAAATTTTGTGCTAATTAAGTCTATGACCTCATCTTTGCAAAGCCACTTTTCAATTACAATCAATGCAATTTTGGCTTGGTTAACAAGTTGTCATACTTCTACATTTGTAATTTTAGAAAAACATGTACTCTAGTTTCACCAAATCTAACCATTGAATAAGACATCAACTTCATGAATCATCTCCAAAATATTAAATGACTTTCATCCAAGCGTTGATGAGAACGTAGGGTGAGTTTGAATCTGTTAGTTGAACTGAACGTTGTGACGTTTAGGGGTTAATGTCCAAAACTAGTTTTTTAACACCAAATTGACCAAAAATAAATAAAAAATTCAATGTTCACACCAATATTATTTTTTTAGTAATGATTTTGCAAAATTATTCTCTACAACTAAGTGGGATTGTTGCCAAACAACCTATCACATTTTTTTGTTGTTAAAGCAACATGCACCTTGGAATGTCTGCATATAAGCAAAAAAAAAAAATGGATAGAACCAACCGTGTACCTTAGTACCATAGCAAGGTCACCAGCTTGTGAACAAATATTTAACTTTTTTTTTTTGACAAATAAGGTTCGTTCCTAAAAAATGAATTTCTTGATTTTTGTTTATGAGAAAAAAATGATTAAAAATGTTTCAAAATAGTCCAAAATAGCTTAGAAATAGCAAAATATAGCTTAAAATAATTTATTCTATTTTGGCTCTTTTGTCCTCATAATTTATGATTTTTTATGGTTTTAATTTTTTTGGCAAACTTGCTATGGTACAACGGTATATGCGTTCATCCATGGAACTATCTATTATTAGAAACTTTCATTTAATAGTGGCGATTTCAATATTTTTGAGAAGACCTTGGCAATTTTATCCACTTTTTAGTCCATATTCCCCTAGTGTAAAAGTAGCCACTTCCAAAATCAAAGAAGATTTTGACAAAAATTTGCCAAAAATATTTGAATACTGAATACAATTGAAGGATCCATCGTGGTTCCTTTATTTTGTTGTTGAAACAAACGGCTAGTCGCGTAGCCTCTGTCTGAGTATTAGTTACCCT
Source organism: Pohlia nutans (assembly GCA_022496805.1). NCBI lineage: Eukaryota > Viridiplantae > Streptophyta > Bryopsida > Bryales > Mniaceae > Pohlia > Pohlia nutans. The sequence continues at coordinate 10,359,106 of CM040086.1, forward strand.
AAATTTTGGCCCTCTTTACACTAGAGGCAAGAAGCCATGGAAAAAACCTCACAAAGGCCATGGCTCATTCTTGAAAAGCCAACCTTTGAACTTGACGGCCTTTGGATATAGTGTAAAGTGAGAAGGGGTCACAAAATAAAGTGTTGATTTTTAAAATAAAGTTCTTAAATATCCTTTAAAAATAAAAATGATTGGCTGTGAGAATTTTGGCCAAATGGCCTCCCAAATTTTGCATCAGACCCACCTCTTGAGGTGGGCTTGACGCAAAATCCGGAGGCCTTGAAAAATGTGCACTTTTGTTGCCACAGAGGACAAAAGTGTTGTCCATATCATTTTCTCGTCCTTCCGTCCCTTGGGTTGAAAATTTTGGTTGTAAAGTAATATTCTTTGGTCTTCTCGGTATCTAGACCTCCCATTGGCTGAAATTTATTTCCTCATGGCTTCTCGTCTCTAGTGTAAAGAGGTTCTTACATTTACAGCTTGTTTATACTATTTAGCCATGTAAGGAAGAGTCCCCATGAGAGACCCAACCCACTCTCTGCAGAGAATTAACTAATTTTAGATCCTGCTTTGAATTAGAGAACGGGTGCTAAAGTGATAAGACGGGCTTGGCACCTCCTCAAATCAAGGCTGTTGTCTTTTGAAGACTTGCTCTCACTTTTATTAAAGAAGAATCAGAGGAAGTTGAACAATGAACTCGTTTCCGTACTCCCTGCCCTAGTGGGATTTCTCTAAATCCTCCGGTGGTCTTGAATGAATGGGGACAAAAGTGCCCCCTATTTTTGTCCGGTTCAGGGCCCACCTTAAAAACAACCCCCTCCTCCAATGGTTTTTAATTCCCAAATTGGTCCTCCACAGGTTAATTTGGGGTTGTAGGCCCCAAATTTGCAAAAAAATTGCCAAAAAAAGCATTGAAGGTGCCCAAAATGGAAATTTCAGAAATAGGAAGGGTGGATGAGTAGTGCCCCAAATTCAAGACCATCGGGGGATTTAGAGACGGGGCCCTAGTGGGGCAGAGACAACAAATCTTTTCCACGTGTTTCCGAAAAAAAAGAAAAGAAAAGAAAAGAAAAAATGGTAAAATTAGTTGAGTTATCCGTAAAGTAATCCTGGCTTTGAGCTCAAAATCAGAGCACTATTCATATTCAAACCGAGAAACGCAAAGTAGGCCTCTTCTTTTCCGGGGCAAATAACTCACGCCCGACTGGACGCGTCAGAGTTGGTTGGTCCATGTTTAGGGTGATTTGATTATTGATGCGCGTAATCTGCTTTGCTCATGTACTGAATTTAGGTGCCCGAGATTCCATAGTTGAAGCCTGTCAATCAGGTTCCGCTCTCTTCGGTGTTGAAAAGCTGCGATGCTGAGGATCTGCGTGATGAACCTTGTTCAACCATGCCAAATCACCTTGAATCCCGGGGCGCGCTGCAAACAGCGGCCCAAATATTTTTTCTGACCATTTTCGATCGTTGGAAACTTTCCTACTTGTGTTTTTTTATAGGTTCCGACACCTCTCCGACTTTTAAGAGCTGATCCTCTCTTTTGTCAAATCCAGGCCCTAAACCCTCTCTTCACAAGACTTTACGGATACGAAGTCACTAAATCCCCCGGTGGTCTTGAATGAATGGGGACAAAAGTGCCCCTTATTTTTGTCCTTGTCAGGGCCCACCTTAAAAAACAACCCCCTCCTCCAATGGATTTTTATTCCCGAATAGGTGCCTTCAAGGTAATCTGGGGCCGTAGGTTCCAATTTTGCAAAAAAAATTGCCAAAAAAAGGGGTCTCGGTGCCCAAAATGGAAATTTCAGAAAAGGGGGGGCATGAACAGTGTCTCGCAGGGGTCTCGCATTCAAGACCACCGGGGATATAGGAACGGGGTTACGGATAACTCAAGTGTCAAAACGATTCTGTATTAGCACTGTATGTCCATAACTGGACCCGAGTACCAAGAACATTGGGTGGTGTGGAAGAATTTTGGCATCAAATTGGTGGCTGCGATGAGCTGGAGAAAGAGCCTCAGTAGGGTAGGCTAGTCTAGTCTAGTCCGCGAGCAGGTAGAGGACAATCAAAACATGTTTGAGCTTCTACCCTATTGAGCAGCCGCTCAAGAAATGGCCAAAACACATGTGCATTTCTATTGGGCTTTTGATTATGGCCCTCACTTGGGCCTTTCACATCAATACTTGGATTCCATTGCTCAACTCTGCCCCGTCAGGTAAGCCAATTCCATACTCCCAACTGTTCTGCCATGAACAGGTCATATTACTAGCTACACCATTCACTCACTTTTTTTTTTAATCACACTTTTTGGTACATAGACCACATTAATTCTAAAAGAGATTGCTTTTTACAAGTTCATCATCTCGTGTGTGAAAATATCTTCAAACTCTTGGAGATCCATTTCAGCCATTTGTCACAATAGAATTCAACATCCCAAATTTCTCCTCCATGGTCATCGGTAAGAAAACACCCGTTGGAAATGTCCCGTTGAATGTGTTATGGTTAAACGTGAAGATTATGTTATCTTGTTTATTTATAACATTTCCACTTTATCTTTAATAGAGTATTTCTACTGTTGTTGTGAGTAATTGCACAAAAATGGTAAATTACAAGTTGATTTACATTGCATTTTATTATGTATGTATGTATAAAATTTATGAAAGAAGATAGTAAATAGTTTACTTAGAGTAGTATGAGAAATATGCATTTTTTTCTTTTATGATGTAAGGTGCAAAAGATATAATAATGTGTGCACCTTAGAATAAATTAAAATAATTATAATGCTAACAAAACTAATATGGAATTGAAACATACCAATCCCAATGGTAAAAAATATTGTAGCAATCTATCTACATTTGATGATTTTATTTCATTTTAGTTTTTAAAAAATGTAAAAATTCAGCTCGAAAACAAATCTCACATGTGATTTTCTCTTTGAGATTCCATCATTGTTTTGCAAAACAAAACTTTTCTCCTCACTAGTAACTAAAGAATGAACCAAATCATTTTGAGTATATACGTAATTTCACCTAAACATATTCTATGAAAGCCAATTTTATTATTCTAAAACTATATAATTTGGTACCTTTTTAAACTGCCCGCAAAACACAAAATAAATTTAATCTTCATGAATTTTGCAATACTTATTGGAAATTCATGAAAAAAGTTCCCATGTTGAATATATCATATCGAAGATACTACACAAATTTGAAGAAAAATTAAAAAAGAAGAAGCCTATCTAAATCCGCCTACATGCCACTTTGGCTAATTGGGTCTTTGAGGAACTAAAGTATGAGTGATAGAATAGCATGCATACCCTACGTATGCATGAGACCTTGATTATGGAACTAGATGACATTTGAGTGTATTCAATGATGTTTTGGTAGAGCAAGAGATAGAGCCACAGAATATGAGCCATATGTAGTGATGCCTATATCGTCGCTCTACAGTTAATTCAAGGAAGGACTCGGTATCCCATATTTTTGGACAATAATGAATACCTATATGTAGCGATTGTAATTGGTTCACGCTGTATATAAAGAATGATTGTACCAATTGAAGAGTGTGGAGACAATAGAGTTACCCAAAAAGAATGTCTCAAAGTGAAAACTTGCCTCAAATTCGTTTAACCTCTAAACGTACTAATCCTTTGAACACAAGTAGATGCTAGCCTCAAAAACAAATATTAATATAGTTCAGATGTACATGATGTGTATACAAGAGGACGATTGTAAGCATAAAATCTACATAACAAATTTGACGTACTTGCATTTGTAGGCTTCTCCAGTATTATCAACATCTTCATATCACAAGAGATTCACTTAAATTGGTAGAGAATTTGATAGGCTTGCTAAGATGACTTGGATGAAATTCATCCAATATTGTATGAGAAAGTTACAAGGCTTTGAATATGTTCATAATCCAGTTTTTGAACATTGGGACGTTTAGGTGTTAATTTTCGCTATATAGGGACTCTTTGAAATCTTAAATCAATATAGAATTTTCGACTGAATCTAAACTAGTTGTAGATTTCAAAGATCCCAATATGGCAAAAATTCCCACTTAAACAAATATGGCCTTCTCATACTCACGTTAAACTCGTTTTCAGTTCAAAAGACTACAAAACTAGTTTGTATTGAATAATCTAAAGTAAGGCCCTGCACCACCTATAGAAGTAAAACTCGTGACCTCCCAATGCTAGAGGAGGGTTCCTACAAGTTTCCCCAAGCCTAAAGGACTATTCATAAAGGAACCAAGCAATCATTCATGTGCAATCTATGTCAGAAATTGATAATATAAGTTTGCAAACCCCACATAGACTCAACACAAAATTCTACTTATGTTCGGTTAACTCAAATATCTTGTGACGCCAAATCTTGAATGTGATTTGGCAATTTTCTTTTTGCAAATTTGAAACCGACGACCTTAGATTAGCCTAGGAGGACCTCTTGGAAATTTAAACCCTTGGAAGAGGGGGTTATTTTTTAAGGTGGGCCCCAACATGCAAAAAATAGAGGGCAAGTTTTGTCCTTTGCATTAACGCGAGGGGAGTTTTTAGAGTCGGGGGAATTGAAGTGTGTGCATGCTCTAAGATAATTAGTGCAGCTTGCAATAATTGAAGTAAATAGTGTAGCAGACATGAGGCTGGCTGGCTGGCTACAGGAAACAGAACTGCATAACTTATACAGTGTGGCACTGTCTGGCACCAATGAATGGATGGACATTGACATGAAACTTAACACTTAGGGGATTGCTGTTTTTGATATTATTTTCTGAGAGTTAAATGTGGAGTTGTAATTCTGCATGCGGCCTTACACTACTGTATTGACCTTTCTTGCAAGGGTGGCAGTGCAAGGCTGTCGTGATCAAAACCTGCCACCATACATGTCAGTTGTCGTAGTCACAAGTTTGCTTCACCGGAATTCTGATGGGTGGTTCTCATACGAAGGCTTAAAAAACAATCAACTCATTGACAAGCCAACCACCGCCTTAGGAGTTCACAGACTGCTCATCTTGGCCACGAGAATCCGTTGATGAGTGGACTTCCAATGAACTCAAAACTCATAAGGGGATGGCAATTAACATGGATGCCATGTGCAGCAAAATCCGGCGGTGGAAGCGACGTTGCTAAATTCCACTAAATCATGACTAGTGTGATTACCAAACCATTTGCTCCATTGCTTGATTGCTTTGTTGTCGCATTTGCCACACTTCTGTTGCTACAGGTAGCGATAATCATGTGGAAATACCAAAAGACAAACCAAACGAATGTTAAGCTTCAGACATCAAATGCACATGACAACGCATGAAGACAACCCCAGTGCTCATAGAAGTCCTTTTGGATTTGATGTACTACTTACTGTATGACACCCTTTAGTTAGACTGTACTTGCGCTGCGGAGTACATGGTACACCCAAGTTTGAGAAGGAAAAATATCTCTTGGGATGCAAAATACTCACATCACTGACCACTCACTCAGATGTATCCTATTTTCTCAGCGGGAATTTAGGTGTTCAATTCCCAACAACAGTGTCAAATTCCCTCTTGTACCTCGCTCTCCTGATGCTTTGCGACAGTGATACAAAATTGCTGCCAGGCCTCGATCATCCTCGAGGCATGACAAGTTCTTCACGTTCCGTATTTTATGGCGTTCCCACCAATATTTGCTTCTAGTCATTGTCATGTTGTCTTTCATATCTCGCCCTCTGTGGAAAAACTAAACTGGCTAAAAATAGTCATTTTGGAGCCTATGTTGTTGGATGCAGTAAAAAAATAAAACTCGATTTCTATGAGCGATCTAGGAAAGCCATCCCAAATTCTATCTTTAGCCAGTTTAGTTTTTCCATGGAGGGTGAGATATGTCACATAGGATGTCTGTAAAAAGAATGACCCAAATGAAGAAAAAGGGAAGAAAAAAATTAAAGAAAAGGAGGTCAGTTCTCAATCTTTTTTACATTGTGGTACTGTAGCTACTTGCCCTAACAGACCAGTGACATGCTTCCACTTTTTCTTTCTTCAATTGTGTTAAGCCTCTTAGAGCACCTCCACCAACACTCTGGATAACTCTCTTGCTCTAGAAAAATGGATGTGTATGAATTAGTCAACAATTTATTTGGAGGAAGACACTGAATATAACAACCCACTTTAGGGCCCTCAAAACGGCTGAAGCTAGTGTATCGGTTATCTTCTTAATTGCACATCGTGATTGCATGATCTATACATGGTGACTTCATGCGTGGTGACTTGTGAGTGGCTTCCTTACTATTCGATGGGGAATTGCATGATATGCCCTGTAATTTTTGAATGACCTTAAAGAGTGCAAACACTATAACAAAACACGGTAAGAAAAAATCGTACTAAAAATTGACTGCGGATCTTTTTGCCACGTTTTTGTGCAGGCCCACTATGCGCTCAGCCATTGTTTTTTGCAATTTCCGACTGCAAATGTTTTGGAATTTTGGGGCGTGTAATATACCATCGGAAAAGTATTTTCAATATCTTTCCAACGGTATATTACACGCCCCAAAATTTAAAAAAATTGTAATCAGAAATTGCAAAAGAAGTTAATAGCCCATTATGCAAGCATGCACAAAACGTGGCAAAAAGAACCGTAATCAATTTTGAGTGCGGTTTTTTTTACCATGTTTTGTTATAGTGAAATCAGAGTTGCTGGTGGAGATGCTCTTATGGCCACCTTGCTCCAAAGCTCTAATTGTCCTCTTCTTGCTGCACCTTTCAGACAGGCCAACTAAATGTTGATGAAATGGTCAGCTGGAGTGGACAATGGTGGTCATAAAATAGAAGGCAAATATTCCTGTGCACAATAATAATTTTGCAGCATTATAGAACTAGTCTCGTTCTGTTGATTCTTTCAATTGGATGGTACAGCGGAACCGAGAGCTCAGTGGAGGCAAGTTTTTGCCATGTTTCAGATTGCGTTAAGTAACCAGGGAAACCACCTTATTTGTGCCACGTTTTGGAAGTCATCCTATTCATGTTACTATGTATTAGAAGTGTACATATCAAAAATTTAAATGTAAGATATTGATACATAGGGATCACAAAGTTCTACAAGTAGTCACATAGCACAAACATAGCATTCAGTAGCTCTCGCAGGACTACCTTGGAGTTTCATCCAACTTCATCTGCGACGAGCTCCTTTCTTAAATTACTCTTGTCACACCCCCCCCCCCCCCCCCCCCACCCCCCTTAACTACTGATGGAGTCGATAAGATGATGAGGTATATTCCTCATCATTTCGTAGGGATGATACAATCCCTATGTTTACTTTATGAATAGGGTGGTTTACCTTACAACACTTTGACGTCAAACGCAAATTGGAGTGAGCTTAATTAGCTTTAGGGTTACGATGAAATGCTAGTTAGACGGTCTGCAAAATAGGCTTTGAGAAGCATATATACATACTAGGGAACGGGCCGCATGCTGCCCTATGCGAGACATGTTAAGAGCCGAGGAAACTTTATTTGAAAATTGTGGGAATGTCGGAATCGATTGACCCAACGGATTCAGTTGCAGAATCGGCCACGCTCCTCCTGTAACGCATTTGGCTTCCTAAGGCAGCCTCGAAATCTAGCAAATCAGCCACCAGGCTCTTAACGTACAGTACACTGGCATCTGGTCCATGTAGGTAGTCACTTTGCAACAGTAGAAATACCAGAGTACGAGAGGGAATAGCTTTATAGTTGGAGCTTGTGCTTGAAAGATGCATGCGTAAATCACCTGGTGCTACTGGTAGACATGGCATGAAGTCCCTGTCTTTCACAATTTGTGCTGAGTTTTTGGACTCCCCCTCCATGTGCCATGTGTGCAAGTTCCTCTCATTACTCATTTTCTGGCGAGCAGGAAAGTAAAGTGCAGGTTACCTGCTTTTTGGGAGTGTATGGTAGAGGATACTACGGACCGCTTCAGTGCTTTACATATGAAGTGAAGTCCATTTTTCTTGTTCCAAATTTACCAAATTTCAGCATGTATTAGCCTTAAGCTTGTATTAGGCCACTCAAGGTTTATTTTCCATAACTTCTTGACTTTCTTTTCAATTTCCACTTCTCTCCATGCAACCATTGCATTCCACAACCTTACTACATTGGTTTCAAAAGTGTTAATTATATGTCGTAGATTATCTCCCATGATTGGCTCGGGACTACCATTCCTTGCAAGTTATGTAGCCCATAATAGTTTGGTATGACAGTTCCAACAACAAACCATCCTCATGCGTGCGTGGATGGCTTGCAGTGTATAAGACTAATCATGTAGGCCAATCCTGGAGTGAATCCAACACGACCATTTGGCCGGCAGAACCGTTGTGGGCCCATGCTGGTGCTCGCCACCTGACACAGCTGTTCCGGAGATAGAACTGTTGTGGAGAGTGTGTGTGCATTCATCACATAATAAATTGCCATGAAGGAAGACACAAATGCACAAATGAGAAAGGATACTCCAACTGCATGGTGCACATTCTTCAGCCAGGTAATAACTAACCCTAAAACGTCCCAATGTCCAAAAACTGAATCATGAACAGATTCAATTTCGGATGACTTTCACCCAAGTCACCTTTGTAAGACTATTAAATTCTTTTCCAATCACAATAGTTCTCTTGTAATGAGGAGTTGTTGATAATATTGGAGAAACCTCCAACTGCAAGTATGTCAAATTCGTTGGGTAGATTTTATGCTTGCAATGGTCCTCTCATGTACACCTCATGTACATATGAGCCATGCTAATATCTATCTTTGAGGCTAGCATCTACTTGCGTTCAATGGATCGGTACGTTTAGGGGTTAAACATGGAGGTCAGAGATGTTATGAAATCGTGCGAACACCTAAGAGGCAAGTCTTCAGAGTATCACTACAATGTTCTCCAAAAGTGGACTGCATGAATGATAAATAATCAGAGAAAAAGCATAATTACTTGAGAAAATTGTTACAGATAGATAGTATTCCAGCTACACAAATGTCACAAGAGATATGGTAGGGATAAAAGCTAGTGCAAAAAAACAGTCTACACCATATCAACTTCTACTCCTTTCTCAGTAAAGATCCGATAAACAATACGATCATCACGCGAAGACTTGCTGCTCTCCGACACGGCGCATCCAACAATGTCCTGGAGGCCCACAAATGCATGAAGAAAGCTTAGGGCCACAGATTGACCTCGAGAGAACCAGATTGGTAGAACTATAACAGACATCTTCTCTGAGGTAGCATCTCATTCTACCTGACTCTTATCTGCCAACGCAAAAATTAACAAAGAAACAAGCATTTCAAGTGAACGTGGCGGTCATCATACCTTGACATTCCTGTGAGACAGAAATTTTCCAAGACAATGTAAAAGCCGTCGTAAATCGTCTGACTGTAACACATTTGCAAAAGATAAAGATTAATGGACATCAATAAAGGTAAAAGTATTTCACCAGTGTGTCCATCTGAAAACAGCTGTGGCTGAAGCATAGTCTAAAGATGCATGAGCATCGATGAAAGAAGGCTCAAGTGAGAAATCAGACCTTGAGATACCCCACTCGGTTCTTGTCAAAATATCGATATGCCTGCACACAAAACAGTTTAAGGAATTAGGCCAGTATAACTTTCATACTTCGAAAGTCATATTGACTTGCTATCATCTGCTGATGTTTCCACCATGATCGCAGGTTTCAACACTTTGAAACTTGAATTAAGGAGAACTATGCAGGACAGGTGCATCTACAAGACGATAACCAGGAATTCATTCTCACCAGTAGTAGCTCTTCGTCCACAACAACCTTCTTCTCCACCTTTCGCTCTTCTATTTTCTCTGCCTGTACAACCAATCCAAAATTACGTCTTGATAAGCTAAACTGATGCAATTGATGAAATCGGTTTACCTACCGGCTAGACGACAACAAGGCTTCGACATTGAGAGATTATTTTGTGAGGTTGAAGAGTTGCATTGAGAAAATTTCTTGACATTTAAAAAATAGAAAGTGATTAAAACAAACATACTGGCACCTCTAGAATTCTGCTCACATTACTTAGAAAAAGATTTAGATATCATGTAGGCGCAACCAATGTAGGTGTTGTGTATTGATGACTTCAACATACCTCAACTAATCTTTCCGTAGATGCTGCAGCCTCAGTCATTTCTGCGTCTTTAAGATCTTGCTTGACATGATCTGTGCCATTTACTTCCGCAGTCTTGACCACACTATCTGCACTCGTAGGAGTAGCTTGGGAGTCTCCAGCGTTGGGCTCTTTCTTGCCATCATTCTCCTCCAATTTTGCAGCCTCTGACCCATTTTCCTCAACTTTTTCTGCAGCCTTGAGAGGTCCTTCATCAGTCTTTACCTCTGAGTTTGTTTTTGCATCCACCTCAGCCTTCACCTCTACCTCTGGTTTGTCAGAAAATTTACTGCGCTTCCGCTGGGAAGATAAACCTTCTGCATCCACTTCTTTCTCATTCTCTTGTTTCCGTTTCTTCTCCTCTTTTCTCCGAGCATGGCTCTCTTCTCGTACGGTCTGGCCCCAACAGTTACAATGACAGAATGAGGGAAGTCCTTACATGAACATTGATGTTGAAAACAGGAAACCGCTCCAAATCAATCACATATAAAGAGACACCTAGACAGGTCTGACGTGCGGTAACATACCTGTAAATTCGATAAAATACGACTGCCCATCTTATGCTGTAGCAATTCTTGCAACACCTCCGCAAATAATGAGAGCTGCAAAACACCCAGTACTCACGTCAGACATACTTTGGTGACTTCGAGCTTCATAGAATGAAGCCAACAAGAATTTTAATAAATTTACTCTCATACGAGTTGTAAGTAACGTCACAATTGACAGAAGTAGGAATCAAAAGAAGATCAAGCTATAGGGCTACTCAAACACATATAACCACAGTAGAATAGAACAATGCAATGCTTCACAAAGACCTATAAGCTTGTCACTTGGATTGTAGATGGAAGTAAAAGAAAGGGAGGTTACCTCAAAAGTGCACTCTTCTCTATCCTCCTCATCATAGTCGAGTAACCCATCGAGAGAGATAGTCATGGAACGCATCTGCAATGTCAATAGTAAAATCCTCAATCCAGATTGATCAGCCATTCATGCATAATTACAGGGGGAGATGCATGGCCCGTAGAAATTTTTATGCTGAGTAGATTGAAACAGCAAATTAAATGACCTATATTGGGATAAACATGTGCTTTTATGATTATCCGCTTTTGAATGGCCCAGTCAATTATGAATGGGTGGCATTTCTGAAATATGCATAGGATTCATGACCTGATGGGACTGGCACGAAGCTCTACCTTTGAAGACTTCGAACGTTTGGTTATGAGCAAAAGACCAGGTGCAGGAATTTCTTCTTGAGGAATCATTAGCTCCTTATTTTCTTCAGGTACAGGCTTTGCAGGGTCATTCTCGGCTTTCTCTAGGTTTTCAGCCAGTTTCTCCTTGCTATCAGACTTTTCGTCTGCGGCAGATGCCTCTCCTGTCGCCCCCACTGCTTCCTTTTCCTCTTTAACACCATTTGAATCACCTGTCAAAAATTTTGCAAGACGGAGAGTGAGGCACCTTTCATGAAGTATGAACAATTTGTACTGGAACATGCCAAATGTCTCTTCACAAAGCTAGAATTCTACGAGGTGGATTTCCAACAGCAAAAATATCTATCAGCGGAATTCCAGTAATACCATTGTTTGCACTCACTACTCAAAGAAAACTTCCAAGCTGCCCTTAGTACACATGTAAGGTCAAAAAAAAGAAGTGTGAAAGGTGAATACCTTCTTTGGGCGTCTTGTCCTCCGATGCATCCTGTGAACATGGATTTAAAAACCCGAACTAAAGGTCAGCTCTTGCATTACAGACAATCTCACATTCTGAACTCTTGCTCAGTTTGACATTGTATACCATGCAATGTCCAGGAAAACAGTACTTTCAAATATCTTATTAAGCAAATCAAGTAGCAGCTTAGGGAGTCCAAATCTTTCGATCATTTTTTTCCCAGAACCCACCTTTGTTTTCTTAGCTGCAGCGTCAGATTCTAGCTTGGCTTGTTGCCTCGCTTTCCACCGTGCTTGCCATACTTCGGTTGATGGGATACAGTCACTGATTGATGGAAGGAACATCACTGTGATCTCCTTTAAACCCGGCAGGCCATTTTCTCCTAGTCTTTCGTAGTGAACCTACATACGAAGAATCCCAAGGCTCAGACAAAGAAGGCCAAATACACTCACTTTCATAAAACAAGAACTAAGATTAACTGTCAAAGATGCTTTTGACTAAGCTGGGATATGGTTATGTAGAAGAACCTCCACTATGCGACTCCAAGTTTTACAGCCACTTAGATCCAACTGCGTGGAGTCCCTGGTACATCTGTAAACAGCAGGTGATTAATACCAAAACTGCAATTTTCATTAGAATAAGAAGGTTGCAAAAATCTGCAAGTTCAACAAATTTCTGACATGCAGCATTAACCCCTAAAGGACCATAAGGACATCAGAGAGCTCATGTTCTTTTCAGTAATTTTGAGTAGGTTTTATGTAGAGTTTCTTTTGTTCATATTTATATATTTTTTATTCAACATATGTAAAATTCTTCACTAATTCCAGTGATATAAAATTTGGTCCGATTTAAATTATAATTTTCACAATATGATTGTTTAAACTTGTCATTTTAAAACCATGAATCCTTGGTCCATTAGGGGTTAACAGTGTTGTTTTGGCACAAAAAATATTAAGGGATGTGCGGAAGGAAATGTTGACCAAAAGCCAACCTGATGGCAGTCCTGATCAGAGCACTGTCGCCATTGGTTGGATCCCCGCCATCGAGCTCCTCGTCCCAGCGGCCACCAACAGCCATAATTGCACTCCGATCCTTCCTTAGAGCTACAAACTTGAGGAGGTTGTGTATGTGAGAAGGCTTCTCTTCTGAACTCTTATCTGAGAGAAATTCCGCCAAAGCTTCCGAAGTAACCCCGCTCATCAGCATGACCTGCGGCAATCCCCACCAATAGCAAGCATTAGCGAAGGAAAAGGACAAGGACAGATTCTGCGCACAAGTACCCTAGTGGAAAGGTTTCAGTGGAAGAGGAGGTGTTCAGCTGATTTTGATACGTGGGTAGATAATATGCCCAACTGCTCTGTGCTGACGTATAACGAAAAGCCCCCAAGGGAGCATGCCTCTCCACAAAATGTTATTGGAACCCCAGGAGAAAGAAGCACATGGCTAATTCAAACCAAAACAAGTCATTTGTCACCTGCGTGCTCTACTAGTACAAGGCTCAAAGCGAGGTGTTTCTTTTTGTGTTCAGAATTCAACAGACGAAAAAAGAAAAAAGAAACTCGAAACCAGGAACCAGTAGTTGCTCAGGAAGTCAGGACGTCAAGATCGTCAGAACAGCAAAGAAACGTTAGTGTCCATGACTTGAATGTTTCACGCACAAAAGGTTTGAAGTGAAGGAAGCGAAGGGCAAAGCTCAGAGTTTCTGAGAAGCAGCAAAGCTGAGAGCTGAGTTACGGATGAATGAGAAGCCCCTGTTGAAAAGATGATCTGCCTTCAAAGCACTTATGAAATCGTCAAATGCCTCGGACTGTAGAGTAGTTTACTGAAATGGTGAATTGGCCCACCGGAGTCCAGTAGCTGTCAAGACACAATTTCATTCTCTGTACCCGGTTTTACCTTTGCGTTCCATACGGTAGTTTGCGGCGCCGGCTTAGAAGTAGTAGAAGTAGAAAGCGTAGTTGCTGAAGCCGCAGAAGTAAGCGCTTTCTCGGAGACATTTGGTGGGGCCTCCTTAGCGGACTCGCCCTCATCCTCTATGTCTACAGCATCGTGCTCAAAGCTGTGGCAAATCCCATTCCAGGACCACGGTTGGTATGTGTCATGACAGAAGACCAATGGAGGCTTGACAATATAAGCGTTATCATGCTGTGACACGCTTCAGCGCTTCCCCAACTCTACTTTGCTGCAGTTACGAGCGTAGCCTCTTTTACATCTTTCTTCCCAGTTGCATCCATCGATTATTACCACATGATTGATTTTGGTGAAAAACTTACTAGGACGTTCTACGATAACCCCGTAAGTATTCATAGTTTGAACTTGAGAGTATCATGACATCACGAAGGCCAATGGTACCATGTACAGTAAGAGATTCACAAAGACGAGGTACCCTGTGACGTCATTGTATGAGATACTTCAACGGAGAAACCGACCATGAAAACAGACCACCTTAGAATCCTCACTAAGAACATGTTCATTCCAACGGCAGAAAACAAGCACTACCCATGCTGCCCTTCTGGTGCCACTTGCAGGACCCCGAACAACAGCAAATTTCCACCAGTAGTAAAGCAAGGAGGGAATAATGATAGACCTGATTGGTTCGTTTAAAGGCAATTCCACGTCTCTCTTCACCCAACACGCAACTAGCTGCAAGACAGGTGGCAGCAAACATACAACAGCAGCATAAGCATTCATCTTAGCTAAGGATTTATTGATTAACAAAACTTTGATAACAAAATATGAACACAGTGAATGGTTCTATCAGAACGGGGTGATTAAGATCTAAATATGAGAAGAAAATCACACGGTGCATGTATGCTACATAAATTCAAACGACACAGAAGATTGACCGGGTGAAAAGATGAATTTACCTTAGAGAATTCAGGCACCATATAGAGCTTGGAGTAGCGCTTGCTAACAGACGCATAGTCTCTTTCCACATCCACTAAACTGTAGGGCTCAATCTATAAAATGTAAAACAACAGTGCACCTGCTGTCACGCACAACAGACTTCTTTCGAACAATATATGTAAACAACTAGAAGTCAGCTTCACAGCTACAAGATCGATAGCAAATACTCTGTTCCTCTAGAACATGTCCAATCAGACAACAGGACAGAACCACTCATTCCCATAAGCTATTGCCAGCATACAACATTATGGATGTTGGAAAGCCACAGCACTCACCTTGCAAACATAGTCCCTTCTTTTCTCCTTTGAAGGGGATGCATGCCTGCAACCAAACCAACACAAGTTAATGAAAGGATCCAAAATGAAACTCTACCCTGATCATACTGTTGTGATGAGGGGGTGTCCCTGCACACACAAAGCACAGAACAGTGACTGAAAATGGAAGTCTTTGTACTGGATGATACAGATCACGATGATGCGACAAGCATCACTGAGGATTCTAGAAACATGAAAGGGAGAATCCAGAATTCACCTAAAATCTCAATTGTAAACAAACTCCAAGACAGAAAAAATTCAGCCCAAGGAAACACTGAATCAAAAGCTTGTCAAGGAATTGAACTGCGAGGGAGACGCAAACACAGTCTCAACCAAAAACCCATGCTGCACCACTTGTTAGGGCCAGGTTCCATGGGTGAAGTATCTCACTAAAAGTCAAGTTTTTAGGGACTTCTGGGGACCAAGTTCCTCATTTTAGTGAGCTTTTGAGAAAAAAAGGCGGTAGAGAAGTTGTCATGAAGTATGGAGGGTTCTCGAAGTGCAAGACTTCGTGGAAACTTCTCCCTAACCAATCAAATTTGTTCATGTTTCACCTCAAGCAAGTTCACAACTTCATGGCCGGCTGTGAGACATACCCAAGTTCCACTTTTCCCCTCTCCTTGCCAAATTCCATGGGCAACTTCTCAAACCCATGGAACCTGGCTCTTAGACTCATAGACCTGGATAATGACCCCAAAATAGCATGTACTCACCTATAAGAAGTCTCCCGCCGAGGAGAATCTTTCCGACCGCGATCATCCCGGTCAGCAGCTGGTGACATCTTGCGGTCATGAGAAGCCCTGATACCAGGACTACGATCTCTCTTCCTGTCATCATCTCTCCTGTCTCTGTCACGGTCTCTTCCTCTTTCTCGATTATCACGATCATGCGATCCGACGCTGCCAACTGGGCCTCTACCACCACTCACAGGAATTCTACTGTTGTTGCTCCGGCCTCGATCCCTGCTGTCACTGTCCCTGCTGTTACGACGATCACCGCCTCCCTCATGGCGTCGATCACCACCTCCGGATCGATCACCGCCTCCAGAGCGGAACGGAGGCAATGGATCACGACGATCGTCATTTCGGCTGCTCCCAATGCTTGGGCGGTCCGAGCGACCGCCGCCATAGCTGCCCTCTCTCTGCACAGGGAAACCCCCTCCACCAGTTCCACGCCCAGCACTGTAATCACGTCCTGGAGGTAGTTGAACACCACCGTAACCCATGGCAGGTGCACTGTGACCACCATAAATTTGTCCTGCTGAATAACCCGTTCCAAAACTCATCAAGTTCCAGTTATGTACTTCCTCACTGCACTTTTGTAAAGACAGAAAAGCACCAAGAAGATCCGGACATCTAGTGGACATATCGACATTTAACAAACATATATTAACCCCTAAGCGTCTAAAACGCCATCTGCATCACTGAACTTTGCAACGGTGGAATTTTCTCATTTCACCTCAGTTTTCTGATTGCAATACATTATTTTCAATCTCTTTTTCTATAATACAAGATCACCAGTGTCAAACTGAAGTCATTTTCACACAAACAGATGATTTTGGAGTCCAATTTTCCTACACTACAGAAAATACACGATGGACGCTAAGGATTAAGTTACTTATGAGGGAACTGATAGACCAAGTGTCTATGACGACAAGTTAGAACACCAAAATAGTAGTATAATTAGTTTGATTGTACATATTCTAAGTAAGTAGACAGACAATACTAGGACTATAAGTGTGGCTTGGTGGGTGAAGGAGATCACAACGTCTAATCGACAAGATCTCACTTCTATGGTTGGGAGGCGAGTCACATTATTTACCATTTGTGCACATTGTCTTTCTTAATATTTCACGGTATCAGGATGACTTCTTAATGAACAAGAAGGGGAAGAAGTTATGACAGGCTCTGAGCAGGTAGAATACCTCCAGGACCACGCCCACCACTCATGCCTCCATACACTGAAGCTTGTTGGTTGGCTCCATAAGCAGCGCCCCCACCAGCAACTCCTGTACTACGTCCTCCTCCTGCGCCTCCGTACTGTGCAACCAATTCTGCTTCAGCACGATTGGCCCCATAGTTTCCTCCTATCATTCCCCTGGGATTACCACCATAATCCTGCCCAGCACCTGTTCGTACAGCGGTCCCTCTTCCCAGGTAATCTCCTTGTTGTTGCCTGGACACACACCCACTAAGAAAAATGAGGATCCAAAACAACGATGCACATGGACCTCCAACTTCCCCCTGAACAGATTGGTCAATGTCATTTCATATACTCCGAGCCATTAATGCCCATGCGGAGATTGGAGGTCTTCTATTTCCACTAAATGTATCCATCCAAAAACATTGAAAACATTGAGACTGTTAAATCGGTTACAGCATTTTCTAGAGTTGTACCATAACATGCAGCCAGCCTCTTCTGAAAAACATCTATTCTCTGAAGAGAAATCTTACTATTTCTACACAATGAGCTTCACTGTATTGCTGGAATTCACTACGAGAAGAGCTTTCACTAACCGTGTCGCACCCTCCAGGGCTGAAGTTGCAGGTCCTCGACTTGCCAGCTTTGCAGCTTGCAGTTTCTGAGCCTCGAAAGCTTGCAGAACCTGGACCTGTTGTAGAAGGAGCTGAATCTTTCATAACCAAGAAAATGCTTTAGCTGAAAGATTTCAGTAAAACTTTCTAATAAATACGTGACTCACTAAACCATACTCACCACAACACATAATCAGGAAGGCAAATTCAGAAGCAATGAGCAAGAGAGCACAAAGTTCAGACGTAATCGGATTATATGGAGAGCTCATTTATATTATATGGGAGAGAGGAAAGAGATTTTTTGAGAATCGTGAATGTTATTAATCTCCATCCAGTGGTTGTTCCTTAACTACTGGGGACTTAAAAATAATCAGAACGTTGCTGAGCCAAAAAAGAGGAGCAAACAAACACCTGCTGGTTTTGCCGATCCTGCTGCTGCAGTACCATATCACAAAAACAGTAAGTCCAGGTGCAAATGTAAGAGAGACTAATTATAGAATTATATGACTCACATTATACATAATTGCCCTCATTAACTAGAGCATAATTGATCGGAAGTATTTGGTAGCTTGCGGACTTACAGCATCTACATTATTAAGATCAGTAAGGCACTCAAATACTACTTCTCAAAATACTAGTTGTAGTTTTAAAACTGACCTGTCTTTGCTGAGCAGTAGCAGCAACTGCATGGGGATCTTGGTAGCCGCGAGCAGCATCTGATCGAGAATCAGCTTGTCCATAAGCATTCTGCGTCTGTCCAAAATGACCCCTTTCGGCCATTCCATAATCAGCAGCCTTCATGTTATTGTAGCTAGAGCCATATTGGTCCGCTGCAGTTTTTTGATTATAATCCGTAGGTGAAGTAGCTACACCATACTCACTAGCCTTCCCACCATAACCTGCTGTTGAAGCACTACCAGTGTACTTGGCATTGTCACCGTATTTTGCCACTTCACCATATTTGGGAGCCTCACCGTACTTGGAAACTTCTGAGGCACCGTATTTTGTGACATCTGAGGCACCGTATTTTGTGACATCTGAGGCACCGTACACACCAGATGCATTTACGGATGGTGCACCGCCAACCACATAAGAAGCTCCGCTGCCTATAGTAGCCCTGCTATCTTGAGCTGTACCATAAGCTGTTGAGCCGCGGGTAGCAACAGTTTGCGATTGATAGTCCTCTGCGGATCGGCCGCTTGCTCCTAGAACCTGCGCATGATTGCAGAGAAGTTTTAGCTCACCTTCACGAACTGCGAAGACCACCAATTAAACTGTTGTGTTGAGACGACCAAGTGAAACCACCTACATATCATGGCCATGATAAAATCTAACTACCCACAATCGCAGAAAAAGCCATGAAATTTTGATTTGATATCAATATCTATTATTTGTTCACCAGTAATGTATAAATTCAGCAGAATTACACTTGCATCGCATCCACTTGTGTCCACAGTGACCAGAATGGTCACCATGTTTTTTTTTCAATAGTTTTGAGTAGATCCTATTTGGACTTCCTCTTGTTCGAATTTATTTGTTTTTTGACAAACACATGCAATGATCTTCACCAGTGCTAGTGGTATAAAATTTGGTCCCGTCTGAATTATGTTTTTCACAATATGATCAATTGAATTTTTCATTTTACAAACTGTGAAACCTTGGTCCTTTAAGGGTTAAAAATTCTCATACATATTGATTCGCAGTCATGTAACTATCTCACCTGTTGACTGGCACCCTGTGTGGGAGCAGCATAGACAGCTCCATACTGACCCCCGTACTGACTAGCTGCAACATTTGCTGAGCCACCGCTGGCAGGCACCGACGCCACGCCAGTGGACGAACGACCATACACACCCTGTTGAGCATCAGCCTGTTGGGCACCCTGGACTGAGGCCTGCTGGGACCAGGCCACCTGCTGCTGCTGTTGCGCCGACTGTTGCGTTGCGGCAGCAGGAGCACCATATGTGGCCGTGGTAGCGTAACCTGCTTGAGCGGAAGCTGCAGTTGGTTGCTGGAACAGCGTCACACACACAGACCATCAACCCGTGGCTCAATTATTATCAAATATAAAAACAATCAGAAACGGGGGCTCCCAACAGTCGGTAAAGATGGATTCCGAAGAAGGTACACCATCAATGATCAGCACTCCCTCTGTCCCACTAAAAAACCCGTGGTTTTTGACATTTGTTACTGCAATATTTGTTATATGTTTTATACTCCCTCCGTCCCAAAGTTGTTGTCCAACTTGTTTGCTTGGTATTTCTTTGAGCCAATTTCATTGATCATATTGTAAGAAACATGATTAAAAAAGGTTCCAAATTATGTCACTAGAATGATTGAAGAACATTGCATGTGTTCATTGCAACCTAAATAAAACTAACCACAAGGAAGTATTTTTTTGACCTACTTAAAAAAGCACTTTCAAACATGACTTTCAAACATGACAATAACTTTGGGACGGAGGGAGTATATGTTTTATACTTCAAACGTGAACCCTGTCTACTTCAAACATTGAGAGTGACATAAAACTACATACTACTATTAAAAATAAACCATTTTTCGAGTATTGAGATGGTTTCTATGGCAAAAAAAAAGCGTTAAGTTAAAACACAGGATTTTTAGTGAGTAATAAGCGAGTCTTTCCATCCAAAGATGCTCAAAATGTAAATAAAAGTTAAACAAAACCAATCTGCACACACAAATTCATAGCAGAAGGTATCGGTGTAAAGAGAGAAACACGCCAGTGTAGACATCAACCACGGTGAATTGCTTACCTGATATGCTTGCTGAGCATAGCTCTGCTGTGCGTACGCTTGTGGTTGCCCATATGCCGCACTTGCTGCAGAAGAGGGCGCGACTGCTTGCTGTCCTGGATATGAGCTAGCTGAGTAAGAGTACTGAGAAGCCACCACCTGCTGCATCACATGAAGAATAAACATTAGATTAAAACCAGGCTTTCAATCCAAAATTTATCCTCGGACTAACACTACCACATGTAGGAAGTCTCACCTTTCATGGCCAGAAAACATTATTCAAATTTAGACTCTAACTCACATATTTGAACTATGGAAACCCCGAAGTGACAATTCAACATCGGTCATTCCGCCTCAAAAAATCCTCGCTTGATTGAACATTATGGAATACCAAAAAATAAAATAAAACAACGCTCGCCATGAAAGACACTAACCGCCGGAAACCCCTAGAACACCAAAAGACGACCTTTGCAATTCCAAACTTGAATTTTAACTGTTTTTCCGTAAACCCTAAAAGAGTCTCCGCCATTACCAATGCAGTAGTCCACTCCAAGAAACCATCCACAATGAAAACCTAATTCCTGCAATGCGAAAATAAAACCTTTTTCTTCCCACATTGCGATTAAAACCCCAATTGCGTGCGTCGGAAATTACGTTCCAATCCAAATTTTACCTGCGGAACAAGAGCCGCTTGCTGTTGCTGTTGCTGTTGTTGTTGTTGCGGCTGTTGTTGTTGTTGCTGCGGTTGTTGAGCCACGGCAGCTCTGGCCATCGCCCACTGATCCATTGCAACTCGATTGCTGGTGATGCCGAAAACTCACTGAAATCGGTCCTCCTGCCCGTAGTGGAGTGAAGAAGTCTGTCAATCTGTCATGTGTCAATGCGACCGATGACGGGCTGGCAATCGGAGCGGAGAAACCATCGTGTTGTTGCGAAAAGGGAAGCGGCGTGCGGGCTCAAGCAGGACGACGAGTGAGTTCCTCCTGCAAAGAGTCCGTCCCTCAAAATGCAACGACAACGCAACGAAATACCAAAGTGCCCTCGACCTAATACGTATCTGTATACATAACCCCCGGTACGTGCACACTGACTGTATTATTCTACGTCTTTTTCTTTCATTCATTTTTATACTTTTTTATAAACTTACGTGCACATGTATTTATATTATTGTTATTGTCTCTACCCTTCTATAGGCAGTTTCTATTTATTTTTCTATTTTTACTTTTTACTTTTTTACTTTTTTACTTTTATTTATAGTTTTTGGTTGGCAGATTATCCCTATTCCTTGATACTGTTGCATTTCTCGAACTACAGTACTGGGTTGAAAATGTCTGATGTTTCTCTAATGATTGGAGTTATCCTTTTACTCAAAACTTTTGACATATTTTAATTTTCTCGTCGATTCTTATGGAAACATTTGTATGGTCACAAAATTTGATTACAAACTTTCACATTGGAGGTCCAAGACCTATGAAACGACTTCGGTCCTCGTTGAGAGCTTTTTGACAATACCAAGAATGAAGTTGGTTGCCTCATGGTCCATCAGATCTCAACGTAACATACACCAGGAATTTCGGACCCCACTGATTCTGCACGATTTCAGCGCGATTTCCGATATTTCAAGGGATCGTACAGTTTTCGCACTGATTCCGCATCGTTGCGTCATTCATCGCAACTACACTGATATGACACGATGTTCGTACAAGCGGATATAGTACTGATTCGACACGATTGATACATCTATTGAAAATGTATGAATTCAGCACTCTTTATAGTTGTTAAATGTCGTGTTTTAATCGTCTTTAAAACTACACTGATTCAGTGCGTTTTTCGTGCGACATCATCTTTTCCATATCTAGATTTTATTTTCTTTCTATATCTAAATTTGATCAAAATAATATTATTAAAAAATATAAATAAAATATTAAAATAATATAAAATAATTATTTTCCTCGCTACCCACTCTTTAACTACACGGAAATTGCCCGAACCCACGGTGGGGCCCACCATGGCTTCCCAAGCTCTATTGCCGACGGCGGGATTTGAACTCACGACCTCCCGATTGTCAACCAAGCTCCAAACCACCAAATCACCACAAACTCTCGATGCATAGAATGGAACTTTTTTGGTAATTATAAAAGAATGAAACCATTGGCAATTTTTTGCCATGTGTATATAATTCTGTTTTCAAATTTATTTTTTTGCACTACAACATGCAGGGCTTTTCCTACATCTACAAAAAATTTCAGAATATTTTGAGTTTTTGTTTTTTTGGGCCAAAATTGAGATGGCAGATCATGACTGTGAGTTGTTTTTTTTCAGTGGACTTTGAATGTTTTTAACTATGTGAAAAAACTTTTTTTCCAAATTTTTTTTGCACTAGATTATGCAGGACTTTTCTATATATAGGATTTTTCTCATAATATTTTGAATTTTTTTATTTTTGCCAAAATCGTGATGGCAGATCATGACTGTGAGCTGTTTTTTTTTTCAGCAGACTTTGAATGTTTTTAACTATAGAGAAATTCGCAAATTCTCTGGATCAGTGATCCAGAGATGCATCCTATATCCTGTATAATTGAGACATTCGGATAGTCCCTCACACAAGACCAAGAGTTGAGTGCCGGCCTAGGAATAGCAGCCATAAGGCTCTTGGGATCCACGAGGTCCACGGTTCAAACCTTGGCGGCCACTGTCGAGGTATATTAATGGGCGGGCCCCGGCGGTATATTCGGTGGCGCGCCTTGACACAGGAGCAAACTCACTCACCCTACTTTACTTACCGGAAATATAACTCATCCGATTTTTTTTTTGGAGCCCGACACTCCTACTTTTAATGTCCCATGAGCCAGAATATTTACTGACGCAGTACGGGAAGTCTGAGATTTCAGGACTTTACGAATTTCTCTTATGTGAAAAAAACTTTTTTTCCAATTTTTTTTTGCACTAGATTATGCAGGACTTTTTCTATATCTAGGATTTTTTCATAATATTTTGAATTTTTTTATTTTTTGTCAAAATCGTGGTGGTTGTGAGCTATTTTTTTTTTGCTCCTATGAAGAAAAGTACAATGATAACCAATAATACCAAATTTGAATTCTAAAAATATAAAATGTTATTTCTTTGAAATTTTAACCCCTAAATGACAGAGGGGGTAAGGGCCAAACCTAAATGTGCTATAAAATCTTGCTTCTACAACTTCGATGAAGTTTGGTTCAAAAGAGAAAATGAGAAGCACGATGTTTAGTAATTATCCATACGGTCAAACTTTCAAAAAATGTTTTCGATACTCATTAAACAAATTTAGAAGCATTTATCGTTGAATATTCACCAAAATTACAAATTTTATTTTTAGAATTTGAAATTTGGTATGATTGGTTGAAACTAGACATTCTATTCTAAAGTTCAAAAAAGCAAAAAATTTCAAAGAAGGAACATCATTACTTTCCCGAAATAGTAAGTTTTGTAACACTAGGACAATGTTGAGGTGTTTGTCTTTGAAAATTTCTCCTTGATGGAGTTTAACTTGGATTGACATAATTCAGATTGGGTTGGAAAGTAGACTTGATTTCCTATTTGATTTTTTTTTTTTTCATCTCGGGCAGCCCGTAAAAAAAGGGCAGCGACCATAAAATGGTCGTTCGGTCACTTAGGGGATAATATGTGTATTGTTTCTAAACTCTATAAATGTAGATCTAAAAATGTTTTGGGAAATTAAACCATAAGTATAATTTAAAGAAGATTCTTGGAATATTCCAATATATTCCAAAATAATATAAAATATTCTAAAAGATTCTAAAAGATTCCAAAATATTTATTAAAATATTGTACACGGATGTCGTACGAAAATAATTTGCATTATAATAGATACTGAAATCGCACAAATATAGTAAAAGGCATTAATATGATACATATACAATACTGAATCCGCATTAACTAAAACCGCATGTTATCCGTGTCTTATTAGCCATGTAATGTAGATACACGATTAACGCACGGATTCCGTCAAGCACGACTTTCGTGCGGAAACAACACTTTTGTCATAATCATTGAAAAAACACTGCATCGACATCTTAGTAATGCATGTCACTTCCGTACGATAACGACACTTCTAAATGCACGTATGACGTGCGAAATCAGTGTTTAACGATAAACGCACTGAAATCGTGCAGAATCAGGGGGTCTGAAATTCCTGATGTACCAAACCAAACAAAACAAGCGTCTGTTGAGGAGATAGTGATACTAGGTACTCCACCAGGACCTACAGAGTGCATACTACCCTTAATGCTTTTTTTCGAAATATCATTAAGAGGAATGGACATGTTCCCCCCCCCCCCCCTCCTCAAGACATTTTTAAAGTATGGCCTATACAACAAGGTCATGAGACCCCATCATGATTAGGCAGACCATGGTGGTAAAGCCATCAAGCGGCACTGGGATTCGAACCACGATCACCCCATAGGGATAAAAATTAAAAAATTAAAAAATTAAAAACTACCTTCCTTAACCTTTAAAGGTCCCATGGGATAGTAGATACGCTAGCGTATATTTGGCATTTTTTGTATCAAAACCATGTCGGCGTCAATTTTAACTTCACTTAAACCAATAGGAGGTGTGGAGCCATACCAAATACAATGGAATACTACTGTATAATACTGATCGGAAAGGGCTCTTTGGACCTTTAAGGGTTGATGTATAGATTGCAGATGCGCACACACTACAACAATTCTACTATCAGAATTGTCGTGACAAACTTGCACACATGCCAACCTAGTATATATGTATGTGTATATACCACAAAACTACACATAGACGATGTGGTTAAAAAAGGCTTTTGTATCTTTGAAGATTAAAAGACAACTGAGTTTTGTCTATTTGATTAGTATCAATTCAAAATAAAGGGTATCAACTTTAACTCCTAAATGCCTACAACCCTCTCCATATTTGGAGAATTGTAAAGATGCATTATAAAATGCAACTAAGAGGGATATTTTGAACTTGATGTATGAATAAAGGTTGTACATTATGATTTTTAGATTCTATCCATACTCTTAGATCTATGATTGCAACGGCTAATATTTTGTATCAAATTTGATACTCAAAATTCAAAATTCTTGTAATTCGATTACAAATAAGGTATTGACAATCTGTAAATGAAATTTGTTGCAATGGGTTGAAATGTAACACTCTAATTGTAGTCATTTTTAGAGATTTTTTGATTACTTAATTTTAGGAGTTTATTTTTTCAATAGCACTTTTGATCCATTTTGAATTAAGTATAGAAATTTCACAAATCATCTCTTTTCTAATCGCTTCACACATGCATGAAGCTATCTTGCTATAGAATTTTGCAGAAAAAAATTCAATTTTGTACATCATAAAACAAGAGCTAGGCAGTTAGGGGTTAATCCTTAAACATTTGCCACGACCTTAAAGGTCATTTAGATTACTAAAACTCAATTTAGTACTTTAAATTTCCATTTTTAACCAACCTTTCAAAATACAACCCTTACTCAAATTAGATTAGATTACTAAAACTCAACTTAGTACTTTAAAATTCTATTTTTAACCAACATTTCAAAATATAACTCTTAACCAAATTGAAATTATTCATTTAATGAAGTGAAGTTGCTCGTTTGCAAAAAAGGTCAATAATGAATGAGAAATCAACATCAAAATATTGCATTTCATCAAAAGTCAATAAACCTTTACCATACATCAATTTAGGAGTTTTTATCCAATGATGATGATTTTTTTTTTCATCTTTGTGATATGATTTTTTTGATGTTCCCAAGTGAGTTCCCTAATATAAAAAATAAACCAAATAGTGCAAAAAATTAAATTGAGGGAATTTAAAGTCTACTAACCTAGTTTAGTGGGGTGTAAAAAAAGTATTTTTTCACTTCAAACAAAAATATCTTGCAATCTATGTAGTTAAAGTTGCTAAATTTTTTTACCACACATGTACGTAATAATTTTTTTAGAAGATCCTACAATTAAATATGAAAAAAAAAATTAATAACATATTTTGGCTCAATGCAGTTTTGGTGAGTTCTGGAGCAAAAACACCTTTAGTCCTTTGGGTTTACCATTGACCTAACCACAATGCCATAAAACTACAAAGCCTTCATACTCATTGGGATACTTATTTTCCCTGCAATTGAAATAGGCCAAGGTAATTCTAATAATCTTTTTAACCTTTTACTATAAGTATGAATTAAAAGCGTAATGTTTAACTTATTTTGGAACAAAACCCATGTATCAATTAGTCCTCGGTACACTGAATTTTTATATACAAGTCCTAAGTTATAGCAAGATGTAAAGCATGATGTAAATTCCAGTGCAGCCCACAGTAACTTAATTGCAGTTCAAAAAGTGGATCCACTTTGTGACTGCTGCCTCCCTCCAACAAAATGCTGTGGAATATCCTACATCATTTTCATCCTCCCAATGAAATGATGTGAGATATTCCACATCAAATCAATAGCTATGGGGGCAAATGGCATTAAGCAAGAGCAATCAACCATGGTGAATAGTCATGGAAAGCACTCATTCAATCACAATTCAATAGTAGTTCATTCAATTAGAAATCATTGGTCACTTTATATATGAAAGCACTCATTCAATCACAATTCAACAGTGTTTACCTGGGGAGTACGGCCGCAAGGCTGAAACTCAAAGGAATTGACGGGGGCCTGCACAAGCGGTGGAGCATGTGGTTTAATTCGATACAACGCGCAAAACCTTACCAGCCCTTGACATATGAATAAGTTTGCTTGTCCTTAATGGGACGGTACGAAAATTTATACAAGTGCTGCATGGCTGTCGTCAGCTCGTGTCGTGAGATGTTGGGTTAAGTCCTATAACGAGCGCAACCCTCGTTTTGTGTATATGAAAGCACTCATTCAATCACAATTCAACAGTGTTTTGTAATTGTTTATTTGATTCTGTAGTTCATTCAATTAGAAATCACTCGTCACTTCATAAACAAAGGTGGAAGAAACTAAAAGGCAGTCTTTTCGAAGGCTACTGAATGCTATGACCCTACATCATGAAAATCGACATAAACTAATTAATATTTATCAAAAAAAAGTCCCAGATGTCATCTTGTGATTGGTGTAGGGTAAGATGGACCTCTCAACATCTGACGTGGAAATTCAATTTAGACACCAGGCTGTCCCCCACGGTACAGACAATGCTGGGATCCTGAATGTGATAAAATGGGTAATCAAATGCATGCAACCTGCAAATTTTCTGCAAATTCTCTGCATCACTACCTGAGGTTCCTACCTCATTTCTACAGATGAATGTTTTCCCGCAGGTGGTTTCAAAGCTGTGGAGGCAAAACTCCAGACTTTCCACCTTCACAACGTTTTCGTGATTCTAGAATCACATCCTCCACTAATAATTTCTCAAAATCAGAACAACAAAACAACGTACCTGGATGCCTTCCACTATAACCTTCAAATTTCAAAATCTATGGGGTCGCCAGACCTGATCTTCTCTGCTGCCTCAAGCTTTTGAAATAATACAGAGGTCTTGGGCGACCGTGACTTCTTCGTTGCCGATGGTTTTCTCTTAGGAGGTGTTGATTGTTCTTCAAGCATCTCAACCTCTGATGCTTCAAGAGTAGAAGACTCGGAAGAACGTGACTTCTTGGTTGTTGAAGACCCTCTCTTCCTAGGTGTCACTTTTCCTTCAACCTCTGATGCTTCAAGAGTCGAAGACTTGGGCAAGCGTGTCTTCTTTGTTGCAGTTGATGCTCTCTTTGAAGGCGTTGACTGTTCTTCAAGCTTTTCAACCTCTGATGCTTCAAGAGTCAAAGACTTCGGCAAGCGTGACTTCTTTGTTGCAGTTGGTACTCTCTTTGAGGGCGTTGATTGTTCTTCAAGCTTTTCAACCTCTGATGCTTCAAGAGTCGAAGACTTGGGCAAGCGTGACTTCTTTGTTGCAGTTGATGCTCTCTTTGGAGGCGTTGGTTGTTCTTCAAGCTTTTCAACCTCTGATGCTTCAAGAGTCGAAGACTTCGGCAAGTCTGACTTCTTTGTTGCAGTCGATACTCTCTTTGAGGGCGCTGATTGTTCTTCAAGCTTTTCAACCTCTGATGCTTCAAGAGTCGAAGACTTGGGCAAGCGTGTCTTCGTTGATACTCTCTTTGAGGGCGTTGGTTGTTCTTCAAGCTTTTCAACTTCTGATGCTTCAAGAGTCGAAGACTTGGTCGAACGAGACTTCTTTGTTGCTGGTACACTCTTAGAAGATGTTGGCTGTTCTTCAACTTCTGATACTTGAAGAGTGGACGAAGAAATGGACTTCTTCGTCGTTGATGATACTCTCTTCCGAAGTGTTGGCTGTTCTTCAAGTTGCTCAACCTCTGATGGTTGAAGAGTGGAAGACTTGGGCGATGATTTAGGGGTAGACTTGCGTGATCTCCGTGGCTTAGGCGATTGGATTTCCTCGACAGACCCCGAATTCGTCTCGGTCTGGACCGATTCCAGTATGCCAGTGGAACTGACTACTGTCAACTCTTCTTCCTCTGCTTTTGTGTTACTCGGAGCAGCATGACCAACTCGTGTGACACACATCCACTCCCTAGGCCTTAACACGTCGTCGTCTGAACTACTCTTTGGAACATGCCATGAGCCTTTTCCAGATTCCTGGTTCAAAACACCACGTCAGAAGATTACACTCTGTATATTGTTAACCCCTAAAGGACCATAAGGCCACCAGGTGGCTCCTGTTTTTTTCAGTGATTTTGAGTAGGTTTTATGTAGATTCTTTTTTGTTATTTTTAATTATAGTTTTAATTCAACATATGTAATATTCTTCACTGATTCTAGTGATATAAAATTTGGTCCCATTCAAATTATAACTTTCACAATATGATTATTTAAACTTGTCATTTTAAAACTATGAATCCTTGGTCCTTTAGGGGTTAAACTAAAATGACAATCTTTCATAGGGCAAAAGGACCCACGGCCAGCAGTGAGAGTCTTAGCCCGAAATTCCCTTGGGAGAAAACGAGGCTGAAATCAACATGAACTTGCACCTAGATACTTAGTGCATAGAGCATAGAGAGTATATTTGAATTCTGGACGGTCAAATACGTGCTGAGACAAACTGACCTAGGTCTAAAGCTAAAGCACGGAAAGGGATAAACCTTGCACCTGAATCACAGTAGAGTAAGGCGGGGGCATATGGAAAGTAAGACCGTCCTGGTTGACCG
Source organism: Pohlia nutans (assembly GCA_022496805.1). Lineage (NCBI taxonomy): Eukaryota > Viridiplantae > Streptophyta > Bryopsida > Bryales > Mniaceae > Pohlia > Pohlia nutans. The sequence goes on from CM040086.1 coordinate 10,388,614, forward strand.
TGAATCGGACCTGAAAAGTAACCGCCAAGTAACCTATCGTGAGTCCGTATCTGTGACATCACGTTTCAACCAGGAGCACAGAGCAAAAATACAAAAGTGGGCTGCAGTGGTGTGGGAAGAAAATCACAACATCAGAGCCAGAATCAAATACCTGATGGCGCTCTTTCCATTTTGGAAAAAAATCATTGCCGAGCAGCGAAAACAAGTGGTCTCGCATTTCGTCATTGGTGACTAAAAGGCACCTGTACCGCACTGCTGCGTATAACCAATACCTACAGCATGCCAAGCTCAGGATTAATGAGAACAGTGACTGTATGATTAGCTAACAGACCAACAATTATTATGCTCAAGAATCTCTAAAGAGTATCTAATGACAACGGTAATGTTTGCACACACCAGTCATCATTTGACCCAGTCGGTGTGGTGTAGATAGAATTTGCATCCATCCACTTCTTGAGAGCTCTTGTAGCGAATGAAGATGCTGCTGGTCCTCCTTTGGTTCGTCTATGATGTAACAAAATAAGTGGTTGTTTCTTGATGTCTAACTTCTTCTGAATCCCAGTCACCACGTTGCTCAGCTGCAATCAGGCAGTTAAAGTGCTCATGTTTAGACCAATGCATTGCCTAACTATGTATCTCACAAGATTCTAGGCCCTTGGCCGTTTGATCATGAGTGGCATGTAACATAGAAGTTGATAACTTGATGTACTAAAAGAGACTAGAGACATACATGCTATTATGTAGGAATGTTGCTAACAAATTCTGGTGTTATCATTACTATTGCCACAATGTAACCACTTTAAATCTTTCAAACAAACTGCACTCCCTTGAATACAATCATATAAAACTTACCTGGTAGAAATTGAAACCACCGCTGCCAGAGTTTGAGTTATAAAGACCCACATTAGCTCCATCCACAATAGCATCATACGGTCCATGACGATCAAGCCATGTCTGCACGAGAAGTCATATCCACCATCCAACATAAGGAAAAATTTCAAAAATTAAGGTATAGATAAACATAACCAAACTCCAACCCATTCACACATTGAAGTTACGGCCTGGAATACCGATATTATATGCTGCAGTTAAGTGAACTACCATGCTGCAAAAAATTCCACAATTAGAGTATCTAGGATGCAGATTTGAAACAATAAAAAATCAGAAACTCTTACTTGAAACTTCTTGAACTCGTTATTTTTGGCCTCACGCTTACACGCCAACTTTGACAAAGACTGCGCAAACATCTCTGTTTCTTGTGGATCAAGATCAATTGTGACCAGTTGCTCCCCACATTCTTGGCATACACCATGTCCATCGACAACACTGGATTTTACTTCCCAAGAGCCTTTCCCCAGCCACCCCAACCCATGCCACCCACCTCCACAGCTTTCAGTGGCCGACTTCACAGTCTCAAAACTTGGCAATGTTTCCCAATTTGACTTTCCAGCACTTGCAGCAGCACTACTTGTGAACCATTGCTCAATCACGTCCACAACGGATGGAGAAACATCCCTCACTGTTACCCGGAGTCGATGTAGGAGAGAGTAAAATTTGTCCTCAAGCCCTACATCTACACTAAGCTTTAACAATGCTTCCAGTTCACTTTCTTCAAGAGCAACACCGGCTTCCTTCATGTGTTCGTCAACTTCGAAGGCCTTATTGGCATTCTTCAATTTGCTATAGGTGTACAGAGCTGGAGCATACGACCTTAGCCTGCACCAATGAGGAAAGAATTAAAACCAGGAGCGCTTGCAGGGCACAAGCATACGATGAAAGCGCACTCAAACAAATTCACCTTGTGAATAGATTTCGGCAACAAAATCTTCCAATGATAAGGCACGTGAATAATTGAATTTCTAATACACTGCTAACCTCGCAAATGATACAAGAGGGTGTTCGGAAAGTCCCTATAGCAGCTCAGAAGTACCACACAATGTCAGCATTTCATACAACAAAAATGATAAACAGGTGGGGGTAATCTTGTCAATTCAGTAACAGGTGCACAACGCTTACCTAGGGGCCAATTTCGCCTCTGCCATCTGCTTAACCATCTCAAAGGCAAGATCTCCATCTTCCTTAGCTACAGCAAGTCGAGCAACAGCAGTAAAAGTGGCTTCGTTTGGGGGAACTCCTTGGGCTTTCATTGTTTCATAAACCTCAAACCCTCGGTTCATGTAAAAAATCCTCTCCGCCTCCGCCAATCCTTCCGACTCAGCAGCTGTGGCCAATTCTGCACCATTCTTGGATTTGTCATTGCCACCAAGATCATCTAGCGGACCACGAGCCTGATTCTGCTGATCAGTACCTGGTAGGCCATTTCTCAGTTCAATGTGTACTAGGATCAACGCTATCCTCAACGACTAGCAACAACTTTCTTCTCACCTTAACCCCTAAATGCCCAAATGGCCAAAAGTGACAGCTTCTACATCTACAGTGACTCACAAAAGTTGTGGGCCGCCCTAAAAATTGCTCTCATAAATTGAGAAATTAAAATTATGAAGTGAAATTTGGACATGTTGTAGTACATAAGGGAATCTACCTTCACGTGAAATTTCACTTAAAATAGACTATTTTTAGACCCATTATTATTTGAATGAAATTTCTATGGAAAAAAAAACTTTTTGTGAAAAGTCAAAATGTCTCATTTCTTTTTATAGGAAGAATGTACATCTTGACTTGAGTCACATGTTAAAGTTTCATGAATTTTGGAGTTTTTACTCATTGAGATCTTATTGATTGAAAAATGACCCCAAATTTTTGAAATTTTTATTTTTCACTCCATAAATTGCAAAAAAATAAAATAAAAATACACATAGTTATTTCACTTCATAATTTTAATTTCTCAATTTATGAGAGCAATTTTTAGGGCGGCCCACAACTTTTGTGAGTCACTGTATAGGAATTGAAATAAATCATTTGGAAAGCTTAAGGAAAGGTAACAAAATGTTCCAATAGAAAGGAGAAATCATACCCTACGCTCTTGAACCAGAAAAACATGTTTTTTAAATTACTACAATTGACAATTAGTTTCCAAAACGGACTTCCTGTTTTGAGGAGGTTACAGTTTCTACATGTGTACTTTCTCCCTTCAGTAGCTCAAGCATAAAATGGGGGCAAGTTTACACGCACTTGGAAAGTACATGCGTAGAAATGCTATCATCTGTTTTAAGCTTGGGCACGTAGAGGTTAAGAGTGTCTCCATGATAAACATAGACCAGCTCACTGTTTGCTACAGAAATAGTGATTACAGCACAAGAGGTAAAAAGTGGGCACTAATACTCACCTCGCCTCTCGTTGCCACTTTTCTGCGGCTTCAATGAGTTACTTGCAGCCGACGAGCACAGGTATAGTACAATGTTGTAGTTATATTGGTTGAAATTTCCCATTCCTTGCGCCTTAAATTTGTCATAAAGTTCCAAGGCCTGCTTGACATCAGCGTACTTAGAGCACATATCAAGCTGTCTGCGAAGCTCTTGTTCAGGTGCATACTGTTTCGGTACATACTGTTTCTTCCTCCCCCGGGACTGCTCACTCTCACCAGACAGAGACTGCCCACGACTGTTGCCATTCTCTGCTTTATTATCACAGCCAACCCCTCCTCCACTTCCACCCTGCACCCGCTCTTTGAGACATGCCAATCACAGTTGATAATATATCAATTGGAAAAAGAATCTGAAAACTAGTACCGGTATGCTCATTTATAGTAGCCCCTAAGACACCAAGAATTCATGGATTTAAAATGACCAGTTCAATGGATCATAGTATGAAAAGATAACTCAAATTTTATCAGTGAAGAACATTGCATGTGTTGGTCAATAATTAGACAAAAAGGATCGCCGTATGAGCTTCTCAAAACATGAGGGTAAAGGCTATACCAAATGGTTGTGCTTGACTCCTGGAATGGAAGGAACGGCTGCTAGAACTGGATGCTCTTTTAGGAGCAACGAACTTAGACCTAGAATTTTCAGAGCTCCACTTCACCTTGACCCTGGAGGAGTCCTCTTCCTTGAAATTCCTGGAACTGGTGTCCTTGTTCTCTGCCTTAACACCTCCTGAAGTCACTCACTCACACATAACTTTCTTTAGTACAGAATTCATACTCCAATGCCCGTACAGCCCTAAACCCTAAACCCTACAACTAAACCCTCGCGCTATGTGCCTCCGTTTCTTGCATAATGCAGCGAACTCTTGAACAACAAATTCGAATCCAGTACTGCACAAAACCTAGTCACTTAACTTAGGGCAAATCAAAATCCAAAGAGAAAGATTATCTTGTCAATCTCTTTCACGCATTCACAGTTACGGTAGCTGCTCGAATACATTGCAATGTAAAGAAATCTAAGCCTACATTGACAGAGTATCTCCATTACTAGCTGCTTCCATTTCATGAAGAGAAGAGCCTACCGGTGGACTTGGACCGCTTGGCAGTGCGTGGCTCAATGGCTGGAGCGGATGAATCCTTAGTCCAACTGCTGCCTACCACCCCGGGGTCGCTTCTGGAGTTTCGCACGCAGGCGAAAGCGCTGCGGTTCCTGCCGGTGGTTTCGAAGGTTCCAGAGAATGCGGGAATGCGCACAATTCTAGAACCGGCGAGGAGGCCCGGGTGGTTCCACGATGTTCGTGTACATGGCTGCAAAGCGCCCCGAAGGGCGGCGCATTTGCGAGCTGTGAGACAGATGATGGAGGGCGAGGGCAGAGGGGGCAGGAAGAGGGAGTGCAGCAGGCGGTAGCTGGGTACGGGGCCCATCCAAACAAACTCCATTCACCATAGCCAACAAGAATCGTGCAATTGCAAACACAACACACTCCACAACAACAAGACGGTGGCGCAGAAATGGAAGAACTGGGACAATGTGATATAACGGAAAAAAACAGACGAAGACGAAGCCGAAGAGGCGAACTACTTCAGATAAGATTTTTTTCCAGTGATGAAGTTGTGCCATTAGAGCATCTCCACCCCTGCACTCCAACTCTATATACACGCTACAATTTCACATACCGTAACACCATAGCAGGTTCGCCACCTGGCGAACGAATATTATTGTTTTTTTGAAAAAAATAAGATTTGCCTCTCAAAAACTGAATTTCTCAATTTTCGTTTTTTAGCAAAAAATCAGTAAAAATGACCTTAACCCCTCAAGGCCCAAGGGGTCATATTGTGTCCCCTGACTTGTTCATCAGGTCATTTTTTAAACTCATTTTGTTCAAAAACTACATAAGATATATGTAGAAAAAATACATTGCAATGTTAATACTGATGTGGGAAATTTTGAAGTACAAATCATATTCTCACTTAAGTTTGTTGTACAAGAGATAATTGCAGTCAAAGTTTAGTTTTTTCAAATAGTACAGAATCCCCTTGGGCCTTGAGGGGTTAAATAGCTTAGAAATAACAAAATATTTCGAAAACTAATTTATTCTATTTTCGTTTTTCTGCCTTGAGAATTTTTTTATTTTTACGTTTTTTATTTTTAGAATTATTTTTGGACGAACCTGCTATGGTACTACGGTAGCTAGTGTACCCAGAAGACTGAGTCGGAAAAAACAATAGGGGTTGTTACACATCCTCTGAGAATGAAATTTCTTTGAAGAATGAGAGAAAAGAGGAACCAATAGGACACATTCTCCATGAAGAAAGTGTGACACCCCTTTTGTGGTATGTGGAGAATGAGAATGAAGAATAGAGGTTGTTAGTTGGTCACACATCTTCCAAGCATGGGCCATTCTCCATTCTTCACCCATGGAGGAGAAGAATCGAATCCCCCAATCTTCAGAGAATGGGCCCTCCGCCATTCAAGGAGAGCGTGCCACATCCACATTCTCTGAAGATTGAGAATGGGGTGGAGGATGTGTGACAACCTCTAATATAAAAAAAAGATGCCCAAATTTTTAGGAATTTTTTTTCAGAGAAAATTTACTTTCCATGGGGAAAATAGAATCTTAGAGAATATCTACATTATATTTGACATCAATTCAGCAAAAATTAAGTATTCTGCAGGAGTTGTCGACCTTGCCTCTTTGTTGAGGTATGTTCTCCAAATAGTCAATGAAACAATAGGGGTTATTACACCTCTTTTGAGAAGACTGATTTTATGAAGATTAAGAACTTTGTAAAGAAACGTGAAGTCAATCGTGGCCATCATTATTCATGAAGAAAAGTGTGACTCCCCTTCTCACCGTCTGAAGAATGAGAATGGACACGGATTGTTAATCTTCTCTATGGCTTCTCAATGTTCACTCTTTCTTAATTTTCTCTATGGATTCTCAATCTCCACATTTTTTTAATCTTCACATCCATCTTCACCTCTGCTGGAGAAGAACAAAACTTCTCAATTTTCAAAGAATGGGTCCTTCACAATTCAAGGAGAAAGTGCGATGTACGCAATCTCTAAAGATTGAGAAAGGGAAAAAAGAGGTGTCACACCCCCAAATATAATTGTGACACATCGTCCCAAGTTTCTTTATATTTGTTGTAAATATTTGAACGTGTTTTAAAATTAAATATTTATTCTTGGAGTATGTGTAGATGATATATTGCATTAGGATAGAATATTATTTGAAAATTTTAGAATTTTCTCAACTTAATTAGCATTGTGTGAAATGGTGTGATTTGAACCATTTTAACCCCTAAAGGACCAAGGTTGGTTTTCCAAGTTTAATCAGCTCAATGTGGAACGAGTATTGATCTTTAATTTTTGAAATATTTTGCGGTGATTCTACTCTTTGTAACGAAGATGAGATGGTAATTTGCGTACGTAGGTGATGTATAGATCAAAAGATACACCATCAAAAGGTGAAAAACCAATTGCAGGCAGCTTTTTAAAAATTTCATAGAATAAACTTTGCATCTAAATTTTTGTACACGATGAGCTAACATCCCCATATTCACAACCGCCAAATTCATTTTACCAAATATGAGACTAAACTTTGCATTTTTGGGATTTTTTGAAAGTTTCAAACTTGAGCAGCGGACTGAAATTAAAAGAAGTGCAATCAACTTTGTAGCTTATAATCTTACTTTTGAGGAATCCTGAATGGTTGAAAAAATTTACATGCCAATAAATTCAAGTTGGATGAAATATCCTACGGTTGGATTGGTCAAAAAGGTTTTGGATCAAAATCTATTTGCCTTTTTATGAGAAGGGGTACTTTTAGGCAGCTTTGGAGTGTTTGAAGAGGGACATAATTGTAGTTTCAGGGGTTAAAGTGGATAGTATGAAAAGGGTGTTCAATAGGAAGTAGACTCTTAAGGAGTATAAATGAGTGCTTTTGCACCCCGTGTGTTTAGGTAGTGAACAAAAAATGTTTCTAATAGTATAAAATAGTTGATTTAGAAACTTAACATAATACATAAAGAAAATACCCAAAACATTTTATAATAGAAAATAGAATTTGTTAAGCATATTCTATATTATTTTGAATCTTTTGGAATATTCTTTCTGATGTTTTTTTATCTACTTACAAAACCATGTTGAATGCATATTTCATACACAACACATGCTCCGTTTTTATTAGCCTACCAAGCTCGCAAGAAAATTTATGGGAACTCGTCATAAATTGGTAAGACTGTTATTAAAAAGGGAATTTTGATATTCAAAATTTTCAACATAAAATTATTTTAACATTCTAAAGTTTTATTTTTTGGAAAATATGTACATGAATTTAGAAGTCGGTTCACTCATTTTGCATTGAATCATTGCTACATGATTTTCAAACTGATTTGGAAGTTAATTTTTAAAATCAAAATGCTCAAAGTGCACAAATGTGCACCGAAGTGTAGTTAATTTTCCAAGAGGAGTAACGGACTGTACCATACAAATGCCCACCTTCATTCAACAAAGTGATATCACATGAGATAGTGAAGAGGGATGGGACAATGGAATAAGGTCCATAATTGGTTTTCAGTGGGAAGACCTGGGTTCAATACCTGATGTCGATTACCATGAATTTTGGCATACTCAGCTTCAAATTGTCTGTAAATCTGACTCTCCCCTTTTATATCAATTTTTGCCAAAGTTGTTCAGGTACGACAATCTTGTTTGACATGGTAAGATACTAAAGCCATGGAGGCTATTTGGAATGGCTTTAAAAAATTTCATCTTGATTAGTTCTGTGACATACCTTCTTAGTTAGTGTACGGATGGAGATGTTCTTAAATCTAGATTTCTTTAATATCACAATTGGTGTGATCACAACTAGAAAAGGTGGCACTACCTAGGGACATGTTCAGGCAAAGTCACTGTGCATGCGTGGAATTGGACACTGCTTATTTAGGCATTTCCCTTGACAGTGCCACCTTTTCTACTAGTGGATGTAAGCCAAGAAGAAATTGTTGGATTGAAACAGAATTGGAGTAAGAGCGACTTAATCTAAAGGCGATAACTTGACACCCAGTGCCGGAATGAATGTAACATTAAAAATTTCAGAAAGGAATGTAATGCAAAGAGTGATAGTTAAGTGACTTTGTTGCTAGCTTACTGGTGATGATTGGGTCCAATGTACTGTACATTGCTTTCTACGAAGGGTAGCAATTTACACATAGACCATCTCAGAGAATCTAAGGTTAGCAATAACAAATACTAACAATAACTGGATACAAATTGTGATTGAATGTTGTAATGGCACGCAAGCGATGCTGTCACTGCACGGTGCACTATGGAATGAGCAACTTGTGATACACTAGGCTAGTATGTTATGCAAGAGACCAGGATATAGTCTCCATTTATCCCATATGGGTTGTAACACGCATTTACACTCCGCCTGTATAAATGCCAACACAATTTCTCGCATTCCACAAGCAGCCGGGTGCTCAGCACAGAGCGAACTATTCTTTCGCCTTTTACTAAAGAATACCGTGCGCTGGGTACACACACCGGCATACCCCTTTTTTTGGACTGCCCTTCACGGTGCCCATCAATGTGAAAAACCAAACAGTAGTGATGTTGGGCTGCACTTGAGAATCAACCAGGGCTTCTGGAACTTGAGTTACGTCTGCGTTCTCATTAATGTGGGTCAAAATCATAACTGGACGTGTTGTGATTAGAAAGGATTCCTGCTGCGATGGTAACGCCAATCCCATACCGGCAATGATCATTGCATGCCTCGATTACATTTCATGTTTGAATTCATGACTTGTAGGGAGACTTGAAGATCAGTCAGTGTCATTGTGTTTGATGGTCGATTTGTAGACGTGTGTCGGGATGCTTCCCCTATATTATTGGTTGCTCGTGATCATCTGTTTCATTGTATTTGAGTGTTGCCATGCTGCCCCATACCGTTTCGTGGCTCATGGGATGACCCAGCCATACAAGTAGCCCAGAGTGCGAAGGGCTTTTCACTTACCTGGGCGGGGTCGATCCATGATCCAGAAGGTGGATGGCCTAGAGTTGGCCTGCCCCATTGCACTACGGGCCGGGTGACTGTAGTATCTTCCTACGGGAGGCATACACGTCATAATTTGTGGCAGCAGGGGCTCGCGTTCGCGCGGCCCCTACCCAACCCAATACTAAAACCGGACTCGTCTTTGTGTGGGAATGTGTCCTGAGCAGATTTGTAAGCCTGACTGTACGTTTGGTGATGACGTACCATAAAGGCACAGAGTTTCTCCTAGTGGAAGGGCGAGAAATAGAGCCTGAGTGGGAAAGTCAATGGATAAGCGAAACCATAAAAATAAATATCTCAAACTTGTTGTTTCAGTTTGAACTAGGCTGTCTATAACTTGGATTTTGGATGCTATTTTCCTCCCAACAGTTCCCCACCTTAGTTTCAATAGAGGTGTTCAAGAGTGTGATGAGTTCAAGAGTGTGATGAGTTCAAGAGTGTGATGAGTTCAAGAGTGTGATGTGAGATTTCAGCTTTACTATCCATATCAGGTCCAACGCAATTCTGAAAGCGACAATCTTGTGCAAAAGTAGTACACAAGCCCCAGCCATGAGACTTGAGTTTCATTTCCAAATCGCATCATCCTCTTGCTAGACAGGAGTCACAAACTCTGACACCCGTTAAGGTAGATTTTCTTGAATTCCCTAAATCACAAGAAATAGGCCACCGAGGATTGAAGTGGCATCAAGTATACCACCACAAACACATGGTTTTGCAAAGACATGGATATTATCTTGTTTTCTAGCTACAAGCCCAAACCAAAAGCAAGCACTTTTAAACATGTGCACTGATTTTGGTTGACTTTAGAAAACTCGAGCAGAATTGAAGCACATTTCAAAACTAGATGTGCAATTTTTCATCAACCCTCAACTGCTTGTCTTACAAATAACAGAAACTTGGCTAATAAAACTCTAACTGCAGACTATTACAATTTGCATTCATGCATTGTGATCATTGAAACTTACCTCCCAAAGAAAAAATCAATATTGAGAGAGAGGATACTAAAAACGTGGAGAAATGGGTTGCATCTAAGTATAGGCCACAATACAAATTGGACAAGTCTGTCATTTGACCAGCATTTTAAACGAGGCACTTCTTGGACGTCATGGATCACAGCTTATAAATACTAAGGACTATTTGTCAAAGTTGGTGGTGGGGTGTGGTGTCAAAAAGAGTTGAACTTATGTAAGCTCATAACCCCATTTCACAATTACACCCTTTTAGACTCTTTTACACTGCTCCTTGTTATTTTCTCCGCACTTTATAAGTAATAGTTTACTTAATCATTCACAATGATAGAAAAGACAATTTTCATCCCATGTCGTATAATGTTAAAATGCATAAAGTGACGCAGATAGTATCCTCTGCCTTGCAGGTTATTAGATGTCAATTGGTTTCCGAGTATAAAATTGCAAAAAATACCCTCATGTACTCCATCACCTCAATTTATACGAGGAAATCTCACCCTACCTGCCGCTCCATTGTAATTAATGTTCCATGTACCAATTAGTTCAATTTTTTTGCAACTACCATGACATATTTAGCCACAATAAATCACTTGCACCATGTTTCGGGGTAATGTCGTAACGTCCTCTGTGTCCGGTGTCCTTCTGTGCTAAAAACTCTGCAGCATTCAACAAAATTCGCAGCCGAGTTTCAACACAGAAACAAACATTTGACTGCCAGAATCAGCCTTGGAAAACCCTCTGCCTAGCTAGAGACTGATACCAATCTGTCCACAAAAAAAAATGTAATCATGCTTAAAATGGAGTTAAAAGAGATTGTGGGTTTGGGAATCAAGAAAGCCATGTGTTTTTTTTAGGGTTAATGAGCTGCCGTCGACAGTGTTTCTCATTGAGGGCTCACCACAATGTGCTTACATATAATTGACAGCCCAGTAAAAATTCCATGAAGATAGAAAAAGAAAGTAATGCGCAGCCGGGGAATCGAACCCCGGTCAGTACCGTGGGAGGGTACTATGATACCACTACACCAGCTGCGCAACCGGTGCGCGAACGATCCGTCTATGTCCTCGGAATTTTACAAAACGTTTATCAACTATTTTGTGTTCCTAGGCAAGGCACTCGCACATGGAGGACTGCCTACACAAATGCCACAAACTTAACCTAATAAGAAAAATAAATTGAATATAAAATAAATTAAAATCAGATTTTTTTTTTAATCTCTCTTCCTTCAACTAATCACGACACCCACTAATAAAACTTTGGAAGGCTAGAAAGCATTGCAATAGCGTCCCAGTTGTTGGGGTATAATAAAGTAGGTAGCTGTGGAGACTTGAAGCTTCGAGACATGCCATGGTGCATACCAGTATAGAGACGCATCAACCGTATTTAAAGAAAATTTTGCACTCTTGAAAATTCTCGTGCTGAAAGTTATTGATTTAGTATCAAAAAGGAAACCACTTTTCATGAACCAATGAGAACGCAAGAACTTGTGGAGCACACCCTTAAAGAGCACATTCAATGAGCACTTTGTTGGCTCTGACCATAGGGAAGAGGCATTACGGGGACTAAATACCACTGTAGCAAATATGTTCCGTCCATGATTCCACTAAAATGCATTCTCGTTCTATTCCAGTCAGAGCTCCTCGTAGCATAGTTGCTTGTTCTTAACCAATCACACACGTACGGGCTTCAAACTCACATTTCTTACAAATTAATTCCAATCACTAGAAGGAAATGTGTCGTTTTTCACTTACTATAAATGAAAAAGAATTGAAACGGCGCTAGACACATGGGCTGTGTTAGTGCCGATGAGTAGTTTTGGTCATAAGAAGACAGAAACGTAAGTATAATATTCCGCCACTATTCATTGTTCCCACGAAATGAGGAATGAAAAACGACAGGTTTTTCTGATACTAGTGAATTGAAACTGTTTTTGGATGGGAAGAATGCATCATGTGAATTAGTGAATGCTCAAGTTGGCAACATTGTGGTTTTTCTGGCTATCCCTGGATTCTGTTCGAGACTGGAAGTCAACCAGTCAACCTTGCCTTTCCGCTATCCCACTTCCAGCGCACTCACTCACTTTGTGAGCCCAGTCGCACCCACTCATGTAAACCTGGTCACACAGAAGTCCCCGGGAGTCACAAGTCACAACTATGATCCACTGAACCTTTCAACCGAGAATGCATAATGATACACACAAGTGTCAGGACTCTACTTGTCCAAGAAAATTATTGTGTGCCAACATTGACCGTGCATACTTAGAGCATCTACACCCATGCACGCTAAAGTTGACTCGCTGAAATTATTCATCTACATTTGAAGAGCCCTTAAACTTGCACTCCCCCACCTTTGAACGCCCCTCATGTATGTCAAATAGTCAATGTAGAATGTCAGATATAGTCAACTAAACATGCTAGGATTGAGGGTCAACGGGCATTTTTGAAGGGTCCGTAGAACATCCCACTCCTACATGCTAGAGATGACTGGTTGAAATTATTCACTTACATTTGAAGAGCCCTTGCACTTACACTTTCCACTCTGGGAGGCCCCTCACATATCATAAGTGCACATCAAATAATCAATGGATCAATCACAAGTAGAATGTGGGGATATAGTCAACTAAATAATGATTTGAAGGGCCATTTCTTAACTCCCATCTAGTTCTGGAGTGCGAGAGACTCTGGGAGGGTTGCGGTGAACTCCCCTACCTTTGAACGCCCCTAAAGCACCAAAAGTGCTCATCAAATAGTCAATGTAGAATGTCAGATATAGTCAACTAAACTTAAATTTGAAGAGCCATTTCTTAACACGTTATGATTGGAGGTTAAGAAGCATATTTGAAGGGTCCTTAGCGTTTTTCATCTTGCGTGTGTAAGACTCTGGGAGGGCGTGGGTGCGGATGCTCTTACACCTGGAAGGCTCCTGTTGGAAAATCCAAATGCTATTGATGAATAGACAATAGTCAGAATGGTAATCAGTCCCAGGCAACTGTAGCTCAATACATGTTCCAGACAACCAGAAAAGTTTCACTAGATCATTGTCAAGACCGTGCCTTCACTTTTGTTGACAAAGTTTGCTTGAATTTGTGAGGAAGCTGTTCACAGAACACCCCTCCTCCTAGTTAAATGAAATCACGCAATTCCATAATGTCAAGTCCAGTTTTCACGGCAACTGTGTACTCTTCCATGCCTGAAAAATTGCAGAGAGGGGCCGTGAATTCTGTTGTTTCATTCTATTTATTGATCACATAAAATCCGTTAACTTTTCAAATGGAGAAATAGTGACAAGTGTTTAGATGCAAATGGAAAGTAATGTCATCGGTCCAAAGTGACCTTAACTCTTAAGTGACGGATCGACCATTTTTTGGTCGCAGCCGAAATAGCAATGATTGCCCATGGTCAGGAAATGACATTTTTCAAGTTTTGATATTTTGTCGAAATTGGGGTAGAGGCCGTGTTCTAGTGTTTTTTTGATACATTTCATTTGCAATATTGAGGTTCATTAAGGCATTTTTCAAAAACAAATACCTCAATATTGTCTTAGTGTTATAAAACTTACTATTTCGGAAAGCTGATGATGTTCTCTCATTTGAACATATCAAAGTGAACTTGCTAATGACTGCATAGTTTCACCGCACAATTCCAATAGAAATGTAAGGTATCGCTCAATCACCACACACCATGTAGCGAAAGGCTCCAAGTAAATTTCCATTAAAAATCATACACAATGTGTTTGATGTGCAATAAAAGTTATTGTACAAATCATTTTTGAGTGTGATTTTTTAAGGCAAATCCCAATTTGACTTACCACAATCTATCAAATTTGAGATGGTGTAAGTTTCTACATTCTTGTGGAGAAGGATTTGAGTATTGGATGTGCGGTCATTGGTTTGTTTACTATAAGTAGTGTTTTAAACACAAAAAACAATTATATTAAAACTTTGTACCGGCCAATACATGGGTAATGCTAGAAAACAACTATTTTTTGGAAGAGAAAGATTCCCCTCAATAACATGTTCTATCTGCAACTCTGCAGATGCAGACACATGGCTACACGCACTTCTAAAATGTAGTCATCACCACATTCACGCCATTAGAGTCAAAAGACACAACAAAGCAGTTTGGGGAACTAAGGAAATTAATCCTCTCATCACAAAAATCTAGATGTTACATCCTCATGAACGCAGGAACATTCAACAACAACCCCCAAGAAAACATAGTACCCCCATGGCTACTACGATGCACATGTGAACAACAAAGATGCCATTGCAACGTTAGATTCAAACCAGACATCCTCTGCGTAAAAGGACTCCCATACAAAAATGACCCACCATCACATCAATCAGACAACCTCACAATTCAATTTATTGAATTTACATATTGTAATGACAGATTCCCACAAACAACAATAGATATCAAAAATAAAAAATACCAACCACTTATTAACAACATTATTAATTTAGGATGGAAAGTTGACCCACTCATAGTCATCACGGCAAGAGCTAGAGGCACAACACATATCCCCTCGATGAAACTCCTTGAAACAAAATTTAAATTACCTGAAACTGCCATTAAACACACATTCAAAGAAATAAACACCATTGCTATACATCATGCCGGATCAATTATTCTACATAAAAGAAAAATAGAAAATAACCAACCACTACTAATGGATTACTAAATATAACAAAACTACCAAACAAAAGGAGGGTAATGGTGAAGACCACTACTTATTTCTTTTGTATTTTTTGTTTGATTAGCTCACAGTACACACTTGTCTCAGGTAGATGGGACGGGACCAGTTGGTTGGTACAAACTTTCCTGCCTATGAATAATTCACTAACAGCACCAAGTCATGTATATTACAATAAACGCTCAGACGGACTCCACGGGAATCGAACCCGGACCGTACAATTGTAACATAAACGCCCTTCTCCAACCAACTTTGGAACTATGACTTGGCGACCTTCAGCAAAACAAACACCAATTTATACCCGCGCTAATTCTAATCTAACATATTTTACTAGTGTTACTAGTATTTATCTCTGGTCACTAAAGTGTCTATTCTCGAAAGAGGTGAGTAGTCTTGTACCAATGGACCTTTGACCGGTGGACATTGGCTCATATGCTCATTGTCAAGACGAACAGACACTTTATTCACGCCGGCCTCGAAAGAGGACCGGTGTTCATATCTATCTATCTAGTGTTTTAAAAAATATAGAGAGTGTCATAAATTTGCATTCTAAAAACCCTAATTCCATTCAATTATAGAAATTCCGTTAAATAACAAGTAGTTAGTTTTAGATTCCTCAATGGTTGTGGAGGGTATCTACAAGACCAAAAAGGAAGTGGGTAGTTATAGGTATTCCACCTTCGTAGTAAGCATGCTCTTTATTTACAATGGTCTAAGGGCCTCTTTATACTAGAGATGAGAAGCCTTGAAGAAAGGAATTTCAGTCAATGGGAGGCCTAAAAACCGAGAAGACCAAAGAATGTCACTTTACACCCAAAATTTTCAGTCCAAGCGACAAAAAGAGGAGAAAATGATATGGACAACACTTTTGTCCTTCGTGGCAAGAAAAGTGGACATTTTTCAAGGCCCCCGGATTTTGTGTCAAGTCCACCTCAAGAGGTGGGTCTAACGCAAAATCCAACGGGCCGTTTGGCCAAAATTCTCACAACCAATCATTTTTTATTTTTTAAGAAATATATAAGAACTTTGTTTTTTTAAATTGGCACTTTATTTTGTGGCCCCTTCTCACTTTACACTATATCCAAAGGCCATTAAGTTCAAAGGTTGGCTTCTCAAGGATGAGCCATGGCCCTTGTGAGGTTTTTTCCATAGCTTCTCGCCTGTAGTGTAAAGAGTGCCTAAGGGCCAAGTTCCATGAGTGAAGTATTTCACTAAAAGTCAAGTTTTAGGAAGTTTGGGGGACCAAGTTCCACATTTCAAGTGAGCTTTTGAGGAAAAAAAAATGACGGAGAAGTTATTATGAAGTATGAAGGGTTCTCAAGTCCAAAATTACATGACAACTTCTCCTTGACCAATCAAATTTGTTCATGTTTCAACCTGACCAATCAAAATTTGTTCATGTTTCACCTTGACCAATCAAAATTTGTTCATGTTTTACCCTGACCAATCAAATTTGTTCATGTTTCACCCTGACCAATCAAAACGTCACTTCTGCAAGTCCATAAAATGTGGCTGCACAACTTCATGGCGACAAACCCAAGTTTCACGTTTCCGTCCGGTTGCCTTGTTCCATGGGCGAACTATGAAAGCCATGGTGTGAACTGACTGAGTTGGCAGTCTTTTGTTGCACACATGCACAAAAATCAAGGACAATTTCCCTGACCAAGTCTCCGTTTGGTCCAAATTCACATCCAAGTTCCCGCGTCCAGTTGAGCTGGCCAAAGTGAAAGAACCCCCACAAAGTCGAAAAGTGCAGCCCAAACTGTTCACAGTGCAGCCTCCGGAATTGCCACGTGCACTCCAGACCACCTAGCTGGCATCCTTGGTGGCTCCTGACTCAGGGGGATTCCATCGTTCACCTACCACGTGGCGCCTCGTTCGCTCTTTTTCCATGAGCTTGGCCACAGTCACGGCCAACTCACCATGCAACCTTGAGGATAACGTTAAACAGTGTTCATTAAACCCTAAACACCGAAATGGTGGCTCATTGCAGTCAAAATGATCAGTATTAAGGGCCTCTTTACACTAGAGACGAGAAGCCGCAAGGAGGGAAATTTCAGCCAATGAGAGGTTTAGAAATCGAGAAGACCAAAGAATGTCACTTTACACCTGAAATTTTCAATCCAAGGGACGGAAGGAGGAGAAATGACATGGACAACATTTCTTTTTTCGTGGCAACAAAAGTGCACATTTTTCAAAGCCTCCAAATTTTGCGTCACGCTCACATCAAGAGGTGGGTTTAATGTAAAATCCAGGAGGCCGTTTGGTTATTATGCTCACAACCAATCATTTTTTATTTTTTAAGAAAATTGTTTTAAAAAATTAGCACTTTATTTTGTGACCCCTTCTCACTTTACACTATACCCAATGGCCGTCGAGTTCAAAGGTTGGCTTCTCAAGAATGAGCCATGGCCCTTGTGAGGTTTTCTCCACGGCTTCTCGCCTCTAGTGTAAAAAGGGTCTAAGGCAGAAGTACCAAAACGCAATAATTTAAGCTAGTATTAAAGAAGAAGTACCTAAAAGAAATTACTTAAGTTACATAAACTATTATGGGCTACCCATTAATAGGAAGATAATTTTTTAATGTTGGAAGTTAGTTTTCACGAGGAATGCAAATTTTTTCTCAATAAATTTCCCAATATTGAAATTAGTACAATGTTTGAAAGTGGTAAGTACTTTGTGATCCACTTTTGATCAATAGGCTCCCCCATGTCCAACATATGTGGTACTAATTTCCACTCATGACAATATCCAAAACTGATCACTAAAATTCTAAAGGATTGCCAGTGCTTGAATACCATCAGTTGGTTGTTTCGTTGTGAATAATGCAATTATCAATTTATGTCAAATGATGGATGGTTGTGTTAGAAATATAATGATCGCTTTTGGACACTAATCAGTTTAACGTTCTTCTACCTTAGGGGATATCACACTTCTTCCAAAAAGCCAATTCCTGGCAGCCCGTGTCACGTGAGGGACCCACATAGCCTTTTAATTTATTTTTGTTATGTTTTTAGGCTAGTTTTAACACTTAAAAACTAACATGGTTTACCCCGTCCATGTCGTTTTTGATTGGGTGCCTTTGTATGAGTCACTCTTGCACTGAAATTAGTTTCGTTGTCGTATCAAAAATAAAGAAATAAAGAATGATTATTTAAATATTCAGAACCTAGAGAGATAATTGTGGAACCAATCCTTGCGGTCATTCTCTATGAAGAAGGTGTGACTCCCCTTAACGTTGTGTGAAGAATGATAATGACCACGACTTTTCAATATTCTTGTCCATTGTTCACTTCTAAAGCAGAAGAATGAAACTTTTCAATCTTCAAAGACTGAGTCCTCCACATTCATGAAAAAAATACCACACACGCATTCTTTGAAGATTGAGAATGGAAAGAAAAAGGTGTGACACCTCCTAATGTGTAGTGTTAAGAAAATTATGGCTACAAACACCCTACATTCCTACAATCCAATATTGGCTATCAAGATGAATTTTTATACATTCAAACTTAATTTTTAAAATGTAACTTACAAAGTTTAGTCTTCATCTCACTTTGAATTTTGGAAAATATGTAAAATTGAATCATTTATAGTATTTACAATTTCTTTCCATAATTTCAGAATGAATTGCCATTGCAATTATAGACTATGTCATTAGAGTGAGTTTAGTGTATTCATGTTTCCAATGTTCTTATGAATCTACATGTATTTAGTTGCTTCATTTTCAAAGGATTTCTCATTGATTTGGTAATGACACCTTGATGGAAATGGTCTTAGAATTGGTTTTGTGACTCACTAACTGAATGAATGGCTTTTTGGATGATAACCAAGTTTGAATTTCAGAAACAAACAACGATGGTTGATCTAGTCATTTTTTCTTAACATTTATTTTTCTTCTTTTCATAGAGAAGAAGGATTCCATGTGGAGATTAGTCTTTGTGAGGCCTTCCTCCACACTTGCATAAGTGTATGGCATTTGTCTTGTTGGAGTACTATATTGGATCTTACATATTTAAGAGTGCCTTTTGGGACCCACATAAGAAAGAAATCTTCATATGTTATGTGCAAATTGCATTATCGAAATGGGCTTTTTCCAGCTCCAATAGCCAAAACAAATTAAGTTCCTACATTATACTATACAATTGGGACAATATCTACTTAGACAATGCTACTTCTACTTTAATTGGCAAAAAATAAATGGTTCAAGGTGCTAGCTTCCTTTCAACTTTTGGTTAAACACTTAAGGTATGAAACGAGCCAAAAAAGAGTCAAAGATCTTGACTCTTGTTTTGGACTCTTTGTATTATTTGCAATGATGAAATTTCCAATTAGCTTATGTGGAGCTTAGAATAAAATAGTAGACCACATTACAAGAAATTTGAGCCCTCTAAAGGGCCTTGAGTTTAGTTATTTATTTATTTATTTATTATTTATTATTTATTTTAACTTGATATTTATTTTTATTCTTAATAGTAAATAATAAATAATAAAATTTAAATCATCAGAAATATTAAAAATTTAAACCTAACGTGGCATTAGTTTGACCACGCTAGACTAGATACCTATATTAGTTTTAATTTTTTTAATTTTTAAAAAAATTAAAAAATGTTTAAATCAATTTTTGAACATTTTTTTACACAATTTAATTTAATTTTTATTAATATTAATAATTTATTTTAAAAAACAATTTACGTAAAAAATTAATCCAATAAAAATTTAGATTCTTGCCTGAACATTGAAAAAGTCCCTTGAAAAAGTCCCTTAGAGGGTTCATTTCTCTTATAGTATTTGTTTCAATTTATAGATTACAACCGTAGTGCTTGGAAATTTTTGTTATGAGAGACTAGGAATGAGCATGATTCTTAAAAAATAAATATTAAATCACTTTGGCTGCACATAGGATCAATTTGAGATTCTTAGTTTTGAAGTTGAATTAAAATTTACTTGTACTTAACCCTAAATGACAGATGGGGTAAGGGAAAAAACTAGATGTATTATAAAATGTTACTTCTGCAACTTTGATGAAGTTTGGTTCAAAAGAGAAAATGAGAAGCATGATGTTTAGTAATTATCCGTACCATCAAAGTTCCAAAAATAGTTTTAGATATAGACTCATTTAATGAATTTAAAAGCATTTACCATTTAAAATTCACCAAAACTACAAATTTTATTTTTAGAATTTGAAATTTGATATGATTGGCTAAAACTAAACATTCTACTCTAAAATTATAAAAGATTTTTTTTCAAATGAGTGAACATCATTAGTTTCCCAAAATAGTAAGTTTTATAACACTAGGACAATATTGAAGTCTTTGTCTTTTAAAAAATCCTTAGTAAACCCCAATGTTACATATGAAATGTATCAAAAAGCACTAGAACATGATCTCGACCCCCAATTTAAACAAAAAATCATGACTTGAAAAATGTCATTTTTTGCCCATAGACGGTCATTGCTGTTTGGACTGCGACCACAAAATGGTTGCTCAGTCACTTAGGGGTTAAAAACATTCTTACACCATTTATCAAAGATCTAGGATAAACCATGAATGCCTCTTTTTGAGCTTGAGATCTTGTGTTCTCTTCTTGTAAATTGACCACTTATTGCTTAAGTGACTATTGGTTCAAAAGCCTCTTAAGTGGTTTACAAATTATTTACTCTATAGCACGCTATTTTTAAACATAGATGACACTAAACGAATCAAATCCTCGGGGAGGTCACTCTTTGTATCTCTTGAGTATTACCTGAGAAAAAGCGTATTTAAAAGTACCCTAAAAATAAAAGCAATTATCACTAATTTAACAATATTCTAAGAATATTCTTCTTTTAGTTCTTGTAATCAATTTTGAGCACCCTATATTAATGTAATTCATTTATAAAAGCCATCTTCCACAATTTATTTGAACCCTATTTTTTTTCCCTTTGCACGTTGTTACATAATATTTGAAAGTGACCTCTCCTAGATCAAATCTTGCTTGCTATATTTGCCCCTACATTACTCTCTTGTGTAATTTTACTCCATTGGAACAAGCGGCTAGTTGAGTAGTCTCTACCGGCTTAGTATTTTCTCCACATTTAATTCCAATAGCCCTTTGTCTAGTGGGCACTGGGTCATTAACATTACGAACGGACACTTTATTCACCCTGGCCTCAAAAGAGGACGGAAGTTTCTACCTATATATCTATCTCTTTTCTGTATTTACTATCAAGGTAGAAGCACCAAAAATTGTCAGTAACCAATTGTGGTCACCTATAAAAGCACATGTTTCATTTTCAAGAGTTCCCAATTTAATTATCACAAGCATTAATTATGAATACCAAGTTAGCAATCTGATTGAACTAGAAATGGAAGACAGTTCTTGATATGCTTACTAACATCAATTATAGTGGTCTATGCATATTAAGTTTGAAACTTTATAACAAAATCATACATTGTGAAAAAAATTAATTAAAAATTGAACTTGGTTATGGAACCCAAAGTTTTATGTGCTGCAATTTCCTATCATTGAAAATGAGCGCTCCATGTAGGTGGAAATGCTTAAATTGACAACAATTGTACCCCTTACTTTGTCGCTTGTTTTTACTGTCGAGCCATGTAATCCCTGA
This sequence comes from Pohlia nutans, assembly GCA_022496805.1. Taxonomy (NCBI): domain Eukaryota; kingdom Viridiplantae; phylum Streptophyta; class Bryopsida; order Bryales; family Mniaceae; genus Pohlia; species Pohlia nutans. Next base: position 10,410,262 of record CM040086.1, read on the forward strand.
AAACAAAGTGTAGTCTTTTCCCTGACCTCTGGTAGGGGCGCAGAGAGAAAAAAATTGTAACGGATTGCAAAGTTTTATGTGCTGCAATTTTTTATCGTTGAAAATGAGCGCTCCATGTAAGTTGAAATGCTTAACCCCTAAACGTACCAACCTTTTGAATAGAAGTAGATCCTAGCCTCAAAAGTAGATATTAGAATGGCTCAGATGTGCATGAGGTGCACATGAGAGGACCATTGCAAGGCTAAAGTCTACCCAACAAACTTGACATACTTGTAATTGGAGGCCTCTCCAATATTATCAACACGTCCCCATCATGAGAGATTTATTATAATTGGTAGAGAAGTTAATAGGCTTAGAAAGACGACTTGAATGAAAGTCATCCGATATTGTACGAGAAAGTCACAAAGCTTTGAATCTAGAGGCTGGAACGTTTAGGGGTTAAACTGACGGCAACTGTAACCCCTTACCATGTGGTTTGTTTTTACTGTCCAGCCGTGTAATCCCTGACAACAAAGTGTGGTCTCTCCCCTGGTGCGGGCAGAGAGAATAAAATTTTGCAATGGGTTGGAAAGGAAGTGAGAAAGGAAAACCTCGGTTACCAGAATATTTTTTGAGATCCTTTCCAAGCAGAGGCCCCAAAAATATGCATGAAAAAGGCACTCAAAGACGATACTGCATGTAGAGGGTAGTGACAACCAACTCCCTGGTGTACAGTGTTGGCTACCCCTACTAACTACAACACAGTCAGAAGTAGTGAGTGATTGTGGAAGGCTCCATCTGCGTGGACTCAGGTGGTGCGGTCATTGCGGTGTGCAGATAATGGCTGATGAATAAGCTTCGGTGGTATCCGAGTGGCTTCCAAGTCCTGTTTTCTTGATACAATCCATGCAATTGCAATCTGTCTGCTGGACAGATGGCAGCCAGTCTTGAGTGCGCTTACTGTGAAGTGGCTGCTGGTACCATTCATTGGGATTTGAACCCCCCCCCCCCCTTTCCCTTTTTTTTTCCTTGTCCGTCATGCACAGACTAAGTTAAGGTAGGAAAACCAAAAACGGTGAAAATAAATTTGACTAGAAGGAATGGAGTTAGAAATTATGTGAAATTTTTTTGAGATGAAGAAGAAGAAATGATGAAGAATGCAAGTTGTTTCGTATTTTTATTCCCCGTAAATAATTATCTACAATTTCTCAAAGTGGGTAGTTTGTCAAACCCCCTTCTTGTATACTAGACTCTTCCTTTTCTACACATGAAAGCACCAAAAACGGTTAACTAATATCACAGAAAACCGCACACAAGATTCCAAAAAAATTAGTAATTTTTAGTAAATTTTTGGAATCCTCGTCATGCAAAAGTTCTCCATTTTTGGTCTTCCACCTCCCTGCTTTTAAAAAACTCTAGTGCACGCCTTGAGGGCATTAACCGTTTTTGGTTTTCCTACCTTAATCAAAAGACTATCTTGCTGCTTGTGTGAAGCAACTTGCTGTTGTACTGTATTCTACAGTGCCTTGTTGGAGTATCATCTCCACCTGTGGCTCGCCCAACAGGCACTGGGAAAATCTTTGGCCAAGCTCTTGGTGGGGGTTCTTCACCCACCGTGCAAGGTCATTGGTTGAAATGAAGTAGAGGGCTCCAAAACCAACTGGGTTCTAATTCCAACAGAATCTAGGTACAATAATCATCCTAAAAACTAAATTTGGGTAATTAATAGATAGCTTATCATTGTGGTCAACATCCAATAAGAGCTCTATGATGTGCCCAAATTTGTGTTGTAAAATAAATGCATGGTTTACACTCTGTTGGAATTAGAATCCTGTTGGTTTTGGAGCCCTCTACTTTAGCTATAAACCTGCAAGGTCATTCATTGCTCGAACTTCTTGAAACACTAGTAGGAGATGTGTCGGTTTTCACTTACTATAGATGAAAAAGGAATGAAACTGCGCCAAGCACGTGGGTTGTGTTAGTGCTGGTGAGTGGTTTTGTTCACAAGAAAACAAAGATATAAATATAATATTTAGCCGCTATTTACTGTTCCCACAAAGTGGGGAATGAAAAACGACAAGTCTGCTACTAGTGAAATAGTTTGAACACCTCCCCATCAATTGATGTTGATGAGAAAAAACGTTAAAAAATAATGAAATTGACTCCTACATTAAACATTATAATCTTTCAATTTTACAAGTAATTGTGTTTTCTACAAAAGTGATTGTTTCACACTAACAACACCATCATTGATTGTAGCACAATGTCTTGTCACCAACATTCAAACTATTTTGTAGTGAAAATTGAGACCACAATGTGATAAAATTACGGAGATTTCAATGTAAAAAAAAGGAATAAAAATTAAGTTTTTCTCTACTTGAATACGCTAAGTAATGACCATAATTGAAAATTCAGTGCTTCTGTTATTTTTTGACAAAACTTAGAGATGTTCCTCCAAAGAGTATGCGTAAAGTGTAAGAGCATCTCCAATGGTAGCTCGCTAAACTTGAATGACCTTTCATAAATATTCCAAAATATAGAGAGCCTAAAATAAAAATCCCCCACCTAAGACACTTCAAGCATAGCCATAATTAATTAAAGAACTACTCATGAGCCACCACATGCAAAGTGCTTGAACAAATAGAGTTAATCGAAAAGAGTGTCTCGAAGTGAAACCTCTTGTTGAACTCACATTAAACTCGTTTTGAATTTAGTTTTTTTTGCAAAACTAGTTTTTGGTGAGTCAAAGAATAATTCAAAGCAACGCCTTCCACCATCGTGGGGTATGGAACTCATGACCTCTCCAATGCAAAGAGAGAGTTTCTACAAGTTCTCCCCAAACCTAAGGGACTATTTGTGAAGGGATAAAGGGACTATTTGTGAAGGGATAAAGGGACTATTCGTGTCAGAATCTGTTATTATTGAAACGGAAACTCACCTTACAAGTTGAAAATCACAGGGTTTGTATATAGATAATTTTAATGCCTTGTGCATAATAGGAAATGCACCTAAATAGAAGGGACTCACTATATCAGAAATGTTGACCTCATTTTTGAAAGGGCCCTCCTTCCTTTTTCATCTTTATTTGGTGAGCCATCCATGCCTGGAGTGTCCCATTGGAGATGCTCCAGCGTGTATAAAGAACTACCGTAGTTAGCAATTAGTACCGTAATCAAATATGACAGCTGACTGACTGAAATGGTCTCGTATCAGGGGGTTAAGCAACTGATTGTTTTCACCAGGAGTGTGTAAACCAATTATTGAGCGCAGTCACAATAAGTGGCTGCCCGTGGCACAAAAGTATTGGGCAAGAGCCAAGAGGCACACGCTAAGTTACATGAATGGCGGCAGACCAGCCAGAATGCGCACTACAGTCAGTCCCACACGATGGAATCCGGGCAGCCCGCCAGCCCTGCCCCGAATGAATGCCTCGAGAATCTATACCCCGTCTGCCATGCCTGCAGACTGGCACGCGTCGCCCCGCCAAGCGCCACATGGCCCTCTCGCAACGTCGCCGTCTCCGCTACCTCGTCCCTGCCCCTCCCTCTCCGCTACCTTAAGTTAATTTTCATTCTCCCCCACCGCTATTCCTCAAATGTGTCAGATTCCTCCCTTGCTAATCCCTCGCATTGATTTCCCGTACCTCCATTGCCTCCAAACAGCGCTCGAATCGGTTCAGAATCGACGTACTCCGAATGCGATCCGTCATCCTGGGTTTAATTCAGAGCATTCATTCTAGACGGAGTGGCCCAATTGAATTGAAATGCAGCGGTTGAATCTCTAGGGGTACTACGTTACTTCCCCATTGCAAGTTGAACCATTCGTGTTTAGTGCGTCTGAGAATTCCTGGTTTGAATCTAGTGATCAATTGATCGGTCGCATTGGGTGCACAGGGAAATGCGATGATCAGATGAATTCGGACTGTGATGTACTTTCGCGCATTTGTACAGTGTCTGTTCGGTTGCGTATCTAGGCGCGTTGTGCCGCACCTTTGTGAACATCCTGAGGTTAGCAATTCCGACGTCCACGATCCAGCGGCGGTGAATAACTGAGAATAGAACTCCGGACGGACCTTGTTTGATTTTGTTCACGTGTGAGGGATGGACTATAATTGTTCGAGCGATGGGATGTTGTTGTTGCCGCGAGAGGGTCCGAGTTGGCTGCCCCAATTGCTGCGAACAGAGTTTTTCGGGCATTGCAAGAGGCACACGACGGGGAAGCACGAGAAGAACCAGTTCTGCCTGTCGTGCTGCTCGGGGCCCTACTGCCCGGAAGGATTGAGCCAGTGGCATTCGGGCCACGCGTCCGTGCAGGTGCGCAAAGCCTCGCACCGCGACGTGGTGCGCATTGTGGACATCCAGAAGTACCTGGACATCTCCCACATTCAGGCGTACACCATCAACAGCGCCAAGATTGTGTTCCTGCAGAGCCGCCCGCAGCCCAAGCTGTGTAAGGGCGCGCCCAAGTACTGCGACACGTGCCACCGCAGCTTGGCGGACCAGGTGATTCTCAAGCTTTTTTTGTGGCTATTTGAAAAATGGGCTCGCTATGTTGCTATAAGAAAACTAACTTGGGTAAAGAAGTTTTAATTCGCCGAAAAATGCCGTCTATTTTTCAAGTTTCAATTTTCAAATCGCTAATGGGACTCTCTTGAACGCTGCAGGTGAAGTTCTGCTCCATCAACTGCAAATTGGTGGCTATCCACGACGGCGCCGACATGGATCCCGAGCTCACGCTGTCGCCGTCCACGGACTCGTGGACGCGCAGCAGCAACGGCGGCGGCCACAGCCATCTCGCGCCGTCGGTGAGCGACGGCGGCGACTCCGCGGGCGCGTTCTCCCCGTCGACGCCGCAGAAGCACCACCGTCGAGGAGGGAGCCCGTCAACGTCGCCGTCGCCGTCGCTGCGCGTGGAGATTCCGGCGTGCAAGCGACGGAAACCGTCGGAGGACGGGATGTCGCCCATGTCCGTGCTGGGATCCGGCCTGGCGTTCGCCCACGACTGGCTCGACCAATTCCACAATGGCCCCGCCACGCCGGAGAGTCACGGGGAGTCCATGAGCCCCAGAATGCACCCGCGCAAGCAATTCCACCCTGCCAGGGCGCCCTTCTTCTGATAATACCCGGGTTGATATCTGGGTGGAGTGTGGACCTCTGATACCCGGGTTGATTCCACCACCAGCAATCTCTTGAGTGTGTATACTTCCATGTTACGCGCCCAACTAATGGTTTTGCACTCTGGGTCCATGAACTGAAGCAGCAGTCAACCTCCGTTTTCTCTCCCAGGGTTTCAACAGACACCGTACAAGGTTAGCATTCAGAACCATGAGATTAATAACATGGATATGTCACGTTGAATGTGTTATGGATAATCAAGATAACATGAAAATCTTGTTTGTTTTACTACTGTTTGAAATGAGTTGTGCAATGGAATTTGAGGGTGGTCTCCTAGTTTGCTAACATAGGGGTTTTTTGTTTTTGTTTTTGCAGATGATGACTGAAGAGAATTGCAAAGCTGGAGAGGATGGTTGGAGTGACTGCCAAGTGGAGGAGGTGGAACCTAATTGGCTGCAACCATGGTCTGTATTTGTATGAAATTAATAAGGGCATCTGCTATTTATGACAGAGGTTGCTGGCTGGTGGCTGATGAAGATTTACGTTAATGTACACTAACATAGAGGCGATAGAAAGCTTGAAATTTTGACACTCCGTTCGTTGTATGTATATCATTGGATTGTATCATATTACAAGTGTTGCTGAGCATCTCTCTTGGCTCAGAAGCTTTGTACAATGCTGTATATAAACTGTGAGAAATAAAACAACCAACTCTACTATGAGTCATGACGTCACACTGTTACCCATAAATTGAAATGTTGTGAGCTATATATATATTGAAATGTTGTGTGATGTAACTGTGCTGAATCTGCACTCTTGTATGACATGATGGGTGAATGTTTTACTGAGGCTGGAAGATGCATCCTTGCTTGCATCCAGGATATAATATCCTTCTTTCTTTGAGAGTCTACCTTCCTTTGAAAATGAACTCTGGTTTTACGTTCAGTATTCAAGAGTATAATTTGTGTCAAACCCTGAAAGATGCCTGGTCAAGACTTTTCGTGTTGAAGTGAAATGCCTCATTATGAGTAACAATCTTGAACAAAAAAACTAGGATATCCATATCCATTTTCAGCCAGCTTAAGAATATTCTTCCAATTTGTGAGTCACCACCTTAGGTGTCATTACAATATTCATCAATAGCTGTACTCTTTACTCGATTTAACATATGGTATACTATTTTAGGGTCCTATGCAATGATAGGAGTATCATTGCGCTATCATGGGTTACCGATGATGAAATGATAATTGTTTTTGGTCGAATGGAATCTGACATAGGAAAACCAAAAACGGTTAACCCTTTAACGTCCCGATTCAACACTGTTTTCAAAGATTTGTTATAAAATGGTTGATGAAAAACGAAAATGGAGTTGATGTACAAAACAAAGTTGTAAATGTCAATGTGTAGATAACATCCGGTTGGATTCATCATATTTATTATTAATATTTTTAAAGTAATTTTGCAAGGTTTTCTCTTGAAATTCAATTAAAAATCCAAAATTAACACAAAAAAATTTAAAAATATTGTAATGAAATTAGAATGGCATGCACTACGAGATGGTATGGTTTCCATTATTTGATTCTACTTACTATGGAAAATCATATTTAAGGTCTTTCTTTTTGAACTAAGATTGAAACTTGACATTAATCACTTTTGTAAATATTCAAAAATTCACATTATCTTATTTTGAAGATCTATACCGTACAAGTGGTATTCAACTAGCACAAGAATGAAAAAAAAAAAATTGGATGAAGAACATCCGGTACCTACGGAAATCGAGCTGCTGAAATTCATCCGGCGTCTAGAATCTGGACGCCGGCACGCTAAAGGGTTAATGCCCTCAAGGCGTGCACTAGAGTTTTTTAAAAGCAGGGAGGTGGTAGACCGAAAATGGAGAATTTTTGCATAACGAGGATTACTAAAAATTTACTAAAAATTACTAATTATTTTGGAATCTTGTGTGCGGTTTTCTGTGATATTAGTTAACCGTTTTAGGTGCTTTCATGTGTAGAAAAGGAAGAGTCTAGTATACAAGAAGGGGGTTTGACAAACTTCCCACTTTGAGAAATTGTAGATAATTATTTACGCGGAATAAAAATACGAAACAACTTGCATTCTTCATCATCTCTTCTTCTTCATCTCAAAAAAATTTCACATAATTTCTAACTCCATTCCTTCTGGTCAAATCACCTTATTTTCACCGTTTTTGGTTTTCCTACCTTATTGGAATTTGATTTAGAGATAAAGTAAATCACGATTCAACACTGTTTTCAAAAATTTACTCCCTTTGTCCCATAATGACTTGCACGTAGGTTCTCTGAAATGTACCTCTTGAGGTAGATTTCAGAGAACCTACGTGCAAGTCATTATGGGACAGAGGGAGTATTATAAATTGTTTGATGAAAAAATAAAATGGAGTTGGTGTATAAAGCTGAGCTGTAAATGTCAATATGAAGATCACATGTATACAGTTGAATTCATCATATTTTCTTATTAATACTTTTAAATTAATTTTGCAAGGTTTTCTCTTGAAATTCAATTAGAAACCTCAAATTAACACACAAAAAAAATTGTTATTTTTTAATGAAATCAGAATAACATGCACTACAAGATGATATGGTTTCCATTATTTGAACATCCTGTAAAAGGTCTCACTTTTTGAATTAACCCTTTAGCGCGCCGGCGCCTAGAATCTGGATGCCGGATGAATTTGAGCAGCTCAATTTCTATAGGTACCGGATGTTTTTCATCCATTTTTTTTTTTCATTCTTGTGCTAGTTGAATACCATTTGTACGGTATAGATCTTCCAAATAAGATAATGTGAATTTTTGAAAAATTACAAAAGTGATTAATGTCAAGTTTCAATCTTAGTTAAAAAAGAAAGACCTTAAATATGATTTTCCATAGTAAGTAGAATCAAATAATGGAAACCATACCATCTCGTAGTGCATGCCATTCTAATTTCATTACAATATTTTAAAATTGTATTGTGTTAATTTTGGATTTTTATTTGAATTTCAAGAGAAACCTTGCAAAATTACTTTTAAAATATTAATAATGAATATGATGAATCCAACCGTACGGATGTTATCTACACATTGACATTTACAACTTTGTTTTGTACATCAACTCTATTTTCGTTTTTCATCAACCATTTTATATCAAATCTTTGAAAACAGTGTTGAATCGGGACGTTAAAGGGTTAATAATGAAACTTAACGTAAACCAATTATGTTGTTTTTCAAAAACTCACAATATCTTATTTTGAAGATCCAAATGATAGTTAAGAACCAAGAGAAATTTGGATGGATGAAAAATTGTACAAGATGTAGTGTTGAGAAAGGTCCTCAAGGTTGGAAGTTCAATTTTGAAACCTTTGATTTTGACAATCAAACTTTTTTTTTTTGGCATTTTAAATTTAACCCCTAAACGTCCTCACCTATGTCCAATTTGGGCAGTTTTGCAAAGATGCATTATAAAATGCAACTAGCATGTATATTTTAAACTTGATGTATGAATAAAAGTTATACATTTTGAAATTTAGATTCAATCTATACGGTTAGATCTTTGATTGCTATCACTGATATTTTTTCTATAAATTTTGAAACATTAAATAAAAAATTATTTTGAAATTCGATTACGAATAAGATATTGACAGTACAGGGATGAAATTTGTTGTGATGGCTTATAATATAGTACTCTAGGTGTAGTGATTTTCGGAGATTTTTTGGATGCTTGATTTTATGAGTTTATTTTTTCAATAACACTTTTAGACTAAAATCTTCAAGATTTTGGATGAAACACTGCAACACGAAATGAGGCATAATTTTTTCAGAAATTGTTTCCTTTTCGATCGGATCACACATACATGAAACTAACTTCCCAAAAAAAATTCAGTAAAAAAATCACACCACAAAAAGTGCATGACGGATGAGAAACTGCGAATGAAATTTGTACGTCAAGCAAAATATGCATGGTTGGGCAGTTAGGGGTTAATAAATGTTGAATGCCGTATAAGATTGTGGTAGTGTACATATTGATGAATATTGTTTATTGAGTTTTGGATCTTGTATTGGTTATTTGTTGCTTGGAATGACTATTCATAGATTGATTTATTTTTGGTGGTCCTAAGGTATTGTACACAATGTAATAAAAAGAATTCATTTATCCTAGGTTACAATATTTTATACTACTGATAAATAGAATAAAAAGTGTAGTAGTAGATTTATTATTTATAAAATCCACCCTTACTTTGTCAATAAAACAAGGTCAACACGTCCATGTGACTGATGGGTTCAACATTTAAAAGCATGAAATCTTAGAAACTTAAGGAGTATTTTCTCTCTAATAATACTCCCTCTGTCCCATACTATCTGGCACGTAGGTTCTCCCAAATCTACCTCAAGAGGTAGATTTGAGAGAACCTACGTGCCAGATATTATGGGACAGAGGGAGTATTATGCATAGAAGAGGAAATGACGGGGGATTAGGAGGCAATATTTACATGTGCTATAAAATGTTAATTCTGCAACTTTGATGAAGTTTGGTTCAAAAGAGAAGATGAGAAGCATGATATTTAGTAATTTTTTGTATGGTCAAATTTTCAAAAAATGTTTTAAACATCCATTTACTGAATTTAGAAGCAATTATTGTTGAATACTCAGCAAAATTATAATTTTTATTAATACAATTTGAAATTTGGTATGATTGGTTGAAACTAGACATTCTATTTTAAAATATTCTTGAGTATATTCAACATAATTTTGGATGTCGGTGCTTTTAATGATAGTAATCTCAAGTTTTAGTTCCATTCGTATAAAATATTAAAGTTATAATTAGTGGGTCTATGTGCCTTGTGGATTGATGATGACCTTAGAACATGTCACTTGTGCAAGCAAGGCAAAACTGAGCCTTATAGAGTGTGATTCATGATATTTTTCATTTTAGATAAAACACCACCTATGTGTCACAAGGAGATACGACTACCTTTTCACTTTCAAAATTCACCCAAAATTACATTTTTTCTGAAAATTATAATCTTTTCTCATTTTATTTCATGAATCTCTATGAAAGAGCCTTGAGTGTTTCTGCAGTGATAATCAAGCTATCACTTGTAATATAAAAAAATAAAAAAATAAAAGAAAAAAGAAAAAAAAAGAAAAAAAAGAAAAGAAAGAAAGAAGAAGAGCTTGAGCAAGTCACCTGCGCACAATTGATAGTACCTTATCCATTTCCTACATAGAAATGATTTTTTTTGAAACAAAGCTTACCACGTGTCATATATCTATTCGTTGGACCTTGTGGGACGATGACGTGGCGCAGATGACATTCCAGGGCTCTGTCGGTGTTTTGCTTCTTCCCGGCAACAATTCTACCACCCTAAACCTCGTTGCGCAATTCTCGCTATTTCAATTCACAATTGAATTTCTCTACGCAATTGAAGCTGCGTTGGTAGTACTCCTCAAGAGAATTCTTCGGCCGATTCAAGTTCATCAGCCTGCGCCAATTCTCCTCAACAACTGACAGTAGTAGTCTCGCACACTTCGTTTGGGTTTTGAGAATGTTGTTGAGCTTGTAAGGGATTCCTTATTAGGGTTTCAATGGCCTGTGGATTACGCTATTCTTCCTCACCGTTGCATTTGAGTGCGGCGGGAAATTACAATACCTCATGGAAGGGACTCAATCCGTTAACCTCGACTTCGTTACCATCTTCTCCGGTAAGTCACCCTGCTCAATTTTCTAATTTCGGTTAGGGTTACCGGAAAAGCGGATTAATATCAGTTACCGATTTGTTAATCAGTAATCTTTTTTCAATCTTTGTATGTGTACTTACAGCTTAAGAATTGAGTCTTCAAAGACAGAACCGCAATTTGAAAACGGTGACATGGATCTGGTATGAAGATGATTGATTTTGTGTGCTTTGAAGCAGCCTTTTTCAGTGATCGAGATTGTGTGCAAAAAGAGAGAGCGGGGCGAGTGGGGCGAGCGGGAATCCTTTGCGCCGTATTACGTGACGGTGGTCACTCCTCCACCTCGGAATCTAGGCATTCACAGTTTGCCTCCAGTAAGGACCACATTGTTTGAAGTGATAATTCCTCGGGATAAAAAATGTTTAATTCTACAAACAAATAGGATCATGTAGGAACCAACCTGTGTTGTTGTTGTTGTGTTGGCAGAATACGCAATGTGGAGAGACGGTGGAGGTCAAAGGGGAACCGTACGTTGTCTCCGGTGTCACGTATCGTTACCAATTGAGGAGAGGCAAATATGAGCCAAGTGAGAAGCGCCTGGATGTGCAGTCCCTGGGTCGATACTTTGTGAACCTCTACTTTGACAACCTGCTGGACACTTCATAATTATTCACTTGTTGGGGATCAGTAGCGTTATTGTTGTTCCTTTTTGGTGGTACTTTTTCAGGTGCAGAAACTTCTCCAAAATGGCCTAAGCGATAGACCTAATGGTAACATTATTAGGGTTTCTTTGAGAGTGTACTGTACAATCTATTCCTTGGAGTTCTATGTCTGATGCTGAATAATGTGGATAGAAAGAAAGGCTTCATGTTCTGAATCATATACTACTACTGACATGTTCACAGGGTACGACTGAGTTTAAGGCTTTTGTGTTATTTTGGACGTGGTTTTTTTAAAATCTAATGTATGGATCCACGAAAATGTGTACCTAACAAAACGATCGCAGTTGTGACGACAGACGAGAAGATAACCGGTGGGACGAAACGCACAATTCCACCAATCTTTGGTATCTTTTCAGTAACTTGCCTGGTTCCATCCACCAGCAGAGGGATTAGGAAGGAGAAGAGGAGTATATTGGTTGAGATTCGGGTTGTTTCCTTTTTGGTGAAACCTAGTAAGAAATCTGCAAACTCATCTCGGTCCAGCTTGCCGTCATGATCCTTGTCAAATTCCTGAATTATTTTTACCATGCCATGCCGTTACGTTAGAAAGCTTGCAAATGTGCACGCCAGTATCATTACAAATGCTATTATTGTCTGACACCCTAATAAATGGCATTTCCTAGAGTAAATCTAATATACCTTGAACATGCTCTCTACTTCTTTCTTAGTTGGAGGCTCATTCCAGGGACCCGGCAGTCTCTTGTTCAACTCACTGCCAAAGTGTTGGACAAGCACATGTTATCGTATCACAATGCCTTGCGGTACAAGTCAAGTGATTGGTTCTATGCAATCAGAGTGTTGCATTGGATTTGTGGAGATGATGATTCTATTGCTAATTGTTTTCTTCGATAGTCAGGGATGACGCTACCAAAGTATAGCATCAAAACTGTGGAACGTACTGTACTGTGACAGGCGAGAGGAAAGATGATTCTCACTCACTTGTATACAAGCAAAATGGCACAATAGAGATCTTGAAACCCTATTCTGCCTTCGTCAGTTGCGGAAACGACCTTCTCCCAAATTCCATTGACAGCTACTTTCACTTGCGCATTGTATTGTGCTTTTGCTGTTTCACCTACAACAAACCCCCCATCACATCATAAATATATCAGTAAAGATGCCCGAGATCTTTGAGTATGACATAGAGCATTCATTTTGTTGAAGATCAATACCGGTAGTCTAAGGTATGCGCTCCCTCATCTCAATGAATGGGGATGTGGCTTCCTCACAGTCCTCCAGTTAGTACTTTCAACAAACTCACTGAAACCCAATTTTAGAGCAGTGGAGACAGAAGTTTGCATGGAGTATGTATCAAATCTTGCCACTTAACCCTCCATTTTTTGTACCAAGAGATTCGAGACGAATTGCAAGAATGAAGTTTAGAATTCTCTGAAATCTACTGCCCTACTGAGCAACATGACCCGAATCCTTGCATTTTGAAAACCCTAATTTGCAGAAATCATCAACGCATGTGTGAAAACCCTATTCTGCAGAAATCATCAATGGCTGAAAGGATCAATCTCTGCATCATCATTCTCTCTCCAATTTCCACATGAAACACATTCAAACTGGATTCGTGGTTTAAAGACGCTCACTATGAACGTTTCCCATCGTCACATGCTTGTCGAGGAACAACAAGCGACCGATTGAAGGACCGGTACATTGAAACTCACTCTCACGGATTCCAATGAAGTGAATGTGTATGAACAAGTGACGTTTAGGTCACATCTCTTCAATGCTATAATCAATCTCCCAAAACTGAGTACTTCTGGTCATAGCTTGCAGCATCCCAAAATGATGTCCAACCTGACACGCAGTAGAAAAGACTAATCCACCTTTAAATGTTGCTATTGAAACACGATCATGGAAAAAGCACTTTGGAAGGAGCAGCATGCATAACTTACTGTGGAGAGAAACAGAAGAGTCTGTGCAGGACATAGTCTGTTTGTGGGGGAAACGCTGCCATGTTGATCTTCAAGTTTGCATATATCATCTTAGACTGGAAAGCAAATTGAAGAACTAACTTACTGATCTACACAAGTGTGAGAGAGTGTGTGTGTGTGTGTGTGCAGGCTCCGCAGGCAATTTGATTCCCGTATTTGGCTTTTTGTCACATGTTGCCTCTTGTAGTAGAAGTCTGTATTACTGGCTCTATCAATAAGTGTAGTGATCCAGACTTCTACTCAAGAGACGTCATGTACAGAGCAACGCAAAGTGGTGAGATTTGATCCTGTCGAACTCGCTAGGGTTTACTCGGAAGCAGCAAATGGTGATCAATTTCAGCAATGGCTTGTTGATTACCCATCAGTTGCTCCTGGTGTCTGTTCGTCCCTTGCAGCCGCTGTATCACCCCAGTAGCATCTGCTGGAATCTCTTTCCCGTGGTGATCCTAAAATGGTTGACGTCCCATATGGCTCTGTTCTCATGGTAAACCCTCGCCACCTTCATCCCCCCTTCATGCTTCACATCAACTCTCGCACGAGTAGAACCACCAAGATCAAGATCAAGATTACAGGGTGATTTCTAAATTGTCAAAACGCAAACTTTCTGACAGGTCCCTCATATTGAAGCTCTGTATATTCACGAGGATCGGCAAGAGACCAACGCCTCTCCGAAGAGAGCTCTTGATTAGGTAAACCAACACTTGCTTTGCTTTAAACATGTATGATATACTCCAGATGTGCTATTGGGAGAATCTAGCTGCTCTATCAACTTAGGGGGAAGCACCGTTGAGTTTCGTAGTGTAATTTTCAACCGTGGTGTAGGAAACCACAGTAGAGAAATTTTCTCTCTTGGGGGGACCACAGTTGTGAATTTTTCTCCCAGTTCACCCTGTGCGGCCTCCGGTTGAAATCAATCTCAACTGGAAAGCACCTCAAATTTCAACTGAACGGCCCTGTGCGGCCCCCCACATATCAAAACCCTGGGTCGTGGAATTTATCATCTGAGTATGTGCGTTATGAATACAGAGATGCAGAGATTTTAGGTTATTGTAGTTTAGGGCATGTTGCAAAAACGGAGTCATGAGATTTTAGAAGTTTTCATAATGTCTGAGAGTGGCTCACGCTTGGTACTTTCCAGATGACATGTCCAAGAGTTCTTTGAGAACAGGGTCTGATGAGGAGCCACGGAGACACAGGAGATTCGAGCTGTTGTGCACTCGCTTTGAGAAAACGGCGCGAGCAGTGAGGGACTTTGTAACATGTAGCTCCCCACAGTCGAACGGATTCATGGAGGACTCTACGACTATATTTTCCCAGGAGTGTTTTTCAAGTCCCATCATGGAAGACGTGCAAAGCAGCAGCCTGGAATTAGATGAGTGTACTCCCACCTCCACCACGGAAGTATTGTTGATGCAGCCCAGCTCGCAGCAGGTACCAGTACCTAAACCTGTGATGCGTGATGTGTGGTCAGTTCGCAATGGGATCTCTCCTCCGCACGCTGCCTTTGTCCGAGACTCTTCCAAAGCCAAACCACGGCATCCCAGCCACTGCCATTGGAGAACTACCCATGGGCAGGTATGTCCCTCTTCAAATTCTTCTCCAATAGTTTGAAATCGTTGTTATGGTTCTGTTCAAACATTTCCTACCCAGAAATTTCCTACTTGGCCTTCTGAAACACATGCTGAGTGATATTTTGTAGTACTCCCTCCGTCCCAAAGTTATTGTCCAACTTGTTTGCTAGGTATTTCTTTGAGCCTATTTCATTGATCATATTGTAAGAAACATGATAAAAAAAAGGTTCCAAATTATGTCACTAGAATGATTGAAGAACATTGCATGTGTTCATTGCAACCTAAATAAAATTAGCCACAAGGAAGTATTTTCTTGACCTACTTAAAAAAGCACTTTCAAACATGACTTTCAAACATGACAATAACTTTGGGACGAAGGGAGTATCAGGTAGAGGATACTCTTTGCGTCACTATAAGCATTTGAACATACGTAGGAGTGTGATTGTTTGGAGATTTATAAAATAAAGCTGTGAAGAGATTTTTGGGTACAAGATCTATATCTTTTGTGTTCAAAGTTTTATCACTGTGTATGAATTTCTTGTGCAATTTCGGAGCACTATAAATGATAGTAGACAACCCCACAGATGGATATTGCTAATTGACGGCCAACAGGGGTCAGTATATAAGAGATAGGATCAGATCCCTAATAGTTTTAGTATCCTCTACACCTTCACTCAATAGATTTGTGTTGCGTTCAGAATTTTTTCAAACCGGTTTTTGTAATACAAGCTCTGTATAGATCTTTGATTTTGTTCATTAGTTGTCACATGCTGAATGCATGTGTCCCCGACGACAAATATGTGGCAGGTTTAACATTTTCGTTCACGTTCAGCTCAGCAGGATTATTTTGAGTTACCTTGCAGGCAAATAATGCTGAGTGTAATCGCCGGGCCTGCGGTGCGGAAGTGACCTCAACGTCAACTCGTGGGCACAAGTTGCCCACCAACTTCTTCGAGCTCCCAACAAAGCAACGCCTTCGCGCTGTGAAACTGGTAATATTCTTATTACTTACTGCTTTGATTGGTTTGAATTGACATGGCGCATCATCCAGTGAGTATCAATAGTAGACTGAGTCACAGCTCTGATACCTCTTGTGATGGATGCATGACACAGTTTCTAGCTGGTTTTGTGTGCAAACCCAATTCGGAAACGTCTCTTCAGGCCAACAAACAGCGGCCTCTATGTCGCCTCATGGCCACAGCACGAATGGTAATCTTTTCCTCAGATGATGCATTCAATGAATGAGTTTTTGATAAGCTTTCTGCATCGATCATGAGTTGACAGATGCAATTCCACGCATATATGAAGAGATTAAAACGGTCTTCATGTTGTGCTAACTCCTCATCAGCTGCAATGACATATCTCCCAGATAGTGTATAAGCCCGAGCCAATCAAACCTGTGGAGGCTGTCTTTCTTGCACTCTATCTCACTGTAAGTATTGCCTAAACCCAATTCTCTGAGATTTGACATTGATTACCCCTAATGGACCAAGAAGCCCGAATTGGGTCTCATGTTTTCTTTAGCAGTTCTGCGTAGGTCTTATGTAGACTTCCTGTTTTTTAATGTTTTTTTTTTGGACCAACACATGCAATGTTTCTCACTGATTCCGGTGATGTAAAATTTGGTCTCATCTAAATTATATTCTTCACAATATGATCGATTGAATCCGTCGTTTTAAAACAATGCATCCTTTAGGGGTTATGGTGATGATCAGTGACTTTCTTAGGCCGTGCCTCTACAGGCTGGGCTTCTTTCAGTGGAGCGGACACCACTCTGTTTCAAAACTAAGTTTGCAGACGAGGTACTGTGATTTTACCCCGTCTCATTTATCTGTTGCTTTGTCACTCTCCATTGCATAATGACTACATGATTCGTGTGGTAATGAGGATGAGCGCCTACTGGCCAGGTCGATGATAGTGTGCAAATATTATATATGGACAGGTGTCGCAGCATATAGTGGTGCTTGTGCAACACAATGGCAAGTATGGTGCTTTTGGGATCAGTCCATATCCTGATTTAATGACAAAGGATTTTCAGTTTGACAGGTATTTTAATTACACATATAGGAAAGCTCCAATTATTTACAGTTATTTTCAAAACTATGGTCTTTTGTTCACATAAAGCATTTTGCCTGCTTCTTCAGTCGGTGTTAACTCAAATCCCGAGCATGGTTGCATGTGGAAAATAGTATTTGCTGAGCTGTGTAAGCAATGAAGTATGTACTTTTTCGGCAACCAGGCTCTGGATAATCTCAACGAGGATGCTACGATCTTGGGTGATTCAATGGTAAAGACAATAGATCTTGGGAACTAATTGTCAGTATAGAAAATTAAGGGGTCCGTGTCAAGTGCATGTTTTCACGCGAGCTTTTGCAACGAGCTTTTGGCGCTATTTTCGGAGCGAGGATGTGACCTTGTCTCCTTGAAGGCGGTAGTAGAACCCAATTCACGTGTAGAAAGCAACAAATTCGGTCACAATTGTGGGCGTGGATTACGAGATGCCAACGAGTCTGAACCATGTTGCAGTTTCCCCTCACAAGCTTGCACTCTGACACCCTGTTTATGGCTTATGACGTGGCTTTGCTTCTTGAATGGCTGCCTGCCACTTGTAGATTGTATAGATTGTAAGGCCCACTTTATACACAGGTTGGGCTGGATAGAAGGCCGGCCCAATTCAATCCGGCCCAAGCTTGGAGTTCAGGCCATGGCAAACCTTGTCCCGATTTCATCAAACCGGCCTAAAGATTTGGCGTCAAAATCATGCCACGTAGGAAAAATTGCTCCTTCCAGCCCGGCCCTAGTATAAAGCCCTTGGGCTAGATTTGAAAGAATCGAACGATCCTATTGGTTAAAATTGGTTGAAATTTGAAGAGTTCGGGCCGGCCCTCAATCCAGCTCCAAGTATAAGACTCCATTGAGATTTATGGGGATTTTCCCTTGAGTTTTCTTGAGCTGAGAGTCTGGACTTAAGAAGTGTTGTCGTTATGATGTCTGTTTTCTGTTTGCAGCATGTCAAGCATCGTTGAAAACTACCTGAAAGCGTATAAGGCGATGGCTCACACTGTCCTGAAAATACGGATTGGCCTCCCGGTGCGTAAATACTGTTATCCTGAACATGATTCTCAAGACAAACAATTGTGAAAATATACCCAAGAAATGTAGCCTCAACTTCTAGGATACTACCTATTTTTGGAACCACTACTCCTGTTAAAAGTGCACACCAATTTTGCATTTAAAGAAATAAAACTGCAAAATTACATGATATGGAGGTTGGTGACTGTCAAGCCTCTTTACTCACAGCATAAACTTCAAAAATTGCATGATAAGGAGGTAGACAATTGCTAACTCTATGAAATTCATGACCCAAATTCATAATGATAATTTTGTGTCACATTGCATGTGCAATCTTTGATGGATGTGGTATTTTGCACTGATAATTGCCAATAGGTTGTCTCACATTATACTTTAAAATCTTGAGTATGTTGTAGTGAACGATAGGTTGCTCCACACTACACTCTAAAATCTTGAATATTTTGTAGTGGACAAGGGGAAACCAACACCATGTCCTGTACTACTTTAATACATACAGCAATCGCATTACAATTGGAAATTGAAAGGACATTTGGGTATGGGGTGGCAGGTGGAGCATGACGTGATGTCAACACATTTTATCTGTTGGCGACATCTTTGTCTCTCTCCTGATGTGAAATCATGGGCTGAGGTAACATTCAATCTAATTCAGTTCTATTTTTTGTTCATCCCCTAATTCAGTCCTACTTTTTGTTTTAAGGCCATATTTGTTTAATTGGGAATTTTCGTCATACTGAGACTCTTTGAAATCTACAACTGGCATAAATTCAGTGGGAAGTTCTATACTAGTTGTAGATTTCAAAGAGTCCCAATACGGCGGAAATTCCCAATTAAATGAATATAGCCTTTTTCTTGTTTTCTGCTCCACGGTATCACAATTTTTTTATTTCTCTTCATTTAGTTGCCTTCACTTCTTGCTGTATAATGGCCTTATGTGTCAATCAAAGAGTAAATACTCATCACATAAACTACAGACAGAGACAGGTTTTTTGGATCAAGAAATGCAAGCCCTTTATGTAGAAAGTATTTGTCACTAAAGTAGACCTGTTGCTTCTGTTGATTGCAAGCCACGCTATTGGATTGATCTAATTTTATTTATTTATTCTTGGTGGTGCCAGTGTGTTGTGGAGATTGAAAATCACGTATTACGAATGAGGCGTTTATGGGATTTGTAAGTTGAAACCACCAACCCTCTAAAACTTGTTGAATGGGATTTTACGAACTATAATTACTCCGTATATTATTACAGCAGAAAAAAAGCATATCAGAAAGCATATCAGAAGCATCATGAATCTCTTCTTCCGTTACCTGCATAGATGGTCATATTGATTCCGCTGGCGGAATTCCACAAACTTGACCGTTGAAGTTTTGAGTTGTCCAACTAAAAGGTCAAATTGGATGACTAAATTCCAAAACTATACCTGCCATAGATTTTACAACACTCACATCACAAATTTGGCGATCTAAAATTTTCCATTCTAATATATATTACCATCTTGGTTTAAATTTCACTAATTACCATCTTTAGTTCATTACTAGGATCATACATTGTGTGCTATGTTTGTTAACAACGTAGAGGAGTCACTCAAGCAACGTTACAACTTTGTTAACCCCTAAACGTACCGACCCTTTGAACACAAGTAGATGCTAGCCTAAAAATAAATATTAGCATGGCTCAAATGTCCATGAGGTGTACATGAGAGGACCATTACAAGCATAAAATCTACCCAAAAAATTTGACATACTTGCAGTTGGAGGCCTGTCCAATATTATGAACAACTCCCCATCACAAGAGATTTATTGTAATTGGTAGAGAATTTAATAGGCTTACAAAGGTGACTTGGATGAAAGACATATGAGTTATATGAGAAAGTTGCAAGGCTTTAAATCTGTTCGTGATTCAGTTTCTGGATGTTGGGACGTTTAGGGGTTAAACAACATTTAGTAACCGTATTGGTGTTATAGCTACTTCCCTAAAGTTGCTAAAAACGTAGCAATCAGTGTATGATCCGAGTACCAGTAGTGGTTTTTTGAGCTCTGAGCACTTTTGGCGCTCTGAATCAGGCCGACGTAATGATTCACACCAAAGCTAAACTAACGGAACGCATGCTGATAATTTGTGATTCAGATGGGTGCTTACTGGTAAAGGAGATGATCCTCGCAAAGCCAAAATGACGAGAAGAAAACTGATACAAGACACGGCGACGAGCGTGATCACAGTTCCAAAATTAGCACTGGAGAAACAAAACCAAGCACCCCGGGTCACAGCGACACCTGCAGCCAAAGTGGAATTGTCGAAGCCTGTGGTGAATTCGTCGAAGCCACAGAGTCGACACTGCGACGACGCAGAGTCCACAGGTCGAAACCAAATCCCATTTCATCTTTCATTGCCCCTACTATGATAACATTAGAGCAAAACATCTTGATGCTTTCACACCTAACACAATGGAAAATCTTAAGAATCTTTTCACAAGCTAATCAAGCTAATCAGTAAATTTTTAAAGCATGCCATGCCACTGAGTAGCGATCACAGAGTGCTCATTTCCGCGTTTGCTATTCCCTTGGGCCAGTGATCCCAGAACCATTTTATGACATTTAGAACATTATGCGGCCTCCCACATAAATGGTATCTACTTTTGCTACCCAGCGCATACAATACTCACGATACCTGTATAATATCCGGCAATACCCTTGATATATTAAGGTGATACCATGATGATATCCGCGGACATCACCTCATGAAGTTGCTAAGCATTTATATCATGATGAGCATTCTCGCTACATTTCATCTTTTTTTCATTTTCTTTCTTTGTATGTTTAGCAGCCCCATTTTTTTTGGGTAGAAATCCAGCTAATTTTAGCCAGTTTTGAGATCACTGCCTTGGGCCATGGGACTCTCAGTGCATGTTAACAATTCATTTCATTTCACTTCACAGGCAGCGTCGTCACCACTGAGGACGACAACGACGACAACTGCGAGCATTGCGAGCACTGTGAGCAACTGAAACGCGACGCGCCCCCGTGTGACACGAAACGCGCCAGCGTCACCACCGTCAAGAGATTCAAGACTCACAAACTGATCAATCCCCAGCAGCAGCAGCAATATACTTCCACGCAGTCTTCTAGTACCTTGGACAGCAACAGTGTCACTGGGGCGCTCCTGGCGTCGGCTGCTCGCCAGTTGAATCGCCGAGATCGGTCCAAGGCTTCAGTGCATTTCCCATCTCGACGGTCCCTGAACCATGTGTCCTTGGCGGCCACCAAGCAGATCTTGAAGAATTTTGTGCACAGCAGCGTGCTGCTGTCGTCGCCCACTCCTCCCCCCCGACGATTCTCGCGTCGTGAGAATTCTGTACGCAATGGTCATCGTCAGCAGGGCCAAAATCCTCCTGTGAGGAGGAAGATAAACCGTGCAGGTCCTTTGTACAGTTTGAGTCTGGCTGGCACGAAATCCAAGGCCGGTTGACTGTTGTCGTTCATCAGCACGGTCAGACGGTTTCTGGATCTGGTGAGCATGCATGATCGCTACGTAACTCTTTAGTATCCATGATTTAATGTGACACCAAATTAGAGTTAATGAATTTTTTTGTTACTTTTGTGTAGGACTAATGTCAAGTAACTTTTTAACGAATGGTCACAGTGGCCAATTCATAAATAGTCAACACATATCCAAAACTTGATGTTACTCGATCGATATGTACACTAAATCGTGGTGTTTCTACTATTTCATAGGACTTTTAATTTTTAATTTTTGTAAGTGTCCCTCAAAAGTGCAGTAAGGGACTGACATTGTCCTACTTTTGTAGTTAGTGGCTTCTTTGTTTGTGCAGAGGGCCTTGGGAATGTGACACCTACTTAACAGTGAACCCCCTTTTTATATCGTGTGTTATCTCAAACTGTCCTTTATTACTGCAGTACATTCACTACTAGTAAAGGCATTGCTTCTCACGGGACACACTTCTAAAGAACAGTGTCAGAGTTCACGGGACACACTTCTAAAGAACAGTGTCAGAGTTCACGGGACACACTTCTAAAGAACAGTGTCAGAGTTCACGGGACACACTTGTCCTACGTGACGAATCGCACTCACCAAACCTTGAGCGCTTAGGTGGCGAGTGTGAAGTGATGCTCTTTGACTCACCTACCAAGTGAAACGTTATGCTTCCCTTCGTAGTAATTACATAGTCATTCTCATTACAATCTGGGAGCCCCCAGAGAAACAAAGGTGACTCCAGTTTAGTATTGAGTTGGGTAGGGGCCGCGCGAACGCGAGCCCCTGCTGCCACAAATTATGACGTGTATGCCTCGCATGGGAAGATACTACAGTCACCCGGCCCGAAGTGCAATGGCGCAGGCCAACTCTAGGCCATCCACCTTCTGGATCATGGATCGACCCCGCCCAGGTAAGTGAATTTGACACCGTAGTCAGGGCTACTTGTACGGCAGGGCCAACCTTGGAAGCACCCAATGGTATGGGACATCTAGTCTCACGAGATCAACATTGTTGCAATCGACACAGTTGTTCTATCGAATCTCAATGAATGGCCTCTGTTCTGCACTGTACAGTACACAGAAATTGCAACTATACTTTTCTATATTCATCCTGAATGTGCAAGTGAGAGCAAATACAGCGGCACCATGGCCTTCCACTAGAGCACATATTAGAGACTTTTCAACTACAGCGACGCCGGTTACACCCATTCCACACATCAAAGGCTTTGCAGATCAAGTATGTGTTATCACTTCAGGGAGGGGATGTCGTTTTTTTCATTCCGTTTATGAGTGAAACCGCCGCACTTCTCAGATAAGCATTTACAGTTCATACTGTCGGTTCAAAAATTTGCTTATCAGTGTCAATGCAGATAGCTATGTGAGTTTCATTGGAACCTAGGTTGAAGAAGGCCACATGATATTGGTTCTCTGTGGAAAAGCATAAACTGAAAGGTCTGTCAGCAACCGCTACATGGAGAATGTCAACATTTACCCAGGAATTGAAGAAGAGCTTGAGAGGATTCTAAGGTTGCAGGTGCAAGTTCATAGAATGATCTCGTATACACAAGAATGCTCCGGATCCATCCGATTTTGATTCAGACTGATGGGCCCCGGAAGGGGCAATCAAAAAATGGGGTATACCGGTGAGTGTACCCAGCGCACGGTATTCTTTAGTAAAAGGCGAAAGAATTGGTCGCTCTGTGCTGAGCACCCGGCAGCATGAAGCGATTGGACATTTGTTCTCGTACTTATATATACAGCGAAAGTGTAAACGGGCGTAGCAAGGCGTATGGGATGGATATCCATCGATGGGGACCTGCTTCATGTCCAAGTGTCATGAACGTTGTACCCGCTAACGGCTGCGACCCCGGTTCTGTGGCTGCTGTCTCCGCTTGCATGTGTTAATTTCCTCTCTGGCTTTGTCTGTCACAACTTGCTCATTCCATCCCCTTGAGAGTATGTGGTGCACTGCAATGGCATTATCACCTGCAGGCGGCGATGCAACATTCAAACTGAATTAATATCCAGCTCCAACGTACTTAAGCTAAGTAACTGAAGTACTTGCAACGTACAGTGCGAGGCAGTACCGTATCAACTATTCAGTGGCTTCTGAGGTCAACGTGGAATCCCAATCTAATATGTTGTCTGACCAAGTACTCCATCAAAACATCGCACTAGTTAGTTGAATTTCAGAGATCCAAGCGGAAGAGTTTTCAATACCAACAGAGTTATCCCACTCAATTCAGAATCATTCGGACTTTCGGATTAACCATTTTATTACGGAGCAGATTAATCCGAGATATCTCTCCAATATCCTACAGGTTCCGATTTCATGTAATTGAGTTGGGTAGGGGCCGCGCGAACGCGAGCCCCTGCTGCCACAAATTACGACGTGTATGCCTCCCGTAGGAAGTTACTAGTCACCCGGCCCTTGGTGCAATGGGCAGGCCAACTCTAGGCCATCCACCTTCTGGATCATGGATCGACCGCCCAGGTAAGTGGGGCGCACTGTGCAGTCTGGGCTACTTGAATGGCTGGGTCAACCTCTAATCCACCCACTGGTATGGGATATCTCTCGAGATCACCATAACAGCCGTTGTCGTTGCAGTGGATGTCAACCTTGTGCAGTACGGCAAATCTCAAACTCAATCAAACAGATGATCGAGCAACCAACAATGAAGGGGATGAATCCCAACGTATATATATATCTATAGAATGGCCATCAGAGACAAAACGGCATTGATTGATCTTCAAGTCTCCCGACAAGTCATTGAAATGCAATTGGGACATGGAATGATTATTTCCCGTAATTTTGGAATAACCTCTGAAACCGCCGGTGTGGGATTAAATCATCCTGGCGTGAACATCGCAGCGGCATTCCTTTAACATGATCCCTTCAAACCACATAATTCCTTGCAATACGCAGTGGAGTTACGATATTGTGCATCCAGTGAGTGTGGAGACGTAACTCTACACTCCGGAAGCTCTTCAAGCCGAGCCTGACTGTCATTGAGAACATCTCTCCAGTTTAGTTTTTCATGTTGATGGGCCCCGTGAGGGGCAGTCCAAAAAAAGGGGTATGCCGGTGAGTGTACCCAGCGCACGGTATTCTTTAGTAAAAGGCGAAAGAATAGTTCGCTCTGTGCTGAGCACCCGGCTGCGTGTTTGAGAGCAAGAATTGTGCTGGTACTTATACAGGCGGAGTGTAAATGCGTGTAACAACCCATATGGGATAAATGGAGACTATTTCCTGGTCTCTTGCATAACATGCTAGCCTAGTGTATCACAAGTTGCTGCTCATTCCATCACCTTCAGAATCTGCAGTGCACCGTGCAATGACAGCATCGCTTGCATGCCGTTATTGTTAGCATTTGTCGTTAGGGGTTGTCACACATCCTCCACTCCATTCTCAATCTTCAGAGAGTGAGGATGTGGCACGCTCTCCTTGAATGGTGGAGGTCCTATTCTCTGAAAATTGAGAAATTTCATTCTTCTCTTCCAAGGGTGAAGAATGGGCGTGAAGAATGGAGAATGGCCCATGCTCGGAGGATGAGTGACCAACTAATAACCTCTATTCACCATTCTCAATCTCCACAAACCACAAAAGAGGTGTCACACTTTTTCATGAAGAAGGTGTCCTATTGGTTCCTCGTTTTTTCTGTATCGAAAATGGAGGGTGCAGAGATTGCTCTTGCGGCCAATTAGGGTTTTGTAACAGGCTGTGCATCGAGCTGTAGGGTTTAATTCGGATGTGTTGCTTCTCTCTGCTTTAGGGTTTAGGGATAAAAGAACCAGTTTCACAAATGTGATTGAATCAGCTTGTAATTTGGCCCTTCTCTGCTTCTTCTTCTGGATCAGTGACAAATCGTTGCACAAAGGTCTGATTCGAAAATGTTTCATGAATTACCAGGGCCCTATATTGATGTCTTGTTTCGATGGTCTCTGTAGTGAGATTCCACATGTGCATTGTTGCATCTCGCCGGGCACGGCGTTTGTCGTCAAATTAGGTTTAGGTTTTCGAATGCCGGTTTAGACCCGTCTCGGTTTTTTCCCAAACCCAAGATGATGTTCAAAATCCTGCCCTCTGAGCTGGTTTTTGTGAAAACTTCACTTATGTGGGTGGCCCTTGTCGAAAGTCCTGAAAACTACTAGTTCGGAAATCCGACTTGATGCCCACTAAGTTATTGATTGAGTGGGTTCCAAGCATTGGGATAGTGTTGAAGCCATTCAAGCATTTTTTTGGAAGAGTCACTATTTGAGGGTACACTTTGAGAGGTTTTCTGGGAACGTTATGAGCTCAAAGTAGTGAGAACTCTTTAATCAACTCACCATTTCTACAGTCGGGTACAAGTTGCTTATAAACTTTTTGACTCCTCCCTCATAAAAACAGAGTCCCTTCCCTAAATCGTAATGTGCTCAACATGGCACCCATGGACCTACAAATTGAAAGGGACATTCTTACTCTAATCCTCTACATGTAGGAATTTTTTCTTACCATATTTTCAATTTTCAAAATCAATGCGGCTGTTTGATATAGGATTTACCTAATTTCAATGCTTACGAAAAAATTTGTAAGCATGTTGTACCTGACCCGGTACCTGATTTTACAATTTAACAAATTCTGAGAGGTTTTTCAAAAACTATTACATTCTGTTAAGAATCTAGAAATTTCGGCTACTAAGTTACTCTTTGCCACTCCTGGAATTGATGTGACCAGGATATCTCTGCTGTCACACTCTTCAATCCTCCACGGCATGACTACCGGTACCCTCCTTCATCCATGCTCTTGTCCTCTCATGCAAGCAGTGGAAAAATCCGGTGTTCTTCATACTCGGCAGTGTGGAAGAGATCATTGTAGTCGTTAGAAACATGTATTCGTTGATTGTGAGTGTTGAGGAGAGAGGACTTCACCCCTAAAGGACCAAGTTTTAAAATGACAAGTTTAAACAATCATATTGTGAAAATTATAATTTGAATGGGACCAAATTCTATATCACTGGAATTAGTGAAGAATATTACATATGCTGAATAATTTTTTATGAAAAATTAACAAAAAAGAATCTAAATAAAACCTACTCAAAATTACTTAAAAAAAAACAGGAGCCACTTGGTGGCCTTATGGTCCTTTAGGGGTTAATGTTAGTCAGGTTTTCCAGATCTGATTTGTGGGTTGTGGTGGAATCCCAGGTCACCTGACTTTAAACATAAGGTGACAGGGAAATAGATGGTTGGCATACTCCAGCATAAAGTTCAAATTGGTGGCTCAAGGCAGATTGCAATCTGATGCTACTCATGCGATCGAATATTCTCAAGACACTGCACAAGGGAAAAGGTATTAGGGGCGGTTTACACTACGGACCAAGAGCCATGACCATGGAATTCTAAAATCTGTGATTGGCCCAAAAAGAGCTCTTGGTCCCATTTGGCTTTACACTACCTTGAAAAAAGGAGTATGACCACTAACTTTGAGGTCCCCAAAAAGTACTAAAATCTGCCATTTGGATAATGTGCCATGGTCCAACAGGTTTTCCGTTGAGTCGAGGCAAAATGCTCGACTCAACGGAAATCAAGGGAGCCGTAAGGTTGAAAATCAACCATTGGCCAATTTATTTTTTTATAATATTTTTGGCCAAAAAAATCAGCCCAAAGTTGTCCCGGTCCAAATCCACTTTACACTACAAGAGTGACCAAGCCACTCAAAAATCCATTTTTGATTTTTCATGGTCACGGCTCTTGGCCAAGAGCCATGACCATGAAAATGATTTAATTTTCTTGGTCATGGCTCTTGGTCCATAGTGTAAACCGACCCTTAGGATGAGCACGAGATCCTTAAATTGAGTTATCTCCTGTAACGTCAAGACATCGGTGCATCCAAAATTTCTGATTCGAATTGGTTTGAAGATTTGGTTTGTGCAACTCATGCTTCTCTTTCTTTGGTTTTCGGTTGCACATGCTCTTCACGTTTGAGATATCAAGTTTGCGATGTATACTCAAGATGCATGTATGATGGCGGAACTTCTTTGCATACTGAAATATATTTTTTCTCAGTGAAGGCATGGTTCACTTTGTGGATTAGTGGTTTTTCCTTGAGGTTCTTCTGATGAAAACCCAAGGGCAACAATGGAAAAACAAACACTGTGCCTGAGAGAGCAAGAGTGTTGGGAAGTTTACATATATACATGAGACATGATATATATATATATATATATATATAGCTCCAAACAAGATTCGTATATATATATATATATATATATATATATATATATATATATATATATATATATATATATATATATATATACATGAGACATGGTGGCCTTGAATCACATGCGTGGCCAGGAAGGCTTCAAACCAGATGCGATCACTTATACGAGCATCCTGAATGCATGTGCGAGTGCAGGGGCTTTTGAGCTGGTGATGGAGGTTCACCACCATTTTCTCGAATCAGGACTTGAGTTGGATTTGCAGTTGGGCAAAAGTGCAATGTTGTATGCAAAGAGTGCCAGTAGTATTGCTGATGCCAGACTTGTTTTTGACAGATTGCAGGAGCGTGATGCGAGGCGTGATGTCATGTGATGATTGGGGCACTTGCACAACATGGGTGTGGGCATGAAGCATAATTATGAACTTTCTCTAAGCATATGGTCTATATTTAATAGTTATATGTAGTTTTTGTGTCACTCTCATTGTCTGCCCTTTTTGAAGTGGACAGGGCTCACGTTTCGAATATAAAACATAGGTCAAACATTGCAAAACATAATGCCAAAAATTAGGAAAAAATACCCGGTTAGTGTTGCAGAATATTGATGAGGAGGACAAAGAACTAGCTCTTTGTTCTCAAAGTCAAGACCATATTTGTTATATTGAGACTTTTTGCAGATTTTGAGACAGAATGGTAGTTATTCAAAAATGTATTTTAAAAATAATAAATGAAACAAAAAAAAAAAAAGCTCAAATAGTGATGCTATAATGAAATTCTATAAGTTGATGTTGTTACCTACTTATAAAAAAATACTCGTAAAGAGATAAAAAGGTTAACTTTGTCTTTGAGTCAAAAATAAAAATGAGACTACGAAAAGTGTAAACATAACGAATATGGCCTTAAGTGAGAAGTTTATGGTCTATTGCGGTCACCTGATGGACAACCAATTTGTATATGCAAGAATCTTTGGGTGTGCTCTGATTGTCATACAGCAACCAAGTTTTATCTCTAAAGTTACTAATCATGAGATCATAGCTAGGGATGCTAATCGCTTTCACCACTTCAACATGGTGTGTGTTCTTGTGGTGATTGTTGGTGACCAGGTTGGCATTCATGACCCATTGTAGACGAATGATTGTTGGAACACTAGTAGGAAATGTGTCGTTTTTCACTTACTATAAATGAAAAAGGAATGAAACTGCGCCAGGCACATGGGTTGCGTCGATGTTGGTGAGTGGTTTTGGTCACAAGAAGACAAAAATCTAAGCATAATATTCTATCACTGTTCACTGTTTCAACAAAGTGGGGAATGAAAAACGACAGTCCTGCTACTAGTGAGAGATGTGCAAGCTTTTAGTTGCATGTTATGTCATTGCTTGTTGAGGAGGGCAGGGTAATCGGAGCGATATTGGAATCCTGGCTCTTTCTTGAGCCACATTGCCCCCCTGAGCGATATTGGAATCCTGGCTCTTTCTTGAGCCACATTGCCCCCCTGTTCTCAAGTAAACCTAAACCCAAGTAATGTTCAACTCAAGGGGCAGAATCCATGCCCAATGGATGTTTCTGTTACACTATTGACGGGGAGTTGGGAATTTCAATTACAGATGGCGGTGGATTTTGTAGATGGATGTTGGCAGTTGCATTATTACTGGCATTTGATCTTCGGAAACCACCAATTTTTTTTGGTTTTTTTACCTCCCTCTCGTTGATTAGGCCACTATGTCGTCAATGTTTTTTGGTTTGCATCTGCTGTTGACAGCAACGAATTCGTTGTTTCTTGCTAACTGAAGGGATTGTAACTTAAACCACAATTGAGTCAGTGATGGTATTTGCAAAAGTTTGTAGTAAAACTTATGCTAAAGAATGTAATTCACCTATTCAAACTTTCTCCACTTTCTCTTGGCCTTGAATACCTTGTAAGCAAAGGGCTTTACACCCTTTTGTTTCAAAAACAAAATTAAAAAATCTCCCCACTTTACTTTTTATGGAGCTTATGCTGATTTATAGCAGCAAGCTGAATGTACTGTACAGTTGGGTACAACATGCTTACAAATTTTTTTGTAAGCATTGAAAGTAAATAGATCTTATATCAAGTAGCCGCATTGATTCTGAAGATTGCAAATGTGGGAAGGAAAAATTCCTACCAGTAGAGGACTAGAGTAGGAATGTCCCTTTTAATTTGTGGGTCCATGGGTGCCATATCAAGCACATTACAATTTCAGAAAGAGACTTTGTTTTCATGAGGAAGGAGTAAAAAAATTGTAAGCAACTTGTACCCGACTGTACTGTACAAAGATGGCACGGCTCCAGCAAAGATGGACCAGAGCTAGGTGCCTTAGCACAGAGCAAACAAAGGTATGTCTGTATGTGCACCCATTATCGTCACTAATACTGTAGCACCTAAGCATATTCGAGAGCATATTTGCCTTTCACTAAAGAATATTGTGCATGCAGTCATGCACTGGAGTACCCTGTGACTACAATTTTATTTGTAAGTCATTTGTTTGAATCTAGGATGGAGATGAGTAAACATTGTCAGAAAACCACAAAAATTGCCGGCTTACATGACGATGCATGGACACATTTCCTGCAAGCGAAAAGCCATTGATCAGAAAGCTCTTATTTTTGTAAAATAACCGCCTCTAAGAATATCAATCACCGCATCCCCTCATGCAATAATCCCACAACGTGGAGGATAGGCCATTTCATGACATAAGGTACACCAATATATTACCACCATGTTTCCAATTCCACCCTCATGTACTGACGGTAGCAGTGATTTTTTTAAGGCAAATATGCTTAGGTGCTTATTAACCCTTTAACGTCCCGATTCAACACTGTTTTCAAAGATTCATTATAAAATGTTTGATGAAAAACAAAAATGGAGTTGATATACAAAGCAAAGTTGTAAATGTCAATGTGAAGATTGCATCTGTACAGTTGGATTCATCAAATTATTTATTAATATTCATTCATGAATTTTGCAAGGTTTTCTCTTGAAATTCATTTAAAAATCCAAAATTAACACATTTTTGTAAAAAAAAATGGTAAGGAAATTGGAATAACGTGCATTACAAGATGCTATGGTTTCCATTATTTGATTCTACTTATTTTGAAAAATCATGTTTAAGGTCTCACTTTTTGAACTAAGAATGAAACTTGACATAAACCAATTCTGTTGTTTTTCAAAAAATCACAATATATTATTTTGAAGATCCATACCGTACAAATAATAGTCAACTAGCACAAGAACCAAGAGAAATTTAGATGGATGAAAAACTGTACATGAAGTAGTGTTAGGAAAGGTTGCAATCTGTTCATCGTCCATATACTGGACGCAGGCGCGTTCAAGGGTTAATTGGTAAGCATATATGCCTTGCGAGAAAACTCCAAAAATAATTGGCATGCACCAAACTGTAAGAAAAAATTTGAAGAAAAAATGGATGAAGATGTCAGATTGTTCCAATTTTTGAAAATAAATAAAATGAAATCACCAAATTTTAATGAAAATCATCCAAATATGTGAATGAAAAAATAGTTCTATCCAAAATATATATGAATATGAAAATATTAAAACCAAAACAAAAATTCCTGGATAGTAGACAATTTTTGGTTTGGAACGTACACCACCAAAACAGGACGGAATTGCAAACATGGTGGTAATAGGTTGGTGTACCTTGCATGCAAAGATGTACGAAATTCACCCTACATGTAAAACAGAAGAGAATTGGAAGAGCTACTGGGGTTATACCACTACTCAAATGTACTGAGAACTTGGGGTCGTACTGTATCTTCCTTGACTGGAAAATAAACTGAATCCTTGACTGGAATGAGAAGGAAAAATCAAACATGTTCTTAAGGACAAGAAAGTACTTAAGTTACGCCTACAAGTGAATGATGGTCCATAACTCATTCACATTACGACATATAAGAAAGCACTAATTCAGTACTTTTCTACAAATTTGAGAACTTTCCTTGAACACAAAATATGAGTACGGAATATACCGGTACATGAGTTAGAGGTATGGAAATGGGACAATGTATCTAAAGTGGACCAAATCTAATGAACCCATACATTATAGCACACAGCACTAAGAACTTTGTACTTGTCGTATTGGTAACAGCAGGAAAATTTATTTAACTAAACCAATCCCTGAAGGTCCCTTACACTGCATATGTATGACCACTATTTGCTACTACACTGAAATACAAAAATGTACTCAAATATTTTGTATACTCAAGGACAAAGATAGTTTCATGTAGTGAAATACACTAGCAATCACTTGCTTGTATGCAAAAATACATGAACAGAGTGGAACATTAGGTCATTAGGGGTTAAACAAAATTCACATTATTTGTATTTTGCTTCAAGAATTGCATCAAATCACTAAGATAAACCACTTTATTTGTGCCATGTGATTGATTGTGCCACTTAGTAATCACTACGTATTAGTGTTGTAAATTAAAATATATATATATATGTACACCGGCACAAATAGAGTGACTGCTGAATCGTGGCACAAATACTAAGGGTGGTTTACCTTATACAGGAAGTATATCCGAGGGTATTGGTCAAATGTCCCTTTGTCCTGTGGGCATCGGGTCACTACCATTACGAACGGACACTTTATTCACGCCGGCCTTGTAATAGGGCTGGTGTTTCTATCCGAGGCAACTCGATCAAATCCTGCTCAAAGTCTTCATCCACTACTGCCGGCCAGCCATGGCCAACATGGTAATAAGATTTGTTGTGTAATTCTGTAACTGTCCAGAGGCATTACTGGGTGATGAGACAAAAAGCCTCAACTGATGTTGATTATATAAATCCAGACCAGTCTGATCTCAGTGTTCAGCCATGACAAGAAAAGTCAGTCAAATCACAGCCTTGCCAAGCTCAAGAAGCAGCTGTGCTAGCTACATTAGGAAACCTCACAATCATAGTTAGTGAGTATGCTTTGATATAACCCATATCCAAGGACTCTTTAGTTCTTTCCTTCTTTCTTGTTGGTAGAGTATCAACTAGTGGCCAACCAAATCCTTTTGGCCTCCACTTGGTACATTGTTTTGTCTTGGTTCCCTTCATTTAAATTCATTAACAAAATCAAATTGCTCGTTTATAATTATATTTGATTGGAAAAAGACGGGGATTGGAGAATTCAACCCAAAATAGATTTGGATTGCATGATCAACCACACAAGTTAGGGAGAATTAAACTTCGTCGCCCTCCTAAAATATTCCATTAAGTTAGGTTGTAGAGTTATTATATAGAACAAAGTCTAGCATGTGAACTTGGAGGGGTTGCCCACCACTAATTGGTATGAAGCGATGGGGTTTTCCTTAACCCCTAAAGGACCAGGGGTGTTTTTAGCTTAGCTCTTGTTTTCTTGACTAGCTCTTATAACAAGCTCAATTCCTCATTGGTGTGGGATAATTTTGACGATCCGCACCGTTGAAATCAAAGAAGACTTACATAGATTTTGTATGAAAAAAAGATCAACAAAATCGCACAATTTTTGAGAAAATGCCACCGTTGAGAAGATCGATGGAACTTGTTCAGGGTATTTTGTACACATGCTGAAATCGGATTGATCAAAAGTGCTCCCAAAAATCTGAAATTTTTACTGTGAGTAGAAATCAACATTTTAAAAATGTGGAAAAAATTTCAAGTAATTTGGAGGTGCAAGGAAGAAGATATGAGGGTCTGAAGTGACGCCTAAATACCCACCGTGCAACTCAAAAAAATCACCAAAAATTGCACACTTCATGAAATTTCGATCAAGAAGTACTCACGGATTCAGCTCTTAAAAAGAACTAGGGTCTCTTTGTTGCTCACTTTACAATTCACGGTCCAACAACTCGAAATTCCTTACTTTCTAGTTCCAGAAGCCACGTGGTGGCCTCGTGGTCCTTTAGGGGTTAAGTTACAAATGTAGCACACGAGGTTTGATGAAAACCCTGTACGACTACATCCACAACTAAGGTAAACTATCATGTACTAGGCACTAATATATCCAAACCGACCATTTACTCCAACCCTCCATTTCCGCCCCTACTTGCTCCATTGTCAACATTCTCACTTGTTGTTTGAATGTTTCTATTGGTTAAAACCCCTTACTTTTCTTGAGCGCTCATGTGAGGTATCTAGTAGCACAAATGAGCTAAACATGGCAAACCACTTTGGGAATTCATAACTACTTCATACTTTATCGGAAAAATGTAAAATCACTTGGATTAGAATTGAAGTGTTATTGGCTACCATTAGAAAATAATTTTATTAATACACATTGTTTCTAATATACAGAGCTCTTATTGTAGCGGGTATAGGATGGACATTAGGAGAAAAATGGGGTTCCAAAGGGGCCCTCTAAGATAGCCCGTGTTAGGTGAACCGGTTGCCCATACACCCCTCTCCTTGTAAATCCATTGGTGAAGGTCGTTGCCCATTAACAGCGTGAGAAGCCGCAGTGCTGGCAGTGTTGGCAGCGTCGATTGGCGCGACCCATGGAACTACACTGCTGGCAACCACGGTCGCACCATTGGTGCCCTTGTCAAAAGTGCACGGTTTTGCCTAAAATTTTCAGCACGTGCCAAAGGCAAAGGCCCCTTTGTGACTACAGATTTCTCATAATGACACCTCACACGCTATTGAACAGGTAGGTGTTCCCATAGTGGGGGTGAATGAAAAAAGTGGTCCAAAGTGATAGATTTTTGGAGAATAGGGGGTTTTGAAATTTTCTAGTTATTTTTTTTGTAAATGATGGATATATGAGATTTGGAAGGATTTGAGGTATGAAGGATATCCACGCAATGATATTTTGGCTCAATCTTTTTTTGGGCCAAAACCCTGCTATGACCACATTAATAGAAAATAAAATATAGTGTTTCAACCTCGGGGGGTGCACTGTACTAAACATGTACGAATATACGTGAGTGCACAACATGGGTATTAATTTTAACACAGCCGTATTACGTATACATACAATAAACACATTTAGAACTGAAAATATTCACGTATACTTACACTAAACATATATTTAAAACGGAATACATCTGTATACAAAAGGTATTTAGACATATAGCCTCTAGGATACATTGGGTTTTTAATAGAGGTCATGAACGCACGTGATTCTCAAACATAATGTAGAGTGCACCCCCTGAGGTTTCAACTAAATGCAATGTAAAAAGGATTGTAACTAATTAGTATTTTATTTGTTCAAATTTTTAGATGGTCTCATGTGACTAAATGTTGAATAATTTTGAAGTTATATTTTAGATTAAAATCCTTCCATTTCATGATATTTAATAAACCTCTAAAACTTAAGAATGGAAAAATGTGTGAGATTATGAAACTCATATGAAGGGTTTGTTTCTTAAAACACATGTACATATGGTGATTTAGTGAAACATTAAATTTACATACCAAAAATAGTGTGTGAAGGATAAAAATCATTATATCCGACAAACAAGCTTTTTACATTGTTATTACGAATCAAATTTAATGTATCAAAGATGAATAGTTTTGAAAAATAAAGTTGATAAATATCATAATTAAATAAGAAGTAAGATGCAATTGAAAAAAAATTCTAATTAAATACTTTTTACCATTACATTGATTACTTCAGAAAGTAATACTTGATTTTGAGGCCAAAGGGATGCTCCTACCATGATAACACTTGGGTGTAGAATGCTTTTAATCGTGTTTGGCCTACCCTTAGGATTTTTATTTTTTATTTTTTTATTTTTATTATTTTTTACTTTTTTTGGGGGGGGAAGGAAAAACATAGTCAATGGTAACACTCTGGAGAAGTAGATGTAGATGATGAGACTTACACTATATCAATTAATTTTTATTTTCATTATTGGTGACGTGGTCGGATTGGCAATTATAGTGCATTTATAATTTGTCTTATTTTTTAAAGGCAAAAAGATCAATGTGATTCACGTTTGCAACTTTGCTTAGAAAGATACTATTTTAGCAAGGATGGCTAGGCAATACCCTACATCTTTGCTTACATCACCAATTGTAGTGAGAAATATAAAGACTTTATTGCTACTAAATTCACTATTGTTTGGCGTCAAAATGATTTTTTTTTATTTGAGTGCTTTCTAATTCTCCAAGTCGAAATTGACCCCAATCCTCTATGATCCACATCTCTTAGGGCACCAAATTGAAGTGTATTTCCCTAGCTCTTTTTATTCTCTTTTAAATGGAGCACCATTTCTTTCCAAAAAATGAATAAAAATACTAAAACAAAAACATTGTTCGTAATTTGTTTCAAAAAAAAAAAAAAAAAAAAAAAAAAAAAAAAAAAAAAAACATTGTTCGTACACCGCATACTAGTAAAGTCCTTGGTAATGACTACTTGTTTCGTCTTCCCCACTCTTTGAGTACCTCGACGTAATTCCATTCATTACTACGTACTTCTAAGTGAATAGCGTAATGAAGAGCGCATATCTAGAACGAAGATATGTAATCATTATGTGATTTGCTGGATGGTTCCCTTGCTCGCTCATCAACATAATATGATGAGTTTTAGGCCAAATATGTGAGGCTCTTGCAACGAAGTTTGTATAAAGGCAAAGATTCTTTGATATTGGATACATATGGCAGTTGTTGAGAATATTGACATTAAAAGAGGTAGGAATGCGAAGCCCACCAAAGTCTTGAGAGTTTTGAGCATGAGCGTTTTGCTGTGGGAACAGTGTGCATGAAGTCCACAATTTGCGTAAGAAAATCTTGCAAAAAAAGAAGGCAGTTGACTGATCAAATGGGATATGTGATACACTAAAAGCTTTTTGATAAGTTTGGGAGCTTCAGTGTTTAATTTTGTGATCTATGTCATGATCTGAAAAACAAGTTAGTTATTGTGCATAATAATCATGATTCTGCTCGTGATCCGTCCAACAATCCAAGGCAGGGGTGCTATGCCACTACACCAACCCCTAGAGATACATGAGACAAATTGTGTCTAAAAATAAATAAATAATGTTACAATAGGTTACTTAGGGCTACTTAGGCGAGAATCAGTGAGGAGAGAAATTTCAGCTAATGGGAGGCCTAGAAATCGAAAAGATCAATTTCTCATTGGTTGAAATTTCTTTCCTCAGGATGAGCAACAAAGAGACCCTAGCTCTTTTTGACAGCCAAATCTGTAGGTTCTTATATTTTTTGAAATTTTTTTCACATGTTTAGAATGATGATTTATACTCACACTAAAAAAATTAGAATTTTTGGAGCACTTTTGAACAATCCGATTTCAACATGTGTACAAAATACCCCAAACAAGTTCCATCAATCTTCTCAACGGTGGCATTTTCTCAAAAATTATGCGATTTTGTTGATCTTTTTTTCATAAAACAAACTAGGTAAGTATTTTTTAGTTTCAACAGTGCCAATTGTCAAATTTACCCCACACCAATGAGGAATTGAGTTTGCTACAAGAGCTAGTCGTGGAGCTAGTCAAGAAAACAAGAGCTAAGTTCAAACCCTCCCCGCCCACCCTCCCCCCCGCGGTTCTTTAGGGGTTAACGAGAAGGCCAGTAGAGGCAGTAAGGGCCGCTTTACACTTAGGAGTCGGGCACATCGTTTTTGGGCCCAATGCGACAAAAAAATCAGCCCATATTAGCCTTGGGCCCAACCTCAAGCACTCAGATTACAAGTTTTGATGAAATTTGTACTCCAGCTCAAGGTCAAAGTTTGGGATTCTATATCTGGTGGATACAACGATTTGAGTTAGGTCCATGTAAGAGCTTGTCGGTTTTTATGTAAAAAATGTTTTGATTGCATTGGACTTGACTCCTAGAGTAAAGGGGTTAGATCCAAAGAATGGCTTTTGACCAATGAGAAGCGAGGATTTGCTCATTGGTTTGGGCCTAACAACTAGTGTGAAGCAGCCCCAAGACTTCTTTTCCACCGAAAGAGAGGGTATAGTATTTTCTGCATTAGTGGCATTCATTTGCTCATGCTAGTAGAAGTTAGCTCTAGTTCTCACTTTGAATCTAATGGTCCATGAATTAAAACTGGATCCATTGTACCGTAGTACCATACCAGGGTCACCAAAAAAAATTCAAAAAATAAAACGTAAAAAATTGGAAATTATGTGGACAAAGAAATGAAAATAGAATAAATTATCAATAGCTAGATTTTGCTACTTCGAACCTAAATGGGGCCATTTTTGGCCATTTCTAATGATTTTTTTGCTTAAAAACAAAAATCAAGACATTCATTTTTTAAAGAATGAACCTCATTTTCATAAAATATTAAATATTTGTTCATGGGGTGGTGACCCTGCTATCGTACTACGAAGTTCACTTTCTTCTCATGCCATGTATTTGAATTCGGTTATCAATCTTTCAAGGGGAAATGAACACTACAATAAAATTGTGATTTAGTGTTCAAGAAGAATTGATGTATTTTACCACAGTTTATTCAAGTGTGAGGAGAAATAACGTCCCTACAATATATAGAAGTTCGTCACTTGTCATTCCCACTTCCACTAAGAGTGTCATGTTACTTGCAAGTGATGAGAGTGAGATGAGCTAGTATGCCTTGAAGTTGGCATTTGTCATTGAAACATTACATTAAGAAGGTTTACTTGAAGTTTTTATCATTTTAAATTTCACAAATTGTTTTCTAGAGTGACAACTCTTCATCTCCAAGAAATCAAATAGTATCCTTAAGTTGAGGAATAGTGTCCCAAACACTAAATCACAATTTTGTTATACTTATAAATGAAATCAAGTACTCAAAAATAATATTCACTTGCTCAAAAATGAGATGTACATTATGCATATAATCATTACAATTATGAGAACATGAGGATTGATTTTAGCATGTAGTGTGGGGTAATTTAATAACTTCCTATTTGATGTAACTCTCAATCTTAACCTCTACTGGATGTAGGTGTTTTTATAAAAATAAAAATAAACACATCTTTTAAACATAATTGGGCTCAATGCACTAAAATTGTCATTTTTAGTGCATTGAGCCCAATTATGTTTAAAAGGACTTTTTCCAAATTGATTCAACGAATGTTATACTAAACTAGTGTGGAAACACATGATAAAAAATTTAGCAACTTTGACCATGTAGATGAGAGATAATTGCATTTAAAGTTTTAAAATTTTTAAAGCTAAATACTAAATCATTATTTATTATTTATTTATTTATTCATTGCACTTTGAAGTGAGGTTAGAATACTTTGTATCCTCTTGGTTTGAGTCCTGGTTTAAATAATTTTCATTAAAAAAGTTGAGGTTTTGTAGTATTAAGGGTACCCATACTAATTTATCAACATTACACATTATATAAATATTTACCATTATTGTACCCAAACTATCATTATTATTATTACTATTATTACTATTATTGTTATTAGTTTTGACACAAATAGTCAGACAATTTTTGTTTCTATTTTTTTATATTGCCACACAATAAAAAATTAACTTGAGGTAATTTTTACATAGTAAGTCCCTCTATTATTTTTGGTTCCCTTAACCTCTAAACATCCTCATCGATGTCCAAATTGGGCAGTTTTGCAAAGATGCATCATAAAATGCAATGGAGAAGGATATTCTATCCATACATTTAGATCTGCTATTGCTATCACCAATATTTTGTATAAAATTTAACACTTAAAATTCAAAATTCTTTTGTGATTTGATTACGAATAAGATATCAAAAAAAATTGGATGAAATTTACTATGATGGATTGAAATGCAATACTCCAAGTGTAGTGATTTTTAGAGATTTTATGGTTGCTTAATTTTATAAGTTGATTTCTTCAAGAGCACTTTTATACTAAAATCCTCAATGTTTTTTGGTGAAATAGTGCAACATAAAATGAGGCATAAAATTTTCACAAATCATTAACTTTCTAATTGAATCACACTTGCAAAAAGTGTATGATGGATGAAAAAACAAAGTTTACTTTTGTACATAATGCAAAATATGCATGGCTAGGCAATTAGGGGTTCATACCCCTATTTAGTGAACATTGGAAAATAGAGTTGAGAATCTATGAATTTGCATTTCTTTTTACATAAAAGTTGATTTGTATTATATCAAATTTATTTAATAGATAGAGGTACACAATAAAAATAAATTATTATTGTTGATAGTTTCAATAATGAGAATGTTCTAACTAGCAATCTAAATTCGAGGGGTATTTTTTTCTTAGAAATTTCCTCTAAAAACCAATTTTGTAGGGATTTCCCAAAGATATTTTTTATTTCCCGCAAAACAAGAATATTTATGATTTTCACATTACTAATCATACTAAAATAAATCAAATTTTTTCATATAAGTATGGTTGTATTTTATGAAAATTAAAGTTTTGTCATATTTTGTAAAAATGTAAAAATATAAAATAAGAACACTACAAATTGACATTGTAGGATTGTCCCGGGGAGGTCACTGTCAAAATTTTATAAAACTACGTGAGAAAAAATATAGGGTACATTTAATTCATTGGAGCAAAAATTTATACAAATTTTAGAAATACCATAGCCTGAATGAAATGGACTATAAGGTATTATATCTAAAGTAGGGTAGGTGAAAAGCATAGGTAGTATTCTATTTTATTAATAAATTAGGGTCTCAAATATTTAGAGGAACGAAGAATTTATGTGAGTTCTGATGAAAATCCTTGGATTGAATGAGAATTGCTTCAATTTGACTAAAAATTGTCGGAGTTAGCCAATGGTTAGGAATGAACCACAAATGAAAGTTGAATTATTTGGCTTCATGGGAAAGTCTCCTCATGATGAATTTTAGCATTAGGTGACCAATGAGATTCACGAGGCTAGGGCGGTGGTAGTACAACATGCTTCCTCTCACAACATGCATTTTTCACTTAAACATACCTTCTCACATTTTAGGCACTAAGCACAGTCGTTATTCTTTGAAAGTTACGTTCATGTATTGTTGTTGTTTTGTTATGTCCAATTAAGTTCAATTTATGCTGAAATTTCAGGATTTTGATAAATGGTCCAGTTTATAAATAAAATAGGGCCTATAAAATAACTTAATGGTGGAAATTATATTTACCTATAAGGTCTTGAAAAATACCTCAAAGTAACATTTTATCTACTAATAGGGTGCAAATTATTTAAGAGATTTAGATAAATAGCCCACCTATAATTGACCCCCGACCGCACGTGGTTTACAAAAGTATGTAGTATGTAACCTCACCTTGAGGATTGTTAGTGTTGTCTTGCATATATGGTGTATATAAATGAACTTAAAAGTGGCCACTTATCATTTTTGTTAAAGATGCATATGCATTGTGCACACCAATTTTTCACTTTGAAAAAAAAATCACAGATTTACATAGTAAAAAGACTGATGATAGTTGATTCCTTTCAATTCACAACAAAATCTTCTAAAAAATCAAAATTTTCATGATAAGAGGATCAACCATCATCAACTCCATGAAAGTCACAAGCCAAATTCATGATCATGATTTCACATCATATGAAGATTTTAGAAGGAAAAAAAATTGATGACATTTCATTCTAAACATGCGGGCATGTAATTCATGGTACAATGTCATTGAATATCGTATGGTCCAACATTCTAGACACACTAATAACAACATTTAATATAACACACTCATACTTTTCTTCATCAATTACATGCTCCATGAAATCTACCCAATTCTACTCAACATTCACTAGAGACAAGATTTTTGGCTCACTAGGGACAGCCTTTCAATACAAATGGAAAGGTATCGGATATGCACACCCAAATGACGCCAAAACAGCACAACAAGCAATACATTGGGCAAGACTAGCAGCAGAACAAGACCCAGAAACTATCACCATTTTAGCAATTCCAGACACCAACTGGTACCAAAATCTATCACCGTACAACAGACCCTTCCCGGATATGCACGCCATTATACATTTTGCCGCGGACACCATTACATATGACGAACCAACAATACCACTAGAATCCAACAAAACCCGAAACGAACCACTTGCAATGCACATATGGTGTATTCACCATCAAAACAATAACATTGGCACAATAAACCAAATAGACACCATAAACACAACAATTGAAAATCTACAAATTTCGCAATACTATACACAAACAGCACCACCCACACCGCCAAACACAAAAATTAACAAAAGCACACAATGGAACAAACTCATATACCCACCCTATAACAATCTACAAAACATGTGGGTAGATCCCCTTCCAAATTTCGAAATAAACACTACACTAAAATTTCTACCACAATACAACTATTACACAGATGGATCCTTTTTACCACCTAAAGAAGCAGATGATGGCTATTGGAAAAAAGAAAAAGCGGGATATGGAATCTACAACTCATCTAAACCAGATGTACAAATATCAAAGAGACTGCCTGGACTACAAACATGCTTCGGAGCAGAATTAATGGCCATACATGAAACACTTTCACTAATCACCACTAAATACATAAACGAACCTGCACATATTTTTACTGATTGTCTCAATTGTATACATATTCTAAACACACAACTAAAACACCCAACCCAACAAAACAACCACGCCGATAAAACCATATTAGAAGAAATGCTAAAAATGCTAAAAAAGCGAACACAACCAACCACAATATACAAAGTTAAAGCACACGCTAAAATTAACGGGAATGAACACGCAGATCAACTCGCAAAAGAAGGAACCATGAAAAGAGGCTATCAAAAAGCAGCAAATCCACACGAATTTGCACATACCACACCTTACTACTTCCAAAAAGACACATGGCCCGGTCGTATCAAACGACCAGACAAAGGATCAGTTAGATGTTTGGAAGAATACATAAAGAAACATGACCGAGAAAATAACCTAGAAATACTGGCAGAAGACTTTCCCAACAGTAACAAATGGACAACAAACTCCATCTTAGATAACGATATGTCCAATGACTTTTGGAATAATCCAGAAATAACAGACTCACAAAAAACAAGCATACTAAAATTTAGAACCGGACAATACATGGGTAATGCCAGAAAACAATTAATTTTCAGCATACAAAGATTCCCCTCAAAAACATGTCCCATCTGTAGTACATAAGATGCAGATACATGGCTACATGTACTTTTACTATGCAAACAACACCATATACACGCACTAAGAACCAAAAGACACAATAAAGCGGTATGGGAATTAAGAAAATTAATATTATCCTCAAATAAATCAAGATGCTACACTCTCATGAATGCGGGCACATTCAACAATAACCCACAAGAAAACACAGTTCCCCATGGTTATTACCATGTACTTGTAATCAACAAAGATGTCAATGTAATGCCAGATTCAAACCAGATATATTATGCATTAAAGGCTTCCCATACCAAAGCCCACCTCCTCTAAACCCCGATGATAACCTAACCATACAATTCATAGAATTCACATACACAAACGACAAATTTTCACCAGAAACAATTGGCAGGAAAATTTTAAAATATCAACCTCTAATTAATAACATCATACAACAAGGCTGGAAAGTAGATCCTATCATAGTCATTACAGCTGGAGCCAGAGGAACCACACACGTCCCCTCAATGAAACAACTAGAACCAAAATTCAACATTTGCGAAACCTCCATAAAACACACATTCAAAGCAATAAATACCATTGCCATACAGTATGCCGGATCTATCCTTCTACATAAAAGACGTATAGAGAATAATCAAACAATACCAACAGACGTAGTACATTAAAAGAGGGAGGGTAGTGGTGAAAACCACTGCTAGCCACTCTTTTCAAACAACTAGCTCAACTTGTCTCAAGGGATAGGAAGGGCCGGTTGGTTGGTACAACTTTCTTGCCATGATAACTCACTAGCAGCACCAAGCCAAGTGTATCACACCACTGCTCAATGAGCCCAATTGGTTTTGAACCCGGACCACATAATTGTGATACAACGCCCTTCACCAACCAACCAAAGAACTCATGACTTGGTGATAAAACTTAACACTAAACATACCTTTATACAAACTAGCACCCAACCATCATTACTTCGATTTTTTCCTTTGTTACTGTTACTGTTACTTTGTTTTGGTTACTATAGTGTCCATCTTCAAAAGAGGAGAGTAGTATTGTTCCAATGTCCTTTTGTCCAGTGGGCATTGGGTCATTGACATTACGAACGGGCACTTTATTCACGCCGGCCCTTTCTTTAGGGTTGGTGTTTCTATCTTTCTATGGTCCTACTAATCATGTTTGGTATCATGACATGTGTGCAATCATTAGCATGTGGCTACATTGTATTTTCTTTAATATGGGGTGTTAGAGTGCAAAGTTTTGCACAGCCTTATGTGTGAGATTTTGTAACGTGCTTTTGGAATGAGGACGTGGTTCTTATGAGCGCTTAGGAATTTGGCAATTTGAATTTTTGTATAGAAGGCAACAAATTTGGTAAAAGTCTTACGGTTGTGAGTATGAATTACAAAATGCCAACACGTCTGAATGCCGTCACAGAGTCTCTCCTTTCAAAATCTTACTATGACACCCCTAATACCTCATTTTCGGGCTTATTTTTAAATTTCTTTGTTATAATATCTACAATTCAATTTACAAGATTTATTTATTCATTTATTTTTGACTTGTAAAGTATACATATTGAATTTAAATTAGAAAAATCATTTAGTTGTGTTTTCTAGATATTTTGTGTATTTCTAGTTTAATATTTTTAATTAGAGGTTACAATTAATGAAGTTTTACAATGAATAATTATGGTCCATTCCAATGAAATACAAGAGTATGTTGTGACATTGTTTTCTTCCACTTGGAAGATTTATGGGCATAAACAAGCTTTAATTTGTACTTATCTCTTCAAATGAGACAATGACTAAGATGCCATTGCAATCACTCCTCTAGCTCCGGCCAAGTGAGTATGTTGGTTTA
Organism: Pohlia nutans; assembly: GCA_022496805.1. Taxonomy (NCBI): domain Eukaryota; kingdom Viridiplantae; phylum Streptophyta; class Bryopsida; order Bryales; family Mniaceae; genus Pohlia; species Pohlia nutans. Next base: position 10,454,969 of record CM040086.1, read on the forward strand.
GGATGTGCTTTGTACAATGATTATGTAGGAGATTCGAGGTACATGTTGTTGAGATTTTCAAAAAAGAGATCATCAATGTGTGTCAAATCTGTCATTTGGTTTAGGGTGAGACATCGTCTATGTGGGGATAGCGTAAAAAAGATTGTTTTTTAAATAATATAAAAAATAAATTGAAAAGTGAAAAGTCATGCTTGAGGGAGAGTCTACTAGCTTGCAATTAGTGTAAGAATAGTAATAAAATAGAATAGTTTAGATGCTCCTCGTAGGCCTTCTAGATGAAACTTAGTCCGCACCCTTACTTGTGATTTGACCCCGCTAGTGTGGGACCCATATTGATTATTTTATTTTCATGTTTTTAATAGCTTTGCAAGTTTTGACATTAAAAAATCATCATAATCAAAATTTTGATACTTCTCACTGAAATAAATTATTTTTAAAAGTGGTGAAGTGTTCAAATGAGTATTATTATAACTTAGTAGAGGGTTCTTGAGATTTTAAGAAGAAATTAAAGAAATTGAATTATTTATATATAAATATATATATATATATATATATATATATATATATATATATAATTTGGCCAAAAATTCCCTAATACATTAAAATATGAAATATCTTGTGTTTGCAACATAATTATAAAGATAATGTCTTCAAAATAGAATCTAAAAACATTCATATCAATATTTAATCTAACTCCAATAATTGATACCATCCAAAAGTCACCTTTTACAACTTTCATTAATATGACAACATGGAAAAATGATTTCATTAGTACAGTATTATTACAAAATTTCATAATTTAAAAAAATTTACACTCAAGGATGAATATACTTTGAATTTATTCCACCAGTGCAAAGGGCTCCAAATTTCACCAAAAATGACCACCAAAAAGTGTTCAATTTCGAAAGATCCAAATTTTTGGTGTAATTGAACACTTTTTGGTGATCATTTTTGCACTAGTGTTCTATAATAGACTTGAAGTTGTTAAACAAACTGAAAGTTTGAAACAAGATTTCTTATCTAAATTTCCCTTTTCGTCAAATCAAAGAATTCAAAAAAAAAAATTAATAATAATTTTGGGTAGCTATCTTTTAACCCCAAAAGTCACCCAGGCACTTACTTAGGGTATCCTCAATCTTCACGTCAAGGAGGCCCGCCAACAGCACTTTCCCGGGGCAGAGCCTCCTATCTGCCCCCAATCCCACCGTAAATGGCGAAGGTACCTTCGCGGCCCCTCCAAATGAACCTCATCGGCCGGTATTTTTGGCTTCTTTCCCGGAGCTAGAAACTCCACGGCAAATCAGGTCAACTAGTGCAGGACCTTCAATCGAGGAGCGTAGGAGCGCAGGATCTGCGTGTACGTCAATCGAGGAGCGCAGGAGCACATGATGAGGATGGAGGAGCGCTGTAGGGTTGGGGCCACTTCAACGGCAAAAATTCGTTTTGGCATCCCGCAGCCAAAACAGCCCCGCCAAATGCGGGTGGCGGGCCGCTTTGGCGAGGCAAGACTGAGGATGCCCTTAGGGGTTGGTGACGTAATAGTATTTTTATGACATTGAGGCATGCATGCATGCAGTTGTGGCAGAAGAATCGCTGCACAGGAAAGTAAAACTGTCTGATTAATAAATGTGGCAATGCCGGTTACTCCCCGTCCCTAAACTGCCAAATGAATGGATTAGCGCGTACCTTAACCTAGGAATCTAGGCCGATTAGCTCTAAGTAGTCATTTTTTGATGAGTTCTTACCACTAAGTGCCAAGCTTATTAATACAAAGATTCTCCTCATTTGGAGAGCTGCAAAGTACCCGCACTGGCTGGGCATTGATTGTTGCTTGGAGGATAGATTGGTTATGAAATTTGAATGAATTGGGGTGATCTAGCAAGCATGGTGTGCCTGGCAAACAGCCTAGAAAGCCATGTACTCATCAATAACCTCAGATTGATCCTGATCTCATTCACTCAGGGTTAATCAAGGCTAATGACACCCCCACAGTGCTAATTAACGTTCGTAGCAACACAGACCGACCCTGTTTGCGTTCTGATGATGTGCTGATTGTGTGCTCCAGTACTGTCCTGTACACATTGCCTCTTGCAACCTCCGGCGGAATTGAAGCTCCATCTGTCTGCACTCTGGACGTAAGTTACCTCAAACTCAAACCACTTGCCGTTTTGAGAGTGGTGAATTTGTTCCGGTGATGCTCGAAATGCTGACACTAGTAGGAAATGTGTCGCTTTTCACTTACTATAAATGAAAAAAAATGAAACCATGCCAGGCACATGGGTTGTGTCAATGTTGATGAGTATTTGTGGTCACAAGAAGACATAAATACAGGTATGATATTTCGGTATTGTTCATTGTTTCCACAAAGTGGGGAATAAAAAACGACAGATCTGCTACTAGTGTGAAGAAATGTGTTTTCGTCAGAGCATTCTTTAGCAGTCCCGTTGTTCATCCTTAGGAATGAGCCCAATTCTAAGGGCCGCTTCACACTATGGCCGTCCAAGTCGAGAGGCCGTGGGATTGAGAGTCCAAACTTTGTTGAGAGTCCAAAGAAATCTACTGAAAATAGGCATAAAATATAGTTTTCATTTTTTATGAAAAGAAATCGACGGCCTCTCGACCATAGTGACGGGTCTTGCAAAATGTAGGACCCAAACTTCCTCTCGAGAGGCCGTCACCTTGGTCAAAAAGTGTTGCCATGTAAGCATTTTGAAGGTCCACGGCCTTTGGACTTTGGCCTCTAGTGTGAAGGGTCGAGAGGCCGAAACCATGGTTTCTTGCAATTTGATTGGTGGAAATCGACGGCCTCTCGACCCTTGGCCATAGTGTGAAGCGGCCCTAAATCCCCCCTTGACATTAATGTAAGAGAATGAAACCTACCCCCTATTTTGTGCCTGTAGGGGCCACCTTAAAAAATAACCTCCTCTTCCAAGGGTTTAAAATTCTTGAGGGGTCCTTCTAGACTAATTCAGGGCCATAGGTCCTAAACTCTTTTCTTTTTTTTTAAATTGCCAAAAAAGGACCCTAGGAAGCCCAAAATGGAAATTTTAGAAAATGTGGCCCATGGGTGAATAGTCCTTGCATTAACGTTGAGAGGGGAGGTATGAGATTTAGAGTCGGGGGGAGAGGGGGGTGTGAGCATCGCAGGCCAAAATTATTGTAGGAATCATAATCTCTTAAAGAATCAAAGTCATATTTTAGCTAAAGATGGTTTGGCAACTCAACAAACTTATGATACTTTGATAGTTTCTCAAGTAGTTTCTACATCTTTTACATCATCAGTTCCATGTTCAGATGTTGATTCTCTACACAAAAGAAGGAGTCTATTGCAGTACTAGCTAAAGAATGTTAGGGCAAAGTTTGTGGCATCTTCGGCAAGTTTGTGTTATATAATTAGGATATCCTCAATCTATACCTCTATATTCATCTTTCAAAGTACAGTTTCATCCCTACTTCAATTACAAGCGACCCAACTACACTCTCTATATGTGCATGGTGTATACCTAATGGATCAATTACAACTCTCTCTTATTTAGAATATAGGACAAGGTTTCATCACATGGCAATCAAATACAAGAATCTACCTAAATATAGTCTTAGAGAGTGGTTTGGAGGGCTTACAACACTCTCCGAATGTGGCGCGTGTACTTTTTGTCTATGCTATTTCAAAAAAAAATTCATCCATTTTATTGAGTGATAGATGGTCTGGAGGCTCGGGGAAGTCATTTAGTGTGAATTTTGGTATATATGAGTGAACAAAGGGTTTTTAATGGGGGGCTATTAAGTAATTGGAATACTCTACTACCTATGGTATATTTAAGGTATATTCATAGTATATTCTAGGAATATTTATAACATATATCCAATTTGGTTTTAATACACCCTATATTACTTCTAAAAAGTTATAAATTTTATCTCAAATGAATAAAATATACCTTAGATTTGTTCTCTCATGGTTATCTAAATTTTTAACAGTAACTTCCTTGAGTCTGGAGGACTACATTAGAGACGCCTTTATACCTAGATATGTAGGCATTTCCGACAATTCTTTGCTAGCTAAGAGCACTTTCAATCTAAAGCATAAATAGGGACAATATTAGCATATTTATTGTAACAAAACTTTAATACCTCCGTTCCAATGCAAAAAATATATGATGTAGTATTGTGCAAGCCAAAACATATTTGCCCGTTCTTACGACAAATTTTAATTATTGATTGAGCCATCCAAGGCACACATCAATCAAGGTTAAAGCCATTTTTAGTGCATGAGCATTTACGTCAATGGTATAATGGCACCAAAATGAGAACCAATCAAATGCACTATCATACAAATAGCATGCTTATTGTTGCTCCCTCCATTGGGCCTCCACTCTCATCAACTTGCACATGAAGATTGAGGAACTACCTCGGGCACTACAATTATCCACAAAATATAGATTTTAGAGTATCCTAATACCAAGAATATATTAAGAAAAGGTCCCACTTTATATTGAATGTTGAGGGTTTTCTTACTTTTTTCTTTGAATGCAAATAAAAGAAAATTCATTTGAAAAAGAATAGGGCAAACCAACCTTTACTAGAAGTAGAACCCCATGGATTGAAAAGGCTTAAAACTACCTACTCTTGAGAGTTTGATCATGCAATACAACAAGTTTAATCTTTAAAAGACAGTTCATAATTTTGAGAGGAGTACTTTTTTTGAATATTAACCTCAAATTATAGAAGTAATTCACATTTTTTTAAATGTAGGTATATACTATTTTGTCACAAATGATGCCTCGGGCTTAGTTTTCAAACCTCTTTCACCACATATTGCTTATAATGGAGAAAAAAATTCATGAAAATTTTAAGACATCATTTGTGGAAAAAATAGTATGTACCTATATTTTAAGAATAAGTATTACTTATATAATTTGAGGTTGAAGTTAAAAAATACTCCTTTCTAAATTAGAAATGTCATTTAAGGGTTGAATAACAACTAAGTAATTATATAAATCCTACCCCCAACTTTGAATCCCCCCCTCCTCGACGTTAATGTAAGAGGAAAAAACTTACCCCCTATTTTGTATACGTTGGGGCACACCTTAAAAAATAACCCCGTCTTCTTAGGGTTTAAAATTCCAAGGAAGGTCTCCTCGGACTAATTTGAGGCTGTAAACCACAAATTTGCAAAAAAAAGTCCTTAGGGTACCCAAAATGAAAATTCTAAAAAATGGGACCCATGGGTGAATAGTGCTTGCATTAACATTATGGGAGATTTAGAGTCGGGATAAATCCTACGTATAACTTGATTAACTTGGAGTATGTGTTAGTGTGTGGATTAGACCTTGCACGTATACTTAAGCGATGTGATAATGATGTTGGGTACTTGTTATCATTTAAACCTCTGCCTACAGGCACACAATGACACAGTGCCCACTGCATATGCCCAACTGCCTAACAAGCTGCTGAATGAACAAGAGGTGACACCTTGAGCACTCAAAAAGAATGACTTTTCCCAGCCAATTTTCGTAGATGTTATCATTTTCAATGTGTAGAATTGTTTTCCTTTTCAAAAATAATCAAGTGGGTACCGGTAGTATCGTGGAATGTGAATGATATTTTTAATTTTTTTCCAGAAATTGCTTAACACTTTTTTTAATTGAACTAACAATTATGTATGTTCAACACCAATAATGAACCCAAAACCAAAACTATGTACACATCCAAACATACATTTGGTATTAATCAGTTGGTTTAACCCCTAAACGTCACAGCGTCCAGAAACTGGACGACGAATGATTTCAAAGCCTTCTCACGTTCTCATCAACGCTTGGATGATACTCATCCAATTTTTTGGAGATTCTTCACCAAGTTGTTGTCCTATGTAATGGCTGGATTTAGTCATACTAGAGTACATATTTTTCTAAAATTACAAATGTAGAAGTATGTCAAGTCGTTGACCGAGCCAAAATTGCATTGACTCTAGTTCAAAGTGGAATCGTGAAAAATGAGGTCATAAATTTAAGAAACACAAAAATTTCAAAGTATCACCACGTTTAAGAGTATCTCGTTTCAAACTCATTCCAACAAATTTTACTCAAAAAATATTGAAATTTAGTTTGTAATCGAATTTACAAGGAATTTTTAATTTTAACTTTCAAATTTTATAATTAAATATTGGTGATTGTATTAGTGAATGGAACCGTACGGATGGAATCTAAAATTCAAAATCTAGAACTTTCATTTGTATATCAATTCCAGAATATTCTTCTAAATAGTAATTTATAATGCTTTTTCTCAAATTGTCAATTCCAGGGACACCCTGGTACGTTAAGGGGTTAAGGATCATAATATATTTCATTCTATACATAGAATATCATCTGACCCTTAAGCGTCCACACTATAGTTTAAACCTCATCAGTTCCTCATATTTTAAAATATATAACAATTTTCTTGTATTTTTCTCATATAAGTTGTTAAAATGATTCCCTAATCTTTATTTTCATAATTTTAGTAAATAAAATTTAAATTTATAGGATTTCTTGTGAAAATCATAGTATTTATAAATTTTCTTAAAATACTTTGATTTTTTAAGGAAAAAGTAAATAATAGTGATGAAGAACAAGGTGTAGGTGTTAAGCTTACTTATAAAATTTGATAGTCAAACCTTTTTTGCAGTGAATATTGTAATTTTAGGGTTTTGAGCTTTAAAGTGTTGTAAGAAAAAGAAATTTTAACAATTTTGAAGATCGGTGAATTGGATTAGAAAGTGGAAGATTGGTAAATTGGATTAGAAAGTGGAAGATTGACCCCCTTACTTTTTGAGTTGGGACCATTTTTGTTTGAAATTAAAAACTAAGTGAAAAACAATGTTCGAGTGAAAAACAACCAATGATGGCGTGATGGGGCTCTTTGCACACTTAGGGGTTAACTATGGGAGTACATTTAATCTATTCATGAGATAAATTTTAACTGTGAAGGTACTTTTTAACCTATATATGAAAAAATTAAATTAACCATGAGATTACTTCTCAATCTATACATGAGAGTATATTTTCACCTATGTATAGATAAATCCTAGGGGTGCATTCTTTATTAAATCTTAGCATCACGTGCGTTCGTGACCCCCTTCGAAATTTCCCTTGTATATTATTATATTTTTTTATGTATATATGTCTGATGTAAATATACAACCCCATTTTCAGCCCTAAATATGTTTTTTGTATGCATACATGGTACGGTAGTGTTCAATGAATCTCCATGTTGTGCACTCACGTGATTCCTCACACACATAAAAGAGTGCATCCCGGAAGAAAAAAATTCAACTATACGAGTGCTTTTCAAGCTATATAAATAGGAGAACGTTTTTCACCACTTTTCACTGTGGGAGTATTTTTAATCCTGTATATGAGTTTGTTTAGACTGCATTAGTATGTTCCACGCACACGAACACTTTAAACTACTATATATGGGGGTATGGTGTCATGAACATCATAAAAAATACCTTTAGCTAGGTCCATGTGTTGGGGTCAGGTATGGGATCGAACTGTATAAGTTGGTCATACATATGAGAGCCTTTAACTTTTCAACTTATGCATGGAAGAAATTTAAAACATAAAAGTGATTTCATGCTATACATGAGAACCTTTATAACTAAGTGCTTGTCAATATTTTTATGAGGAAGCTTTTTATTATGGGAACACTATTTATCCCATTCACAAGAAAACATTAACTACATATCATTTTGATGTCCTACACATTAAACCGCGATTAATTACCGAGATACATCAACCTCATATGACCATGTTTCCAATTTCACCTTTGTGTACTAGGCGCAGACAAATTTGGTTTAGAATGTAGGCCACCAAAACATGAGGGCAGAATTACAACATGATGGTAATAGGTTGGTGTACCTTATGTGCTAATGTCTGTCAAGAGAGAAGGCCCAAATAAGGCATTGTAGTCCATCAACCAATGTACAATCTAACCTCGATAACATGACAACCTGGCTCATGCATCATTTTTCTTGTTTCCCAAAGAAACCCCCCAAAATCAATGTATCATATTATGTTGGGTATAAATTGCTTTGAATGGCGGGCCCCATCACATTCTTTTCATCCATAGGATGAAGTTTTTGGTCTTCAAAAATCTTGAAACCCAAATGGATTTCATTGAAATTTTAATGAAGAAGTTTTGCACGAAGTTTTGACAAATCAAAGATTGTTGGGAAAGCCAAACCAAATGGGAGTTACAAATCTTCAACAAATTTCTTTGCATACTTATTTTCTTCCATCATATGTAAATTGATACCTAAATTTACTTTCAATTATTATTGATGAGCAATTTATTTTTCAAGTTCAACCTTGTGTGATTCACATATTGATTGAAATTAAGCAATAAAAATTGATTTTCATAATTTTTTTTAATGCGACACTTCACCCACTCCCATTTATCATACTATCAAAAATATAACACTTTGATAATGCAACACTTTTCTACTACAGTAGTTCCCCTAAGTAAGGTGTCATATTAAAAGAGGTTTAACAGTATTATGTTGCTGTGTGGACATGTGCACTGTCAGCAGGCTCCAGCACAGTGATTCAAAAACCTCCACATTCCATTGGATAAGTTATTAGTGAGAGTTTCATCTGACCACAGCATGATTAGCCACCATTCTCACACTTTCCTAGGGCAAAGCCAAATCCTTGCAGCAGCAAGTGTTTATGTTTCAGTTTTTTAAATATCCTTTTTAAAAATGTTGTGTTGCACCAGTTGCTGCTCATCTGTCAGTCCAGTGTTTGCACACTGGTTAAATTTACCTAAGCTTTTTCTACCAAAATCATGTTGCTATGCTACACCGAAATCACCATATACTGTGGATGGGTAAATGGGTGTTTGCACACTGGTTTCATCCATTTGGGCACATTCATTCATTTGGGTAAATTTTCATCCATTAAATAAATTTTATCCGCTTTGAACAAATTTTCAGCCAATTTGGAAGAATTTTACCACAATATCTTTTAAAAAATGATTGCTAGTAAAGCCTCTTGAAAATACCGTGGGCCAAAGTATATGGTGATTTTAGTGTAGAAGAGAAAAAATTGGCGTGGGGGGCAGCATGAACAAAGATTATTGGTCACATTTAGAGAGAGCAAAGTGTACCGTATTTCCCAAGATAGTCTTTTATATCCAAAGTATATGTGACTGTGTGTGTATACAAGGAGGTGGACGCTATGAAGGCTTCATAATGTTCTTGAGCCCTTGTTAGAGCACACCCTATTTTTTTACAATACCACTACAATGAAAATTATTAATAAAATAATTCAACTCTCCAACCTTCTTTGTTTGGTTGAGTTGAAGTTATAGTAGATCTTCCAAGATGCTTGTAATTCCAATGCAGATCCTTGAGAAGCCCTAGGTGTGACAATACCCCACTAAAAAACGCTATGTTCTATTTCAGTTTAAGCTGACAAGAAACTCACAAGTATGGACAAAAGCTTGTATGCCAACCGACAGTATTTTTGTCCTCTTTGGATTACAAAAATAATATACATCGTATTATACAACACTTAGGTCGTTGCAGACGTAGATACACTTGAAACAAGACAAGAAACTCACAAGTATGAACAAGAATTTGTATGCCAACCAACTGAACAGTAGTTTTATTTTCCGTAGAATATAAATTACTTTTAAAATCTTAACCCTTAGATGCGCCTGTGTCCAGAATCTGGACGATGGATGATTCTGGACGCGTCCCTTCACTACGCAATTGGATGTTTTTCATCCATTCAATTTTTTTTGAAATTCTTGTGCTAGTTGATTACCATTTGTACGGTATGGATCTTCAAGATAACATATTGAGAGTTTTTGAAAAATAGCAAAAGTGGTTTATGTCAAGTTTCATTCTTAGTTCAAAAAGTGAGACCTTAAACATGATTTTCCATAATAAGAAGAATCAAATAGTGAAAACCATACCCTCTTGTAGTGCATGTTATTCCAATTTCATTACAATATTTTTTAAAATTTTAATGTTAATTTTGGGTTTTTAATTGAATTTCAAGAGAAAACCTTGCAAAATTAATTTAAAAAATATTAATAATAAATATGATGAATCCAACCGTATAGATATTATCTTCACATTGACATTTATAACTTTGCTTTGTACATCAACTCCATTTTAATTTTTCATCAAACATTTTATAACGAATCTTTGAAAATAGTGTTGAATCGGGACCTTAAAGGGTTAAACAATACAGTGATGAACAAAACCGAGTATTGATTCGAACAACAGATTCATGAAATTAAAAACAAACCGAGTATTAATTTTATCTAAGGGTCATGTCGCCTTGTCTTTTACAGTTCGACATGGCTATTAGCTTGGGTTTTAGAGTGAATAGACCTAAGGCTCTAAGTGGAGGAATCTTTCCCCCTTGGCAAGAGATGGCAGACTTTGAAGCAAACATTTCTCAAATTAGCTCCATGTTGACTTTGACTCCAACTACTACCAATATAATGGACAACATCAGAAAATTTGGTCCATACTATTTTAGTGCCATTTTGACATCAAAGGCCACATCTAGGTCATTTTAGTGGCATTTTATCCATACTAGGTTGATATGGAGGTTGGCACCAAATTATCATTTAATTGCATTTCAATGCACCATCATGGCACCATATTCACATGCCTTGAAGTTCCTCATGAAGTTGAACTTGTTCAAATGCCAAATTTGCTAAGCGCTAACTAAAATACTATGCCGAGTACTATAATTTAAGTGAACGCATAAACAATCCTACTACCAAAGTCCAGTTAGTACCCTCAATCCTAAATCTCCCTTGATGTAAATGCAAATACTATTCACCCCCGGGCCCAATTCTTTGAAATTTAGGAAGACCCTCTCAGACATTTTAAACCATTGGAAGAGGGGGTTGGTTTTGAAGTGGGCCCCAACCGGTTCAAAATAGGGGCCAATTTTTGTTTTCATGCATTAACTTCCAGGGATTTAGAGTCAACGAGTTAGTACACACCAATGTAGGAGCCACACTGGCTTGGTGGGCCACAATTCACTTTGCCTTTTCAACTTTGACCTCTTAATTTTATCTAAAAGTGCCACGTGCCATCTTGTGATTGGTTTAGAGTGATGTACATAGATGTGGTGTGGAAATTCAATTTCAGCACTTTGTTGTATAAATTTGATTTCATGTATGACATTTAGTGTCTTGAACTAAGAGAACTTATTTTAGGCTAAACATGTTTATAAATAAACATGTTTTTAAATAGAGAATTTCTATTTAAAACTAACCTCGGGGAGTGCACTTAAAGTTAGGATTAGGAATACACGTGAGTGCGTTTAAATAGCATACCCCCTACAATACTTGGCCTTAAAATAGTTTTTAAATTACAATTTTTTAGGTGATGAATCATTACGTATATATTTATCATTTAGTATAAATTTCAGACCGAAAAGTTTTTTTAAATCTTATAAAAAAATGATAGAAGTTTGAACTAATATGTGTTGTTTTTCGCTTCAAAAATCAATTTAAAAATATTTACAAGTGATTATATTTTGAAATTTATACAAAAAGAACTTTAGATTGTGTTCAACAACTTCATATTTTTTTACAATTTCTAAATGGTTTTTTAGTGCATACATAGGGGGGTCAAAACTCAAAAGTATGCACTGACGTGATTCCTAGTCTTAATTTTAACTCCTAAGCTCCTGAGCGACCATTTTCTGGTCGCTGCCCGGAAAAAACGGGCTGCCCGGAACAAAAAAATATTTTTTTGAAAAAATAAAAAATATTTTAAAATACTACATCAAGTCTACTTTCCAACCCAATTTGAATTATGGCAATCCGAGTTAAACTCCACCCGGGAGAATTTTTCAAAGTAGATCACCTCAACATTGTCTTAGTGTTACAAAATTTGCTATTTGGGGAAAGTAATGATGATTCCTCCATCATTTCTCTTGCTTTTTTGAAGTTTACGATAGATAGCCCAACTTTAACCAATCGTACTAAATTTTGAACTCTAAAATTGAAAATTATAATTTATACAAATTTTCGAAGGTTAATGCTTTTAAATTCATTAAAAAATGATCTAAAGATTATTTTGGAAGTTTGACCGTATGGATAATTTGTAAAGATGATACTCTATATTTTGTCTATTGAACCAACCTTCATCAAACATATGGAAGGCACATATTATAACACATCTATGTTTTATCCAATACCCCTCGGGCTTTTAGGGGTTAAGTGCACTCCCCGAAAAACTAGCAAGGTTTTTAGATAAGTTATACATGCTTTTTTTAATAAAAAGATATAACTTAAAGTAACTCATTTTAGATTTGGTGGAGACACTAAATAATTTAGATGGTGTAGGCATTTAAAACTCTTCAAATAATGTAATATTTCTTCAAATTTTGTGGATTTCATTCATATATGTAGAATAATTTGCTATAAAAATTAAAAATTAGCATCCTCACAATTGATAGTAACTTTAATAACTTGCTACATGTTTGAACCTTGACATTCTCTATATGGATCCTAGCTGTGTTATATTTTGAAGGTTCCATTTCTCTGCACATTGCAAAATGCTTTAATTTGTATGAATGTGAAAAAAATATTAAAAAACTAACCTACAACAATAAAGGGTGGAAAAAATAAATGTAATTCTCCATTGAAGGACAAGGTTTCAAATTAAAAGGCCAATAAAAGGCTGCATGGGGTATAAATAATTAGGCGAGTATTTATACCCTAACACAGAGAGGGAAAATTTCACTGAAGATTAATTGACTTGATGAGATTTCTTGTCGAGTTATGTTACAGTGAAGAACAAAGTGACATGGCAAGAGGTAAACTTTTGTAGTTTGTAAAGAGAATGTGAGTGGAAGTCCATATGAGGATACTTGGGCATGTTAATTGTTCTTTTAATCTTTTTGAATGAGTTTTTTAACTGCTTGGTGCAAATTAATTAGTATTTTGTAAAACGGTGATGGTTATTCCTCCAGACACATTCATATGAGAATACGGTTTTGCTGCCTTTTCAAAAAAAAATTTAAAAAAGAGAGTGTATGGAGGCCTGAGCATAAATGCATAATGAAGTTGATAATTTTAAATGCAACTTTAACTCAATGTGTGGAAAAGAGGTGGAAACTATGCATTGGCTTAGTATTTTTGACAGCCTTGCACTGTTGCACACGCAAAGAAGGAAAAGTATTGAATTCTTCATACAAAGACAAGATCTGCCCTTCAAAGTAACTTACAACACCGGTTCATATGTGGCATGTTATCAAAATTGCCCAAATCAGAAGAAGAATAAATTGATTCCTAGATGGTGCCATGTCATAGAGAGTGCAATAAATTCATTCTCTGGTTTTGGAATTATGTACTATTCATGTGAAGATTGAGAACTGATTATTGCAGGGGCCAAATTACATTCACTTTTCCTCCTCAAAGGTTTTAGTGTATACATGTATTTTACGCCATTAAATTGCGTTTTCAAATGGGTACATACCAAGAAGTTAAACGTCAACATCTACAACCGAGGCACATAGTAAAAAGTTAGAAATATCCTTTCTACCATTTTATGCAATTATGTAAATTAGTGTGAATGTGACTCGGGCAACTGAATAGTAAAAAAAACCACCTATAATCAGAACGCCACTAACTAAGAACCTCCCTATTCTGGAAAAAAATCCTCCTCATAGGAGGACCGTTACTAAACTCACTCTCAAATACCATATATACTGTACCTACCTTACTAGCTACCCTACGTTGTGATCAGTTGTGATCAGTTTTGACATAAGTTAATTAAGTTTTGTCAAAAAAAAAAGTGCCAAATGTCATCTTGTGATTGGTGTAGGGTGACGTAGACATCACAAAATCTGACGGGAAAAAATCACTTTCACCCCCACCCAGTCCGATGCGACCCTCAAGACTCAAGTACGGTATTACCCAAAACTCTCAGTAAAATTGCTATTCTCTTTCCCTCCTGTTATTCTCTTTCTCTCCTGTGCAGTAAAGGGTTCCCTTTATTTGTGTAAAAAAAAAAAAAAAAAAACTCAGTAAAATTCTAGACAAAAAATGGGCCCAGTAATTCTGTCGTCAGGCAAGACGGAAGAGCCATCACAACCAGGAATGCCAAGTCAGTCCTCTGAAAATGGAATGCCAACTCCATATTCTGTTGATGATGAAATGGAATGGAATGCCACGGCCATATTCTTAGTACCGTATGTATGTACGCCAAAATCTACTGAGTACACCTCCAAGAGTAGGCCAGCATTACTAGTGCAGCAGTTTCTAGAGTGGCTGCGCTTCTTCTTGGCTGCTGCACTCTATCATACACCCTCACCCACCTTCTGCAGCTCTAGCCTGGCCTACTTGCAAGGCAACTTGAAGACGATGATCAGTACACATGACGTCGAGTCCCTACAAAGCCACGGCAGAGCTCACGAGAGAGCGAACCTCGGCAGCGAGGCCGGCAAGCGTTCCTGTACTGCGACCTCTCTTACGGTGGGAGAGACGTAGCGCTCTACAAACACATATACATACTCGAGCTCTCTGGAGTCCGTCAGTTACTCACGTTCCATTGTCTTATAAGGCGACCGCGCATGCGTCACTGCAGCTAATTCCCCTTGGGAGAGCAGCCAGCCAGCCAGCATTAGGGTCTCCAGGCTCGTGAGCATGCAGCAGAGCAGCTCCTGAACAGGGCGAGTGCGTGTGTGAGTTTGGGCCTGTGCCTGTGGCTGTTCTATTCCTAGATCTGCTCCCGCTCGTGTGGCTGTCCGGACGGACCCAGGCAGGGCCACACTTGCGGAGTTTACGTGCAATCCCATTCGCATGTGCGGCTGCCTGCTGCGGGCTCAATTGGTCCGTGGCGGTGCTCAATTGCTCCCGGGTATTCTCACTGTTGCTGGTTGCTCATGCTAGCTGCTGTCACAGTGCTCGATCTCCTCCGGAGTATTTGTGAAACTCTGTCATGCACTGTGGTATGTGTGTCGATGAACTCACTGCAGACCGGCTTTGGTGATCGGCCTGAGGGTCGTGGGTTTCTTAGTTGATTTTTTCACGCGTGATTGTAATTCATGGGCCTCGTGAGGAACGTATTCGGAGCGTGAGTACTCGTAGTC
This sequence comes from Pohlia nutans, assembly GCA_022496805.1. Lineage (NCBI taxonomy): Eukaryota > Viridiplantae > Streptophyta > Bryopsida > Bryales > Mniaceae > Pohlia > Pohlia nutans. Next base: position 10,470,079 of record CM040086.1, read on the forward strand.
AGTTTTTACGTGCAACGAAGGCGAGGGAGGTCGACACTCCCAAGTCTGTAGAGCTCTGAGACTCCACTGAGGTGGAGTTCCGGAGCGTCAGAAGATATATTTGGCTTCATCGATCAGGCGAGACAGTCAACAAAACGTCTTCGGGATCATGGCGTTACATGACATACTGGGTGGTCCTTTGTTCGTGAAGCGCAAATGGCGTGACGTTACACCCGAGAGTCCCCCATTGAAGAGAGAAAAGTGGTGTCATGGCTTTGAGGATCAACGAAGTAGCTGGAGCACCAACAGTACTTGCATTCGGTGTTCAGGTGTACCAGCTGCATGGTGCGATCTGTGTCTGTCACCGACGACTGTGGAGACGACGACGACGACGACTTCAAACTGCTCTTTCAACTCCTCAGTGGAGACCAACTTCCCAGCTCTTGAGATGGACTCCAGCCGACAGTGTAGTACAGTGTCGCAGGGAGATCAATTCTGGTGCGAGAATCTGAGCGAGTTGAGCCCCACCAGCACTTTCAGTTTCCTTGCTGGCTACGGTGAATCCGAGGCCGAAGTTTCACCGCTCCCTCACTTCCTCTACGACTGCGATGAGAGCAGCGCCGACATGCAGACCGATCTGGATGGCTTAGCGGCCGTGGTGGGACAAAGCGTCTTGTTCGGTAACACTCAAGCTGTCTGTTCAAGCACGCCAGTACTCTCGGAGCGTGCTTCATGGCAGTCACCGGCTCCTCTGTTGCAAGAAGATCAGTGCCATCGTCTAGCACCACCGAACTCGTTCCTGAGCTGGAGTTTCAGTTCGTCGCCACGAGTTCCCGAGTACCCCAATTGCTACACCGCTGATAACCTCAAATCTGCACTCGACAATTTCATGCCGACGCCGGACATCATCCTCACGGTTTCCAAACCAGCTGCTGCAGAGATCAAGTCCCGGTTTCTGGATCTGTCGAGAGCGGTTTCCGATGCGGCGAAAGCGCCGGCAGCCAAGTGCGTGGCGTCCACGGGGCGATCTTACCGGGGTGTGAGGAAGCGGCCATGGGGTCGGTGGTCTGCTGAAATCCGCGATCGGATCGGGCGGTGTCGACACTGGTTGGGGACCTTCGACACTGCTGAAGATGCCGCAAGAGCTTACGACAGTGGTAAGCAACAGATACAGTAACAGAGCCTTTATTATCATAAAAATGCTCAAGCGCTACTTGGATTTGTTGACATTGCTGTTTGAGTGTTAAGATGGGGTGTGAACCGAACTTATACGCAACTTGTTCTTTGCAGCCGCACGAGCTCTTCGAGGTGCGAAGGCCAAAACCAACTTCGCCCCACCAGCATGCAACGTCGACGACCGAGCAGCGCTGCCAGTTCCATCGCTTCCAGTTCCACGAAACTCCCAACGCGGCAAAAGCAATCCGAGATCACGGTCTGACACAGCAGCCAAAAGCTCGGCGAAAGGAATGACTGTAGCTCGTGTAAGTGACGAAGTCCGGATGTCTGAATTCATGACCCATCCTCCGAAGAAAGGCGTGCCTTTGCAGATGAGCAGCCAGAGCCTGTCGAACGATCACGTTGTTACATTGCTTAACAGACCGTTTGATTGTAGAAACAGTTCGGTGGCCAGATCACTAGAGCTCGACTTGAAGCTGGGCTTTTGCAGTCCCAAGTCATGCAGCTCCAGCCTTGAGAGCACGCTGGAATCGGGGAGCATTCAACCTTACAAGAGCAGTATTGGTTGTCAACCGTAGATCTGTTCTGGATTTGGGATTAATGGTAGGGTTTTGCTAGATTTGAACATTTATCTGGCCTTCGTTTAGGCAATGTGCATATGTTACTATCTCTTTCCTGTGGTGTGCTCCACTTTAGATGATGACGATGATTGGCTTGTGGAAAATTGTGCACTGGTTGCGAGAGACAAATCGGTTTAATTTAAGTAAATATTGTTGAGCATTGTGATGAGATTACCTGTACAAATGAAACGACTAGAAGTGGCTGTTCTTGTCACATGCATGTGTAGTTTTAGATATGTTACAATACCTTGATTCTGAGGTGCTCCAGGGTTACACTGTTATGGTTGTTGGTGTGGTGGCGAGGTTGACAATGCCATAACTCTCCAATCGAAGTTTTGAACATTCCTAAACACACTGTATAGTTTATTAGACCGCTTAAAATTCCTTGTTACCTCTGAATAATTCAAGAATTTGGTGGGAGCTTATGGTACCTCTCTATTTGCAAAGCATATTATTCAGTTAGTGCGACTTCATCATTGATTTATCGTGGATTTCTAGATTTAGCTTCCCATAACACGAAAAGCTTGAGCCTTGATTCTATGGCTAAGGGCTTGAGGCACACTCATAGGAAGCTTGGGGCTTGATCCTACGACTGAGACTAACTTTTGTTGGCATTTCTGTCAACGGTAAATCCCATCAATGAGAGGAGTAGGGTTTCCCTGCCAATATCAATTGGTTTAGCAGCAAGTGGTTTAGTGTGTCAAGTGGTTTAGTGATTTGTGGGTTTGTAAGTTTTTGTTTCCTAAGCTAATAAGAATTGAACTGCCAACTTTGTGGTTGCATAGTGAATATACTACGTATCCAATCACCTTAGTAATTTAAAAACATCTTGGTCCAATTGTTATTAGAATTTTACAAGACCATATATAATACTTCTAAAAATTATTGCATACATTAAAGATAAGAACAATGCATCAATTATTTATAATAATTGAGAATTGATAGTCACTTAGTTTATTGATTCTAAACATAAGGAATTTGGATATCACTATTGGTTAGTGAATCAATTGTGAATGTTATGTATTTTAAGGTACAAACACATTGACCGATGACCGTGTAGAGGAACAAACTCATTCACTTGATCAACAACTTGGTGACTATTGTATTCCAAGAACAAGGTAGACCAAAAAAATGTAGATTTTTTAAAAAAATTGCTGAATTTCACCAAAAAAAATTCAAAATTATTGAAACACAAAAACATTATCATCCTTTAGAGTACTGTGAAGTTGAAGGAGAGAAGGAACTAGTTGTGTAATCAAATTCAACTCTTGAACTCATCTCCAAAAGATATGGATTAACCTTTTAACTTTGCATCCATATATTGGGCGACAAACAAATTACATCTACCAAAATTTCTCTTGGTTCTTGTGCAATTGAATGTCTTTTGTATGGTTTGGATCTTCAAAATAGTTTATTATTATTTTTAGAAAAACAAAGCAATTTGTTTATGTCAAGTTTCATTCTTAGTTCAAAAAGTGAGACCTTAAACATGATTTTCCAAAATAAGTAGAATCAAATAAGGAAACCGTACCATCTCATAATTCATGTTATTCCAAATTCGTTTAAATATTTTTAAAAACACATTGTGCTAATTTGGGATTTTTAATTCTTGTTTTAATTGAATTTCAAGAAAAACCCTTCAAACTAATTAAAAATTAAAAATTAAAAATATGATAAATCCAACCGTACAGATGTGATCTTCACATTGACATTTACTAGTTTTCTTTGTGTATCAACTCCATTTTTTGTTTTCATCAAGCATTTTATAACACTTATTTGAAAACAGTGATGAATTGGGACGTGAAAAAGTTAACCCCTAAAGGTCCTCATCCCTCTCCAAATTAAGCAGTTTTGCAAAGATTCATCATAAAATGCAACCGAGAGGGATATTTTGAACTTAATGTATGAAAAAAAGTTGTACGTTATCAATTTTGAATTCTATCCATATGGTTAGATCTATACGGTTATATCTATGATTGCTATGACCAATAGTTTTGAATAAAATTTGAAATTTGAAATTGAAAATTCTTTTGCAACTTGATTACAAATAAGATATTGACAATTTGATCATGAAATATGTTGTGATTGGTTAAAATGTAATACTCTAAGTGTAGTGATTTTTGGAGATTTATTGGTTGCTTAATTTTATGAGTTTAATTTTTAAAAGCACTTTTACAATGAAATCCTCAAAATTTTAGGTGAATCACTACAACATGATACAAGGCATAAAAATTTCATAAATCATCCCCTTTCTAATCGGATCACACATGCATAAAACTAACTTCCTATAAAATATATAGCAAAAAATCTATATTGCAAAAAGTCAATGATGGATGAACAAAACTGTGTTTGATTTTATACATCGTCCACTTCTTGAACAGTTGGACATTTAGGAGTTAAGAACTTGCAAGACTATGTGCACTCTTACTAAACTATGTTCTTAGTGAATTTTGGTTCCTAATTGTGCATAACATATTACCTTATTTTGAAAAGTGTCCACTGAAAACAGTTAGAAAAAATATTCATTTCTTACTTGAGATGCAATATTATTAGCATTCTAAAAACTCAAAATATGTTTTTCTTGGCATTTGAAAGAAGATTCTAGAGCATCAAAAAGATATGTTGTTTGGATACCTAAATAATATATAAGTAACAACCGGATGGGTTCTTGGTGGCTTTTGTAAAATATTGAAATTTGCTGGTTCCCTTGGAAAACTCCCCATTCAGTGCTCACAGATAATTAGGGGTTAATCCTAATTATGTTTCTCTTCATTACTTACCGTTGTAATAGGTTTATCATACCTGACACAAAAGGTCACAGAATTCCCTGTCACTGTTCAATCCAACCTAACTGATCCTCGTGCATACCTCCAGAACTTTTCTGTCATAGCTTAGGCACTCAAAATACATGTGATAATATGGAGTTGTAATATTTTGACAACAAACTGTTGCATGTAAAAGTGATATTAAACTTTTAGTGTCCGAAATAAAAATTAAAAATTCCATTTTTATTTTTATTTTTTTCACAAATTGTAAGAATCAATTGCAAAAAGGAATAGAATACAGAGCCACTAAAGTAGAACCGCAAAGGGACGGAAACCTAAGCTAAAGAAGTATTGGGAGCAAAAATAAATAAAAAATAAAAATAAAAATAAAAAATAAAAATAAAAAATCCCATTTCAAAAATTCATAGTGAATTGTAGTAATTTAAAACACATATTTAGTGTTAAAATATTGAATACTTGTGGAACTCCTTATTATCACATTTATATGCAACTTCTTGTGAAATTAAAAAGAGTGATTAAGAGAGTTTTAAATAATACATGATAGTATCAATATTGAGTTTTGTTTTTTTTGTTTTTTTTTTTCCAAATTTGGAGTATTAGTATCACCTTCGCAACTCCAAGCCCAAGCAAAGAACTAAAAGGACTTTTGCACCTCTAAAATGCATTTGGTCCCTAGTTGTTAGCTATTGGTTTCTTTTGTCCAAAGTCAAACACTTTGACAATAACTTCGATCCCATTGATTGCATGCGTCCAAAATTGGGTTGAGTAGTAATAATAATAATAATAATAATAATAATAATAATAATAATAATAATAATAATAATAATAATAATAATAATAATAATAATAATAATAATAATAATAATAATAATAATAATAATAATAATAATAATAATAATAATAATAATAATAATAATACCAATAATAACACTAATAATAATAACTATAATAATACCAATAATAACAATAATAATAATAATAATAATAATAAGTGAACATCCAAGGCACCATCAAACACGCCACACCATTTCAAGTACTTCTATGTGCACTTCCAAAATAGAACAAAAAAATGAGCTCTTGAATGAGCACAACAATTCTATGTCTATACTTTTTAAGTGTGTGTAGTTAGATTCTACAATAGGGGGTGACTACATGGGTTGCTTTCAGCGAACTCGTTAAATTTTTTGAAGTGGCATGCATGTGAATAGTAAAACTCAATATGACTATTTTCACTCTTCACATGCCACCTCAAAATTTTCAATGAGTTTGCTCAAGGTAGCCCATGTAGTGACTCCCCCTAATGTAAACTTTTCCCTATTTTGTGCTTGAATGGGCTCCCTACTCCCAATAGTGAAGGCATTTATACATTAAAGAAGGTGCTTTGTTTTGTTTGTTTGGTAAGTTAAGTTGAGATTTATAGGACTATGGCGGTTGTCATGCGCATTCAACACACAATTCGCTATTTACGCACTTGGCTATATAATCATGCACTTCGTCCCCGAGCGCATGATTTTATTTGTCTAACTTTTATTTTCAAAAAACCAACGATTATTGTCTTTCTTCAATCCCTTACATTGTAAACAAATAATTATTTTACTAATTTTTTATTCTCATCTTTATCTTTTCTTTTATCTTTTCTTTTTTATCTTGATTTCTTTCTCGTCTTCTTTCTTGTCTTCTTTTTGTCTTTCTTCTTGTCTTCTTTTTGTCTTCGTTGTCTTTTTTTTCTTCTACTTTTTCTTCAGTTGTGGCTGCTGAACCCTAAGCAATGGGAGCAAACCAAAAAAAAGTTTTTTTTTTTTTTTTTTTTTTTTTTTTTTTTTTTTCGTTGTTCGGGTTGGCCGTGGGGTGCTGCTGAACCCTGAATGGCAGCAGCCAAACAAAAAATAAAATAAAAATAAAAATAAAATTTTTTTTGCCCTTTTTCTTGGCCGTGGGGTGCTGCTGAACCCCTGCCCAAAAAAAAAAAAAACAAAAAAAACTTTTTTTTTGACTTTTTTGACTTTTTTTCCGGTTTTCTTCTTCTTTGTATAGGGTTCAGCCATTGTGGTGCTGAACCCTAAAATAAATTTTAAAAAATTGATTTTTTTAGGGTTCAGCCGCCGGCTGAACCCTAACCAGCGGCCAAATTTTTTTTTATTTTTTTTTATTTTTTATTTATTATTATTATTATTTTTTCGGCCGTTTCGGCTTCTCCCTCCCCTCTTCCCTCTTTCTGTCATTTTCCTCTCCCTCTCCCTCTCTCTTTCTCCCTCTCCCTCTCTCTTTCTCCCTCTCCCTCTCTTTCTCCCTCTCCCTCTCTCTTTCTCCCTCTCCCTCCCCCTCTCCCCTATATATATGAGTGGAGGGAGAGGAGAGAAAGGAGAAAAGAGAGACGAGAATGGAATAGGGTGCGCGGCCGCGCACCCTATCGACCGAAACAGCCGAGAAAATTTATTTTTTTATTTTTTTTGTGCCGGCGTTTAGGGTTCAGCCAGAGGCTGAGCCCTAAAAATAATAATAATTTTTTTATTTTATTTTAGGGCTCAGCGCCACAATGGCTGAACCCTAAACAAAGAAGAAAACCAAAAAAAAAAAAAAAAAAAAAAAACTTTTTTTTTTTTTTTTTTTTTTTTGGTTTTTTTCCTCCTTTGTTGTGAATGTGGGACATGCTGCTGCAACAAGAAGAAAAAAAGTGAAAAGTAAATAGAAGAAAAAGAAGAAGACAAGAAGGAAGACAAGAAGGAAAACAAGAAGGAAAACAAGATGGAGACAAAAAAGAAAACAAGATAAAAGAAAAGATAAAAGAAAAGATAAAAGATAAGGATAAAAAATTAATAAAAGAGTTGTTTGTTTACAATGTAAGTGATTGTAGAAAGACAAAAATAAAAAAAATTTAGAGAATTTTTTAAACAAATTTTTTTAAGCCAAATTTGCTCGTGAAATGAGCGCACTTGGCCAAGTGCATAAATTGGGAATTGCGTGTTATTCTTGTATTGTCAAAAAACTCTCAACGAGTACCCAAAATATTTTTGTAGCTTTTGAATATACGGCGTGGAAGTTATGGATTCTTAATTGAATTAAATTATATTAAATTATACATAAACTATTCTAAAAAAAACTAAAAACATCACTAAATCACGGGAATAACGCCACAATACCACACTAGTATAGTACACTATATTAGTATACTACTGTGAGTGTAATAGTATGCTATTACACTATTACACATTTACACTAGTATACTAGTATAAGTGTAATAGTATTAACCCTTGTGAGCAAGCAAGGACATATGTGTCCCTCTGCTTTGATTTTGAATTTGATGTACATGTGTTGATTTCTTTATAAGTCAGTTTGCAAAAAATCTGAAAAAAATCATGGCCATCAGAAACTCTTATAGGCATCACTTCTGCAAATTTTCAGATCGAAAATAAAAACTATAATCCCTTTATTAATTCAACCACTTCCATTGTATCTCAACCGTATCCAGAAGATGAAAACCTTACAGGGGTTAACTAGTACTAGTATAATACTATTACACTAATACACGTAGAAAATATCTCCTCCTACTGAACCTTGGTGATGTTTTTAGACACATGGTTTGAAATATCGTGCAATGTACCTTGAAAACCTAAATAATCCCAATGATGACACTGTTGGACACTTACAGATGTCCCAAAATGTGCATGCAGGGATGCGAATTTGCAGTGCAATTAATTAATGCACAGAGAGATTCTTGAGAATGGGGAGTTTCAGTAATCAGGGTTAAGTTACCACTAATTAGCAAACCTGGTGCAGCACTGTGATGGAAATCCATGAACATAAAATCACCTGACTCCTCGCCTCTTACTAGTTGGCATATTTGTCATTGAGGTCGTCAAGACGGAATGTTCTGCAACCCACAGCAAAAAGGACCGCGTTGCAGTCTGTGGCTTTGATCATCTTATACTGTACTAACTTTTCATTCTCAGTTTGGCAGTTTGCGTTCATGCCCTGTTGCTAACCATGCACATCGAGATTTCCCATTATGGCGGAAACTGAGAAACACCACAGAAGAAGTTGATCTTATTGATGATTATTGACAGAAAAAATATGCCGCCAAAACGTTCAGTGGGCTACAAAACCTATTCTAACACAGTGACCATGCTGGCTTCTTGTCGTTTTTATATCAACACACAAAAAAAATACTAGTTTAGTCTAAGTTTTATAAATCTATGATAATCTTGCCATTCTCTTCAATGCAGGCAAATTTGATCAGAGAACCTAATTCACAACTTACAGCAGTGAGGGCTGGTCGATTGTTGCCTTCCATGGAGACCACATCAAAAAGAAAATCTTTCATGCTTCACAAATTAAAGAGTTTCTGCAACATTGGTTTTGTAAAACCTGCCATGTCACTCAAAAGTAATATTTTAAAATAAAAAAATTTGAAGCTTTAAAGAATAGAGTTCTTAAGAAATGGATGTTTAAAAGTTTAAAAATTGATGTTTATTTGTTCTTAAATCTGCTAAGTTGGGCATGAAGAGCAAGTACAGTAATATTTATTTGTTTATGGTGACTGAGCTAGCCGGTACTGGCCACTATCTACCCTCGAGAGGGGGGGGGGGGGGGGGGGGGGGGAGTAGTCCTACACCAATGGTTTTTTGTCCGGTAGGCAGTGAATCATGTGCGAGTCGACCAAACACTTTATTTAGGCTCCTTTCAAAAGAGGATTGGAGTTTCTATCTATTAATTTAGTGAGTGATCATTGTTCCTAATTTTGTCATCAATTGCATATATAATTGGGGGATGAATTGCGTGCATTTAAGGTAAACCATCCTGTTTGTGCCATGTGACTATTTATGCCACATTGTGATCATTATGTATCAGTGTCTTACTTTTAGAATTTGGATATGTACAATACTAGTATATAGTGGCACAAATAGGGTCGTGACACAAATAGGGTGATTTATCCTAGTACGTAGTGGTTGAAATATGAGCAATACCTATTCCTATAGGTGGAAGGCAAAGCCGCAAAAGTCAATATATTTGTGTTGAATATTAGATATTATTTTCCAATAAATGAGATTTGGAAGATGGAATATTCATGAACATGCTGCAAGATTCTCTCTTTTTGGTCATACAAAATTTTTAAATTTTTAAAAAAATCTTGAAAGTTTTTACATTATTTTGTTTTAGAGATATTTTCTATTAAACCTACCTTCCACCTACAATACCGTGCCTTCGTAACAACTTCACTTTTAAATAATTTTTAAAATAGAAAATAATTGAAAAAATTTATTTTCAAAATAAATCGTAAGGGAAAAAACAATTTAAGAGAATATTCGTTTAGATAACCTTGATTGATTGGAACATGTACTTCAACAACAAGGCTTGACTACAACATTTCAAGATGGAGATTTGGAAGACAATTCTTGATGATGAGCACGTTGTGTGGGTAAAAACTCAAGTGTTACACCAATTGTTAAAAAGGGGTACTTGGGGTATAAAGCTATAATGCCAGAGCGTGATGCCATAAGTCCATTTGGGCACCAAGCTGGTCCCAAATGGACTTGTAAGACCATAGATTCTCATATTGTAACTTGGTATACCAAATATGCTTTTCTTTTAGTTCAAAGCTTTGAATTCCTTTGATGCTTTAAACATGTTTGGATGTGGATTATCAATTTTTAGCATTAAACAACAAGTACTCATGACCTAAGACTTTTCCTAGCATGCCAATCATGGGCATCTTCAATTTAACTCTATCGCACTTTTTTGACTCTATGGCATTTTTTTGACTAGAACATAATGTTCTTAACCAGTTGGTGGAGTTTTCCCTCTTCAACAATAGCACTGTAGATGGTCTGACACAAAGTGCAATGTCTCACCATCCGATTTCCAATTAAATTTGACGCGGGCTTGCCATGATTCGAGTATCTGCTACAATGATTCAAGAATAGTGGCACAAATTCTAAGGTGTTGCAGAGAGGGGCTAAAGAATCTTAGAGCAAGCCTATTAGAGTCAGGTCAAATCCTCACTCGACGCCAAGTTAATTTTGAATTCAAATGAGATTTGAGAGGGAGGGGGGGGGGGGGGGGGGGGGGGGGGGGGGGGGCAACAAGCCACCCCAACAACACCTTGTTTCATCAAACTAAAAGTATTGATAAATATTGAAAGAACCAATAAAAACATCGCACATGTAAAAACCACCGCATGTAGGTTTGCAAGGAAAATGATAATTGGTTGATTCCTTGTTTAGTGTGAGAATATCAAAAGGCACCACAATAGTAGTTTATGGCATCCCCAACTCAAGTAAAGGCAACCACCAAGATGTATTGGTGTTTGACTGCTACTTTCTTTTTGCTGTTGGAACCATGTTTACCCCCAAACCTCCACTATATTGGTATGTGACTGCTGCATTTGATCGCTGCTGGGCATGCTCTTATGAATGTGCATTGAAATAAAGTGTTAGGGTGTATCACTCAATTTTTGTTTAAATAACATCTTATATATAATTTGAAACAAAATAATAATTTTTGAAATACAAGGACAACAGAGTATATATATGAATGATCTCTGGAAGCTTGAAGCCGTTGAAGGGTTGAGCATAACTGAATATCATACCAGTCAATAAAGTTGAAATCTCCTCTAAATAAGCAAGAATCTCAATGGAATTAATGAAGGATCTAAGTTCAATCAAGAAATAATGGGCATCTAGATTGGACTCAAATAGATTTTAACTGCTAGATTTAAGTATTTAACCATGCAAATAACTGAATAATAATAAGTGCAGGAGTCTGGTCGGTTGGGAGAATCATACAGTGGTATATAATCACAACTGAGCAATATAAGTTAGTTCGCTTACTTATACAAAATGAGCCTTATAAGTAAGCCAGTTGTGTGATATGAAAAGGAGTCCGTCATTTTGATGATGATCTTCTTTTAACCCCTAAATGCCTAAACCTCTCTTCAGATCTGGAGAATTGCAAAGATTATTCTTAATAAATTACAACTAACTAAGAGATATTTTGAACTTGATGTATGAATAAAAATTGTACAATAATGTTAGTAGTGATTTTTGGAGATTTTTTGGTTGCTTAATTTTTTGGTTGCTTAACCCCTAAACGTACCAGGGTGTCCCTGGAATTGACAATTTGAGAAAAAACATTATAAACTACCATTTAGAAGAATATTCTGGAATTGATATGCAAATGAAAGTTCTAAATCTTGAATTTTAGATTCCATCCGTACGGTTCAATTCACTAATACAATCACCAATATTTAATTATAAAATTTGAAAGTTAAAATTAAAAATTCCTTCTAAATTCGATTACAAACTAAATTTCAATATTTTTTGAGTAAAATTTGTTGGAATGAGTTTGAAATGAGATATTCTTAAATGTGGTGATACTTTGAAATTTTTGTGTTTCTTAAATTTATGACCTCATTTTTCACGATTCCACTTTGAACTAGAGTCAATGCAATTTTGGCTTGGTCAACGACTTGACATACTTCTACATTTGTAATTTTAGAAAAATATGTACTCTAGTATGACTAAATCCAGCCATTAGATAGGACAACAACTTGGTGAAGAATCTCCAAAAATTTGGATGAGTTTCATCCAAGCATTGATGAGAACGTGAGAAGGCTTTGAATTCATTCGTGATCCAGTTTCTGGACTCTGGGACGTTTAGGGGTTAATTTTATGAGTTGGTTTTTTCAAGAGCACTTTTAATTCATTTTGAACGAAGATTTTAGAACTTTTTGGTAAAGTAACGTGACAATTTTTTTCACAAATCATCCCCTTCCAAATGGGATCACACATACATGAAACTAAGGGGCGGTTTACACTATGGACCAAGAGCCATGAGCATGGAATTCTAAAATCTGTGATTGGCCCAAAAAGAGCTCTTGGTCCCATTTGGCTTTACACTACCTTGAAAAAAGGAGAATGAAAACTAACTTTGAGGTCCCCAAAAATGCTAAAATCTCCCAAATGGATAATGTTTTCATGGTCTCCTTGATTATAGTTGAGTCGAAGCAAATGCCTCGACTCAACTATAATCTAGGAGACCATGGGGCTCAAAAATCATTGATTGGCTAGTGTTCAATTATTTAAAGAGAAAGGAGGAAAAAGGGGAGGATAAAAGAGAGAATGATGAGCTTAACCCCTAAGCTCCCGAGCGACCATTTTCAGGTCGCTGCCCGGAACAAAAAAAAATTAAAAAAAATATATATTTTAAAATACTACATCAAGTCTACTTTCCAACCCAATTTGAATTATGGCAATCCGAGTTAAACTCCACCCGGGAGAATTTTTCAAAGTAGATCACCTCAACATTGTCTTAATGTTACAAAATTTGCTATTTGGGGAAAGTAATGATGATTCCTCCATCATTTCTCTTGCTTTTTTGAAGTTTACGATAGATAGCCCAAATTTAACCAATCGTACTAAATTTTGAACTCTAAAATTGAAAATTATAATTTATACAAATTTTCGAAGGTTAATGCTTTTAAATTCATTAAAAAATGATCTAAAGATTATTTTGGAAGTTTGACCGTATGGATAATTTGTAAAGATGATACTCTATATTTTGTCTATTGAACCAACCTTCATCAAACATATGGAAGGCACATATTATAACACATCTATGTTTTGTCCAATACCCCTCGGGCTTTTAGGGGTTAAACTTGTCCCAGTCTAAATCCACTTTACACTACAAAGAGTGACCAAGTCATTTAAAATTGCATTTTTGATTTTTCATGGTCACGGCTCTTGACCAAGAGCCATGACCATGAAAATGATTTAATTTTCTTGGTCATGGCTCTTGGTCCATAGTGTAAACCGCCCCTAACTTCCCATAAAATTTTGTAATATGTTTTTGTTTACTTGCAAAAAGTGCATGAATTTTGTACATGGGTTAAAAACGGCTGGTTAGGCAGTTGGGGGTTAAACTCAGAATCAAAGCTCAGATTTCATGTGCTCATTGTTCACCCTCCCCAAGGATTTGCCAGTGAGGGAATTAACTAATCCCCTGATAATTATACCGACGCTTACGTCACTAAATTGCAGTGATTATTCATTTCTACTCCAGGCAGGCTCTTGAATCGTATTGTTCTTCATGATTAATTGGGGATCTGCACCAATCCAAAAGGCTCTGCAATCCCCCCCTTGTACAATGAGTGTCAGCTTTCAATTGCAGTGTATCTGCTCTCCTCCAACACCCACACTATTTCTTTTAAACTGAAATCCTTATTCCTGTTCACACCGTGTGCCGGGTCCTTCTTGTGTGAAGTTTACAATAGTTTTCACTTTGTTTAAAAATAATAAAAATCTGGAAATGTACTCCCTCTGTTTCATAACAAGAGTCCAAAACCACATATTGTTTTGCATTAATTTAACTATTCAGCATCTACACTACAAGTACGAGGTCAAACCTCATCAATTCTTCACATTTTATAATATAATATTTTTTTTGGGTATTATTTTCATATATGTTAAACCAATTTACCTTGATTTTATCATAATTATTTAAAGAAAAAAATCATAAGATTTTTCTAAGTTTTTTTCTAGTAAAAATCATAGTAATTATAAAAAAAGATTAGAATGGCATGAAATTTTTAGGAAAAATGCAAATAATAGCGATGAACAACAAGGTGTAGGTGGCATGCTTCTTGAGCTTACATATAAAGAAATTCAATTGAAAAACATTTTCTGCAATGTATATTGGAATTTTAGGGTTTCGAACTTTAAAGTGCTATAAAATAACATAGTTTTAACAATTTTGAAGAACGGTAAATTGGAATAGAAAGTAGAAAGTAGCCCCCACACTTTCTTAGTTGGGACCGTTTTCATTTGGAATTGGGAACCTTCAAGCATGAAACTAGCGTTTGATTGAAAAGCAATCAAGCATGGCCCCACGGGGCTCCTTGTACGCTTAAGGGTTAGGAGTCCACATTCATTGGATTGCCTTCCTACATTGACTCCTACTCATTCATTGTGACTCACGGTCGTTCATTTTGTTGCCTTCCACTAGTAGCAAAGGTAGTGCTTCTCAGAAAAAAAATATCATTATGCGTGTGTGGAATTGGGCACCACATGCCTAGGCAGCTCCCTCTGCAATGTCACCTTTTCTACTAATGCATCATACACTGACTTTCTAAGTTTTCATCCTTTTCAATCAAGACACACGGTTCTAAAAAGAAATTGCGTTTCATCCCTTTCAACACAAGCTCTATTTCTATCTTAAATCTCAAAACTCGCCTTTATGGAGTGCAAAATACTGGTTGTAAAGGACAGAGTGTCCTTGGTGGAGTAACTTTTTGAGCTAATATTTTTTAGCAATGAAATCAATGATAGATTATTCAATTATATGTGAGTGTGCAAAATTAATGGCGTATTACAATTTTATTTATATAAATACGGTGATATTGTTCATACACGTGGCATGGTAGTGAGAATTTTGGTGCATAGTGTCCATTCTCTTTTGCAAAGATATCACTTCAATTGCAACAAAATAAAATATATAATAATAATAATAACTGTTATTATTATTATTATAATGATTTTGATGTGAAGAAAAAAAAAGCTGTTGTTGGTTCCGAGAAAAAAGTGCCACTGTCTGTAAGTAACCTCACTAATTGCCGATCTTACAATTCAACCGTTTTGAAAGGTTCCAGAGAGGCATGCTAGACCTAGCTCATGAAGGATTTCATTGTTTTGCCTCAAAGGATAGATTAATCAACTTATAATCTCTGTGTAATGTTCATTGTGTAACCTTCATTAACAAAGAAGGTAACTGTTCAATCTTTCCCCATGCAGGGCGGTGGCACCTAATTACATCTACTGATTCAAAGGTGGCTGCAGCCAGGGATTACATAATTCCATGCTCTAAACATATAATTTATATCTTTCAATTTCCTCAACAACTTGATCATGTTATTATTATGGTATGAAGCTGCCATGGGAATCTAGCAACTTTTTGCAATGGCTGGGATAGTGGGATTCATGGCCCGTTCACCCAACACGAGTGCGGCATAGAATCTACGTTCGTAAAGTAATTTTTTTGGTAGATATAGTGTGCTCCTGTAAAAATTATTTTTTAAAACTTGATCCATGCAAAAAGCTACTTCAACACATTTTGGGACGCATTTCGGGTGCCACAAGAAATTTACGCTTCACCAATGCACATACGTTGGCAAAAAGCAAGAAGAGACAAGGCTTTGACACTGTAAGAAATTGTATATTATTTTCCAAAATTTACCTTGCAACATTCCAGGAACGCATCGCAAGTGCTAGAGTGTCTTGGTATGAATGGGCCATTAGTAGATGCAACCAACAACCTACTGAAGGCCCATTCACACCAATCACTTGAACAGGCTTGCGTTCGGAATCTACGTCAGTCAAGGTAAATAGATGGTGAAAATAAATCATAGTTTAATACAATCTACAGTAATGAAGACGCAAGTAAATAGTTTCACAACGCAAAAAGAAATGGCAGTGAACTTGCGACATTAGAATGCAATTGAACAATGTTGCATAGTGTTTGCAGCAGGATAAGACAAATTCATAATAATAAATCATTTATTCAATTCACCCACCTAAAATTTAGAAACACAGACAGACTTGCGTTGGATTTCTGGCGTGAATGGGCTATGAACAAATGCTTTCCCACGCTGGATTTTAAGTTCATACCGTAACACCATAGCAGGTTTGCCACCTGGCGAACGAATACTTATTTATTTTGAAAAAATAAGGTTCGCCTCTTGAAAACTGAATTACTCAATTTTCGTTTTTAAGCAAAAAATCAGTAAAAATGACCTTAAATAGCTTAGAAATAACAAAATATTTCAAAAACTAATTTATTCTATTTTCGTTTTTCTGTCTTCAGAATTTTCTAATTTTTACGTTTTTTATTTTTAGAATTATTTTAGGACGAACCTGTATGGTACTACGGTACTCTTTTCCATGTTCCCGCTAATCTTTACTGCTTCAGGAATCTAGTGGTCTATATTCAGAATCTAGGCCTTGGGAATGGGTTTGCCATTTCTTGTTCGGAAAAAGGTTGGAAAAGAGAAGCTGTCTGCCTGTCTATTGGGGTTAACTAATTGGTTGTGTTTTTTTGTGTTTTGTGCACTACGAATTGGTCTACAATGCATCACGTGTTTAAGATTTCATCCCTGAATAAGTTTGGGAAAACAAATGTTAAACTCTTTCAAGATGTGATTTCTTTTTTTAATTTTGGATTAATATAGAGGTTTTATTAACTTCGTTCAACGGCTTGATAGCAAAGAACTAACGTGGATATTCTCATCTGGGAATATTCTCCACATTACTAGTGTAGGCATTCGAGATATGAAGAATACTGGTACACAACTTTTTTTTTTTTTTGAAGCAACAGGACGTTTTATTCCAATACTGGTACACAACTTTCACTAGTAGAAAAGGTGGCACTGCAGAGGGAGATCCACAGGTAAGTAGTGCCCAATTCCACATATGTACAGTAATTTTGCCTGGGCATGTCCCTGGGAGCGCCACCTTTTCTATTAGTGTTTGGCTACTAAGAGCAGGCCCGACAGCGTCCTCTTTCTACTCACCAACGCTACTTCTGATTGATAAAGTGTCTCTCATATAGTTTGGAGTTTGATATTTCTACACAAAATATTGTTCATATGGCGGAGGTTCTTTTCACATCAAGCACTTTGTCCTACTCCGTGACAAGACCATGCTCTCACTTTATGAAGTTAACTTTAATAAACTTATTCTTTGTCATTATGATTGTCACAAGTTGTGACAAAAGTGATGGTTTAAAATGGATTGATGACCTCTATTCTAGGCACGCTTGGGGAAATTCCTAATTCTCTCACACCATCTTGGATGTTGACTTGGTGCCCACTGACGAACTGCTCGGCTTTCTCTTACAACACTGCTTGGCAATGGGCCAAGCAAATTATAGTTTTGTGATTCTCACCGGAGGTAATTTGGTAGTAGGCCCTAATTGAATTATTCTTGGTCGACTTGAAATGTGTATGATCTGAACTTTTGAAGTTTTAATTTTAATTAATTTCTAAATGTTCGTACTAATGATGTCTTACTAGATAGTAACCATGTTTGGAAAGTAGATAAGAAACCAAAAGACAATTTAGATTACACGGCACTGGCCACTGGAGTTTCGTGAAATCTTGTGTTCTAAGGTCGAGACACCTAAAACCGATCAAATAAGACATGTACTATACTTGGGATAGATGAATTGATATTTTGATTATTTTCCTCATTTAGCACTACAAAAATTAAGAAGATTTTCATATTTAATTATTATTTTTTGATAATTATTTGAATAAGTACAAATTTTTAAAGTGCGAAGTTGTAGGTGTACCCAAAACCGATCATATGCACTAATGTACAAATGAGGTACATCTTCCCTTTCAAAATCTAGAAATTAGGCCTGGTCGATTTTGTGTCCCTGGTCGGGAATGGGTGTCTCAACCTTAACTAACAAAAGCCAAACATGGCTAAA
Organism: Pohlia nutans; assembly: GCA_022496805.1. Classification (NCBI taxonomy): domain Eukaryota; kingdom Viridiplantae; phylum Streptophyta; class Bryopsida; order Bryales; family Mniaceae; genus Pohlia; species Pohlia nutans. The sequence goes on from CM040086.1 coordinate 10,488,119, forward strand.
CACATCATACCCAGTATACAGTGTTTGGATGTTTCCGCACTACGCGTGTCTAGGTTGTGAAAAAAAAAACAAACCCACTATTGTAAAGCAGTTGACTGTAAAATATAATATAGTGAATAGGAAAAATACCAAAAATATTTTTAAAAGTGAAATGGAATCTTTTAAAATCTTTCGGAATGTTTTGATACAGGATCGAAGCAGTTGGAGTCTATGAAAACAAAATTGAAAAATCGACTAGTATTAAAATCACAATATGCCTCGGCCCTTGTTAACTAGAAACATCCAAAACATGATATCTCTGGAGATCACAAGCACAAAATCTCAATTCAAGTCATGGGAGTTGCCGTTGTTCACTACTAAATGCACAGATCACACCATTCGTTGAATTTTGTATACCATCACGCACATCGATGCTTACAAATCACTCTAGTTGATCGAACACACTTAATTAGGGAATTATTTTAGTGTTTCAGTGTATTCTATCTCAATCATCAATCATCAGGTAAACAGGGACCATTTTCAAACATGAAGCTTCTTCCTGGCGGGGTTGGTTTGTATTTGTGCCCTCTTTTTTCTTTTCTTGCAGTAAAGGGTCCCCCTTTCTTTGTGTCAAAAAATAAAAATAAAAACATGAAGCTTCATCGGGTGGTTCCCGGGTTGGTTTTTGCACCGAGTTGAATCTCTCCGATGAAGAACAAAATTTACTAGTAATAAGCTTTATAACTATGTGTCAGCTCTCTGATGTAGAGCTTCCGAATCAAATCTGTTGAACAAGCAAAGTAAACTTAATTAATCACATTTGTTTGTATTCTTCGAAATATTTATGCAATCTGCGCTCAACTTGCTTGCAAATACATTCACAACCTTACGCGCGGTTCCCAAGATCAGTCAAGTTAACAGGAATCGAAAAAAATTGTAATGTAGCGAATCCTGTTTAGATTTGTAATGTGGCAACAACTTGTGATCGAAACATGATGCTTGTAACCAAATAGTTGACTTACGGAGATTCGTTGCTTTAAATGACTCACTTCATGTTTTCAGATTTTTTACTAAATATGAAATATGCACTTTTAAGCGCTATATTCAGGCGCTCACTTTTGGCACTCTTTCATTCTAGAGTTGTCGGAATACATCTAGATTAGTACTGCCAATTAAAACAAAGGAGCAGAATATATTCTAGATCGACGTCTACATATTAACAAGCAGACTAGACAACAATGCAACTGCGTCAAGTGTAACAACAAAACCATAATGGAGAAGAGTTAAAAGGGGTTGGAATTAATATGATTCTGATTATCGAGTCTAGTGACAAAGATATGTAGTATTACCAACCTACAAATGCAATCGAAGCGGAAGTAATACGCGATAAAGTACACACCAACCATACAGACTGTCTACTCGATCAAATATAACATATATGGTTCTATACCCACCACATTAACCCCTTAACGTATCAGGGTGTCCCTGGAATTGACAATTTGAGAAAAAACATTATAAACTACCATTTAGAAGAATATTCTGGAATTGATATACATATGAAAGTTCTAGATCTTGAATTTTAGATTCCATCCGTACGGTTCGATTCACTAATACAATCACCAATATTTAATTATAAAATTTGAAAGTTAAAATTAAAAATTCCTTCTAAATTCGATTACAAACTAAATTTCAATATTTTTTGAGTAAATTTTTTTGGAATGAGTTTGAAATGAGATACTCTTAAGTGTGGTGATACTTTGCAATTTTTGTGTTTCTTAAATTTATGACCTCATTTTTCACGATTCCACTTTGAACTAGAGTCAATGCAATTTTGGCTTGGTCAACGACTTGACATACTTCTACATTTGCAATTTTAGAAAAATATGTACTCTAGTATGACTAAATCCAGCCATTAGATAGGACAACAACTTGGTGAAGAATCTCCAAAAAATTGGATGAGTTTCATCCAAGCGTTGATGAGAACGTGAGAAGGCTTTGAAATCATTCGTCGTCCAGTTTCTGGACGCTGTGACGTTTAGGGGTTAACAAGGTGGTAATCATAATCATAAATAAGCAAAGAATTAATATGACTTAATTAAGCATCCTTATTTACACGGAATGTAGCGTATAAAACAGTTTTGAGTAATATTATTGGGCAAGGGTGCTCAGCTAAACTAAATTGTGATCCAATGCAACAGTTCTTCTATTAATATCTCCTTTGTGTAATAACCAGACATGTTTCAGTTCTCAACGCCACATATAGTGATTGTAGAGGTTTTGTAACAGGGTCACTTTTAACCTTTTAATGGCCAGGGTGGTTCTGGAGAAACCACAGTTTTTTGGATGATGTTTCTTTAAAACTCTCTTTGTTGAAATTAGGGATACTATTACTAGTATTCAAAAGTATGAATGGAAGCATAGCTTAATGAAACAAGTGTCGGTTAAACCTTGGTAAGATCGGACTGTTGGATTGGAAGATTATAGTATGTTTTTGAATCGTGAAATGCACACTCAAAAATGAGATTTTGGAGGGTGTGTGACTTCAAGGCTAAATAGAAATTGGGTTAAATTTTCAAAAATAAAAGTAAAGATGTTCAACATGTCAAGAACAGACTCATACATATTTATTGTGAATTTTACAAGTGAGAGTGATTTATCCATGTACGGTTTAGGACAAAATTCATACCTGAAAATAAGAAAAGAGTTGGTACATTGATGAAGATCATACTACATATACTAATGGAGCGTGAACAAGAGAACACAATGCAAAAAATTACAAGGTAACAAACTTCAAAATACAAGAAATACCACATACTACATGTGTTGTATTTGTAAGTATTTGTTGTATTTTGAGATATTTGCAATATTTTGATGTTTTGTACATAGGTATTAGGATAGATGAGAAAGTCAGATTTCAAATTTTCTTTTTTCCATCATATGCAAAATCAAAAGATACACATTTGAATTCCAGACATCGAATTGAGATGGTTCAACTTTAGATTTTCCAACATTTCATTTTCTAGTGATCTAGTGACCACTTTGTAGTTACATGGGTACAAAAGGGCTAACCCTTAACCCTCTAACGTCCCAATTCAACATTGTTTCAAAGATTCCTTATAAAATGTTTGATGAAAACAAAAAAATCGAGCCAAAAATAGAGTTGATGTACAAAGCAAAGTTGTAGATGTCAATGTGAAGATCACATCTGTATGGTTGGATAAATCATATATTTCTTTAATATTTTTTGATTAATTTTGCAAGGTTTTCTCTTGAAAATCAATTAAAAATCACGAATTGATGGATTTAAAAAATAAAATTGTAATGAAATTGGAATAACATGCACTACAAGATGGTATGGTTTCCAATATTTGATTCTACTTATTTTGGAAAATTGTATTTAAGGTCTCACTTTTTGAACTAAGAATGAAACTTCGCATTAACCACTTGTGTTGTTTTTCCAAAAATCATAATAACCTATTTTGAAGATCCAAACCGTACAAACATAGTCAATCTGCACAAGAACCATAAGAAATTATGGTGGATGAAAAATGTTCAATTTGGATGGAATTTGAATTGTTTGAATCTGTTTGTCGTCCACTATGTGGACGCAAGCGCTTCAAAGGGTTAAGCGTCAAGCTAATCTCCATGGGCTTATTTTTGAGAGAATAATAAGAAAAAAAAAATTAGATTTTGTGAGCCAAAACATGTAAGGATTGGTGCTTTGAAAGCTTACCATAAATCGAGGCTAGACTTCGAAGTTCCACTTGTTTTAGAAAATTGTGAGAACTTGTGAAGATAGTAGAAGTGAATCGGAGAAGGAGGGAGAAGAGAATAAAGGAAAAATTTGCTGGAAGTGGTTGGGCGTAAATATCAAGGCTATTGGGCAATAATATAATTGTGTGAACAATGCTAGGTGAGGTCAGAGAAAATTGATGATGTCAAAGTTAATTTTAACTCAACTGCTCATTGGTAAGTGGCATGTGAGCAAATTTTTGCTCAACTACTCGTTGGTGCTTTCCTACTCTAAAACATCTCAACTGCTCTGAATGCTATTTAAAATTTACTAGCTCTTGAACGTGTTGCACATGTGGGTAGCTAGAGGAACTTTACAATATTCTTTTCAATTGCCTCTTCATATCCGATTAAGAGTTAATTACCGATATCTATTGATTGAGTGAATACCACATCTCTATATAACTTGGTCAATCTTGAATAGAGGCAGTATACAACTATACATCAAGCTACGCCTCGAGAGGAATGAAACTAAAACTGTGGAGATGGGTACACGTATGACTGACTTGATCATCAATGAGCTCTAATGGTCAACCAGTTCACATAATCTCTATGCATGCAATTGGATTTGATACTCCATCAACTTCCAAATTCAATAAATCCAATCATTAGTATCGTTGAGAGTGGACCGGGTTGCTTTTAAGTGACTCGCTAGCGCCAAAGATAATACAACTATGTAGGTGAATTTGAAGAAAATGTCGAGTTCGTGTACAGTCCTGAAACTGGAGGAAAGGAAATTAATGAGTCGGAGATTGGTACGTGGTGGTAGATTCTAGTCTTGGAGAGGCAACCTATTTATAATCACTAGAGTTGTGCAATATAATAAGTCAATTTAAACTTGTTAATTTAATTATTTATAGTAAAATTATTTTGATAGAATCATATTTTGTAATAAGAGAATCTCATTATGCTATATTATAATTTGATTCAAATCAGAAAAAGAAAAAAGTGCATCATATGAATTTCTATCTTCTTTTAATAAATGATATATACACTATTATTTTTTAATAGAAAACAAGAGTATTTGGAATCATTTTTTAATTTAAAAATTATAAGAATGTACAAAAACTCATTAATATTAATTTTCAAAATCAATAATTACTTTATAAGTAGTAAAACATCACATATGTTTTTGTTTTTTTTTCAAACTCTCAAAGGTTTATTAGACATAATATTTAATATCCTCAATGAAATTTATGTGATACTTAACCCCTAATTGCGCAACCATGCATATTTTGTTTAATGTACACATTTCATCCATAGTTTCTTATCCGTCATGCACTTTTTGTCAGGTGATTTTTTTACTGAAATTTTTATAGGAAGTTAGCTTCATGTATGTGTGATCCAATAAAAAAAAATTTGTGAAAAAATTATGCCTCATTTTGTGTTGCAATGTTGCATCCAAAAATTTGAAGTTTTTAGTCTAAAATTGTTCTTGAAAAATTAACTTATAAAATCAAGCATCTAAAAAATCTCCAAAAATCACAACACCTAGAGTACTACATTATAACCCATCACAACAGATTTCATCCACATATTATCAATATCTTATTCGTAATCAAATTTCAAAATAATATTTTATTTAATGTTTCAAAATTTATAGAAAAATATCGGTGATAGCAATCATATATCTAACCATATGGATAGAATCTAAAATTCAAAATGTATAACTTTGTTCATACATCAAGTTCCAAATATTCATGTTAATTGCATTTTATAATACATCTTTGTAAAAATGCCAAAATTGGACATAGGTGAGGGCATTTAGGGGTTAACTTAAGTACAATTTGTGATATATTATTAGTTCATAAATTTTATACTATACTTAATTACCAACTAGTGTGGCCGTGTGCCGTTGACCCAACTGTTCCTAATGATTAAACTATGTTTTTGGATTTTATGTTATTTTTTAACCCTTAAGTTCTTGAGAATTTTTTGCTACAAACTAAATGTGTTATAATATATGTTATTTATGAATTTTTTGAAGTTTAAAAAATATGAAAGTTGTGATGTGTAATCTCTAAATTTCATCTATATAGTTGAATATTATCAAAACCGTTTAGATTTTTTATAAATAAAAATTTAAAGAAAAACTTTGAATATTCATTAAAAATACATTATTCAATATTTTATGTTGAATTAAATTATCATTACTTAAGAGTAAAAATGTTCATCACATGGGTAGAAGTTGCCAAGATTTAGAGTTTATAATTTGTCTCAATGTCAATTTAAACGATACTACGTAAGAATAGTATAGAATTAATAATTTAAATGAAACAAATTCCAATCGGTATTTAAGCATCTTATTAACCTCATGCTTTTAGAAAATCATACCAAAATTCAAAAATAAATAATTAATTTGGTATTTGTTTCTCATTTTGGAAGTTTATTAGTTAGATATCATATATAAAATTGTATATGATGAATTTTAGGAATCCGTTTGCATAGATTTGATTTAAAATTTATAACCTATAATCTATCTTTGTATGTCCAAAAAAAAAAAAACTTTATCATGCATTTTTCCCATATTTACAAATTTGATACTTTTGTAGATTGTTCCAACATCTTCACCACTCAACATTCTTTATTTTTTTGAATTTTTATGAGCACAATTTTAGTAGTATAATGATATATCCTTTTAGGATATTTGATTCTAAATAGGTTAGGCCCAAGAAACACTCAATTTGGACACTTTTGGCTCATTTTACAACACTTTCTATTTTGGAAACGACCACTTTTAGGTCGCCTTGGTACTTAAAGGGTTTGGAATCTATCCATAATTTAAATTTAAAAAATGAATACTTTTAATTTGTTTATTCATTTTGCGATCATCTATATGTATAACATAAGACTAAAACTTGTAATATCATTAAAATGGAACCGAGGCCAAGGAAGAGTTGTGGATTCCTTGGCGTTCCCAATTTGATTTTTGTGTTTATTAAGAAAGTTTAGGTGTGTTTGGAGACGGTTTGCCCATGTGTTGCATAACAGTGGTACCAAATTTTCATATTCATTTAAAAATAAATAATTAAATATTTTAATGTGGGATTTTTAATTGAATTTTAAATGAAAACCTTGAAAAGTTAATTAATACAAATTAATTAGAAATATCTGATAAATCCAACGTTACATATGTAATCTAAAAATGGACATTTACAACCTTGTTTTGTATATCAAATCCATTTTTTTTGAATTCATCAAACATTTAATAACACATTTTTGAAATCCGTGCATTATTTGGACCTCCAAGGGTTAAAACACAAAAGCGAAGAAATATTTATTTTATAAACGCTCCAAAATAAATCAATATGATTGAACAACACATTATGCACTATCAAAGTTTAGTTGGTACTAGGATATGCACAAATAAAAGATTTGCATATCTCATTTAATTCCGACTATTTTAATAAATAAACAGTTTCAATAGATGAAGTGAAAAATTTACGAGGAGACGTTTTATTTTTATTTTCTGATAAACATATTATTTTAAATCTATAATAATAATGTGTTACTTTTACTTTTATTCCACATGTATATATGCTTGAATTCCCTAGTGCTATTACATATCTAAATCATTTGCACACTTATTATTGTTGAAAATGTATTTTTTAATCTCGGCTGTGTTTTTTAACTTTTATACACAATGACATCTTCATCAAACCCTAAAAAGACATAAAACCAAAAAACCCAAGAGTGACACTCATAATAAACCACATGACTATGCTAAGTGTACCTAGAATAAAGTTAGTAGATATTTCGATAATGTTGTGTCGTTTAATTGTGTACATAGCGTCGCTCCAGTCGGAGCTAAACATCCCACCAAAAACCTTCAAGCAATTTTCCATTGGGACTTTTTCCATAGCTTGTGATTTCCGGGCCCTGCCCTCCTTCATCTTACCAGCATTTAGTACAAATTGCGCAACTCCTAGTTCCTTGTTGCCAGAAGGGCAAAAAGATGGAGTATGTCGAATATTCGAGTTATACCTGATTTATTACAAAAATGGCGTATTTTGTCCCAAATGGAGAACTGGATGGCCCAAATGATAGGCCTCGAAAACAAGTATTAGGAGCTGGACATGTCTTGGATGATGTTTTAAGAATTGGGCATGTTGCGGTTGACTGGTGTTTTCCGTATGAAAGAAAGGCCAAGGAATATGTTAGTACCTCTTGTAATGACAAGGAAGTGGAGTCGACATACATTAAAACATGTGCTTGTAAATAATTCCAGTTGGTAGAACATGCTATTTTAGAGGATCGCATGTGGAAGAAGAAGGGGGTGATTTCAGGGTAGCTAGACCGCATGCGGAAGAAGAAGGGGCGGATTTTAGGTGGGCCCCTGCGCAAAGAGCATGCGGTGGGCAACAACGACAAAAGAAACATCGGGTTCTTAGTTACAACACAATTTATGACCAACCGCCGACAACAACACGAAGCAAGGGAAGAAGTATGGAAAGTTTGTACTCAAACCATCGTATGAGATTCAACACAAATTGGTGCTCTACAACTACAGGCATTTGTAGAGATGGATTGATCAGAGCATCGTGGATGAGGCTCTTCCCGAAATGTCGTTCACTTTGGAAGATGGCATTGTGCGGCAAAATGTTAAGGATGTGATAAACTGTCAAAAAAATAACTTGCAGGCACTTAATTTTAGCAATGGTGGGCAACCGTTAGGGTGGCTTGAACGTGATGTTTACCGCCGGACGCGCAAGCACTTGAAGTATAAGAAGTTTGTCAACAAACTTGTCTTTCTACAATTACTTTCATTGTTAAAAAACAATCTTACCAATTAGTCTATGGGTCATCGTATCAAAGTTTCACGTGACATGCTCCAGGAGCAAGACCCAAATTGTGTACATCAAATTGGAAGGGAAGAGACTTTGGAAAATGACAATCTATATGAATTAATATTTAATGAAATTGGATATGGTGGATGTTCATATTTTGCTCATTGTGCAAAATATGAACTTGCACTTCATATGCTATATTTGTTTTGCAAAAACTAGACATGCACAATCATGACGTGCTTGCATCACGAACTTGAATACATCAAACGCTCTCTACTTGGAGTCACATGTAAACAACAATTACGATGCCGTGGTAGGCATGAGAAATCGTCTTTGTGGTTATGGACAATGCCTTCTGAAAAACCATTACATCATGGACTCAGGTAAATGCTCTTTCGGTGATCTCTAATTCATCACTTTCAATCTGCATGCAAATTTTTACTTTTTAAAATAACTTACGAGAACAATATTATTTTAATAAATGTTGCTTCCAATGATTTCTGATTTGTTTTAATGTCATGATACATTTGAATGGAAAGCACCAATACACATCTAAAGGGCCGAACCGTCTGACATCCTCTAGGATGTGACCTGCTCCCGCCGCATGTTCAAATGGCCTTCAGTTTGGAGTCTCTGGACCATTGAGTGCTTTGGAATATAAGCGCCACTTTTGAAAAAGTAGCTATATAATATATAGATCGTCTTTTGTCCAACCTTCACTTCTAGTGCGGACTTCATGTTCAATGTCTATAAGGAGGCGGCCCACTACATAAGATTGAATTTTTAATTTATTTAATTTTCAAATAATTTATTCATAATTTAATTCAATTTAAGGTGAAAAAAATAAATTTAAAATCTTTAATTTCTATATCATATATTCAAAAGCTACGAAACAACTTCAATGCATCCTTTTTCGTTGAGAATTTTTTGTCAATTCCAAGAATGCGGCCAATGGCCACATGATTCGGGAAATGCCAATGTTATAATCAAAACAAAACAAACCACCTTCTTTAATGTATAGATAATATAGGAGCTTCAGAGTGTTTACCAAAAGATTAGTAAATTAAAGTGAAAGGGATATAAAGATCTATTTGCTTCTATTAGTTATATATATATTAAAATTAAAATTAAAATACTTTTAACGTATCTTAAATCCATATATAATATTTTTTTATTATGTTTTTCATTTTTATTGTTTACCTTAATGTAACATGTTTTAAAATCAATTTAAGCATCTATTTTAGTCATCATAAAGTTATAATTCATTTGAAATTTTAAACACAAGATTATATTGATATGTGACAATTAAAACTCTTGCGTACAATTTCTTATTTTACTGTAGCTTTAAAAATCATAATTTATTTTATACTTAATAATCAATTTTATCTTCAATAATTAATAATATGCATGTTATATCATATAACTTCTATATCTTTAAATAAATGATAAAAATTACATTAATTTATATTTCATTTTTTATTTTTACATTAAATCATTTTTAATGATGAATAATACATATTTTCTAAATTTATTTAGATTTTTGTGGAAAAATCATTTTGTTTGAATGATACATGTTGTGACAAAGTAAATTAAAAAAACTATAATGAGAGAGGTATAAAGATTCTATTGGATATATACAATACTAAAAAATAAATATATAGATGTCTGTGAAGAACATTATCATGCCCTGATTATAAATTTAATTTTATTATGTTTTATAAGAAAATGTATTGTAAGTTCTAAAATTTAAAGACTTTGTTTACACATCCCTAAATGATAAAATATCTTGTTTTACACTTGTTATGTGTCCTATTTAATTATAGATAAATATTTTTAACACATAAAATGCATACTTTAAAAGCTCTCAATGTTGTCTTTCCAATGAAAAATGAATATATATCATCACAATCATAAGTGATTAAGTCATATTATTTTGTAAAATAATACACAATAATACCCTTATAATAAGTTGAGGTTGTCTCCCGAGGATTCTAGTGTGCTTAGCTGCATGACTTGGAACTGCAAAAGCCGAGCTTTAAGTCAAACTCTAGTGATCTGGCAACTCTAGTGAATTGTTTCAACAATTGACAAAGTAACGGTCCGTTAAATATTGTAAGAGCATCCACACTCATGCCCTCCCAGAGTCTTGACACATGAAATAAGTAAATGAAAAATGCTAAGGGCCCTTCAAAAATGCCTCTTAGTTCTCAATTCTAGCGTGTTAAGAAATGGCCCTTCAAATCTAAGTTTAGTTGACTATATCTAACATTTTACATGTGATTGGTCCATTGACTATTTGACATGTGTTCAAGGGTAATTTCAAGTGCTCTTCAAATGTAGATGAATAATTTTAGCGAGGCAACTTTAACGAGCATGGGTGCGATGCTCTAACAACATGATCGTTCGACAGGCTCCGGGTACTCATTTGCAAAGGCACACCTTTCTTCGAAGGATGGGTCGTGAATTCAGACATCCGGACTTCGTCACTTACACGAGCCACTGTCATTCCTTCCGCCGAGCTTTTTGCTGTTGTGTCAGACCGTGATCTCGGATTGCTTTTGCCGCGTTGGGAGTTTCGTGGAACTGGAAGCGATGGAACTGGCAGCGCTGCTCGGTCGTCGACGTTGCATGCTAGCGGGGCTGCAAAGAACAAGTTTGGTTCACATCCCACCTTAACACTCAAACTGTACAATGTCAACAAATCCAAGTAGCGCTTGAGCACTTTCATGATAATAAAGGCTCTGTTACTGTATCTGTTGCTTACCACTGTCGTAAGCTCTTGCGGCATCTTCAGCAGTATCGAAGCTAGGTCCCCAACCAGTGTCGACATCGGCCGATCCGGTCGCGGATTTCAGCTGACCACCGACTCCATGGCCGCTTCCTCACGCCTCGGTAAGATCGCCCCGTGGACGCCACGCACTTGGCTGCCGGCGCTTTCGCCGCATCGGAAACCGCTCCCGATCGATCCAGAAACCGGGACTTGATCTCTGCAGCAGCTGGTTTGGAAACCGTGAGGATGTTGTCCGGCGTCGGTATGAAGTTGTCGAGTGCAGATTTGAGGTTATCAGCGGTGTAGCAATTGGGGTACTCGGGAACTCGTGGTGACGAACTGAAACTCCAGCTCAGGAATGAGTTGGGCGGTGCTAGACGATGGCACTGATCTTCTTGCAACAGAGGAGCCGGTGACTGCCATCCAGATCGGTCTGCATGCCCGAAATGCTCTAAAACTACATGTAGACGTTTCCTGGAGACACCACAATTGAGACTCAAAACCACCAATTTCAGTATTGAAGCATACCAATGGCATGCCAAAGCATTGCGAAGAAGTAGTTGGTGGTTTTGGGTATCATCATGAGTGGAAATTAGTATCGATCACTTGGTGTTGACATGGGGACCCTTGTATTGAGCCCCGGTGTACTTTTCACTTTTAAAATTTGTATTAATTTCAATATTGAGAATACAATCGTGGAAAAATAGGCATTTCTTGTTAACCCTTAATTGCCCAAGAGTTCATTTTTTGGGTGATGTACATATTTCATTCATGTTTTCTCATTTGTCATGCATTTTTTGCAAGGAAAACAAATACTACAAAATTCTATAGCGAGATAGCTTCATGCATGTGTGATCCAATCAAAAAGGGATGATTTGTGAATATTTTATGCCTCATTTCATGTTGGAGTGATTCACAAAAAAATTCGAAGATTTTAGTCTAAATGTACTCTTAAAAAAAATAAACTCATTAAATTATGCAACCAAAAAATCTCCAAAAATCAATACATTTAGAGTATTACATTTCATCCATCACAACAAATTTCATTCACAGATTGTCAATATCTTATTCTCAATTGAATTACAAAACAATTTTGAATTTCAAGTTTCAAATTTTATACAAAAATATTGGTGATATCTAGCAATCACAGATCTAACCATATGGATAGAATCTAAAATTTATAATATACAAATTTAATTCATGCATTAAGTTCAAAATATTGCTCTTAGTTGCATTTTATAATGCATCTTCGCAAAGACTACCGAATTTACAAAGGCGTGAGGACATTTAGGGATTAATCCTTATGTTAAATGAAAGAAAAACATTTCACCATAGATATCATTACTATAAATACACCTGACTGCTTAATTTGGTGGTTTAAAGGTTAATCCACAAACCTCTTTTAAACCCCTTTTTTTTGCGTAGGCCGTCACCAAGCTTGGACATCATCAGTGTTTATACTCCATAGTGCCAGTGAGTGGTGTTGTACTTTGTGTAGGGTGTTATTGACAGGGCATAATTCATCTCTTCTATGACAGCAGGTAGCCGCATGATCATCTTCGACTTGGTACGTGCTGACATACACTCTGATCGCTGCGGCTGGAACGGCAGCCAACTCACAATCCATTTTGGCGGAAGACAATTTCTCCAGAAGACTCTGGCCGGATTTTGCTGGAAGGAGGAGGCATCCATCACCATGTCGCTCATGGCCTTTGCATTGCTAGCCACATGCATTGCTCTGTCTCATCCGGCTCAGGAGGCTGTCCAAGTGATCGCGAACAACACCATCTACACATGCCAAATCCAAAACTAACATCTACTTTGCATGATATAATTTGAATATTTAGTTGCCCCTTGTCAGCATGTAGTTGAATTTATTGACCTCGATCGTTCCTCCATCGATCATTCAAGCTTTCGGAAAGCAGCCATAGCATGATAGCTCCGTGCTAGTGCACATGATTCGGGAACATGTGCAAGCACATGCCTGTCTTGATGCCTTATGGAAATTGCAATCGAGGAAATGACGTGGAAAGAAAATTGTAAATTTTCCCCTTTGATTGATCTCGCTAAAAAAAATGAAAAAGCATGGAGCACTATGCACCAAAACAAACGGTCTTAGACACTCACTAGCCTATCGTTTATGGAGTACGGTTGACCGGTGCATCACCTCTAATTTGAAAACAGTAATGGTTGTGGGAACATTGAGGAATTGTTCTCCAAACCATTTGGGCCTAGAATATCGAGAGCTCTATATCTGGCCAACTTGTGAGTTTATTTAAGACAACGCATGTTCACCCCTAAAGGACCAAGGCTAATTTTCCAAGTTCAGTCAGCTCAGTATGGAATGAGTATTGATCGTTAATTATTGAGATTTTTTGTGGTGATTCTACTCTTTGTAACGAAGATGGGATGGTAATTTGCGTACATAGATGATGTATAGATCAAAAGATACAATCATGCAAAGGTGAAAAACCTAATTGCGGGCACCTCCTGAAAATTTTCAAACTATGAGCTATGCATCTGAATTTTTGTACACAATGAGCTAACGCCCCCATATACACAATTGCCAAATTCAATTTACCAAATTTGAGACTAAACTTTACATTTTGGGCATTTTCAGAAAGTTTCAAACTTGGGCAACAAGCCAAAAAAAAAACACTACCTACTTTGAAGCTTATAATATTACTATTGAAATTACGGTTGAAATTTTTTAGGTTGTACTAAATTCAAGTTAGTTGAAATACGGTTGAGGTACCTAAAACCACCACAGCCCCCAAAACCACCACAGCCCACCAACCAAGAGGAGATCTAAAAGCGTTTTGTCAGTCCAGATTTGGAGGACTAATTTGCTTACTGGTCACCTTGCTAGTGGGTGCTAGTGGGTGAAATCTGACAATCATAGAATACGGTTTTGGGTTTGATGGTGAGCAAAATTTAGGATCAGCATTGTTGCTCATAGGAGATTCAGAGTTAGAAATGGGTCATACATTACTTTGCACTTTGAGATTTTCTATAAAATTGAGAATTGCAAATTTCATGATGCAAATTTTTGCATTCATCATGAAATCCTATTTTGAAGACAAGAATATTTTTGAGTGAATTTTTGAATTGCTAAATATAGGTCAGATTGCTTAAGTTGGTGGTTTTAGGTACCTCAACCTTATCCTACGATTGAATCAGTCAAAAAGGTTTTAGATCAAAAGCTATTTGTCTTTTTATGAGAAGGGATACTTTGAAGTGTTTGGAGAGAAACATAGTTGTGGTCCTTTAGGTGTTAATCCTTGATCGTGTGATTGCATTTATATATAGAAGTTGATCTAGAATTCAACAAACTCGTTTGACAAATCCTCCAGTTGCAGAAATCTCGTTTTCCTACCCCATTCACAGGACACTTGAATATTTCATGGATTGAAATTCAGGCTCAACAATATTCACTTAAAAACCATTTTACTCTCACAACCAGTGCACAATTTTCCACAAGCCAATAATTATCATCATCACTATTAAAAGTGGAGCACAGCACAGGAAAGAGATAGTAACACAAATGGCAATATTCGTTTAGTTGGGACTATTCCACCATATTGGGACTTTCTGAAATCTACAACTGGCATAGATCCAGTGGGAAATTTCTATGCTGGTTGTAGATTTCAAAAAGTCTCAATATGGTGGAATAGTCCCAACTAAATGAATATTGCCATACAAGCACATTTGCCTAAACGAAGGCCAGATAAATGCTTTTAAACTCCTTTTTTTCCCAGCTGCAACACAGGCCGTCACTACGCCTTAACACTGCCACGTCCTCTTCCTGTGTCTGGTCACCTCCAACCTTCTACAGCACAAAATTCCAATAACCAATTCAAGGCGTCTCTCTCAATGCAAACGACTGCGACAAACAACACTCATATCCTGCCATGATCACCATCAGAAATCCCAATCAAATTCATTTTAGCTTTTTCCAGAAGAGAGAAACAGCATAAGTGGACTTCGAGGTATGGTAATTTAAGCAGAAGCAGCCCTTCAGTCTTGTAGCTCTTCCTCCAGTGGGCCACGTCAGATCACAGTGTGATAGATATATCGTTGAAAAGCTTGTAACCCGCAGCGTTTCCAAACAATTGGCATGGAAAAGTACATCCTGTATGATAAAATTAGAGAGTTCAATGGCAAGCATTGCAGTCTGCATTACAGAAGCCTAATACTTAGGGTGAACTCACATGAATTGCATACATTTCAACCTTCAAATCAACTTATATCTATGGGCCCTGTAAAAGTAGAGTACCATATCCTGATCCCTGAGAAGTTTGCACAGAATATTGAACAGCAATGTCGTTTTTCTGGACCGACTCCGCACTAAACCCGTTTGAAGAATCCAGGTGGTAGTCACCATATGAATCGTTGAACACCTGGTTCATGTGTCCACTGAAATGGACGATACAAGAACAGATACAAGGTCATTACATTGGTCACCACATAAATCACGGCTACGAGTAGAGTCTTAACATCTTCATGTTCTTGCCCTACACCACAGTGTAGTGCAATGAGGTACACAGGAATTGTGTAGTAGCGAAACTCAATGAGAGGAGCTGGCACAACCACCCCTCCAATACCCACAAACAGCACCAGGATCCAAAGCTTTCGCTCATTCTTTCCTGAAAACAAGTCCACCAAAAATATTCATTAAAAACCAAGTAGCACTATATCACCGTGTCCATTTAGAAGTAGATAACGGTGTCAGAGTAGCAGACTACAACATGGCAATGAACAATTAAGAAAGTTTATTCTTCGTTCCCTATAAACAAAATTTTCCAAAACAACAAGAGAAGGAATTAGGGTGAAAATGCCACCTAAATAGTTGAATATAGACCACCATGAGTAGATATACAATGGTATCAAGCAGTACTTTGCGCTCCAGTGTGAACGAATTACATTCTTCCACAAGTAGAAAGTGTAATGCCGGTTGTCTGCCAATAAGTATGGATGCGCAAAACTGCATTCACAACACACATATAAGAGACAACAACCGGGACCAAGACTTCCACCAACCAAGACATACCCTCTCCCCAATCATACCATTTATTAACATTCAAAAATAGACACAGTTTGCACATGCATAAAGTCGTCTTTAGTGAGATTGCCAAGAAAACATCACTCACTTCATAGTACTAATCAAAGAAATCAATTTGAAGCAGTAAGGAGTCGGCAGACCTGAAGTAGTGAACAGCGAGAAATGCTACAGCAGAGCTCCCAAGTATTATGAACCAAGCTTGTGGTTTTTGAAGTTGGCAAGCAGCATGATAAATGCGAATAGGGGTAAAGTGAACAGGGGCCATAGCTGCTGCTGCTACTAGTCCCAAGTAGCACATCTGAGAAAAGTGAGCTGACACCTTGTGTGCTTCCTTCGCTCCTGCAAACAAGGAAGAATGTCAACTGCATACATGGGTGCAGAGGAGAGGACTCTTTTCTGACGACTTTTTAAAGTTATCTTGCAGGATGGTTATGCCCAGCCATCACTCATGCGGTGAAGAGCAGCAGACCTCAGAGTATTTATAAAACCCAAAGGTCAATGTGATCAACCCTAATTTTCCATTCAATATGAAGTTGGCAATTGCAGATCATCCCTGTTCAAACTTCAAACGGGTAACCAAAAATAATCTAAACTTGCTTGTTCCCAAACTTCGCACAGATTATGCTGTTAGAAGAAATGGTGCTACTTACCAACAACAATGCTTCCGTTATAGAAAACAAATGCGATGAAGGCCAAAATCACCGCCAGTAGTGGACTAAAACTTCGAAACAATGACATCCTTTCCATCCATGCCAGTTTTGCAAGAGTGCGCACTTCCCAAACGAGACCTGCTGATCACGCATCACAAAAGCATCAGATGAAACCACGTGCCTGATATAACTGAGATTAGACAATTCAGCTGGATTAGAGGTTTGCATTCTCGGAAGAACTCTTTTCACACTGTGTGTATTACTGTTCAAAAACAGGCAGTAGGAAATTCTACCTTGACCTCCAGAGCTGTAGGAGTCTTCTTCTTGCACTGTAATATCTGGCCTGATGTAGTCTACTTCTGCATTGTCAGGAGCTCGCCTTCTCCGAACGCTTGGCGGACCTTCTGCATCCATAGAAATGGTCCCATCTCCGGATGTTGTGTGCTGCAATTCTTTCTTCCGAACTCCAATGTTTGAGTCAGCTGCAAGTTTAAGGATCTCCAATATTCCAACACAAGTAACAAAAATCGCCCAAACAACATTGGTTTGCCGGAACATGATGGCAATGGCAGCAAACTGCAGCAGCGGCACGTCAATCCTGTCAATATCCAGGAAAAAAAACCAAAGGAGGAACTTCGATGACTAGACCTACCATCTTATTAAGAAAGACTTCAATCTGAGAGATCTCAACACAGGTGACATTTAATAAACCATTGTCTACTATACGGGCTATGTGACTTTGATAGTACTATTAGTCCTGAATAGTCAACTGAAATCAATTCGACTGACCTCAACGCACCAGCGAACTAATCCAGTATGCTCGTTTTAGTCCCGCCAAATACATAGCCATCACTGCAGTAGTCGACCCCACATCTGTTCACCAAGAGAATACCCACACCCCCTTAGCAAACTGAGGAATCCAGACAGTGCTAACTGAAATAGACACCTTTATTTGGGGCATTATTGTGAGTAAAGAAGGTAACCAAATGTACCAATAGAAGAAATAAATCATACTTGATAGAAATATGTTTTGACAGTTACTATAATCGACTATTGGCGTCCAAAGTGGGCTTACCCCCTTAAAGGACCAAGAAGCCAGAATTGCGCCTCATATTTTTTAGCATTTAGTAGGTCCTATGTGGAGTTCTGTTAGTTTGAATTTATTTGTTTTTTAATCAACACATGTAATGTTCTTCACTGATTCTGGTGATATAAAATTTAGCTCTATTTGAAATATACTTATCATAATATGATCAATTGAATTTGACATTCTTAAACCATGAGTCCTTGATACTTCGTTGAGTTGCATATAAACTTCATAAGCACGAGTAATACATCACCAAATTTAGAGAGAAAAGATTAAGAACGGACCTGTATAATACAGAAACGCAAAGAACCAATGAAGAGGGTAAAGTGACAGCACAAATGCTGTGGACAGCGCCTTCCTCTCACTCTTCTTTGGCTCCAAATGGCGCAGAATGTTGAAGAACAGTAAGGAGCACACAAGCATAAGCACCACATTCACTGATCTCAAAACAGCCGGGCTGCAAATTTCGGAGGCAACACCAAAGATTTTGGCTGCAGGTAGAAGCATGCCGGTGTAAACAAGGGACAGAAGATACCTGGAACACAACAAAGTTACACAAGATTAGTTTCTGATATGACAGCAAATTGAGGACAATCCAAAACGAATATCATTTTCAAACCTCAGCCCAAGGCTCGAAAAAAACTTACAAGCCAGGAAAGGTAGTGATCATGGGGTCCCATTTCTCCAGGTGGCCTGCACAATACTCCTGTGCTTGAGGTATGTGGAAAATCTCATCCTGCAACAGAAACCCCCGTCATCAAAAACCCTTATAAAAAGAAAGTGTGCAAAACCCTAATATAGTGCTTCCTTGAAATGTGACTAGAATACTACTCCCTCCGTCCCAAAGTTATTCTCATACAAATTTGTTTGGTATTTCTTTGAGCCAATTTCATTGATCATGTTGTAAGAAACATGGTTTAAAAAGGTTCCAAATTATGTCACTAGAATGATTGAAGAACATTGCATGTGTTCATTGCAACCTAAATAAAATTAGCCACAAGGAAGTATTTTTTTGACCTACTTAAAAAAGCACTTTCAAACATGACTTTCAAACATGACAATAAATTTGGGACGGAGGGAGTACCATGTAAGGTTGAGGCACAATGTGGTTGACAAGGAGCGAGACAGGCACCAAAGAGATGGTCAGCGACACCACCATGAAAACCTGCCCCATGGCGACTCCCTTCGCCATCGCCAGTCCTCTGATTTATCGTAATCTTTGAACCCACAGTGCGACCTCCGTTAAGTACAAAGCACTGCCATGTCGTCTTCAACACCCTTTGTGACCTAGACACATAAACACTTTCAACTACTTCAGTTTTTATACACAAATAAAGCACAACCACACAAAATGTCTCCTCCATCGCTTTTTGCATCCAACAACGCAATTTTTCTTTTTCCAACGTGCAGCAAATATCCAACATAATCAACCCTTACATTTCACGCACAAGGTAGATTTAGTTGCAGCCTACTCCAAAGTTATTGCCAAGACCAATGTGCTAAACAGAGGGATAGACTGTCCCACACTCAATCAACTGTAGGTATTCTTCCAAATGCCTCACCAGAGAACTACACTCCCTCTCAAATGAAAGTTCACAAGGTAAATTTAGTTGCAGCCTACTCCAAAAGTTATTGCCAAGACCAATGTGCTAAACAGAGGGATAGACTGTCCCACACTCAATCAACTGCAGGTATTCTTCCAAATACCTCACCAGAGGACTAGACACCCTCTCAAAAGTAAGTTCCACTTAGATTATAGAGCTTTGTTCACTTTCCAACAAGCCTACGTCTCTCATTAAAATTATGGACTCAGTCACATATGTCTAGATATGTAAAACAACATAAAACCCTGGGCTGATGGGGATAGTAGATACGTTGGCGTATATTTGACATTTGCTATAAGTAGAAAGTTTCAAATTGAGATCGCAATAGCTCATTAGAATCATGTCAATGTGGATTTTAACTTCACTTTTGATCTTAAACCCATAGGAGGTGTGGAACCATGCCAAATACAATGGAGTATTGGTGAATTATACTGGTCGGAAAGGGCTCTCTACACCTTAAGGGTTAATTAATCATGCCTCATTTTCTAACCCCTTCTCAACATTCCTACAAATAAATTTCTCGAAAAGGCAAAAACCTGCAACAATATTCCAACGCAGAAAGCGAACAAGGTGGGTACACCTATTTTCCAACACTGCTCCGTAACCAAATTGTGTGAAAGCTAGAAAATCTGAAGCTCTCTGATATAGAAATGTACTCATTGTGTACATAATTACGCCATCTAAACCCTAAACTTCAAAATTCGATAAAAGGGCTTCAAATCTTACTCTTCGTTTTTTGAAGATTCATTATTCAATTTGCTAATCCAGTAAATATACTTGCCTCTATCAATTTCGCCCTAAAGCATGATGAGTTCCTCACAATCCTTCCAATCGCAACTACAACGAAGACCTAATTTCATCTAGACACCCTCTCCTCTCATCGTTGTAGCACTTGTTCATTTTTCAATCTAGGACAGGTTTCGGAGCTTTGCTTTTTAATGTCTAGACATATGTGACTGGGTCGACGATTTGGACAGGATTGATTGAAAAAACAAAGCACGAAGACACTTCCACCCCTTCTTGAAACGTCAAAAAATGGCAACAACATCCAAAACAGAAAGCAAAATAGCGTATACCTCAGAATCAAATATAAATCCTGACAAGCCTTCCAATCGCAAGTCCTAATTTCAAGATGCAGTGATTACACAATGCAGGTGTAATGGCGTAACCCCCTCTCTGGGCCGATTGCCCTAATTATCGGTGGAGAACCGACCTAGCTCCAAATCGAAACCCTATTCCTCCGAGCTTGAAAATTCTGGTCGAAGAAGAAGCGCGACGCATGAGCCTGCACGTCGGGCAGAAGCTTATTTCTGGAGCGTGCGTCACTCCCCGCGTCAGACGGCGTCTTCGGGCGGCACAGCTCGGGCGGGCCGCCTTGCAGATCCGGCGGGTTTGTGGAGCCCCATGCGGTTTTCGGAACTGAAAAGTGAGGAAATTTGGGCTGTGAAATGTAGGGTGAGCAACAAAGAGACCCTGACTCTTTTTGAGACCTGAATTCGTAAGCTGATTGGAAATTTGTGAAGTGTGCGTTTTTTTGTGAAGTTTAATTCGGCTAAACTAGTTTCTCTTGTGTTTAGAAACCATCAAGCTTTTACACACTTAACCCCTAAAGGACCGGGGGTGTTTTTTGCTTAGCTCTTGTTTTCTTGACTAGCTCTTACAACAAGCTCAATTCCTCATTGGTGTGGGTTAATTTTGACGATCGGCACCGTTGAAATCAAAGAAGACTTACAAGGTTTTTTTATGAAAAAAGGATCGACAAAATCGCACACTTTTTGAGAAAATGCCACCGTTGAGAAGATTGATGGAACTTGTTCACGGTATTTTGTACATATGTTGAAATCAGATTGATCAAAAGTGCTTCAAAAATTCTGAAATTTTTACCATGCATAGTGATCATTATTTTGAACATGTGCTAAAAATTTCAAACAATTTGGAGGTGCGGGGAGAAAGATATGAGGGTCTCAAGTGACGCCCAAATAACCTCGTTGCAGCTCAAAAAAATCACCAAAAATTGCATACTTCATGAAATTTCGATCAAGAAGTACTCACGGATTCAGCTCTCAAAAAGAACTAGGGTCTCTTTGTTGCTCATTTAACAATTCACGGTTCAACAACTCGAAATTCCTCACTTTCTAGTTTCAGAAGCCACGTGGTGGCCTCGTGGTCCTTTAGGGGTTAATAATGAGAGACCACTAAGCTCTTCCCTATCTTTTATTTATGTGGGGTGAAGAAAGAAGAGTACATTAATGCAAAATTCTCAATATCTTATTCAAACACAAGGTGATTTTAAGGACAACTCTAATGTCATGATAATATCCCGGATAATATTAACATTGATTTTGTGTAGCAATAAGTTATGTTGGTTGTAATATTTACATTAGAGCTACCCTTAGATTGCAATTTTATACTAGAAAACCGTCATTTTAACCCTTAAATATCCTTCTAAGTCCCCCTAAGCTTGATTTCCAAGGAATCTTGCTTTTAGCAGGAACACTACTCAAATTTTTCTAACCCAACATAGATTATTGGATGCACAACAAGTTGAGGCATTTAATGTGCTTAGTTGAAGCAACAAATTCTTTCATGGGTGTTCGTGATGTTCAAATCAAAAGTATAGAAGGATCATTTGATTCTTGTCCAAGTTCTCAATTGATTCTTCTTGTGCTTGTTACTTTATTGCAATTGGTCATGTACCTATGCCCTGTTTAAATATATAATCTATATTCTTTCAGAGATCCTTGGACTGCGCATTGAGGATCTAAAATGTTGTTTAAGGGTGAACAAAATGCTTGTATGATCTTAATTTTCAAATATCCATTAACCCCTAAAGGACCAAGTGTCCTAACTAGGACATTTACAAAACCGGGTAGGTTCCCATGAACACATTTTTAATCGAAGTTGCTCAAAAATTCAATGGTGGATTCCCCAATGTATCATGAGAATGCGAATCTTTTTTTTTTTGAAATCCGACACCGTATATGGAAGTTATGTGGAGAAATGTGTTTTTTTCGGGAGATTGGACAGCAGGGGCAGCACTTTTGAGTTGAATTTGAGGAGAGGGCAGCGGAATTCCAATCACAAGGCAAAGGGCGGAATTTTCAGATGTGTGGGGAGGGACAGCGTTGCCCGTTAGTTTGAAGACCCCCCCCCCCCCCCTCCAAGACTCGACCCGCAAGACCCCGTGGAAGTCACGAGGAGGGTCTTGCGAGGGTCCGGGGTCTGCCAGCGAGGGTGGGCAGCTGCCACCTCCCTGCCACCAATTCCCAATTCCAAGGAGGGGAGCCAGGGTTGGCTTGAAAGCTGACCCCGGACCCCATTAAAAAAATATTTTTATTTTTATTTTTATTTTTTTCATTTAAAAAATAATAATATATTAAAAAAAGTTCCGTTCAATGAGGGACTACCACGTGGCAGTCCACTATGAGGTCTTCAACCCCCCTCTTGGAAGTTGGTGGGATCATGAATTATACAATGGGTTGGGTGAGGTGGCACTTGGATTCCCTTCCTCCACCCTTTATTTCCTCTCTAACCCCCAAAATTCTTAGAAAATATGCTATATGTCTTTTAAAATTTGGAGATTTAATTTTTTTTCAAATTTTTTTTCGCCATTCTATAGAGGGTGGAATGTACCTATGTTTCACCGCTTGGATTCATATTTTAAATAACGAAAGTTGAAAATATTGCAGTTTAAAAAAAAAAAGTCTGTTTTAAACTTTTAAACCCCCAACAAGTGCAGGGTGTTCTTCAACATCCTAAACATCTCCAAACGCAACGAAAATTAGTACAAAACTAAGTAACATCGTATAGAATGTGAAAATGAAGTGCGACACGTTTTGGTAGTGGAACTTTTTTGATGTACCCACGGTCAAATGCAGCTGAAATTTTCGGGTGGGTGCTTTTTTGGGGTGCTTTTTTCATCAAACGCAAATAACTTGCAATCCGTGCGGTCAATGTTGACGAAATTTCTTGTGGATGTTATTCAAGTAGTTTACAACAAGATCTTGTGGTTAAAAGGTAAAAAAAAATATATATTTTTTAGAATATTTACACGTAGGAGTAGAAATGGCAGCATTGGAGTGTTTTTGAAGGAAAAACACTCCGGTCCTTTAGGGGTTAAGTAGTGAAAGCCACATACTATGGGATTGTGTACATGAGTACAACTTGTGTTATCAATGTTTGAGTTTTAGAGTCTCATACTCTCTCGTGTTCTAATTGATTCAAGAAATGCATAATATTCACATGGTGGCCATGGTGCAGGAAGAACCTCATCATATTATGTTCATGCATCATATTATAGTCGATGATGGTGTCGTAGAGGCCGTCATTTATGTTCACCACACATCGTATTGGATGGCTACTCCATGTTGACCTCACTTGACGTTTGCTCTAATCGACTATACCTAGACCGTGTTCAAACGCTTGCGCAATCACAAATCCAAGCTCCCGTTCACCATGCATTAGTACTCCTACAAAAGCTACAAGATGGACAAACTACCCCAACACCTACAACAAATCCCAATGCAAAGAAAAACATGTCCAATGCGGTATGACAATCTATATACTAGTTCCTAGTGTTTGCTAGTAAAGACGGCAAGCTACAAAAAGGATCGATAATAGCACATGCTGCTCAGTTTGGCTATTCTATCCGAATTATGAGCAACGTTTGGCATCAAGGGCAAGCAATGCCATAGTCGCCAATGTTTAAGAAAAATTGGTTAAAAAGTTTCTAAAAACATTGATTTTTGTTTTTCTACAATCACTTACATTGTAAACAAACAATTCTTTTTATTTACTTTTTGTTCGTATTTTTTTTCTTTTCTTTCATCTTTTATTTGATTTTATCTTATATCTTGTTTTTTTTCTTTCTTTATTCTTGCCTTTTTTTTTCCTTCAATTTCTCTTCAACTGTGGCTGCTAAACCCGAAACAGCGGGCGCAAAAGAAAAAAGATAAAAGAAAAGATAAAGATAAGAATAAAAATAAATGAAAGAATTATTTGTTTACAATGTAAAAGATTGTACTAGAAAGACAAAAAATCGCCTTTTTAAAAAGTAATTGAAGACCTTTTCATCTCAAAGATGTAATTCCTACATGGGTGTTTTCATGATACGGTTCATCACATTGAGGGAATTTTGGGTTTTGCAATATTGTGACTTTTGGTGCACATTTGCACACATTGTGCATTTAGTCTTAAAAACTAACTTTTAAGCCAATTAAAAAAAAATGTAGCAATGATACAAAGAAAATTGAAGTGAGCCAAATTGTAAACTTAACCCCTAAGTGACGGATCAACCATTTTATGGTCTCCGCCCTTTTTTTATGGGCTGCCCGAAATAGAAAAAACATTTTTATAGAAAATAAAAAATATTTTTAAATAGGTAATCAAGTCTACTTTCCAACCCAATTTGAATCATGTCAATCCGAGGTAAACTCCACCCGGGAGAAATTTTCAAAGAAAAACACTTCTACATTGTCTAGTGTTAGAAAACTTACTATTTGGGGAAAGTAATGATGTTCTCTCTGTTGAAAAATTTGCAATTTTTGATTTTAGAATAGAATGTTTAGTTTTAACAAATCATACAAAATTTCAAATTCTAAAAATAAAATTTGTGATTCTTATAAATATTTGAAGTTAAATGCTTCTAAATTCAGTATGAGGCCCTCTTTACACTAGAGGCGAGGGGCCGTGAGAAAAGAAATTTCAGCCAATGGGATGCGTAGAAATCGAGAAGACCAACGAAGGTCACTTTACACCCGAAATTTTCAGTCCAAGGGACAAAACGAGGAGAAAATGACATGGACAACACTTTTGTTCTCGGTGGCAGCAAAAAGGCACATTTTTCAAGTCCCCCGGATTTTTCGTCAGGTGGGCCTGACGCAAAATCCGGGGGGCCGTTTGGCCAAAATTCTCACAGCCAATCATTTTCATTTTTTAAATAATTTTTCAGAACGGCCACTTTTACTGATGGCCAGTTTTTTGACCCGTTTTCTACCCACAGCTATTACTATTCATTCCCGATTTTCGTCCTTTTACATTACAATTCATTAGTGCATTCATATATAAGCATATGATGTGAAAACATCCTCAAAAATGTCAAAAAAACAACCGGAAGAGCCTCATTTGAGGTCCTAAAGAATGAGGACAGCATAGTAAGTGGACGGTAAACCCATAATGTTTGCCAAGACTCGTGTATGCCAGGTATAAGCCCCCCCCCCCCCCCCCCCCCCCCCCCCCCCCCCCCCCCCCCCCCCCCCCCCCCCCCAAACAACAGAGCGTAGAGTCTAGAGTCTCGGCCTTGGGGTAGAAATGAGAGGGTATTAAAAAAATCAGCACATTGTTTTGAGGCCCCTTCTCACTATAGCCAAAGGACGTCAAATTCAAAGTTTGGCTTCTCAAGAATGAGCCATGGCCCTTGGCCGGTTTTCTCCACGACTTCTCGTTTCTAGTGTAAAGAGGGCCTGAGATGATAAAAAGCTATTTTTTGATATTTGACCGTATGGAAAATTACTAAACATCAAGCTCCTCATTTTTTCTTTTGGACCAAACTTCATCAAAGTTGAAGAAGTAATTTTTTATAACACATATATGTTTTGCCCTTACCCCTTCCGTCATTTAGGGGTTAAGCACATATTAATCATAAAATAAGATCTTAGTTTGTCAAAATGATTTTATCTTGAAGAATTTGACTATCAAAACTCCCATTCTATTAACAGATTGACCAATTTATGATCAAACTTTGAATGTAAATACAGTCTATGTTTGATTCTATATTAGAATCTGTAAAAATAACCCCATCTAAAAAATTTCTTTGTCAAGCACATTCAGAAAAGAAGTCCATCAAAAAAGTTTATTAAAGTAGAGAAACAATGCTTATAAACAAAAAATAACACATTTAAAAAAAATTAAATTCAAAAAATTCAAAAAAAATTCAAAAAAACTGAAAGATATTTCTCTTCATGTATTTGGACATTGAAAACAATTATAGTTCACAATTCCATTCACAAGCCTCTTTTCTCCTTCTCTTTTAAATTTTTTGAGTATACTTCTACATTGCTACCAGAGTACAAGGCACTATTTTCTTACATAAACATTAATATAGATTAAATGATTGTTATTTAAACCTCTTCTTTCTGGGCATTGGTAGAGGATATCAATCTTGTTAAAGTAGTTCATTTCTAGGATAACCTCTACAACCAATTTCTATTTACGAGTTTTTAAAAGTTTAAAACAATTGCAAAATTGTGCAATGCGACACAAACGTTGATGAACCATACCATGCAAACACCCACATGTATGATTGAACATTATAAGTCATGCTAGCTATTGCAATGACTGTTTTTAGACTTACCATGACATGATCATTAATTCCTAAAAGCCCGAGGGATATTGAACAAAAACATAGATATGTTATAATATGTGCCTTCCATATGTTTAATGAAGTTTGATTCAATAGAAAAGTCAAACTTCCAAAAATAACTTTAGATCATTTTTTGATGAATTTAAAAGCATCAACCTTTGAAAATTTGTATAAATTATAATTTTCAATTTTAAAGTTTAAAATTTAGTATGATTGGTCAAAGTTGGGTTATGTATTGTAAACTTCAAAAAAGCAAAAGAATTGATGGACGGATCATCAATATTTTCCCAAAATAGTAAATTTTATAACACTAAGACAATGTTGACGTGATTCACTTTGAAAAATTCTCCCGGGTGGAGTTTAACTCGGATTGCCATAATTCAAATTGTATTGGAAAGTAAACTTCATGCAATATTTTAAGATTTTTTTCAATTTTTTCAATTTTTTTGGTGTTCTGGGTAGCCCGTGAGATTTGGGCAGCGATTAGAAAATGGTCGTTTGATCATTTAGGGGTTAACATCATAAGTCCACTCACTAGTGAAAAAAAGTGTCACTGCCGAGGGAGATGCCTAGGCAAGTAGTCCCAAATTCCACGTCTGAACAATGATTTTGTCTGGACATGTCCCGGCCTAGGAAGCGCTACCTTTTCTACTAGTAACTTTGATCCACTAGACTTCTGATACAACACAAACCAACCTCCATATTTGATGAATGAACCATAAAATCATTTGAATCCTTATATTCTACCCAAAGATTACCAAACTTTCTATGCATTATGTAGGTCTACCCTGCCAATAAACCAAGACTTTGTTGGAGCTGACTTATGTGGCTTGTCTCGTTTGTCTTTCGCGCATGCTTTGAAGAAATGCAGTTTGAAGAGTGTTGAACGTTCTAAACACTGCTCCCAGTTGTGATACAACTATACGAGGTGTTCATTTCCCAAGAGTGCCATTAGGTAAGTTCGTAAATATGCAACTGTAAGTCTAGAGATATGGGTTGCAAAGTAACACTATTTTCATGCAGTTGAATTTCTCAAAGTGTAAGTCCGTTGAAAGATCATGATTGAGCTATGACCATGAAAACAGAGGCGTTGACTACTTCAGGCAGCTTCAATTCTGTGACCATGAAATGAATGTATATCTTCTACACTGTTTCTCAAAGGAAAGAAAAATTCAATACAATTACTCCTTATAGCAGAACTGCACAATTGCAAGCTATGTTAGAGGCATTCTCTTCATCAAAATTGGCCATGGGTTATTAGAATTCGACCTTGCAATCACAAGGACCTCCTGAAGGACCTTCACCCAAACTTGAAAAAATAGACACCCTGGTCAACTGGAATGAACAGTTGTATCACTCCCTCGTGCTGCATGCATCCAACACAAAATTCATTAAAAAATACGCAGCTGTGAAGGATCATGTAGATAGATAGATAGATAGAACACTAGTAGGAAATGTGTCATTTTTCACTTCCCATAAATGAAAAATGTATGAAACTGCGCGAGGCACATGGGTTGTGTCAATGTTGGTGAGTGGTTTTGGTAACAAGAAGTCAGAAATACAAGCATAATATTTAGCCACTGTTCATTGTCCATTGTTCACTATTTCATGAAATGGGGAATGAAAAATGACAAGTCTTCTAACTAGTGGAAACTCTAGTCTTCTTTCCAGGTTGGCGTAAATGAAGTGTTTGTTTGTAATCACGAAGACTCAGTGCCCACCAAACAAAGGGCCATTGTTACAAAACCCCGGGGAGTGCACTCTTCAAGTACTGTTATTATACACGTGCGTGCACAACAAGGGTATTATTTAGAACAAGCATGTACAAAATGTACGTATTAGAGACATGTTTCAATGGAGCAAAAAGTAGATATACATGGGGCTTGGAGTTTAATTTCTCATTTTTAGCCCATGTGTACATAAGGAATGTATTTTGAGGCTGTGAGATTTGTACATATATTACTTAATTTTAGCCAAAAGAAATATGTATACAGGGGGTTTAATTAGAAGGATGCACGCACGTGATTCTTGGCTTTATTGAATAGCGCACTCCCCGAGTACAAAACAAAGAGAGTTAATATAGTGACCAATAACCAATAAAAGTAACGAGAACCAGATGTTGGGGAAAATGTTTGGGAATAAGTTGATTTTGGTGTGGTGTAATATCGCCAAGTTATGAGGTTTGCGGTTGATTGGTGAAGGGCGATGTATCACAGTTATGTGGGCCTTCGCGGCCTTTGGGCCTTCTATTCTTTTTGGGGTCCCCCCTTTGTTTTTGCTGGACCTCTTTCGCTTGGCTTCTTGGGCCTTGTGCCCTTTTTTGATCTGTGGGTCTAGCTTGTAGGTTTTCTCATTCATTTGTTGTTTTCTCTCTCTTTTTAACCCAAAGCGGGTTTTTGTGTGAAGGGTGATGTATCCATTAGAGGATATTTGAGCTCTAAAAAGGGCCCTTAAAAAGCTTGTGTAGGGCACCTTGGTTTTTATTTAAATTAGTACTTCAAAGGTGAAGGATGAGAACATTTCCCCTATTTGTGCCTATGTACTCCGTGGTATGGTACAATGATTCAAAGCATGGTGAAAGGAGTTGATAGGTGCATCAGGAATTTCGGACCCCACTGATTCTGCACGATTTCAGTGCGTTTATCGTTAAACACTGATTCCACACGTCGTACGTGCATTTAGAAGTGTCGTTATAGTACGGAAGTGACATGTATTACTAAGATGTTGATGCAGTGTCTTTTCAGTGATTATCAAAAAAATGTTGTTTCCGCACGAAAGTCGTGCTTGACGGAATCCGTGCGTTAATCGTGTATCTACATTACATGGCTAATAAGACACGGATAATATGCGATTGCTTTGAATGCAGATCTAGTATCGTATACGTATCATATCAACGCCTTTTATTATATTCGTGCGATTTCAGCATTTATCGTAATGCAAATTATTTTCGTACGACATCTGTGTACAATATTTTAATATTCTTTTTGGAATATTTTGGAATATTTTGGAATCTTTTAGAATATTTTATATTATTTTGGAATAGTTTGGAATATTCCGAGAATCTTCTTTAAATTATACTTACGGTTTAATTTCCAAAACATTTTTAGATCTACATTTATAGAGTTTAGAAGCAATACACATTAAAATTTCAAAGAAATAACATTTTATATTTTTAGAATTCAAATTTGGTATTATTGGTTATCATTGTACTTTTCATCATAGGAGCAAAAAAAAATGCACAGAAAAGGACAACATTACTTTTTCAAAATAGAAAAATTTGTAACACAAGACAATGTAGAGGTGTTTTTTTCTTGAAAGTTTCCTCTAAGCAAAGTTTAATTTGGATTGGCACGATTCAAATTGGGTTTGAAAGCATACTTGATTTCCTATTAGAAAAAAATTATAGTTTAATTTAGTTTCAAGTTTTTTAGTCTTGGGTAGCTCATAAATGGGGGCATCAATTAAAACATGATCTCTCAAAGCATTGCAAGTTAAATTGGGTTTAAAAACAGACTTTCTTTGAACTCAATTTGAGCAACTTTTCAAAAATAAAATTGCATGAGCTCTCAATTGCTTGCCACAACATTCAAACCATTGAATGTTTTTTCTAGGTATAGAAAAAAGCTTGTATAATGGAGTGCAAACAAAATTTGGAGTAATTTTTTTTTACAGTGCTAAAAACATTTAAAATCTACTGAAAATAAAAAACAGCTCAGAGCCTTTAAGGTTTTGGGAAAACAAAAACAAAATTAAAAAAAAATCAATTTTTTTTCTAGATATAGAAAAATGCTTGCATAATCTACTGCAAAAGAGAATTGGAATTTTGTTTTACATTGCAAAAAAGCATCCAAAGTCTGCTTAAAAAATAAAAAACTCACAGCCACCAGGATTTTGGCAAACAATAAATAAATTCAAAATATTATGAAAAAAATCCTAGATATAGAAAAATTCCTGTATAATCTTGTGCAAAAACAAATTTGGAATTTTTTCTTTTCACATAGTTAAAAACATTCAAAGTCCGCTAAAATAAAAAAAAGCTTACAGCCACGATCTGCCATCACGATTTTGGCCCAAAAAAAAAAAATCAAAATATTCTGAATTTTTTGGTAGATGTAGAAAAAGCCCTGCATGTTGTAGTGCAAAAAAAAATTGAAAAAAGAATTATATACATATGGCAAAAAATTGCCAATGGTTTTATTCTCTTATAATTATCAAAAGAGTTCCATTATTTGTATCAAGTGTATGAGGTGGTTTGGTGGTTTGGAGCTTGGTTTGCAACCGGGAGGTCTTGAGTTCAAATCCTACCGTTGGCGATTGAGCTTGGGAAGTGGTAGCGGGCCCCACCATGGGTTCGGGCAGTTTGTGTGTAGTTGAAGCGAGTAGAGAGGAAAATAATTATTTTATATTTTATTTATTTTATATTTTTAATATTATTATTTTGGTCAATTTTAGATATAGAAAGAAAAAAATCTAGATATGGAAAAGATGATGTCGCACGAAAAACGCACTGAATCAGTGTAGTTTTAAAGACGATTAAACACAACATTTGACAACAGTACAGAGTGAAGAATTCACGCGTTTTCAATAGATGTATCAATCGTGTCGAATCAATACTATATCCATTTGTACGAACGTGATGTCATATCAATGTAGTTGCGATGAATGACGCAACGATGCGGAATCAGTGCGAAAACTATACGAACCCTTGAAATATCGGAAATCGCACTGGAATCGTGCAAAATCAGTGGGGTCCGAAATTCCTGATGTGAGTCATTCTTTAGCGGTAGCACTGATTGTCCTCAAGTTTAGTCTTTCATACAAGATAGAGACGGATCCATTGGTACTCACTTAGGCTAAGCCTACATCAATAAAATGGGGTTCTTTGTCAATTCTTAAGGGCCCTTTTTAGAGCTCATATATCCTCTAATATGATAGTTATGTGGTCCGGGTTCAATTAGCGTGAGGTCTGTTTGAGTAGTAATGTGACTTGGTGGTGCTGGTGAGATATCATAGGGTAGGAAACTTGTAGCAACCAACCGGCCCCATCCTAGCTACTTGAGACAAGTGCTTACTCCAAGTTAACTCCTAAAGGACCAGAACTATGTTTCTCTCCAAACACTCCAAAGTATCCCTTCTCATAAAAAGACAAATAGTTTTTGATCTAAATCCTTTTTGACCAATCCAACCGTGGGATATTTCAACCAACTTGAATTTATTACAGCCTAAAAAATTTCAACCGTTTAAGTTCTTCAATAGTAAGATTATGAGCTTCAAAGTTGGTAGCATTTTTTTGGGTTGTTGCCCAAATTTGAAACTTTTTGAAAATGCCCAAAATACAAAGTTTAGTCTCAGATTTGGTAAAATGAATTTGGCAGTTGTGTATATGAGGGTGTTAGCTCATTGTGTACAAAAATTCAGATGCATAGCTCATTGTATGAAAATTTTCAAGAGTTGCCCACGATTAAGTTTTTCACCTTTACATGATTGTATCTTTTGATCTATACATCATCTTTGTATGAAAATTACCATCCCATATTCGTTACGAAGAGTAGAATTACCACAAAAAATCTCAATAATTGACGATCAATACTCATTCCATACTGAGCTGACCGAACTTGGAAAATTAGCCTTGGTCCTTTAGGGGTTAACAAAAGAAGGAAGATCATGAACTTCACAGTTTCAAGGTCACTTTCCACTCCTTAATGAATCGAATGGATCAAAACTTTATACAAATTCTAAAATTGTAAACATTAAATTAATGTTCATTCGTCACTCTGGCCCTTGGGGCAAACAAACAAGCGACTTGTTGCATAGTCTTTGCCTGAGTACTTACCCTATATTTCCTTTTACGACTTGTTCATACTGTTCAGCCATCCTTGAAAACAAAGCGTTATCATAGTCTCCCCTCGTGGGGTAATAAAGAAGTGCAAACCATTGCATGTTTGACTAAAATTAATATTCCATCCAATCCACAAAAAGTACGCCATCCTGACAGGATTATTGACAGCAAGCTGGCATGTAGCCCAACTCCCGACGGACCTGTAACTCCACAGTCAACATGGATAATTTAATGAAAATGAGAACCAACCTCTGCCGGCCGGAGCTAGTTGAATGAAAAAATGTTTTATAGGCAAGAAGCCAGAAGCTCCAAGAGTAAGAGTCCAAGGAAACCTCAAAAGGTAAATGACTTTAGTGAGTGATTTGTTGTACATAATCTATAATGGCAAGTTGAGATTTCAAGAATGTGTTGGAAAGGAGAGGAAGGGAACAGGTTTGTCAACTAGAGCAAGCCCAGCAGTTCCAGAGAAAAAAATTCCGCCAAGCATCAATTTGAAGGTCATTTTTAATATGGAGGAATGTAATACATGAAGTACCCCAACAGCATTCCTGGAGCGAACACCAAGGCAACTTATA
This sequence comes from Pohlia nutans, assembly GCA_022496805.1. NCBI lineage: Eukaryota > Viridiplantae > Streptophyta > Bryopsida > Bryales > Mniaceae > Pohlia > Pohlia nutans. Next base: position 10,521,624 of record CM040086.1, read on the forward strand.
AAATGAAGATTTTATATAAAGTTAGTTGATGACCTTGAAGCACGGGCCGGTGAATAGTCTTCAAGCTCGTTATTTAATTGTTGATTGAGCATCTTTGCTTGCTTGGTGTGAGAAATTTGCGAGAAATTTTGGTAAACTTATTCTCCATCATTATGATTGTCTCAAGTAGAGACAAAAGTAGTAGTTTAAAATTGATTAATGACCTTTATTCTAAGCATGCTTGATGTTTGTTGATGGGGAAGTTCCTAATTCTCTCACACCAACTTGCATGCGTTGGTGAGTGAAAAAAGGATGCTGCTGGGCATGCTCTAACTACACCAAATCTTAACGTTGATCCCTCCAAAACACATGCTGCTGGGCATGCTCTAAGTTCACAGGGATTCAAAGAAGATCACATTTAGTTGCCGTTGAAGAAAGTTCCTTAGCAAGTACACATTGCAGAAAGTCTTAACCCACCATTGGGCCTGTAGTACCAACAAAATCAATGAAGCTATATGCTAGTGACACATTTGGACATCAACTTGTGTGAATTTAGTGAGTTTGAAAGTTGCTAGTCAATCAAATGAGCGTGCCTTCCGACAAGTACATCCAACCTCCTTGGGTTTAGATAGGAGAAAAGCATTTTTGACATAAAATTAAATCTGTGAGACTCCCTTGCCCCCCTCCTCCATAACATTCACTAGCCTTCCAAGAGGGTGCTTTTTAGTTTCGTTCACCTTTATATATGGAGTGGCTAGTGATTTGTTATTGAATGCACTATTGAATCAAATAAACAATTACAAAACACTCTTGAATTGTGATTGAGTGAGTGCTCTTGATTACTATTCACCATGGTTGATTGCTCTTGCTTAAAGCAATCTGCCTTCATAACTACTGATATGATGTGGAATATCCCACATCATTTCATTAGGGGATGAAATGATGTGGGATATTCCACATCATTTTGTCAAGAGAAGACAGTAGTCACAAGGCACAGAGGCTACTAATGTTATGTCTGAACGGTTGTGTTGAAGGTTCAGACTTTCTCTAATGATGACACAAATCTCATATCATTCTTGAATGTGGAATACCTTTTGTATGAGGGATTTTCAAATTCAACACTTCGATGTAGTCAATCTTCAAATTCTAGGTCACATTCCAAGAGGTTTCAACTAACTACAAGATGACAAGGTGCCATTTTCTTTTGATATACATAATTGTGACCCAATCGTTGGGTGATTGAGCTTATTCCTTCTTCCTCATTATGTGGTAGAAATTGAACGGTGAGCACATTTCAAAAAATACAATAGCAAATGGCACAAACACTAGATTTTTAATCCTCCAACATGCAAGAATGCTTCAGCGTCAACTATCCCATATGGACCATAAATCATTTTCAAGTACATTATCTTGTGATCGAACATCGAGCAATATTCTACGCTGTGCACTGCTTCGATTGGATCTTTACACAGAGATCTCGAAAAGTAGGGCAGAAGCAGTCATCAACTCGCCGCATTAACATTCAGTAGCCTTCACTGGATCTGCCTTCCCCCTTGAGGAGAATGTGCGGAATATCCGACATCAGAAAAGCGGAGTTCAAGTGGAGTTCTCTTCCTTTATGTGGTTTTTTTTTTTCTTCTTTTCTTTTTCATTTTTTTCCCTCCACTCCAGCGAGTGGCTCTGTCTATCCCTTTTGTGAATGAAATTTTATACCATTGGATGGATGTAAAGGCAATGCGCATGAAGGCTATTGAATGTTATGGCACCACAGCTAACCCGTTGTTTCTCATTGCCGACAGTCCGGGACAATCTACACAGTGAATGCTAACACTTATCATGTGTGACGTTCTGTACTCACCTTCTCACACTAGTAGAAAAGGGGGCGCCCCCAGGGACAAGCCTATGCAAAATCACTGCGCATACGTGGAGTTGGGCATTATTTGCCTAGGCATCTCCTTCGGCAGTGCCACCTTTCCTACTAGTGTCATGTCACTAAGAAATGACTTCTCATTGCTGAAAATCCAAGAAAGTCTACACTGTGAATTGTAGATGCTTGTCATGTGTGACTTTTGGTACTCTCCTTCTCATGTCATTGAGAAGTGGCACGGTTTCACTCAAAATCCGAATGAAAAACGTACGATGCCCCTTCCCTGTAGTGTTGCAGCAAAGACAGTCAAGCTAACCCATTCTATATCAAGTCTAACATCTAGAGTAAAACTTAAGAGCCATGCAAACACAGATAGAGTCAAAGAGAAGAAACAAGTATTGTAAAAAACACCCAATCCCACGTCGCAATTAATCCCACGTCGCAATCCTTTGCCCCAGATATGTCCCACACTTATCCTATTCCATTGACACTGTCTATGGAAAAAAAGAATGAAAAAATCTCCTCCGCCAGGGCCTGTCCCTTGGTTCGATGTGTGTTTTGTTTCACAGTAGAAAGAAATGTCTGGACATTTATTTCAACAAAAAAATAAAATAAATAGACGTGGTCCAACAAGATAAACGTTTATTTATTTATTTTAATTTTAATTTTAATTTTTCACAAATTGAAAATTCAATCGCAAGAAGAAATACAATACAGAGCCACCGGGCAATACCGCCACCGGGCGAACCGAGAGGTCCGAGACAACAAGATAAACCCTCTCTAATGACGCATACTTCAATTCCAGAGCCCATTCATGTACAACCGATATTTTGTAAGACAGGCATGGGTAATTGAAAATGGCTCTCGAATTCTTTCCAAATTGTAGCCGTTGGTGACGTGCTGTTTCTCTTGCTGGACGTTCCCATCCCTTGCATCTGTTAATTCATCATTTGGTAAGAACTTAAACCATGTGCATAATTCAATATTGTGTGAAACTTCCGCCTGTACATTTGCTTAAGCTGCAGCATGCAAACAAAGTCCAATTCACTGAGTGGGAAGTAAACATTACTGCCAAACTGCTGTTTGTAGCAAGAGGTTCAATTCAATTTAGCAAGCGATTACCGAGAATTTGTACCCGGTAATATGGTCAATGGTTCCTTGTGCTGTCTATACAGAAGTTGTACACTATTATTCTTGTGCTGGTTAGAGTTCGATGTTGCACTTTAATTGATGGAGTTCTGGTACAGTCACAAGTCATTCCTCGAAGCTCTTGACTGATTCCAGTTCGGTAGGAAAGATGCATGTTTGATTATTACAAGGATGCATATTTTTATTATCTAGATGCTTGTTTGATTGCTGGATCCATTATCAATTCATGGCAGGTGATCGACCATGTCGGAGGATCGGAAACCAGCTGCGGTTGCGCTGGTACTGATTGTCTCGATTCTAGTTAGTTCGGCATCTGGAGCATCGACGCTGGACAATGTGGCGGTGCAATGGAACTACCTCTTCAACGTGCTCTTCTGCCAGACCCCGGGCGTATTGTTTGAGCCCAACATCATATTTGCGCAGCTGCACTTGGCGCAATGGCACGCGCTCCTGGCACTGAAACACGTGACGGGCTCGGAGGAATCGCAGGACCTCGTGGTGGCGTACGCTAGCCACACGATACTGGCCAATTACTTCCCGTTTGAGCAGACCGTTACCATCGACCTCCTGCTGGACACGCAGCTGAATTCTCTCAACGCCTCGACCGCGCAGCAAACGCTGGGCCGGCGCCTGGGCGAAGCCGTGGCGCTCAGCCTGATTTCCAAGCGGCGCGCAGGCCGAGAATTCTCGCTGCGAGCCTTCAAGCAGGCCCTGGACTCCGAGACTTTGAGACCCGGGCTGTACCGCTACCTCAACGACACGCCCGCGGGGCGCGCCGCGACGACGTTCGTGTTCTACGACATGCCCATCGCGCGCCCCTACGTCGTGCCCGAGCCGCGCCGCTTCATCAAAACGTACGTCTTCTTAACCCCTACGCGTCCCCTGTGTATTTCCTCTAGTGTAGGAAAATTGGACCCCCTGCTCCAAATCATCTGTTTGTGTGAAAATGACTTCAGTTTCACACAATCTACACTATAGAACAAGAGCTTTAACCCCTAAAACCGAGAAAATGATGTATTGCAATCAGAAAACCGAGAAAATGTCACTGTTGCAAAGTTCAATGATGTAGATGGCCATATTGGACGCTTTAGAAGCTTAGGGGTTAAGCGCGTCACTAATTCACTATATGTAGCATTCTTAGGCTTGGTTCCTTTTCTCCAATGCTACTATGGAGGCATCATTTTTCATCATTTGAAGTGTTATCTTCATAGTAGCATTGTAAACCTTCAATTTAAGATTTTTCATGTAGAAAAGGGATTGTAGAAAAGGAACCAAGGCCATGCAATTGAAGAACATAATTATGTACTCAACTCAAGTTCAACGAGGAGTGCAATTTGCACATATTCTTGAGGTAGATCATGGAGTCTTAATTTTATAAAATGAATCTTATATATCAATTTGATGACCATGTTTTACATTGTGAAATCCAGTGATTTTTACACAGGGAACCTTGACCGATTCACTACCAAGTAAATGGTACAAAAATGATGGTGAATTCTTGGTGAAAACTTGCTAAATTGAACTACCACTTAAATTTAGCAAGTGTTCATCAAGAATTCACCATCATTCTTGTACCATTTACTACCTGGTGAATGTGTCAAGGTGGCCTGTGTTATATTTTTGGAAATGAACTTAACAATTATGTTTATACACCAAAGGTACCTGGCGAACATCAAGCCTGCCTACGTGCCGTCTGCGGCGTGGGACGCAGAGTACGCGAGCATCGTGGACGCCGGAAGTGCGAACTACCCGCACCGAACGGCCGACATGAACTTCACAGCAGCTCTGGCTGGATGCAGCAAGGTCAATTCCGTCTCGTGCAGCCCCGAAACCATCTGGAACTCCATGGTGAGGTCTTCCTTGCCGGCGTCGCTGTCCCTGTACGACACCGTGGAAATCTTTGCGAAGTTGGCCGTCACCATGCACGACGCCATCCTCGTGTTGACCACGCTGCAGTATGGGTTCTTGTTCTGGCGGCCCCAGATGGCAATACGCGCTGGCGATCCAGATCACAAGCCCATTCCTGACTGGACCCCATATATTCGCACCCCATCTCACCCCGAGTACCCAAGCGGGACTGTCACGAGCTACTCCGCGGCCGCAACGGTACGTTAGTATGCCCAACCGCACATAACTCATGCAATCACTAGAAGAAAAGAGGGACTTGTACACTCAGCATGTTCACTTAGATGTGACCAAATTCACTCAAATGTGTCCAAATTCACTCAGAATCCCACTCCAGGCTGAGTGAACAAGTCCCTCTTTTCTTCTAGTGAGTTCATATCTCACTACAACAGGATCCCAGTTGCTTACATGTGCCATTATTACTCAGTAGGGGTTGTCACACATCCTCCACTCTATTCTCAATCTTCAGAGAATGAGGATGTAGCACGCTTTCCTTGAATGGTGGAGGTCTCATTCTCTGAAGATTGAGAAATTTCATTCTTCTTCTCCAAGGGTGAAGAATGGGCGTGTAGAATGGAGAATGGAGAATGGCCCATGCTCGGAGGATGAGTGACAAACTAACAACCTCTATTCTCCATTCTCAATCTCCACAAACCACAAAAGGGGTGTCACACTTTCTTCATAGAGAAGGTGTCCTATTGGTTCCTCTTTTCTCTCATTCTTCAGAGAAGTTCCATTCTCGTAGGATGTGTGACAACCCCTACTGATAACCAGGTGTAAGCGGCCCACTTCGGTAACATACCCTAGTTTTGAGTGATGATGATTGCTGTAAGGGGCCGGCATAGACTGTTGTAGTGCCTAGCTTATTTGATTTGTTCAAGAATACACTTGTATGTTCGATAATTTCATAATTCCCCTCAAGTGGCAACTCTTGGTGTACCAGGAACTAATGTTTTTCTTTACGTAGGAGGTTAAGTACTAGAGTATTCTATGGGCTCCGATTCTCCGACATCTAGTATGCTATCTTTGAGTTCGGAAGCAATGAGGTGGTAGCATGCACCCACTACATAATGACCTGGCGAGCCCATGGAGACTTACTCTATTTAAAATAGTCTACAACACATGTCACACATTAGAAGTCTTATTTTGAGTACACTACGGAGAGTTGAAAATAAGAAGAGATGAGATTTGGAATGCACTACAAAGATTGTGTGCATAGGAAAATACATTTACGGGTAGTGACTCCTTAATATATAGTTGTGTAGTATCTTACCTCTCATATGTGGTACTCGCAGGTGATGGAGACCTTTTTCAAAGAGTTGAAAAAGCAACCAAGCGTGATCAAGATAACGGGGGGTGGGCAATTTGCCACCAACTGTCCACTTGCAGGGCAGCCGGTGCACGACGTGGAGTTTAAGTCGTTTGCAGAGGCAGTCACGTTTGGGCAAGACGCACGTATGTGGTCAGGGGCTCATTACAATAAATCGGTGATAGACGCGGTGGAGGTGGGCGCAACGGTGGCCAAGTACGTTGCACAGTATTGGGGTGAGCCGGTGACACCCTCAGGGGTGTTGCCAGATCCCACGTACTTGACTGTGGTTGCAGAGGTGCCCAAGAAACAAGGCGCATTTAGTCCCATCCATTGGGAATACTAAAGCTTACATTGGAACGATCATTACTTTTCTACTTGCAGCAAAGATTGATTCACCCATGGAGGTGATGTATGTTGTCATGCATGATTTGGCTTCATATGCATTTCAACTGTGATCTGCTTCTCAGAGCCTTGGAATACTCCCTCCATCCAATTATAGATGATATATGCTTTTGAAAACAATAAAAAAAAATCATGCAAACTAGAATATGTAAATATAGTATGTTTCTATTTGAAGTAGTTGTAGAACTATCGAAGCATTATCATACTGCACATGTTTGTGTGGCATGTGGCATGTGACAACATGGTGATGTTCATTGCAGTTCGTTTTTTGATGCAAGGAACATATGCTAGCATTGAGTTTAGTTACCTCATATATGTTGTTTGTGATTCACACATAAGCAAAAATAAGCTTCACAAACAAAAAACACTTTGTATGTATTTTTCTTGTAATCCTTCTTTGTTAGAATCTGTAAAACAATTTCAAATTGAATAAATGATTGCATCTGGTAATTTGGGACAATTTTTTTTTCTCAAAAGCATCATCTATTATGGGATGAATGGAGAGAATATACCACAAGGTTTCTTTACACTAAGACCCAACCTGTACAGATCCTTAAATTTTAGTACTCTAATTTTAGTACTCTAATTGACTCAGTTTTAAATTGGTCCTAAAAGCTTCACACTAGGGTCCATGACTCCATGGTCATGCTAATTATTAAAAAAAAGTAAGCACCTTATTATAATAAATATATGGATGGAAAGTTCAATGGTTCCAACTGAAGCATTAATAAAAGTTTGAAGCCTTAAGAGGGTTGTGAAAAACAAATTAGTGAAATTGATATTTTTGTATTACAAAAACGTTATATGTAGATTGGGCCCTCGATTGGGCCTTGGTCACATATTAGATATTTACAACAATTAACTTTCCATTAACACATTTGCTACCATTATTTTCTTTCCATTTCTGCACTAGTCACATGAATAATTTCTTCTTGTATCTGCATTTGGAAATTAAAAAATAACTTCAACTTACCATGTAAATTCATAACCCCTTGGTGACTTGAGAAATTCTCTAATGAATTAGGCTTGAATCCACGTTTTTAAAAATGAGGATGAAGCTTTAAATTAGTATGTTTTTCAATCATGTTCATTTATTACTATTCCTATCTTTCCTACAACCTCCATTTTACTTTTCTGTTTTAGTATCTTTTGAACTAGTTTGTCCATTGTTGAAACTCTCGATTGGTAAGAAAGCCTTTACTCTGCAACCTATTAAAGCCCATTTTTAGCTAAAACTTGTATCTTTTTGGATTAAAACATTTTTTGGATTAATCGAACCCTCACAAGGGGTCTAGGAGGGAGTATCCGGGGGAATAAATAGTGGAGCAATGTAAGTAACTACTTTCTCCTAAGTTCTAAATATTAAAAAACTTTAGAGGGGGAGGAGAGGGGGGGGATAAGATTACATTGTTCCCCATTTGACCCCAAGTAACCCTTCCTATTTAAGTGTCCATTTACGTTTCCTACTTATTCAAGTAATTTTTAATCTATAAATCCATCATCAATATTTTCGATAAAGTTTATGTAAAATAATCGATAAAATGTTATAAAATTCTTTAAAAAACGAAGATTTTGTTTTTCGAAAGTGAAATTTGGTATGATTGTTAAAAATTAAATAAGAATGAATGTTTTACTCTACATCACAAAACACATTGATCGCTTATTTCTTTTAAAATAAAGCTCAATTCTTCAAAAGATTGCAAATGGAATTACAACACACTATTTTAGAGGGTTCTCTACAGTGCTATGTTACAAAAAAATTGCCAGTTCTCTGTGACTATTTCCACTATATGGCAAGACTCCATAAATTCTCTTAGGAAGAATTCTCAAAAATGTTGCGGTTTTCATAGGGATGAGTTCAATTTTTCAATGTTCCGTGACTCAAAATTTGAGAATTGCATCACATCCAAAGTGAAATTATATATTCAAAAATGGGTCTTTCATTACCAAATGTTGGGCACTACAAACTTCTATAATGAACTATACATGTGCCAAATTTATTAGACAAAATATTGTTAAAAATAGAAATAATGGAAATCTACCATTTGATATGTCCACTCTTTGCCTCTATCATGGCTCAAAGACTCCTAGGCATGAAGTGATATAAATGAAGGAATTTTTCAATGCTAAGTATCGTCCATTCACTCTCTATAATGTCCTACAACTCCTACAAGGTTTTGGGCAACTAGCGGTTGGAATTTTGGACAATATTTTTCAAGATCTTCCACATGTTTTCAATATTAGGGTTGAGGTTAGGAGAACTTGCAGGTCAATTGGGCATTTTAATCACGCGCATCTGCAATTACAATGCAAATACTTGGCTACAATGTATAGGTGCTCCATCTTCCATCAATAGTCCACCAAAACTATTATCTCGGGGAGGTCACTCTATGTATCTTTTGAGTATCACATGTGGACAGAGGGTATTTAAAAGTACCCTAAAAATTAAAAATAAGTCTTACTATAATTAGTAATATTTCAAGAATATTCTCATTTTTATTCTTGTAATGAATTGTGAGAATCCTATATTAATGTAAATCATTTATATAAAAATATATTCAAAGATTTATGTGGACCCTATCTTTGTTTGCACGTTGTTACGTAATATTTGGAAGTGACCTCCCCGAGACTATTATTGAAGGTTTGAGAGCCCATCAAAGTAAGGTTGTTCGGATTTTTTAAGACGTTGAATTTCAAAATCTTAACTTCATTTGCTATTCTCTTACATTTATACAATAAAATGTTTTGAAATTTTGAGAATTATTGCCTTATAAGGCCTAGGAATACAAGATCCTACAGTTGGAATGTGAAAAAAAAAGGTTTTGAAAAACATTTAAAGATCATCAACAAAATGTCCAAAATGAGGCAGTTTTTGGATGGAGATCTTCTTCATGCGTTTAAGGGTTGAGAAAACCCTTATGCATTTAGGAATTAAATCATCCCTAGACTCTCATGTTCAAATTGTACACATTCTCATCATTAGTAGAGTACCATAATCTACTTATTATGCAAAATTGACCTAGAAACTATTTATGGTCAAACAATTTTAGGTACTTTTACCATATTCACTAATTCTTTTTTCTTCTTCTATGAAACAAAAAGTGCAAACCCAATGCTTAACTCTTTGATGCGTCAATGTCAATTTTTTAAAGACTCAAAAACGTTCAAACAACATCATTCTTCGGGGGGGGGGGGGGGGGGGGGGGGACACTTCTTGTGTATTTTGGGGACCCACGTGCGACGGTGGGGTATTTTTTGGGGGGCTATTTACCTCCTAGAAAGCATTTAAGGGTGCATGTACACTAAACCGGGTACAAAATGGGCAAGTATAATGAGTATATTTACACTAACAAAGTATGTGGATTTCCACTCAATTTCAAAAATAAAGGACCTGTGAGGGCCCAACACGTAGCAAGTTGATGGCCCACCTAGGTTTTGTACACATTAAACAGTACCTAGCAAAATTTCGTTCTAAAAAACCGATCCGTTTAGGTTTTTTTTGTGCTGAAAAAAACAAGGCATTTCTTTCCATAAATGACAGTTTAGACTCTAGGTTGCAAATTGGCCGATGTAATGTACCAGAGGAATATGTATACATTATACAATCCATGAGTTGGGCTAAGATGGTACAAAATTTCTTGCCCAAAAAAGTATATTTTTGTCAACTCCAAAACTGTGACAAGTATATGCCAGTATATAAATATACTCTTTATGTTCATTTAAAGCATAATCTATAAATAAAAACTTCCAGCATAGGTAACAAATTGAGTCTATAATCATTTTATGGTACTCTAAACCCCTACAAGTTCTTGTGCTTTAATTGATATACAATTCAATACCACATGCCCCTGAATTTACACTCTATGACTTCAATTTTGTACTGGTTTAGTGTACATGCACCCTTAAAGGACCCCTATTATTACTTAAAGCAAAAAAATTACCCATATTATCATATCTATCATTACTTATAATATGTAGGCCAAAGGAATATATTAGAGACTATTTTCTTTGTAAGGAAAAAAACCAACTAAAAAAATAATGTGAATACAAGTGACTAACAAATACTTTATAGAAAAAAAGATCTGCTCCGAAATCAAAGTGGAATGACATTGATGCTCTAAAGAGCTGGTGACTCCCAATGTCACACTAGTCCTAGAGTTCGCTAGATCGGGAACTGCACCTGCTTCACAACCGAGAGCACAGTTTCCATCTTTGGGTAGGGCCTCACATCACGTACCTGCATTATCCATGTGCCGGCGTTTGGAGGCTACCCCTGAAATCTCATTGCCCAATGGCAAAACAAAAACATCCGCAGGCATGTCGCTAAAGGAATCCATTTTCTGCATAACTCTGTTGCCTTCCTCGTTGTCCCTAAAGTCGAATGGCCATTCCAGCGCTGATTTCTCCTCCAAATGCACCCTCAGTGATGCATAGGTTTCGTCCTCGGAAACCTTGATGTTGCTGTAGAAAGTTGGTTCTTCGAAGTCCTCCTCCATTGTCCACAGTTTAATTGTAGTGGCCATGAATTGAATGAACTTTAGTAAACCCTATCCCAACCCTTAAACCATAAGGAGCTAACAAAAAACGCCTGGAACCCCAACCGCAAACGAGTGATTGCAAATGAGCTCACGCAAATGCCTTGAACTGAAACCCTAAAACATCATATCCCTCTACGAAGAAGAAACGCGCGAACTGCGAGAACCTCGGCACCATGATCCCTCCACAAAGAAACGCGCAAACTTCGAGTACCTTGTCACCTAGGAAGAAACGCGGGAACTGACATTTTCCTCTAGCTGTTACAGATATGCTTGGGGTGATCATACTTGCTGCTATTGAACGTACTAAATTTTTTTCCTAGGATCCCATTCTTTTGCCCCTAATTTATATCTACCTAAATTTTAATGGATCATATTTTCCGGTTCCCTATGTTACTTATAAAGGACATGCGACTTTTAATGTCCCCTAATTTATATATAAATTTCTTATAAATTTTACCTAAGATTAGTTAAATGTACCCTATATTCCGCCGCACGTAGGTTATTAAAAAACGGGAAGTATCCCCCCCGAGCATCATTCATAATGTTGTTTCATCCTGTGTTAAAACAACATTTCAAAGATGTTTTCACATTGAGGTTCAAACAACATGTTTTTAATAACATCCTTATGTTGTTTAGAATGTTGTTTCAACCATCCTCCAAGCAAGGTTGAAACAACATCCTAGTGTTATTTAGGATGTTGTTTCAACATAGGTCTTACACTAGTGATACACAATAAACAAGAATTAGGGCGAAAAATGTTGTGAAGGGTGTAACCAACATAATTGCTACTTTGGCCTCTTTACAGTCTAAGATTTCTAAAAGACAAAAGGCCAGAGAGAAGGAAGAGGAAAAGTTTATACGTTTTATTGCCTGAACACACTATGGAAACAAGAGACAACATAGAAGAAGCATCATTTCGAGAAATATTTTTAAACTTCAAAACAGGTTCCCACATTGCAATGATAATGACACCACGATGCTAACTGTTGAAATTAGCTCTTTAATAAACTGATCGCGGGCGGTGACGGTTGAAGTGGACGCGGTGACCGGTTTCGCTCGTGCCTTGATTTTGCGTTTGCGCGGAGTCAAGGACTCCAATTTGATGACATGTTTTGTAGCTTGCAAGATGTCGGACACAAAATCGCCTAAGACCCCACCAACATCCTTAAGCCGCTTCATCCCCTTCTCCTCCCATTACCGCCCCAATACTTGGAGGCATTAGGGGAAATTTGGGGTCTCCAAAAGGCCCTGTAAGACAGCCCGGGTTAGGTGACTTGTCTACCCAAACGCCCCTTCAATGGCAGAAATGTGAATTCCCGTTGCTGCCCGCAGAGTTGATTGTGTAAACTGACACTGTGGGCAGCGAATTGTGTGGACAATAGAGGGCTTTGTTGGCACCGACGTGTCAACGATGTTTGACAAACAACCCTTTCATTGTATTTATTGCTCTGCACCAGTAATGAAGGATCTTGTCAAAGTGAGTTACTAAGTGGAAAATTAGATTCTTGTTAGTCCACTTAGAATTAAACTTCAGAAGGAAGTTCGCTAATACAACGGAAAGTTTGCTGGCACAACGGTAAGATCGCTAGAATTGAAGCGTGACTCTTAATTGCAAATGCTCCTGCCAGCACTCAGAAGTGCTTGGGGTTTGTACGTCGCAGGTACATTCTTGTCAGCCCACGGATCGTTTCTCTCGAGGCACATATGCCCTTCTTCACAATGATTGGATCGGCCCACTCTCCTCGTAGTGGTGGCAGGGTCGTGGTACTATCGGTGGCAACATCAAAAAGTGATGGGCATACCCCAAAATTTGTGGTACGTGAGAAATCTTAAGACCTATTGGAGGCCCCAAATTTCTCCTAATGGCTTTAGCGGTCTTGAGATCCTTCTCACCAGTCCGTTTCGTCTCAGTTTCCGTTTCTCTCGCGGCACGTGTCCGTAGTAGGCGATTAGGCAGCTGGTTAGACGCAGTTATAGATTGTTCCAAAACCACTTTCTTTTGTTGTCTAACGGAATGATGTTCTTCGAGCGCGGCTTGGAACGTCTGCCCCTAATTGATATTTAACTAATTATGGACTTTTAAAAGTCCAGAAATAATTTTGAATGCATTTGCCGAAGCACCAAAAAAATTAAAAAACACATTTCTAAAGTGAAAGATTTTCTTATGCACACTTCTTTGCTTCAAAAAAGGTCAAAACAATGAATATTAGTCTATAGTTAGGTCACAAAATTGATTTTTGGCCCCAAATTTTTATTTTTATTTTTTTTCCTCAAAAGTGTCAGTTGGCCGCCGATATAATCCGGCTAACTACTGATAAAAGTTTCAATTGTCTAGAATTGAGCATTTTCTAAACTTTTTTGCAAATTGTTCAGAATTTGTCATTTTGTTCAAAATTCGTCGTTTTTTCCATAATTAGTTAAAGATCTATTCCCTCTTTAGTGGCGATGTCGTGCCACCAGTCTCTGTCAAACGTGTTGTCTTCCAACTCTATCATGACGAGAAACTTCTTCTTAACGTCCGCTTGCAAGTCGGTTGGCTGCTCTCACTGGGATTCCCGAAGAGGAATTGACAATAGTCCTCCGCACCATCATTGTCATCTTCGTCGCTATCTTTGTCTCTTGTTGCCTCCTTGTCGATGTCGCTGTATGAACCTCTTCTCAGATGTTCCAAACGCATCGTCGACTAGTACACCCCTACAACGACTCCGTCGACTAGTGCGCTCCTAAAGACGGCTTACATGGCATGTGGCGCATCTTCAAAGCGAAAGGTTGTGGCGGCCTTCTTCAACCGCTTACACACCGCAATCGGGTGGGTATCATCCGGGTCGGAGGCACTCGAGATGCCGTTGTACAAAGGCGTCTTCGTCACAAAAGCCGCCAAACTATAGAACGTCGTAGAACCATTCCTAAAACTGCAATGACCCTAAACCCTCAAACCGCGAACGCAAACACAAAAACAACGTCGCTAACACAAAACATAAAAACAACGCCTCTAAGGTTGATTGTCCTAATTCCACCACCTCCCCCAATTACGACATGTGGACTTTTCTTGGGGCCACCACAGTTGAGACCTAAAACCACCAATTTCACTATTGAAGGAGACCAATGGCACACCAAGCATTGCGAAGAAATAGTTGGTGGTTTTGGGTTAGCTCATGAGCGGAATTAGGAACAACAAAGTGTGAACATGGGGGAACCTAGAGGTTTGATTTGGGTCACAGATTACTTTCCACTTTGGAATTCTGTATAAAATTAACAAATGCGAATTAGATGTTGCAAATTTTTGCAATCCTCATCAAAACCTATTTCGAATGCGGTCATATATTTTTTTCGAATTTAGGACTGCCAAAAATAGTCCAGATTGCTTAAGTTGGTGGTTTTAGGACAATCAACCTTAACACAAAAACAGGGCCTAACACAAAAAACAACAAGGAGAGGCATGGGAGAAGAGAGCACACATCTTAGACGAATTTCACAGCCCTAAACGCCTCCTAAACACCTCTTTCACATCCGCAAACCCTCTTAAACACCTCTAACACAAAAACAGAGAGAGAGAACTGTGGGTGCATTAGACTTAACCAAAAACAGAAGGGGAGTTGAAGAGGAGTTGGAGGGGAGTCTTCTCTCTATGAATAAAATTTCTGACAACCATTGTTGATGAATAGTCTCCATGGTCGGGGCACTTGACATGGGGGAGCAGAGGGGAACTCTCCTCTAGCATTGGGGAGGTCATGAGTTCCACGCTCCATGGTGGCGCAGGGTCTTACTTTAGATTATTCTTCAACTCACCTTGAACTAGTTTTGCCGTTTTTTTGAACTAAAAATGAGTTGAAGGTGAGTATGAGGCGAGTTTCCACTTTGAGACACTCTTTTCAGATAACTCTATTATACAGTGAACTTTGCACCGTAAAAAGAAAACTTTTACTCCATAAACAGCAAAGTATACACTGCAAAAAGAAACCTATACACCGTATAAAGCGTACTATACCTTACTGCAGTGGCATACTCTATGGCTCTTTTGCACTTCCGTACCGGCCATAGCCGACGACCGACAAATTGGAAGTCAAATGATGCTATTGTCTGGTCGACATAGCCACTTAACTTAAGTTACGGTGGTGACTCATGCATGGCCAGCTCCAGGATACTGCAGTGAACCGAGGAGCAAGATTCACGTGGCGGAGTACTGCATCACGAGAATTAATTACCAACTGATGAGTCATGATCATGCGTAACAAGATTGTGCAGACAACCAGGCGCGGTACAGTACTTATCATCGATTCGTCAAGCTATGATCACTTGTTCCGCTGGTGGGCCGATCACCCCAACAATTCCTGTCGTCCGTCTCGTCAGCTGCCTCAATTTCCGGTCCACCGATGCCTGGAAATTAATTTCAATCTCCTCTCGAACTGAAGAAGCACGTTTAACTTATGTTCCAGTGGGAGAATCGAGGGCTCTCGCACGATCACTTTTTACTTCTTACTCTTTTGATTTTTTATTGACCAGTGATACTGTACAGTACCGAGACTCCGACTGGCCAGGTTAGATCCTAAATATTTATATGGCGCAATCAGAGAGAAGGAGCACCAGAAAGCGCCTCGCTTTCCGAAACAAATATCCTACAAACTGAGTGGAAAAGTATTATTCTGGATTGGAAAAAGCGCGTGTGTGTCTGTGCATCTGTTATTAGGAAGGATGTTTCTTCAGTTGTGTGGAGCTAGGAATCATATGTCAGTCCACAGAGTTTCGCACTTCAGCCATTGCGAGTTACAAGTTAAGTTAAGTTAGTTCGATCTCTTGCACTCTGAATCGATTCCAATGGACATGTTGGCGTTGTTCCCGTTTCTGGCCAGACACCCGGCCAGAAAACCCGTTCTGAGTGTGTTGAAAGGGAAGGACGTGACGGTGGGGAAGAAGCTGCACAGTCCAGCCATGTCCAAGGCCGGCGTGCTCAAGGAGGACGACGAGTGCGTCAAGAAGGCCAAGGCCGCTGCTGCTGCTGCAGCTATGGCGAGGAAAGTTTAGAGTCCGCTGTAACGCTTGTATCATACTCCCTTTTCCTTTCTGTATCTAGACTTGTGGCAGAACACATGCAAGGTCTTGGCCATGGCGGATATGAGCTTGTGTTCATGGCAACTACATCAGTCAATCATTATAAGGTACTGTGGCTCTAATTCTACCATCAATCTTCTGAATGCTTCGCTAATCAGTACTCCCTCTGTCTGGAAATAACTGTCCTAGTTTTTGGCATTAAAGTAGTCTCAGTACTCGAAAAATGGTCAATCTTTTGTGGTAGTATATAGTTTTTGTGTCACTCTCATTGTCCGAAGTGGACAGGGTTCACGTTTGAAATATAAAGCAGTACAAAAACTAGGGAAACAAAAATGCTAAAAACTAGAACAATTATTTCCGGACAGAGGGAGTATAGATCTAGTTCAGTTGCTTACGTAATTGGGCAATCTCTGTAAGCTGTGAGAATCCATGAAGCTGTTAAAATCTTGGAGCCTGGAACATGTGTTAAACAGAAGATGGAATGGTTTTAGGTTAACCTAGTTAGCAAGTTGGATGCTGTGTGTGAGATGCTGTTTGTATTGACAAAGAAATAGATTGATTGCAGGTGTGATGGTGCCTCTTCAACAAAAGTATATGTACAGTATATAGTCGGCAACGTGCTCTAGAACTACTCTTCATGCGCTCTTTATGGTTCCGTTACTGTACATCACCAAGTCCTTGTTGGGCGTCGTTTTTAGTAGATCGTAACAAGGTACTAGCGAAGTAGAAACTTTAGTGCTAGACTGTAAATATGCATTAAATTGCACTTGAGACAGTTCTAGGTTAATTTCCTCAGGCAGGAATGAAGCTTCAGCCTCTGCCGTACTTGAACAAAGTGTACATAATATGAACAAGGGTTTTGATATTGCACTTGAGATGCTTTTTTTTTTTTCACTGGGTGCAGTCCTCCCCACAATTGTCTTCATTTTCCTTTTGATGCTGTTGATAATTCATTTGAAATACTGTGTAATGGTGGACAGAGTACACCAAGGATGACCATGCTTTGGAAGCACTTTCTGATTAGGTTGGAGGTAGTACTGGTAGTCAATGGTCCATGCATACCCTCCCATGAGTAACGGCCTTTCTGGAATACAAAAGTGCAGAGACCCATAACATTCTTGGACGTACAACTGTTCATCCTCCTAGAAAGTTATCGCAAGGCACCTTTTTTGCACAAACATATCAATTTACTTTCAAATGTTTTATCCCACCTTGTACAATTTTATCTTGAGTGGCAAGTATATTAGAAAGAAATGGAAAAAATAAAATAATAATAATAAACAATAAAAATAAAAATCTGTGAGGAGACAATTTTGACTCAGGGTGTGATGGTAATCACCAAAAGATATCACACAAGAGAGCTCCCTATAAACTTGTGCTAAAGAGGAAAGAAGTGAGAGTACACTAGTTGTGAAAAAAAGAATGACGTCATCTTAAGATTCCACTTTTTGTATGAAGACTTGGGTTTGAGAAATAAGCAAGAGATAAATAAGGATTTATACCACTTTTTGTTTCTTTTGTCCAAAGGATAATAGAGCAATAGGAGCCATCTCCCTTTTGCTATTGGACCACAGTTTAATTACAATTAGAGACTGTGTGTACGTGGCAATGACACAGTAGTCCCACAATTCATGAAATACAAATGGCATTTCCGCATTACTTAGAAAAGTGGATGTAATTGAAAATCCTCTTTCGATCCGATTTTCAAATGGGGGCTCCATTATATCATGTCTCGTTTGAATCTTTTCTTGTTTTTTTCTTTGAATTTTTTGTTATTAACCCTCTGATGACTATTCTATTAATAAAATCCCATTTTGGGTCGTTTTCAATCAAATGCTAATTTTCACTTAGATTTTGATTTCAAATGATAAAGCGATCAATTAAGAAGTTGTAGACTTTAGAATCATTTAATTTTGTAGTCGACTCTGATGTTTTCAAAAATTGTCAAAATTGCAATTTTTATGGCACTTTGAAGGTCCACAACCTAGAATTCCAAGATACACCACTGAGCATGTTTTTTTATCAAATTTTTTTGTGTATAAGTACAAATAGAATTAAACTTCACCAAGATGTTTAATATAATTATCTTCATTTACCATAAAAGTTTCAAAGTACTTTGAGATTTTTTGTAATTACTATGACTTTTACAAATAAAAAACTTTGAAATTTCATATAAATTTCAATTGTGAATCTTTCAATTATTCAAAAATTAAGATGAGTAGAAGATATAAAAAGTGTGTGGGGAAAATATCAAAAAATTTAAAAAAACCACCATCGAGAAGCTAGAAGACTTAATATGGCTAATAAAAGAAATTGAATATAACATAATATATTCAAGCTAAAGACGACATGACTAAGACTATGTTAGGTCACAATTCTTGAATATGGTATTGTCAGAATGGATAGCATGGGGTACATTAGCCATTGTAAAGAGCCTAAGAGTTGTAACATGTGCAATTGTTACATCTTAATGGCCTTGCATTTGAAATATTTGTTGAATTGGACAACATATTCTGAAATTCATTTATTGGAGCCATAAGATGGTTTATGCGGTTCATAAAAGACCAGATTCTATATGCTACAAAATGAATGCAACCACTTGAATATCTTATTTTTCCACCTCTTCATACAGTGCCAAAAATTTAAGAATTGAATTGTTTTCAAACAAAATCTTCATGCTTGAATTTTCATGAACAACCTTGATCAAACCCCTGCCGCCTGATCATCAAATTTATAAGAAGAAAAGAGTACAACCCGGGCAGGACCCGCCGGGCCGGTGTGGAAAGAGAGTAACCGTCAAACAAGAACCAAGAACCAAGAAATTCTTGTGAAGACTTGGACCTCAATGCACCATTAACGTAGTTGTCGGTGGAAATCACACTAGTAGGAAATGTGTCGCTTTCGACTGCCGTTAGAGGTGCTCATCAGTCCGGTTCGTCAAAACAGACAAATAAAAGTGGTGCTTGTCAGTCGGGTTCGTCACAACAGACAAATAAAAGTGACACTTTTCCTGATTTCCAGTCAGTCAGAAGCGTCACTTCTGCTTCCAGTGTCACCTCCGGTTGAAGGGAACTCCAGATAGATGTCCAAAGGAATTATTAAGGGGCGTGCACAATTCATCAGTTCGGAAGCTGGTATGCCTCTTTATCTGAAAAAGCTGAATTTGGAAGTTGCTACGCTTCCATCTCCTCGGCATGAACGGGGACATGAAGTCCTAACAAAGTCGCACAGAATAAGCTGCCTGTGATTTATTCTACCAATGCTCCCACCAATGTAAGGGTTGAAGGTCGAGAGGCCGTCGATTTCCACCAATCAAATTGCAAGAAACTATGGATTCAGCCTCTCGGCCCTTCACACTAGAGGCCAAAGTCCAACGGCCGTTGCTCTCCAAAATGCCTACGTGGCACTACTTTTTGACCAAGGCGACGGCCCCTCAAAAGAAAGTTTGGGTTGGACGTGAATGGAAACCCAAACTATGGTGGAGAGGCCGTAAAAAATGAAAACTATATTTTATTGCCTATTTTCAGTAAATTTCTTTGGACTCTAAACAAAGTTTGGACTCTCAATCCCACAGTCTCTTGACTTGGACGGCCATAGTGTGAAGCGGCCCTAATGATAAAATTGACCCCGAAGTAGATAAGCAGACTAAATAAAGTTAGTAAGCCAATCACAAGCATAGCAGACTAAACAAAGTTAGCCACATATTCCAGTGCCAAGCTTCAAGTAGGAGTATTTGAAAGACGTAACACTAGTAGGAAATGTGTCGTTTTTCACTTACTATAAATGAAAAAGGAATGAAATTGTGCCAAACACATGGGTTGTGTTAGTATTGGTGAGTAGTTTTGGTCACAAGAAGACAAAAATATAGGTATAATATTCCACCACTGTGTTCCCACAAAGTTGGGAATGAAAAACGACAGATCTACTAGTGTAAGATGTTATACATGAAGCAGGGTAGGCTAAGCACTGCAAGCCTGCCGATACACATGCAACATAGGACAATTCTCTGCCTCTGTTCTAGCAAGTTTCGTCACAGCCGCACCTCGAGTGTGTATGAGAGTCACCATCAGTAAGCCAAACAAGGGTCCTTGTGCACAAATCCGGATAATGGAAGCAACACAAGCAGGGCTAGTGTTGGAACTATTTTGAGAAGACCTGCCACACTGTCAAATGCTGGGTAGACCAATTTGCCCTCAAATTGAGCATCAATCCGGGATCGAAAAACATAGCAAACCACTGCATCATAGAGAAGTATACCCCAACATAACCAAAACACGGGCCCACTATGAAAGGTGCCAAATCCACCCAGCACTAGACACATGAATGCCCAGTTTGCAAGCCCAAGATTCTTCTGCAATTCTGGAATTTTTTATATAGTTTTCGTACAGGCTCCAGCATATTTTTTCAAAACCTCTTTGGCCTCGTCTAAGTTGCTCTTTCCGTCCCCATTGGAGCTCTCAGCCATTACAGGGGCCTGTGCCGGCAGTTCTTTCAAGGGCGCTTCCTACTTAAAAATCCAATTCCACGGTCCAGTTTAGAGCTACCACCCATAATCTCTTTGTTAGAGATGGAGATGGAGCTCTCTCAATCAGCCTGTGTAGTTTTATTTTTTCTTGGTCCTGGCTTCGTGGCGTATCCAGCGTTCGATTTCTATCTTCAGTGGCATATACGTGAGACGGTGAGATGTAGGCATGTAGCCGACCTTAGTAGTTGCATTGCTGACTCCATCAACCAGAAATTGATTTGAATAAGGGGTGATCGAGAAAATTTATATTTTCCACCAGTGGCCTGCTTGCTTTGAGGGCATCCTCCCGCTCTTACCGACAATGGATGAATAGCCGATGGACGAAGCTTGAATAAGATGAAACAACAGAAAATGTACCAGACCAGGGGAATAATATTGAAGCATTTGGGTGCACACTGATGCAGTGTGTAATGGCGATGGTTGTAGCAGCAAGAACTGCCATCTGTTGGCAGGTATCCTTGGCTTGTCATTGGAGGCCTCTAAACTTGGAACTCCATCATAATGGATTACACAAAGACTTAAGGTGAGGCCATGCAACTATTAGTATGATCAAAACATTAAGTCTGGAATTAAGCTAATTATGCCATATATTAGGGCGTTATTCAACCTTCGTTAGTAAACCAAATGGTTTCTGACTTCTTGATGGCGTTGACACCACACGATGAATTGATGGCGATATTTGCTGTATTCACAATGTTCACGTAAGATCATATTCCAAAAATGACAATGTATGATGTCTCCAGTTGACTTTAGCCCATAGTTGCTTGTTTTGTATGGAGTCCGTCTCTGATTTGTGGACGGCACTAGAGATTGCAAGGCCAGTATATTTACTAACGTTGTAGTTTTGAAAGAAATTGAGATGGCATTTTCATATCACCCAGGGTTTTTGAAGTAGAGAATTTCAACGGTAGTATTGAGCAGCTGCTCTCGAGTTCCTTGAAATGTAGTTATTTCAAGGTGAGTAAATTGAGGTGTTTCGAGATGTATTTGAAGACAGGAACCCTTCTGATGTTTCTAAACCCAAGCCAGCTGTTTCTATACAGACCATGGTCGATTTGTTATTAATGAAAAGTGAACTCAAGAAAATAGAACTACAAAGAACAGCTAGTGTATCTTAAGATGTGAACCCTTCTGTTTTCGACAGGTTCACATCTTAAAGTCATGTACATGTGACAGTCCCATGCCTATCAAAAACTAACACTAATCTCCCTTTCGCAATATTATTGATGGAAGTCAACATTATATAGAGCAAGTCAATGACGGTAGAGAGAGTCTAGAAAGTAAAAGAAGAAGGAGCCAAAACCGAGCATTCGGTGCCACTAAAGACTTTGCATTCCTTTGACGAATAAAAGTTGTGTTTTGGCTCATCCAGCTTAGTTTACATGATGTGAGCTACTCATGCATGCAGTGAGTGACGAAGAATTGCTAGCACAAACCCAAGTTCTCCACTCACTACCTATTCTCCGGCGAGACTAACCCTTGTATGATTCTCTTGTTTTCTGTGTACACGTGCTGTTGGTATGAGTGCCGTAATGATGAAAACAGAGCATATACTCACTCAGTATACTCATTCTTGCAAGCTGATATTTATAGATTTTCAGTAATTTATTAGAAGAGCCATCCAGCTTTTCCCTCCCTCACACACACCAAATGTGCACACCAAATAGTCACAGGTAGAACATAGGATATGCTCAACTAAACTTCAATTTGAATGGCCATTGCTCAACACATAATGATTGAGGCCCGGAGGCTACTTGGAAAGACTCTAAAAATTTCATTCGATTTGGCTGAGTGTCACACCCTCTTAATGCATAGGCATAGGTGCTCTAAACATTGAACCGAACAGAAGTCAACTTATTATTACACCCATGATTCCGAGCTGCAGTTTTTTCGAGGACAACTTCTGTCTGAAGAAGCTGGATGATTGGGTAGTGCTATAAATAGGATTAAATAGTGATATTGTGTTTCCCATCTAGAATCATCACAAGTGGCTGTAGTTTAGTGGTGAGAATTCCACGTTGTGGCCATGGAGACCTGGGCTCGAATCCCAGCAGCAGCCACACATGTGACGTCTATTCGCACTTCGATAACCCAGAGCAGAATTTTCCTGCACTGCTCCTGAGCTCATTTTGGTTCAAACAGTCTTGACACGTCGACAGTTTTTGCGGTGTTCAAGTGAATTGAATGCCTGGATGTTCCCCTAGGATAGAACTTAATTGGACTGAAGAATATTGAATGTGAGTGACTTGGGGGTCGGTATTCTATTCGTGATTTATCAAAACATTTGTTTTTAGCAAGTACTGCATCATACCCTTTTGCTTGTGCAGAGAATCAACATATGAACAGGGAATTGGTGATGTACATGTAGAAACTTAAAAAACAGAAGTTTGTTGAGTTGCCAAGCCATCACTAGGTAGAGATGGCTTTGATTCTGCATAAGATTACGATTCATGTAATCCTAGGATGCTGATTTCT
Source organism: Pohlia nutans (assembly GCA_022496805.1). Taxonomy (NCBI): domain Eukaryota; kingdom Viridiplantae; phylum Streptophyta; class Bryopsida; order Bryales; family Mniaceae; genus Pohlia; species Pohlia nutans. The sequence goes on from CM040086.1 coordinate 10,544,825, forward strand.
AAGGGTGAATAGTGGGAATGCTAAAGAATGTTATGATGTTGTAAGTCACTCACTTCAATTGGAAAAGTTGAGACTTGCTTCACACATTGAGAAATTCAAAGAGATAGCTGCATTTTATTGGTTCTATAATTATTTTGAGTTTTAAACAAGTGGAAGTTGTTTGTGCAAGAGATGAGTCATCTCAAGTTTTGACATTTGATATAATGACATGGCAAAAGGAAAACTAATTTGGGAGCTTCTAGAAAGTAAAACAATTCTAAGGAACTTTGCTTGAACGTTCAAAAATTGAAGAGCTTCTTGCTTTTTGTGTTGTAGAATCTTCTCTTTGTGCCAATCTGGGAAAGTCAATAGTAGAACATGGTGCCATTTATCACCACATTAAATTGTGAAAGGGTGCCAAAATTGGCTACAACAGGATTGTTGAGTAGTCACTACGAACAGAGGCGTCGTTTTCATGTTCATTGTCACTTTTCATTGTACACGCTTGTCGTCACCAAGTCCAACCAAAAAATTGGTGAGTGTGAAGTGGCGCCGTTTGACTCACAAAAGGAGTGACACCTTCTCCTTGTAGTGAGTGTTGGTCACAATAGGACAAAAGTTCCCCATCCTTTCCCAATTCAGTGGGTGAAATGCAACGAAGTTTCTAGTGGTGAGTTGAGGAGTTTCCTCTTCCGGGCTTGACTGAATCACAGCGAGGAGCCGAGGACCATTGAAACGGAGGTGTGACAAATTGGGAGTTCTGGGCGTACAAAATGTCTGCATGTACCTCCTCTGCATCAACAAAAGTACAGTACATGTGATGAAATGCGTGAGAAGTTACGCAGTCTGAGTGTCTGACCATTAACACAACAGCCTCCTGCCTCCGTATGTGAAACTGACAGATCGACTATCATAAATAATTAGTGGACTGGGGACTGTTTGTGTGAAGAGCTAAATCCACACTAAGTTGGCTGTGAGCCTGTGAGTGAGAGTCAAGTACGTACTTGGCTGATTGCCCATCTGTAATAAGTTACATCCCTTTCCTTTTTTATAGCCGTCCACGTCCAGTACCACTTGCCTTGTGTGAAGCGGTGAACCAAAACTTCTCAATCATGAGAGCTAACCAGAAACTGACACCCACCGACATCAGCGTTTTTCTGGTTTTTTTCTTTTTTTTCTTTTTTTTCTTTCGAAACCTAACTGGTGACGCTGAAAGAATCGGGAAAGAATATTCGGCAAAATCCTAAGCTTACAATCCTATTTTGATAGAATTTCTTTATATTTTGGTGGTTTTCTTTACAAAACGTGGCTACCTTCACAAAAGAATATTGAGAAAATTTGACGAAGAAATTCAAATTTTTTTCAAATTTTTGCTTAGCAAAAGAGAAATGTCACATTTTGTAGAGAAATCAAGAAAAAAAATGTTACCCACAGTGTAAGGGGAAGGGGCATCGCTTTTCACCCGTTTGGTAAGTCAAACCGTACCACTTCGCACTCATTGCCTAGGCACTCAAGTACTTTGACATTGTTCTAGATTCTTGCGAGTGAGAAGCGACACCTTTGCCAATAGTACCATGCCAATACCATAGGCAAATCAATATGCCAGTGTTGTACTACTACATTGAATGGTGTATTTACTGTCCGAAGAGAATTGTTGTCTTTTACCACAATTCATTCAAAGGTGAAGAGAAATAGTGTCCCTTGACACTACATAGGAGTTTGCCACTTGTCATTTTCACTTTCATTGAGAATGCCACTGTCGGTTTCTTTCAAGTAATGAGAATGACATGAGGTAGCATGCCATATTTATTATAAAAGTTGCTATGTGCCATTGAAACACTAAATTCATTTTTTTCTTACGAAGACACCATAACTCCCTAAAATTAAATAGTATCCGAGTTTAGAAATTGTATCCCGGGACACAAAATACGCCATTCAATGTATTGTAGTAGAACATGGTGTCATTTTTCACCACGTAAAGCAGTGTAAGGACACCATAAGTGATTAAATCAAGACTTTTGGTGGCTCCATTTTGGGTTTTCCAAGTCTGCTCAATAGTGTTGGTTATAACAGGACAAAAGTTCCTCGTCTTTTGCTCATTTTGGAGGCAAAATGCGATGAGGCTTTTAGTAGTGTATGCATAGGGTACGTGGTTCTTGGAGGATTTGGAAGGGACCAGCCGTGGCCTCTCAAAAGTCAGTCATAAAGCTAAAAGTTACGAGTCTCAACCTATTAAGATGTGATGTGTGTCACTATTCTTGAAAACTTATTAGTTTGTTTCTTAAGATTTGTGAATTCAACTGGTCAAGTAACAATTTGTAACTACCAATACTCCCTATTATTGCACACAACTATTCTAGTTCCAAGGCCGTATTTCACTTTGAAAAAATGTTTCATCACAACCTCAAAAATCAAGTGAACTTTTTAAAAGTATTATTTTTCAAAATGAATGTTATATGAAATCACCTCCTGTTGCACATGAATCACATGAGTTATTTAATTTAATTTTTTATTATTGCTTATAATTCATTTTGATGAACAATCATAGAAACATGGAACTCTATTTGTCGGTTCCCATCGTTGCTCATAATACTCATAGAAACACCTATCTTATATTCTGGTATTCAAGGCCAAACAAGCCTAATATATAGTTGAGCAACACATGTTCAATATCAATAGATTGTAAAAAGCAAGTGATGATTTTTATTTTACTTTTTCGTGAATAGTGATGTTAATAGATTTTTCAAACCAAACTTCTATTTAATTTTACATGGGAAGTTCTTTATGTTGACAAAGTGATGTTTACAAAGTTCATTCCTTACTACCCTTTGTTTCACAAAAAATCAATTTTACTCCATTCATGCTAGGACCAAGCTCATATTGAACAAGTCTATATTTTTGAAGTTTTGTAATACCTTTATTGGTCTAGCATTCAAAATAAGAATACTAAGAAAACACTTGAATATATTGTAGAGTCATAGGTAGTCTATCACAATCCTTATTAAAATATAGTATAATTTTATTTTCCAAAGTTATGTTTTCACATTATCAATCAATGGCATTGTGACATGTGGCAAAAGATTGTTGTTGAAGTTGCTAACACTTACATTGTTTTTATGCAAATACCTACATGATGTATATCTTGTATCTATTCAACATTGGGATGTTGGATTTTTGAAAATGCCCTTGTGCATAAGATCATCCTTGTAAGTAATAATGATATAAAGTATGGTGACAATTAATTATTTGTTACACAATTGATTTTAATAAAAATAATTTTAAAAAAAACATAGTCAATCACTATAAAAACAAGACTAATATAATATCAACAAGATGAGCAACAAGAATAATATAAATAAATAAATAAATGGTTATATATATATATATATATATATATATATATATATATATATATATATATATATATATATATATATATATATATGTGTATGTATGTATATGTACATACATATATACATACACCAAAATAACAAACACTAAATGTTCGTTACAAGGAATTTCAGGGGTTAAATTTATGGGTTAAATTTATGGGTTAAATACATAACTGGCGAGAGCCATGAAACTTAAGCCACTTATGGGACATATAGCCTACTCGAACATTTTAGAATTTTTTCTTTACTTGCACAAGGGTTTCGTAAAAGGAACTGATTTTTTTGTGTAGCCATTTATGTATTGACACATTTGTTTCAAAATTCATAATGTGGGTTATGAAAGAAATTGAAAAAAAATTAGAGAGTAGACTGAACAAGGTATTGGCGTGGTTGTACCGTAAGGAGAGATTCTGTGGAAAACGTAATTCATGCCGTAGGTCAAGGTCGACAGAAAATATGTCTACAAATAATTTGGGAATATATTCTCCCTGAAAAAAACTTTTTTATGTCAAACCTTATTTTTCGGAAAAGAAAATTATTCATCACAGAAGTGCCAACCCCGCCCTCCACCTATGGTAATTTGAACACTCCATTCTGACAGAGGTACTTCCAGAGATCCTCCCATGTAAATGACTCAGAAGTACACTTCGTTGTTGCAGGGATACTTCCAGAGATCCTCACTTCTACATGACTCACAAGTTGTCAGATCTCCGTTTCAGAGATCCTCACTCCTCACCAAGCCCGCGTTCTTCAGACAACTTAAATTATCCCAAAAAAAACCTGCAGCTGAGAAGCATCCTAGACGGCTGTAATAAGTTGACTTCTATTAGGTCCAGTGTTTTGTGCGTATACAGAGCTGGGACGCCCTCTTTTCATCAATGAGGCACTCATACCCACAGCACACATAGAAAACAAGAGAATCATAAAAGGGTTAGTCTTCCTTGAAAATAGGGAGTGAGTAGAGAACTTTGGTGTTCTTCGTAACCCACTGCATCCATGACAAGCTCAGATCAGAAACTTACTGCCTGCAATCGAAATTAGCTGCAGCCCTGGATGAGCCAAAACATATCCTCTGGTCAATGGAATACATAAAAACTGAGCATATGTAAGTTCAATGCCTGGACGCCTGGTGTTGTCTCAGGCGCCGCTTTAATTAAAGAATGCCCGAGAGGCCAGAGTGTCCATCAACTGTTGTCCTCTCGCTTATAAAATCAAAGAATCTTTACTTGGCCTTGATTGCTAGCTAGCTACCAAGTGGGATGCAAAGCGGACCTCCATACTAGAGCACAGGAGCCCGTGCAATGTAACTGAGTGGGAGAGTTTGTTGCATATACAGAAACAAGCCTACACAAGACTGTGCTGTTGTGCGTCATCACACCAGTGATATAATGGAAAGCTGATTTGGGAGGGGATTCGGAGAGGGAGAGGGTTTGGGCTACCTACTGGCACCTAAAACTGGTGAAACATACTGGAAAGTCAGATGCTTACTACTCTTGAATTAAAATGGCAGTAAAAGTGAGTTACTGGTCGCACAGGGAACCCGCCTCCGACATGAATTGCGTCCTCTAAACGAAGAATGTTAAAGAATAAGGTACAAGAATACCTTGACAGCTTTGGTTCTACTACAATCCAGGGGCGCCACTGCGAAGGGTTATGAAGAAGCGGAGATTCCTTTGGCTCTAGGAGAACCCGTTGCTGAGTGCATGCCAACCAAAAGATCTGATGAGGTCAGAATGCTGTAGTTGCTGGGCGAAAGTTTCATCACCCCATTCGACTTTGACTGATGAGAACCGTTCATAAATAACCCATTTGTCCTTGGAGATCCAACCGCATACCTGCCATACATACACCAGCACAGGGCTAAGGCTGCAGAATCACAAATCAAATCAAACTTGACACTTCAAAGGAGAAGATTCGGGTAAGTAACCTGTACACGTCTACTGGACAATTACTTTAAAAAATGATAGTTTTCCTGTAGATTTGAATAAAGCCTGTCAGATATAAAGCATGGAGTTAGCCACTTACTCCACATGACCATTCGTGGATGATCCATTCTCCGAAGAAGAAAAACCATTTGACAGCACCTTCGGTCCAGTTACTGCTGCACAACAAAGGACCGTTCGTTAGATTCTGCATTTCATCCCTTGAGACGGACTAAAAGAAAATCTCGGAAAGGACCTAAATTGACAAGCCATCTGCTGCTCCTGGAATCTCTGAACAGTGGGATATGTGAGGAGGGGAAGCATCATACGATGTTTGGCAGTGCCATTGCCATGGGCAGACGCAGCCGGACTGCCGAGACCTAGCAAGTCCTGCAACATATAACAAAACAAAAAAATCTACTTTGAAACTGAAAATGCTGCAAAGCAACATGGGGAACAAAAAACGCAAAAAAAAAAAATCATTCGCGTGTCCTTGCAGAAAATTGCACGCCCGACCACCTAACAAAGAACTATGCGCAGTAAGAAGGTGAAACTGGTCACAGACGCCGTACCTTCAGCTCTTCGTATGCTTGATCCAAACTAGCATTCACAAGGATGTGATCAAACAGAGTGGAATCCTTGGCACGCTCAAGCTCTTGCTTAGCGCCTCTCAGTCGTTTCTGAATTTGCTCCTCCGTCTCCGTGCCTCTGAAAATCACAGCCCACAACACACATGGGTGTTACTTGGAATGATCACACCACCACGATTAGGTCTTCGTCTTTTTGAAATGCAGAAAAAGAAAAAAACAATAAAGAACAATACAGACGGGGTATAACCCGCGCTCTACTCACCTTCCTCGAAGACGTCTCTCAAGCTCTTCCTCCTCAGGCGCTGGAGGCTTGATAAAAATATACGTGGCCTTCAAGGCAGTCTTCCTCACGAGTTGAGCACCTTGGACATCGATATCCAGGATGCAGATCTGAAGGAAAAAGGAAAAAAAAAAAAAAGCAAAAGCACACATCAGCCCTGCATGCATCGAGAGTATCGATCGCTTGAAAAGCCAGCGTTCCACATGCACCGGCTATTATAGAAATGGATACCTTGCCAGCGTCGGCGACAGCCTCGACGGCAGCCCAGCTGGTCCCGTACAAGTTGCCATGGACCTCGGCGGACTCGAGAAATTTTCCGTCCTTGATGTCTTGCGCCATCGCCCCGCGGGCGACGAAGTGGTAATGCACGCCGTCAATCTCCTTGGCGCGCGGGTTGCGCGAGGTGTGGCTCACGGAGAATCCGAACGTGTCCGGGAAATCCCGAATCAACTTCCCAATGAGCGTGCCCTTGCCGACCCCCGACGGCCCGCAGATGACCACTGGCTGCGGCGGCTCCGCCACCATCACCGCCTTCATACCCATCACGGCAACAAATCCCTCTTGCCCTAATAAAGAACCTCAGGGGGGCGGACCGAGAAAAAACCCCAAAAGGCAGAGCGAGAGATCCCTCCTCACATCGGCCGCAGACACGAAAGCGAATGTGAAACTCGAACCCCTCGGAACCACTATGGATTTGTTCGCCTCCTGACAACACAAGTAGACGACCACCCAAGTGGACTCGCACGGTGCCCAACACTTTCCGGGAGAAGCGGGGGGTAAGGGCAGTTACCGTAAGAGAAAAGGAAGGAAAGAATCCACCACGAAAAAAGAGACTGTAAAAACGAACGCGGACACGAAGACCAACGAAGAATCACTCAACCTCTCTCTCTGAGTGTGTCGCGGTATGCGGACAAGGAGGGTGGCGGGCGCTACAAGAAGGAAATGAGAGCGTCGGAGAAAATAACAGCGAAGACACCGTTGTTGTTGTTGTTATTTCTGCTGCTTCCGTCAAGATTCCTTGCTCAAGGGACTACTAGTGTCTGACACAAATGAAGTAATGGGGCAGAAGAAGCTTGGGGGCTGGGGCTTGCGTGCCCGTCGGTTGGTCTGGTGCTCGCGAGCAGGGAGCGTGACGGTCGTCACGGTCGCGCCGCGGCGGTTTCGTGTTGCGCCCTTCCTTGCGTTGCCCTTTTTCCCCTTTTTTTCTGTCAAACCTCCGGGCCCGGCCCTCCCTCTGGCTGGCCTTGTTCTCTTTCTTTTATTTGGCTGGCGTATGTGTCGTGCATGTGCTGATTCCCTCTCCAATTTAACTTACAGCTTTCTACCACGTTGGCATCATTCACGTCGTCATTTATGACCTTTTTAACCCCTAAACGTACCAGGGTGTCCCCAGAATTAACAATTTGAGAAAAAGCATTATAAACTACTATTTAGAAGAATTGATATACAAATGAAAGTTCTAGATTTTGAATTTTAGATTCCATCCGTACGGTTTGATTCACTAATACAATCACCAATGTTTAATTATAAAATTTGAAAGTTAAAATTAAAAATTCTTTCTAAATTCGAATACAAACTAAATTTCAATATATTTAAAATTTGTTAGAATGAGTTTGAAATGAGATACTCTTAAACGTGGTGATACTTTGAAATTTTTGTGTTTCTTAAATTTATGACCTCATTTTTCATGATTCTACTTTGAACTAGAGTCAATGCAATTTTGGCTTGGTCAACGACTTGACATACTTCTACATTTGTAATTTTAGAAAAATATGTACTCTAGTATGACTAAATCCAACCACTAGATAGGACAACAACTTGGTAAAGAATCTCCAAAAAATTGGATGAGTTTCATTCAAGCATTGATGAGAACGTGAAAAGGCTTTGAATCCGTTCGTGATTCAGTTTTTGGACGATGGGATGTTTAGGGGTTAAGCTTGATTGTCCTAAAACCACCAACTTAAGCAATCTGGCTTATTTTTGGCAATCCTAAATTCGAAAAAAATATATAACCGCATTTGAAATAGGCTTTGATGAGGATTGCAAAAATTTGCAACATCTAATTCGCATTTGTCAATTTTATACAAAATTCCAAAGTGGAAAGTAACATATGCCACAAAACCGATCACATGCTCTAGTGTACAAATGAAGTACATCTTCCTTTGAAAATTTAGAAATTAGGGTGATTGGTTTTAGGGCAGTGGTTGGTAATAGGACAACCAATCGTATTACCTCGCCGGCTCGCCCTGCCCCTTTTTATGTATAGGAGAAAGCCTTGAGGGGAAGGTCTCGATGGGAAGGCTTCGAGGGGCCTCGAAGAGAAGGGATTTACCGCCCTCGGCCTTGTGTCCTCAAATGTAGGAACTCCTAATACAAAAGGTCTTTTCTTGTATAAAACACAGGAAAAAAAAATTATAGCTTTTGACTAGGATTTTTGAAGTTGTTTAGCAAACATGTATAGATTCTTCAATACGCCCATTTTCGGATTTTGCTGTAAATGATTCATTTCAAAAATAGCAACCATGATCGCTTTGTCTCATTGCTGCCAATATACTCAGAATGTCCAAAAGAAATGAGTTTAAGACATGGTACTATGAAGAAAAAGATATATGAATGGAAAGATAAGGGAGTTTCTATCAGTGCAGTACATTCAAGTGAAATCGGTGTATTTTGATAACATTGCATTATATCGATGTGTAATGCCCTAGCCCTTGTCCGTGGTGATTATGTTATGGGAAGAGCAAATATTTACATATAGAAATCTTTATGAGTGCTTTATGTGAAAGATTTCTTTTACTAAGGCTTTATTGTTGCTACGCACAATTGTTGATGTGAAGAATAGGGTTGGAATTTTTTATTTTAAAAAACTTATGTCATTTTATTTTTTGGAGAAATTATTTCTCCTCAAAGAACATAATTAGGAAATTTGTTGAATACAAGTTCTTGTGCTTTCTTATCTTGCCCACAATAAGTGATGATTTAGTACATTTTAACCTCCTCAAATTTACTACTTATACTAATGTTAGATCACATAGGACAAAAACGTCTAATGTGGACTAGCTCCTTCTCTCTTTATTTTTCTTTTTTTTTATGTGGTTGGCGTATATGTTGTGTATGCGAGGGTTTCCTCTGATACTTAACTTACCACTTTCTACCACGTTGACAAACAAATTTACTAAGGCTTTACGATGCTACACACAGTTGTCACATGAAAGGAATATTATCATAATAAGTGTTTTTTAAATAAATGACAATTTGTTTAAGAATTATTATTTTTTAATTACATAATTAGTTGAGTGCAAGTTCTTGTACTTTCTTGTTTTAGTTAACAATTTATTGATTGAATTAAGACGGACCACACAAGATAGAAATAATGTCTAACAGTAGTTTGCTAAAAACTAGCTTGTATGAGATACATTCAATAGATGAATGAAAAATCTTCAACAACTTTTTAAAAGTAAAAAAGCATTTTGGGCTACAAAAATTGAAAATTGTTTTTTCAATGTTTTCTTTCTTGTATACATAACATCCGGTATTACATATTTGAATCTTTTTGGAAATTTATATATATATACCTCTTGCCAAAAAAATTTAACTATTTTCATGTATGTATTATCATTTTTTCTTTTTGAAATAAAATTATGTAGGGGTATTGATTCTAAGGTCACTCACACATATAGAATAGGCTTTTAACAAATAGTGCACCCATGCTAGGCCAACAAGATTTTTTTGTGTGCATAAATAGCGCCTCAATTCTTTAGTGACAACATTTGATCCTAATGGAGTTTATTTCCATAATTTTTGAAACCGCGTGCGAAAAATGTAGGGTGGCATATATTACTTCTAGGAAAATTTACAATAATTTTAAAATAAATATTGGGTAGCATTATTTACTAGTGAACAACACGTTTTATTTAATACAGGGTGAGCTTTATACACGAGAATTTTTTTTAGTTCTTCTGTTAGAGGTGGGAAAATTGAAAGAAAACATGTATTATACTCTATGTAGTTTATTTCCCTTAGGACCTCACAACAAACAATATGGGCCTTGGAAATGACATAGAGGACCTCGGAGATGACGAGGAGTTTGGTGGCGGGCTTAGGGTTTCTATTACATCTCGAGCCAGATGGGGGATATCCCATCATTCCATTGACTTACTAAATAAACCTAATACATCAATCATGGTGCTTCTAAATTGTTTCTCAAAGTCTAAAGGACACCTTCACTTCAAATATGATGTTATTAAGAATAAGTGTGTGGACATTAATACCATTGTAACTATGGATTTTGAAACGGCCCAAAATGTTTACATTCTAAATAGTGACAACATTGTAGCTCTTGATGAGTTTTTATCAAGTAAATTATATATATATATATATATATATATATATATATATATATATATATATATATATATATATATATATATATATATAAGTTTATAATAATATAGTGTGCTCAATATTTGATTACTTTGGTCAATTATAAAAAAAATAGTCTACTTGATAATAGAAATGAACAACACATTGTAAGTGGCATGCTTCTTGAGCTCACAAAGAGAAATTTGATAGAAAAACGTTTCTATTAGTGTATTGGAATTTTAGGGATTTGAGTTTTAAAACTTTGTAGAAAATGTAATTTTACAAAGAAATTAGAACAATAAATTTGACTAGAAAGTAGAAGATAGCTTCGACACTTTCTTAGCTGGAATTGTTTTGATTTGAAATTAGGAATTAGGTGAAAACCAACGTTGGACTTAAAAACAACCAAAAATAGCTCCACTTGGCTCTTTGGACGCGTAGGGATTAATTGTCCAAGTAGCACTACTTGCTACTAGGACCAACCACCATTAGATGATGCCTAACTCTCCACTATGCCTTTAGTCATTAGGGGAAAAATGGGTCCCAAAGGGCCCTGTAAGTTTGACCGGGTTAGGTGAACCAGCTGCCCAGGCACCATTTTCTATGTAAATCCATTGGTGCAGTCGCTGCCCGCTGACAGCGTCGGAAGCCGCAGTGCTGGCAGTGTCGGCAATGTTAGTAGCGTTGATTGGCGCGACCCACGGAACTGCACTGTTGGCAGCCACGGTAGCACCATTGGTGCCTTCTTGTAAAGTGCACGGTTTGGCCTAAAATTTTTAGCACGTGACAATGGCCAGGGCCCCTTTGTGACTACAGATTTCCCCTAATGACTTTCACTTTGAGTTTCACATGTATAGATTCACTACACCGATTATTGCCATTGTTGTGAGTCATAGTAATTCTCACAGTAATTGTGGTATTAGAACAAAAGTGTGAGTCATAGTCAATTGAGAGCATTTGAGAATTCTTAAAATAATGTACATTTGAGATGTATGTACTGAAATAAGTGTGAGGATTGGTGTAAAGTCTCACACTAATACTAAGATTCATAATAATAATAGCAATAATCAATGTATTAAGAAGTAAAATTTTATCTATACCGGCAGCGACCTAATATAAGAGTGAAACATGGAATGAAACATCTGTTAATCAGCATCAAGAGGTGAAGAGCCACCATGGCCCACTTTAGCACCATGTGGGAGTGTGGGAGTGTTAAAAGATGTAGTGCACTACGCATTGTATGATATCTCTATACGAAGAGGGGAAAAATGAGAGGTATGCAAATAAGGGCAAAAAGAATATATTGACATGGAACCATGAAGGGGATCCAAATTTAAAGGATATTGATAGGTTGCTTTAGGTATTAAAGTAGACAAATATTGAAGTATCGGTGAATAGATATGATGCTAAAGGGATACGGGCCAAGGAATTAGAAAGACGGGATATTGGATTGAAGGACTATAGATTAACCTAACATCTCTAATGTTTGGAATGCCATGAAAGTGCATAGACCATAAAATAATTAATCTAGTGACGATGAATCTGTGACACAAGCACTTATACAAATAATGTAGGTTTTTAATGTTAAATTGATTGTTATGTTTCAAAGTTTAAACATATTTTGTCAATTTATCGATTTTCAAGAAATTTTATTCCATGAGTACTTTTCCATCAAAGTTTTGATTTTATGATCTAATCTTGTACAATTTACGTGTGTTTGTAAAGAAAATTGAAGGACTATTGTTTTGTTGTCCACTCCAGCCTTGCACGCACACACGACAAAAAAAAAATTGAACAAGGATAAATCCACCCTTCAAATTATCTTCTTCTTCTTCTTCTTCTTCTTACACAAGTAAAGGAGTAGCCTTTACTGCAAAAGAGATAAAATACTAGCCAACCTTGCCACGACCAGTGAGGCCGAGGATACCTAAACCTTGCTAATTGAGCCAAACTTAGGACCAATGAGATTCCAACATATATGACCGTCCTTCCACTTAGCAAGCAAGTCCTTCCCACACTTAAGGTAGAAGCACCAAATTATGACACTTTATCTTGAAATCCGTGATCTATGGCTAACGTAGAAAAGTGTTCTTAAATGAAGACCATTCCTAAAACCTGTCACAATTAGGTGCTTCTACCTTAGCATACAAGTCCTTCCTACGTAACTCTTGGTTATCACACTTGGCAACATCACATTTGAGTATTGGCAAAGAACACTGGTATATGCTAAATTGTGCCCAAATGTGATTGGGCACTTTCCACATGTCAAGCTCTGAACACATGTAACGTTGGTTACAAAGGGGTGACATAAAAGAGTTTCAAAATACACCTACTGTGCAGTGAAGGTGACTGACGGGGTAACGGGGGTGACAGTTGGTGAAGACAGCTAAACTTGGGTTGTTGCAGAGCTGTTGGAAAATTAATCCAGGTGGAGCTACAGAAAGAAAGATTTCCATGGTATAATTAGAAACTGGGGCTATGAAAATGGTAAAATACTAAATTCTGCCGTGACACCAGGCATGGGTTTATCACTGGTGATTAATTTTTTTATTTTAAAATTGGTTACACAGTTGGAAATTTCATTGTTATTCCAGTGGCTGGAATCATCGTCGTGATTTCAGTGAGTGGGATTGGATATGGCGGAGCCATGGGTGGGATTTTGGGGGCGAAAGCCTTGCCGCTGTGGAGCCCAACTCACTCCCCCTTTCCAAGATTGTAGGCAAACAATCCGAGCAGAATTATAATTATAATTTCTTTTTATTAATCCTTTTAAGTATCTGTACTGCCACGTTTCAGTTGAGGGTGGGCGGTCCTCCAGTTTCCTTTCCTCCTTCCTCTTTTGTGCATGTGTCATGCCACGTAGTAAGTTATGCACAAATTTAAGTCATCAAATCACATTTCAATAGGGGAGTCAGACATACAGACTACTGGATAGATTGTCAACACAGCATGCCTTGGAAGTTGGCTGGAATGTGCTTGTTGCAATCGTAGAAACGCTGGCCGGGTCCCTACACCAAATGGCGTATTTAGTGTGGAAGGAGAATTGAATGATGTCTTTTACCACAATTTATAGAGAAATCGTGTCCCTACACTACACAAGAGTTTGACACTTGTCAATCCCACTTTCATTGAGAGTGCCATGTTCTTTTCAAGTAATGAGAGTGACATAATGTGGCGTGTCGTGTTGCCATATGTCATTGGAACACTGCATTCATTTTTTTCTCACTAGGACATTATATCTCCCTAAAATTAAGTAGCGTTTGGGTTGAGAAATAGTGTCATGTACACTAAATAGTTGCCTTCCTCTCACAACTTGAAATCGTTAAGTTTTGCCACTATCCTTCAAGGAGACATGGGCCATGTCCTTGCTCGAAAGCTTGACTATTGCAAAAGTGCGCACAAAAACTAGGACAAATATTTGCACTCCGACACCCCTAATGCATGGTTCGAATCATAACGTTTTCACTTTGAAATCACAAAACTACCATGAACCACTTGATTGGACCTAGAGCTTACATTTTTTAAGCATTTGAATCTATTTTGAATATAAAACTAACATTAAGACAAAAACATCAAATTGTCACAACTCATCAATTAATTCTAATTAGTGAGACATAATGAAACGGCATTATAGTTACAAGCATGAGAGTCAAAACATGGGAGAATTGGATGCCACATCAACTGGTGCTCAAATGGTCTGCATCGGTGAGGTCCCTCCATAATATCACACTGTGGTTCCATATTATCATGCATGAGCTTGCGGTAGTGACATTAATCGTGTTTGTGATTTTGGTGGTGAATCCAAATGTTGTGATCACCGTATCCTTCTGGTCGCCTTGTCGTTGCCCTCGTCGTTGTCGCATCCACCGTGATTTCGTCGTGGTTGTCTTCCCGTGGCCGTGATCTTGTTGCCGCCATGTTAGTCGTCGTCCTCTCGTCGTGATCGCCTTTTGATGATCGTGATCTCGCCCCCCTCTCACAACCTCCCACTACAAGGAGAAGGTGTCGCTTTTCACTTGGTAGGTGAGTCAAATTGCGCCACTTTGCATTCACTGTGTAAGACGCTTAAGACTTGGTAAGTGCGATTTGCCACGTAGGAGAAGTGTGTACAATGAACTTTAACACTGTTCTGAGTGAAGAGCAATGCCTTTGCTAGTAGTGTCCGTAACCCTCAAAGATCCGCAATACTGGTGGGTCTCTCTCCTCACGGGGAAAACCACGCTATACACAAGCCGATAGTCCCTTCTTTTGGACAAATTTTCAATCTTTCATGATCCTCTACCTTGTTCAAAACCACTAGAGAGAGATAGAGAGAAGAAGAGAAGTGTCGACAACAACCTTTTCTAATTCAATCTACATCCAATTCAATTTCATCCATGAAAATTTCATCCACACACTTCCATCCACACTATCCTAGCACCCACTACCCTGTCTTAGCCCAAACTACACTAAAATAGTGCTATCTACCCTAAATTACCGATGCCCCACATTAAATTGATGATTTTGACCCCAGAGGGCCTAATAGAAAATAGCTACTAAAAAACCCTACTAATTGGCCATCTAATACTTAAAATCATGCATCAACAAATAAATCACAAAATTCAAAACACCTTAGGCATTCTGAATAACAATTTTTGTACAAACAAAACCTGTACAATCAACCACAATGCACCACAATTGCAACTTACACAAATCCTCTACAATACTACTAAATTGCTCACACCAAATGCACCAATTCAAAAATAATTGCAAAAAAAATTATATAAAATACCACAACACATAAAAAATGTAAAATGTCGTGATAAATACATTATCGTGTTTTGTGAGCCGTTTGGACGGCTCACAGTATTAGAAGCTCCTTTCAAGAATGCTATAAAAACAAAGATTAGGTTGGGTAGAAAGGAAGTGTTAAGGTGTGAACTTGAGAAGGAAGACTCTGTGATGCTATTTGGACAGGCTATCATCCTGTAATCCACATCCACAACCACAACCACGAAGCTCTCACCAAATCTATTGCGTTCTGCATAGAAGTGGAAACTGCAAAGGTTCAACAAATGCCTTTCAAGGAGACATAGGCCACATCTTTACTTCAAATCTTGTTACAAAATCTTATTGCAAAAGGGCCGCTTTGAGCTTTGTTCAACTCAGGGTTTTTTCTTGTACTTAACCAATAGTGCGCTAAGTGCAGTACACTATGCATGTAATGGAAGCTGTAATCCCTCCAAATTTAAACCACTATGATTGTGCCACTACATTGCTATCTGCCTCAAAGGAGCCAAAAAAAACCTTGCAAGTTTAGCTCTTCCGTCACAATTTTCATGTCAATTCCAATGTAAGTTAATCCCAAGGCTCCTGAGAGACCATTTTTTGGTCGTTGTTCATTTAAGATGGGCTACCCGAAACAAAAAATAAGTTTTTGAAAAACTGAAAAAATATTTTCAAATATCACATCAAGTCTGTTTTTCAATGCAATTTGAATTATGTCAATCCAAGTTAAACTTCACTGGGGAGATTTTTTTTAAGTGAATCACCTCAACATTGTCTTAGTGTTATAAAATTTTCTATTTGGAGAAAGCAATGGTGTTCCCTCCATCATTTTTTTGCTTTTTGGAAGTTTACAATACATAATACAATTTGAGCTAAGCATGCTAAATTTTAAACTCTAAAATGTGAAGATTATGATTTATACAATTTTTCAAAGGTTAATGCTTTTAAATTCATTAAAAAAATATTTAATTTTTCTTTTGGAAACTTGACTATATGGATAATTTGCAGAGATGATACCCTGCATTTTATCTATTGAACCAAACTTCATCAAATATATGGAAGGCACGTATTATAATACCCAAGGTACTTTTAGAGATGATTAGCTGCTGTGAAGAAGCAATAAGAAAAATCCCTGCAAAATCAGGAGCTTCGGAATTGTGTCAGTCGGCAGGATGGATTGATCTTAACCCAGTTTTGTCTTTTCTTCGCACAAAGAGATTCCATTGAATATTCTTGGAATGCAGGGCGACAAAAAGCTCAAACTTCGAAGAATAAAATTTCCTTCTAATTTCATGTCGAAATCTCGCCACTGTGATTTCACAATATTCTGGAACTGCCATGTTCTGGTTCTTTTTCTACAGTGTTATCTTAGGGGCGGTTTACACTACGGACCAAGAACTCATCCCATGCAATTCTAAAATCTGTGATTGGCTAAAATCCATGATGGAGCCAATCACAGATTTTAGAGTTGCATGGGACGAGTTCTTGGTCCGTAGTGTAAACCGCCCCTTAGAGGCATCATTTCTTCATAAAGTTCGCTGCACACTAAGGTAGGAAAACCAAAAACGGTTAATGCCCTCAAGGCGTGCACTAGAGTTTTTTAAAAGCAAGGAGGTGGTAGACTGAAAATGAAGAATTTTTGCATGACGAGGATTACTAAAAATTTACTAAAAATTTACTAAAAAATACTAATTTTTTTTTGAATTTTTAGTAGCCTTGTGTGCGGTTTTCTGTGATATTAGTTAACCGTTTTAGGTGCTTTCATGTGTAGAAAAGGAAGAGTCTAGTATACAAGAAGGGGGATTGACAAACTTCCCACTTTGAGAAATTGTAGATAATTATTTACAGGGAATAAAAATAGGAAACAACTTGCATTCTTCATCATTTCTTCTTCTTCATCTCAAAATTTTTTCACATAATTTTTAACTCCATTCCTTCTGGTCAAATCACCTTATTTTCACCGTTTTTGGTTTTCCTACCTTATGTCCGTCTAAGGGCCTCCTTCCGTGTAAGGGGGGCAATGGGTGGCCGGTCCTCAAAAGGAGGAAGCTCCACCGAAATGGGTGGAAACAGGAGGATTCAAGAGTATAAATTTCATTTGTACCGAAATGGGTGGAGCATGGGTGGTTCTTGAGACCTCAATTCTTGTCTTCTAGTGCCTTCCACCCAACCGATCCCCACATGGAAGTCCGCCCTAAGTACAAGAGACCGTGGATTGAGTGGCCAAATTTTGTTGAGAGTTCAAAAAAATGGGTTGAAAATAGGTAATAAAATATAATAATTTTGATTTTTTATGAAAATAAATCGACAACCTCTCGATCATAGTTTGGGTTCCGATTCCTCTCCAATCCAAACTTCTTTCGAGAGCCCATCACCTCGGTCAAAAAGTCATGCCATACATGTAGGCATTTTGCAAGGCGACGGACTTTGAATCAACGACGTTTAAAGGTCAAAGCAAGTCAAGAATGTTATTGTTCATGTCGTGTAGAGGAACTCACAATAGGCTAATCAATAATGGAGTCACGACAAAGGCTGCTTTCTGTGAACTAGTTGAAAGTTGTGAAGTAACATGAAAACAATAAAACTCAGTGCTACTACTTTAATTCACTCTTTAATCCTTAAACGTCCTCACCTCTCTCCAAATTTGGAGAATTTCAAAGATGTTTTATAAAATGTAACTAAGAGGGATATTTTGAACTTGATGTATGAATAATAGTTGTACATTATGAATTTTTGAAACTATCCATATGTTTAGATTTATAATTGTTGTCACTAATATTTTTGTATAAAATTTGAAACTTAAAATTCAAATTCTTTTGTAATTTGATTACAAATAAGATATTGACAATTTGTACATGACATTTGTCGTGGTTTGTTGAAATGTAATACTCTAAGTGTAGTGATTTTTGAAGATTCTTTGATTGCTTAATTTTATGAGTTGAATTTTGTAAGAGCACTTTTATATTGAAATTTTAAAATTTTGAATGAATCACTACAACATGAAATGAGGCATAAAATTTTCACAAATCATCCCCTTTCTAATTGGACCACACACGCATAAGCTAACTTCCCATAAAATATATAGTAAAAAATCCACACTACAAAAAGTCAATGATGGGAGAGAGAACTATGCTTAATAGTGTACATTGTTCACTTCGTGGACGGTTGGACGTTCAGAGGTTAACCTCACAAACTTCAACAAACTCAATGAAAGTTGTTAATCATTTTCTACTTCCAAGGGAGTGAAGTGATTCCTAAATTTTTTTATTGAATTTACACCAAATAGGAAAGAACTCTTGACAAATAACTTCTTTGTCATAATTACCACACTTTTTAACAAAGTAGGTAAAAACGTGATTTTTGTAATCTATCCGAGCAAGGTCATGTCATGCCAAGTCTACAAGTAACTTTGAATGGCACTATTGTACCCCATGGTTAGAGAGGATGGCGTTTTAGGTCAACATTACAATTTGACCCAAGTTCCATTTGTCATCCCGGTGAACCCCGAAACCGGACTATCACTTGATTTCCATGTGGAAATCCACTTTGAAACACAAGTGGAAAATCCATATCTACATGATCAAATCAAAACCATGGTCATGGAGAGACTTATTGAGATGAACATCCCCTTAGGCACGGATCTTATAGATCCCGTCGCGGTGCTTTGCTTTAGCACCAAAAATGGGGGACAAAGAGGTGTTTGGAACGGGGTGATAAAACTACACCTCTTGAGACCCGAAATCGATGGAATTGCCATGCTCAAGGAACTTCGTCCCTTTATTCTCTACCTTGAGAAACGGAAGAGCAAATTGATGATTTTACCTCTAATTATCACTTGGGGAAAGTTTGCAAGAGCTTCGATGCCGTTGCTAAGAATGATGAGCTTTCCATCAAGATCAAAAGTGAGAACATAGTGGATGTATTCGCTTCCGCCCTCTTCTATGATATCTTAGAATCTAGTTTCCGTAGGAAACAAGATTTTGAGATCACTAGTGTTCACAAAGGCATAAAAGATAGCCATGCCTTCATCATGGCACCGACACCACCACAAGCGGATAAAATCCGCCTTCACCACATCCCGGCAAGCAAGAGATTATTGCTCCTCAAAGGAAATACTCCTCCAACTCCCGCATGACACCGGAGGCCAAGGCAAAGAAGGATGCCATCATTCTAACCCTCTCTCACCTTCCCATCTTGCTTTCAATTAATGACACCACGGATGCAATTAAAAAAATCATGGATGCTAGCAATGTCATTTCTATTTGGTACCATAGAGAGGTTGGAACCAAGCATAACGGTAGTGCCAATGTTCAATGTGTTAATCCCATTGTGTACCGCAAATTCCTCAACAAAACTCTAACCATTGGTGACAATTATGTTGCTTTCTTGCCACATAGGAGAAACTTAGAGGGAATTGAACCACCATCAAAAGAGTTAGTTGACAAGTGGGGTTTCAACGACATCAACACCGCATTGGTCAACACGGTTACATCCTTGACAATAACCACTCCACCACTCACAAAAGAAGACGTTGTCACGATTGTGGAGGCTAGCAACAAGAAGATAAGAGACGACATTGAGTTGAAGTTCAAAGAAGAGAGGATCTACAACGACATGAAGCATGAAGAATTTGATTCAAAGATTGATTATGTTTATGACTCCCTTATGAAGGCATTGGAAGGCATCAAAGACATCAAGGGGAAAATGCCTAGAAAAGCCATAGAAAACCAAAACCAAAACCTACTGAAAAACATAGAGTGACCAAGGATTACACGGTAATCTACATAGTATTTCTACATACTACTAGTATAGAGTACATAGAAAAACAAAAAATACAGCAATATTTATACAGTATCTATACAATAGAATATATAGTATTATACAGTATACAAAAATACCAAATATATACATATACATTCTTGGTATACATATACTGTAAGAATACTACACAAAAATAAAAAGGTATATACTAATACCAAACAATACATATACAAGTATACAAAATGTTGCTATACAAATACTAATACAAAGACCAATACAAAGACCAATACAAAAACCAAACCCAAAATCAGTACCAAAAACAAAAACAAATTAAACAACCATGTCAAAATAAATGAAAACAATCAACATACAAAATACATAACACACAAAACAAAAAATATAAAACCCAACAAAAATAAAACCAAACAAAGTAAATGGACTCGGCCTAGCGACCTCGTCCAAAAAAAACACCATCAACAACAATGGACTCGGCCTACCAGCCTCATCCAAAATAAACAAAAAAAAAAGAAAAAAAAAGAAAAAACCCAAAAAACTCCCCTAAAAAGAAACTTTCTACACCAATTACTAATACTATGCGGGGACATTGAATCCAACCCCGGACCCATGCCCGACTTACTAAAAACACATCCACCTACACATAAAAGAAAATCCAAAACATACTTTATACCAAGTACAATTAAATTGCAAACAAAATACCAACATTTAGCAAAACGATTCACACCTATCCTAAATATAACCCATCCAAAGCATGCGGAAGCCAGTAACGACTATCCACACATATCGAATTATATTCACCAATATCAACATCATCCATCACCAAGAATTTTATATGCACTCATAGTTACATTAAGTCCATCAAAAGAAACATGTGATCAACTATTAGTACAAATTCCCAACCCTGATTGGACAACATTACTGCTAGAAAGAATATCCTTACTCCAAAATCCACCAGAAAGACACATATTAACTATACATCCATATACAGAATTTACAAACAACAATCAAAACATAATAAATCCACCAAAAACAATTCATAAAGAAATCTATGCTTTTGTTCATCAACATAATGGTCCAATAATCCTTCAAAACATGATCGATGAATTCCCATTCCTCTCCATCAACTTGTTAGAAGAAACATTAAAAATATATGAACCACTACAAGAATACACTCATCCCCCACCACTCCCAGACATACCTATAGTACAACCACAAGAAATTTGTACAACAAATCATAATACGAGATTCATTATATGGAATGCCGCTTCACTAAATACGGCCCTTCCAAACCTACAAGAACTAATCAACATACCAGATGAACCCGCTATCATCACAATACAAGAAACTAAAATAACTGCTACAAAATCCACCAAATACATACAAAATCTATTTCCAAAATACAAATTGATTTTTAACAACACACACGCCCTAACGAGATGCATGCAACAACGAATGCCATACGTACCCGCAAGAGGAGGTCTCCTCACACTAATACACAAAAAATACTCATACCCCGGCAATATCACTAAAATCCCAACTCCCAAAGAAATATCACCCTATTTATAAATAATAAAAATAGACAATAATCCACTACAAACTTGGCTAATTATTCACATGTATATGCCGTCTCATGTAGAAGATACACAATATATACCATTAATCCAACAGAACATAACACAACAAATCAATGCACATCCAAATACCACATACATACTGTGTGGAGATTTTAACCCCTAAATTTCCTTGTGTTTTTGGGAGCTTGAAATCTCAAAACTGCGATTTTCTACCTCTATGTACTCCCGGGGATGTGAACCAAGTTTTTTTTACTTTTTTTAGAATTCCAACCGTATGATCTTGTACCTAAGCCTATTCATAGCTACTGTTTCAAAAATTGACCGTTGGATGTTTATCATTTGCAAGATCATAACATCCAAACTTTGTGCAAAAGTTTTTCGGGGCATTGCTTGGGAGGCATTGTCTCCATAGTGCAAAGGGGGACTTGAAGATTGTTACTCCAAACATTTTGCTCATATTTTTTTCCATGTAGATAACTAAGTTGGGTACGCTCATGCAAAATTTTATAGACTCATTACGCGTTTCAAACCTTCATCCAAATTAATTTCCGGAAGTAGGTATAAAAATGACAATTTGGTGAAACATGCATCACATTAATTGTATTTGATTTTTGGAAAAAATGAATGGTGAATTAGGTACCTCTATGATTTTATAAATTTTAGGCGAAATTGTTTTTTAAAAATCTCAAAATCTCAAATTTTGACAAATTTCGAAAGAAATGGATGTGAAATTACAAAAAACCTTGGAGGTTGCTGTTCTTTATTTTGGAGGCTGCCCTTGTCAAGCCAAGAATATAATCAACATGGGTCACTTCAAATTCTGAGCCTAAATGTGGTGAAGAGCATGTGTCCAAAAAAAAATTTGAAAAAATGATTATAATAAAAAGTTTTTTTCTGCCCTAGTTGGGCTTGAAACCAAAAATTTCAATAAAAAAATTACAAAACCCGAATTTGACTTTGTAATTTTTACCCCACACACCTTGTATGTATGACCACGTCCACGCCAAATTATAGTCTAAAATTCTTAATATAGACCTTCCATCTAAGCTACCCGAAACAGCAAAAAGCCATTTCGGCTTTTAACCCCTAAGCTCCCGAGCGACCATTTTTTGGTCGCTGCCCAGAAAAAACGGGCTGCCCGGAACAAAAAAATAATTTTTTGAAAAAATAAAAAATATTTTAAAATACTGCATCAAGTCTACTTTCCAACCCAATTTGAATTATGGCAATCCGAGTTAAACTCCACTAGGGAGAATTTTTCAAAGTAGATCACCTCAACATTGTCTTAGTGTTACAAAATTTGCTATTTGGGGAAAGTAATGATGATTCCTCCATCATTTCTCTTGCTTTTTTGAAGTTTACGATAGATAGCGCAACTTTAACCAATCGTACTAAATTTTGAACTCTAAAATTGAAAATTATAATTTATACAAATTTTCGAAGGTTAATGCTTTTAAATTCATTAAAAAATGATCTAAAGATTATTTTGGAAGTTTGACCGTATGGATAATTTGTAAAGATGATACTCTACATTTTGTCTATTGAACCAACCTTCATCAAACATATGGAAGGCACATATTATAACACATCTATGTTTTGTCCAATACCCCTCGGGCTTTTAGGGGTTAAGGGTCTTTAGGGGTTAATAGAGACATAGCACTTATTGGACGAAAAAATAATACGGACACAACCCCACCACAAATGGAAGATATAGAATGGAGAACATTTACAAATAATCTCCAATTAGAATATATCCCAACAAACTTCCCGTACTCCAGACAAGGAGGTCAAAACTATAATCAAACCAGCCTAATAGATGGATACTATATCAAAACACGAGATAATATGTTATACAAATCAACCACACACAACGACCACAACCTTAACTCTGACCACTCACTAGTAACACTACACATACCACCGAATGCCTTATTAGCAAGACGAATTCCAATAACAAACAAAACAACAAGAATTCTAAACCCCATACGACAAGAAAATATGGAAAAATTCAAAATAGAATATTTTGAAGAAAATGCTCTACAAATTAATGAACTCGTCTCAATATTATCAAATGATCAACTAACAGACGTCCAATAGCAAACATCATGTTCGAAACTAGATCACTTGATACAAAAAATATCAGACAAAATTCAAGAAACCTGCAGTGTACCACCACTCCCAACACTAACAAATCGCACCTCTCAACAAGGAGGCTTCTTACCAAGAAAACTACAAAAATCATGGAAAAAACACCTATCCACCTACCATCTAATTAGAAAAACAATTTACATAAAAAAAAATACACAAAACTGGCAAACACATCCAATAATTGAAGAATTAAAAACCCATACAAATGTAAACATCCCACCACTCCCAACCCAAGAACATGACCAAATAGAATGGATCCAATCATTAGTAGAAATAGCCAAAACAGCAAAAACACAAGCACGTAAAATTACCACAAAATACACCCAAAGCTGTATAAAAAAGGCAATTCAAAAATATAGACAACTATACGACAAAAGCCCAAAGAAAATAAACAAGAAAGTCTTTAAAAATCAAGAAACGCCACCACTAGACTGCATTATGGACAGAAACAACAACATACTGTCCAACCCAGAAGACATAGCAAATGAAATCCACATACAACAATCAATTAGCAATAGACCTACAGTACCAACATGTTACTACCAACCCGAACACGCAGTACAATGTACTTGCGGAGTTAGACAATACCCATGGCACGACCTTGATGGTTTTGTAATAGAAAAAAGAGGACATCCACAAACACCACTTTATAAACACTTTGATAAGGAAATATATGAAATGTGTCTTAAAAACCTATCCAACAATAAAACACCAGGCCCAAACAAAATTCCCAACTCAATACTAAAAAACATGCCCGAAAACTTCCAAAAACTACTCTTTTTATTCTTCACTCATTGCTACAAACAAAAACAAATCCCAACCTCATAGAAAATTAGTCTAACCATACTACTTTATATAAAAGGAAATCCAGCACAACTACCAAACCACAGACCTATAGCACTTGCAAACACAATATACAAACTCTTCACCAGTACGTTAACTCCTAAAGGCCCTTAAAAGCCAAAATGGCTTTTTGCTGTTTCGGGCAGCCTAGATGACGGGTTTAACTTTAGTATTTTGGGTTAAAATTTGGTGTGGGTGTGGTAATACATATATACTATATGTGGTAAAATTTGGGCAGCCAAATTCAAGTTTTAGAATTTTATTATGCAAAATTTTGTTTTCAAGCCCAACTGGGGCAGCAAAATAAAAATAAAAAAATAGTTTATTTTTGAATTTTTTTTTGGAAATATGTTTATAATGATACTACTACACACATTTAAAAAAATCCAAGTTGAAAGTTATAACAATTTTACATAGGCAGCCTTCAAAATTTACAAGAGCAAGCTTCAAAGTTTTTTGTAATTTTACATTTTTTTCTTTCAAAAATTGTCAGAATTTGAGATTTAGGAATTTTTCGATTTTTTTTTTCTAAAATTCACAAACTCATAGATGTAACTTTTCACCGTTCACTTTTTTACTAAACCAAAAACCTTTAATGTTATTCAAGTTTTACCATATTGTGGTTTTTGAACCTTCTTCTAGAAAATAATTTGCATGAAGGCCAAAAAGGCATAATGAGTCTCTAAAATTTTGCATGGAGGTGCCTAACTTAGTTACCTACATGGAAAAAAGTATGAGCAAAATGTTTGGACTAACAATCTTCAAGTCCCCCTTTGCACTATGGAGACAATGCCTCCCAAGCAATGCCCCGAAAAACTTTTGCACAAAGTTTGGGTGTTATGATCTTGCAAATGATAAACATCCAACGGTCAATTTTTGAAACAGTAGCTATGAATAGGCTTAGGTACAAGATCTTACGGTTGGAATTCTAAAAGAAGTAAAAAAACTTGATTCACATCCCCGGGAGTACATAGAGGTAGAAAATCGCAGTTTTGAGGTTTCAAGCTCCCAAAAACACAAGGAAATTTAGGGGTTAACATACATATTATCGGCATATAGTGAAAAATACCAAATCCTACACTATAGTCAAGAAGGATTCAGAGCAGAAAGAAGTACAGCAAGACAATTACAACTCCTCATAGCAGCACTAGAAGATGCAAAATTTTCGAACCAGGACATATATCTACTTTATATAGACTTCAAAAATGCATTTGGCTCACTAGATCATCCAAGACTCCTAACTATAATGAAAGACCTTGGTTACCCACAAGATGCAATTATGCTAGTTGGCAACATCTACTCCCATTCAAACACCATTTTTACCGGTGAACACTTTGGCAAAACAAAACCAATACCGATTCAAAGAGGAACCATACAAGGAGATACACTTAGTCCATATCTTTTCATAATTTTTCTTGAACCACTCTTGAGATGGCTACAAAGAGGGGAAAATGGCTACAAATTTGGTACATTAGAAATCCAAATTAGCTCTGCAGCATACGCGGACGATTTAGCAGCTATATCAAACAATACAAAAGCACTACAAATACAACTAAACAAAATCGACAAATTCTGTGAATGGGCGGGCATGGACTTGGGAGTCACAAAATGCGCCGTTACCGGTTGCCCAAATAAATCCAAAATGCCACCAAACAAATTTAAAACCCACATCACAAACCAAAAAATCAATTACAGAGACCAGACATTACCAATACTCCATCAAAACGAACCGTATGTATACTTAGGCATACAATTAGTTCGATCACTAAAATGGAAACTCCAAACACATATCACCACAACTAAACTAAAAGACCAATGTAAACAACTATCAAAATGCCCACCATCAAACAAAGAATCAGTATGGTGGACACAGTAATCAGAGCAGGCATAGCCTACAGCTTCTTCGCAGTCCCATACTCACTACCAACCATTAAAAAACTTGACAAGAAAATCATTGCAATCCAAAAAACAATATGCGGACTACCTAAAAGCACTGCAAGCATAATAACACAACTACCCCATAATTTATTTGGACTAGAAGCTTTCTCTCTAAAAGACGCCTACCTCAGATGCATTGGTGAACAACTTCAAAATGCACTTAACGACAAAGGGAGACTTGGAATAATATATAAAAGACTAATACAACACATACTTGTTAAAGCCAGCGGTGCCGAAAACATCCCACGAATTAAGCGACAAGATTGCATTACATCACCTACAACACGTACATTTTTCCTTCTAAAAACAACAGTTGATATAGATCTAAAAAGCACAGAAGAAAACTTCCAACTTCACATGACTGAACTAGAAAAAGAGTGGCGATCCACAGTCATAAACAAACTCCCACAATTAGACCCAAAACTCTCCATCAAATTATTATATAAATTAATGGCGCATAAAATTTACAATGTAGAACAAATCATCCTCTCCAATGGCACGAAACTAATGTCACCAGAAGACTTTAAAATATATTATCAAAACCCAACTAAACTAGACAAAAGTGCATTAAACATAGCAGAACAACTCTTTTGTGAACCAAAATGTACCCCAGATTGCTCAAATCCATGCCGAAGACACTTACCACCTCGCACACTAAAAGAAAAATATAAAATTTATAACCACAGAATAATACCAAGAACACCAATAAACCCCGTGCAATTCCCTCAACCACTTCAGCCACAACAACCAGCCCCACCACATAACATAAAAAATGACCCCATAAGACACCCCATTAGCACAATCTTGAACCACAAAACAATTACAACAAAAGACAAGTATAAAATACCTAAAAAATATAACACCTATTTATGCCAATGGATAGACTCAAACCACATAACATACAATAAATGGTTACAACAACGCGAACTATTTCCACTAAATCTACCAACAGTTATACACCATAATCTAAACCTACTTACAAATTACTACACAGATTATAAAAACAAACAATATCAAAATATCATAAACACACAATTTACACCAGAACAAAACAGAGACACAAGATATATCCCACCTCCAACAATAATCCCCTACATTAAAACATCCACAATTGAATGTAACCCAGAAAGAGACATCGACACAAATAAATGCACCATTCAAACACAAAATGATAAAACTCACATATATAACGACACCGGTAAATATATCACCACCATTCCCACTCCAAGAATAAAATGGTTATGGCAACAATATAACAACAATAAATACAACATCCACAAACTAATACCTGCTATAAAACCATTTGAAACAGAAGTAGTCTGGTTATACCAAAGATACGAACACAAAAACCACAAAAAGAATACAGTAAAAATACCACACCATACCATCCCATCCACCATTCTAGACACAATAATAACAACATTTAATATAACACACTCATACTTTTCCTCACCAATTACATGTTCCATGAAATCTACCCAATTCTACTCAACATTCGCCAGAGACAAGATTTTTGGCTCACTAGGGACAACCTTTCAATACAAATGGAAAGGTATCGGATATGCACACCCAAATGACGCCGAAACAACACAACAAGCACTACATTGGGCAAGACTTGCAGCAAAACAAGATCCCGAAACTGTCACCATTTTAGCAATCCCAGACACCAACTAGTACCAAAATCTATCACCATACGATGGACCCTTTCCGGATACGCACGCCATTATACACTTTGCCGCGGATACCATTACATATGACGAACCAACAATACCACTAGTACCCAACAAAACCCAAAACGAACCACTTCCAATGCACATATGGTGTATCCATCATCAAAACAACACTATTGGCACAATCAACCAAATAAACACCATAAACACAACAATTGACAATCTACACATTTCGCAATATCATACACAAACAACACCACCCACACCACCGAACACAAAAGTTAACAAAAGCACAAAATGGAACAAACTCATATATCCGCCCTATAATAATCTACAAAACATGTGGCTAAATCCCCTTCCAAATTTTGAAATAAACACTACACTAAAATTTCCACCACAATACAGTTATTCCACAGACGAATCGTTTTTACCACCTAAAGAAGTTGACGATGGCCATTGGAAAAAAGAAAAAGCTGGATATGGAATCTACAACTCATCTAAACCAAATGTACAAATATCAAAAAGACTGCCTGGACTCCAAACATGCTTCAAAGCAGAACTAATGGCCATACATGAAACACTCTCAATAATCACCACTAAATACATAAACGAACCTGCACACATTTTTACTGATTGTCTCAATTGTATACATGTTCTAAACACACAACTAAAACACTCAACCCAACAAAACAACCACGCAGATAAAACCATACTACAAGAAATGGTGGAAATGCTAAAAAAGCGAACACAACCCACCACAATATACAAAATAAAAGCACATGCCAAAATCAACGGAAATGAACAAGCGGATCAACTCGCAAAAGAAGGTACCATGAAAAGAGATTATCAATTTGCAGTAAATCCACACGAATTTGCACATACCACACCTTACTACTTCCAAAAAGACACATGGCCCGGTCGTATCAAACGACCAGACAAAGGCCCAGTTAGATGTTTGGAAGAATACATAAAGAAATATGACCGTGAAAATAACCTAGAACTAACGGCAGAACATTTCCCCAACATCAACAAATGGACAACAAACCCCATCATAGATAACAAATTGTCTAACGACTTCTGGAAAAATCCAGAAATAACGGATGCACAAAAAACAAGCATACAAAAATTCCGAACTGGTCAATATATGGGTAACGCCCGGAAACAATTATTTTTTGGCATACAAAGATTCCCCTCAAAAACATGCCCCATCTGTAACTCACAAGATGCAGATACATGGCTACATGTACTTTTAAAATGCAACCAACATCATATACACGCACTAAGAACCAAACGCCACAACAAAGCAGTATGGGAACTAAGAAAACTAATACTATCCTCCAATAAATCAAGATGCTACACTCTCATGAACGCAGGCACATTCAACAACAACCCACAGGAAAACACAGTTCCCCCATGGTTGTTATTATGTACTTGTAATCAACAAAGATGTCAATGTAATGCCAGATTCAAACCAGATATACTATGCATTAAAGGCCTCCCATACCAAAGCCCACCTCCTCTAAACCCCGATGATAATTTAACCATACAATTCATAGAATTCACATACACAAACGACAGATTCTCACCAGAAACAATTGGCAGAAAAAAATTAAAATACCAACCTCTAATAAATAACATCATACAACAAGGCTGGAAAGTAGATCCTATCATAGTCGTTACAGCTGGAGCTAGAGGAACCACACACATCCCCTCAATGAAACAACTAGAAACAAAATTCAACATATGCGAAACCTCCATAAAATACACATTCAAAGCAATAAATACCATTGCCATACAATATGCCGGATCTATCCTTTTACATAAAAGACGTACAGAGAATAACCAAACAATACCAACAGACGTAGTACATTAAAAGAGGGGGGGTAGTGGTGAAAACCACTGCTAGCCACTCTTTTCAAACAACTAGCTCAGCTTGTCTCAGGGGATAGGACGGGCCGGTTGGTTGGTACAACTTTCCTGCCATGACAACTCACTAGCAGCACCAAGCCATGTGTATCACACCACTGCTCAACGAGCCCAACTGGTTTCGAACCCCGACCACATAATCGCGATACAACGCCCTTCACCAACCAACCAAAGAACTCATGACTTGGCGATAAAACTTAACACTAAACACACCTTTATACGAACTAACACTCACCCATCACTACTTCGCTTGTTTTTTCGTTTGTTAGTGTTACTGTTATTTTGTTTTGGTTACTATAGTGTCCATCCTCGAAAGAGGACAGTAGTATTGTTCCAATGTCCCTTTGTCTGGTGGGCATCGGGTCATTGACATTACGAACGGACACTTTATTCACGCCGGCCCATTTATTTGGGTTGGTGTTTCTATTATTATTATTATTATTATTATTATTATTATTATTATTATTATGAACTTTGAATGGTATTAACTTCCTTGCAC
Organism: Pohlia nutans; assembly: GCA_022496805.1. Lineage (NCBI taxonomy): Eukaryota > Viridiplantae > Streptophyta > Bryopsida > Bryales > Mniaceae > Pohlia > Pohlia nutans. The sequence goes on from CM040086.1 coordinate 10,575,494, forward strand.
TTGAAGGTTATGATTCGAGTCATGATTTAAGTCATGTTGTTACAAGTGCATCATGTCCTAAAAAAAAATGGCTGAATTAAGAACATTGTCGGCCATGTTGATGATTGGAAGTTGTAAGACAAAGCTCATCGGTTTTTTAACTCTTGAGTTAAAGAAATTTCACAAACATTTTGACAGAAATCAAACATGCAATTATTTGTAAATTTCATAAGTTTTTTATATGTGAATTTTAAAAAATAATTTAGTAAATAATCAAAGTTATCCTAAAACAAAATTTGTGTTTGAATAAGATACCACACGTTTTGCTTTAACTCTTATTTGTTCAAAATAGTTATAAGGTATGGAAGAGTTTGGTGGGCTCTCATTATTAAGTGTGTTAAAATATGGTCATTTTCAAACTCATGAAAAAATAATTTAGTTGTCTTCTTGAGGTTAATCTTGAGATGATGTGACACTAAAAGCATTTTTGTTGAATCATTTTTCATTGATAAAATTGGTTTTTAAATTTTACTATAACCAAAATGTGGTTTGCGAAGGCATTACAAAGGCTTCAACATTGCCAACTACTCTTAGAGAAATATGAAACCGATGGTGCGGTGCTAACCACCAAAGATGACATCACACAAGAGAGCCCCCTATAGACTTGTGCCAGAGAGGAAAAAAGAGAGAGCGCATTAGTTGAGAAAAAAGAGTGACGTCATTTTAGAATTCCACCGTTTATATGGAGAGCCTCGGTTTAGAGGTATGAAGTACACAAATGTGATAAAATTTGTGATAATTTAAAAACTAATTGATTTTCATGATAAAAGTGTGTATTCATTTGATTCAAACACTAAACCTAAAAATGAAAACCCGTATATTACCCAGTAACTGTATCAAGCAACAAGGAGGGCTATGTACAGAGTCTATGCAAAGTCAACAATCTTATGTAAGCGATTACTGACACCCCTTACACATAAATAGCCCCTTGGTCTCTTCATGAATAGAGCCATAGCCTTGGAGGAACTTGTGTGAACTCTCCTTTAACATTGGTCAAGTCACGAGTTCCACTCTCATGAGCGGTGCAAGGTCTTGCCTTAGATTATTCTTCAACTCACTTTAGACTAGTTTTGCGGTCTTTTTGAACTGAAAATGAGTTAAAATGAAGGTGAGTATTTGGTGAGTTTCCACTCAGACACTCTTCTCGATTAACTCTACTATCTCATATTTTGGAGATTTGTGAAGGTGCACTCAAAAGTTGGGTATTTGGGAGAGTGTGTAGGCTGAAAGCATGGGGACCTTACTTCAACATGTTCCTTGATAAGTTCTCCCAACTTGTTGTTCCAGTGATCACAACTGAGTGAGGTTGGGGGCCAATTAATATGCTGTTTTGAAGGTTCAGAATAATTGGTCAGAAATTATTTGGGCTAGATTCATTTTCTATGTTGACCATTTCCATGTTCTCCGCCGTACTTGAAAGCAAATCCGGAATCTTTTGAATTCCATGCCATAAGGTAGTCAGTATGACCATTTCCATATTCTTACACAACTTCACAAGGACGCATCCAACTTGAACTTGAAAAGCAAATCTGGAGCGTGACATTCTTGGACGTACAACTATTAGAAAAATTAACCCTGTCGTCACTAAGATACCATTTTGGGCACAAGGATACCAATTTCATTCCAAGTTTTAATCTAAAATGGTGATTGTATTTGTATTAAAGAGAAATGTGGAGTACATAAACTAAAACACAAATAAAGAATTTTAACATCACATTCTTTGTTTTTTTTGGTCTTCTTTGAATCCTTTATTGTCCTCTTCTATGAATCCTCAGTTCTTTTCAACTTCTTTGAATTTTTTATTAATAACTTCTTTGAATCTTCTTTGTTTGACTCTTTTGTTTTGAAACTTTCACATGATTCCTCTCCAATTTAGTAACTCTATTAGATTAAAAATACTAAATATTACATAGACTTTAGAAAGATGGTTCTTACACTTGAACAAGGGTGTTATGAATCTTTTGAATGCTATGGTAGATCCAATTTCTCATTTTGAGGTCTAGTTTAGAAATTCAAGAAATACAATTAGGCTTATATGGGAAATTATTGTAGGCCAAAATAATTCTAATAAGTATTGTGCAGGAACACATCGTAACAACATTATATCGGGGCAAGATGTAAGAATGCATGAAAGTTGATAACATAGATATAATAGAGTTTTGGTGAACGCCTAAGCACTCTCACTGTTACATTTAAGTCCACGATGAGATGAAAAACACCTCTAATCCGCTCTTACTCTCACTGTTTACATTTAAGTCCACGATGAGATGAAAAACACCTCTAATCCGCTCTAACACTTTGCCGAGTGGTTTGCATGACAGTGCAGAACCACCAAGATACACACAAAGTCTTGACAATGGCTAGAAATCCAACCAATGCCCAAGCCTAACACACTATGATCTAAAGATGACTACCGTGGCCATGTACCCCACTAGGTGACTTGTGACACACGTCATAGTCATCATAACCTTGCAAAAAATGAGATGATGTGAAAAAAATTTCTTTATTAGTGCATGCACTAGACACCGGTAACATCCATAGCAAAATCAAGGAACACAATATCATAGAGTCCACTTCTACGCAAGTATAGCAAGTGGGTTATCAATACCTCTTTACCCGCCCCTTTCACATTGACAAACCAACAATCTTTTTAGGAGACATATGAGGGCCGAGCTGAAAACCCAATATAAATGCCAATGCATGATTATGCCCCCTGTGACATATGCAATTAACTTATGATAAAAGAAGGTAAGCCATGTATAAATGTGAGCCCCATTGTTGATCGCCTTCAGCTAATTTTATAGCCAAAACTCTCGACATAGACAATTAACTTTTCATGAGACAATATGGACATCCACCAATTGATTGGGATTTCTTCCAATGACTAATCCAAATACGCCATGTACTATCTATTTGAATATACATCATAAAAAACTATTGTGTGAACATTTATCTTAGATTTAAAATGCTTCCACGCAATACATTTTTCAACTCTGCTAAAATACTACACAAAGTAGGATCATTGCACCCATCAATGTGTGCCAATTGGGGCGCAATTGTACAGTACGCGAGGCGGGATGTGAGGTCCTTCTAAGTCTTGCCATTATGACCTTCCAGGTTCCAACAACAACATCCTTGACTTGAGCGCCTTACAAACTTGTAGAGTAATACATCATGTTGTCATGTCAAGAGAGGTTGGCGCTATTTGTTGCAAGTAACATTGTATAAACAACGTATATGAGGTATATAGTCTTTGCCTCAAATTGTGGCATAGCACAAAATGCCACTATATTGCGCAACTCCATCCCCTTGAAGCCAAAATTAGTCTTAATAATGAGGCCTATTTATTACCACTGCCCCAAGGCCTATTCCTATGCCTAAAACACAGGAAGAACGGGAGATCCCTACCCCCTCAGGTACTCTCTCACCAATGAACATACACCCCCCAAAACTTTTTAAAATGAAGAAGTCTTGGGAGTATTTCTTCCTATGAAAGGACCTATTTCCATGGGTATTGTGTCAATTTTATTGTGAGGTTTTGCAATTTTAGCACATTAAAACCTCTCCAAAAACATCCCATAGCATGTTTTTGGAATAACTTACCACAATCACTTACACTTATGTATGCATCTGACCGATGATCTTTCTTAAGTAATACGTAAATAAAATTGACATAAAACTTGTGAACAAGTCGAATTTAATGTCATTCTTAAAGAATGAATACACATATTCTCTTGTTCAAGTTCCAAGGTGTCAAAACACCGATTACTCCATCACTTGGGAAACTCAACTTAGAAAAGATGCGTCTCCCACACAACACACACTTGGAAGACATGGGATTTGAGGTTCTCGAACGAGGTTTCAAAGATACCACCAAGGAAAAAGTCAAGGGATAAGTCTCTTAATTTCCCCTGTGGCTCCTCTCTTGCTCCATCAGTCCTAAATGGTCTGTAACGGCGGAGGAGACGTAAACATCACCTTTCCATGCTTCACAATAATTTTTCTAACTTAAAAAAAAAAAAAAACAAGTTGGATTAGTATAAAGTGTGATTTAGTCCTGGATACATTAGAAATTTTGTTACATTAACCCCTAAACGTTCCAGCGTTCAAAAACAGGATCACGAACAGATTTGAAGCCTTATAACTTTCTCATACAACCTCGGATGCTTTTCATCCAAGTCATCTTTGAAAGCCTATTAAACTCTTTATCAATTGCAATAAATCTCTTGTGATGAAGAGCTGTTGATAATATTGGAGAGGCCTTCAATTGCAAATATGTCAAATTTGTTGGGTAGATTTTATGCTTGCAATGGTCTTCTCATGTACACCTCATGTACATTTGAGCCATGCTAATATCTACTTTTGAGGCTAGAATCTACTTCTGTGCTAAGGGTTGGTGCGTTAGGGGTTAAGATGTAAATTTCAGTGAAGCCCGCAGTATGGAAAAGTGCGCTGTACCATGTGAGGATAGCAGCAACTTATAAAATGGAATGGAAAGCAAGCCTGATGAGGACAAAGCTCATATTCAGCATCTTAGGCTGCAATTTGGGCCAGTGGAGCATTGCAGGTTGTAAACAAAAGCAAAAGAGCCAACAACTGATTGCAGCTCACCATGTTACTTTACTCTTGGATCAACGGTGGCGGAGAAAAAGCTCACCTGTGGGGAAGGCCAACCTCACACTCAAACTCTGTCTCTTCCCGCACCTCAGAGCGAAGGCCAGGCAGAAACGACATTCAGAAACAGAAAAGGTTGTAAAAAACAAGAGACGGCTTTTTCTTCACATTTAGGAATGGCGATGTTGAATTTTTACGATTCAACTTTGGATCCGATTCAAACTGGAAGTTCTTGGTGTTGACTAGTCTAAACCGTACCATGCACATGGGTTGTGTTAGTGCTGGTGAGTGGTTTTGGTCATAAGAAGATGGAAATATAAGTATAATATTCAATCATTGTTCACTGTTTTCACAAAATGAGGAATGAAAAACAACAAGTCTTCTACAAGTGAAATTTTGTTTCTCAACTCATGGAAAGGTTATTTTTAGTCAAACACTAAGGTAGAAATACATAAAATCATGAGGACCCTAAGAACCTGTCCAGGTGTAGATTTGCATCGGAACATAGACGTCTTTCACTCATTTCAAGGAACCATGTTTCACAATTGAGACAATTCTAGGTGCAAGCTATGATTTTATTTTGAAACTAAACCAATCTTGGAATTGATAGGATGCATTGCTTGGATGGATAGGCACCGTTCGTGAGCAGAATGGCCTATCGGCTTAGGTGATTCCTTGCACAAAATTGTTTATTCTAAAAACTACTTGGTTATTGAAGAGATTTGGAAACGGTTTTAGGGTGAGACAAACTTTTCACTTTGGAAAATTGTATAAAATCATCAATAAAGAATAAAAAATATGGAATCAAATTGTGCATCTTTATGATTTTTCATTCTCTCTCTATGAAAACAAACAGCTACGCTACAAGGAGCTCTCTCCGGAAGATAACGGGTGAAGGACGAGAATGCATTTCAGTGGAATCATAGACGGAATATGTTTGCTACAGTGATGTTTAACCAAAAAAACCGAGTGTCCCTGCAATGCCTCTTCCCTACGGTTAGAGCCAATAAAGTCCTTGCACAAACTCCCATTTCTAACATGCAATACTTCTCGTTTTCTCGATTTATTGAATTTCTACCTTACATATAATCTTCAACTCATTCTCTTGTTCCCCTCGCTAACAAAATAATGTATTTTACTTCCTCTGTTTCAGGCTCTGGCATGAACAGAATCAGTCCTGGAGTCACTTGGGAATCCTAAGCGGTCGTGGCTGCACAAGAGCATCTCTTGTGCAGCCGCAACAGCCAGCACTCCCAACAAGAAATTTTTGTATGAAAAGTACAGTAAATGGGTCCGCTGCTTTGAGCTTCTATAAGTACCGGTACGCTTTGAATTAAAAAAATACTAAAAAAACGAAACAGTAGCCCATTCTTCAAACAATTGTGATTAATATTTTATTTATTTATTTCGAAACAAACTTGAATGGGATGCTATGTATCCATTGCACAACAACAGAATACAGACATCACACTGTGTGATTAATAAATTTGCAACAATGAATGTGTGCTCGGTGGTTTGTCTTGGGAACTGATGGCGGCTTTGGCCATGGCCTAACTTAGACTCTAGAATTGCATTGGGCTTTAGATTGAGTGAAGTGTGGTGGAAGTTGAATGTTGAATGACTCACCACCGCCCACACCACCCCGGCCCCATTTTGGTCATGTAGGTGTCCTCAAAAATCATCACGCAAGGAATTCAAACTTAGGTCCCCATGTAACTTAAAAGGTGGAATTTTCGTTTTTTATTTTTTTCTACACCCAGTGTGCTCTTTTTTTTCTCTCTAGCACATTCAAGTCTATGGGGAGCTCTCTTGTGTGATGTTATCTTTGGTGATTACCAGCAAATTTTGGGTTTAAACTAATTCATTTGAAAGTTTTTATAGGTGGGCAAAACTGGAGCTTTTAGGGTGCAATTTATGATGGTTTTGTGTTAGAGAAGACACACTTGCGTCACAAGTGCAGTATAACTATCTTTTCACTTTCAAAATACACATAAATTAAGGTTGATTGTCCTAAAACCACCAACTTAAGCAATCTGGCCTATTTCTGGCAGTGCTAAATTAAAAATATATATGACCGCATTCGAAATAGGTTTTGATGAGGATTGCAAAAATTTGCAACATCAATATCGCATTTGTCAATTTTATACAAAATTCCAAAGTGGAAAGTAACCTGTAACCCAAATCAAACCTCTAGGTTTCCCCATGTTCATACCATGTGGTACTAACTTTCACTCACAAGGATACCCAAAACCACCAATTATTTCTTCGCAATGCGTGGCATGCCATTGGTCTACTTCAATAGTGAAATTGGTGGTTTTGGGTCTCAACTGTGATGGCACCACAAAAAGTCTACATGTCGTAATTGGGGGAGGTGGTGGTTTTAGGACATCCTACCTTATATTTTAATCATGTTCACCACTCTCATCCGTGGTCAAAGTGCTGGCTGACAATTCTTTGATTCTCAATCTGGGATTTGCAGCTCCTGGATACCGGTAATATCAAAATTCTTACGTTACTGTGGAAGAATGTGTAGGTGCTCGCTTGGAGTCTTACTAGCTTTCATCATAACATTCTGGACCGTTGAATTTCTTTCTTCCGTATAATGAGGAGAGGGACTTTTGTGATTATTCTTGGAATTTCAAAAAGCTTTGAATGGCTCAAACTTTGAGTTTGTCTAAGGGCCGCTTTACGTGACGGGCCAAGGCCAACTAGGAAAGTGAATCTTGGTATAGGATTGGTTTAATACACGAAATCATCCCCAAGGCCTTTGCATGATGGAGTCAAGGTCATTCTTTGAAATTCATATTCTGATGGGCTGAAATTATATTGTAATGCATTAAAGACAAAATCTGACATGACTCGAAGAAAAAGAATTGGGTTGACTAAAATGGAATCCCAATTCGTTTCCCTTGGGGCTTTGTCAGAGCTCCTTCCCTTCTTAGCCTAAGCCACTATTTCCTGTGAATTGCTTTGGCCTTGGCCCTTCATATAAAGCGGCCCCAAGACTTAGTTCAGACAAATAGAAGTAGCAATGTTTGAACTTCCCCATGTTTGCACAAAAAGGCAATCCAAAGCAAAGCTATAATTTCTTTGGGTTGCTAGTCATATAAACCATGCCTAAATTAATAAAACTAAGTTAGAAGGACCTTCTACCGCCGGAACGGTTGTGCCAAAATCACTATGGCACACAAACTCACCTAGTTTATTATATAACACAAACCATGCACGTATGCACACCAAGCTGGTTCAACCCTTGGAATTGTTGTGCCAAACTTTGGCATAGGTCAATCTAGTTTATTAATGTACAATACAAACCGTGCACACACATATACTAGGACAACTCTACCACATGAACTTTTGAATTGAACTCCAACATAGACCATCCTAGTATAAGTTACTACAATGCCTACAATTTCAAATTAATTGTCTCTACCCCACAGGGGAGAGACTACGAAAACGTTTCATTTTCAAGGAGTTACATGGCTGAATAGTGTAAACAAGCTGTAAAAGTGAACCTAGAGTAAATACTAAGGCAGAGACTACACGACTAGCTGCTTGTTACATTACATTATTTTCAATGGTCAAAAATCCTGCACTCACTGAAGAGTTGAAACAACCTTTGAGTCCGTTATTTTGGAAAAGAGACTGTGCAAGTGAAGAACAGTACAGTACAAGAATGAAATAACAGCATTATTGTATCCAAAGTTATAAACAATATACTGTACCCACCTGAAAAAATATTCTAAATTTATACATAATTTTGGTATTCTAAACAAATTTGACATTTGAAGCTCATGTGTAAAACTTTTTTTGTACGCAGAGAATTCAAATACGTAGAGATCTTTTTATATTATCTTTAAATACAGAGGATATTCCTGTACTCCGGTAACCTTGATTGAACTCCGCAAGAACGTCTTACGACTGCTTGAGGGCAATTGACAAGGCAAAATGATAGCTCATCACAGTTCTAATTTATACTCGTAAAAAGGACAATCCTTCTTTTGAACAGCCAAAACCAACCTCATGCTCAACATAACCCCGAAGTGACCTGGTCATCCATTTGCAGTCTACAAAGATCATTAAATAAGTACAAGTTCAACTATCTCCAAATTCAATCATGTACATAATCGTCTAGTTGGGACTCCACCACAAATTTGGGACTCATTTTTTTCAGAAAGTCCCAACTAAACGAATATGACCATAATATCTTTTTATTGAATGTACACTTGGTAGAGAGAAAAGATGAGTTACTTGAGCCGGAGAAAACTGTGCAGGATGGATTGGTGAATCGACACCGACGCAGCAGTTCAATAGAGTTGGGGTGTCTCACTGGCTTGTTGACATTCCTGTGGATGCTTGGTCACAGATGGCACAAGAATTGAATGGCTTTCGGGGCTTGCGGGCCGAGCACATCACAAGACAGGAATGAGCCCAATGCAAAATTTGTGGTGTTGGAAGCTGAGTTCCATGGCAGCTGATGCTCGCGTGTCTATTCTGCTGTAACATTCAGTAGCTCTTGCTGGGACTGCCTTGGGGTTTCATCCAGCTTCATCCTTGGGGTTCTGCATGCCCCCTTACGGAGTTGACGAGATGATGAGGTATATTCCACATCATTTCATTGGGGGGAGGGCAGTCAGACGTCAGTCGGTCTCTTCATGGTCCTTTGAGCAGGCGGCGACTGTGCGGCTCCTTCTTGCAAATGCAACCAGGGTAAGGGTTGGAGTAGAAATTCTCCTCCAGCTTGGGAATCTCTCCTGCTTGTCGCCACCGAGGTGCTCCTGTTCGGGTGGAATGGATCTTCCGCACCTGGCTTTCGAACTCTTTCCATGTAATGGCTTCGGCTTCGTAGTCGTCTATCAGCTTCACCAGCTGCTCTCTGCAATTCCAGAAAACACACACTACCTGTCAAGCCACTGTTCCATTGAATCCATTCACAACCAACCTCTTGATTGAAGCCACTTCCATCTCGGAAATGAATCATTTCAGATGCTAGCTGGGCAATACATCAAAGCTTTTAACCCCTAAACGTACCAACCCTTTGAACAGGAGTAGATTCCAGCCTCAAAAATAAATATTAGCACAGTTCAGATGTACAGGAGAGGACCATTGCAAGCATAAAATCTACCCAACAAATTTGACATACTTGTACTTAGAGGCCTCTCCAATATTATCAACAACTCCCCATCACAAGAGATTTATTGCAATTGGTAGAGAATTTAATAGGCTTACAAAAGTGACTTGGATGGAAGTCATCTGAGGTTGTATGAGAAAGTTGCAAGGCTTTGAATCTGTTTGTGATCCGGTTTCTGGACGCTAGGACGTTTAGGGGTTAATGGGCATTAGATTCATATAATCCTCACATTGATGCAAATGGCGTTACCTTAATGCCAGTGTGATATTAATATCATTAACATTGACTTGGTGTTACATTTGCAACATTAACTTGAAGTGAATTTTGATATTGACATTAAGTTATCATTAATCTCTAAGTGTCTACATGGATAAAAGTGTTCATTTCCGTATCTATAGGATTTGAAATGAATCATTTGAAAGGTGCATTTAGTATACCAACAGAAAGAAGAAAGTTTTCTCTACGACATTGGATGAGGTAGATGAGCTTAAAAAAATTCTGTTTACCGGATACTGAAGTTTAAAGTGCATTTTCCATTTTGAGGAATTGATAACTTTGTCACTCTCATGATAAGATCTTTTAAGATGATACTCCCTCTGTCCTGAAATAATTGTCCTAGTTTTTGGCATTTTATTTACCTAGTTTCTATCCTATGTTTATACTACAAACAGGAGCCCATCCACTTCAAACAAGGCGGACAATGCAAGTGACACAAAACCTACTTACTACTATTAAAGATAGACCATTTTTCGACAGCTTATTATGGCAAAAAAAAAATGTCCAAGATGAAAATGCCAATATCTAGGACAGTCATTTTCAGACAGAGGGAGTATTTTTCCATTAGTGTTTACCTGTGAGGGCTGATGGTTTTTCGGTACCCTTCAAACTGTCGATGCCCCATCACAGCCTTGGCCATATTCCCGTCGTAAGTGTAAACAAAAACGTCACTGTCGAGGGCCACCATGTAGTCCAAGCCAGCGAGCCGGTTCTGAAACTCCTTGAGAGGAGCCAACTCTTGCTCCGTGGCAAGGGTGGCATGATTATACACCTGCGGAAACTCTTTGTAAAGGCTGTCCATAACCCCCTGGCCATAAATCTCGCCAGCGACAATGTAGATCTTGGTGGAAGCCGGGTACCCCAAGGCTTTCAACATGAGAGCCGTTTCGTGAGGCGTGAGCGGACAACCCCCGAGCTTGCGCTTCTCCTCGCCATCGATCTCCTTCTCCTTCCAATGCTTCACCTCGTACCGCATCTGCTTCAGCTCCTCTGCTTCCTCCTTTGACAGACCGTGTGCACAGCCTGTGAACGCCAGCATGTCCTTCTCATATCTGCCAATACCATGCCAATTCCATAACTTCATCAGGAAAGTGAGCAGAAAACATGCTGCGACTAACCAAAGATTTTTGATTTCAAAACGACCAACTGAATCACCAAGTTGTGAAATTCATAGAATTCGGATGGGGCCAAATTTTATAACACAAAAATCAGGGAATAACTTTGCATGTATTACTCAAAAATATATATAAAATGGGACAAAAGAATGACGATCAGAAAATGTGGGAACTTGAACCCCTGAAAGACGGACAGTGAGCAGAAAACATGTTGGGAAGGACCAAGGATTCATGAATTCAAAACGACCAATTGAATGATCAAGTTGTGAAATTCGCAGAATTCGGATGGAGCCAAATTTTATATCACCAAATTCAGTGCAAAACTTTGCATGTATCAGTCAAATATATGTACAATGGGACGAAAGAACGTCTCCCTATGACCTACTCCAAACTGATCAGAAAATGTGGGAACTTAAACCCCTGAAGGACGGACCAAGGATTTATTGTTGCAAAAATGACCAATTTCATTCATCATACTATGAAAGATCAACAACTTGGATGGGGCCAAATTTCATATCAGTGAAAAACGTTCCATGTTGGATTTTATTTTTTTAAACTTGGACGAAAGAACGACACCACATGACCTACTGAAAATTGAGAAGAAATGTTGGGAAATTTAACCCTGAAGGACCAAGGGTTCACGGTTGCAAATATGACCAATTTGATTGAAAAATCAATAAATTGGACCGGGCCATCTTTGTATCACCAGATTCAGTGAAAAACATTACATGTGTTTAGTCAAATAAATAAACAGAATGGGACGAAAGAAAGCCTCCATTTGACCTACTTAAAAAACACGAGGCCGAATGTCTAGGGGTTAGCTCTGTGATTGATGGAAAGCTCATACATACCTCAGATGCAAAGCTACGTAAGGACTATCTTCTCGCAAGCGGTTGGTGAGAGTGTCCGCCAATTGCCGAATGGGCTCTGCGTATCGGAGCGCCTGGTAATTGACTCGACATCGGAGCTGCTGGATGTGGTCAGGCAGATCATTGTTCGCTAACCTTGAATCAGCGTGAGTGAAATACATGACCTGGCTCTGCTCAAGTAGGGGCCGCAACTCGGTCTCGTAGTAAGGTGCCTGAGGATATGAGCAGCCTCTTTCATGAGTCCATGGTTGCCACAAAGAAGCACTTCTTTTCTTTTTATAAAAAGAACGGAGCTTAAGAATTCTGTAGCCTGGCATCCAATGTAAAGTCTTCGCACAACACAACCTGTAAAAAATAAAAACAAAATCACCTTCGACCACGAGATGGGAGCTTTGGTCACGGGCTCAATGCTGGCGAGATGCTGAGGTAGAGCCTCCACAATAGTCACATCTTCTTGGAGTGATTCAATGAAGTATTTCAAATCAAAGATGTCCTTGAATTCACTGGAAGAAAAGAAATAACCCACGTTACTTTCTTACTGACACGGAAATCGTCTTCTGTAGCCATGAATAGAGAGCAGCCTAAAGTGCTATTCTGATAGGACAATGTGGGCTAACCTTGGATCCGCCCAGAAAGAGCTGTGATCAAGTGTGGGTACGACAAGAGTGGCTTTCATCAGTTTTGCAACTGCCACCATATCACATATCTGCACACAAAGATCTACGGTGGTGAACAACAACAACAAAAGTAAAGCAAATGATGTAAGTGAAAAAAAATTAGGGTTTTATTCAAAACAAGGATTAGGGTTGTTGATTGGATGCTCACCCCTGCTCGCATCTGGTTCAATCCGCCGTTAGCATTCACAAGAATGTAGCCACTCGTAGGGACTCCAGGTTCTGTAAGCGAACAACCGACAATTAAGTTTCCCGAAAAGAAAATCAAAGGTATCTTCATGCTAGTATTAAACCCTAAAATACAAAGAATTTCATGGTTATAAAATGACCAATTTCATCACTCATATTGTGAAAAAGTATGATTTGAATGGGACCCAATTTTATATCACCAGAATCCCATCTACCGATATTTTGACTCCTTCCAAAGACAAGCATCCACCTCGAAAGAATCAACTTACCCTCTGCAGTCTTTGGACGATCAATACACTGGCCGTACTTCTGGCTCTCAGGCTTCTGCCAGAGCTCAGGAGGCCAGTCCAAAGCACGTGTCTGCCATACACGAGACGAAGAAGGAAATTAGGTCAAGGCTCTTCAAACCACCACTAAGTTGCAGAATGAGTAGCATTCAGTGCTCAAAAATGTTCACCTTACGATGCTCGTGATGCATCTTCAGATTAGATGATGAATCATCCAGAATACTGCGAGCGACTTCTGATTCAAACATAATCTCTTCTCCTTGGTACTGCACGAGTAAGTGCACTCTCAGTCGCAATACCCACTCTGAACTATTCACCACCCTAAGCATAAAAATAACACAAAAGGGGGATAAAAAAAAGAAAAAAAACCACCGCAAGTTTCATTTCCATCATCGCCCCAACTTCTTAACCCCTAAACGCCCAATATGTCCATCTGCATCACGGTGGCATTTTCTCACTTTACCTCGGTTTTCTGATTGCAATACATAATTTTAAAGCACTTGTTCTGTACTGTAAGATCAACAGTGTCGAAACCATTTTCACACAAGCAGATGATTTGCAGCAGGGGGTCCGATTTTCCTATACACAGTGGACGCTTGAGGGTTAAGCTACCACATTGAGCAAAGGAGGTTACCTGCGAGGCTTGCGAAAAGGGATCCTGAACAGGAAACATGCCAAGGTACATGGTTTTGAGCAGCAAGAAGGTGAAGACCAGGAGGGTAGAGAGGACGAAAGCGGTGTGTCGCCAGCTGCGCTTGGGAACGGGGAAGAAGGAGTTGAAAAGAGGAGGATGCCTAGAAGAAGAAGAGTCCACATTATTATTGTCGAAGAACTTAGACGATCTGTGCACGTGAGGAGAGGCTTCGGAGGAATTATCGCCCTTGAGCAGCTTGAAAAGCAGGCTGGAGGACTCGGAAACGCTGCCCATACGCTTCTGGGAGAGCGACCTGCGGCTCATGGGGTGGAACGGGCTGTGCGAAACGCCCCCGCCCACGCGCGGGCTCATCACCACATGCGCAATGTCCCGGCTATTATTCCCGGCCACGGTATCAGAATTGGGTCCCCGCAACGTAGTAGTCGACCCCATCTCGTAGTCTTCCAAGACCGTGCTGCTGCTGTCGGTGCTGCAGTACTCACAGCAAACCCCTTGTGTGTATGCTATCGGAGCCAGCTTCGGATCCCGCAACTATAATTGCTCATATAACCTAAAACGCTCTTACCCTTGGATCTATCTTTGTCTCCGTCTTCTTCTGCTTCTTCTTCTACTTCTTCAGTATGTGCACATAGATGAAGTTGGGGTGTGTGTGAGCATGAGTAAGCTGCAGCCCAGGACGTGCTTCCTTTCAGAGCAAGGACCATCTGACTACAATTGAGAGTCACTACCCTCCAAGGAAAAAAAAAAATGTAGAATTGGTTTAGTGCCCACTGAAGTCTTCGTTGCTTCCAATGTATGCAATTGTCCTAACAGGGGTAGGAAAAACCTGATCAAAACAGAGAAAGTTCGATTAATTAAACAGTGCCAATTGTATGCAAATACTCTTACCCGACTTACAGACGGAGGAGCTGCGCACCCTAAATGAAAAAACGTTAACACTCTGCACTCGTTATTATCACAATATCACATTCCAGAGAATAGTTGTTATGGTATGATTGGAGACTTTCCACATGCCAAGTTGTGAACTCTGTAGGTTGACGATATAAAAGAGTTCTAAGTGGACACGGTAGACTACAGAGACTATACATGTACGTCTCCAGCTTCACGCGGAAACTTCATGGCGCTGCCTACACACTCAGTCACCCTTAAATTTGGACTCTCAGCGCACAGCCAATTACGCTTACACGAAACAATGGTCTCATCCCACATGACAACTCTTCATTCCGCATGCAATAATGATCCTAGAACGCAAGATCCAAGGCTGTCAAACGCCTGCCAAGACACTTGTCGAAACAATTCGGAGGGACTTACTAAACCAGAAAAAAATCAGAAATCAAAACTCTGTTAAGCTAACTCACTAACAGAGGCCCTCGCTACCACGGCTGTCCAGATAGAAGGCTCAATTCCATTGCATCATTCCCATCCCAGCCTGGGAGTTCTAATCAGAATGACAATTCACAACGGAACTTCCAAGGAGAAAAATAACCTAACAACCTGTCTCACAGAACTGGAAGCCATAGCCAACATCACGTCGACTAGTTCAAAACCCATTTAACAAAAAAACTGCCACTTCACCGCCACACAACAACCCTAGCTGACTAAAGATTCTCACCTGAACGATGATCCAGATCGCGCGCCATCAGTCACATCCAAGGTTGCTAGCTAAGTTAGCTGTTGCTCTAATGAAACTTAACACCGGATTATCAACTGAAGCAAGTAGAATGTATGATGATCCACGATGTCAGCTCACCAGGTCTGACCGAGCCAGCTCTCCAGTGGAATCCTATGGAATCCAGTGGGATCCAGGAAGATACGTGGTGGATCAGGTGGGGCTCCAGCTAGCAGGAGATTCAACTCGGAGAGGATTGGTTGTCGTGGAGTTGGTAAGTTAGCTGATCATGTTGATGACGAAAAGTGATGGAACCGCATGCATTGGCAAAACGACTGAATGAGTATTGACGACGACTCCGTTGCAACGCGGAGGTGGCGGAGTACCGGCACAAGAATTCATGGTTGCTTGCTGGCTGGAAGGTTGCACCGGTTCCGGCGGCCAGCGCGTTTCGGAGAAAGGCCACCTGGGGCCGGTACAGACCTACCCGGAATCTTCCTTTCCAGTTTTTTCTTTCTATTTTCACATGGCTCTGTAGGTGGGTTCATTTCTGGAATCTTCGGATCTGGGAGATTTTTTATTAGATTCTATTGCGCATTACCAGCCGTTGCTCACTCTGTGTATGAAACTGTTGTTTTGTGTTTGATTTTGGGCTGCTTTAGGCCCGCTTTACATGAGGGTGTAGGCTATGAGAATTGGAATGGGAGGTTGAATCAAATATAGTAAGTGAGCCCAGTTTCATGGGTTTGAGAAGGTGCCCATGGAAGTAGGCAAGGGGAGGGGAAAAGTGGAACTTGTGTTTGTCTTTTACCCGGTCGTGAAGTGGTGTACATTTTCATGGATTTGCACGAGGTGAAACATGAACACATTTGGTTGGTTTAAGAAGAAGGTACCATGAAGTTGAGGGCTTGAGAACCGTCTACACTTCATGACAACTTTTTTCCTTACTTTTTTTTATCTCAAAAGCTCAATTGAAATGTGGAACTTGGTCCACTAAAGTCCCTAAAAACTTAGCTTTCGATGAAAAATTTCACCCATGGAAATTCGATCTAAAAGGTGAAGAAAGAAGGAAGCTGTAAAACGGCCCAGTTATGTTTTCCTTTTGGTCCAACCCAATTTTTGAAGAATCAAAGTTTATTTTTAATGCATTAAAATATAATTTCAACCCGTTAGAATATAAATTACAAAAAGAGTTTTTAGGATTAATTTTGTGGATTCAACCAATGAGCTATATGAATTCAAGCTTGTCAAACCGCAATAGCGGCCTTCATCTTTCATGTAAAGCGGGCGTTACACATGAAGTTGATGTCGTTTTTTTCTTAGAGCCAATTCAACCAAATTTCAACTCGTACCAATATTAACTTTAAAGCTAGCCTTAAATAATCAATATAATAAAAGTTACACGTTTGGAGACCATTTCTCCCATATCTAATGGCGTTGGGGTCAAAGAGTTGAAGGGAAGAAGAGATCAAAACAAACCGTTTAGATTTGCAAACAATCCAATGGTGTTCATTTGAGTTATCCATAAAGGCTTCGCAAGGTACCATGTTTGCCGCATCGTGTTTGTGTTTTTAAATTAAAAAACTCTGCGACTATCAATCACAAGGAACCAAGCCATTTCTTTTAGAAGGGCATTTCCTCTAGAGCACCCTTTGATTTTACAGATAATTATGTTTATAGAATTAATAATCTTTAAGGATTTTTTTTATTGAAATCTAAAAACAGGCTCAAGGCCATAAATTGGTCTTTCATTTCCAGTGCACTCAATTCTTTGAGGTGGGCCTATGTTAGACCTTGTCATTTTAAATTGAAAATTTGATTTCAAAAATTTGACCTGAAATCTTGGTATGATGGGGTTGAAGCTAATTTTGGGATTTGAATTAATGAGAAGTGAGGATGTAAGCCCTCCTACACATCAAAAAGGTTGAGTTTTGTGAGTTCCCAATCAAATTATCACAACCATTAGTTGTAGCGATTTTATAATCAATTATGAATACCAATTTAACAAATTTATTGAACTAGAAATGAGATACAAGTATTGGTTCCCCCACTAACATCAATAGTGGTCCATGTAGATTAAATTTGAAAATTCAGAACAAAATCATACATTGTTAATTAAACAAAAAAAAATTAAAATTAAAAATTGGGCTACAATTTTTATCATAGAAAACCATTGCTCTAAATAAGTTGAAATCCTTAAACTGACAGGTATTGCTGCCTCCACCTTACAGAATTTGGTGAGAATTTGAGTCCTTACTTTTTGACTAAGTTACTTTGGTTGAATCTTGTGTGTACGACTGAGTGGAAAATGAGTCAAGGTTGGTTGGTAGTTGCATTTCTAATTCAGTGTTTAGTTGACGCTTTTGGGGAACTTTGAAGAATTAACAGTTTAATACGTTACAATGCTATATATGAAGATGACTTGTCAGTACTTGTGAGTACTTTAACTAGTACATAGACGTGCTTACCGGTAGGTTATGAATTGTAGAAGAGTACCGACCTTTTTGCTCCTCCCCGGAGTGTCAACATTGCTGAGGGGCGGCAGCTCCCTGTCTGTAATGAATTCTGTTCATTTGTGCCGAAAATAACTAAATGAATTGTGGAAAGAGCATAACATTCTTGAGCAGCTTTGACTTCCCTTTCCTACACTGCTGCACCGACATTACCATATACTGTGGATGAGTGAATGGCTGTGGGTGCATTCATCCATTTGGACAAATCCTCATCCATTTGAACAAATGCTCATCCACTTTTGATGAATTTTACCAGTATATTTTGAAAAAATGATTATTAGGAACGCCTCTCGTAAATACTATGGGCCACAGTATATGGTGATTTTAGTGTACTATAGAAGTGTCAGTCTTCAACAATAGAAATGATGTCTTTGTATTGGCGTTATAAATCTTCGATCTAATATTTTTCTTGTAAAAAAGGGAATGTAAAAAAGGAAGCATTTCCAAAATGTCGTGGAATGTTAGTTGAGATATTGTAATTTACATGACTTATGAGTCACTTAGAAACTTCCATTTGAAGGAAGGAACTAGTTCCAAATTGTCGTGGAACTTAAGTTAATAATCAAAACTTGGTATGATGTAGTAGGCTAAAATTAAAAGAGTGCATTATGATATAATAAGTCTACTAACTTTCTTGTTCGATGTGTTTAATCTGAAAAATATTTAATTATAGTAAATAAAAATTGTAGACATATATGAATATTTGATTTTTCAATATTTGGAAAAACATACAGTGGTGCCTTTCCAACGGCACTACTGTCCTTGTTTTGAATGTTTTCAAACTCGCAACCCTCTAGAAATTGTAGTGTGCTAGGAACCAGATCATCTTCAAGGAAGAACTCATCAACATTTGGCAAGCATGACATCTCGGGTCAGTGGCAGCATACAATTCATATTGGCACAGTTAGAAGGAATAGGGTGCTTAAGTTTTATGATAATTGTGGTGGTAATCGTAAAGTGACTCTTAGTAATATTGAGAGTCCCTTGGTTTTATGGATCAAAGATGTGTTTTTGCTTTAAAAGCCTTCATTGCCTCAAGTAGAAGTTAGCTCCTACTCTATTTCAATCTCTCCTATTGTAGTTAGGATCCTAATTGATTGAATGAGGTTTTTTCTAATCAACATTGCCTCTTTTTTTCTTAACGAATAGTTACTATTTCTCTTGGAGAAAAAAAGAAAAGAAAAGAAAAAGTGTAATTATGGAGTTTTAATTGTAGAGATGCAAAGTCAAGTTGGTTCTAATTTTTAAAATATTGTATGTAATTTCATACAACCTTTTAAAAAGACAATAATTCAAAAGCAAATGAATTAGAGCTATTTCTAAATAGTCTAATGCATGAAGGATTAAACAACAAGATCTATTTACCAAAAGTAAACAATTTCAAATGGATACTAAGTGCATTGGAGTTAGACAACTCTAAAATAATGACACGTGTATAAGACTTCTTCAAAGAGAAGTGAGCAAGATTTCTTCAAAGAGAAGACTTCAAAGAGAATTGAGCAAGACCTCTTCAAAGAGAACTAAACATTGTGCCTTTCAGCACTAGCACTAACACATTTTTCATGATTTTAAAATCCGTGTCCCCATAAGAAGGGATGAAATATGTTTATGATTTTTGGACCCGTGTCCTGCATTCCATGATTTTATGTGATCCAAAATATTTAGTGTGAAGTTTTTCACTTATAAATTCATGAAAAATATAAATACTTAAATTCTTTTTGAGTTCCAATGTATTTTCCACTTTACAAATTGTATCAGTTTTAATATTGAGAATAAATTATGGAAAAATATGCATTCCTTGTTACAGTAAACCTTGTGTAGAATTTAAAAATACATTTCACCTGAGATATCATTGCTAAAAATACACATATTGCTTAAGTTTGTGGTAAATTCATAACATTTTTTAGCTAGTAGTGCAACACACCCTTTTAATCATGTGAAACATTTATGATTTTTGATGAAAAAACAAAAATGGATTTGATGTACAAAGCTAAGTTGTAAAAGTCATTGTGAAGATCACATCTGTACAATTGGATTCATCATATTTATTTGACTCTACTTATTTTAGAAAGTCATATTTAAGGTCTCACTTTTTGAACTAAGAATGAAACTTGACATAAACCAATTGTGTTGTTTTTAAAAAATCACAATATCTTATTCAATTTGAAGATTTATACCATACAAATGATAGTCACTAGCCCAAGAACCAAGAAAAATTTGGATGAATGGGAAACTGTACAAGATGTAGTGTTGAGAAAGGTTGCAATCTGCTTGTCGTACATTATATGGACGTAGACGCATCAATGGGTGAAACATGGCCAACGAATGCGCAAGGGTAGGGGAGATTCTTTTTTACTCTTTGGTTTGCTTATGGCGCGGCCCTCAATGATTGTTTCACATGCCTAATATTTAGCGGATGCTCTTAGAGCACATCCACCCATGCCCTCCCACAGTCTCTCACACTCAAAAAGTAAATGAAAAGTGTCACGGGCCCTTCAAAAATACCTCTTTACTCTCAATCCTAGCGTGTTAGAAATTGGGCCTTCAAATCACTATTTAGTTGAGTATATCCTCACATTCTACTTGTGATTGGTCCATTGACTATTTGATGCGCACTTTTGATATGTGAGGGGCGTGCAAGGGTTGGGGAGTGTGAGTGCAAGGGCCCTTCAAATGTAGACGAATAATTTCAGTGAGTTAGTCCTAGCGTGCATGGGTGGGATTGCTCTTTCACAAGATGGACAGTGCAAGTTAACCCTTTCAGGATTGCTCAAGCCAAAATGGCCTACGGTTTGCAATACAGGTTATGTGTACTGATTCTACTTCTTACACTCCCTATTTTCTCTTACACACATCACATCTAAGAGGTTCATCGCAACTTGGGAACCCTCTTCAAGACTGCATCGAGGTTACACTAAAAAATCAGCGCTCCTGCAACACTTCTACAGCAGCAGCAAACGGGTCCGGTATACCCCACACCCTAAAAATACGCTCCAGCTTCGATCTATACTCAAACCAGCATCATCCTTTAGGGGTTAACCCTTTAGTGCCTAGCAAGCCAGATTATGGTCACTGCAACGTCGGAAATGCAAATAACAGAGAATCCGTGAAGAATTGGAACTTCAGTTCTGAAGTTTAGATTTGCGCACATACATTACGCACCTTCCAGAAAAAGAAATTTTCAATTTGGAATTGTACAACTATCAAAATACCTATCAATAGAACGCAAAAATACTGCAAATACTTGAAAATACAGTAAATACTTACAAATACAACATATGTATTGTGTAGTATTTCTTGTGTTTGGAAGTTTGTTATCTTGTTTTATTTTTTTGGATTGTGTTCTCTTCTTCATCTTCCATTAGTGCGTGTAATCCGATCTTGACTAATGTACCCACTCCTGTCAATTTTCAACGTATAAAATTTTGTCCTAAACCGTACATGGACAAGTCACTTTCACTTATAAATCTCACAATAATTATGTGTGAGTCTATTTTTGATATGAAAGATTGCAACGGAGAGGTGTTGACATAGGGCATAGCTGAACGTCTTTGCTTTTATTTTTAAAAATTTACCTCAAATTCTATTTAACTTTGAAGTCACACACCCCCCAAAATCTCGTTTCTGAGCGTGCATTATACAGTTCAAATACATACTATAATCTTCCGATCCCACCATCGGATGATTCTCAAATTTTAATAAAATGTGTGCTCTCGAGTTGAGAATAGAATTGTACGGTTACTTTCTAATTTAACCCATTCTATTTTTGGTAGTCTCAACCACAGTGGAAAAACCCACTGAAATCCAGAGCTGTCTGCTACAGTACCCTAGGCACTAAAGGGTTAAGGTGGGTGACCCAGGAACTTTGCGAATTTCTCTAATAATTAAACAAAACAAGTAATTGCCGCTACAGCATCCTTGGTAGTAAAGAATTAAACAAACCGTTCATATTTTTTACAAGCTATACGTTCACAGTATGGAAACAGCCATCCCTTGCGAAACCTGACTTCCATTTTCTTCAAACACGGAAGCCAGCTGGGTGTTGACCTTTGGACAGCATAAGATATTGATCACATTTGTCAACTGCGGAATGAATTCTGGAGTAACTTATCGTATTCAGGATGGACTCGGATTCCGGTAATGTCAACTCTCGGTGCCGTGTTAAGAGCATCTCCACCCCTACTCCAAATCAAGGGCCGTGATTGCTTGTGGCGGGCCCGGGCGGTTTTCTGTGCCCCACAGCGACTCGGACGAGCGCCCTCGACGTCGCGGCCTCGCTAAATTTCTTTGTTGTCTCGCCATTCTCCAGAGTCTGTCGAGAGTTTGCGCGAGCCCAAAGTGCGGGAATTGTGACAAAGATTTAGCACTATTTTCGTTTTGTGGATCAGATTCTTGTGTGTGGGCGTGGGCGCGCTTCATAAAAATATTTTTCTCATCTTCGGCGGTGCGGGGACGTGGGTGCGCTGGATCCGTCTGCACCGTAAATAGCTTGAGACTCTCTCAAATTTAGCTCTGGACCCTCCAGCAGAAACGGAAATCAAGGCGGATTCCCTTGATGCGCGCGATGGCAGGTGGCCGGATTTCTCAATTGCGTGGCCCGGTGAGGGAGGGTTTTAATTGCGTGATACTGTTCATGTTTGGGGCCCTCCATATCTCCAATCCCGAGTCAGAAATTTGGAGTAGGGGTGGAGATGCTCTAAGTTAATCGGTTACTGTGTTGTGTAATGTACGCTTGACTGTACTTTTGGAGAATGTGCGATGTATGCACAGATGGATGCCGGGATTCAGGGTCAACTGTGTGCCAGCTAGTGCCAACTGCAACCGTTTTTGTGTAGCTGGAGGCGTGGAGTGTTGGGCTTTTGGGTGTGGTGGAGTCTGGTACTTTGGTTGTCCGGAAGCTCAAGGCTCCAGCTCTTCCCAGTTAGAGCCGTGTACTTTTTTGAGCTTGAAAATGATTAACAAGTTTAGGGTTAACCCTTAAAGGGCTACGTAATACAAGTTTAGTATTAACCCGTAAAGGGCTGATGGGGATAGTATATACGTTGGCGTGTGTTTGACATTTGTTGTAAATAGAAAGTTCCAAATTGAGAACCCAATAGCTCATTAAAATCATGTCGACATGAATTTTATCTTCACTTTTGATCTTAAACCCATTGGAGGTGTGGAACTATGCCAGATACAATGGATTATTGGCGTGTGATATTGGTCAGAAAGGGCTCTCTGGACCTTTAAGGGTTAATGTACTACGGAGTATTTCGTAGTCCATGAGGAACATGGGATCAGCGATGGCTTGACAGTTTGATTTCATTATAAACCAGCTGAGTAATTCTTCCTGAGCTGTACATGTACGTAAGTCCGCGCACACTCCCAACATTTTCTTCAAGCAGCCTGGACGCCTGGTGCCCAGCACAGAGCGAATTATTCTTTCGCCTTTTACTGAAGAATACAATGCGCTGGGAACACTCATCGGTATGATACCTTAGTTTTTGGATTGCCCCTTCCGGAGCCCATCAGTCTGAATCAAAATTGGATGGATCCGGAGCATTCTTGTGTATACGAGGTCATTCTTTGGACCTGCACTTGCAACCTGAGAATCCTCTCAAGCTCTTCTTCAATTCCTGGATCGATGTTGACATTCTCCATGTTGACCTTTCGGTTTGTGCTTTTCCACAGAGAATTAATATCATGTGGCCTTCTTCAACCTGGGTTCCAACGAAACCCACAAAGCTATCAACGTCGATGTGCAAAACAGAGTGCTGTTGATTGAGATTCGATCGAACAATCATGTTAATTACAGCAATGTTGATCTCGTGAGACAAGATGTCCCATACTATTGGGTGGCTCAGAGGTTGACTCTGCCATTCAAGTAGCCCAGACTGCGATGCTCTTCTCACTTACCTGGGCGGGGTCAATCCATGATCCGGAAGGTGGATGGCTTAGAGATGGCCTGCCCCATTGCACTAAGGGCCCGGTGACTGTAGTATCTTCCCACGGGAGGCATACACGTCATAATTTGTGGCAGCAGGGGCTCGCGTTCGCGCGGCCCCTACCCAACCCAATAATAAAACAGTAGTCACCTTCCTATGGAAATGTTTCTCGGAAGCCCTCAGATTTTGTAAGCTTGAGTGCACCGAAATGGTGTAGAGGCTTATGATTATGAGATGGCGATGCGACCTCAGGAGCCTCTAAATAGATGATGTCACTGCCACAAAATGTGCACATATTGCAAGGTCTGGAGATACGTTGGATCTAGTGGAACTGGACTACTGGAGGCCAATTCAGTTTGATTGTTACCTTAGCCTGGAAGTGATAATGCCATTGCACATGCTGAAGGTGATGGATTGTGCAAGTTGGGATGGAGAGAGACAGACCAGGCTACGGAGGGCAATATACATCCTGTAAGAGACCAAGGGGCAATTTATTTATCCCATACGCATTGCTGTATCCATTTACACTGAGAGTGTATAATGCGCAGCACACTCTTCTCCTACCACTACACAGCCGGGTGCTCAGCACAGATCGAACTATTCTTTCGCCTTTTACTAAAGAATACCGTGCGCTGGGGAGAGTCACCGGCATATTCCTTTTTTTGGATTGCCCTCACAGGGCCCATCAATGTAAATAAGTGAACTGGAGTGATGCTCTGTGTGTTGAGCAATCATCTATAATCTTCATTCTAAGATTGTTGATTGATGATTGCCAAAAAGTGATGTATGGCAGATCAGTCGATCCTGTTGTGAATCAACCAAGTTTTAAGTCAGTCAAGCAAGCCAACAGGTGATCTGAACCATAACACTTGCACATGAATACAAGTTTAGACATCACACAAGCCTCAAAAAAATTGCTTGGAAATACGTGTACCACATATAACCCAACTCGCACAAAGTTTGCAAACCATTGCACATCCTAGTAACGATCAAAGCTATCACCGAACCCTGAATAGTATGTAATTAAGTAAGTTCCCACGCACCGTTTGGAGCACCCTAAACTAAATCAGAAGAAAGCAATAATCGAATTGAAAGTCTGCTCACAGCCTGCAATTTAGCTCTGGAGTTTATGAATAGTCCAACCAATGCAACTGGACTCAAAACCAACTTGAATGGGGAGTCATGGACTCATGCAAGGGAAACGGATGCTTGAGAAGAGTCAATGCAGAAAGGATGATATTTGCATTAATAGAGCGAGTTTGTTGAGCTGGAATGAGACAAAATCTTCGAATGATATCTTAAAATTTTGAGGAACGTACTCAAGTTAATTGGGCCACCCTGCTTTGTGGCTACGGCACTACATACATAACCTGGGTCCGATAGAGAATTAAATTCAATCCTTCCCATACAATTGCAACAGAAGGGCAACAGTTTGATATAATCGTAGATTCTTATCAGGTTGGAGAAACATTACCTTTGCATTATCCCCTAGTAGCATCTTGTTTGTTACTGGATCACAAAGTTGTTGCCATGAGTCCATAAGATCCAGTAAACGCTTGACTCTTGATCACGGCCGCGTTCCTGCTGATTGTGATCAAAAGCTTGAATGCCATCTTGGGGCATAGCTGATTCCCCAGAGCCGATAAAAATACTACACTAAATAGTATATTTAGTGTGAGGCACTGTAATTGCGAACATCACTCTAAATATCAAAAAACCTACTTTTGTAAGAACACTAAATGTGAATTCTCACACTATTTATGAAGAATAGTAACGTTTTGACATTGTGATCTTTTGAGATATGGATATTTAGTGTGAGTAAGGAATGAAACTTGAGTTGAAAGTTTAGATGGAAAAACTGAAATTTTAGAAATGGAATGAATAAAATTGGATGATAATTGACAATGAATCAAATTGGATGATAACCGCCACAACTAATTACCCACAAATTGACAATTAGTGTTACACAAGTAGTAGGGGTAAGCACATTATTCATCACCTCACACTAAATATACTATTTAGTGTAGTGAGTTTTGGAACCTGAACGCTAAAGTGACCGGTGCCCATCGAGCGGCTACTCAGGGATTTTCCGAGACCTTCAATGCGGACGAAGAACGAAAGATAACTTCCGGTATTACTACCAACTTGAATACTGCTTACACCGTGTGCGACCACAGCCAGCACGAGCATGATGAAGATGAAACACACGTATTTATAGAAAGTGAAAGACAACAACATAACCTAAAAACTAAAGTTCACTTGGAATTAAATATTGATTGTATAGTATATATATATATATATATATATATATATATATATATATATATATATATATATGGAGGTTGGAAGTTGATATATATACTGAGTTCATTCAATTTGGAAAGTTGTATGAGATTCTAAATGTACATTCAATTTCAAATTATTATTGATTTGACAAATGTTTTTGTCATGAGTCATTTTTACATCAATTGCCTACACTTAAAAGAAGCCCACATGAAATCTACAATTCCATTCTCTCAAAATGTAGAACTTAGAAGCATTATAAAGCATTGTCACAATTGTACGCTGAAATTAACCGCTTTCCAACTTACAGTGGGTCACTTATAGTAAATTGACCAATCACAAGTAGAATGTAGAATAAACGTAGTCTACCTCGCTACCTTTGCTCGTGAGCCTGAAATAATCAATCTAACCCCAATGGGCACTTTATTGGCTCTGACCATAGGGAAGAGGTATTGCAGGGACACTCATTTTTTTAGGCTAAATATCAATGTAGCAAATATATTCTGTCCATGATTCCACTAAAAATGTATTCTCGTCCTTCACAATTTTCTTCACCTATTCTATTCCGGTCCGAGCTCCTCGTGGAGTAGCTGCTTGTTCATGATGGTCTTTCAACCAACAATATGATTATCAGGATTCTTAAAAGAAATGAGACTAAACTTTGATTTGGAGCGCCCTTGTTTCACACAGAAAGATTGTGGCACACTTTTGACCATGTCCCAGTGGCCATGCACACAGGAAGATTTGGACGGGATTATTTGCTACAGTTTTCGAGAGAGGACAACCAAGGCATAGTTAGCGCCAGGCATGGTGAGGAAGACATTGCGAGTGCGTTTCACGTAAGCGGTGACGTTGAGTTGCAGGCGCTCCCACAGCCGCTGCGCTCGGGGAGGATCCAGATGCGCCTCCACCAGGGGATTGAAGATGGCTCGCACGAAGCTCTTTGCCCACGCTCCCATCGCCGCAGGGTGGTCCCTGAAGTGCTGCGCTTCCCGGCTGCCTTCCGCTAGCCACCGGTAATCTCGCACCTCCAGGCGCTTGATGTCGTAGGCTCCCGTTTTGTTGATGGCTTCCTCGATCTCGTCCCTGCTTGGGTGGAAACATGGAATGTTGAACGAGTCCCTTTCCTGTGCCTGTATCACACCCTGCATAGTTACCATTCAGACGATTCAGGGCTCCACAAATCAAGTGACTATGTTCGGGATTGTCTGAATTCCTCACAAAATTGTTGAGGATTTATTTTTTATTTTTTATGAAGAATCTCAGTTGTTATACACTTCAAACGTGAGCCCTGCCCACTTCCAAACGGGGCGGACAATGAGAGTGACACAAAAACTACTATTAAAGATAAACCATTTTTCAACTCGTACTAAGTTGGGTTTTTTTTTCCCAAAAAAAGCGTTAAGTTGAAAAATGCCAAAAGCTAGAACAATTATTTCTAGACAAAAGGGAGTATAGGTTAACTGTGACAAGGAGAATTAACTTTGATTCATTTTTGAACCGATGTATAGTTAGAGTATGCATGGTTGTTTAAAGTCCCACAATACTAACAACATAACAGTCACAGGGAGATAAAAACAAGTTTCCCATATGGGAAACGCAGACAAATTTCCCATACAATCATCCCAGGAAAGTTACAATTGTGAGAATTTTGTCCCACTTCCCATACGAAATCCCATGTGGGAATGTCTGTGAGTGAAAGTGACACATACTACAATGAAGGATGAAGTTGAGACTAGGACACAGCTTGTGCATAACATTCAGTAGCATGCAGTGGCTCAGCCTGGTGTGCAGAATATATATTCCATACCCAACATGACTTCATCCGTAGTAGATAATTGGAGAGGTGGAGTCCCAAAGTGATGAGCAGAGTGCATGAAGGCTACGGAATGTTATGTGACACCAAAAACAGGCATGGATGATTTCAGCAACAGAATATTTAATCACCTCAGCAACCAGGTCTTCCCAGGAAGCGTCGAAGAGGGCGCCGCAGGGATTAGCCTCGTGGAATTCTGCGCTGGTTTGGATGTGGGGCAGTCCAGGCTGAGCCCTGCAGGGACCAACCACAAACAACAGTCCCGCAGGGGCCAACTCATGAGCACGATGAGTGTAGAAATTGAGCAGGTCTTGCTTGGCCACCTGCGCATATGCTTCCGCCACCTCTTGGTTTCCGCCTTGGATCCACACTCTGCCTTTGTTGTACGCGCCACACGACACGTCCCTTACCGCCTCTGGAATCTGCATAATTTCGTAGAGTCAGTTGAATGGCGTTCTTCAATTAGTTGCCCGAACTAACATTCATTTCACTAGTAGCAAACCTGTCGTTTTTCATTCCTCGTTTCGTGGGAACAGTGAATAGTACCGGAATATTATACTTACGTTTCTGTCTTCTTGTGACCAACACTACTCATTAGCACTAACATAGCCCATGTGCCTGATGCTGTTTCATTTTTGTTCCATTTATAGTAAGTGAAAAACGACACATTTTCTCCTAGTATTTGCAAGTTGGATGTCAGCTTGAAATGAATACATGCCTATGACCACTGGTTTTTAAATAAAAATCAAGAACTTGTCTACTACCACTTCTTGTAGTCTATAATTTCTCACTTAAAATTACCGAAGAAATTTATACACAGTGATATTATGAATTCTCTACAGCTCTAAATTGGCCTCTCAACAATCATACTCTTAGGGCCTCCTTTCATGCAAAGTCAGGCTGGTTCTTGAATCTTGCTCTCCGGACCGCTGATAAAAATAGCAAAGAGCACTTCTATGCACACCTCGGTAGAGCAATCCAATAGATATAATTAGAAACTTTTCACAAAGCAACCAATCACGTAACCCACTAATGGGAGTGAGTGGGTGAAATGCAAAGTCCACTTTTAACGCTCACCGAGCATGGGTGGAAGTTGGGACCTTATCTTTTGTCCTGTAGATGTATCCACTGGCCCAATGTTCACATGGAAGCCCGCCTTTAGCCTTAGTCTAGATATGATAAAATGCTTAGAATGGTAGATGGGGTTGTTTCAAAAAATGAGAAGGTTGCAAGGCATGGTTATTGAGAATGGCAAAAATATTGGGCCTTGAACATAACATTCAGTAGTCTTTGAGCCTATTGCCCTCCCTTGCATGGAATGATGTGGAATATCCCACATCATTTCATCCATCCAACGAAATGATGTGGGATATTCCACATCCCATTAGTAGCTATGGGGGCACGTGGCATTAAGCAAGAGCAAGCAACCATGGTGCACAGTAATCGAAAGCACAATTCAACAATGTTTTTTCATTGTTTATTTGATTGATTCTCACTCAATAGTGTTTCGTCATTGTTTATTTGATTCAATAGTTCTTTCAATTAGAAATCACTGGTCACTCTGTATATAAAGGTGGATGAAACTTAAAAGGCAGTCTCTTTGAAGGCTACTGAATGTTATGAATAAATAAAGTTGGCACTGCCTTCCATGTGTAATTAGTTATGGCTCCAAACTAATTTCAAACATGATACATAACCTTCCTCAGAACCTTCCATGTGGAAAGACACCAACATGAGCAAGTAATATATATATATATATATATATATATATATATATATATATATATATATAGTAGTTGCCGGTCAAAGATGGTAACTACAAATTGCATTGTGAATGATGATGGAGGATATTCTTAACATTCTAGGGCAGACCCAATTTTGGCCACTAAATGTTATGCCACTTGGAACTACATTAGAGTGAAGCGAATAGTATCCTCTATCTTATATATAGGGAATGTAGTACATTCCATCAGGATTTTAAATTTTTTTTTTTAACGTAATAAAGTGATTGAAGTTTGGTCGAGTTACCTTGGACAACCAATGCAACGACCAAGTAGAGATGGCAACATGCAAAGCGCCCCGCGGAAACAAGCGGTCATGGAAGGAGCCTCCCACAGCCGCTGCGAAATACTTAGGTCTCGTCGCCGCTTCACGAGCCTGTTGGAAGAGCGTGCTGAAATCGTTGGAGGGAAGGTCGCAAAAGAAGTACTGAATCTCTGGATCTGAATCGGAAGAATTCTTTTTCTTCCTCGAATCGGAAGTAGAAGAATTCTGACTGCAATTCTGGAGCACGCTCACGGCCGCCAGATGAGCCCACGCAAGCGCGTTGGCGCCCACGGAGCACCCGAAATCCGCCACTCGCACTGCAACTCCCGCATCGAACCGAAGCTGGCCGATGGCCTCCGCCAGATGAGGACCCGTGTCGTGCACCATCGCTCCCTGCACCATCGCCGAGTTCTGCGAGTAGCTGGCTTCTCCCTCGCCCGTTTCCATCCTCAAGCCAATTCGTAAGCTGACCTCAGCTGGGCTGTGTGTTGTGATCCATTGGCTACTGGCCATCGCTACACCAACTCTATATAATTATAGCAGGTAGTTCTTGCACTGGATCATTCATTTGCAGGCAAGAAGAAGAAGAAGAAGACTGAGACGAAATCAGTAGCATTGAGTTGAGATCGAGGAAGCAGTTGCATGCTTTTGTAGCATTTCAGAGCCACTTTTGTGCGAGTTTTAGCCAAGTGGCTTTTCAAAGAAATTGACGCTAATTTTTATTCATTTTCGAGAGAATTAGTCCCAAATGGCTTCTCCCACATAACATTCAGTAGCTTCTACCCTGGTGAACAGTAATCAAAAGCACTTATTCAATCACAATTCAATATTGTTTTGTAATTGTTTAGTTGATTCAATAGTTACAAATCACTAGTCACTCCTTATATAAAGGTGGATGAAACTAAAAGGCACCCTCCCGGAAGGGTACTGAATGTTATGAATGTGGTGAAATTAGTCAATGTTGTGTGTATAGTAATTTGCTACAAATGTATCAAAGAATCTAAAATATTATGCCGAAATTGACTATAAAATCTTCACATTTCTAGCAGTTTTGCTAAAGTGAGTGAAAGTTCTCACCTTCACTGACTTTTCAGGTTCCATTCTGTTGTGAAAAAGTAGAGAAGTTAATGGGAAGAATCAGCGCCGCCATCATGGAAGGTTATCCATGGACGAGTTTGTGCCATGATCAAATGGTCCTTTTGCTTCTTAGAAGTTATGTCCAGGAGCTCCGAGATATAATTTTTTTTAATGTGTCTGGGCTTCTGCAATATACTAGACAGTGTTACTCTGTGGAAGAAATGATCGAGCTGAGTCGAGGCTGCGGATACGTTGAACTACTGAATCCGGCCATCTGCCGGCGTTCAACAGCTAATATCTTGTATCAAGCAGTTGAGTTGCCAGTCGACGCTACAAGTAGAAGGCGTCGCTTTTCACTTGATAAGCGAATCAAACGGCGCCACTTTGCACTCACTCCCTAGTGTTTAAGATTTGGTGAGTGTGATTTGTCACAAAGGACAAAGGACACTCTTCTAAGTGAGAAGAGACTCCTTTGTTAGTAGTGTCAGAACGACTCCCATAGAAAGGCCTAATTCTCACATCTATTAGGATTTTTGACCATGGAAATTGATGTAATAAATGTGAAAACTTTAGGGAGCTTTAGGTAGAAATAATTAACTTTTTAAAGCAAATTCAGAAAATTCGTGTTTTATTTATATGAACATAACCGTACAAATATACAATGCTTTTGAATCATTTCCTTTCTTTATTAAATTTTGAATTTCAGAAGGACTGCTTTTATGACAAATCTATGGGATGATTTAAGTTCTCTAAGTAACTTCCACTTCGTAATACATAACATTTAGTAGTCTTCATGCTCACTTCCTTTCTTTCATGCACTTTGCTTATCTCCTTGAGCCTCCACATGAAGTACTGTTGGGTGTGGAATATCCCACACCATCTACTGTAGAGCCAAGTGAGAGATAGTGAATACTACTGAATGTTATGTACATCATTTTCAACCGCTAATTCTACAAAATATTCTACCTCGGAAAAAGAGTCTCCAGCTCTGCGGAATTGCTTAAAAAGTAATGTACGGTTTCAAGTGTTTTTGTCTTGTTTTCCCTAATTGTGAGCCACTATTTACATAAAAGAAGTTGTCTTCTGCATAAGGTTCTTTAGCCCGCCTTGCCAGGGTTCACCCTTTTACTCTCATTGCATGAAAAATAAAAAATTCAAAACATGTGATTCTTGAGGCGTGACTACTCTGAACTTCCAACCTTCATCATCATTGTTTACGTAAATAATGACGTAGCATGTCCAATATTCTGGAATCGGCTACAGCAATTCTTGTGCAACGATTCTTATTCCAGCGTACAGCTCACAAGGGCTAAAGAACCTTAATATGTGCTCAACTGAAGGAAAGTGAGCGTTCTGCCTGCTGTGATAAACAGGAAGCTGTCAACCTTGTTTGCTGGGCGGCTTTGGTGGACCCAGCTGTTGTCAACCAGATGAGTCGGTAACTTGAATGTCAAATTACAATGAGGTCAGTGGCTGCTGCAGTTCAACGCACTGCTTCAAGTGAGTGTGTAGGACTAAGAGCATCTCCACTGGCACTCTGGATAGCTTGTGGCTCTGGCTAACAATTTATTTGGAGGGCCTGGAGACACTGAATATAACAACCTAGTTCAGGGCCCTCAAAACGACACAAGTTAGTGTACCTTCTCTTTTTAATTGCCCATCATGATTGCACAATCCATGTGTGGTGACTTGTGAGTGGCTTATTTATTATTTTTAAAGTCTAATTAAGTGATGTTGGTAGTAACTACACGGTATGTCCTATAATTTTTGGATGACCTTCAAAATCCAATTCATAGTTGTTGGTGAAGATGCTCTTAGGGCATCCTCAATCGGAGCCTTAAGTTTTGAGAGGCCGTTTGATGTGTGGATTGGGCGCAAACAACAGGTTGTAAGGTAGTAACACCTTAAACCGACAGAATAAGGGAATTGGTAACCGGGGAGTGCAAAAAGCATGAAGTGAAACCATGAATGTGTTAGCAAATTGGAGACGAAGTGTTGGGTCTTGGAATCAAAATTTTTGGACACATGAGCAATTTTACACGAATTTTTGAAGTGAAGGTGTTGTAGACACTTAATCAAAATTGTAGACTTACCCAAAAGAAACAGACGGAACACATGGACAAAACTGGTCAATGCTTCCATCTCATTGGTTCCATCTCATTGGTTCTAGTGAACCTTTAGTGAAGTTGTGGTCCATTTTAGGTACACATTATAGGAGGCGGGAATGGGTACTTGGCAGGTTAAGGTGTTACTACCTTACAAGCAACCGGACGTTGCAGTGCCAGTTTAGCCCTTAAACATCAAGAGGGTCCTTGGAGGGTAGCCCAAGGAGTATCTTCAAAAGTCTATAGTTGCTATTGTTAAAAAAATTAATAAACAAATAAATAAATATACCACAAGCCTGCCTTCTGCGCTAGTTATCCAACGCCTTTGCTGTTTGTTGAAAAATAAAAATAAAAAATGCTTTGACTCCCTCCACACTTGCTATCCAATCATAGTTTCCCCCCTTCCCTCGATTCTTTCATTTAATTATGAATTGTTCCACAATTTTTTAATTTAGGCATATTTGCTAAATTTAGGCTCACTTTTTCATCACTTTTCCAAAGAAAATTTGGTTGAGAAAATCCACTTTTTCTCCTTTATTCTCTCATAAACAAGCCTGTGGGGCTTGCTTGAACGTTTAAAGGTTAACCGTTAGTTTGAGGATGCTTTTAACCCCTAAAGGCCCTTAAAAGCCAAAATGGCTTTTTGCTGTTTCGGGCAGCTTAGATGGAAGGTCTAAATTAAGAATTTTAGGCTATAATTTGGTGTGGGCGTGGTCATACATACAAGGTGTGTGGGGTAAAAATTACAAAGTCAAATTCGGATTTTATAAATTTTTTATTGAAATTTTTGGTTTCAAGTCCAACTGGGGCAGAAAAAAACTTTTTATTATAATCATTTTTTCAAATTTTTTTTTTGGACACATGCTCTTCACCACATTTAGGCTCAGAATTTGAAGTGACCCATGTTGATTATATTCTTGGCTTGACAAGGGCAGCCTCCAAAATAAAGAACAGCAACCTCCAAGGTTTTTTGTAATTTCACATCCATTTCTTTCGAAATTTGTCAAAATTTGAGATTTTGAAATTTTTTAAAAATAATTTCGCCTAAAATTTATAAAATCATAGAGGTACCTAATCACCGTTCATTTTTTCCAAAAATCAAATACAATTAATGTGATGCGTGTTTCACCAAATTGTCATTTTTATACCTCCTTCCGGAAATTAATTTGGATGAAGGTTTGAAAAGCGTAATGAGTCTATAAAATTTTGCATGAGCGTACCCAACTTAGTTATCTACATGGAAAAAAATATGAGCAAAATGTTTGGAGTAACAATCTTCAAGTCCCCCTTTGCACTATGGAGACAATGCCTCCCAAGCAATGCCCCGAAAAACTTTTGCACAAAGTTTGGATGTTATGATCTTGCAAATGATAAACATCCAACGGTCAATTTTTGAAACAGTAGCTATGAATAGGCTTAGGTACAAGATCTTACGGTTGGAATTCTATAAGAAGTAAAAAAACTTGGTTCACATCCCCGGGAGTACATAGAGGTAGAAAATCGCAGTTTTGAGGTTTCAAGCTCCCAAAAACACAAGGAAATTTAGGGGTTAAGGTAGAAACACCCTATAATTTTGTGCATGTACTCGTTACTACTTTGTAGACTTGTTCCAACACTATTTCATAAAGTGCTTTCAAATTGTTGCCAAACGTAATTGTCATCGGTTGAGTTCGAATGGATTTTATACAAATCGATTATATGACAAATTTATGAGATGATTTAATTGGTCCAGGTCATTTTCATAAGAATCGTAAGCCAATTATCTAGAGATTCTATTTTTTTTCTTGTAAAATCACCATTCCAATTGCTAACATTTTTTATATAAATATTTTACCTTAAAATAGTGCCACCAAGTATGCGGAGTTTCTTATTTTAACGGTTTTAGGTGTTCTACCTTAAAGACATCATCATTACTCCTCTCTAAAGCTTCTTGCAAACTAGATATTGACAAAGCCTTTCCAAACAGTCATCGAGATCTTTTATCATGATCCCCACTATGACCCTATGAGTATGTTCTACTAAGCTCCATAAGGGTTAAAATAATATGACATTTAAGGTAGCCGTACCTAATATATTGTGATGCTTAATCTTGAAAATTGTGATTTATGACTCACATAGAAATACATTTTCAAATGAAAACCATTCCGAAAGAGTGATACAATTAGGTGCTTCTAGCCTAGGCCACTTTTAATCAAAGAAACACTCTTGAAGTGATTGGAGGCTTTGTTACCATTGGGGCATCGCGGGTGTGGCACCACAAAGGCCAGAGTCACGCCAAAAAGGGATAGTGAGACACATAGTGTGGGGCTTAGCACTTCTACTACTAGAAACCTCATTGCATTTCACCCCTGAAATGAAGAAAAGTTGATAAAATTTTGTGCTGTTTTGACCAACATCACTGAGCAAATCCACTAACACTCTCGTTTTAACCAATTGTGGTGCCCTTCCACTTCTTTATGTGGTGAAAAACGTCACTATGTCCTAGTGTCCGGTGCCATGATGCTCTAAGTTTCAATTCACGTCTAAGACAAGGAAAATTAAAATATTTTGTTTACACCAATAGAAGACCTCTTGTTTTTCATTCCACATTTTGTAGAAATAGTGAATTGTGCCTAAATATTATGTTTGTGTTTTTGTTTTCTTGTGACCAAAACCACTTACCAAGCCCATGTGCTTAATAGAAGAAAAGAGGGACTTGTACACTGAGCATGTTCACTCAAATGTGACCAAACTCACTCAAATGTGGCCAAATTCACTCAGAAATCCCACTCCAAGCTGAGTGAACAAGTCCCTCTTATCTTCTAGTGGCTTGGCGCACTTTCATTCCTTTTTCATTTGTAGCAAGTGAAAAACAACACATTTCCTAGTGTCATTAGAAAGGCTACCAGTATGGTGTTAGTAAGCAAGTCCGGTGAGCTTTATTCAATCTCACCAGTGCACCTCAATAGTTCTAAATGGATTTTATCGATGATACACTAGTAGCAGAACTGTCGTTTTTCATTACCCACTTTGTGGAAATAGTGAACAGTGACGGAATATTGTGCTTAGATTTCTGTCTTCTTGTGACCAAAACCACTCACTAGCATCGACGTAACCCATGTGCCTGGCGCGGTTTCATTCCTTTTCCATTTATAGTAAGTGAAAAACGACACATTTCCTACTAGTGATATTTTGATTATCGGCAAAGCCCGCCTAACAATAAAGCATCACAGTATCTTCAAGGTCAAACCTTCATGTATGGGCACACAGAAATGCACGTAAAGACAGGGGAATCAGTGAAGATCCATAATCAAGTGAAGTGATTGCTTCGAGTAATAGCATCATTTAATCTTTTGGGTTTAATTCTCATCTAAACTTCAAAGCTCTAGTATAGCTAATTGGAGAGTACCGTCTTTAAAGTCTCAAAACTTCCATAAGACTTTAGGAGAGAATTCCAGCCTTTAGAAGGTTCCTTCCCTTTGTCAAACTGTTGATCAACAATAAATAAACAACAATTAATAATAATAATAATAATAATAATAACAACCTTTTTTTAAATTTAAAAAAATCAGTTTGACATGGCAGATGGTCTGCCGTGTTAGAGTGCGATTTTTATTTTATTATTTATTTTTTGTTAAAAATTTAATAATATATATTTTTAATCGGCCAGCTGAATTTAGGTGATCCGAAGTTGAGACCTTCT
Organism: Pohlia nutans; assembly: GCA_022496805.1. Taxonomy (NCBI): domain Eukaryota; kingdom Viridiplantae; phylum Streptophyta; class Bryopsida; order Bryales; family Mniaceae; genus Pohlia; species Pohlia nutans. Next base: position 10,612,401 of record CM040086.1, read on the forward strand.
TGAGGCCCCATAACTTATCTCTCCTAATGAACTGTGAGTCTCAACTATTGCCACTGGAAAGACACTTTCAAGATTATGCTGGACTTTAGTTAGGAACCCTCAAGACTTCAAATTCAAGTTCACTTCAAGCAGCTTTGGCACCGTAAGAATTTTCAGGACGATACTCTCGAGCCTCAGTGATCTTGTCCCACGTTGGAAGCATGGAACATGTGATTGGGAAATTAATTTTCAAGGACGTTTTGAAAATTTAATTTAACCCGTAAACCTCTGGCCGTGGAGTCTCGCTGACGTGTCATCATGTCATTGGCCCTCAGCTCTCGGGTTACTGACGACAACTTGTTCTGTCCACATCGTCTGTGTTGGATGAATGCAGTTGTAGAGCCTGCAACCGTGGAAAGCTTATTTCTGTCATTGGATGGAATGTTTATAACCAGTTTGTGCTCGGATGAAACATTTTTGTAACCCCCGTGTGCTCGGATGAAATGTATCATAACCATGCTATCCTCTGACAATAATTTCTATAACTGACAAGTTCTTGGATGATAATTTCTATAATCGACATGTTCTCAGATGATAAGATATATCACTGTAGATCATTACTGACTATAGATTTCAAAGACATTTCAAATTTAGAAAAATTGAGTTCAAATGAAGATTTGGCGGCATAGTTCACCAGTGTTAACTAAATCTAGGATTTTGTCTAATTTTTCAAATTGACTGTTCTAGAGAATCAATAGAATGGAGCTGAAATGGACGATTCTTCTGGTGCGTTCACTACGGCCACCATATGAAACGCTAGAAGAAACTGACAGAAGCTGCACAGACAAGCTTCGCAATATCAAGGTATTACTTCTTTTCTGAGTCTCTGAATTCATTCGTTTCGTCAGGCAGAGCTCTGGAATTCGTTATGGTCAGTGATCAAAATTCAACTGGACGAGAATAGCTGCACAATCAGAATGGACTTGGAACGTTAGTTCACTATGTGACTATCACTGATTAAACTTCACCACGATGAGTGTCACTGTGAAGGCGAGTGTGCATAGTAGTTGTTGACAGAGATGGAAATTCCCTCGATTATCAACAAAAGGGTCTGCAAAAATAGCACGTAAACCGAACATATCTGAAGCCGGCACTGTAACAGACGATGAAGGATGAGTGACAACAACCTTTGAATGATGAGGAACTTCAACGATCGCGTTAGTCTTTGAAGGACCTAACGAAGAAATAGGAGAAGCACTCGCATGAGCATCTTCAACAGGCTTGGAAATAGCGACCGTCTTAACCTATGCAGTAACATCATCTCTCGATATAGAATCAATTGATGTAGAATCATTTCCATCGTGACCAATAATAGATGCAGGATCTCCTTTAAAAGAATTGTCAATTTTAGAAGGACCTGGACTATGATTAATTACTGGAGACGGATTTGGGGGATCGATGTCAATTTTCTTCGAAACCTCCTGAAGCTCATATGAAGCCCAATTGATAACAGCACAATCATGAAAAATTCCGCCACTCTCAGAGCTTTTTACTGGAGAAGCAACTAAATCAAGATTTCCTTGAAAGCGAGGACGAGAAACAGGAGCAGGAACAGGAGGTCGGGAAGGTGACGGTCTAGGATAGGCTGGATAGTTATAGCCTGAAGACGACGGTCTGGGATAGTTAGAATGATAAGGAGGAGATAAAGCCAAAGGTCGAGGACTACCGACTTGCTGAAAAATGTGCTGAGACGGTACATGTACAGGCCGAAAATGAGTAGCACTGACGATCGGCGTTGTACGTCCAGGATAGATCCCTCTGTTACTTGATGTCTGAGTTAAGGTTCGACGAGGATTATTTCCCAGTCGCAAGTTTCCACCACCAGAAGGATAATCATTAGGAAGTATGCAAGAACTTGTACCTCTTGAAGCCTGAACAGTCGTCATTTTTGTAAACCATGACGGTGGTCTCACTGGAGCACGTACATGTGTAACAGAATTGATACCATAGCTTGTATTAGGACGCATGGGAACTGAAGGAGAAGCGCGATGTCCAGAATCGAGAGAAGCAACAATAACACGCAATTCGCTATTTATGCATTTGGCCAAGTGCGTTCATTTCATGAGCAAATCGTGCTTAAAAAATTTGTGTAAAAAGCTCTCTAAAAAACAGCGATTTTGTCTTTCGACAAATCACTTACATTGTAAACAAACAATTCTTTTATTTATTTTTTATTCTTATATTTATCTTTCCTTTTATCTTTTCTTTATCTTGTTTCTTTTATCTTGTCTTCTTTCTTGTCTTCTTTTTCTTTTCCTTCTTGTCTTCTTCTTCTTTTTCTATTTTTTTCTTCATACCTCTTGTGGCAGCCGCAAACCCTACACCCGCACCGAGGAAGAAAAACTTTTTTTTTTTTTTTTTTTTTCTCTTCTTTTTTGCTTAGGGCTCATGAACCCTAAAAATAGAAATTTAAAAAATTTAAAATTTAGGGTTCAACCAGCGGCGGCTGAACCTAAACGGCGGTGGAGAAAAAAAAAAAAAAAAAAAAAAAAAATTCTCTTTTGGTTTTCGTCTTCTTTCTTGTTTAGGGCTCATAAACCCTAAAAAAAATTTAGGGTTCAGCCGCCGGCGGCTAAACCCTAAACGGCCAGAAAAAAAAAAAAAAAAAAAAAAGTTTTTTTCTATTTTTAGACTATTGACGGCTGAGGGTGCGTGGCCGCGCACTCTAAGCCTCTTTTATCCTCTTCACTCACTCCCTCCCTCTCCATCCCTCCCTCTCCATCCCTCCCCTCTCCTCATATATATAGGGGAGAGGAGAGGGTCTCTCTCATTCATTCTTCAACTCCTTCTCCCTCCCCTCACCTCTCCCCTATATATATATGAAGAGAGGGGAAGGAGAAGAAGAGGAAGAAGAGTCTTTGAGTGCGCTGCCGCGCACCCCAGCGACTAAAAATAGTAATTTTTAGAAAAAGTAAAAAAAGTCAAAAAAAAAGTTTTTTTTTTTTTTTTTTTTTGGCAGCTGCCATTCAGGGTTCAGCACCACCCCACAGCCAAGAAAAAGGGCAAAATATATATATATATATATATATATATATATATATATATATATATATATATTATCGGCGGCTGCCGTTCAGGGTTCAGCAGCACCCCACGACCAACCCGTAAAACGAAAAACGAAAAAAAAAAAAAAAAAAAAAAAAAAAAAAAAAACTTTTTTTTTTTGGTTTTGGTCCCATTGTTTAAGGTTCAGCAGCCACAACTGAAGAAAAGTAGAAGAAAAAAAAGACAACGAAGACAAAAAGGAAGATAAGAAGAAAGACAAAAAGAAGACAAGAAAGAAGACAAGAAAGAAGACGAGAAAGAAGACAAGAAAGAAGACGAGAAAGAAATCAAGATAAAAAAGAAAAGATAAAAGAAAAGATAAAGATGAGAATAAAAATTTATTAAAATAATTATTTGTTTACAATGTAAGGGATTGAAGAAAGACAATAATCGTTGGTTTTTAAAAAATAAAAGTTAGACAAATAAAATCATGCGCTCGGGGACGAAGCGCATGATTATATAGCCAAGTGTGTAAATAGCGAATTGTGTGTTCAATGGGACCTCTGATCTCATAATCTCCACAAGGATCTTCAATAGTTGAATTATAATCCATTTCTTCACTATGAGACGAATCACCAGCTGCGATTTCTTCTTCGCCATCACAATCGTCAATGAACCCGTTCATGTCATTAGGATCGTCAAGTTCAATCCCATCTTCAAGAACTTCGTGTCCAGGACGAATAATATCTTCACCAAGTTGATTCCTGTTGTATTCAGCCATCTCACGAGCGTATACAGTTTCAAAGTCAAGCAGCTGTCCATTTTCATACGGCTGCCTCAGTAAAACATGTGCTGCACGAGCTTTCAGTAAAGCAACACGGTCGTAGCGACTCAGAGTGTTCAGGTTTCGGTGACCAGAAATTTTAGCAATAACCTCTAGTGGAGCACGAGCAAGAATCATGCGTGTTATTGATGTAACTCGTCCACTCTTGTTTGTTATGTCGCTTTCTACGTCTGCATTCTTAGCCATCGTACGCATCCAAGAACATATCATACCTTCTCCCACACTTATACTAGCCTTGTACCAGATAGCAGATCTGCTGTTGTTAATGACAGATAGAAACAAGTGCCAGTCATCATTCTTGACAGGAGGCATGTGCTCAATCAGCGTTTGAAATGTTTTAATCACGTCTTCATCACGAGAAATGACTACTGCACGAAAATGCTCATCCTGAAATCAGTTTTCCAAGTTCATCTTGTAATTCTTAGACGTTCGCTCATCAAATCTGCAAAGAACTCACACAAGCAGAAGCTAGGTTAGTTATGAAAGTTAATTCATAGTTTGAAAACATGAAAAAATAAGCCATACAAGACAAACGAATAACTTACCGTAGGCACAAGATGTTGTTACAGTCGTATTCCAGTTGAAAATCATTCTTCCTTAGAGAATATAACTCCTTATTTCCCCAAATCAGGTATGTGACGAAGCAGTAAAATGCAAAATGCATCTGACAAACTCTAGGATCGGTAATTGCATGAAGAGGATGATCGAGGATTTTCCTCTCAGCTTTCCAAGTAAGTGCATCGACCTTCCTCCTACCCTTGTTCACACCAGCATCACGAGACTTCTCCATAGATTTAAGCAACAACTTGTTAGCAGTAATGAAGAAAGGATTCTTCATGATATGAAACGGTGTTTCTAGGATTTTAGTATGCCTAACACGACGAGCCTGCTCTTTACAGAGTAATCTCTTGAAAGCCTTCATGAATCCGATCAAAGAGCCAGTAGGATAGCGCTCGCCACTTGATTTGCATACCGCCAGGAAGAATTTGGAGAGAAGCTCTCCGAACTCATGTTAACTGAGCTCTTCAATCGTCTTTGATGTATCAATGCCCATGAATACACGCCATGAGTCGAACTTGTTTCTTGCCCACTCGTTATTTTTTTTTGCTATTGTCACCTTCGTCTTCAGTTACCTTCTTCCATTCCTCATCAGAAACAGGAAGAAACATCTGAGTTCCAACGACTGGTTGAATAGCAGAATTCGTGACAGCAACATCGGACGACAAAGGAGCAAAAACGTTATCAGAAGCTTCAACGTTGGATACAACAGTTACAGGAACGTGAACTACTGCATCCAAAGTTTCAATGGCAGGACCATCCGCATCCTCTGTTTGGATTAAAGGAAGTTCCGCATCTAAATTTGGAGCAGAAGTAGTATGAATGAGCTTCACTGCACAATTAGAACGAACAGTCACAGGATCCTCGGATGGCGTCCTCGAAGATGTACACGGACCAAGTGGACTCGTTGGCCGGGAGATGCCAGGGGTACTGCACGTTGGCCGTGCAGGGATGGAAGAGGACGGGGATACAGCCCGCGATGAGCGAGTCGAACATCGAGTGGAGCAATTTGAACGAACACTCATAGGATCGGTGTCCATATTTTCTACAATATCCACTTCAACGGATTTTTGAACGATTGTACACTCAGGTTCTCTACTAAAATTTGTGGTATCAATCAAAACAACATCTTCGCATGATATAAGATTAACTGTAGAAACACGAGCCGAACGTTTTTGACGACGACTCACAGGTACTATTACTGCTGGAACCCCGTCAGCGATAATTGTAGCATTCTTTTGACGTTTACTAACACGCGGAGGAGTGACAGCAACAGGACTAGAATTTGATAGATTAATGCCAAGACTGAACAAATCATCTGGATCAATCAACTACGATATCCTCGTTTTCATCAAATCCTTTGGCCGCCCTCTAAGTGACCTCCGAACTGTGACATCGTCTGCGCTCATGGCTAGCAACGCCTAAAAAATCAACCGCAAATGCAAAATCAAGAACGCAAAAGCGTAGACAAAATCTCACACAGCTTCTCACACTCACTGGCAAATAATCTTGCTCGACCGTAAACTATACAATCGCTCCCAACTTGCTCGCTAATTATCCACAAACGCGCTAATTGACAATCCCGACATTGAAGCTCAAATTCAGAAATAGCGCCAACGCCATGCCTGGACAGCAAAACAAGAAATGTACGACAAACAAAAGCGGCAGGAGAGAAGAAAGTACGCGGTTAAGCAAATGCCACGGTTAAGGGGGGCGGGTCAGCTTGACTCCACGGCGAGAGGTTTACGCCCTATAACCGTCTCGAGGAGCCCGGTTATATATTCGTTAAACGACAATGCAAGCCCTACGGGCTTGGTTATATTTTGGGAGAATCTTGCTCATAACTTCTACTCCATTGCATCAAATGGGGTTTTTAAAATGTCAAACCAAGCACCTTAGAGAGATCTATACTTCTTTCAAATAGAGCCAAAGTAAATTAAAAACATAATCATGCTTAAAATGAAATTTAAAAGAGATTTTGGGTGTGGTATCAGGAAAGCATATGTCGTTTAACCCCTAAAAGCCCGAGGGGTATTGGACAAAACATAGATGTGTTATAATATGTGCCTTCCATATGTTTCATGAAGGTTGGTTCAATAGACAAAATGTAGAGTATCATCTTTACAAATTATCCGTACGGTCAAACTTCCTAAATAATCTTTAGATCATTTTTTAATGAATTTAAAAGCATTAACCTTCGAAAATTTGTATAAATTATAATTTTCAATTTTAGAGTTCAAAATTTAGTACGATTGGTTAAAGTTGGGCTATCTATCGTAAACTTCAAAAAAGCAAGAGAAACGATGGAGGAATCATCATTACTTTCCCCAAATAGCAAATTTTGTAACACTATGACAATGTTGAGGTGATTTACTTTGAAAAATTCTCCCGGGTGGAGTTTAACTTGGATTGCCATAATTCAAATTGGGTTGGAAAGTAGACTTGATGTAGTATTTTAAAATATTCTTTATTTTTTCAAAAAAAGATTTTTTTGTTCCGGGCAGCCCGTTTTTTCCGGGCAGCGACCAGAAAATGGTCGCTCGGGAGCTTAGGGGTTAAGGGTTAAATCACTTGAATTTTTTAATCCTATATATTGAAAGAAGAAACTGTAATTACAATTGTTGATTTCTTGTAAGGGCTTGTCAATCCATTGAGCAGAAATTACTTAACAACCAAGTACATTGCATATATACTTCAACGAACTCTTGAGTTTTCTGTGAATATAAAGTACCAATTATTAGAGCGTATGACATGTCCTGTAAAAAGACTACTTGAAGTTGGAGAGTGTGCAGACACGTAACTTATTGCAATCAATTACTAACACTAGAAGAAAAGAGGAACTTGTTCACTTAGCCTGGAGTGGGATTCTGAGTGGGATTCTGAGTGAATTTGGTCACATTTGAGTGGACATGCTCAGTGTACAATACCCACCAACAAGTTTACGTTCATTCAACTTTTCAAAGAACTGCCAATACAAATTACAAAAATTATTAGTTTTGAGCCTAATTTGGACAAGTTGTAGTGCACAAGATGAACAATACATACAATTGATTTTTGATAATAATTTTTTTTTATATCTATTTTTATTTGAAATTAAAACCTTCATTTTTTACTCTTAATTCAAACAATCATGTATACAAATTTTGTTACTTACGGTTTATAAAACTTTCCATGAAAAGAATGCAAATCCTCTATAGAATCATGTGGAAAAAAAATCATGAGTTTTGAGGTCATATTTACTTAAATATCAATGTTTGAAGTTTTTAGTTTAGAAATGTTCAATTTGAGTATAAAATATACATTTTTATAATATTTGATCCAAACATTGTTCAAAGAAGTAATTTTTCACACTTCAAATGGTTTAATATATCTTAATATTAATATTGATATTTTTATAAATTTAATTATTTCATTCAATTCATTGAAAAGCTGAAATGAACGTAAATTTATTGGTGGGTACTGTACAAGTCCCTCTTTTCTTCTAGTCTAAGGTGGAGATACTTGTTACCTCCTAACACCCAATTACACCATCGTATACTGGTCGCGTACATTCTAGAACACAAATTTACTCTTTTGGTACAGTACATGAGAGCAGAATATATTATTAAATGGAGAGTAATGGGTAGGCATGCCGATAGACAGTGACATGAGAGGTGATCCTTCTAGTCAGATAACGTGGGAACACCCAAAATTGCACTTGACCCAAAATCGTTTCCTGCCCAGTTCTAGATTGTACTTTTTGCCCATTTACTGCTGGACTAGATGGCAATTTTAGATCATCTACTAATGAAACTTTGACCCATTATAACTTTTGTATACAATATCCAAATCACGCATTCTTTGGTGCGCTGGAATCCTCTTGAACTTGCTTACAATAACACTAAAGAATTTGACAATTCTAAAAATAGAAAGTAGGCACAACAGTTAAACTGGCGATTTTAGGTGTTACTACCTAAGATGGCCGGAGCCACCCCTGGTTGATAGCTAATTAATTGCAACCAGCTCTGAGCTTCTCACGTTAATATTCACAATTATAGCTTGTGATAATCATCTGTAACCCGGTCCCTTTGGGGTCCAGGTTCATGTGTGGCTTTTTTTTGTACAATGGAATTCTGGTGCCTTTGTGTCAAAAAAAAAAAAAAATCATCTGTAACTTTCGTTTAAGTTTACTTTAACCCTTTAACGCGTTTGCGTCCATATACTGGACAACAAATAGATTGCAACTTTTCTCAATACTACATCCTTTGCAGTTTTTCATTCATCCAAATTTCTTTTGATTCTTGTGCTAGTTGACTATCATTTGTACGATACGGATCATTGAAAACATTTTATAACAAATCTTTGAAAACGGTGTTGACGTTAAAGGGTTAAGAAAACAATGTTGAATTGAGACGTTAAAGGGTTAACCTTTAAGTGTGCAAGGAGCCGGTAGGGTCATGTTGATTGTCTTTCGATCATGTTGATTGTCTTTCAGTCAAATGCATATTTTCACCTAGTTCTTAATTTCAAATGAAAATGATTCCAACTAAGAAAGTGTGGGGGCTACCTCCTACTTCCTAGTCCAATTTACCGCTCTTCAAAATCATCAAGAATGTGTTATTTACAGCACTTTAAAGCTCAAAACCCCAAAAATTCCAATATACATTGCAAATAATGCTTTTCTATCAAATTTCTTTTTATGTAAGCTCAAGAAGCATGCCACCTACACATCACTACTATTTACATTTTTCTAAAAAAATCATACTATTCTAAGCTTTTTTTTAATTACTGTGATTTTTACAAGAAAAGAACTTTGAAAAATCTTATAAAATTTGTTTTTATTTGAAAAATTATGAAAAAATCAAGGTAAAATCGGTTTAAGAATACTTTATATGAAAAAAATACAAGAAAAATATAATGAATTTAAAAATGTAAGGAATTGATGAGGTTTGATTGGGTAATTGTAATTTGGACGTTTAAGGGTTAACCCCTAAACACCGCCCAAACCAAAAATTGGCTTATGAATGGAACTGACAAATTCAATATCAATTACTATTGAATGGAACCGCCCAATCATGACCAAATTCAATTTCAATTTCAATTTTTCTTGGTCATGATTGGGCGGTTCCATTCAATTTCAATTACTATTTGGATGATTTTCATCCAATATATTTGTGAAGAATTTTTCTTGGTCATGCAGCCCTTTCAAGTTAAATTTAGATCATTCAAGCTATTTTTCAGTTTACATGGAGTCCCAACTACAAAAAGAGTTGTAAAAATAGTTCTCCGTCTTCCTAAACTAAGTTTTGGCCATGAAAATGAGTTCTATTTCATTTGAGCTTAACTAAAAAAATAAAGCTTGCAAAATCTAGTTTCTAAATCGCTTTCGGTTTTTGAAAAAAATTCAAAATTGAGTGTTTTATTGTAGTTACAAGTTTGTTGGGTATTACTATAGTGCAGCAAAAAAAAAATATCTAGATACATAGATGATTTTCATTAACTAAACTTTTCTTCATTTTAATTTACACCTTTGGTAAAGATATCCGAAAAAGTTAGTACATTTTCTAATTGATATGAATTTTCTTTACAATCACTCCAAAAAACCATAGTAATTTCAATTCTTCAACAAAGTTTATGAAAAAATCATGATTTGTAGTAGATATGTGGTTTTATTTGCTAAAAATATGAAACTGAATTCTTTGATTATTTATAGTGGCAAAATTGAGTGAGACAAACAAAGCATGATACTATGGTCATAGGCCTGACCTTTTAGGGGTTAACCCATAAAAGGCTGAGGGGTATTGAACAAGAACGGTACAACCGTGAGGCTCTGTCCTATATGTAATCTACATATATAAAAAATATATAAGCAATATTGATAGATATATTGGTCTAAAAGCTTACTATCTATATATGCCATTTGAATGAAAATGAGCTTTGTAGGGATATTTTATAAAAGTAAACAAGGTAACTTTATATTTTAAAATATAGAAATACTTTTGAAAAATGAGTTTATTTTTTTAAATGAACATCAAAAGTTAAGATAAAAATATATAAGTATATTAATAATAATAAACCCTTTGACGCGCCACTTGATGCTCGATGATTTCTGACGTGGCCCTTCACCACATATGATGATTTTTAAATCCATCCTAAAATTTTTGATTCTTGTGTTAGTTGACTACCATTTGTACAGTATGGATTTTCAAAATAAGCCAATGTGATTTTTTGAAAAATTACAAAAGTGGTTTATATCATGTTTCATTCTTAGTTCAAAAAATGAGACCTTAAACATGATTTTCCATAATAAATAGAATCAAATAATGGAAACCATACCATCTTGTAGTGCATAGTATTCCAATTTCATTACACTATTTTTAAATTTGTTGTGTTAATTTTGGATTTTTAATTGAATTTCAAGAGAAATCTTTGCAAAATTAAATAAAAATTATTAATAGTAAATTTGATGAATCCAACCGTACAGATGTTATCTTCACATTGACATTTACAACTTTGCTTTGTACATCAACTCCATTTTTGTTTTTCATCAACCATTTTATAATGAATCTTTGAAAACAGTGTTGAATCGGGACCTTAAAGGGTTAATGAAAAACTAATTTCAAAATAAAAACTTGTAAAGCAATATTGTTAATAACAAGATTAAAGTGAATGCAAAACTACAAATCTAATTTGTATATGTAAATTGTTAAGGTAGAGCACGAATGTAAAAAAATGAATGTAAAATTCACGATGCAAAAGATTGCGGATCAAAAAGAATTCGGATGAAAAAGACTGCGTTGAAAAAGTGAATGAATGAAAAGAGTACAAATGCAAAAAGATTGCGGATGAAAAGATTCTCAAGATGAACAAGTGATTAGAATGATTGTAGACTGCAGTTAATAGAATACCACGGATGATAAACATCTATAGATGATGAAAAGAGTGCGAATGAAAATGAAATGTAGATAAATTATTGTAAATGATAGGGTAAATAAATTATTGGGATGATCAATAATTGGGATGATAAAAGACTACGAATGAAAATTGATTGTGAATGACAATATGCTGTGGATGGTAAAAAATTGAGGATGATAAAAATTGTAAATGATACAACACTGTGAATGATAAATGACTGCAGATGATAAAATTTTGTGGATGATAAAAGACAATGGATGATAAAACAATGCGATCGATAAAATTGTGGATGATAAAATATGTGGATGATACAGTCTATGGATGATACAATCAATGGATGATACAATATGTGGATGATACAATCTGTGAATGAAAAAAGCCGTGGATGATAAAATATAGGATGATAAAAGATTGTGGATGATAAATCAGTACAAATGAAAGTTGATATTGAATGATAAAATATCAAGGATGATAAATGATTTTGGATGATTAAAGACCGCGAATGATAAATGATTGGTTTGATGGATTGATGGATTGATAAATAAACATAAATAATTGTTGTGAACGTAAAACCGATGTATAAACTGCAAACATATAACCTGCAAAAATAGTGTACACACTCTATTAGCACCAATTTCACAAGACCTAGCCAGCTCATTACCAAAGTTCAAAACCTTACCTTCCAAACATAACACTGCCTACCAAAGTAGGCAGCCACAAAACATAAACTCCACCTTGGCTAATCAACAAACACCACTTCCAGAGTGCCAATTTCACCAGACCTATCAATCAACAAAACAAAGCAAGAAAATTATTACCTCGATGAAGCACCGTGAAAGCAACAGATTCCAAGTCGTCTCGTATAATCCGCTCACTTGACCTACAAGTGAAACAACTCAAATACCACAATTTAACAAGACCTAAACAACCAGTGCTTTTCTGATTTTGCCTAAACAATCTCCAGATTTTGAGGGTAAACTATACATGAGTGAACACTACCGCTTTAATTTGAAGACTATCGTATTACATGTACATACAATAAACATATATAGAGCTAAAAATATTGACGTATACTTATATTAAACATACATTTAGGACAAATTTAATTTGTATACAAAGATTTTTAGACATGTAACCGCTTGTATACATGGATTTTTAGGGGGTCTTGAACGCACATGATTCTCAAACATAATGTAGAATGCACCCCCTGGAATCCTACAAAATCATCCTCCGTCTATTTCAAAATAAGTGTCTTAGTTTTCGGGCATTTTTTTCCTAGTTTTTTTCCTATGTTTTGTATTTCAAAAGTGAATATTGTCCACTTCGAACGGGCGGACATTGAGAGTGACACAAAAACTACATACTACTCTTAAAGATAGACCTATCTTTTGAGTATTGAGACAACTCTTTTGCAAAAAAATTACATTGAGCTGATAAATGCCAAAAACTAGGGCACTTATTTCAAAACAGTGGGAGTCTTATTTTCATTTATACCAACTTTTAGTGCAGTTTTTGAAAGTGTAGCAAACATAGATAGCTACATTGGAAAACGAAACCCTATCAGAACCAGCTCATTAGCAAAGTTCAAAAACCTAAAAATCTTCCAAACACTGCCCAACTCCGAAGTACAAACCGAAGCATTGAAAATCACAACACAGAAAGGCCACCTCTATGGCGATTCATCCAAAAGCGCAAAAGGAGCAAAAATTACCTCAATGAAGCGCCAGAAAGCACCGTCTAGCTCGTGAAAGTGCTCTTTAGAAAGACCGAACGAAATGGAAGATTGATCGCTGAATTGAAATTGGCATGCATAGGAGATCGATTTGGTCGGACGGGAACGACAAAGAAGACAAGTACAGTGGTCTCCTTCCTTTCAGGTGCGCCATTCACCACAACCGCTGTATTCACCTTGACAGAGCCGCCAACAACAATTAATTCAATGATACAAGTTCAATAGCACGTGATAAATTCAACATCTCACCGCGATACATGCGCTGATGCATGTACGTCAATTGCAAATCGACCAACATTTTGCAAACAAGCGCAAAAGAAATACAACAATAGGGGAATCAATTGGAGGCATACTGACCGCTTAGAATGACAATGCAGCAAAAAAAATCCACCGCTTAGAGAAATTAGGGTTTCATGCTTCAAGCCCCGTCCCCTAAAGCCCTAATCAAGCCATAGCACATCCTGAAAAGTGGGCAAGGCCATGGGATGCATGAGATTCTGCCGTGCCTACCAAAGCACAAAACCACAAACATTGACAATCACAACACAGAAACTCCACCCTAATCAACAAACACCACCTCCACAGCGCCAATTTCACTAAACCTAACACAAACATCACCATCATCGTTCAAAAAACCAGACACAGCACTAACCGTACATCCAGACACGGCACTAACCTCTACTTCTTCATTTTCACCAAACAAAACCCTAATGCGCAAAATATATACATTCCAGCATTCTTCAAGACCAAGAATTGTTACCAGTGAGAATATCAAAATTCATGAATGAAGTAATTAATTCACGAAGTAGTAATGCAAAGAAAGCAAGATTTTCCATGACAAGAGCTACCCCATCGCCAGAAGCGCGCGAAACCCCATAAATTTAGCACGGAACAGCATGAGAAACCGAACCCAAACGCCGTCGTTAAAACGTCCGCCGCCGCCGCCGCCGTTAAAATGTTTAGGCACGACTCCGGCGTGATCAGAGGATGACCCCATGGAGTGCAGGGCCTCACCTGAGGGTTGCCCACCATCTCCGCCGTCTATTGCTGCAACGGCGAATCTGCTGCTGCAGCTCCTGCAACGCGAGCAACTTGGCGAGGCGCGCCTTCCGCATTGCCGCACCCCTCATTGTATCACTCACACCAATCACAACAATCGAGCCTACAAACAATTTATCGAGCCCATCCCAACACCACCCTAGAAAACCAAAGAACGGAGGACCAAGAATGAAGGAGGAGTCAGTCAGCATCGTACCAATGTTTCATCTATTAGATGAAGCCACATTCATCTAACGCACTAGAGTGAAAAGGGTTGTAGATAGGACATTGGACTTTTAGATCCAGCGTTGATAGGGACGTCAATGGATAGTCTGTGCCCTAAAGGACAGAGCCAATAAAACATATGTGTGTTATGATATGTGCCTTCCTTATGTTTGATGAATTTTGGTTCATTAGAAAAAAATGTAGGGCATCATCCCTACAAATTATCCCTACAGTCAAACTTCCAAAAACAACTTTAGGCCTTTTTTTAACCTTTTAATGTCCCAAACTCCCAATTCAACATTGTTTTCAAAAAATTGTTATAAAGTGTTTGATGAAAACCAAAAATGAAGTTGATGGTCAAAGCAAAGTTGTAAATGTCAATGTGAAGATCACATCTGTACAATTGGATTTATTCTATTTTTATTTAATATTTTTAAATTAAATTAAAATTTTGCATGGTTTTCTCGTGAAATTCAATTTAAAATCCCAAACTAGCACAATTTTCTTTTTTAACCCCTAAATGTGCCAACCCTTTGCACAAAAGTAGATTCTAGCCTCAAAAGTAGATGTTAGCAGGACTAAGATGTACACGAGGTGCACATGAGAAGACCATTGCCAACATAAAATCTACTCAATAAATTTGACATACTTGCAGTTAAAGACCTCTCCAATATTATCAACAACTCTTTATCACAAAAGGTTTATTGTGATTGGTAAAGAATTTAACAGGCTTTCAAAGGTGACTTGGATGAAAATCATCCGAGGTTGTATGAGAGAGTTACAAGGGTTCAAATCTGTTCGTGATCTAGTTTTTGGACGTTTAGGGGTTTACATGGTAATGAAATTGGAATAACATGCACTACTTGATGGTATGGTTTCCATTATTTGATTCTACTTATTTCATTTGATTCCCACTTTTTGAACTAAGAATGAAACTTGACATAAACCAATTCTGTTGTTTTTTTTAAAATCATAACAACCTATTTTGAAGATCCAAACCGTACAAAGGATAATCAATTTGCTCAAGAACCAAGAGAGTTTTTGGTGAATGAAACTCAAAATGAAACTGTTCAATTTGAACAAGAATCTAATAGTTTCAATTTGTGCGTTGTTCACATAGTGGACGCTGGCAATAAATTATAATTTTCAAAGGTTAACGCTGGCAATAAATTATAATTTTTACTTTTAGAGTTTAAAACTTAGTATGATTGAATACAGTTTGTTTGTCTATTGTAAACTTCAAAAAAACAAAAGAAATGATAGAAGGAACATCATTACTTTCCCCAAATAGAAAGTTTTGTAACACTAAGATAATGTTGAGGTGATCCACTTTGAATAATTCTCCGGGGTGCAATTTAACTTGGATTGACATAATTTAAATTGCACTAGAAAGTAGACTTGATGTAATATTTTAAAATATTTTTTATTTTTTCAAAAACATATATTTTTTTCCAAAAATTTGACGAGCTGCTCGGAATGTAAAAAATAATTTTTTTTGAAAAATATTACATCAAGTCTACTTTCCAATACAATTTGAATTATGTCAATCTGAGTTAAACTCCACCCAGGAGAATTTTTCAAAATGAATCACCTCAACATTGTCTTAGTGTTATAAAATTTTCTATTTGGGGAAAGTAATGATGTTCCCTCCATCATGTCTTTTGCTTTTTTGAAGTTTACAATAGATAAACCTACCTTAACCAATCATGCTAAATTTTAAACTCTAAAACTAAAAATTTGAATTTATATAAAATTTTAAAGGTGGATGAATAGTGTCCGCATTCAAGACCACCGGGGATTTAGAGACGGGGATCAAACTTAAGGAGGAAAAAGTGAGTGAATCCAAAAAAATTATTACGTGGAGGTTAATTTTCCTTTGGTACAGTGAGAAAAAGAAAGAGCCTGGACACCTACATGTGATCAGAAAAGTCCACATGCCTCCGGCATGACAACGATATTTCAATTGCCGCAACTTCGTTGCTTCGATCGATCAAGCTCGACAGATCGAATCTAGACAGTGCTGGGCAACCGACTGTCGAGGCTTGCAAGTCTCGGCAGTGTTATTTTCCGGGATCATAACCAGGACTGCATTGCCATTTCAGCCATAATTTGTCTTCCGTCTCTGTTGGGCGCTTTGAACAACGACTGAGGGATTTCGGTACCTGTCGTGGATGAAACGTCCTGCTTGCATTCCTTGCTTTAGTTAGGTCTACCAGTGCGACATTTGTGAGTGCACCTAGCTTGCTTGCTTTCTTTTTCGCCAACTAGGGCTCTCAATTGTGTCTGTGAAGATTGATACGTGCTGCATGGAGCTTAGCTTTTTCACAGCCATCGCGCTCTGAATCTTTCCACAGGAGCTTGAGGAGGCTGGACGTGATGAGTGATCCTTCCGTGGAGAATTCGGATTCCTGCACCCAATCGTAAGGATTTTTCTACCTCTGTCATGACTTTTTAGTGTTGCGTGTTTCCGTGACTGCTTTCGTGCAGGGTGCCCGTTTTTAGAGTCGTCACGCGTCTTTTGGATTGTTTTGGGACTGTTTTTTTGTTCTTTGTGGATTGTTTTTATGCATTCGTTTCAATGTTCATGTTATCACTACAAGCAGAGGCGTCGTTTCTCACTCTGGAGGATTTGTTTATTGTTGCTTTTCACTGTACATGATGAATCGCACTCACCAAATCCAACCAAAAGATTGGTGAGTGCGAAGTGGCGCCGTTTAACTCACAGAGGAGTGAAAAGCGCCGCCTTCTCCTTGTAATGTATTAGAATTCGTAGTTTTGAATGTTGTAATGTAGGGTTTTGTAATTGCGTTTCCAAGACTTGAGCCTAAACCACAACCATTTGTATTGATACAAGATGCGGGTGCTTGCCGATAGTCAACATCTTTAGACTTGAGCGAATGCTTTTCTTTTCTTTTCTTTTTTCCTTCTTAGGGTTTTCTTTTGGGCTTGCATTCCAATCGTTCACGTTATTAGAATTCACGGGTGTTTGATGCAAGTGCTTGCAAAATCGAGACCTTTTAAACTTAAGCGAATGACTTTTTTTTTCCCTTCTTCTTATAGATTATCTTTTGGTTGCATTCTGATCGTTCGCATTATTAGAATTCACAAGTTTTGAATGCCGGTGTTTGATGCAAGTGCTTGCAAAATCGAGACCTTTTAAACTTAAGCGAATGATTTTTTTTTTCCCTTCTTCTTATAGATTATCTTTTGGTTGCATTCTGATCGTTCGCATTATTAGAATTCACAAGTTTTGAATGCCGGTGTTTGATGCAAGTGCTTGCAAAATCGAGACCTTTTAAACTTAAGCGAATGATTTTTTTTTTTCCCTTCTTATGGGTTGTCTTTTGATTGCATTTCAATCGTTCGCATTATTAGAATTCACAGTTTGAATGCGGATGTTTGATGCAAGTATTTGATGCAAGTGCTTGCAAAGTCAAGACCTTTTAAACTTAAGCGAATGCTTTTTTTTTTTCCTTCTTATGGGTTGTCTTTTGGTTGCATTCCGATAGTTCGCATTATTAGAATTCACAGTTTTGAATGCAGGTGTTTGATGCAAGTGCTTGCAAAATCAAAGACCTTTTAAACTTAAGCGAATGATTTTTGTTTTCTTTCTTCTTATTGGTTGTCTTTTGGCAATCATTCCAATCGTTCGCATTATCAGACTTTGAATGCCGTAATCTAGGGTTTTGTACAATCACGCTTCAAAGACTTGGGCCTAAAATACATTTGTATTCACTAGTAGAAAAGGTGGCGCTCCCCATAGATGCCTAGGCAAAATCACTGTGCATTCGTGGAATCGGGGTACTACTTGCCTGGGCATCTCTCTGGACAGTGCCACCTTTTCTACTAGTGATTGATACACACAATGTGAGTGCTTACAGAGTCAACACCTTTTAGACTTGAACGGATGTTTTTTATTCTTCTTATAGATTGTTTTTGGCATTCATTCCAATTGTTTGCATTATTCAAATTCACATTTTTTAAATGCCATAATGTAAGGTTTTGTAATTGCATTTCAAAGACTTGAGCCTAAAACACATATGTTGATACACAATGTGGGTGCTTACAAAGTCAACACCTTTTAGACTTAAGCGGTGTCCTTTTTTTTTCCTTCACTTCTGGGTTGTCTTTTGGCATCATTCCAATGGTTTGCATTATTAGAATTCATATTTTTGAATGCCATAATGTAAGGTTTTGTAATTATGTTTCAAAGACTTCATCCTAAAAATCATTTTGTATTGATACATGATGCAATGTCAAGTTGTCAACACTTTTAGGCTTAAGCAAAATGGTTTTCTTCTTCTTTTTGTAGATTGTCTTTTGACATTCATTTAAATCATTAGCATTACAATGTAGAGCTTCTAATGTAGGGATTTTTTTTATTTGAGTTATAAAAACTTCACCCTCGAGCCGATCCAATGTTTCATTTCTGCAATGTTATTAGAGAAATTGTGAATCATAAAAGCGTCCAGGTTCCTAGAGAAGGAAGTGCAAAGGGTTCTAATAAAAAAATTATGTACTACAAGTGATTTTCCCTTATCTTTGCCTATGGAGGTTAGATAAATTTAGGAGGTAGCGATCAAACTTTAATTGGCTAGCTCTTGGAGCTATATTAGACTTTTGAATGCCATATGAACATCATATTGGTTATATTGGCCTATCCTTTTAGTCCGAGGGATTGGTCAAAATAACCAATATGGCATTAAATTTTTATTTTTTTCATGGAGGATTGATTTTAAGCATTCATTCCAATCATTAGTATTAGCAAATGCCAGATGTCATACATTAGAAAGAAAAGAGAAACTTATACACTCAGCCTAGAATGGGATTCTAAATAAATTTGGTGACATTTGAGTGAATTAGGCCACATTTGAGTGCACAATCATGCTTAGTGTGCAAGTCCCTCTTTTCTTTTAGTGGTAATATACAAGACTTTGTAATAGAGTTTCATGATGTTATTGCAAGCTTGTGAGAATGTTATAGCAAGCATGCAAAAGATCGATATGAACATAATTTCAACATTCAATCAAGTTGCTCATTTTGTTCTCGTTCAATTCAGTGGAGTTTGGTGGCATGCAACAACAAAGCAGGTTACGAAATGGAGCAACGGTTGAGATATTTGACTTGTTTCGGACAATCTAGTCGGCAAGTACGTCCCAGGGTCAATTTACCAACCATATGCGAGTATAGAGAATTCCAGGGAGAAGATCATTATCGCCGGACCAACTGCAAGAGAACTTTGTCGAATTCAAAGCTTATTAAGACACGACACAACAGCTACACCAAACTTACACGACGACGCTTGGAACCTCAAGGTGAAGACGATGGCCCTGAGGATGAGCAGCCGCTCTTGATTCTTCACAAGACCAAGTGGAATGAATCAAAGCGGAAGCGCGGATGGAAGATGCACAAAAAGGGAGTGAGATTTGCATGGCCGCGGAGCTCGCGTCTAAAGTGCATTAAATTTACGACCAAGATCTTGTCGCCTAGCTTTCTCCTGAGGAAAATGCGAGATGGTTATGTTCGTGCCCTCAACAGCTTCGGTAATATATGTAACAATGAAGTTTGGTATTCTCTAGGCGCCCGAGCCATCTAAGCAAGTTCATTAGCTCCACTAGAAGCAAACTGGATGCTTTTGAAATGAAATTGTGGAAAAGGTAATTATCCTTTCCTTGTCTAATGTGATCAAACACACTCACCAATGTGAAATGGTTCAAAATAGCAAGTAAGATGCTATTGGTTTGCTTGTAGTGGTCCTTCATGTACATAGAAGTATCAATTCGTTTTCTAGAGTTCCAATGACATAACCTAATGTGCTCTTTCTGAGCATATGTGTTGCAAGATGATAGGTTATTCACTTAAAGTTATGCTAGAACTCATAACTAGAGTTGTTTTTTTGAACCATTAGATCAATTGGAATTGAAATTGAACAATCTAAATTAAATGAGTGCCGTGCACAATAAATTAAGTCCCATGACTAGTTTAGGACTAATTGTTCCTTGCCAATTATATAGTCCATAGTATTCCATCAAAGATTTCTACACTAAATATGGGTTTTAAGGGGACCATACTAATTTATCGACATTTAACACTAAATGAATATGTACCTAAATAGAAGAACCATATCATGTAGTGTTCATCATTAGTGTAACAAAGAGTGAATTTCTATTAATAGAATATTTTATGAGACTTGTAGGAGAATTTTGCTTCACCTCTAACGTTTCTTTTATTGGCAAAACATCCTATTAAGTGTGGGGCATTCTCTTCAATATGAAAGGATATAAGTTGTTTCTTTATTGGTTGTTTTGCCAATTAAAAAAAATCTATTTATCGCTTCCCCTTGGGCTTTTGTGTCCCAATTGCTATTTGAACAAGGAATTGTTTTTATAACTATGTTAGAGGGGTGTTCCTTATGACTGAGGAACAACACTACAAACTTTGAAAACAATGTTTACTTTAAAGAGAGTGCACTAAAATCCCGTGATTCTCAATAATATGCAAGGGAAACAAAGCTGTTAAAGGTTCTTTAGAAACATTTGAAAATAATTAAAGGTTTTAAAACTTAGGTATTTCTCTAATTGTATCAAGTGTATTCATTAAAATTTTGTTCACGATTTCCACCATCTCATCTTTTCATTCATTATTGTGTTCAATGGCAATACTAATATTGTGAACTTAATTAATTTTTTAGCTTGGAATCTTAAATGTTTTTCATTTTAAAATAAAAAGAATTAATCATTTTAAATGCTAAAATAGGAGCTACAATTTTAATTGAGAACCAAATTTTTGCAAAGTTTTTTCATTCTATCCTTACTTGCTCTCAAAATGCGCAATGAGCATGTTGTAAGTTCAGAATTTTTTCGCAAAATTATTAGTTTGTGCACAAATTCACAAAGAACGTAATTCTTTGTTTTATATATATATATATATATATATATATATATATATATATATAAAGTCATCACAAACAAAGAATCAAATTTTTTTTTTTCAATCTACCTCTTAACAACATTGACTTAAATCCTAACTACCAATTGAAACTGTCCATTTTTTGGATGATGTACAGATTTCAACCATATTTTCTTGTCCGTCATGCGCCTTTGCAAGAAAAATAAATACTAAAAAATTCTATGGTAATATAGCTTCATGCATCTGTGATCCAATTAGAAAAGGTGATGATTTGTGAAATTTTTATGCCTCATTTCTGTTGCAATAATTCACCAAAAATTTCCAAGATTTTAGCCTAAATGTGCTCTTGACAAAAAAACTCATAAAATTAAACAACCCAAAATCTCAAAAACTCACTACACTTAGAATATTACGTTTCAACCAACCACAAAAATTTCATTCACAAATTGTCAATATCTTATTAGAATTACAATATAATTTTGACATTAAAGTTTCAAATTTTATAAAAGAAATGTTGGTGATAGTAATTGTAGATCCAACTATATGAATAGAATGTAGAACTTTTATTCATTTATCAAGTTCAAAATATCTCTCTTAGTTGCATATTATAATGCACCTTCTCAAAATTGCCAAATTTGAATAGTAGTAAAGACGTTTAGGCTATTGTTAAGGAGTTAATTAAAAAGAAAGTAAATAAAGTAAGGTGATCTTTCATAATGTGGTGATTGAAGTATCTTCTACGCTTTGGAAAAAAAAAGAGACCATTCATACTTTAAAACCTTGCTACTTCATGTCATTTTCCATTTAGCTTCTCTCATTTGGAACTTGGAAGTTTGACCTTTCTCCTGTGTTATATTAAGTAATACAAAGAAGTGACATTATATCCTTGACAAGGATTTCTACTAATATTCATATTCTAAAACTTTGACTCTTCATTCTTTAAATTTGACCCTTCATACCTAAATATTTATAACTCTTTAGGATTTTTGTAAATTCTTTATTAACAATTATGAAAAGGTGTATGAATTTCATAGATTTTGAATCAATCAATTGTAAATTGTATTTATGACTTTTAAATAAATTTGTGTTGGATAGATAGTGGTCTATTTCATCACTATTCCATCTCTATGAGTGCATTTGGTGAAAAAATATTTCCAAAAATAGTAAAAAAAACCCTATCATAATAGTTATAATTTTTTCAAATTATTTAACTTTCAAATGCCTAAAATCGTCTTCAGATTTGGAGAATTGCAAAGATGCATTATAAAATGCAACTAGAAGGGATATTTTGAGCTTAATGTTTGAATAAAAGTTGTACAATATGAAATTTATATTCACCATACGATTAGATCTGTAATTGCAATCACCAATATTTTGTATAAAATTTGAAACTAAAAATTCAAAAATCTTTTGTAATTCGATTACGAACAAGATATTGACAATTTGTGGATGAAATTTGTTCTGAGGGTTGAAATGTAATACTCTAAGTGTGGTGGTTCTTTGAGATTTTTTAGTTGCTCCATTTTATGACTTGATTTTTTTAAGAGCAATTTTGATTCATTTTAAACTAAGATCTTAAATTTTTTTGGGTGAAATAATGTGGTATTAAATGAGGCATACAAATTTCACAAATCATCTCCTTTTTAATCGAATCAGACATAATATGCAGCTATCTTGCCGTAGAATTTGTAGTATTTTACTTACCAAAAATGCATGACGGATGAGAGAACAAAATTTGATTCTATACATCAGGCAAAATACGAGGGATTAGGCAATTAGAGATTAATATTTTGGTACATTTCAACCATATGATCCTTTAGTGAACTTGGTGAAGTATATATATATATATATATATATATATAATGCTTGAACTTAGAAAAGAAAGTTTTTTTTTCAGTCTTTCGTAAAGATGAGGTTTCAACTTTAAATTCTTCTTCTAGTGTATTTTACAACTAATGATTTTTTTTACATAATGTTGGAAAATTAAAGTTAAAATTTATTTTAAAAATATTTGATTTTCATTAAAAGTCATGACTTGGAAGGAGGTACAATTTTTTTTATAAAAAACCCATGATACTAGTAATCGAAATCAATATAGAATTGAACTATGCTAATCAAAATGCTAAAATAGTTGTAGCAAGCTATCTAAACCTTCCACACTTCTAAAACTTTTTTTGGGAATCATTTAAAAATAAACATAATATATTATCTCTTCTATCACATTCCGAAAGATATGGAATGAGCACGTTGTGATACACTAGACTAAGGAGTGCAATATATTATGCACAAGACCCCATACTTGTTATCCCATACTTGTTAGAGAATTTTGCAAAGTATTTGGGTGAACAATCCTTCACTTAGTACCCCATCTAGTTGCTTGTGGAGAGAAATGAAAAGTATTGGAGATTCCTTAGATTTCCTCAAATAGCCAACAGAAATAGTGAGTTTGGTTGACTGGGTGAGTACGTGAATAAGGTGGTTACCCCATTCCCAACTGAATAAGAAATACGGATAGGAGGCACTGAAGTTATTTAGTGTTATTATTTTTTAGAGATAGGCAAGAAGAATTAGATTCCAACGCAAGTTGAAACATAATTTTTGGGTGAAGAATGAATTAGTTACAAATTTTCAAAGTTGAAGTATGACGCATCCCATTCACGTCATATAGGTACACCTCTCTCTGTCTAAAGAAGCTTTGTATTGCACACACTAAAGATGCTTGAACCAACAACAACGAACCCATAACCACACTGACACATACTAGAACCAACAAGAGAGAACCCATTACCAACTGTAACTCATGCTACAACCAACACCGTTGGAGCAGTGATTGTGGATAATGCCCCTACCTGTTGGTAAAAGGAGCCAATTAGGAATGGGGTAACCACCTTAGTGAGCTTGGGCCTTCACTTGTTTGGAATAGCAAATTGTAGGTGATTTCCATGTAATCCACACGGTGTCAGTGCCATCCCTATATGAAACTCAGTCACCTAACTTCAATATCCGAAAATAAATCTCATACTTCATTTGTTTTAAAATCAAAACACAATTTCTGTATTTGGAATTCGCCAAGTCTTTCTTGTTGACATAGGCCCAAAAACCAGTGTTTTTGCTACTTTACAAATTTCTCTATCGTTACACAAATTCACACTCTTCATTTCTAAGCTCAAGCACACTTACAATCCTGATGACACAGTTGGGTGCTCAGCACAGAGCGAGAGTTATGTCTGCACTCAGTGGTGGCACAAAATCGTAGCTTCACTGAGTATTGCCAGGAATTTTGAGGTTCGAAGGGATCATGTGGTAGGAATGCTGCTGTGATTTCTCTCTGCCGGCCATTTTTGTAGATATATGTTGAGATTCATCCCCTAGATTGTTGTATGCTCATGTTCATCTCTTTTATTGAGTTTAAGTTTTGCCGTGGTGCACTGTGTTGAGACCCACTTGAACAACAATGGATGTTAACAGGAGATCTCGGGAGATGACCCATACCGTTTCGTGGCCATGGGATGACCCAGCCATATAAGTAGCCCAGAGTGCGCGGTCCTCTTCACTTACCTGGGCGGGGTCGATCCATGATCCGGAAGGTGGATGGCCTAGAGGAGCCTGCCCCATTGCACTAAGGACCGGGTGACTGTATTATCTTCCCACGGGAGGCATACACGTCATAATTTGTGGCAGCAGGGGCTCGTGTTCGCGCGGCCCCTACCCAACCCGATCATATGAAATCGGAACCTGGATGTATGTAGAGATCTCTGGGAATTGTCCGCTTCGTAACAAATTGTTAATCTTGTAGTCTGAATGATCTCTGAATTGAGAGTGAGATGACTTAGAATTGAAAACTCTTTGGCCTTGAATCTCTGAAATTCGACTAGTGCAATGTTTTGATGGAGTACTTGGTCAGACAATTGGGATTCCACGTTTAACCTCAGAAGCCACCGAATAGATGATACTGCCTCGTGCTATTGCAAGGTCTTCAGTTACTTAAGCTGGGGCTGGAGACTTGAATGTTGCATCGGGCTGCACGTGATAATGCCGTTTGCAGTGCACCACATACTCTCAAGGGGATGGAATGAGCAAGTTGTGACAGAAACAGCCAAACACATGCAAGACACAGCAGCCACCGAACCTGGGTCGCAGCCATATATTAGAGCATGCACGCGCTTCTCCCTTCAATTCAGCTCTTGATCAGTATAATCACATCCAAGATGGTGTCACAAGCTATCGTCTCCACACTCTTGAACCACTATAATCATCCTCTATATAGTGCGTGAATCAATCAAAATCACTATGCATGGATAATCATTATTGTTCATCAATTTAGAATATCGAACTCTTCCTTGAATTAGTTATAGTGAAACTATAGAGAGACTGTAGAGACATCATTGTATGTGGCTCATATTTCGTGGGTCTCTTACTTGCCCTGCAAAAACAACATCAATAAATACAAACATGTTTCATCAGTGAAGGACTTTACAGGGGGTAGGGTGCGCATGCTCTTAGCAAGTACAAGGTTCAAGACACCTGGACATAAAGCAGGTCCCCATCCATCCCATACGCCTTGCTACGCTCATTTCCACTCTCGCTGTATAACTATGAGAACATTTGACAAATCACTTTGTGCAGCCGGGTGCTCAGCACAGAGCGACTTATTCTTTCGCCTTTTACTAAAGAATACCGTGCGCTGGGCACAATCACTGGTATACCCCCATTTTTTGGATTACCCCTTCCGGGGCCCATCAGTCTGAATCAAAATTGGATGGATCCGGAGCATTCAGTAGTATACGAGGTCATCTTTTGACTTGCAAATGCAACTTAAGAATCCTCACTTGAGCTCTTTTCAATTCCTGTATGGATGTTGATTTTCTCCAAGTAGCGGTTGCTGACATACCTTTTGGTTTATGCTTTTCCACAGAGAATCAATATCATGTGGCCATCTTCAACCTGGATTCCAACGAAACCCACACAGCTATCAACATTGACACAGTGATAAATAAGAAAATCTTGGCCCTGGCTATCAAGGCCAGAGAAGTGTTGCATTGGAAGATTCCAGATGCATCTACTTGTCTCCACAAGAGGCGTGAAATCCTAGCTAATAACACAGTCACACTTGATCAATCTGCAAAGCCTTTGATGTGTGGAACGGGCGTACTTCGGTGTAGTTAAAAAGTCTCTATGTGCTCTAGTGGAAGGCCATGGTGCCGCGTGATCATCTGTTTGAGTTTTGCCGTGCTGCACTAGGTTGAGATCCACTGGAACAACAATGGCTGTTCCAGAGATGTCCCATACTAACTGTAGATTTCGCCGGCTCATGGGACATAAGTAGCCTTGAGAACGAGACTCTACGCACTTACCTGGGCGGGGTCGATCCATGATCCAGAATGTGGATGGCCTAGGGGAGCCTGCCCCATTGCACTTCGGGCCGGGTGACTGTAGTATCTTCCAACGGGAGGCATACACGTCATAATTTGTGGCAGCAGGGGCTCGCGTTCGCGCGGCCCCTACCCAACCCAATCACATGAAATCGGAACCTGTAGGATATTGGAACCTTGTCTCGGAATTTTTATTCTAGAATTTACTGCCACAATGCTCAGTCTCCTTGGTTGTGATCGCCTTGTTTTAAGGGTGAACTCGACACTTTCGCATCGCTGACTACTGAGTTGAAAACTTTAAATCGAAAGCTCTTCGGCTTTGAATCTGAGCTTTGGACTCCTCAATAAGTCCAATGCATTGATGGAGTACATGGTAGGACATCATATCAGATCGGGATGCCACGTTGACCTCAAAAGCTACCGAATAGATGATACTGCCTCGCACTGTTGCAAATTCTTCAGTTACTTAGAGCATCATCAATCCAGCCACGTTAAAAAACCCCTGTATATCACATTTCTAGACGATGCTCCGGGGCTGCCTGTGTGCCGTCCCGCATCCTGATGCATTAAATCCAACCCTCACTCCGGAACGTGCACAGTAAATGTGCCAACTCAGCGTCTGCACAGCCGTTCCACCGCTCACTGTAGCTCACTCAGTGCGTTTTTCCTTGACCTTGCCTTCGTGTCACGTTGACTGCGCTTGTAGCGGGCGCAAGAGAAATGGAGGAAGTAGCGGCCAAGAGTGTCGGCTTGGCGTGGCCAGGTCCGCATCTCACGGTTCCGTTCCTGCGTTGGAACGGTGAAAAGGCTCCGCCGCAGGAAAGGTAGCGCTCCTGCGTCACGTTCTGCGGGCGATTGATGATGCTCTTAAGCTGGATATTAATTAAGTTTGAATATCGCATAGGCCTGCAAGTGATAGTGCCATTTGCAGTGCAGCACATGTTTGCTAGGGCATGGAATGAGCAAGTTGTGACAGATAAACATACGCCGGAGGGGGAAATATTTGCTTGAGACATCAGTCACAGAACCTGGGTCGCAGCTGTTACTGGGCACGTACTCGCTTTCAGGCCACCTAGACATATGGAGCAAGTCCCCATTCCTCCCATACGCATTGCTACACCTATTTCCACTCTCCCTGTATAACTCCGAGCACTTTTATCTCTTCATGTATCCGGGTGCTGAGCACAGAGCGAACTATTCTATCGCCTTTTACTAAAGAATACCGTGCGCTGGGTACACTCACCGGCCTATCCCATTTTTTGGATTGCCCCTCACGGGGCCCATCAATGTGATTGAACATCAAATCTGGACTGATGTAGAGCCATTCTTATAGATGAGAGCAGGTTGGAAGGACTCATAGCGATTTCTAGCTGGGCTTGCGTTCATGGTAGATCTAGCTGCGTGGAGGGAAGGCGAAGTCAGAAACGTTGTGATCGTAACCAAGCTTAGTTTTCCAGCCCTGACTGAGTTGAATTCTGATGAGTACTCTTATCTCAGCCGCGCACCAAATGGTTCAAGCCCACACCCCATTTGGAGTATGATAGCTATTCACGACTGAACAATGAAGCAAGACTGGATGTCCCAATTACTTGTGGCCCGGTTATCCATGATTTTTAAAGGTGAGACTTGAAGACGAAATGAGTGCTCTTTTGTCTCTGACAGTCGCTTGGGTGAAGTGATTCCACATGAAAGCAACGTCCCAATGACTTAGAGCATCTGCACCCTTGCACGCTTAAAAAGTTTCATCTATATTTGAACTTACAGTTCTACACCCTCACACACCAAATGTGTACATGAAATAGTCAATAAGCCAACCACAAGTAGATTGTGGAACCCTACGCAACCCAATCCCATAAAACTGGAATGACTTCTGATAATTGATGTCGCTCCGAGGTTGCTTTCCACGTCTTATGCACCTCTGCAAACAACTCGTTACTGCGGCAAGATACACAGTAGGATTACTCTGAAATGGAAACCCTTTAGTGTTCAATTTCTGCACCCGGTTTGCTTTGATTCAATACTTGCACGGACGGAGCGAGTCACATACATCGCCCCACACACAGGGAGATAAATACAAGATTCCCATATGGGAAACGCGGACAAATTTCCCAAAACTGTAACTTTCCCAGATAAAAAATACACTACAATCATCCCAAGAAAGTTACAATTGTGGGAATTTTGTCCTACTTTCCATCTGAAAGCCCATGTGGGAATGTCTTTATTTCTCCCTGTGACAGTGATGCCATGGCATTGCATTACATACTTTCTGGGTGACGTCCCAAGCAAGTTGTGAACTTGTCATGGATAGAGTTACACCAGGCGCGCAGGGAAATATGTGCCAGAGACGTACTACATGTTGGTCACACTCGATCATTTGGTTCAGTGAGCACGGAACAAGTCACCATATATCCCATATGCATTGCGACAAGCTTTCACCACTTGCCTGTATAAATCCCAGCACACTCCGCTTCCACCTTTGCACAGCCGGGTGCTCAGCACAGAGCGAACTAATCTTTCGCCTTTTACTAAAGAATACCGTGCGCTGGGTACACTCACCGGCATACCCCTTTTTTTGGACTGCCCCCCACGGGGCCCATCCATGTGAAAATCCAAAGCTGGACAAATCTACAGCATTTTCGTGTATTTACCTGACTGTACTTATTACCGATGTAGTGTAAGACCACTTGCGAACTAAGGACTGCTCCTGCGATGGTAACTCCAATCCCATACCGGCTATGATCATTGCATGCCTCGATTACATTTCATGCTTGATTCATGACTTGTAGGGAGACTTGAAGATCAACCAGTGTCATTGTGTTTGATGGTCGATTTGTAGACGTGTGTCGGGATGCTTCCCCTATATTATTGGTTGCTCGTGATCATCTGTTTCATTGTATTTGAGTGTTGCCATGCTGCCCCATACCTGGGCGGGGTCAATCCATGATCCAGAAGGTGGATGGCCTGGAGTTGGCCTGCCCCATTGCACTCCGGGCCGGGTGACTGTAGTATCTTCCAACGGGAGGCATACACGTCATAATTTGTGGCAGCAGGGGCTCGCGTTCGCGCGGCCCCTACCCAACTCATTCACATGAAATTGGAACCTGTAGGATATTGTAGAGATATCTCGTAATTTTTATTCTGAAATAAACTGCTACGATGAAGAACTTCTTAAATCAAGTTTGCACTAGCTACAAAGGGCTTTTTGGTATTGAGGATCAGACTCTTCAGGTTGTGCGAGGTGTCACCTCGATCACGTATTGGACGTGTGTATTTGACATCCGGTTATCGCAATTCTGAAAACATCTCAACAGTACCATTGGACAAGGCATCGTACACGCAACAAGAGTCTTGTAACTTGGCCAGTTACAGTGCCTAATTTTTCACATTTACAATGGTCGCGCAGCTGGTGTAGTGGTATCATAGTACCCAAACGGGTAGAGCGAGAGCTCCAAGAAGCGGTTTTGGCTTCATTTTTGTAGGCCATCGCAACAAGAGTCTTGTAACTTGGCCAGTTACAGTGCCTAATTTTTCACATTTACCATGGTCACGCAGCTGGTGTAGTGGTATCATAGTACCCAAACGGGTAGAGCGAGAGTTCCAAGAAGCGGCGATGGCGGATCATAAGCTCTAAGCAACGGTTATGGCGTCTTTTCTGTAGGCGATGGTAGAGCGAGAATTCCAAGAAGCGGCGATGGCGGAGCGTAAGCTCCAAGAAGCGGTTATGGCGTCGTTTCTGTAGGCGATGGTAAAGAGAGAGCTCCAAGAAGCGGCGATGGAGCATAATCTCCAAGAAGCGGTTATAGCGTTGTTTCTATAGGTTCTTTCTTAAAAATTGATTCTCTTTATTTCTCTCAGAGTCGTCTTAGAGGAAGAAGGTTTTTCACGCTTTCTTTCTAGATTTGTTCTTTTTCTTGTGGTGCTATGGCTGGCGCGACTTGCGCGAGGGAGGCTGTTTCGCAAGATCCTTCGATGGAGGGGGGCGGAGCGGCTGCGCGAGCCGGTGGAGGCGTAGCTCAAGTCACTGTTCAAGAACCAATCGTGGATGGCCGGACGCAAGCGTATTCTGCTTGTCCAGGGTTTATCCCTGCAAGTGTTGCTGCACAGTCACCTTGTGAGGAGATATCGGAATTAGTCTTACTGTTTTAGGCCAACTACCAGGTTTTGATTGTTTTTTGCTTAGGCTGATTCTGGGGCTTCGATTCTGGGGCTTCCCCTTCTCTAGTGATAGACTCTCTCTCACTTTGCTTTGGCAGTTAGCTTAGGCTGTGGTTTGCCAGCGATGGCGGCCCCTTCTGTCACTCAGTTTTGAGTCCAACACCTGAAGGTTTCTTCGGGTTTTAGGGTGTGACTTTTGTCTCCCCTGTTTCAGGCTTTCCCGGCCTTGTACCGGAGGATTTCCCTCGAGCTTCGGCTCGTTCTTTTAATACATTCTCCTAAAATGGGTTTAAAGGTGGTATCATAGTACCCTCCCACGGTACTGACCGGGGTTCGATTCCCCGGCTGCGCAGCACTCACTTTTTCTATCTTCATGGAATTTTTACTGTCAATTGTATGTAAGCATATTATGGTGAGCCCTCAATGAGAACCACTGTCAACGGCAGCTCATTAACCATTTTTTGATTTCCAAAACCAAAATCTCTTTTACGCTCCATTTTAAGCATGATTTTATTTGTGGACAGATTGGTATCGGTCTCTAGCTAGGCAGAGGGTTTTCCAAGGCTGATTTTGGCAGTCAAATGTTTGTTTCTGTGTTAAAACTCGACTGCGTATTTTGTTGAATGCTGTAGAGTTTTTAGCACGGAAGGACACCGGACACACAGGACGTTACGACATTACCCTGGAACATGGTGCAAGTGATTTATTGTGGCTAATTATGGCATGGTAGTTGCAAAAAGAAATTGAACTAACTGGTACCTGGAACATTAATTACAATGGAGCTCTTGCACCGTGTCTCACTGTGGGACAGGTAGTTTTTTTCTCGTGTATGCATTGCCATACTTGTTTCCCCAACTCATGACGAACTGCCCTCCATTCTGGACATGCTCAAAGCAGTGGTTTTTTGATAATTTCAACAACACTCTGTATTTTCCTCTCCCATTTCGAGGCTTGATACAACATGTTTCTGTTCCTTTGTGTAGGCAGGGCGAGATTTCCTCGTATAAATTGAGGTGATCAAGTACATGAGGGTATTTTTGCAATTTTATACTAGGAAACCAAATTGACATCTAATATTCCTCCAAGGGAGATAATACTATCTGCGTCACTTTATACATTTTAACATTATACAACATGGGTATGAAAATTTTCTTTTCTATCATTATGTAAACTATACTTATAAAGTGTGGAGAAAATAACAAGGAGCAGTGTGAAGAGTCTAAAAAGAGTGTAATTGTGAAATGGGGTTATGAGCTTACATAAGTTCAACTCTTTTTGACACCACACCCCACCACCAACTTTGACAAACAGTCCTTAGTATTTATAAGCTGTGATCCGTGACGTCCAAGAAGTGCCTCGTTTAAAATGCTGGTCAAATGACAGAAATTGTTCAATTTGTATTGTGGCCTATACTTAGATGCAACCCATTTCTCCACATTTTTAGTATCCTCTCTCTCAGTATCGATTTTTTCTTTGGGAGGTAGGTTTTAATGATCACAATGCATAAATGCAAATTGTAATAGTCTGCAGTTAGAGTTTTATTAGCCAAGGTTCTGTTTTATTTGTAAGAACAGCAGTTGAGGATTAATGAAAAATTGCACATCTAGTTATGAAATCTGATTCAATTCTGCTCGAAGTTTTCTAAAGTCAACCAAAATCAGTGTGTTTAGAAGTGCTTGTTTTGGTTTGGGCTTGTAGCTGGAAAACAAGATAATATCCATGTCTTTGCAAAACCATGTGTTTGTGGTGGTGAACTTGATGCCACTTCAATCCTCGGTGGCCTATGTCTTGTGATTTAGGGAATTCAAGAAAATCTATCTTTACGGGTGTCAGAGTTTGTGACTCCTGTCTAGCAAGAGGATGCGATTTGGAAATGAAACTCAAGTCTCATGGCTGGGGCTTGTGTACTGCTTTTGCACAAGATTGCTGGTTTCAGAATTGCGTTGGGCCTGATTTAGATAGTAAAACTGAAATCTCACATCACACTCTTGAACACCTCTTGAAACTAAGGTGGGGAACTGTTGAAAGGAAAATAGCATCGATCGCAGTCCAAAAACGATCTTAAGTTATAGACAGCCTAGTTCAAACTGAAAGAACAAGTTTGAGATATATATTTTTCTGGTTTCGCTAATCCATTGATTTTCCCAATCAGGCTCTATTTCTTGCCCTTCCAGTAGGAGAAAATCTCAGTGCTTTTATGATACATCATCACCAAACGTACAATCAGACATACAAATCTGCTCAGGACACCCGAGAAACATTCTGCCACGAAGGTGACTCCAGTTTTAGTATTGAATTGGGTAGGGGCCGCGCGTACGCGAGCCCCTGCTGCCACAAATTATGACGTGTATGCCTCCCGTAGAAAGATACTACAGTCACCCGGCCCTTCGTGCAATGGGGCAGGCTAACTCTAGGCCATCCACCTTCTGGATCATGGATTGACCCCGCCCAGGTAAGTGAGTTCATCGCCGAAGTCAGGGCTACTTGAATGGCGGGGTCAACCTTTGATGCACCCAATGGTATGGGACATCGAGTCGCACGAGATCAACATCGTTGCAATATATCGACACAGTTGTTAGACTATCGAATCTCAATGAATGGCCTCTGTTCTGTACAGTACACAGAAATTGCAACTATACTTTTCTATATTCATCCTGTGCAAGTGAGAGCAAATTCAGCGGCGCCATGGCCTTCCACTAGAGACTTTTCAACTACACCCAGGTCACGCCCGTTCCTCACATCAAAGGCTTTTGTAGATCAAGTCTGTTATCAGGTAGGATTTCACGCCTCTTCTGGAGACAAGTAGACGCATTTGAAGTCAACGCTTCTCTGGTCTTGGTAGAGGGTAAAAGAAATGCTTATCACTGTGTCAATGCCGATAGTTATGTGAGAACCCAGGTTGAAGAAGGCCACATGATGTTGGTTCTCTGTGGAAGAGCATAAACCAAAAGGTCTGTCTGCAACCGCTACATGGAGAATGTCAACATCTACCCAGAAATTGAAAACATAGAGCTTCAGAGGATTCTCAGGTTGCAAGTGCAGGTTCATAGAATGACCTCGTATACACAAGAATGCTCCGATTTTGATTCAGACTGATGGGCCCCGGAAGGGGCAATCCCAAAAATGGGGGTATACCGGTGAGTGTACCCAGCGCACGGTATTCTTTAGTAAAAGGCGAAAGAATAGGTCGCTCTGTGCTGAGCACCCGGCTGCATGAAGTGATTGGACAAATGTTCTCGTAGTCATACAGCGAGAGTGTAAACGGGCGTAGCAAGGCGTATGGGATGGATGGGGACCTGCTTCATGCCCAATTGAATTTCAGTGATCCAATTGAAGCTATGAAACTCTACATCGAAAGATTTGGACTCTGCAAGATTGTGGCACGAAGCCGATAACTCCGATATAACCCAACTAGATCCTCCAGGTTCCAATTTCATGTGATTGGGTTGGGTAG
This sequence comes from Pohlia nutans, assembly GCA_022496805.1. NCBI lineage: Eukaryota > Viridiplantae > Streptophyta > Bryopsida > Bryales > Mniaceae > Pohlia > Pohlia nutans. Next base: position 10,646,606 of record CM040086.1, read on the forward strand.
GGGCCGCGCGAACGCGAGCCCCTGCTGCCACAAATTATGACGTGTATGCCTCCCGTGGGAAGTTACTACAGTCACCCGGCCCGGAGTGCAATGGGGCAGGCAAACTCTAGGCCATCCACCTTCGGGATCATGGATCGACCCCGCCCAGGTAAGTAAAGTGCACTTCGCAGTCTGGGCTACTTGAATGGCTGGGTCAACCTGTAATCCACCCACTGGTATGGGATATCTCTCGAGATCACCATAACAGCCGTTGTCGTTGCAGTGCATGTCAACCTTATGCAGTACGGCATAACTCAAACTCAATCAAAGAGATGATCGAGCAACCAACAATGAAGGGGATGAATCCCAACGTATAACTACAGAATGGCCGTCAGAGACAAAACGGCATTGATTGATCTTCAAGTCTCCCGCCAAGTCATTGATCAAACATGAAATGGTATTGAGACGTGGATTGGTTATTTCCGGCAATTTCGGAATAACCTCTGAAACCGCCGGTGTGGGATTAAATCATCCTGGCGTGAACATCGCTGCGGCATTCCTTTTACATGATCCCTTCAAACCACAAAACTCCTTGCAGCACGCAGTGGAGTTATGATTTTGTGTATCCTATTGAGTGTGCAGAAATAATTCAGGACTCCCGAAGCCCTGCTGCAGTCTCAAGCCGTGCCTGTCCTGGAGAGCATCACTTCGGTTTGGTTTTCCACATTGATGGGCCCCGTGAGGGGCAGTCCAAAAAAAGGGTTATGCCGGTGAGTGTACCCAGCGCACGGTATTCTTTAGTAAAAGGCGAAAGAATAGTTCGTTCTGTGCTGAGCACCCGACTATGAGGTAGGTGACTAGGAGTGTCCTGAACCATATACTGGTAGAGCGTAAATGCGTGTAGCAACGCATATGGGATAATGGAGACCTGAATCTAGCTCACCCTAAATTTGTGTGACCCAAGTTATATGGCTGTTGTCTTATATGCCAGAGCGCACATACCTTCCTTAAGTCGGTGACCACACGTGCACTGTGAGTGTGTAGGGGTTAAGGATCATTCATCACTTTAGAATTAGAAAACTGCAACATGAGTAGGCCGGGGCACACACTTCCAAAGCTCTCTCGAGATCAATGTTCACAGGGGTCCCACACTTCAACAATCAATACTATTATTGAATGCTCTCATGTCTTGTACAGAAGGGAAATCAATGAGCTCACTCTGCTACATGTAGGAAACGCACCTCTTTGCACAACTTTCTAATAGTACATTGAATTCAATTCACCCCCTTGTGACCTATTGAACATGAAAATTTGCAACAAACTCTTCTTCTGAGAGAAGTAACTGTCCTATAAGATATATCACAAAACCCGACTGCGACCAATATCATCATGAAACAAATATATTGATCATTCCTCTTCTTTCTTAGCAATTTCTGGCCTTTCCAGCTCCCAGCTTTGCATGGGTGATTCCAGTGTCCCTTCAAGTGAAATAAGAGAGCAGTTGGTTCAGAACGAGGTTCAGAACTGTGAGTGAGATGAAATATTAGCTGCCAAAATTGCGAAGCAGGGAGAAGCAAGGTCCAGGAGATCATCTGGAGGTGGTGCCGCACCGACAGGTCTGCAATCTGCACTCCGTGTGGCGGTGGCGGTGCCAGGAGTTGGTCCAGGAGAAAATTGTACTGTCACTTTGAGGGAGCTGTACCGGGGGTCTCCCTGAAAGCCCACAACGTACAAGAGTTTCACATCATGGTCACCGTCAACGCTTCACCACCGAGATGTCCTGCACATCATCAGATAGAGGTTCTCATCATGAAAGCTGAATGCATCAGGAAAACGGAATTTATTACATATCATTCTCTGGCTACTAATTCAGTAACAAAAATTTAATCACTTTTTTTCTTTTTTGGAATGTATTTAAAACAAAATCGAAAAGAAAGGTAAAATAATAGTAATAATACCAGGAGAAAACTCAAAGACGGAGATAGTTCCTGCTCCACCATCACCCTGGAGTTTCTTGACTGCAATAAAGAGGTTGCGGCCGTGCTCAGCCAGCAAGTGTCGAAGAGCCTCGTTGCTGAGAATAGCTTCTCAGGAGTTGTCAGTTACACTCCTGAGAATTCTCTTTTTGTAGGCATGATTTTTTACTAGAATTCTTGCTACCAAATCTCTGGACAAAAACCACGGCAAGCAAAGCACTAGTAATGTCGAGTATTGCCCTCTTGCAAAAGTTGCCTGGAAGGTGGTCTTGTGTGTTGAAGGGTAAAGGAACCTGGTTGAACCCATGGATCATGAGATGAGAACCTTCGATCCATATGGATGATTTGTTATTCTATCAGAGATGCAGGATGGCAGAAAGTCCTTGCATCGCCAATTATAATTAAAGAAATGGCCACTGCAGTCCTTTGACTCCTTTTCATCCCAAGATTCACACAAGATTCACAACATATTATTCTCTTTACGAGATTTTTCTCAGATTTGCTGTGAAACATGCGTCCTGTTTTAAAACTCATTTTGCAGTTAGAGCATCCAAACCTATGCATGCACTGGGAGAGTGACACAACCAAACTAGATGAAAATTGCTCAAAGGTCACAATCCAACATAACATCCTTTAAAGCGGCCCACAGTTGCACCTCCGAATTTCAAGCATCTATCAGAGGATTGGAGGAATCGAAGTAACAGGTTGGAGAGTTGAATTATTTTATTCACAGGTCTCTACAGTGTAATGACGGTATGAACCCTATTTAAATATCAAAGAGTTCTTCAAATATAGATTTGTAATTTCAGCTTGTAAGGAGGTCCACACTCCAAGCGTTCGCATATTGTTACACCTACATTCACAATTAAACTAAGTACCGCAATGGTGTAGATTTGTCCAGCTTTGGAATTTGCATTGATGGGCCCCATGAGGGGCGGTCCAAAAAAAGGGTATACCGGTGAGTATGCCCAGCGCACGGTATTCTTTAGTAAAAGGCGAAAGAACAATTCGCTCTGTGCTAGGCACCCAGCAGCATGCGGTCCCGCGGTAGAGTGTGCTGGGATTTGTACAGGCAAGTGGTGAAAGCGTGTCGCAACACATATGGGATAAATGGTGACTTGTTCCGTGCTCACTGAACCAAATGATCGAGTGTGACCAACATGCAGTACGTCTCTGGTACATATTTCCTTGCGCGCCTGGTGTACCTCTATCCTTGACAAGTTCACAACTTGCTCGGGACGTCACCCAGAACGTATGTAAAATGGCATCACTATGGGGCAATGTCCATGACTCGCTCTGTCTGTGCAAGTATTGACTCGAAGCAATCCGGGTGCAGAATTTGAATACTGAAGTGTTTCCATTTCAAACTAATCCTATTGTGTATCTTGCCGCAGTAACGAGTTGTATGCAGAGGTGCATAAGACGTGGAAAGCAACCTCGGAGTGATATTAATTATCAGAAGTCATTCCAGTTTCATGGGTTTGGGTTGCGTAGGTTTCCACAATCTACTTGTGGTTGGCTTATTGACTATTTCATGTACACATTTGGTGTGTGAGGGTGTGGAACTGTAAGTTCAAATATAGATGAAATTTTTTAGCGTGCAAGGGTGCAGATGCTCTAAGTCATTGGGACGTTGCCTTTCATGTGGAAACACTTCACCCAAGCGACAATCAGAGATAAAAGAGCACTCGTTTCATCTTCGGTCAAGTCTCTTTAAAAATCATGGATAACCGCCACAAGTAAGTAATTGAGACATCCAGTCTGCTTCATTGTCCAGTCGTGAATAGCTATCATACTGCAAATGGGGTGTGGGCTTGAACCATTTGGTGCGCGGTTGAGATCAGAGTACTCATCAGAATTCATCTCAGTCTGGGCTGGAAAACTAAGCTTGGTTACGATCACAACGTTTCTGACTTCACCTTCCCTCCACGGAGCCGGATCTACCATGAACGCAAGCCCAGCTAGAAATCACTATGAGTACTTCCAACCTGCTCTCATCTGTAAGAATGGCTCTACATCAGTCCAGATTTGATGTTCACATTGATGGGCCCTGTGAGGGGCAATCCAAAAAATGGGATTGGCCGGTGAGTGTGTTAGATTTAAGAAAGTTAATGTGCACAGAAGGTAAACAATAAACAAAGTTTATTGATATGTGACTTGCCACCCAACCATAGAAGTGAGATATTGTCCTATAGACAATGATATTTCACTTCTATGGTTGGGTGGCAAGTCACATATCAATAAACTTTGTTTATTGTTTACCTTCTGTGCACATTAGCTTTCTTAAATCTAACATGGTATCAGAGCTAGGTTCATTGAAGGAGAGAGTAGAGAGTTGAATTGGGCTTTTATTTGATTCACAGTTAAACCTGGGATTGGCCCCCATAGTCTCAAAGTTGTTGGCTGCATTGACGAGTGCAAGTTAGCATGGCTAGTTCTAGCAGTGGAACTAGTTTCTTGGACAAGTTTGGTGGTCAGGGATTCAATTCATGGAAATTGAGGATGATCTATCTCTTGAAGAGAGATGGATTGTGGAAGTTGGTAAGTGGTGACGAACCAATGCCAACTCGCACTGCAAGTGACACCAATTGGAAATGTCCAAGGAGAGAGTGGAGAAGGGGGAGCCAATGGTCGTACTGTAGGGGACAGCAGTATGAATAAGTGGTTAGAACGTGATCAAATAGCCCACTCTACTATTGCCTTCTATCTCTTAGATGAGCCACTCCATCAGATCACTCAGTGTAACTCTGCTAAAGAAGCATGGGATGAACTATGTCATACCTATGAGATGAGTGATATGCATTCAAAAAGACTTCTTCTAAAGGAGTTTTGGTCCTTCAAAATGGATGAGTCTGAGAGTATGGCAAGTGCCATAGCCAAATTTAGATCATTGGTTGATCGTTTGGCAGGAGTGGGAGTCATTTGCAATGACTATGATAAGATTAATGTGCTTCTAAGTTCTTTACCAGATTCATGGTTGAGTTTCACTAACATTCATAGTAATGAGAAGAATCTATCATACCTTATTGGTAAGATTCTTCAAGAAGAACAAAGATTGATTGTTTTCTCTGGTGAAACTAAAGACACCGCTAGTGCCTTACTAACTGTGAGAAAAGGTGGTCAATTTAAGAAGTCTGATCACTCTGGTGCATTTAAGGGTAAGTGCTTCAATTGTGGTAAACATGGCCACAAAGCATCCCAATGCAAAGAGAATAAAAAGAAGAAGTTTCATGGTAAAGGCAAGAAGGGCAAAGATGGTGACCATGAGGGAAAAAGTGACGTACCTGACGAAACAAGAAGATCAGAGAGAAGATCAGAGAGTCCTACCTTACTATGATAGTCAAAGTTGTATAGCTATGACTAAGAATCCCAAATTTCATGGACGCACTAAACACATTGAGTTTAGAGGTCATTTCATTAGATCCAAAGTTAAATCTAATGAGGTCGAGTTTGTTTATTTGGGTACAAACCAAATGGTGGTAGACTAAATTTGAATATTGTAAGAGTAGACTCAGAGTTCTACTTATCAAATCACTCAAGAAGAAATTAGAGGACTTAGAGTAGTACTAAGTTATGTTTGTAGTAAATAATGTGGCACTGCATTATTATCTACTTCAGGTGGTTTTAACTATGGGGGAGTGTTGGAATTAAGTTACTCATGTGGTAATCAAGTTACTCATGAAGGAACTGATAGACCAAGAGTCTATAACTCCAAGTTAGTTAGAACACCAAAGTCATAGTCTAGTTAGTCTCTACATATTCTAGGTATGTAGACAGACGGTACTAGAACTATAAGTGTGGCTTGGAGGGTGAAGGAGATATCATTGTCTATAGGACAATATCTCACTTCTATGGTTGGGTGGCAAGTCACATATCAATAAACTTTGTTTATTGTTTACCTTCTGTGCACATTAACTTTCTTAAATCTAACAGAGTGTACCCAGCGTACGGTATTCTTTAGTAAAAGGCGAAAGAATAGTTCGCTCTGTGCTGAGCACCCGGCTGCATGACCTGCCTTTGAGAAAATTGCTCGCAGTTATACAGGGAGAGTGGAAATAGGTGTAGCAATGCGTATGGGAGGAATGAGGACCTGCTCCATGTCTAGGTGGCCTGAAAGCAAGTGCCCAGTAACAGCTGCGACCCAGGTTCTGTGAGAGCACCTCCACCCTGCCGCGTCAAAGGGACGTAGCAAGCCCTTTGACGCGGCCTTGCTAAAAATTATCCCCCACCCCTCTCCATAAATGCGGCCTTGAAAGAGCGGGCCCTTCAAATTTTTCATTGAACTCGCTATCCTTGCGGGTGAGCATTGCTCTTACTACACTTGAACTCCGGGTTTTTTTTGGCCTCATCCACTTGAGATTCTGTGGATAAAGGCGCTTTTGGGAATGAGGAGCGGATTCGTAGGCCAAAGATAACCGGACGTGGGCCCGGTCGCAGAGGAGATCAAAAGTCAATGATTCATCAACCAAGCTTGGCAACCGTCACCTGAATATTACGCAGCACTTTCGCATGCTCCGAGAGCCAACTAGGAAGAAGGGGGGGACAGCCGCGTTATATTTCTTCAACGCATGTACAGTGGGGTCCAACATGGAATGGCGTTTTTGGTTTCGCAGTGAGAAAAATTTCAGTACTGCCAACTTTGAAAGCCTCCCGAGAGCTCAAATATTGGTATTTTACCACGAAAATTTTACTAGAGACTTATCTTTAAGTTAATTATATGTATGCCAAATTTCAAGGCCAAAAGATTCACCCAAAAAAAGTTATTCAGAATCTACCAACATTGGTAGCTGTGGAAATGTTTTCACTGCTGCCAACTTTGACAGCCTCCCAAAGATTGAATTAATTATTTTTTTGCCATAAAATTCTAGGAAAAAAAACTTCTTTATGTTAATAACATATGATAAAAATTTCAAGGCCAAAAGATTAATACAAAAAACGATATTAACAATCTACCAACATGTGTAGTTGTGGAAAACAATGGGGGAAACTACACACATTGGTAGATTGTAAATAATTTTCTTTGTATAGATTTTTTGACCTTGAAATTTGGCATGAATGATTTTGTCATAAAGAGCATGTTGTACCAAAAATTTCATGGTAAATAGACAATTTCTCAACCGTAGGGAGGGTGTCAAAGTTGGTAGCAAAGTTTCCCCCATTGTTTCCCACAACTACACATGTTGGTAGATTGTCAATATCTTTTTTGTATTAATCTTCTGGCCTTGAAATTTTTATCATATGTTATTAACATAAAGAAGTTCTTTTTCCAAGAATTTCATGGCAAAAATTAATTAATTCAATCTTTGGGAGGTTGTCAAAGTTGGCAGCAGTGAATAACTACCAATGTTGGTAGATTTTGAATAACGTTTTTTTGGTGAATCTTTTGGCCTTGAAATTTGGCATACATATAATTAACTTAAAGATAAGTCTCTGGTAAAATTTTCGTGGTAAAATACCAATATTTGAGCTCTCGGGAGGCTTTCAAAGTTGGCAGTACTGAAATTTTTCTCACTGCGAAACCAAAAACGCCATTCCATGTTGGACCCCACTGTACAAGGCCCGTGAAAGCCCTTTCCCAGAGCCTCCCTTGCTGCGCAGGGGTGGAGATGCTCTGACTGCTGTCTCAAGCAAGTATTTCCCTCTCTAAAGTATGTTTATCTGTCACAACTTGCTCACTCCATGCCTTAGCGAATATGTGCTGCACTGCAATGGCACTATCACTTGCAGGCCTATGCGATATTAAAACTTCATCCATATCCAGCTTAAGTAACTGAAGAACTTGCAATAGTGCGAGGCAGTATCATCTATTTGGTAGCTTTTGAGGTCAACGTGGCATCCCGATCTGATATGATGTCCTACCATGTACTCCATCAAAGCATTGGACTACAGTAGTTAAAATTGAGGAATCCAAAGCTCAGATTCAAAGCCGAAGAGCTTTCGATTTAAAGTTTTCAAACTCAGTAGTCAGCGATACGGAAGTGTCGAGCTCACCCTTAAAACAAGGCGATTACAAGGAGACTGGGCATTGTAGCAATAAATTCCAGAATGAAATTTCCGAGATATCTCTACAATATCCTACAGGTTCCAATTTCATGTGATTTGGTTGGGTAGGGGCCGCGCGAACGCGAGCCCCCGCTGCAACAAATTATGACGTGTATGCCTCCCGTGGGAAGATACTACAGTCACCCGGCCCGGAGTGCAATGGGGCAGGCTCCTCTAGGCCATCCACTTTCTGGATCATGGATTGACCCCGCCCAGGTAAGTGACTAATGCTTCGCACTCTGGGCTACTTGTATGACTGGGTCATCCCATGAGCCACACAACGGTATGGGATATCTCCCGAGATTTCCACAGCAGCCATTGCTCCAGTGGATCTCAACCCAGTGCAGCATGGCAGAGCTCAAACACAATCAAACAAATGATCACGAGCAACCAACTTTATAGCGGATGAATCCCACATGTCTCTACAAAACGCCTGATAGAAAAAAAATGACATTGATTGATCTTCAAGTCTCCCCACAAGACATTGATCAAACATGAAATGTACACGAGACATGGAATGATCGATTATTGCCAGTAAGTTTTGTGTATCCTCTGAAACTGCCGGTGTGGGATTAAATCAGCCTGGTGTTACCACAGCAGCGTCATCCCTTTAACATGATCCATTCTGACAACAAAATTCCTGGCAATGCGCAGTGGAGCTTCAAAATTGTGCCACGGCATTCTCAACTACACTCTAGAAGCCCTGCTTGAGCCTCTGGTGCAACCCAACGCAGAGAACATCACTCCAGTATAGTTTTTCACATTGATGGGCCCCGTGAGGGGCAGTCCAAAAAAAGGGGTATGCCGGTGAGTGTACCCAGCGCACGGTATTCTTTAGTAAAAGGCGAAAGAATAGTTCGCTCTGTGCTGAGCACCCGGCAATGTGGACACCGAAGACGAGTGTGCTGCAACTTATACACTCTCAGTGTAAACGGATACAGCAATGCGTATGGGATAAAACAATTACCCCTTGGTCTCTTACATGATGTACATTGCCCTCCGTAGCCTGGTGTGTCTCTCCATCCCAACTTGCACATTCCATCACCTTCAGCAGTGTGCAATGGCATTATCACTTCCAGGCTGATGCAACATTCAAACTGAATTGGTCCAGTTCAACTACGTCCAACTTCTCTCAAGGCCTTGCGATATGTGCATATTTTGTAGCAGTAACATGATCTATTTCGAGGCTCCTGAAGTCAATGCCGTGGCATCGCCAACTCCTACATTGTCCGGGCAAGATCACAGTATTGATGTTATACTCAAACACAACACCATTTCAGTGCAATCAAACAAAATCTGGGTCTCTGATAAGCATTTCCACACGAAGGTGACTCCATTTTCGTATTGAGTTGGGTAGGGGCCGCGCGAACGCGAGCCCCCGCTGCCACAAATTATGACGTGTATGCCTCCCGTGGGAAGATACTACAGTCACCCGGCCCTTAGTGCAATGGGGCAGGCCAACTCTAGGCCATCCACCTTCAGGATCATGGATTGACCCCGCCCAGGTAAGTGAGTGTAATATCGCAGTCAGGGCTACTTGTACGGCAGGGTCAACTTCTAAGGCTCCCAATGGTATGGGACATCTAGTCTCACGAGATCAACATCGCTGCAACTGACACTTCTATCGGATCACAATCATTACCACTCTGTTTTGCACATTGCACAGACGTTGAAACTCTTGGGAACATACCTTTTTATAGACATCCTGTGCAAGTGAGAGAAAATACAGCGGCCCCATGGCCTTCCACTAGAGCACCTAGTGACTTCTCAACTACACCGAGGTCATGCCCGTTCCACACATCAAAGGCTTTGCAGATCAAGTCTGTGTTATCAGCTAGGATTTCACGCCTCTTCTGGAGACAAGTAGATGCATCTGAAGTCAACACTTCTCTGGTCTTGGTAGAGGGAAAAAATTTCCTTATCACTGTGTCAATGCTGATAGCTATGTGGGTTTCATTGGAACCCAGGTTGAAGAAGGCCACATGATATTGATTCTCTGTGGAAAAGTAGAAACCGATAGGTCAACAACCGCTATATGGAGAATATCAACATCTATACAGGAATTGAAAAAGAGCTTGAGAGGATGCTCAGGTTGCAAGTGCAGGTCCAGACCTGAAGGATGCCTTGCCACCCAGATACGTTCTCCAGCAGCTTCCACGACAGAGGCACACAAACCTGTGTGTTCATTTCGAAGTCTACCCTCTGCTGTCAATCGCCACAGCTGGTTCCATGCATTCATACACGTCAATCAGCAAATCTTGACGAAGAGCAGCGCAAGCATGTAGAACATGATGTCGTGAATGCTAGCACGTGAAGATGATCAACCAAACAGTGCAAGTACTGTGGGCTATACTAGGATTTACGTCACCTTTTACATCTTGTCATAGTTTTTTACTCGTGAAGTATTTTCAAATGTATCAAGGGCAAAATAATAGATGAGCTTATAATATTCCATGTAATTTTGAGTGAGTTAAAAATAACATATTTTTATTCAAACTTACAGCCAACATTAAAGATAGCCTTATTAGAATTAGTTCGGGACACAGGACTTGCACATTTTGGTGTACCTGGTTCGGGTCTTCATGACTGCATTCGGCTATCTGCATCCTTGCTTGCTGCACATCAGTATATGAAACTCCCAGGACGTCGGGAGCTAGGCATCCATGTTCGCGTGGTAATGCAATGAAACCTAAGGTGGCAGGGTTGTCGTTGCCTCCCTGTGACCCAGTTGCAAATGAAGTCCAGTGCAGGCATTTAAGGGGCAATCCCCCACCCTTGCGCCATATCCTTCCACTGTCGGTCCAGCAGACTTGGTCTGCATCCTGAGGATGGCGTCCAGGCCTTAGTGACCATCGTCGCGGAATTTTCCCGTTGCAATCACTTAATCCAAACCTCGTAGACGTTGAGTTTGTGTTGGAAGAAAACGTACTCAGCAGCTGCAAAACAGAACGAACGATACTCAGACTCGTTATACAAAACGATTTGAAGGTGTGGAGCTTGAGATCGGCAAACGAAAAACCCCTACAATGAAGTCTTGAATCCACTAAGTTCCTTGGGAATCGCTCAAGATTACCTCCTGATTATCGACACTATGAGCATTGATGTCCAAAATCCCAGGGTTCGTGATAAGGGACAGCGTTGCATCGTCCATTGCCCGCAAGTCACCCCCATACATCAACGGGCTTTTCGCCATCGCCCAGAGAGACACCTAAAGAGAAACAATGAGCACAGTGAATTTGGCGATGATTGAGAAGAAGTGGGTTCGGGCTCCATTCACATTCGATGAGACAATGTGTCAGGTATTGGAGATAAGCAAATTATTGTGAGTTTCATTAGGTGATGTGTCCACTGTAATAATAAGCGTGCTCTGCTAATTTTCCCTTTGTGAAAAATACTCACTGCTGGAAAAACCAGTGGGTCGCAAAATCAGAGGTATAGGGGGTTCGGAAGAGAAACCAAGACTTACTTGGGTGCGTTGTTCAGCAGGAGTTGAATAACACCGGCGATGAGGACCAACTGGAGCACCTGCAGGAGTCCACTATAGCCTGCTCAAGCAGACATACACAAAAGAGTTGAACTCTAAATTGCAATACAACAAAACGCTATCAAAACTTCCAAATTTTACCAGGGTCGGTGAGCCATCCCAGCGGCAACATATCCAGGTCTGGCCAAGAACGACCTCTTCCATTCGGGGCTCCTATCAGACCAGCTGCTGCAAAGTCTCTGTTGCTCAGACAGTCCCACAATTACTCTACAGTCAAAACTATTCAAAAATAAAAGAGGCAAGTTTCCAGTGCTACAAAAATTGAGCATACGCACCTAGCAACATCAAAATGTGCTTCCAAGTCCGACCACGTATCCCAGTCATCTCCAGTCACACGATACATGTTGGCCATGTTTGATACCATTGTGCCCATATCTGGGGTTGCTTGGACACCTGGAGACAGAGAGTATACCATAGGCCTTGCGGTCTCTGCAATGCTCTGTTGCAATAATCAGGTGCATACAGTGCTCAGTAGCTTGAACTTACACAAGAGTGGGCAACTTGTTCACCTCTCGTATACCAAGATCATGTAAAACCTTGCAACAGTGTGTGACTCTCTACAGTGCATATTCTACAGCGAGTCACGACAAGGAGTAAGAAGAGATGGCACCTTTGCAACCAGCTCTATCTCACTGATACGTAAGTCCGGTGCACCAAATATACAATCATGCTTGACTGCAGATTACAAACGTGATTCAGTCACCTGTGCAATCCCTAGATTTTCTCCGGCGAATAGGATGTTGCATGTTTCAAAGCCAGCTAGCAATTCGAATTTATATCATCTAACTTTAAGAAGTAAAAAAGAAAAACTTACTGAAGTCTACACCCCATGATGCATATTGGTCGTAGAGGGATTTCACGAATGCACGGCCACCCTCGGAGCTTGAATCGATGCCCGTGAAGCAAGCTTTCATCCATTTACACTCAGTTCCGGGGACGGCAATGTCCGCAGCCAGCCATGGCCTTCCACTTTCAGTATCCGGACTACCCTGACCAAAATATTCAGAGTGCAGATCAATGTCTGTGCAATCAAACACGCTGAAGCATATCAAAAGATCCCTCATTAGATCCACAAAGTTATTAATGTTAAGTTAATGTTAATCTAACAGGACATTGGGTCAATATTAAGATAATGTTAAATTAATGTTGGCTTAATAGTTGCAATGTAATATCAAGTTACTGCCAACGAGACTGACACCACACTAGCACTAAGTAGCACCATTTCCATTATAGTCACATCAACAGGAGGACTATACGAATCTAATACCTATTGACTTAACATTGAGAACGTTGTCAATCTGAAGGGGTCTTTTGTGATGAGTGGAGCGAAGAAAAGAAATATTTCAGTAAGTTGGGTGATGAGCTGCACCTTGGCACCTAAGATTGGAGTGTTGGCCTGCACAGCAGCAGTGCTGATTCCTCGCATCACATGAATCCCGAATTTCAACCCCATGGCATGCACTTGTTGTGCAACTCGAGCTAAGCCGCTGCCATCTCGAGAGGACGGCCATCGATCCGGATCCGGCACTGGGCGACCCCATTGATCGATGGCGTCGTAACCAGCTGACCCCACGGACGCACCCGGGGCAAGCTTTCGGTACCACAAGAAATCCAACACCACGTACTGCAAACGATTCACTTCCACATTAGCATCAATCGAATTTCCACCCTAAGAATTGGTCGCTCTCATACACATAACATTGTTAACATGCTTTAAGTAGCGTTGAGCTTTCACTCTTTCCATTGTAGCACAAAAGACAAATACACCACTATGAACTAGTAATGTGACCCCAAGGCTGTCCAACATTAGAACCGTGTACTCCAAAGCTGCACTTTAAAAAACCATGATGACTCGTGAAGTTTGCTTTCAAATGTTTACCGAGAATAAGTCAAAGAAAGGAAATGCCACATTTGAGTCTATCCTAACTTCCATCAAATTCCAGCGCTAACTAGAATGCTACTGATCCATCCAGTTTTGACTTAGGTAGATGGGCCTCGTGAGAGGCATTCCAAAAAAATGGGGTATGCCGGTGAGTGTACTCAGCGCACGGTATTCTTTAGTAAAAGGCGAAAGAATAGTTCGCTCTGTGCTGAGCACCCGGCTGCGTGCTGCAAGAAGCGAGTGTCCAGGACATTATACAGGCAGAGTGTAAATGCCTGTATCAACGCATATGGGATAATGCTGGCTAGTTCAATGCTCACTGAACCAAATGAATGTGACCCAAGCTTTTCTATGGCTGCTGTACAGTACCTCGCTGGCACATATTTCCTGCCTGGTGTAACTCTATCTATCACAAGTTCACAACTTGCTCGGGCAGTCCCCAGTACATACTTTCAAGGTAGTGTACATGCTACCGATGGCATCACTGTTGGGTAACCTCTGTTACTCTATGAGTGCAATTGTTCAATCCAAGCTAACCGGGTTTACAGATTGAATACCAAAAGGTTTCAATTTCAGAGTAATCCAAAAGAGCCATGCCGAAGGAACGAGTTATGTGCGCCTATGCAAACGACATATGCTTTCCTGATACCACACCCAAAATCTCTTTTAAGCATGATTCTATTTCTAATTTACTTTGGCTCTATTGTAAAGAAGTATAAATCTCTCTAAGCCAAAATATAGCCAAGCCCTACGGGCTTGCATTGTCGTTTAAGGGTTAGCCAAAATATAGCCAAGCCCTACGGGCTTGCATTGTCGTTTAAGGGTTAAGTGACTGCAGTTTCATGTGATTGTGTTGCGTAGGGGCCGCGCGGACGCGAGCACCTGCTGCCACAAATTATGACGTGTATGCCTCCCGTGGGAAGATACTACAGTCACCCGGCCCGACGTGCAATGGGGCAGGCTCCCCTAGGCCATCCACATTCTGGATCATGGATTGACCCCGCCCAGGTAAATGCTGAACATATCGCACTCTGGGCTACTTGTATGGCTGGGTCATCCCATGACCTACCAAACGATATGGGATATCTAACGAGATCTGCATACTGTAACAGCCATTGCTTTAACCCAGTGCGGCATGGCAAAACTCAAACACAATGAAACAGGTGATCACAGATCACAGATACCCTAATGGGCCAAATGTATGGAGCTGATTTCAAGAATGTTATGCAACAGTAGAGTTAACCAAAAAGTCAGCTCAAAGAGGAAAGTTTTAGCAAACTCCTCTTGAACTCCTCTTGAACTCATATTGAAATATAAATAGAACAAAAATTAGTTCATGATGAGTTGGGAGACAATCTAAAGCAAGCCACTGTCATTACTCTCCACACCTGGCAATGACTCCCACACCTTCTACCAAAGCTCCAAGCCCATGGCCCACAAGCGGACAAGCTATGACACGACGGTATTCAACCCAAGTATAGCTCAAAAAAGAGATTAGAAGTAGAGCAAAAAGGGAGGTTAGATGGCCTTCTTTTTGGTTAACTCAAGTCTTGCAAAAAAAATGTACCTCGTAACCGAACTCGAGAAGATGCTGGGAGACAAATTTGGCATTGTCAAGAAACTCGGCTTCGGATATGATCCAAGAAAATGAGTTGTACGAGTTCCAACCCCGCGGCGGGGTTAGTGCCAATCCATCAGAAGGACGAACTTCTCCTTCAGCCCTATTGAAGCCGGAAAATTAATCTCAAATCAATCACTCCACTAACTGAAAGCCTAGGGTTTGCAGTAAGTGATTGTCAAGGACTACGTCGGTGTCAGAAATGCTTACTTGGAGAGAATCGAGAAGACGAAGACGAAGATTGCTGCGGTTGCAATGATCCTTGGCATCGTCACTCCGTAAATTTGCTCCTATTCTTCCGAGCTGCCAATGCCCGATCAGTCAGGAATAATGCCGTGAAATCCAACCGTGTCTGGTACCACGAAACCGCATGAGAGTCGCGAATTGCAAAAGAAAAGACTAATCACGCATCGGTCATAGCCACGAAGCCACAATTCGGGATCAGCACACCACTACGGAACTATTCCAATGTCGAAACAAAAGATTGAGCTCGTGACAAAATTCTCAGAAGCTGGTGAGAAATTCACAACCTCCGAAAACAAGCGAGCCGGCACTCAAAAAAGCAAAATCCAGACCATTGCTATACATCCTTGAACTCCAGAATCCTTAACATGTCGCCACCATAGCCAGAAAAACACTCACCGTGTCTGAAAATCCGTCGACTATGGCGCATTTTGTTTCTGGTTTTGAAATGGCAAATAAAAATTGTGAAACACGCGAAAATGACAGTTGCTTCGCCTTGCAAACTCCGCCTGTTCCGAAGCATGTCAGAATGAATGCTCATTGCCGTCTTGCTCCAGACTACTGACACTCTTCTGTCTGACTCCTTATTGATGTGGATTTCAAAATAAGGCTTGCTTCGCACTTAAGTGGAAAGGCTGTGGGAGTTCATGGCCAATTCATATTCAGAATTCATATTGAAAGTTGAAATACACAATAAAATATAGAAATTGGAGTTTTTGACCGGTCATAGTGTGAAGCTCCAAAGACCAAATCTAAAGTCCAAACCTTTTATCAAAATAATTCGACGGTATCTCAATCATGAATTAGGTTTTCATTCTCCGACCCAATTCTCCCTCGAGATTGTTACTTTGGCGCCAAAATGGTCAAAAAGTGTTGGCCTTTGGTATGAAGAGTTGAGAAGCCAATTTTTGGCTTTCTTGCAATATGATTAGTGGAATTCGATGGCCTCTTGACTTTCGACCATAATGTGAAGTGGCCCTGAAGTTGATACAAGAGGGTGAAATGTGAAAAGGGTTGTAGTCATCCTTTGGATTCAAAATAGAAGAATGCAAGATTATTGGTACAATAAAGAAAATTGCATAAAATAAAGTGCCCCGTAATAATAGTAACAAGAGACCATTGTGAATGAAGAGTATGTTGGGTTAGCCCCTAAAAGCCCGAGGGGTATTGGACAAAACATAGATGTGTTATAATATGTGCCTTCCATATGTTTCATGAAGGTTGGTTCAATAGACAAAATGTAGAGTATCATCTTTACAAATTATCCATACGGTCAAACTTCCAAAATAATCTTTAGATCATTTTTTAATGAATTTAAAAGCATTAACCTTCGAAAAATTGTATAAATTATAATTTTCAATTTTAGAGTTCAAAATTTAGTACGATTGGTTAAAGTTGGGCTATCTATCATAAACTTCAAAAAAGCAAGAGAAATGATGGAGGAATCATCATTACTTTCCCCAAATAGCAAATTTTGTAACACTAAGACAATTTTGAGGTGATCTACTTTGAAAAATTCTCCCGGGTGGAGTTTAACTCGGATTGCCATAATTCAAATTGGGTTGGAAAGTAGACTTGATGTAGTATTTTAAAATATTTTTTATTTTTTCAAAAAAATATTTTTTTGTTCCGGGCAGCCCGTTTTTTCCGGGCAGCGACCAGAAAATGGTCGCTCGGGAGCTTAGGGGTTAGTTTGTCTACCAATGTGTCAAAGGCGTGGGTGGCGAGGTTTATCCTTGGTACCTCTTTTCATACATAGATTCTATAGTTGGAACAAGCATTCAATATTGTAACTAGTAGCCAAAAAGTGTCCCACATTAAATATAGGAAAGTTACTAAAAAAAAAAAATTCATCGAATTCGTTAAAAGTTGTGAGGTGACTTGTGGAGAATGAAACTCAATGTTACTATTCTCACTTGCCACCTCACAAATGTGAACAAATTTGCTAAAGTAACCCTTGTACTGACTCCCCTTATATATTTAATTGTGTACCAAGGCATCACTTTCTGTATTTGTAAATTTTAATTATACTAAAAAGTTTTATAAAAATTGTTTTTGGAAATGGTTTTTCAGATGTAAATAAAGCTGTTACTTTTCATGTATTTTTCTTGATTTTGCACAAAGAATTAACATTCTTAAAAAAATTGAATTAGCTTTGAATTGGTTTCGGATTAGCCTTCTTTTTTACATTATAGATACAAATTGAGATTATAAATAACAATGATCTTATATAATTTTTATTTTGAAACCATTTTATAACATTCTTTAGAGGAATATATATATAGTAGGTTCCATAAAAAATAGACATTTATATGGTACATGCACCACTAGACTAGTACATTTCACCTTGTAATCCTACAAAAATAAAAACTACTAAAAATCAATCAAATTAATTTTAGTTTTGGTTCTTTTTTAAAATAAAAATTCAAATATTGATCATTTCATGCATTTGCAAGCTAAATTCTTCTAGGATTCAAATTACTAATAATAATATTTTATATCTTGTTTGTAAATTACATGAATGATATTGTTTATTAATTTACACCTTTTACCAAACAACATGCTAATTAAAGCTTCTATCCTAATTGATAGGATTTTTATAAATTTAACTTTAAAAGTTGCAAATATTTCAATTCAACTCTAATTAATATTTTAAAGAATGACTAACATAAGGTTCTTTAGCTCTTATTGGCAACACTTCAAAATTTGACTACTATTCCCAAATTACTGCAACAAATTCCCGAATAATCGCAAGTCCACATCATCTTTAGCTAATAAATTTGGGTGGTGAGACATCATTGAAGCGTCTGCAATGCTCTTGTTGAAAAGGGTGGACTCTCCACTAATTGCTAAAGAACCTTATGAATAACATCTAATTACAACGAGTATGACATTTCCTTGTCACCTATACTTATATAATTTTTTTGGAACTTAAAATTGTTCATTGATAAATAAACTCTTGGATGAATGAAGGCCCGTGAATGAAAAAATGAAAACATACACCAATGCTATGTCTCCTCTTCCCCACTTTGCTATCCTAACATACTACGGTAATACCTTCAAAGTAACACACAATGAAAAATGAATTCAAGAGCCTTAAAAATTCTTTGAGAGCCCCAAATATTACTCCCTCTGTCCCAAAATGATCTTCCTGTTGGCTTGCATTTGTTGTCCCAAAATGATCTTCCTGGTAGATGGATGAAATTTATTGGATGATTCTGAACTTTTGGATGAAAATTGGAAAATCAGATGAATATTTTGGATGAATGGATGAATGAATCCAGATAAAATGGATGAATTTTGTTAAATGGATGAATGTTCCGAGAAGAACCAAGTCAGCTAAGGAAAATGAGTGGCCACCGGTGCTCCTCAAAAATGGCCAAAAATCCCACTTTTCAATGCCCCTAAACCTACACTTTCAAAAGGAATCTTAAACTCAAATTTTAAGGAATAAAAGAGTGCACTAAACTCTACTTCTAGCTCAAAAATGGTTTCAAAATTGTTATTTTCAACCTTAATCCAAAACATTTTGTTTAACAGGAAGATCATTTTGGGACGGAGGGAGTATCTCTTATGTGCATCTAATGCAAACTTCATGATCATAGATTGAAAAATCTACTTTCGTATTAAGGGAGGGTATCTTTTGTGATCACCAAGACAATTCTACATGAAATTCATGTTCACATTTTACTTTTATATAAATAGAATAGAGTTGCTTATTTTTTAACTGAACCATTTTAGTTTTAGTTTTTTATTTTCATCTACTTATGCATTAGAGAAGGTGCTTTTTTGGTGTGATCACCAAGACAGTTCCACATAGAACTCATGTTTACTGTTAGTCTTTTACTTTAATATAAAAGAAATTCTATTTTCATAAGTAATTTTAATAGTAATATAGTATATAAAAGTAAAAAAACAAAGACGGTTCCACATGGAATTCATGTTTTTTGACAAACAATGAGTCATTTGCTAATACATTGTAGCAAAGAGTGAAGTGCTACAACTGCTTAAGGCCTAAATGTCCTCACCCCTCTCCACATAAAAGGTGGGATCCTAAGGTGACGTCATTTGTTTTTCATAACTAGTGGGCTCTCTCTTTTGTCCTCTTTCACCCAAGTCTATAGGAAGCTCTCATGTGTGATGCCATCTTTGGTGATTGCTGCAGAACCCTGAGTTTAAGAATAGTGTGTATTCAGAACATGAAAAGTTCTCTTACAGAATGCTTTCACAGCCAGTTAGTCGACTGTCCCTTTCATTTCTGAATCAGAAAATTTGTGTTGATCACTGCAACCCCAGCCATGCTAGTACTTGGAGTACAGGTAGGTGGGTTTCTACTCAACTATGCTTATCTCAGGTTCTGAACTGATTCGGATGCACTGAACTGATTGTAGATAAGGCATGTGTTGGGATGCAACCCTTACAATGTTGTTGCCAGTTTCATTGTATTTGAGTTTTGCCATGCTGCACTGGCCGGGTTAAAGCAATGGCTGTCACAGTATGCAGATCTCGTTAGATGTCCCATATCATTTGGTGGCTCAGGGGATGACCCAGCCATACAAGTAGCCCAGAGTGCGAGTAGCTTAATACTTACCTGGACGGGGTCAATCCATGATCCAGAAGGTGGATGGCCTACGGGAGCCTGCCCCATTGCACTACGGGCCGGGTGACTGTAGTATCTTCCTACGGGAGGCATACACGTCATAATTTGTGGCAGCAGGGGCTCGCGTTCGCGCGGCCCCTACCCAACCCAACAACATGAAATCGGAGCGAAGACAGTATTGGAATCCTAATACTGAAACCTACTTATTGAAAATTGAACTTTCAAATTTTGAAAAAGTACATTCAAGATCTTCAGTGTCAAGATGCCTCGTTCTAATGGTAACTCTGCTGACAGAGCTTGCAATGCAGTCTGAAAAACCTCTGAAATCCACGCTTGAAAACTAGCAGTTCACAAAACTCTTGCGCACAAGGGGCCTTACTAGCTCGACAGGAGTCATACGCTTGTATAAAAAGGGCATTGTGCATGGAGAGCCATTGATGGTTGCTGAATCTCTGTCTCTGATCTTTCTGTGTGCATTTTCTCTAACTATTCTTTCATGCCGTGTATTTCTATCAACCGTGTAGTTTGTATCCTTGCATGTATGCTCTGGCTTTGCTTTTGATGCCAGTTAGCAACCAATCCAAGTAATCACGTACTGAAACCACCATCTTTAACCCCTAAAGGACCAAGTGTCCTAACTAGGACATTTCAATTGGACTAGGGCATTTTAAGTACGCACCGTTGTTGCCATTGTTGCCATCAACAGTTTAAGGTTCTGCAATTCACAGCTTTATGCCATTGAAAACCTGTCTCATTGCACGTAGGGCGGGGTGACTGTAGTATCTTCCCACGGGAGGCATACACGTCATAATTTGTGGCAGCGTGGGCTCGTGTTCGCGCGGCCCCTACCCAAGTCAAGCACATGAAACTGCAATCACTTATGGTAAATTCTCTGAGTGCATATATATGTAGAGGCGCATAGAAGTCGTTCCTTTGGCAAGACACACTGTAGGATTACTCTGAAATTGAAACCCCTCAGTATTCAATCTGTACACCCGGTTACCTTTGATTGAACACTTGTATTGATAGAGTAACAGACGTTACCCCACAGTGATGGCATTGGAAGCATGACGGTACACTACCTTGAAAGTATGTACTGTAATGTTGACGTCCCAAGCAAGTTGTGAACTTGTGATGGATAGAGTTACAGCAGGCAGGGAAATATGTGCCAGTCTAGACGTACTGTAGAGCAGCCATAGAAAAGCTTGGGTCACATTCCTTTGGTTCAGTGACCATGGAACAAACCACCATTTATCCCATATGCATTGCTACACGAATTTACCCTCCGCCTGTATAACTTCCAGCACACTCACTCTGACTCTCCACACCGCCGGGTGCTCAGCACAGAGCGAACTATTCTTTCGCCTTTTACTAAAGAATACCGTGCGCTGGGTACACTCACCGGCATACCCCTTTTTTTGGACTGCCCCTCACGGGGCCCATCAATTTAAGTCAATACGGATAAATCAGTAGCATTAAAGTCTGTGCAAGATAGAATCCTCTAACTTCCGTTTCAGAGTCGCAGCTGTTTCCGGATAGACCGTATGTGATTTTCAATCTTTGGGAAAAGGAGTTTAGGGTTTGAAGGAAGAAAAAGATCGATCACGGCGCAGAATCTGTGAAACTCACGCATTCAATTGCTGTGTCGATCGTCATTACACGTTTCCTCATTGTATTTCAATAGCTTGCGCCAATGTCTTTACACTCAAAAGGACTAGGGTTTCGTTTTTATCTATTTTCCATTGCAATTTTTTTTGGAAATCCTCGTTTATGTTGTCGAGTCGTATTATCCCGAAGCCGCCACAATTTAGGGCAAACATCATTTGTCCATGTCCTTCAAGGGACGATTTGATCGCATTTGCAATTAGTGACAGATGAATGGCTTTTATCACCTTTGACCTAACCAAGCTTGAGTTTCTTTGTAACGCTGGCGATGTACTTGCCCTGGTGAAACGCTTGCTCCAGCTCCAGCTTGGATGGCTGCCGGCTACCGTCACCAGCGAACGTGCCGGACCCGTATGGAGAGCCGCCCCTTGGCTCTGCCAGGTTGAACATCCCGGGCCCTCCCGTGTAGCCGGTCGGAACAAAGATCATTCCATGGTGTGTCAATTGTGTGATTGCTGTCAACCTGCACGCCCCCAGATTTTGAGCATTTATTTACTCATGTTCATTGTTCATTTTGGCAAACCGTGTTTTCAAAAGCTTCATGTAAGTTAACCCCTAAAGGACCAAGAAGCCCGGATTGGGCCATTATATGTTTTAATCGTAGGTTCTATGGGGGCTTCTTTTGTTCAAAATTGTTGGTTTTTAGACCAATATAAGGTAGAGTTACCTTAAACCACCACGACACCTAAAACCATCAACTTCTACACCCCTCTTTCATTGCTAAAAATTTAAGTCATGAATCGGCAACTTACATTTCCTCCCTAAAATGAAGAAAGGGTGTAGAAGTTGGTGGTTTTAGGTTTGTAGGTACCTCTACCTTATGCACTTTTCTTCAGTGATTCTAGTGATATAAAATTCAGTCTCATCTAAATTGTATTTTGCAATCAATTGAATTTTTCATTATATGTTTTAATTGTAGGTTCTATGGGGACAATACGATCAATTGAATTTGTCATTTTAAGACCATGAATTCTTGGTCCTTTAGGGGTTAACTGATCGTGTGAAAGGTCCTATATGGTCAACAATGCCGAAGTGATGGTCATTGGCAATGCAAATGTAAATGAAGAGGAACTGTACGCTGTGGTTTCTTGGCCGCCTCCTTGAGTGCCCGTGGAGACGAAGATTCCAGCTGGCTTTCCTGCCAAAGCTTGAGTCCGCCACAAGCCGCCGGTGGAATCAAGGAAGGACTTAAACTGGGCGCACATCATGCCATAGCGAGTGGGGAATCCGAACACAAATCCGTCAGCTTCTGGCAGTTGTGCAGATGTGATCAAAGGGTTTGTTGCGCTCTTGGGAGGGGCTCCCATCTTGTGCAGAACCTCCTGCGGTAACGTCTCCGGCACCTTCACATATTACGGTACCCACCAACTCAACAGGTAAGCATGTATTACTGCTCTGGATATTAATAAAGACCCGATGCATTTCAATTCAGCTTATGCTGCTCAGTTTCTAAGGCATCATGCTCAATATCATACTCCCTCCGTCCCAAAGTTATTGTCATGTTTGAAAGTCATGTTTGAAAGTGCTTTTTTAAGTAGGTCAAAAAAATACTTCCTTATGGCTAATTTTATTTAGGTTGCAATGAACACATGCAGTGTTCTTCAATCATTCTAGTGACATAATTTGGAACCTTTTTTAACCATGTTTCTTACAATATGACCTACTTAAAAAAGCACTTTCAAACATGACAATAACTTTGGTACTGAGGGAGTAGGATTTAAGGATGTGCATTTGCTTTGCTTTGCCCTCTCTGACATTGCATTACAGTGTTGTTTGAAGGAACCTGAAATACAGTGGCTTCGACACCCTCGATTGTAGCCGCCCCCTTCTTAATCTCCTCGGCCATCTTCTCGACGTGGCCATACATTGAGTAATATCTGAAATCTCAACCACATTTGTCATTGTCATCGTCAAGCTCAATGCCCTTGATGAGAAACCCATGAGATACCTGATTCTGGCAAGATAAAACTAAGTGGACTCAAGAAATTCTCTGACAACCTTTCAGTTGGCATCTTCTGCTCGTGTCTCAAGAAATTCTTTTTACTGATCCTGCTTAAAATGCCTGACAAAAACACGTCATGCTTGCAACTGGGAATTAGACCGAACTGTGTTGATCTTTTTGATTCTGTTGTGCTTGGATCAGGCACCTTCAAACAATACTGAGAAGACAGCAATGTGGTGACAAATTGACTTACACTATGTAGAGCTTGGTGGTCGCCATACTTGACGCCTTCTTCAGCAGGTTTGCCAGTCTGTTCCCTTGGAACCTGATTAGGATTTCATTCCATGTAGGTTTATGGCGATTGAAGGTGATTTTGTTTCTTTGGAGTTTGACATGATTATGTTGAGGAACAATACTGCGCAACCAACATACTGAAAAATTCCTGCAGTTTTTCAAGAAGCTTAAAGAATGTTTCTTGTGCTCGAAAACTTCTTCCCCCAACGGTCGTTGCGTGCAATAACAGTTACTGCCGCATTACAAACCGTTAAGCTCGGGCGTTTAAACCTGGCAAGCGACATGAAATTCTTGAATAAATATTAAGTCGGATTGTAGAGAAATAGCAACACGGGTCGCGTGGCCTAATGGATAAGGCGCTCGCCTCCGGAGCGGGAGATTGTGGGTTCGAGTCCCACCGTGATCGTTTTTACTTTTTAGAGTCATGATTTTCTTTAACCCTTAACCCTTTAGTGCCCAGCTGACCACATTATGGTCACACTAAGGTCGAGGCACCTAAAACCGATCACTTAAGCTATCTACACTATTTTTGGACCAGCCATTAATAGGGTGATATTTTTCCTGGGTTGGAAGTTAGTTTTCGCGGAGAATGCAAATTTTTCCATGAATTATTTCCCAATATTGAAATTTGTACAATTTTTTAAAGTGAAAAGTACTTCAGAACCCAAAGCCGATCACATGCTCTAATGTACAAATGAGGTACATCTTCCCTTTCAAAATCTAGAAATTAGGCCTGATCGGTTTTAGGTACCTGGTCGGCTTTAGGTGCCTCAACCTTACAACGACCGAAATGTAAATAGCAGAGAATCCGTGAAGAATTGGAACTTCAGTTTTGAAGTTCAGATTTGCGCTTATACATTACGCACCTTCCAGAAAAAGAAATTTTCAATTTGGAATCGTACAACTATCAAAATACCTATCAACAAAACACGAAAATACTGCAAATACTTGAAAATACAGTAAATACTTACAAATACAGCACATGTACTATGCGGTATTTCTTATGTTTGGAAGTTTGTTATCTTGTTTAATTTTTTTGGATTGTGTTCTCTTCTTCATCTTCTATTAGTGTGTGTAATCCGATCTTGACTAATGTACCCACTCGTGTCAATTTTCAACGTATAAAATTTTGTCCTAAACCGTATATGGATAAGTCACTTTCACTTGTAAAATCCACAATAATTATGTGTGAATCTATTTTTGATATGAAAGATTGCAACGGAGAGGTGTTGACATAGGGCATAGCTGAACTTCTCTCTTTTCATTTTTGAAAATTTAACCCAAATTCTATTTAACTTTGAAGTCACACACCCCCCAAAATCTCATTTTTGAGCGTGCATTATACCGTTCAAATACATACTATAATCTTTCAATCCCACCGTTGAATGATTCTCAAATTTTAATAAAATGTGAGCTCTCAAGTTGAGAATAGAATTGTACAGCTACTTCCTAATTTAATTCATTCTATTTTTGGTAGTCTCAATCACAATGGGAAAAACAACTGAAATCCAATGCCCTGGCTACAGTACCCTGGGCACTAAAGGGTTAAACGTCAAGGAAAGCCCCATGGGCTTATTTAAAAGAGAATAATGAAAAAAAAGTTGATTTTCTCAACCAAATCAACTGAAGCGAAACTTGTTGCGTTGGAAAGCTACTGAAAAAGCGATCTAGATTCCAAATTTTCGCCTCATTTGAGAGATTGTGAAATTGTTGGTAAGCAATCAAAGTTATCAAATTGAACAAGTTTTGAGGTTGGGGCAGCTGAAGTTCAGCAGTGCTACAGTGCTAGCCAGCAGTGCACTGCAGAGCCGTTTTTGCAAAAATAATAATAATAATTCTTATTTTTTTCTCAAAAAAAATTTAGATGCCTTCCGGGTTGCCCCGTTCAAGCCCTCTTGACTTTTAAGGGTTAATACTGCTACTCCAACAAACCTTTTCTAGTGATCTAGTGACCATTTAGCGGTTACCTAGGCACTAAAGAATTAACCTCTAAAAGAGAAAATGAGAAGCATGGCGCTTGGTAATTATCCTTATGGTCAAACTTCCAAAAATAGTTTTAAATACTCATTTAATTAATTTAGAAGCATTTATTGTTGAATATTTACCAAAATTGTAAATTTTATTTTTAGAATTCTAAATTTGATATGATTGGTTAAAACTATAAATTCCATTCTATAATGGTCGATGGCAAAAAATTCAAAGGAGAGAACATCATCACTTTCCGGAAATAGTAACTAAGGTTTATAACATTAGAATAATATTTAGGTCTTTGTCTTTGGAAAAATCTTTAGTGAACCTCAATATCGCAAATGAAATGCATAAAACAACACTAAAATATGATCTCTACTCCCAATTTCGAAAAAAATCAAAAGTTGAAAAATGTCATTTTCTAATTATGGGCAATCATTATTGTTTGGGCTGCTATCAAAAAATGGTCGATCGGTCCCTTAGGATTTAACGCATGTGACTACATTGAAATCACCATATATTGTGGTCCACGGTATTTACGAGAGGTTTCACTAATAATTATTTTTTCAAAATAGAGTTAATTGAAAAAAAGTACATTTATCCTCCCTTTTTGCTCTACTTCCAACCTCTCTATTGAACTATAGTTGGATTGAATAGTGCTGTGATATAGATTCTCCTCTTGTAGGCCATGGGCTTGGAGCTTTGGAGGAAGGTGTAGGAGCCATAGTGAAGTATGGAGAATAATGACAGTGTCTTGTTATAAAATGTCTTCCAACTTGTCATAGACTAATTTTTGGTCTATTTATATTTCAATATGAGTTCAAGAGGAATGCAACACGAGTTTGCCAAAACTTTCCTCTTTGGGCTGACTTTTCGATTAACTCTAATATCATGGTAAAAGTTATTTGTTAAAATGGATGAATGTGCCCACGCCATTCATGCACCCACAATATATGGTGATTGCAATGTATTGTAGGTTGGTAGCACCTTGGGCACCTCAATGCCCAATAATTAAAAAAAATTGGAACAAGGTGTTGGGCAAAAATAAAAGATTTCTCACATTTGGGCATTTTCAATTTTAACTAAAAACATTTGGGCACCTCCGAGGGCACCTCATAGTATGAATGTTAAAAATGATAGATAATCTAAAAACTTTCATTCATTAGCGGGTCATGATTTTTTATAATTTTTTATGACTTGGGCTTTCCAAATTTATTCTATTTTATTTAGGCAAGTGTATGCTGGAATTTCCAAAAAATTTGGCTGTGAGTTTTAGCAATTAATTTATGCCGAAGGTGCTACCAACCTAAAGTAGTATAGAAATGGAATGCCTAAAAACAAAAAATGCTAATCGTTAAAGGTCCAAAGAACTTGCTCTGACGAACATTATACAACAAAAATTCATTGCATATGGCATGACTCTACACCTTCTATGGGTTTAACATCAAAAGTGAAGTTAAAATTCATGTCGATATTGTTTTAATGAGCTGTTAGGATCTCAATTTGGAACTTTCTACTTACAACAAATGCCAAATATATACCAATGTATCTACTATCTCCAACGGTCCTTTAACTTCTAACTACCCAACAAGGCGCTTTTGGCTTGATGTACAAAGTTAATTTTTTTTCATCCATCGTGCATTATATGCAAGTAAAAAAAATCACTACAGAATTCTATAGCAAGATAGCTTGATGCATGTGTGATCTGATTAGAAAGGAGGTGATTTGTGAAAATTATATGCCATATTTAATGCCACACGTTTCCACAAAAAATTCTAAGATCTTAGTTCAAAATGAATCAAAAGTGCTCTTGAAAAATCAACTCATGAAATTAAGCAACCAAAAATCATTACACTTAGAGTATTACATTTCAACCCATCACAACAAATTTCATCCACAAACCGTTGTTCCTTACACGTCAAAGCAAGCCTCATGAGCTTATTTATGAGAGAATGAAGGAAAAAAAATGATAGAAATGCTATTTTCTCAACCAAATTGGAAAAAAGACTAGTGCTTTGGAAAAATCTAAATTTAGAAAATATGCATAAATTAAACATCTATGGAACAATCCGCAATCACATGAAGTAATTAAGGGAAGGGGGGGCTATAATCGGACAACAATTGTGCAAAGAGTCAAAATATATATTTTAATTAAAAAACAACAAAATGTTGGCCAATAGTGTTTGTTGGCCAAAGCAGAGGGCAAACTCGCCATTTTTTTATTTTTCTTTCTTTCAACTGATGTAGACTTTTGGAGATGCTCCTTGGGTTGCCCTCTAATGACCCTCTAGACGTTTAAGGATTAATATATTTTATTCGTAATTGAATTACAAAAGATTTTTGAATTTTATTTTTCAAAATTTATACAAAATACTAGTAATTTCAATCACATATTTAACCGTATAGATAGAATATAAAATTCATAATGTACAACATTTATTCATACATCAAGCTCAAAATATCCCCCTTAGTTGTATTTTATAATGCATCTTTGCAATTCGCCAAATCTGAAGAGGGTTGTAGGTATTTAGAGGTTAGAATCACTCACTTGTCTCTTCCAGTCCTCCCACCTTCAATCTTGAACTGCCATAACAATTGCAATGTCCTCCACGCTTCTTTGAGCTTAGCTCGCATCGCATCAACGCATCCCACTACCTTAAGAAAACCAATTTGTTGACAATGTAGGATTTCTTCAAATATTCTATTGAATAGCATGACATTAAGAGGGACTTTTTCACAACATTCTTGTACATAGTTATCAAGCTTTCTTTCAACTTTTAACCAATTCAACGCTTATTCCCAATTTTTCAAGTTTAAGGGCCACTTTATTTGCATATAAAGTCGAGCCGGTTTTGATATGTAAGAGGGCTTGAATCCTCACCCCTCATTAGCCCACATCCCAAAATTAGCCCCAATCCCTTTACACCAAAACTTGAGACCAAATTTTCAAAACCAAATTTAAAATTAAAAACGATGAGGTTTAACTCAGGCCCATCTCCGAGAATTGGGTGCACCAAAAATGTAAGACCAATTCGTGAGTTTGGACCAATTCCTGAGTTTAGACCAATTCATTGGTTTGTTCAATATTTTAATAAATAAAATAAAAATTCAATATATACTGTATAGTCATTACTCTCTAACTTGGCCTTCTCGCACTGCTGCTGCGAGAAATAGGTCCAGTTTTGGAGCGCCAGGTGTGCTTCTTTGTTTGGCTTACTGCCACCCTAAAATTATTTTGCTTTACAAGCTTGTTTTCTTAATTTCAATAAAAAATTAGAGGGTAAAAATTAGGGAGAGTTCACAAGATTTTTGTTACAAGTCTATATGTACTAAATATGGCATACGGTTAGATCTGCAATTGCTATCATTAGTATTTTTTTTAAACAAACTTAACCCCTCAACGCTGTAATGATCATTTTTTGATTGCTACCCGAATCTAACAGGCTGCCCAAAACAAAAAAAACAAATATTTGAAAAAAAATAAAAAAATAAAAAATACTACATCAAGTTTACTTATCAACTCAGTTTGAATTATGGCAATCCAAGTTACACTCCACCCGGGAGAATTTTTCAAAGTGAATCCCCTCAACATTGTGGAAAGTCTCAACATTGTTTAAAATTTGCTATTTAAGGAAAATAATGATGATCCCTCCATCATTTCTTTTTCTTTTTTGAAGTTTACAATACATAACCCAAATTCAACCAATCATACTAAATTTTAAACTTTAAAATTGAAAATTCTAATCTATGCAAAATTTCAAAGGTTAATTCTTTTGATTTCATTAAAAAATGATTTAAAAGTTATTTTTGGAAGTTTGACCGTACGGATAATTTGTAGAGATGATGCTCTACATTTTTTTCTATTGAACCAATCTTCATCTAACATTTGGATGACACATGTTATAACACATTTATGTTTTGTTCAATACCCCTTGGGCTTTTAGGGGTTAAAATTCAAAACTCTTTTGTAATTTAATCATGAATAACATATTGAAAATTTGTGAATGAAATTTGTTGTGATAAGTTAAAATTGAAATGTAATACTCTAAATGTAAATATTTTTGGAGATTTTTTGATTGCTTAATTTTATGAGTTGATTTTTTCAAGAGCACTTTTGACCTATTTTGAACTAAGATTTTAGAAAATTTTGGCAAATCAATGCAACATGAAATGGGGCATAAAAAGTGCACAAATAATCCCCTTTCTAATTGGATCACACGTGCATGAAGGTACTTTGTCATTGAATTTTGAAGTATTCTTTTTCCTTGCAAAAAGTGCATGACGGATGAGAAAACGTGAATGAAATTTGTACATTGTCCAAGAAAAAGAACGTTGAGTCCTTTAGAGGTTAATACAAATTTTCCTTGAGTTTCTTAGCCCTTTCACGCACCAGCGTCCATATTCTGAACATTGGATGATTTCTGACGCGTCCCTGCACGACTCTTAATGATGTTTTTTCATCCATCCAAAATTTTCTTGATTCTTGTGCTAGTTGACTACCATTTGTACGGCATGGATTTTCAAAATAAGATAATGTGAGTTTTTGAAAAATAACGAAAGTGGTTTATGTCAAGTTTCATTCTTAATTCAAAAAGTGAGACCTTAAACATGATTTTCCATAATAAGTAGAATCAAATAATGGAAACCATACCATCTTGTAGTGCATGTTATTCCAATTTCATTACAATATTTCTTAATTTTTTTGTGTTAATTTTGGATTTTTAATTGAATTTCAAGAGAAAACCTTGCAAAATTAATTAAAAAATATTAATAATAAATATGATGAATCCAACTGTAAATATGTTATCTTCACATTGACATTTACAACTTTGATTTGTACATCAATTCCATTTTTATTTTTCATTAGACATTTTGTAATGAATCTTTGAAAATAGTGTTGAATCGGGACGTTAAAGGGTTAAGAGATTCTTATATAATTTATTTGAAGTTCTAAATGAGTATATTCAACCTTTGAAAATAAATAATGGTGAGTGAGACTAAATTGATATAATAAGATTATTTTCATCCACATTGTTTGTTTTAAAAATAAAAAGACAAAAATAAACAAATCTGGGAATAACGTTTTTACCATCTTCCATTTTTGTATAATTTTTTTCTATATTGTAGTAATCACAACTATTATATATATTGCTATCCATTAAAAATTATTATTAGTAAAAAAATTATCCACATTTAATAACAATTCGCTACTTAATAAATAATCAAACAAAACATTTACTAGTTCTTTAAAAATGAAATTAAGTCTAAATAAAAAATATTGATAATATTGGTAGGAATGTAGTAATAAAAAGAAACTTCACTATTTATTATGAATTATTATAAATTAATAATATAATATTATTAGTTACGTTATTAGTTATTATCATATAATACATATTATATATTATTAATTGGATATCACGATAATTCACTTTAAAAATATTCATAATACGATTATTCATAAAATGTCTTGGTGACATTCAATGTATAAGATAATTCAAATTTAATGTACATGTTGATGACACAAAATGTTCTAAATAATGCACTAAAGTATCATTGTCACGACAAACGATACTATCGATAATACTCTACTTTTTCAATCAAATAAATGTGCCACCACGACGAATGAAGGCAAAATGCACTCAACCTTCAACCAAAATAGGAAACACTCTATTGAAAAGTTGTAGTAAGAGCTTCATCATAATCTATTATACAATACAGGACGCTTTGTCTCACTCGACCGTTCCGCTGTGGAATCCGTCGAGGAGACAAACCGAGCTCAATGTGCTCAACGGCACAGGTCCCACTAGTATGTTTTAAAACAAAGGGAAACTTCATCCAACTTCATCTTCATCCAACTTCATCCGCATCCAACTTCATCTTCATCCAATTTCATCCGCATCCAACTTCATCTCCCTCCATGCATTAGGATTGCTGCGGGGCTGCTTGGCTTCGATGTCCATTGCAGCCTCTCCTCTGGCTATGGCGAACTTTCTCGTTGCAGATGAGTATTAGATTTTCACGACCCGATCTCGCATAAACACCTTTGGAAGTAATGCTTGGTCGAACCGCCTCGACACTGATCATGACGAGCTTCAATTAGGGTTTGGTTACACTGTAAGGGCTGGCGATGGAAGCCTGGTGTCATATTCTCTGTAAGGATTTGGTCTGTTCGCCGATTTTCCTGAACGTGATCGAACAATGTCGTCGAATGGAGTGATTGATCTGCTCGGGGATGTCATGCTGGCTGAGCTACGGAACCTTTCATGCCGCCGGGACGAAGCGCGCGGGATTGAATACTGCTCTCGGAATGTGCTCATGTCCGTGAGGGGAGTCAGGGGCTTTCCGAGAACAGAGCTCGTGGAGGCGTATCGAGAGTGCGGCCGGCGCGCGGCCTGCCGCTCACTGCCGCCGAAGCCGCTGTTGCGAGGCGGAAGGCCGAGCTGGTACGAGCTGTCGAGAGACGCCACTCGTCGCGAGGAGGATTGGAGGAACTGCGTGGGGTGAAGCGCGGAGGTTTCGAACAGGTCCTGGATCTTCAGCGCTGCGTTGGAGACTCTCCCGTCGCCGGTGTACAGCTCGCTCTCTGGCACCGCGTCGAAGCTTGGACGAGCGCGGAGAGGGCCCGAGTGGCCCTGAAGATCATTCAATGTTAATCCTGAGGCACCGGTCTTGCGCAGCGGACCGGAGTGGCCTTGTACTTCCGCCAATTTCAAACTTGTAACTCGGTCGATCCTGCGGCCAGGGCTCGCGTAGCCTTGTAGATCGGCCAGTGTCAATCCTGAGGCACAGGATCGCGCAATTACGGACATGAGTAAGCTATCAACATCTAAAGATAGAGAAATCCACCAAAATTCCTACAACGAGTGAGTGCTTGCAGTGTGCCCAAAATTCTTGCCGTTTTGCTAATCCGCTTATTAGGTCAAGAATGTGAGAGGCTTTTTCTCAACAGAAAGAGCATGTTTACTCTTATTTTTAGTTATTACATAGATATCTGAAAAAATTGCAAAAAAACAGAGAGATAAAGTCAGTTCACTTTTACACTGAGAAAGAATTCATCATCAAAATCAACTTTTTCGTCGCTTGTTTCATTGAAGGTATACAAACTGCTCAGCAGGAGAAAATACAATCTATATTTAGGGATTAAGCGATCGATATTGTCGTTAGCTGTTTTCCTTCTCTCCTAGATGATGGGCTTGTAATTTGAGACATTGAACACTTAGATTCTGATTTTAGCTCACTGAGGAAGTTCACTCATTACGCGAAGCTGGTTCATATGAATTCATGCGAGTTGCTGGTGTTCCAATCTAGAAATGTAAATTCGAGAGACAGAGCAGGAGCTTACCATTTGAGCCGGTGATAACAGCTGCGAGATGCTTACGGCCTGATTGAACCGATTCTTGCTCTAATACTTCGCGACTGAACTTGGCAGATAAGTCGAGAAGCTCCTGAGCTGAGGCAATGTCGTCACGGTGCGTCCGTGAACTCGAGCGGCTGAAGGTGTTGTCGTCACAGGAGATTTGGAAAGCGGTGGCATGCGCGACTGCATTGACTTTAGAGCTATTGCCGAAGGTCACACACCCTCTCACGTAAGTATCTCGGAACACACGGAATATATACATGGGCGACAGCCGAGTCCATACCCTCACTCTGGCGACCCTGACTTTTGGCTGTGACTCAGATTGCTGCTTCCCGTGCTTGACAATATCCATGGAGAACAACTTGGCGAGCTTCAAATGATATTAACCTCTTCTTCAAATGCTGTGCAGCTTCTAATCGAATATAGAGATTCTCCTGGGGTTGTAGCTGGTCTTCCTCGTGAGCCGAAAACAAGCCCACAAGAAGAACTCCAGTCCTGTAATGAGGCTGACGTGAATAAAGTGTCTGTTCGACCCACCTTTGATTCGATGCCCACAGGACAAAGTACCAGCGGTGCAGGACTACTTCCCCCTCTACGAGGTTAGACACTCTAGGGATTAGGATCCATGGAAACAAGCACACACTTGAATGTAAAGAGGCAGACAAGCTCCCAAAGAGATCCTTTGTAAGAGGCAACAACAAACTGCGGAAGAAAATTACTGCCAATAGCTCTACCGCTAGGTGTTTGGCGAATTTGCGCCCATGCTGTGGGCTTTCTCTGCAGCGACGACAGCCCCTTCACAAATCACCCCAAGGCTGCATTGGAATTGGAAAGAGCAACAGCCTAAGAGCTAGCCGGTCTCAATCGGTTGGTCCTTCCCGGGTCTAACACTGAGCTGAGACGTTGACGAAGGAGGTGCCGGAAATCTGAAGGATATCTGATCAGGCACGCAAGACAGGGCTCGATTAGCATTTGAATTTGGGTCGACGCATTCTCGGCTCTGTTCAGAGCGTTGGAGTTTCAGGACAGCAAAGTCAACTTCAATGTCGCGCCCAATAATCAGGGATCCGATCGCCTCAATTGGAGGATTACGAAGGACGTTGAATATCGCGGACCTTATATATATCCATCAACCGAAGTAACCACCCGAGTGCAGTTTGGATATAAAAAGCACCAGAATGAGCTCCCGAATGAATGCTACGAATCTTATTACAAAAGGGCGGGATTCCTGGTGCTATGTCAATGCCAGGCGTACAGACGGCAGGTTCCTTTTACCGTTCAATCTCCTCGAATGGCTCTTGGCAAATCTCAACAAAACTGAACAGGAAGGATATAAGGTTTGTAGGATATGTATCAACGATCGAACTAATCTCTATTATGCGAGATCTGCACCTCACGGGCGCAGTAGATGATTTCCCACTCACACTAGACTGATCAGACATAAGCTGGCCTTGCAACGAACATTCGGAGGTTATAAGAGATTCACGAATAGTGAGCTAGATTGCTTCAAATATCATGGATCTTCTCCCGACCCAATCTTGGTTCACAACAGTCAAAACACCAAGAGTCCAGACGCCGGGACATCAGGACTATTCAACTCAGAAGTTTGGTGTTCTATGTCCACTAGCAGAAGCGTAGTGAATTGGAAGAGGAGTACGCCCCAATACTGTGTATAGCTGAACAAACATTGTCTGAGCTTCCGAGTTTCAACGATGGTTTCAATCAAGTGACAACATAGTGATAGCCGGAGTGATCACAGGCAGACAGAAATCATCAGAAAGTCATGGAGTAGTTGAATTCCTCGACCCACAAGCTTGATGACTCAGTTGACCACGTCTCTTTCACCCTTTTTTCTTCCACAAAAACGGGTGAAAAGGACTTTCATGGCCATGGTGGGGCACACGAATTCATGAGGGCGGCTGTGGTCCTACATCAAGTTTCTTACCAAGAAGTACGAGTTTGTGCATCTGCCTCGAAAGGAGGAATATCTAGAATTTATATAAGCCAGAACAACAATCGACTTAAATTTTTGATTGGAAACAAAAGAGATGCAGAGATGCTTTCACAACTCAAGTGTTTGCACCAACTGGAATCAATGAAGATGATTCTGCCCTAGTCGTGATAGGGCCCCACCTGCCCATTCACCCACTTGGGCCAGAAAAGAGGAAAAAGGAAGAACTGCAATCTCTTTTTGAGATCGCCGCGAATCCGTGAACTAAGAGTCCATGTGTTCGAGACACCACAGGAGCCAGAAAAGAGAATTTCTGGTAGTTGGAGCGCTTCAATTTGGTACGTTGGTGGCCCTACCTACCCTGCCAAACAAAACTCAAATGAAGCTGTACCATGATCATATTTGCAATTCGTGTCTCATTCACTCCTTTTGTCACTGATTTCTGCAAAGGAGAACCCCGAAGACAACCATAAAGATACTAATTGATAATACATCTGTGGAGGTAGTGCTTTATCGGTACTAGGGAGGAACATAACATTCACGCTTACATAAAATACTTATTTATTTTTTATTGGATAGTTGGAAAGCGTCGCGGGTTCAAATTCGGTGGTTGGATGGTTGGTTGGCACACAAGCAACCAGCGAGCTCTTGGTTGTACACAAAGCTCCTGGGTCAAGACTGCTAAGAATTGGTGCTAAGAGTGCCAGCGCTGGAAAATGGGCTACTAGATCATTTACCTCGTGGACTTGGAATCCGAACCTGCATAAGTTAATGGCACCGACAAAGGCACGGTAAGTTTCAAAACACGGAATTACTATATGCTTGAATGTTTCCACATCTAACCTTGTTCATTACCAGGCTTTCGATGGGGTCTTTGTCGGTGGAATTTCCTCAACATAAGATTTAATCATGAATATCCGAACGAAATTGAGTCGATTGTAAATGAAGTGCGTATTTAAATTATTGGTGGACAAGCGTGCGTGATCACAGATGGAAATCGTTCGTTTAAGTGCATGATTCATCACCGGTGGCCATGGAAATGCGTTTCACGTGACACAGGAAGCTGGAAATTAAGTGAGAGCGATGAGACAAACTCAAATGGAGATATGGAGTAATCGAGGTCCAAGTGAGCGTGAAAATGCAAGCAGACCTGGCAAGAAAAATAATCCAATCATCAACATAACAGTGCTCACTTACCAGTTCTGACAATATCTGTGTGGATCGGCGCAGTGTAGAGGTTCAGTCATATCAAAAGGCATCCATGGATTATTGCACGCGTCGATTACCACTGACTGGTTTGAGCTCCTTTACCCAAATCCTTGGCCAGAGATCAAAATCATTTATGAATCCCTAGTATCACTATAAGGAGAAGGCGTTGCTTTTCACTTCTGTGAGTCAAACGACGCCACTTCCCACTCACCAATTTTTTGGTTGAACTTAGTGAGTGCAATTTGTCACGTAGGATAAGGTGTATAGTGAAAAGCGACAATGAACAAGATCCTCCAAAGTGAGAAACCACGCGACAATGAACAAGATCCTCTAAAGTGAAACGACCCAACAATGAACAAGATCCTCCAGAGTGAGAAACGATGCCTCTGCTTGTAGTGTTACACTGAGCAGTACACTGATTTACTTGCAACATTTGAATTGCCCATACGGCGCTTGCATTACGAATCTACACTCATTGTGGCTCGTCACAGGAAGATTTTGCGGCGTTAGCCTCCGGGCATTAGGGCTAATGTTCACGGGCTAATCCCCAAACTTTATCCCTTGTGGGGAACTTTAGCTGGGGCATTTGCTACATTTTTTGGGGCTAATATCTATTTTAAAAGAAGGCTCCGAGTTAAGAAATCCTGAGGCACACGGGCTAAAAGGGGGGACTAACGCCGCCAAATCTTCCTGTGCACAACCGAAAAGAGTACATGCAGATTTTGAATGTAACGTCAACTTCCTTACTCTTGCCGTGTTAATTTCACGAGTTCTGCTCTCTGAGGGTGGGTCTGCGCTCTCCTAGAGCCCTAACAGCTGCTCCCCAGCTCTGCTCCTGTAGAAAATAGACAACCGGTTCATTGTTCAATCTCCTCTGATTTTACTCTAATAAAAGTGAGAGCGGGTCTGTGAAAGATAGCGGCCTTGGTTTGAGGAAGTACCAAGTCTGTTCAACCGCACTAGCACCCGTCCTCTAATTCAATACATGGTGTAAAATTAGTTTATTCTCTCTTTGCTCTTCCTCTAATTCAATGCATGGTGTAAAATTAGTTTATTCTCTCTTTGCAGAGCAAGCGCGGGTCTCTCATGGGATCCTCCCTAACCATGAAGACTTGATGGAGGGCACTTATCTGGGTTAGTAAGGATGGGACATCACTGTCTGCGCTGCATTCATTTTGTAATTGATGATAATCAACTCTTTGAGATAGCCAATTTCTAACTTAACTGCCAAAATGAGATGCGCAGGTCAGTGCTGTTGCCCGGATACCATACCTAGGTTTAGGTTTTCAGTTTGAGCAATTGTGGAAATGACAGAAAATTGTAATAAAAATTGCATTCTTGTCAGTTCTCACATATAAATTGCCTTCTGGGTTATGTATGCTCCAGTGTTAGGAGTGGCTAATCTCGTGACGGAGAGTCCAAAATCCCCTCCAAACTCACGAACACAATATCTCAAGGGTAGAGAAAGTACAGGCTTTGTTCAGTGATGGAGACGAGCCTCAAAGCTTTATAATGACACGGGGATCCATAAAAATACAATTGTGACCTCAAATCGTTTCAGGATTTGGGTCACTCCCTACACAAAGTGACAACGTCTACAGACCGTTGGAGTCTAGTCACACATGCATGTTAAATCATTTGGGCTTCAGTCAAGAGTACAATCTCTGCGTCTTCTATGAATGGCTCTATTTGAAAGAAAGAATGATTCGTGGATGAGAAGCTCATAATCAGTGCACACCTTCATCGGGGAGCCAGAGGTCGATTAATGTACCGTACCCCAACTGTCTCATCACCTAGCAAAAGCATAGCAAACCATCATCAGTACACTAGAAACTAAATGTTTATGAATAACCCCTAAATATACAAACCAACAATAATAAGACAAACTTCACAAAATCATAATAACCAATAAAAACTCTTTCAAATCACTTCTCCCATTGATTCAAGTTCTTCCTTCCATTAATATTAACACAATCTTCTTTGATGAATACCAAGTATCGATTGGATGAAGCTCATATCCAATTACAATAACTTCCAAAAGTAGTTTATCGTTTCATGATTTCTTGTTTCTATTGATACCTTTTTCCAAGGATTCATATAGATATGAAAACAATCACTTTTAATGTGACTATTCAGGCATTGAACATGAAAAAAATAGTGTCAAGATGAAGTACCTATGATTTTGACGGAGAAGGCTTGGTCTTGTGAATGTGGGGCAGACTCGGAGCCAGTGCACCCCGCCCCGTCCTCACTAAAAATGAATGCCGGGTTCACTGTTCAATCTTCTCTAATAAAAATGAGAGCGGGTGCCTAAAAGACATCAGCCTTGGTTTTGAGGAAGTGGCAAACCCGTCCAACACCCGTCCACTAATCCACAGCAGGGCTAAAATGTTGTATCGGGAACCTCCCGTGTATTATCTCGTGTAGAATGTAGCCAGCGGTACATTTGCCGAGGTGAGGTTCCTGATACTACATGTGTTCCCAAAGCAGGATTTAAATTAAGTGAAATCCTTGTGGAGCTAGACACTACTGGGAGGAGGGGTCCAGTCCGATAGGGACGGGGTGTGGGGCAGAGGTTGAGACATGGGCTGGACTTCACTGGAACTCGCAGAGCGGGTGGAGTTGCGTCGCGAGTATCGTCGCGTGGAGCTGAGGCGGGTGGAGCTCATCACGCCTTTCCTGCGGCCGCTGGGGTCCGACTGTTTGCTGCGGATGTGGGACAGCATTTTGTGCACGTCGTCCATGTTGGGGCGCTCTTGCGGCTGGTGCCGGGTGCACAGCAGCGCCACGCCCAGCACCATGGCCATCTTCTGCTGATGCGCCGCCACATCCGGCATCAGATGCGGGTCCAGCACGTTCTGCAACGCCTTGCCGTTGGAGACCGTGGCTCGCACCCATTGCGGCAACGTCTGCCCTGGCTCCAGCGTGTCGGGGCTCCTCCCTGTGATCATCTCCAGCAGTATGATTCCGAAGCTGTAGACGTCGCCCTTCATGCTTGGAACCCCTGACGCCGCCACATCTGCTCATCAGTCAACCCAAGTCCCTCATCAGGCCAGTGCAATCAATCATGCCGCATCATCCCCCACTGGGAACCTTGTCCAATTCACTGGGAAGTAAAATTTATAGCAAGTTTTGCAAGTGGTTGTTCAATTTAACAAGTGATTACCAAGAATTTACTATCATTCTTGCACCCATTACTGCCTGGTAATATGGTCAGGGTTCCTTGTGTCCATTCTACACCTTCCGTGGCACTATGGTTAAAATGTCGGTAACGCCATATATTGGTTATATTGGCCAATCCCTATTGTTTTCTAGTCGGTTAGAATGTAGTATCGGGAACCTCCCGTGTATTATCTCTTGTAGAATTTAGCCAGGGGGTACATTTGCCGAGGTGAGGTTCCAATACTACATGTGTCCCTTCTAACGTAACAGGTTACAATTTACAATAGAAATAACAAGGATTGGCCAAAATAACTAATATGGCGTTCCGGTGTTTCAGAGTGATTTTCAAAGCTCTAAAACTAAGCCTGATATCGATATATAGTCCAAGGGTATCCACTTCAATCCTGTAAACATGGGCGAGTTGGTCTAAGTTGCACCAATTTCATTGAAATCCATTGATGAATATTCATGAATTAAATTCCTTTTTCATAGAAATCTAGTAATGAACATGAGGTTTGCTACTCATTGAAATTCATTAATGAAAATGAGGTTCTTTTCATGATTGTGGAATTAGCATCTGTTTTTTTCCAAGACTGTTGATCCAGCTTTTTCATTGTAGTTGCATGGAGTTTAGTTAAGAAGCAACGATAAAAGCTCACCTGGAGATGTGTAACCAAGAGCAGTGGGGACGGAGGTGGAGGGAGACGAGGAAGGACTGAACCCTCGCTCAGTCAAGATTCTCGCAACGCCGTAATCAGCAATCCGAGCCTCCATTTTCGCATCAAAAAGAATGTTGCTGGGTTTCACGTCACCATGCACGACAGGGAGGCGGCTCTCGGTGTGCAAATACTTGAGCCCTTCGGCGACTCCCACGGCGATCTTGAACCGCACGGTCCAATCGAACGCGCGGTTCACTTCTTCGTTCTGCGACAGGAAGGCATCGAGGCTGCCGTGGGGCATGTACTCCAGCACCAGAGCCTTCGTCTCGGGACTGGAGCAGTAGCCCAACACCTTCACCAAGCTCTTGTGGCGAATGTGGCCCAGAAACTCCAGCTCCGCGTCCAAGGCTTTCTCCGCCTCATCTTTTCCCGTTTCTGGGCTGCTAATGGCAAGCCTCTTCACCGCCACCACGGTCTCATCAGGAAGCACTCCTTTGTACACCGTGCTCAGCTTCCCCCCGCCTATGTACCTGTAAGCAAGAGTTCCAGAACAAAAACTCTGATTCAGTATCGATGCAAGGAGCAGTACCGGAATGTATACTGTACATAGAGCTTTCAGATCAGTGCGTTAACCCCTAAAGGACCGTAAGGCCCCACGTGGCTTTTAGAACTAAAAAGTGAGGAAATTTAGGTTCTTGGGCTTTGAATCGTAGTCCGATGAACAACAAAAGACCCTGGCTCTTTTTGAGAGACAAATCTGTAGGTACTTCTCGATCAAAAATTCATCAAGTGAGCGATTTTTGTGATTATTTTGAGTTGCACGGTGGGTATCTAGGCGAAACTTCATATCCTCATACCTTCCTCCTCACACCTCCAAATTACTTGAATTTTTTTTCACATGTTTAAAATGATGATTTCTACTCACAGTAAAAATTTCAAAATTTTTGGAGTACTTTTGAGCAATCCGATTTCAGCATGTGTACCAAATACCCCAAACAAGTTACTTTAATCTTCTCAACGGTGGCATTTTCTCAAAAATTGTGCGATTTGTCGATCTTTTTTTCATAAAATAGCTAAGTAAGTCTTCTTTAGTTTCAACGGTGCCGATCGTCAAAATTACCCCACACCAATAAGGAATTGAGCTTGCTACAAGAGCCAGTCAAGAAAAAGAGAGCTAAGTTCAACACCCCCCGGTCCTCTAGGGGTTAATGGATGAGAGCACATAAACCAACAATACTTACCCGGTCTCGTTGAACTCGTTTGTGGCTGCCAGAATCTCATCCGGTGTCACCTTCAGTTGGAGCTCGGCTGAGACTTGGGAGGAATGTTTGCTGCCCTTCCGGTTCCAGCCTTTCCGATACGTGAACAAAAGGAACAGTAATACCAGCAATGCTATCAACCCTGCGGCACTCCCGATTGCAATGTAGATGATGGTGCTGGTTGCTAGCTTGCCACCCGAGCCGCATCCGATCCCCAGAACTGAACCACACAGAGCGGAGTTGTTGAGGAAGGATCGCTCCGTGACACTGTCGTGCGTGACAAAGAACGGCACTTCGCCGGATAATTGATTCGAGGACACGTTCAGAAACTGCATCAAGGGGAAGT
Source organism: Pohlia nutans (assembly GCA_022496805.1). Classification (NCBI taxonomy): domain Eukaryota; kingdom Viridiplantae; phylum Streptophyta; class Bryopsida; order Bryales; family Mniaceae; genus Pohlia; species Pohlia nutans. The sequence goes on from CM040086.1 coordinate 10,688,305, forward strand.
TCACGAATGTGCTCAAGACTTCACCGGAGAATCTGTTGAAGGATCCGTCGAATAGCCTCAGAGCCGTCAAGTTGCTGAGCGCTGGAAGAGAGCCGTTCAGCATGTTGTAGGAAACGTTCAGCTCCCTGAGGCTCAGGCAGGTTCGTATGGCATCAGGGATACTGCCTGCGAATCTGAGCATATCAATGAATCAATAAGTCAATGAGTCGAGATCTCCCTCCACTTATATACAGTTTACTCTCCATAATATGACACTCCATAATACGATGATATTATTGTTTCAAGCAATAAACATGTGACAAGTCATTTCTGTGACTATCTCCTTGCAGTTAGATCTTCCCAAACATATCATAACAGAGAGGGACAACGTACTGTATACATAAAGAGAGTTACCCTTAAATTCAGCACTATTTCAGATTCGTCCAAAGAAAAGCATTATTCATTATCTTGAACACCCTTCTATTCACAGAAACAACCCCCACTTTGAATGAGAATTCTACTAATCAACCAAGCAGTTGGTTCATCAATAAATCTTTCTATAAAGAAATGCACGTTCTCACTCGAGATGTTTCAAATGCAATCTAAGTTGTTTTTCGAATCATCCAAAGCCCTGCTCGACATAGCTGAAAATTATATTACTGCATGTTAGAAGGAGATGACCCGTTACCTATTATCCGAAAGATCGATGCGCTGTACCAAAGTCAACTGACCCAACCCATCAGGAATGCTCCCATTCATCAGATTCCTCCCAAGGAGAAGACCGGAGGTCAACTGAACACCGCCGATCGCTTCCGGAATGCTGCCAGTCAACTGATTGTTCGTCAAATCCAAACTTCCCAACGATGGCAAACTAGCCACTCGTTGGATGAAGTCACCTTCAAGGCGATTGTTCTGCAAGTGAAGCAAAGTCAAGTTGCCCAAGTTTTGGAACGGAATCTCCCCACTGAGACTATTGTCACTCAAATCAATCTCTGTGAGCAAGCTCAATTTGTTAAGCTCCGCGGGTATCGTCCCGGTGAGATTGCTCCCCGCCAAGTGCAAGCTCCGCAACCGGACCAAGTTCCCGAGCGTTCCAGGAATCGACCCACCCAGTCGAGAGTTTCCTGATACATTCAACGTTAACAAACCAGTGCAATTACCCAGTGTTGTCGGTAACCCTCCCGTGAGCGCATTGCTGCTCAAATCCAACACTGTCAAGTTCACCAAACCGCCAAGGTTGGGAAGCGTCCCATTCAGACTGTTATCACTGAGGTCCAGAAGCTCCAACCTAGCACTCAAACCTGCAGGAATTGGACCTGAGAAGCTGTTTCCCGAGACGTCTAGGGTTCGTAAGCTTGTGAGGTTGGTAAGGGAGGGAATGGTGCCCTGGAGGTTGTTGGCGGAGACAACGAGGGACGTGAGGTTGGTGAAAGCGCCGAGGGATGAGGGTAGGGAGCCGGTGAGGTTGTTGCTCCCGAGGTCTAGAATTTGCAACGAGGAAGCAGAACTTGGGAGCACTGAGGGGATGGGACCTGAGAAGGAGTTTGTCGAGAGGTTGAGAATGGTGAGGTGGGAGAGACGACCTAGTAATGAGGGTTCAAGCGTGCCTCCCAGGCTTTGGTTGTAGAGGTTGATGGCTGTCACTCTTCTCCTCCGGTTGATGGTTGTGCAGGTAATTCCAAACCATGGCCTGCAGGGATTCACCACTTGTCGCGTCCCTATCGGTTTCCAGTATTGAGTCACGTTTAATGGATCCGAGGTTATGGCCGCCTTGAACAGGAACAAGACATCCGCATCCTCAGCTAAGCTTTGCGTTGCGTTCATCGTCTACAAAACAGTTTCACAAGTTTACAAAAGTTGGTCTTTGCACTGAAAACAAAAATTCAACCCTAGGAAATGGAAGAGAGAGATACCAACTATCAAAATTAGGGTTTCAGAAGTGGGACATTTTTTCTACTAGCTAGTAATGGTTTTCATAATACTCACCGTAGCGTTGGTTGTTGCAAGCTCCCTGCGGAGGCTAGCCACGCCCATCTGCAGCCTCTGATTCTCGGACAAGGAGGCTCCAGCGGACATGCGAGCCTCCCCACAGGAGGCTACCACCAGAGAAGCGAGAAGGAGATGCGAAAAAAACCTTGCCATCGTCAACTTGAAGCTATCAGGTGGCGCCATGCTGGTTCAGAGAATTCCACTTTGGAGCCCAACATTCAGTAACCTGTCAAGTTGATCAAACCTGCTCTTGAATGATCCAGAATATTGATTTCAAGCGAATACCGGCCTGTTGTCGGAATCAGTCAAAAACCCCAAAACTCTCCGCAATTGCCTTCGTTTGAACAGCTAGTACGTTGTGCAAGTTGCACCAACCTCGCCTGTCTTCAAGATTGCTCCTCCGCCTCCATGCCATCAATAAAAGGATCACGCTCGGCTATAAATCAAACACTCACGATCGCTGTCGATACATTAGTTGTAGAACGGCAGGCAAAACCAAAATGCGCATGGCCGGACCTCGCGCGCTCAAACTGGGAGTCAATGAACGCGTCTCGAATACCCTCAAATTGCAAAAAAACTAAACACACCTGCGAACATATCAAACCTAGTGTCGAAACGTAAACGGATTCTCGCACACAGGAACTGAAGATCGACACAGAAACTGAAGAGACATCTGAATGAATTCCAAACAGCGGACCTTGACTAAGAACTCTCAACATGCATGCGCAACAGTTAGCAATCTGAGCACCATGAGATTATCGAATACTGGAAGCTCTGAATGTTGGATGGTTAGGATATAGAAAAGAAGTGAAAACGAGTCGGGCAGTCACCAAAAGCGATATAACTACAGCGGGAAATCGGTGCCAACGCGCCGCAAAGGTGGGGACCAAACGGACGGTCAACAAGGAAACTGTTGAAACAGAGTCCACTCTGAATCCCCGATCAGAACTGAACCTGATGAGTGCAGGCTAGCTACTATTCTGTGATCAATACTAACTTGCACCTTATTAGTTGTCGGCCTTGTGCTATTGAATTCAATTCTCCCAGCCAGGCAGGCAGGCAAACGAAGATCTCCGCACGAGGCGTTAGTCTTCGTCCAGGCGACGATGACGAAGATGACGACGGCGACGGCGACGGCGACGATGGTGGGTGGAACTGGAGTGTCCCCTTGACTTTCGGCCAGTGGGGGGTATCTACCCAGTGATTTCTTTTTATGGTATTTTTAGCCAATTTGCTACACTTGAAATTTGGTGGATAAAGCATACCGTACGTTGTGGTCAGTTTTGACATTGATTTAATTACTTTTTATCCAAAAGTGCCACATGTCATCTTGTAATTGGTTTATGGTGACGTGAACATCTCAAAATGTGATGTGGAAATTAAATTTCGACGCAATATTGTCCGAATCTGACTCTCACATATGGTATCATAACTGAATAGAGCAATGGGAGTCGGCACTCTTTTGCAATGGAACCATAGTCTAGGTACAGTTAGAAACTAAGTTTACATGGCAATGACAATATGACACGGTAGGTCGGTAGTCCCAAAATTTATGAAATATAAATGACATTCATTCTTAGAAGAGTGAAAATTCTTTTCCGATTCAGTTTTCAAATGGGTGCTCTATTGCACTGCTCTATTATGTTGGAGAATGGTCTGATATGGGTACCACTTTTATACGTCTCACATAGTCTGATTTATGACTTACTCATTTCATGTATGCTCAAAATTTCGCCTTTAACACCATGCATATAGTTGTAGCCATTGTGCCTATAATACCTTCTAATTTTTGTAATGTTATTTTACGGACAGAAAGATATTTCTCAAAAACCACACTATTTTTGGAGAGGTACCCATATTAGGGTATCACCCTGCTATGAAGGATTCTTGAAAATAGGGATGGAAAAATAGCTATACACTAAGAAAATGTTAAAGTCTATAGCCAAATTTTGCGCAAGTGTTACCTAGATATCAACATGTTATCACCAAGTATCATCCCAATTTCACATGAATACCGGTATCGAAAAAAGACCTGGCTACAATTGAAGAAATTTGGGGGAAAAATGAAACCACAGGTATGTACTGAACGATACCCCCTCGCCGTCGTATTAACTGCGGGGGCATCCTGGGGGGTTCTGTTCACACCGGGCGATAATTGAAGGAGCCACGGGTAGTGTGAACGGAGTTGAGAAGGCGGCTCTTTGTGATTAAAAGGAGTCATGCGCATGGGCGCAGGTCCCCATTCTCTTGGTGCCCCTGCCCTATTGGCGCTTTTTCTGCTCACTTGCTGATTTGTGCGCCTTAACCCTGTAAGAGCATGGCCACCCATGGCCTCAGAGGGTCTCTGACTTCAAGAAGTGGATGAAAAGTTTCAAGGGGCCTTTCAAAATGCTTCTTGACTCTGGATTCTAGCGTGTTAGAAATTGGGCCTTGAAATCACTATTGAGTTGACTATTCGATGATTATTCCTCTCATTCTACTTGTGATTGGTCCATTGACTATTTGATGCGCACTTTTGATACGTGAAGGACGTGCAAGGGTGGGGGAGTGTGAGTGCAAGGGCCCTTCACATGTAGATGAATAATTTGAGAGGGTTAGTCCTAGCGTGCATGGGTGGGAATGCTCTAAGGCCAGAGATGACCCAAATGGTCCGATGGATGAACTGTAAAATCTGTGCATAATCAGGCGTTGATGATTTTCATCCGCTGAAATTTGTGAATGATCTTTGCAGTAATCTGAAGTACTTGGGCTTCATAAATAAGGGAATACTTGTTGCTATAATTTTAGGCGCACTAATCTTTTTAGAAAACAAGCAAGGGAGAGCTGGCAAGTAGTGGGCCGGTGGAATTTATTAACCATGGGAAGTGGAAAAATAATGCAGCCCTCGGGTGATTTTTGGTTGTGGGTAGGTTGAGAAAATGCAAGACATTTTTTGGGCAGCCTGCCTCGTCACAAAAGAGGCTATCTTGGGCAGTTTCACGAAAGAGGGAACTTGTACAATTGGCCGTTTACAGTTGGGGAGTGAGAAAAATGTAAGAAACATAAAGACCAAAGATAGCAACTTTGAGAACGGCGGCATATTGCCATTACTCCGACACAAGACACAAAATCAAGTAGTAGCATTGTCAGAGATCTACGTGCAAAAAATCCCATTGTTCCAAGGAAGAGTAAGAAGCATGGCAACAAGAGCAAACACAATTGAACTTTGAAACCATTTATATTTCCACACTTTCAAAGATACAACACAATGCCTCAAACTATATCTGCCCTTGCATCACTGAAACTTCCTCCTTTTAGCTATCCCTCATGGTGTCACTTGGAGGCAACGGCCATTGCAGAACACTTGATTAGCAAGCATAGAACACAAACTTGGCAAGTTCAATATCTACTTGCTATGCTCAATGAGAACCTACTGCTACCTTTGCAGCCTTCCTAGATTGAAGAGAGACAGGCAATTTGGGAGTGACAAAACTCCTGAAAGATTTAGGTTTTTGTGGTATTCTTTGGCGGCAAAGTTGCTCAAATGGACGGAGAGGCGTCAAGAAGGGCATGCACATGGTTTCTCTGCCGACGTGTACTCCATCATGCGAAACGTGATTTTTCCCAAACCCAAAGTTGAGTATGACGACCCAGAATTCCATAGCCCACCCACATTCAATGACCAATCACAGATTCGATGCAAGGAGGCCATAGCTTCTACTGTGGCATTGTTTGTACTGGGGTCACCAAATGAGCCTATTTTGCGAAACAACCAAGAGTTGAGACAGAAATTGAAGGATGCACGTGAAACATTGACAAGTCTATCAGATTCATCACTAGGAGAGCATGACCGACCACCCAGTGCCTCTGCCTGCAAGGTTGCGAGAGAGATCACCTATGGCATGACGGAAGGCACTACTCGAGCCAACCCCAGCACCGAATTAGAGCGTGGGAGCTTTACTACAGTTCAGGGCCGGCAGCAGATGTTCAGAGCTCCCAGTTCCGAGGCAAGGATCGCAGCGGCAGCTGCAGGCAACAGAGAGTTTGCGGCACGCAACGAGCTACACGCTGCAGACAACAGAATCGGCAATGCAAGCGGCAGGGACGCCTGCATCAACGGAGAGGGAGGCAGTATGAACAAAAATTCAAGCAGTAGCAAAGGGAAAGCAAAATCGGAGCGTGAGTAAATCCTTGGTAAGTTCACGAGCCCTTCCTGTCAATGAGGCTGTCCGAGTCCAAAGAGCCCTACTTCATGATTTAGGGGATATTGAGAACGATGCTATAGATTATTGGACACCTGCGCATATTGTTGGACAAAAAATAGACGAAATCACAAGACAGAGTACATTCACAGTTAGATACGAGACAGGCGAAGAAGAGAGTGTCTGCGCGGGGGCTATCCAGAGAATACAGAGATCCATTACTCGATCTGAAATTCGAAACTCTGATCCAACCCAAGCAATATCAATCCCAAGTACAGACACAACAGAACTTGAAGCGCTATCCCCGTATGCGGGTCACCCATCCTCACTAGAAGCTACTTCCTCTGAATCTAACTGTGGAAGCTCGTCTGACTCGGAAGGGACTATATCGGCAACTGCAGTGGAGAATTCCAGCACGGAAGACAAATTTTCGGCCCAAACGCATTCCACAGATTCTTCAGAGGCAAAAATCTCAAACAATTGCGCAAGACAGAGAAGCACCAAACAATTGCGCAATACACAAAAGGGGAAGAAAAGAAAAGTGGCGTGCGTACCTGTTGGTCGGTTCGTTGAAGGAGGAGCCGGCGGTGGCGATGAGATCGGAGGCGCTGCTCTGCATGCAGCAGAGGTGCAGAGCCAATGCGCCGCGCACTTCGAATCCGCTACGGCAGATCCTCCAATGCTCCACGTCCACTTCGCCTCCGCTACGGCAGATCTTCCATTCCGCCAATTCAAGCTGAATCCGCAGCGACAACACGGGAGCAAGATTACGCCAATGTTGAACCCAAATCTGCAGCGGAAGTGAGAGGTCGGAGTACTAATACTAATGGTGCAGGCCACAGAAGAGGTCGAGGCCGTGCCGGCAGATGCGGCAAGCGTGGCCCACGCGGCAGACGAACGGCATTGCGAAACCCTAACTCCGAATTTGGTAGCCTGGCTTGGAGCGGAGCTGCAGGGTGCGGAGCAACCGGGAGCGGAGCTGCAGGCATCGGAGCTGCCCGGAGCGCCGTTGTAGGGAGCTGCGAATGCAGCCAAGGAGGGAATGCGCGTGGAGTGGATGAACTTTCAAAGGCCACAGGCGCTGGACTTTCTGGACCAGCAGTTGATGTACCTTCTACAAGGCCAAAAAGAAAAGCCAAAGGGAGGAAGGGGACCTCTGCGCATGTTGTGGAGGTGCAACAATCCCAAATTCCACATCCATTCCAAACAATAGAAGGTATGGCATTTACAAACACTCTTTTAGCAGAAGTTGGACTTCGCATAAACACCACAAATGATGTGTCACATCCAAAGGGGAAAGAAAAGGTTGACCCTCTTCTATCCGCGTATGGGCCAGGAACTTGGAAAAAAACCAGTTCTTCTTACAGTACACCACCAGTACCCTTTGCGGGGCCCGACCCTAGGTGCATACACCCATATGGCCGTCTTCCATCATGTTTGGGTTTATTTGAAAAGTTGTGGACCAAAAAAACCCAAAGGGCAATTGTTAGAGAGTCTAATAGATATGTATCAGAAGTGATAGGTGAAGACATGGAGAAAACACGAGGGGGCAAAGATTGGTCGCCGTTGGAATTCAAGGAATTTCGTGCATATCTTGCTATATGTCTCTATATGGGTATCAAAAAATTACCATCTACATGATGTTATTGGTCAAAAGATGAGCCACTCCTCCAATGTCCTATCATATCAAAACTAATGTCTAAAGACCGATTTGAGGCTATTAGGCGATGTCTTCATGTTCATGATGATGGAGAGGTGGATTTACAAGGAATTTCCGGGGCACTGGACAAAATTAGAAAAATTAGGTGGCTTGCGAACGAAGTACGTGACAAGTGCCAAGAGATGTGGAATCCTAATTGCCAATTCACTGTGGATGAGACAATGGTGCGTTACAAAGGCCAATATTGTCCCATTCGCCAATACATGTCAAACAAACCTGTACGCTTTGGCATCAATGTGTGGGCATTAGCAGATGCTTTATCAAAGTATATATGGACTTTTAGTGTCTATTGTGGAAAGGAAGATGGGGAGGTAGCACCTAATGATGGTGATGGTGATAGTGAGGTCGAGGGCATGCATAGTGGCAAAGGGCTTGGATTCCAAGGCCGCTCAGTGGTGAAGAATTTGACACATGGATTACAAGGTCGCGGTCATATTGTAACTACGGACAATTTTTTCACTTCCGTGCCGTTGTTCTTAGACCTTTTAGAGAAAGGAATTATGGCCACGGGGACATTGCGGTATGACCGGAAGTATGTGCCAAAACATATGTTCTCAAAAGTGATCACACAAAAACAAGAACTTGGATGGATAGATCGGAGGATGCATGAGGGTGGGAAGATTTGTTGCACGGTGTGAAAAGACAAAAAGGCCTTTTTACTCTTGTCTAGGCATGCGGAGCCCATTCCCCCACCCGGAGTGATACAAACGGTGTACCGGAAAGTGAAAGGTGGCAAAATAAAAGTGAACACCGGGCCTATGCATTTACAATACCAAACTAACATGAGAGGGGTAGATAGTGCCGGTCAGTTGCGTGGCAATTATTCCACTCTGACACGTAGCCACAAATGGTGGCACACGGTTTTTCATTTCTTGTTGGACACGGCGGTTGTCAATTCTTGGATCATTCATTCAGATTTGAGCTTCCGTTTGATGTATGAGCCTATGACACACTTGTCATTGCAAATGCAGCTTGCAAAGGAGTTATCGGTGGACTGGGGAGCTAGAAAAATAGGATTTTCAGTGTTTGCACCCAATCGGGCCGGTGTGCATGGGCCTTGGCATATGGGAAGGAAACATAAATTGTGTTGAGCTTGCAAGAAGAAGAAGTGTAGCCATATGTGTCCTGGATGTGGAGACATATACATGTGCAAGTTTCCATGTTACTGGGATGTGCACTAGTAGTAATTCCACTGTTTTTTTCCCGTTTCCGTATTAGATATAGGGAATATGTCACAATCTAACGGGGTGTCAATTTCTTGTACATTTGTATATTTTTGTAGGCGGTTCCTTAGGTTTTTGAAGATATTTATTACATACATCTTATACTTTTTATGTAGCCACTTGTGTCATTTAGGTGTACCAAATGCAAAATGGAATGACACGGTCTGCAGTTGCTCTGGAGTTCAAGGACAGTGAGGGCTCTCATCTCGTCATGGCCTGGAATAGTGGCTGCCATGAAGGACGACTGTGATTGGCGAATGGTTTCTACAGTGGATAAGGGCTGGGTTTTCCAACTGCCTTGGACACTGCCCGGTCAACTGGTCAGCAGCCAGAGGAGGTCAGCAGCCACGCGGCATGTTTTTTTTAGCTACCCGGGGCCGAAGCTTTACCTCCAGCCTGCCCACTTGGCTTTCCTTGGGATTCGGCTTTCCTGAGGACCCAGTGTCAGGGACACAAGAACTCAAGAACAAGAACAAGAGAACAAGAACAAGAGCATGAACAAGGACCCAAGAACAAGAAGTGCAATAGTACACAAGAGTGGTTCTCAAGAAAGTATATTGAGCTAAATCGATAGTTGATCAAGATTCAAGACAAGGCAATACTCAAGGTTGCTCCTAACTTGTGTTGACGAGAGTGAGGAGTCGCTCACTTCGTCCCTAGATATACTAGTACTAAGGAAGCTTCTGCAGGGGCTTCCTAGAGATTATGAGAGTCCCTAGGAAGTATCTAGAAGGTCCTAAAGGTCTAAGGAACTATAGAACTTCTAGAAGTATTCTAGAAGGTTCTATGTCGGTGGCAATACCCATCACGAACTAGTTTTCTCACAATAATTGTATCACTGTGGCAATACCCATCACGAACTAGTTTTCACACAATAATTGTATCACTGTGGTAATATCCATCACTAAGGCAATACCCATCACTAACTAGTTTTGGACACAATAATTATATCTCTAGTTTTAAGGCCTAGTCTTTGCAATACCCATCTCATGGTTCTATGTCCGTGACACCCAGTTGCAAGTGCCGGCTGATTTGCTGCAGCTGCCGGCGAGTATGCGGATCCGGAACATGAGGGCAAGCTGTGCAAGAGGGAGGGGCCCTGTAGCCTCCAATTTCAGCACAAGGACAAGAGCAATTTCCGAAGTCCGTGTGCATTTTTATTTTTTTATTCCCAATGCAAGCTCTACTACCTGCTATTTCCGAACTCACTGTATGTCCCTTTTATCAATTTCAAATGCTAGTTAGATTCTCCTCAGGATTTCCACTTTCTATCTTCCGTGTCATGTACCACATTTTTCTTGCATCACTATTTCTAGTGCTGCCCTTGTTTTTTTCTTCATGAGCTATGGCGACAATTAGCTGTAGAAGTCAAAATTCTTATTGTCCGCGCACTTGAGTGGGCATATTGTGGACCCAATTCCACCATCTGTCCAATGAGATTCATAACATTGGAAAAGGCCCACAATTTTCAGAACTGGAGCCTAGTAACGATGATCTCACGGTCAAGGGTCCTTCCCTGATTTTGACCAGCGGTCATTGGTGCCGGCCTTACAGGGTTAAACTAGTAGTAGCACTCTCTAAAATCACATCCTCTCTTATAAAGCGTATCAAAAGTTTTCACTCCTATCCCACAAAAGGAGACTAAGGCCCACTTTATACTCGGGCCTGGATTGAGGCCAGCGCGCCCGAACTCTTCAAATTTCAACCAATACGATCGCTCAATTCTTTCAAATCTGGTCCAAGGGCTTAGGGTATCCACAGCTCTTCGCAAGCAAAATAACTCATATTTGGGACAATGTCAGTGTAGGCTACATCCACCATCCAGTCTTGCTCCAATGTGAGACGTCAAACATATATGAGTACATACCCAACCGAATATTCATGCGCAATTTATAGTAGATGCAGCACAAGAAAATGAGATGCAATTGTGGTCCTCTTTAAAAATCACACATTGTTCCTTTCGCTCTGATTTATGAACATGACTAGGGCGTTGAGAGCCACAATAGTGTGCCGTGAATCAACCCTCATTTTTGACATATCTTGTGACAACTATGTAGAAAATTGATTTACGCTCGCCTCATTATGTTTGCTCTCAAGGGAGCCACTCGTGCTATACGCCTGTGTTGCAAAGGGTTGTAGATATTCTTTAGTTAGTATTACGCACCTGTTGAACTATAATTCGCATTGGACCGAATTTAGAAAATGGGAGAGACATCTTGTAGGAGAATTGCAAACTATGACACCCTATATTCACAAAATTCTAGGGAACACATGTACTCAGTTCAATACTCATTCTATTGAGTTATAATGTGATAATACTTTCTCATGTCAACATAGAATGTGATAATACAAAATTCAATAAAATAGTAATATAATTGAATAGTAATAGAATGGTAATAGAATAGTAATAAAATAGTAATATAACATTGAAATAAATGTTAAATTTTAATAATAATAAATACAATTAAAATACAATTAAATTTTGATACTAAGATAATTACAAAAGGAAACTTTATATTATTGAAAAAAATAGATTACTAATTGTTAAAATTTGCAAGTCTTGGATTCTACATTGTGACATTCCTTTGCTAGAATCAAATGCCCTTGTAATACTACATATGTAACTCTATTTATTACTTATTTGCAACAAAAGCTTTTTATAAAAATATGTCCCATATCTAACATTCTTTTCCCACAATTAGTAGGACATTGCAAAGTCTTAGCTTTTAGTTGTAACTTCAAAGTCTCTCATTTTTTCTTTAAACTTGTTAACTTGAACCTCATTGTGAGATTCATCCTTTTTCATTTCAAAAAGGAAATGTAGGCTTTCATTACATAGGGTGTAAAAGTTGGTGGTTTTAGGTTTGTGGTGGATAAAGGTACCTCTAAGGTAGAGGGCTCATAAACCGATCAAATTTCAGTTGAACAAGTTCCTCATGGAGTGTTCAAAAGAGTTATTTTGGATGAATATGCAAACTTTGGTGGAGAGCATTGATGATGGAATCAAAATTTTCCAATTTTTCTTTATTTAGTTATGAATTTTGGAAGGTGATGTCATAGGTATTTCTTAAACCGATCAAGTTGTGGTGTACATTTGAGGGTGGGCTTGAAGGCTAGAATCTTCTTTCTGAGAAGATTGGCTTAGTGCACGGTTTTTGGTCCTGCACGGATTATGAGCCCTCTACCTTACCTTAAATGAATAATTTCAGCGAGTTAGGACTAGCATGCATGGGTGTGAATGCTCTAAGAGCATTCCCACCCATGCACGCTAGGACTAACCCTCTCAAATTATTCATCTACATGTGAAGGGCCCTTGCACTCACACTCCCCCACCCTTGCACGCCCTTCACGTATCAAAAGTACGCATCAAATAGTCAATGGACCAATCACAAGTAGAATGAGAGGAATAATCATCGAATAGTCAACTCAATAGTGATTTCAAGGCCCAATTTCTAACACGCTAGAATCCAGAGTCAAGAAGCATTTTGAAAGGCCCCTTGAAACTTTTCATCCACTTCTTGAGGTCAGAGACCCTCTGCGGCCATGGGTGGCCATGCTCTAAGGGTTAAAGGGAAAAAAAAAAAAACACACCAGAAATCTGAGATTTGTGCAGAACAGGGCAGGGCGGTAAAGGGTAAAGGTCAGTTCTCCCTGCTCATTGTCATGAGCCACTGTGACACTGACATGGATTGTAGACCAGACGCACCGAATAAGTGTCTGTGCTTCACATACTTGTGGTGTGAACCGGGAAATGACATGCGTTCCGAGTGACTCCTGCTGGTGGGCCTCCTGCAGTCCACGATTGTCCCAGCCAGCGACACGTTTGTTGACCTCTAATCATGCTCATCATTTGACTGTTTTTGTAGCAGGTAAGTACTGCCTCCAAAATTCCACCTACATGCCTCTCAAATTCCTCAGTGTAGGTAGAATATAAGTTGGTCACCAAAGCAATGATCATACCACAAGACGGGGGCTAACATAAAAAGATTTCCTTCCTAGCTTCAGTTGATGACCTAAAACTCTCTCAATGAGTGAATCCACCAGAAGCTTGATGTGGATTCAATTGTTGGCAGTGAATAAATTTTGCTTTTCTGTTAGTAAAGTAACACACAGTCATACATCCTAGATGTAGCCGTAATAGAACCATCCATATTCATAAAATTGTCTATCATTAGACACTTTGACGATTTTAGTAAATTTTGTCAAGACTTTAGTGATTTCATTCACTTTTTGAGCTCATCTTTTCTAGTGTGAAAGTGGCCACTTCCCAAATCAAGTAAGATTCTGATGGAAATTTGCCTAAAAGATATCTAAAGGCTGATTATGGAGACCAATGTTGTAAAGGATATGGGGCGTGCCTATCTCAAATTTATAGATTTGAGGTATCCTCACACTAGTAGAAATCTTGTCAAATGTGACGTGTCTTTAACGACTAAATTCCATTGTGACTTGTCTATAGTGACTCAAAATCACAATTTTGAGTCACTATAAACAAGTCACAAGGGAATTTAGTCATGAAAGACAAGTCACATTCTTACTATAGGATTCCTACTAGTGTTACCTATGGGTAGGTATCCTAAACTTATTAATGGTTTATATTTGCAATACGTGTGTCTATACACATCCCACTATTGGTGAGGACACCCAAAATCATTACTTTTTGCTATTGAGCACAATTACTATTTTTGGTCTTGTCAAGTATTACTCCCTCTGTTTCATAATAAGAGCCGACTTTGTAGAAAAAAATTGAGATTCAAGATGGAAATCAAGCCCATGTTGAAAGGAATGAAACGCAATGAGACCTTTTAGAACTGAGTGTCTCGAAGGAAAAGGATGAAAAACGTAGGAAGTCAATGTAAGAAGGTAATATAATGAATGCACACTTTCAAATTTGACGCAAGAAAATATGTGGTTTTGGATTCTTGTAATAAAACAAAAAGAGTATATTTTCTTGTTGGAAAGTGAGAGAATTTTAATGCATCAAGGAATGAGTCATTGGGATACTCTATGAAAAAGTTATAATGGATAAAATCATTTTTTGGTAAATTTTACAATAATTTTTTTTGTTAGAAGTAGATATTCATTAGTCCCTAAAGGCTTGAGGGGTATAGATCAAAACTAAGATGTATTATGAAATATGACTTCCATAACTTTGATGCAGTTTATTCCAACAAAGAAAATGCAAAACATGATGGTTAAAATTTATTCATATAATCAAATTTCCAGAAATAGTTTAAGATATTCATTTAATGAATTTAAAAGCAATCAAGTTTTAAAAATGACATTTAAAAAAAAAAAAAAAAAAGGATTCAAAATTTGGTGTTATTGATTAGAATTGTGTTTTTCATTCTAGAAGCAAAAAAATGAATTGATGATAAAAACAACAATATTTCTAAAAATAGTAAATTTTGTAACACTAAACAATGTAGAGGTGTTTTTAAAAAAAAAATTCACCTAGGTGGAGTTTAACTTGGATTGCCATGATTCAAATTGAAAATTATTTTAGTTTAGGTTTTAATTCAGATTTCAATGCACATTTTTATCCCAAATTTTATTTAGATTATTCTATTAGAAAATAGTTTTAATTTATTCAAAAATGTTTTTTTGGCCTTCAGGCAAACCCTAAAAAAAGGCAGCGACTGAAAAATAGTTGTTTCGTGCATTAACCCTTTAATGTCCCGATTCAACACTGTTTTCAAAGATTTGTTATAAAATGTTTGATGAAAAACGAAAATGGAGTTGATATACAAAACAAAGTTGCAAATGTCAATGTGTAGATAACATCCGTACGGTTGGATTTATCATATTTATTATTAATATTTTAAAAGTAATTTTGCAAGGTTTTCTCTTGAAATTCAATTCAAAATTCAAAATTAACACAAATTTTTTAAAAAATATTGTAATGAAATTAGAGTGACATGCACTACGAGATGGTATGGTTTCCATTATTTGATTCTACTTACTATGGAAAATCGTATTTAAGGTCTTTCTTTTTGAACTAAGATTGAAAGTTGACATAAATCCCTTTTGTAATTTTTCAAAATTCACATTATCTTATTTGGAAGATCCATACCGTACAAATGGTATTCAACTAGCACAAGAATGAAAAAAAATAAAAATGGATGAAAAACATCCGGTACCTACAGAAATCGAGCTGCTCAAATTCATCCGGCGTCCAGATTTTGGACACCGGCGCGCTAAAGGGTTAAGAGTCAACCCTAGAAAGGACCATTGTCTATTTTGGGGGATAATTGAATGTTCGGGTAAGTACCTATGATGTCAAAATTTTATTGTAATCTTTTGAATATTTTTTGAACACAAGGGAACAAATAAGCTTTGTGGGTTTTTTAAAAAAATAAAATATTTCAATAATTGCTTGAGAGAAAGTTAGAACAATTTTGTTGACATTTGGTAAACATCAAGCAACTACAATAAAACATAAAAACTCTAAATTAAAAAATAGAAGAAAGAAAAAAAATTGAGTTTCTAGAGGTTATATTTATATATACATAGAAAGCTTTTATTCATTCTATTTGAATAAGTGATGTGAAAGCTATGAAGAGTCTTGTTTTGGAGGCGATTAAAACTTTTTTTGTAAAAGAGTAACTTGTAGGATTTGTTTTTGAACTTAACCCCTAAACGTTCTCACCCTTTTTAGATTTGGCAGTTTTTCAAAGATGCATTATAAAATGCAATTAAAAGGGATATTTTCAACTTGATGAATAAATAAAAGTTGTGCATTATGAATTTTGGATCCTATCCATACGGTTAGATTTTCAATTTCTATCACCAATATTTGTGTATAGATTTTTAAACTTAAATTTTAGAGCTCTTTTGTAATATGATTCCGAATAAGATATTGACAATCTAATAATGAGAATTTTTGGGATGGGTTGAAATGCAATACTCTAAGTGTAGTGATTCTTGGAGATTTTTTGGTTGCTTATTTTTAGTACTTGACTTTTTCAAGAGCGTTTTTAGACTAAAATCTTCCAAATTTGGGGTGGAACACTACAACATGAAACGAGGCATAAAAATTTCACAAATCATCTCCTTTCTAATCGGATCACACATGCACAAAGCCAACTTCCCATAAAAGTTTCAATGAAAATTTCACACTACAAAAAGTGCATGATGGATGAGAAATCAGAGCTCAAATCCGTACACAATGCAAAATATGCATGGTTGGGCAGTTAGGGGTTAATGACTTAAATAGTCCCTTGTGACTTGATTCTTTTTTTTATATAAAAAAGGCTGGAAAAGGTTGTTTTGGACCATTTAAGTCACAAGGGACCAAGTTAAAAGGACCAAATCCCTACTAGCAATTCTAAGCTAGGATTCCAAAAAATCTTCAAGAATAAAATTCTCTTGATATATAATGATTTGTACTAATAGTCAAAAGACTAACGTCCTTGCCTAGCTTCTATTCGAAGCAAAGTGTATGAGAGAGCAATTCTACATATGTGCTTCCCAAATGTGCATAGGCTCCTGTGCAACGTAAACTTGCCTTTTCTTAACATGGTCAAAGTGGTTCGAAATCTGAGAAAATCAAGCTCGAGGGGCTTGGTATGTTCTTTAAAAGTCAACACACATAGATAATACACATTTAAAAAAGGCCATCATGACAAAGGTCGTGACCAACAATTTTTTTTTAATTTTTAATTTCTTCTTCTTTTGCTATATTTTTCCAGATTTCTCTACAAAACATGACATTTTTCTTTTGTTAAGGAAAAAAATGAGAAAATTCAGATTTTTTTTGCTAAATAATCTCTATATTTTTTGTGAAGATATCCAGGTTTTGTGAAGAGAACTACCAAAATTTGAAGAATTCCTATAAAATATGATTGTAAAGCTTAAGATTTTGCCAAATATTCTTTCCAAATTTTTTTATGTCACCAGGAAAATAAAAAAAAATACAGGCTTCAAGAAAAAAAAAAAAAAAATACTGGTCGTGATAGGGTGTTAGAATCCTCCTCCTGAAGACAGCGATTTGGACCAAAGGAAGAGAATTCTGCTTACTTGACATATAGGCACAAACCTAGGATTTTGTTTGCTTTAATAATCTTCTAGAAGCTGCAGTACAGTACAACAGTCAGTGATTCTCCAAAGTGCGCAAGGGGATAAAGGGAAGGTCCTGGGTCAGTCTGTCTTGAAGCAAATTGTATGCTTCCTTCTTTCCACTGTAGTCACTCTATGATTGTGTTGACTATGTAATGTTGTGCCCTACATGGACACTGGTCAGGCACATGAATGTATAGTCTAGTCGACAACCAACATAGAAGGAAACAGCTGAGGTGAAGGTCAAGGCCCGTTCCAAAAGCAGAGTACAATCATCTATTGAACCTTTTTACACATCTAGCGCACATCCACTTTAATTTGTCATCACACTGCACAAGAACTATTCAAAGTTCAAACCATGTAAGTTCCATCTGAAGCAGTACTGTACTGTATTGTACTTTATATACAGTACCATACTGATCCACGTACAAGAGCCACAATACACGAATTTTACCTTGTCCTGCCCCGCCTGCTAGACCAAGAATAGTAACTCCGGTTCTTTAGAATCAGCGTACATTAACCTGTCTGAGGTTTCGCTATGTGTTTTTTTGCATACAAGCATGTGATTGTTGCTGTATTTCACTACTCCAGGATGTTTGAGACCATTTGCTACTGGAGCATATAGAATATTTGTGTACTTTTTGGTATTTCATTACAAGAGACACCTTATATTATAATATGGAGTCCAAGGGAGTTATAGGGGTTAAGTGTATGTGGAGGTGCCACATGAAAACTCATGTAATAGTGAGAGTGACACACTCAGGAACTAAACAATTAAAATCGCTTCCGTAACCTGGTAGCAGCTTAGGTACAAAGTAACTCTTAACCCTTAAACGTACCACTCCTTTGTAGGAAAGTCAAACTACACAATTTACTGAATTTTTGCCTTCAAGATTTATCAAAATATATTTTGTAATATTTTTCATGCATGGAATTGAATGTTTCCTATTAGTCTTGAAATTTTCAGATTTTTTTAATTTAATATGGCATTTTTAACAAATTTTTAAGTCAAATACTTCAAAAAATATTTTTTATTACAAAAAAGCTTTAAAAAATTAAAAAAAATTGGGAGCATGTACAAATTACAATGGAGAATCACATGATATGTTTTCCATAGAAACTTTTTATTTCAATTTTGAAATTCGAAAGCTGAAAATCCCATCATTCCTATGTAGTGTAATTCAAACCTTGACCTACAAAGCTTGCACAAGCAATAAAATACTCAATAATTGGAATTTTTAAGATTTGAAAAGTGGAGTACAAACTAGACTTAATAAACTTCATTTTCTTAGTTGGGTGTATTAGCAACAAAAGTCATCTTCAAGATCAAAATTGGGTTTGACCAACAAACATCCAGTAACTGGATGCGTGGACGTTTAGGGGTTAAACATCAATGCAAGCGCCACGAGCTTGTATTGAGAGAATAATGAAGAAAAAAGTGAATTTCTTCAAACAAAATTGAAATGAATTGGTGCTTTGGAAAGGTGATGAAAAAGCAAGACTAAATTCCCAACTTGTGCCTAAATTAAACAATTGTGGAACAATTCACAATCAAATGAAGGGAAGGGGATGAGCTATGATCAGGCATCAGCTGATTCAAATGTGGAGAGATTCAAAGCATTTTTTAAATTTAAAAAAAACAACAAAAAATGCTGACCAGACAATTTTTTATTTTTTATTTTTTATTTATTTTTAGCAACATGCCTACTATTGTTGACTTTTGGAGATGCTCTTTGGGCTGCCCTCTAAGGACCCTCTTGACGTTTAAGAATTAGTTAATTTAAAAAAAAAAGTGCCACATGTTGGTTGTGACCCATGAAAAAGAGAATGTGGATAATAGTTTCATGTCTCCAGGGGTGCTGGAGTTGCTACCGAGTTACGAAGTCACACCTGGTGCTGCTCAAGATTCCATGGGTAGTCACCACCTTCCTGATTTCTATAACATGTCACAATCCTTTCAATTCATCACAATTCACAATTTTAGTTTTGATTACAGTTACTTTAGTGTATTGTAGAGTTCATCTTCCAAAATCTGGGTAAATGTAGGTTGTATCGCATAATTATATGTTGTACATTTTGGTGTGGGGTCGTCAACAAATGGGCTCTTCTTTCACCCCAGCCAGCTTTACAAAAACTGGAGCTCTTTTTCTGTCCTGCTACACACTTGCCATAACTTGATGGCTCTGCTAAAACCTTTGTGCTTTAGGAATTATGCGCTCGTCACTCCAATAATTTGCATACAAGCATTAGAATAATTTTATAATAATTTGCAATACTTCAAAGAAGTAAATGATGAGTTATGCTGAATTTAAAGCAATTTGGAGGTAGTGTACATGGACATCTGAGATGCTAGATACAATAATACAAAATACACCAGTGCTGTCACTCTCTGGAAGACTATGGCTTACAGTCAGAGCTTCAGAAAATGGGGACCCTCTATTCAAACAATGCAAAGATCTCAGATCTACGCAACATCACATCCTAGCTTACCATGCAATGTACATGACAAACTAGACTGTGATGGAGAAGTCACAGACAAAATGCATTGAGACTTTGAGAAACATTGTTTGTACCTTTATTGAAAATTTCGATTAAGCATAATCAGACTTATCACTCTAATTTTGCACCAGATATTAGACACAACGTGTTGAAAAAAATCAGAGAAGTTGAAAACATTGATTGAAAGACCTGTAATGAGGCATCACTCTAATTTGGTACCATGCAGACATTAGAGACAACATGTTGAAAAATTTCTGAAAAGCTTGAAAAAATTGTTTGTACCTTCACTGGAATTTGATACCAGAGGCTTAAGATCCTGAGTCACTGAAGCATTTGTGGGGGAAACTGCAAAAAGGGAACAAAATTCCAAAGACCAAGAAGTGCCTTCACTCCAATTGTTCTGGTTCGTGATCTGAAATCAGCCAAGTGCTGCCTGCGGTGCATAGCAATGGTGATGATAAAGGCGAGAGAGACCTGGTCAATTCGTTAGCAAAAAAGGAGACACAGGTCTTCCATTGCTCTTAAGTCCTACCACACAAATTGTCAGTCCTCATGATTTCTGGACTTCTGGACTTTATGCCGCTACCTTCCATTGTAAGAAAACACACATTTTTCAATTCTTGCAGGACTGTATTGCGTATAGTCTCAAACAGCTAATAACGTAAGTCGCCAAACACTAGTAGGGATTTGGTCCTTTTAAAGGTGACCACTACTTCAAATCCTGGTAAATTCAACTGGTAAATTCAACTAGTGCATAATTTGGTCGTTTTTGCGTTATTCCTTTGTCCAAGCACCACTTGAGTGGGATGAGTGAAATGGACCATGATAGGACAACAAAGTGAAGGTGGGTATGTGCCAAGTGTATGTCTTACAACCGACATGGCTAAAGACTATAGATGGTCATATTTTTTTAGTTGGGAGTTTCTGCGAACCTTAGACTCGTTGTTTTAGTCATAGTTATGAAGAAAAAATGAGTCCCAAATTTGCAGAATAGTCCCAACTAGACAAATAAGACACATAATAGGCTCCGAGCAATCGAGACCCCATCCCATTTCCAAGGGCCTCATTAGAAGTAGCACCCAAGTTGAATGCCTAAATTAATTTAATCAGGATTTGAAATGGTGGACCAAGAAGCTTGAATTGAACCTCATGTCCTTTTGAGTGGGTCATATTGGAACTTTTATTTATTTAAATGTATTTGACTTCTGACCAACACATACAATGTTCTTCACTGATACCGTTGATATAAAATTTGGTTTCATCTTAATTATATTTGTCACTTGAATTTCCCATTTTAGAACCATGGATGCTTGGTTCTTCAGGAGTTAAAGCAGATGCTGCATCATAGTAGTCAGGCCTCTTCTGACCATGACAAAACTTATACTACTCAAGTACTCAGGCCATTTCACAGTGATAAATTTAATACAATTTGACTGATCGACTTAGTACGCTCTTCCATGATTTCCGAAAGTACCGTACCAAAGTTAAAGTAGAGGATGTAAAAGCAACAGCAACTGTGCTTGCATGGCCATGTGCCCACATAACATTCGGTAGCATGCATTGTCTCTGCCTTTGCTCAACATTAGATGGTATGGTATATTCCACACCCAAGAGTACTTCATCAGTAGCTAAGTAAACAGGTGGAGGCTTAAGGTGATGAGCAAAGTGCATGAAGGAAAGGCAATGTACATGAAGGCTTCTGAATTTTATGCATGTTCTACGCAATTCCCTGCATTGGTGAAAAACAAAGCATCTTGGGAAACGACAAAGGTTCATGCAATGAAGATAAGATATCGTACAGTAACCCCTAAAAGCCCGAGGAATATTGAACAAAACATAAATTATAATATGTGCATTCCATATGTTTGATGAAGTTTTTTTCAATAGACAAAATGTAGGGCATCATCTCCTCAAACTATCCATACGGTAAAACTTCCAAAAATAACTTTAGATAATTTGTTTTAATGAATTTAAAAGCATTGACCTTTGAAAATTTGTATAAATTTATATTTTTCACTTTTTGAGTTAGAATTTAGCATGGTTGGGTAAAGTTGGTTAGGCTATTGTAAACTTCAAAAAACCAAAAGAAATGATGGAGGAAACATCATTACTTTCCCCAAATAGCAAGTTTTAAAACACTAAGACAATGTTGAGGTGATTCACTTTGAAAAACTCTCCCGAGTGGAGTCAAATTTGGTTTCATCTGAATTATATTTTATTGTTCTAGGTAGTCCATTAGATTCAAGTAGCGACCATAATATTATTGTTTGAGCATTTAGGGATTAAGGCCAATTTCAACACTTATGTCAATTGTGTGTTGAAATGTTTTAATTTTAAAATCTACATTGTACAAATGCCATTTCTTAATTTTCATAATTTTGAAAAACTCACTTATTTTGCATAGCATAATAGAGCAATGGGAACCTACACCCTTTTGCAATGGGACCACAATCTAACTACAATTGAAAACTAAGTTTACGTGGCAATGGCACGATAGTCCCAAAATTCATGGAATACAAATGGTACGTATTCTATTATTACCTAGAAAAATGAATCTAAGAGAAGATTCTCTTTTGATTCACTTCTCATAAGGGTGCTCTATTGCATTGCTTTATTATCCTATGTGGAGTTTCAAATTCATAGAAAACTAAAAGCATCCAAATAAAATTTACTAAGATTTTCATAAATTGTTGTACAAATATTTCATATTTTAGTCAAACTCCACTTTTTGTCTACTTATTCACGAAATTGACCTTAACGTAGGGATGGTAGGGTAGCTGACCGCTGATTAATCCTCTTTCAATGTTGGATGAATACAAAGTTGAAGGAATTAGCTACACACAACTAGATGTGCTTGTAAAAGCTGTTTACTGCAATTCAGAAAGGACATTTATACGCATAGGGTGTGGTTCCAGTGAACCGTACGCTGATAAGTGTGACTATACTAATTACTTGGAACCACTGTAACAACTTGTGTGTAGAACGGTGAATGGCATTGATGACGTAGTCAGTCTTATCATATATGAACGTCATTTGGAGAGTGTTACTTCCAACAAAAGTAATAAAACACACATTTTGTTAAAACTAGACCACATTTCATTAGAACTGGATTACTAAACTGGAAAAGTGATGGGGAGTGATGTGCTTCTCAATAGATATAAGTCTCCAATTCTTTTAGAGTGCTTTAATTTCACAAATAAGAGGATTGTAGAAAAATTGGGACCTATCTCTGTTGAGAAGGGCAACACTCCCCATCACTTTTTTAGTTTGGTAATTCAATTTTAACAAAATGCGGTTTAGTTTTAATAAGATGTGTGTTATTAACTATAGGGTGTTTGCATGTTACAATGCACAACTTTTGGGAGTTTTTTAAAACTTTTAGAAATTTATAAATAGAAGTTGGTGGTAAAAGTTATAAAAAAACTGAACTACTTTAACTAGAGAAATGTCCTCTACTAATGATACTAATGACAAAAAACAAGGGTAAAAATAACATATATGTAATCTAAAGCAATGTCTATGCAAAAAAACTAGTGCCTTATTACAATGCAAAAGTGCAATAAAAATTTCTGTAAGAAAAAAAGAAAAGAGGATTGTGAATGGAATTTGGAGATATAAAATTCTTCAATGTTCAAATATGTGAAGAAAAATGTGTTCCATTTTTTTCAATTTAAAAATGATAATAAATGATAAAAAATAGAAATGTGTTATTTTAGTATTGTTTATCTAATTTTTGATGGATTTCTTTTTTAAATGTGCCAGAGAAAGAAATTTTGCAAATGAGCTTATTTCGAAAAATTCAAATACAAAATCAAACATGGACTGTATTTACATTCAAGCTTTGAACATAAATTGGTCAAAATGTTATTAGAATGGGAGTTTTAATACTCAAAATATTCAAGAATAAAACCATTTTGAAAAACTTTATATTTTATTATATGGTTAATATGTACCTAATTTAAAAATTTGGTTTACTTCATTTTTCATTTGATCATTGCTATATATTTTTGAAATTGGTTCAAAAGTTGGCTTTTTAGACAAAATGCAAAATGTGCACCAAAAGCCAGGATATTGCACCTCGGGGAGTGCACTATTCAATAAAGTCAAGAATCACGTGCGTGCATCCCCCTATTTAAAACCCCCCTGTATACATATTTCTTTTGGCTAAAATTAAGCAATATATGTATAGATCTCATAGCCTCAAAATACATTTCTTTATGTACACATGGGCTAAAAATGAGGAATTAAACTCCAAGCCCCATGTATATTTACTTTCCGCTCAATTGAAATATGTTTGTTATACATATATTTTGTACATACTTGTTCTAAATAATACCCTTGTTGTGCACGCACGTGTATAATTAGAGTACTTAAGAGTGCACTCCCTGGGTATTGCACAATCCAAAATTCCTCAATGTGGTGCACCATTCCATGCAAACACCCCATGGTATGTGCACTCATAATCACCACTTATAGCAATGAGAATATTTATTATTATTATGAAACTCAAATTATTATTAGAGGATTCAAATAGACTTTAGCATATGTTAGTAGTTTTGGCTCTTGGCTAACAAACGTATATCAAAAGCATGGAAAAATATGACACTTTTCTTAAAATAGCAAATAGTATCAAAGATTTTTTTTCTTTGTAATTTTTTTTTTGGGACAAAGTTGATTCCATGGTGCATGGTGCAAAAAAAAATTAACATGTGAAATCGAGTGTTTGGATTCAATCATTACAGATTACGTGATGGCAAGTTTGATACCAAAATGAGGTTTATTATTATAAATACATTTTTATACATATATACACAGATTCTTTTTTTATTTATTTACATGGTCCCTGGATTCTCCAGATGGGAGAGATGCTCAAGATACAGAGCCCATGCACTGAAGTTATCCTTTTCAGCTTGTTTTTGTTGATAGTACATCTCACAAAATTCTTCAAATTTTTTAAGCTTCATCATTGCAGAAACTTTTGCAGCAGTATTTTTGCGCTCGCAAGCTCTGTTTCGAGCCGCCTTGGCTTGTGCTAATAGATCTGACATGGGCACACTCGAAGTGTGCACTTGCATAAGCTTCTCCCGATTCACGGGCTTTTCATAGTGGTTGATATTATTTTTCACACTATATGAGCAAGGTTTTGGGGCCGTGCTCTTCCTGACCATGCGAAATTTCTTCTTTGGAACCTCAACATTGGAAATGGCCTCCATTGCTACAAACTAATGTGCTTATTTAGTAGCTAATAATTATCTATTATCCAAAATGTGGTACTGGGAGGCTAGGATTGGTTTTCAATTCAATAGAATTGAAAACAAAGTTGGAGAGGCTATGTAAAAGCTTGTGAAAAAATAAGCATGTGAGGTCCCTTTTATAGAATGCCCATACAACTTTTACTTTAGAATAACGGCCAAAGAAATAATAATGTAAAAGAATATAAATAATATAAATTAGTGATAATGTAAAAGAATATAATAATAATAATAATAATGTAAAAGAATATACGTGTCTGGCACTTGGAATTGCCTCGGTCTAGCAATAGCACATTCATCCACTTGCCTCAATATTTATCCGTTTGCCTCAGAATTCATCCACTTGTCTCAATATTCATCCCTTTGCCTCAGTATTCATCCCCTTGCATCCGCTTGCCTCAGTATTCATCCAGAGCCTTAGTGAGTTGGATTATTAACTTAATCAACTGACTTTGTCCACTGCGTGAACCTGTCTGGAACTGTAGTGGCTTGAGACAATCATCAAAAATCTCAGATCTATACTAGGCCTAGATTGTAGAGCTTCGAAGCATCAATCAAACAACTAAAAATCTATATAGGCACTAATTTTCAGCTACTGTAATTAAGGTGGCATGTTGTGAAACTGTCAATGACCTTAAACGGTTAAAATGTACCTCTTTTGATCATTTTTGAGGAGAAATGTAACTCCTTAGTATATGCCTTATTTTTATGAATTCCAAGAAATAAGCCATGTACTTTAGAGCTACATTTTTGCCATGAAATGAGGAGAGCATGTAGATGGTAACCATTTTAGGTCATTATTGGTTTCACAACATTCTACCTTAGGCATTATTAACTCAATGTATGAGTAATTTATAATTTTTTAAAGTATTATCTACAGGTGCATCCAAAATAAACCCTAAACTTTCATAGGCTTTGATGTTTTGATTTTGTACATCTTGTGCAATCAATATTTAGGTTTTAGTATAACTTTTGGATTCAATTGTAAGGGATTCTTTTTGAGATATGGTTCATTTTGGATGTGGTCGTTCTTATGGTACATGTGAGTGAAAAAAGTAGTCCGAAGTGACAAGTTTTTTGAGAAAATTGAACTTTGAAAAATTCTAGTTGATTTTTTCATAATTGATGGACGTACAAGATTTTGAAGGGGTATGAGGGATATCCACACAACAATATTTTTGGCTGGGTTTATTTTTGAGTTAGTGCTCTGCTACGACAATATTAGTAAAAAATACGATGTAGTGTTTCAACTGAATATAGTGTAAAATGAACCATATATAATTGGAACTTCATTTTCAAATTTTTAGGTGGTCTAATGTGATTAGATGTTGAATAGTCACAAAGTTATTTAAAAAAATTAAAATCCTTCCATTACATGATTATATTCAATAAGCCTCAAAAACCTAAGAATGGAAAAAATGTGCAAGATCATCAAACTCATACAAAGGGTTCGTTTCTTAAAACACATGTACCTATGGTGATTAGTGAAACATGAAATATATATTCTAAAAATACTATAGTATGGGAAGGGTAAAAACCATTAAAACATCATTTTTTGCAACAAACAAGGTTTTTAAATTTTTATTACAAATCAAATTAAATGCATCAAGAATTAAGAATTTTGAAAAATAAACTTGATGAACATCATAATTAAATAGAAAAAAGTTGTAATTGGTTTAATTTTTTTAATTAAAAACATTTTTACCACTACATTCACGACATTCATTACTGCAAAAAGTAATTCTTGATTTTGAGACCTTTTAGTTAGCTGTACCATGAGAACACCCGTGTATAAATGTTGTGTCCAAAATATTTCCTTACAAATATATAATTGTGGGTTGAAAAATCTATAAATCATGGAAAATTCCAAATATTGTGAATTTCTTTCATAATTAACATTGGTTTTTTCTAATGAAAAATAAGTACTCTGTAATTAGTAGTCCATCCACCATGGGTGCATTTCAATGCGTTTTTCATTGGTCGATTTTTGCCGACTTGTTCAATTTACCGGTTTTAGGGTACATATAGAACTATTTGGGGCAACCACCATAGTCTGCAACATAGTAGGTTAGTAGTTTCTAAAAGAATGAAATTATATTCAGGATTTTTTGGTGATATTTTTTTAAAACTCTCTCTTTTTAAATTAGGGACACTATTAGTAGTATTTAATTGTATAAATGTAAGTATAGCCTGATAAAACAAGTGTCAATGAAATTTTGGTAAGATTAGACGATTGGATTGGAAGATCATAGTATGTCTTTGAATCATTTAATGCACACTAAAAAATGAGATTTTGGAGGGTGTGTGACTTCAAAGTGAAATAGAATTTGGGTTAAATTTTCAAAAATGAAAGTGAAGAGGTTCAACAATTGTGACTTATGTCAACACCTCTCCATTGCAATCTTTCATGTCAAGAAAGTACTCATACATAATTATTGTGAATTTTATAAGTGAGAGTGACTTATTCATATACGGTTTAGGACAAAAATTTACACTTTGAAATATGAAAGGAGTTGGTACATTAATCAAGATCACAATACATATACTAATGAAACATGAACAAGAGAACACAATCCAAAACAAGAAAGAAAAAAAAGAAAAAAGATACCAAGCTTCCAAACACAAGAAATATATTGCATAGTACATGTGTTGTATTGTAGCTATTTGCTATATTTTGAGGTATTTGCAGTATTTGGTGTTTTGTACATAGGTATTTTTATAACTTCTCAACTCCAAATCAGAAATTTCTTTTTGAAGTGTGTGCATGATTGAGATGAATCCCCACATTTAAACGTCAGACATTGATGCTTGGTTGAAAGTAGATTTTACGATAGTTTGCAAAAACCTGCCTTTGTGACCACATCGTGGTCGCCTGGGTTCAAAAAAACAGCATTTTTGGCAGGGGTTGGAAGGGGACCCTGTAACACTTGAGAAATTTTGGGGTCTGAATGCTTACTTTCATATTGCCTTGTTGCCCCTAAAGTTGTCCGACTCTCTTTCTCAGGTAAAATTGTGTGAGGTGAAACAGGGCATTTTTTTTCATTTTTCATGAAGTGCCAAAGTGGCAATATAAAACGTCATAGTGGTGTTCCATAGAAAATATCACATATCGATAATTTTGTTTTTACTCACAATTTGGCGATTTCATCCAAGTTTTTTTTTTGATATGAAGTTTTATGGAGAAAGACTTCATATTTTTTTTAGCCGGATTACTTTTTCCTGGTGCAATCCGGCACTATTTCGCCCAAAAAAATTGCCCTGCGGTGAAAATCAACTTGAAATACAAATGAGCCTTAGGAATATATCCCTGACGTGTGTACAAAACATTCTATAGCTTCTTTCGATGTCATGCAGAGACTTGGATTTTCGTGCACTCAAATCCATCCCTAGATCAATCTATCTGGGTATTTTAACACCCTTTGTTAAGTTAACAAGCAGGATACTACCAATTTCTGACCTGATTTATTGTCCCTCCACACTAAATAAGGAGTATTTTGATGCTATTGGTGATCCTTTGTCTTTGCTTACTACATTCATTTGTTTTTTTTTCTTTGAATTGTGGAGGGTTTCTAATAAGGCAAAGAGTTTGCTCACTACATTGTTTTGCCATGTACACCCAAACCTCTTTAATGTCACAGGCTCGGCATCCAAAATGAATGTGACAATGTAGTGTTGCATGCAAAAGCGACAGAAAAGAAGTGTATGAGTTTAACCAGTGTGATAGTACAGAGTCTGGAAATACTGAATGAACTAATCCGGTTCTGCAGAGTTTGTAAAGCTGCAACAAATAGGTGTACATAGGGTTTAGACAATGACAAGAACTCTTCCAAATTAAAGTCCGAGTCAGGAGAAAATATCCATTCTCAGAGAGGATGTATTTGTTCGAATTGCAAGTACAGACAACAGAAAACTCGTGAATGATGGTGTCAAGGTTGGATCAGATCTGCATCGTGATCGATATCATGGGGTTCAATAAACCCCGTATCAGATATTTAAACTGATAAGAACACTCAGATACTACACTTGATCTAAGCCAAAAGGCCAAGGACTAGCATGTCAGTGGACCTTAAAGAACACAAATACTAGAAAAAAAAAGAGGGACTTGTTCACTGAGCGTGGAGTGGGATTTCTGAGTGAATTTGGCCTCATTTGAGTGAGTTTGGTCACATTTGAGTGAACATGCTCACTGTACAAGTCCCTCTTTTCTTCTAGTGCAATCTTATGGAATGTTCACAGCTAGTTAGCCTGAATTTGACTTCATGTCTTTTTTAGTAGGTTTGAGTAGGTTCTATATGGACTTTCTTTTATTCGGATTTGTTTGTTTTTTACCAACATAATTATTGTTCTTCATTGATTCTAGTGATATGAAATTCAATCTCATCTAAATTGTATTTTTCACAATATGATCAATTGGATTTGTCATTTAAAAACCATGAATCCTTGGTTAATAGGGTTTTTGATAAGGTTGAAACAACGACTACATTGTGTAGGCTGTTCTACTTCACATTAAATTAAAAAATTAGAGTTTAGGGGTTGATCACATTATAACTTTGGTTTTTATAAATACATTGAGGTCCGCTATTCTACATCTCTACCAGGCATACATCTCCAAACGAACCTCGAAGCTTGTATACATACCCCACGCAGTGTGACAGCCATACCGCAACTGCAAATAGGGTTTAGGGTTTACTGGTAAATCATGACTCGCAGAAAAGTGATATTTGCTATGGTAGCCTGATGAAAAATTGTATAGTGCCATGTCGGAGATGATGTCCATAGTCACGCACTTGCAATACTTAGGAGAAACCAGAATCAATGAGAGATGAATCACATTCCTTACACAATAGGAAGTTAGCAATGGGAACTAGACACTGACATCGTTACAGACACTTACAAGGAGAAGGCGTCACTTTTCACTCCTTTTGTGAGTCAAATGGCGCCATTTTGCACTCATCAATTTTTTGGTTGGACTTGGTGAGTGCGATTCGTCACGTAGGACAAGTATGTACAGTGAAAAGTGACAATGAACAAGATCCTCTAAAGTGAGAAATGACACCTTTAATTGTGAGTCCTTCAACTATCTATGACCTCAATATTAAAGCAAAACCAGAGACTTGTTGAGCTTTTAAATTGTCAAAGTTGCAGACTCATTTGAGTTAACAAAAAAGAAGCCCATCTAATCTCCCTTTTTGCTCTACTTCTAACCTCTTTCTTGAACTATACCTGGATTGAATAGTGTCGTGTCATAGATTGTCTCCTTGTAGGCAATGGGCTTGGAGCCTTAGTGAAAAGTGTGGGAGTCGTTGCGAGGTGTGGAGACTAATGACAATGGCTTGCTTTAAATTGTCTCCCAACTCATCATAGATTAGTTTTTGGTTTGTTTATATTTCAATATGAGTTATAAGAGGAATTCAACATGAGTTTGCTAAAACATTCCTCTTTGAGTTGACTTTTCGGTTAACTCTATTATGCACCACCAACTGACTGCCTAGTACATGAATTACAACTTGATCAATTGAAATTGACACTTGACTAGTTGAATTTACAATTCACAGGAAAAAAAGAAGAAGAAAAGAAATCTTAGGAATGACACGTGCCACGTCTTGATTGGTTGAGATCCTGTCACGGAACTTTATGACCGACTATAAAGAGGGCATGACCGGATGATATCAAAAAGGAAAAGATCTTGGTTGGTTCCTCCCAAAAACCTTCCCAAACCTTGGATTAATGCTGGACACTCAAAATCTCACAATTGGGAGAACATGGCAAAAGGTGTATCATCACATGCACTGCAAGAGTCCCTTGGAAGGTATATTACACCTGGTAAATTATCTTACATTGTAAAGGGCATTTGCTGTGTTCCCCTCTCGTGGCACTACACTAAATAGTGTATTTAGTGTGAGGCACTATAATTGCGAACATCACTCTAAATATCAAAAAACCTACTTTTGTAAAAACACTAAATGTGAATTCTCACACTATTTATGAAGAATAGTAACGTTTTGACATTGTGAACTTTTGAGATATGGATATTTAGTGTGAGTAAGGAATGAAACTTGAGATGAAAGTTTAGATGGAAAAACTGAAATTTTAGAAATGGAATGAATCAAATTGGATGATAACTGACAATGAATCAAATTGGATGATAACCGCCAAAACTAATTACCCACAAATTGACAATTAGTGTTAGACAAGTAGTAGGGGTAAGCACATTATTCATCACCTCACACTAAATACACTATTTAGTGTAGTAGAAATGCTAGGCGCGTAGACCAGAAAAGCATGTCCAAAAAGACATGTTTGTCATGTGGGGTATTCTCATGGGTCTTTTCTCTAATCAGATTCTACAAGTGTGGGATTTTGTCGCAGGGCAAAGTGATTGCTACTCTGTGATTTAGCATTTGTCAAAGTTGAGAGAGAATTGAGCTATGAATTGCTCAAGTTCTGACACTACAAGGAGAAGGCGTCGGTTTTCACTCGATAGGTGAGTCAAACAACACCACTTTGCACTCAGTGCCAAGCGCTCAAGACTTGGTGAGTGTGACAGTGAACTCTGACATTGTTCTGAGTGAGAAACAACACCTTTGCATAGTGTGGTACAAAACAGAAGCAAGATTAACATGTATTCAAGTGACCCTAAAGAACATCTGATAAACTAATAAAGAGAATTTTGAATTGAGAATTTCGAACTGTTGTAAACCACTAAGAGCTGGCAAGAGAACTTGTGTGTTCATTAAATGGTTTTGGATCCTTAGGGCCTCTTTACATTAGAGGCAAGAAGCCGTGATGAGAGAAATTCCAGCCAATGAGAAATTGGTCTTCTCCGTTTCTACGCCTCCCATTGGTTCAAATTTCTCTCTTCACGGCTTCTTGCGTCTAGTGTAAAGAGGCCCTTAGCTATAATAGGAACATGGCCTCAAGTACATTCTTAGACTTGTGAGAATAGTGAAAAAATTATCCATACTAGGTTGGTATGGAGGTTGACACTAAATTATCTTTATTGCATTTCAATGTACGACTATGGCTCCATGTTCACATGCCTTGACAACTTAGACATGTTCACATGTTCACGAGTAACTTCCAACTTAGACACTGTCCTAGTATTAATCAATAGAAACCTCTGAGTTATTTTCTTGAAATTGTAACTGGGGTATGAAGGCTTTTTGGATGTGACTACATGACTTGTGTGAACGTTTGTCTTGGTTGAGTGTAGGGAACTTGTGCACATCAGAGGTTGGAAAATCACAGAGTTGCAAACAATAGTCGGGAAGGTGGCATTCTCAAGGAGATGCCCGGGCAAAATTATTGTGCATGCGTGGAATTGTGAACCACTTGCTTGGGCACCTCGCTTGGCAGTGCTACTTTTTCTATTAGTGAAAGCAATTAAGCTTTTCAAGTGAATTAGTTCGGAAGCTTCCTCCCGCACAAAAAATTCTTTGGCCATTAGAAAAATGTGACCATCACCATGTTGGAGCTTGACCTTGCCCGTACAAAGCTTTTGATGTCCTTTTGGATAGAGACTATTGACTATTGAATCAATAAACAATTACAAGACACTGTTGAATTGTCATTGAATGAGTGTTTTCGATTCTTGTTCACCATAGTTAATTGCTCTTGCTTAATGCCATTTGTCCCCATAGCTAATGATGTGATGTGGAATATCCCACATCATTTCATTTAGGGGGAGGGGGGGGGGGGGGGATGAAATGATGTGGAATATTCCACATCATTCTATTGGGGGAAGGCAACAATCACAAAGGCTATTGAATATTATGTAAAGAAGATTGATGGCTGCTTTATATAACATGTGAAGTTGAGGCCGTTTTTTCTTGGGGCCGATTCAACCAAAATTCAACCCGTATCAGTTCTAGGGTCGACTTCAAGTATTCAATACAATACAAATAATTATAATGGAGGTCATTTCTCCTATGTCTAATAGCACTGGGCCAAAGAGTTGAAGGGAAGCAGAGACAAAAAAAGGCCAATTGAGATTTCTGAATAATCCAAAGATGCTCATTGCTTGAATTTTAATTTTTTAACAAAATAGAATCTTAATATCGAAACTGGAAATGGCCCCAAGGTTCAGGAATTGGCCTTTTATTTTTGGTGCACCCATTTCTTCAAGTGGCGCTATGTTAGACTTTGTCATTTTTAATTTAAAAATAAGTTACATAGTTTTAACCTCAAATCTTGGTGTAAAGAAGTTAGGGTTGATTTTGGGATTCAAACCAATGGGAGGTGAGAATTCAAGCCTTCTTACATATCCAAAAGCACTATCGAAAACGATCCTCCTTTTGCTGGAGGACACCTCACCTACAGGTGGTACCTCTGACAACACACCTCACAGTGCAAATAATTAGGTTTTACACCATGAGATTTCCTCATGGTGCAAAAGCAATGTACAGGCATATCACCTACATGTAGCCACATATATGCTATTGAAGCTCTTGGGCAGGAAGCTGGGTTAGTATTGAATTTCCACCTGAATTTCCTGAACTAACATAGGAGCACCCAATTTCCTGCATAACATTCAATAGCCTTCATGCCCATGAATTGTCTTTCCTTCATGCTCTCTGCTCATTACCTTGAGCATCTACGTGTCTACTTAGCTATTGATGAAGTACTATTGGGTGTGAAATACTCCACATCATCTACTGTAAAGTCAAAGCAAAGACAGTACATGCTATCGAATGTTATGTGGGTTAAAGCAGGCCCAACATTATCCTCTTTCCACTCACCAGCGCTACTTTTGATTGATAAAGTGCCTCTCATAGTTTGGAGTTTGATATTTCTACACCAAACATTGTCCATATGGCGGAGGTGGTTTCCACATCAAACACTTTGTCCTACTATGTGACAAGAGCATGCTCTCACTTTATGAAGTACGTTAACTTTAATAAACTTATTCTCCATCATTATGGTTGTCCCAAGATGTGACAAAAGCAATAGTTTAAAATTGTTTGATGACCTCTATTCTAGGCACGCTTGGTGTTTGTTGTTGGAGAAGTTCCTAATTCTCTCACACCATCTTGCATATGGACTTGGTGCACACTCACAAAGTGATGGGCTTACTCTTAGAGCATGCCCAACAACTCCAAACCAAATATGTCCGCCAAACATTAAATTGAGGGCCATTTTTAACTTAGAGGAATGTTAAGCAAGAAGTAGCCCAACAACACTCCTCGTGCGAACACCAAGGCAACTTATAAAAAGAAGATTTTATGAAAGTAACTTGATGGCCTTGAAGCACGAGCCAGTGAATAGTCTTCAAGCTCGTTATTTAATTGTTGATTAAACAAAGATGCTTGCATGGTGTGAGAAATTTGCTTGCACTAAAAGTCCGTAGATGGCGGGGAAACTCCAAACTTTGGCTCCAAAAACTATTTTTTAGCATTAGTAGATAGTTGTTGGGCCAATCTTTGAAGCAAGTGGAGATGACTATATCAAATCTTGGTGTTTGTCCCTCCAAAACACCTATTGTTTGGCATGATGTTAGTGCTGAATTTTCACCTGAATTTCCTGAACTAAGGTAAGAGCACTCAATCCGAATAGTGTACCCAATCTCAATAATATCTAAAAATGATAGTCATTTTAGAACGCAAATCTAAGTAGACCATGTAGATAGCTTATCATTTTTGTCAAAAATAGTAAATTAAGACTCTGTGATGAATTTTAAATTGCATTCTAAAATGAATGTTGTGTCTAGACATTGATATTGGGTGCTCCTACCTTAGTAATCTTCACTATGCACACCAGTGGACTCAATCTAAGTAAATCCCCTCTAGAACCAAAGTTGATTTTCCAAGTTTGGTCAACTCTCTAAGTATGGAATGAGTATTGATCCTCAATTCTTGAGATTTTTGGTGGTGATTTGACACTATTTACACAAAAATGGGATGGTAATTTGTGTACGTAGGTGATGTATAAATCAAATTAAAGATATGATCATGCAAAGGTGAAAAACCTAACTGCGGGCAGCTCTTGAAAACTTTCATACAATGAACTATGCATCTGAATTTTTGCACACAATGACCTAACACCCTCACGCACACAATTGCCAAATTCATTTTACCAAAGTTGAGACTAAACTTTGCATTTACGGTATTTTTAAAAAGTTTGAAATATGGACAACATGCCAAAAAAAAGGTGCAACCAACTTTGAAGCTCATAATCATACTATTGAAGAACCCTGAACGGTTGAAAATTTGTAGGTTGTAATAAATTCAATTTGCTTGAAATACTTTACGGTTGGATTGGTCAAAAAAGTCATAGATAAAAAAATATTTGTCTTTTTATGAGAAGGGGAACTTTGGAGTGTTTGGAGAGGAACATGGCTGTGGTCCTTTAGGGGATATGGATCAATCAATGATTCTTAGCAGGGCTGATTTTTCACAAAGTTCTAGCCCGTCCACGTCCAAAAACCTTGAATTGAAAGGCAAAAAAAATTGCAACCCGTCCCAAAACCGGTGATTTTAAAATCAACCCGTCCATGGAAAGGTTGAAAAAAAAACAACCCGTCCCAAAACCAGTTGCAAATTGAAAATACCCGTCCCGTAATGTTTAGAAAAAAGGACATTATGGTCATTATGGTCATTCCTGTGAGCACTGCAATATGTGACAGGGGTTTTTCTAAACAAAACCTCATCAAAAGTCATCTACGTACTAGCTTGAAGTTGGAGACTTTATATGCTTTGATGCGCATTTCATGTGCAAATATTCCAGTTGAAAACATCAATTGGAATGCAGTGATGCTTGTTTGGAGAAACATGAAGGAAAGGAGAATTCATCCACTTGTTTGAAGGGTAAGTTCTTTTTTTTTTTTAATAAAATTTTGAACATGCTTATAAAAAATATTAATTATTCAATTTTTAAGTGTACCTTCAATTATAATCTTTGACATTGTGTTACAAAGGTTCTAAATATTGTAGTTGATGAATCATTGTGTGCAGGTGAATCAAGCTCTTGAAGATTGGTATTTTGATTAGGTATTAGTGGTTTGACTCCATTATGCTTACATTCACATGTCATATATGACATAATGTAATTGATATTTGCACCATTTTTTTTTTGGGTAATTTTACATTAAAAATATATATTTTTAGAACCCGTCCAAAGTGAATTAAACCCGTCCAAAAGCCGGTTCATTTTTTTAGAACCCGTCCACTGGAAATGTTTTTTTTTTCTGAACATGTCCCTGGACATGTTAGGGACCTTGTGAAAAATCACCACTGATTCTTAGCATCTTGGAAACTGATCAACTGATTGCATGCATGTGACAGTATATCGTCGTGGACAGTGGAAAAAAAGAAGAGGATCTAGATCAATCAAGCTCATCGTATAATTGCTTGAAAAACCATCGTTGAAATTCTTTGAGAGTGCTTTAGGCTTGGAGAGGCCCCTGCCGGAGGGCCTGCTGCACAGAATGATGAGGGTCCCGCGGCTACCAAACTTCCGGCTCCCTTGGTCTCTCTGTTGCGCAAGAGGCCCTCCAGCGGGGACCTCTCCCTTTACAAAACGGCCTCGACTTCATATGTAAAGTGGCCGTGAGACAGAGCCTCACAATTATACCATCCTTGTTTTGAAAGCATCATAGCAACACCTCCCATTCTTTCCTCCCATATTAAGGTAGTCTCTGAAAGATCTAGTTTGGAATGCTAACCTTTTATTTTTGTCACCACTTGCACAAGTTGATATTTTCTAGGAGAATTATGGTGTAATCAGTAACTAGAAGTTTGAAGAAATGTTTACACTAGTAGGAAATGTGTCATTTTCACTTATTGTAAATGAAAAAGGAATGAAACGGTGCTAGGCACATGGGTTGTGTTAGTGCTAGTGAGTGGTTCGGTCACAAGAAGACATAAATAGAAGCATAATATTTAACCGTTGTTCATTGTTCCCACAAAATGGGGAATGAAAAATGATAGGTCTTCTACTAATGTTAGTAAAATTGAATTCCACAGCTAAGAAGATTGTCAACCACGCAGCTAAGAGGATTGTCAACCACGCATCACTAGTAGAAAGGGTAACTGGTCTTTGGGCATCAAGTAATAATGCCGAAGACCATTATTGGCATTGAACATTAACCGAGCTATGCTAATGTGTTACTTTTATTTATTTTTCAAGCAAATGAGAAGAAGATTTCCTTGCAAAAAGACAAGTATGTTACCTCATAGTAACCTGAACATCAATATGGATAGGTCACATCGAATAATTAATTTGTTTGAAAAGTTGCTATTCAACAAATGCCAAATTAAGTGAATAGATTTTTCATCATACAAAATAGAGTTTTCTTAAAAAATAATTCTCGAAAATTTTGTGCTTCCGATTACGATCATACGTGATGAGACTTTTTTTTTTAAATAAAAATTAATAAAAAAAAATTTACATGTGTGCAAAGCATGGAGAACAACCGTGACAAGTCTACAGAATAAAAAGAAAAGCTTCCACAAGTCATGTGGATTTCTTGGACGGAGAAAACCCAGAGCCTTAACCCCTAAATTTCCTTGTGTTTTTGGGAGCTTGAAACCTCAAAACTGCGATTTTCTACCACTATGTACTCCCGGGGATGTGAACCAAGTTTTTTCACTTCTTTTAGAATTCCAACCGTAAGATCTTGTACCTAAGCCTATTCACAGCTACTGTTTCAAAAATTAACCGTTAGATGTTTATCATTTGCAAGATCATAACATCCAAAGTTTGTGCAAAAGTTTTTCAGGGCATTGCTTGGGAGGCATTGTCTTCATAGTGCAAAGGGGGACTTGAAGATTGTTACTCCAAACATTTTGCTCATATTTTTTTCC
The DNA here is from genome assembly GCA_022496805.1 of Pohlia nutans. NCBI lineage: Eukaryota > Viridiplantae > Streptophyta > Bryopsida > Bryales > Mniaceae > Pohlia > Pohlia nutans. The sequence goes on from CM040086.1 coordinate 10,726,006, forward strand.
ATGTAGATAACTAAGTTGGGTACGCTCATGCAACATTTTAGAGACTCATTACGCGTTTCAAACCTTCATCCAAATTAATTTCCGGAAGTAGGTATAAAAATGGCAATTTGGTGAAACATGCATCACATTAATTGTATTTGATTTTTGGAAAAAATGAACGGTGATTAGGTACCTCTATGATTTTATAAATTTTAGGCGAAATTATTTTTAAAAAAATTCAAAATCTCAAATTTTGACAAATTTCGAAAGAAATGGATGTGAAATTACAAAAAACCTTGGAGGTTGCTGTTCTTTATTTTGGAGGCTGCCCTTGTCAAGCCAAGAATATAATCAACATGGGTCACTTCAAATTCTGAGCCTAAATGTGGTGAAGAGCATGTGTCCAAAAAAAAAATTTGAAAAAATGATTATAATAAAAAGTTTTTTTCTGCCCCAGTTGGGCTTGAAACCAAAAATTTCAATAAAAATATTATAAAATCCGAATTTGACTTTGTAATTTTTACCCCACACACCTTGTATGTATGACCACGCCCACGCCAAATTATAGCCTAAAATTCTTAATTTAGACCTTCCATCTAAGCTGCCCGAAACAGCAAAAAGCCATTTTGGCTTTTAAGGGCCTTTAGGGGTTAATCATTAACTGGTGTGAAAGACATGGTCAGATTTTTAGAATTTGAAATTTTATATGATTGGATAAAAATAGATATTCTATTCTAAACTCTTAAAAGGAAAAATTTTCAAATGAGAGAACATCATTGATTTTTCGAAATAGTCAATTTTATAACACTAGAGCAATATTGAGGTCTTTGTTTTTGAAAAATTCCTCAATGAACCTCCAATGAATATTGCAAATGAAATGTATCAAACAACACTAGAACATAATCTCCACCCCAAATTTGACAGAAAAACACTCTTTGTTTATTTTCTTCCTATGGGTAATCATCATTGTCAACCAATCTTAGGATAACACTTGACTCCTTCCTTAACCCCTAACTGTCCAATCATCCATTTTTGAACAATGTACAAATTTCATCCATGTTTTCTCATCCGTCATGCACTTTTTGCAAGGGAAAAAATACTACAAAATTCTATGGCAAAATAGCTTCATACATGTATGATTCAATTAAAAAGGGGATGATTCATGAAAATTTTATGCCTCCTTTCATGTTGCACTGATTCACCAAAAATTTCAAAGATCTTAGTCTAAATGTGCTCTTGAATAAATAAACTCATAAAATTAAGCAACCAAAAAACTTCTATGAATCATTGTACTCAGAGTATCAGATTTCAACCCATCACAACAAGTTTCATCCATAGATTGTCAATATCTTATTTGAAAATGAACTACAAAATACTTTTTAAATTCAAGTTTCAAATTTTATACAAAAGATTGGTGAAAGCAATCTCAGATCTAATTGTATGGATAGAATCTAAAATTCATAATGTACAACTTTAATTCATATCCCTCTTTGTTGCATTTGACAATGCATCTTTGCAAAGGTGCCAAATTTGGAGAGGTGTGAAGACGTTTAGGGGTTAATTTAGTTGTAGAAGGACATATTTAGATGTCACTGTATTGTGCTCATATTTCATGGCTCTCTCATCCGTCCTGAAATTTCAACATTAGACACAAGCACTTTTCATTTAGTGTTCAGAGAATCTCCTACTTTCAGTGATGAGAGTGCAAATACTCTAAGATTTGTTTTCTTCACTCTTAAATCACTTAACGAAGGTAATGCTCCTCAAGAAGATGCCTAGGCAAAATCACTGTGAAGGTGTGAAATTGGGCACCGCATACTTGAGCAACTCCTTCGACAATGCCACTTTATCTGGGCACTTTATTTTTACTAGTGTAAAATTGTAGGGTCTCCAATGAAATTATGTTAGGTTACTGCTGGGTAGGTCAGTATTATAAAAAGTTCATCCTTGTTAGTACGCACAATTTTCACAACAAGGTTCTAGATTTGAATTACCTACCGGTATTACATTATTTACTGTTGCATGGGACAATGAAGAAATAACTATTTTGAAAGATATGTCATATCCAGTGTGCTGTATGTTTGTCAAGCGTTGTCACGTACACTCACAAGTTCTCTTGCAAGCTCAGACAGAGAGAGAGAGCGAGTAACTTGGGGAGATCAACTCTGGCGTGTATGAAAGGAGGCCCGACTCTAAAGCCCCGGACGTTAATGCAAGCACTGTTCACCCATTGGGGGTGGGGTTAGGGTTTAGGTTTAGGGTTCTTGGTTCAAAAGTGGAGAAAAATAGTGTCCCTTGACATTATATAGAAGTTGCCACTTGTCATTCCCACTTTCATGGAGAGTGCCATGTTCTTTTTAAGTAATGAGAGTGACATGAGGTGGCATGCCATATTTATCATAAAGTTGTCATATGTCATTGAAACACTACATTCATTTTTCTCTTACAACACTATATCTTCCTAAAATTAAATAGTGTCCGGATTTGAGAAATAGTGTCCCAAACACTAAATACACTATTCCGTGTAGTTAATTCTTCTATTTTGAGGGTTGAGGAAGCTTATTATGGAACACATGAATACTTTCTAAGTGCACATGGCTTTGCCATTGGAAGTCAGGGACTTATTTAAATACAGAATGCCAAGAGGACCATGCTTTCTTGTAACACATACCATTTGAAAGATTTCAAAGAATCTTTCTAGTGGTGAGCAGAATCTTTTATGTGGTGTGTAAAATCTTTCTAATGGTGTGCGAAATCCTTCCGGTGGTATGTGGAATCTTTCCGGTGGTATGTGGAATCTTTCCGGTGGTATGTGAAATTTTTCCAGTGATATGCAAAATCTTTTCAGTGGTATGTGAAATCTTTCCAGTGATATGCGTTACGAGAAAGTATGGTCCTTATAGCATTCCCTACTTATTCAAGAACAAAATAAGGGTCAGTTTGCACTATAGAACCTATGTGCACTTGCAGAACGTACATATGTAGGACTCACTGCTTTTTGCCTAGAAATGTACTTCACTATTCTCTAAACAATGGATTTGAGTAATCCCTTTTAACCCCTAAATGCCTAGGCCTATGACCATGGAGTCATGCTTTACCTATCACACTCAATTTGCTACTATAAATAAGTTAAAAATTCAACTTTATATTTTTAGTAGATGAAACCAGGTGTCTATTACAAATCATGAATTTTTCATAAAATTTGTTGAAAATTTGGAATTACTATGATTTTTTGAAGTGATTGTAAAGAAAATTCCTATCAATTACAAAATATGCTCAAAATTTTTGATTTTCTAAACAAAGAGGTAATTTACAATGAAGAACATTACAGTGGATGAAAATCATCCGTGTTTCTAAATTTAGAAATTTTGCTACACTATGGTGATACCTACCGAACTTGTAATTACAATAAAACGCTCAATTTTCAAAATTTTCCAAAAATTCAGAGTGCAGTAGAAATTAGACTTGACAAGCTTCATTTTGTTAGTAAAGCTCAAATGCAATGGAACTCATTTTCATGGCCTAAATTTAGTTTAAGTAGAACAAGCAAAAAAAATTAAAATACACTACGTGGTGAACCATTTTTATTACTCTTTTTGTAGTTGGGACCCTATGTAAAATCTCAAAATGACTTGAATTACTTGAATTTAATTTGAAGAGATGGCATGACCAATGAAAACCCTTCACACAAAAAAATGAATGGAATTCAACATTCTTTCTTCATCCAGCAACTAATTCAAATCATCCAAAGACCACTTTTTGGTCTGGGCGGCTGTTAGGGGTTAACACTGCCTCCAAAAAAGTGAGTAGCACCAAGTGGATAGGAAAGCAATTCAACATATAGTATACAGTTGCATCGATATTTATCCACCACACACACAATTGCCAGAACACGTACTCTATAATTTGCAATTCTACAGTGATGAAGCAACCTGACGTTCGGCTGCGGCCACGTGCTTTGGCGTAAAAGGAAGTGATTGATGTTGTATTTTATTACACTAACATATTTGAACATACATTTGAGTTATCCGTAAAGGGAGCTTGTGTTTTGGAAACTTTTAAGGGCACTGTTCACACAAACCCTGATAAACGCAAAGTGAGGCTCGCAAATTGTGGAGCACAAAACACAAGACCAGGGAATCTGGTCTGTCCTTATTTGGCCGTGTCAAGACTTGTTTTCACCCTCGAGATCTGCGCGGTCTTCGAAGGGCCCAACTGGATGATGCTGTAATGTGGTCGCTGCAGCGTTTTCGGCGGACAACGCAGTGTGTATTTGGTATCGCGGTCTTCGGCTGTGAGTTGCTACCGACCACATGTGCAGCAGATGCGGCCATTCGGCGCGCGATTCCCGAGGCGCGCATTAATTAGAGGACCAGAAGTTTTTTCTCACCATTTCCGATGGTTCCAAACTTCTGTGCCTGTGTTTTATTTTGGCATCCGACACATGCTCCCATTTTAGGGCCTGATCCTGGATTTGTAAAATTCCAGGCCTAAAACCCTCTCTTCACAAGACTTTACGGATAACTCTATTGTACTTGAGTATTTCAGCAAACTTTTAAATTTCAACACAAGCCAAATTGTATGAACGAATATACAGTGGTCACAGATATGGAACCCAAGGGACCTTTAGGGATTAAAGTTCGGTCATCACCTACTCTTTTGTTGGTCACACTATCGGTACAAGAAGAAGAAGTTGCTTTTTACTCCGTTGGTGAGTCAAACGGCGTCACTTCGCACTCATTGCCTAGGCCCTCAAGACTTGGTGAGTGTAATTCATCATGTAGAACAAGTGTGTAGAGTCGGGTACAAGTTGCTTACAAAATTTTGACTCCTTCCTCGTAAAAACATGACTCCTTCCCTAAATTGTGATGTGCCTGATATGGCACCCATGGACTTACAAATTGAAAGGGACATTCCTAATCCACTCCTGTACTAATGGGAATTTTTTCTTACCATATTTGCAATCTTCATAATCAATGCGGCCACTTGATATAGGATCTACCTACTTTTAATGCTTATGAAAAAATTTGTAAGTATGTTGTACCCGACTATACAATGAACTCTGACACTATTCTGAGTGAGAAATGACCCTTTTGCTAGTAGTGTCAGTTTAGACTTGCAAGTATAAACTTCGTCCAACTCGCTGGAGGCTTGTCCATTTGCCTTGGAATAAAACGTCCAATGTTTCAAAAACATAAAAATAAACTTAGTCCAAGCTGTTATTGTCGACAGGAACGTGAACCACAAGACTTCATTGTCGTTGTACAGCAGAAATGCAGAATACATATATTATATTCCAAAGCATAAGTTTAGCTTTTAAAAGTCACACAATTCTTTTTTTTTTCTTTCACAAATTGAAGGGAAGCTAGGAGAGAAAAAATCAGAGCCAGCTTTTGCAAGGTACACCAGTTGAAAAGTTGTCCCGAGGTGTCATCGGGTGACGTTTAACTCCTAGGCATCTAAAAGAGCCCCAATATTATAACATTTAGTACCCTTCATGCCCCGACTTAGCTATTGATAAAGTATTGATTGGTGTGGAATATTCCACACCATCTATTGTATAGCCAAGGTAGAGACAATGCATGCTACCGAAGCTCTGGATCATATGTGTGGCAGTATGTCGCAAATTTGAAAAGGTCCTGGTCACCTGGTGTGGGCATGACGCAATTTTTTACTTTATTTTTTGAAAAATGTTCTCATAAAATAATAATCTATACAATTGTTATTAGACGAGCAGTGTCACGAAATGTGTCGCAAATTCACCCCGATGGTCACGTGTTATGATGACCAATTTTTAGTCAAATGCTCATTTTCACCTAGTTCATTATTTTCTAATTCCTTATTTCTTATTTGAAATGATTGTCCCAACTAAGAAAGTGTGGGGGCTGTCTTCTACTTTCCAATTCACTTTAGGGCGTTTGTATGGTATGGTCCATTAGAATTCTTTTCCCGATGCAATCTTCTGAGGATTTTGAGAATCCGAAAAATCCATTTCAGAGAGAGAAAAATATTTTGTGGATTCTAAAGTGCTAAGATGGACCATACCGATAAAAGAGGAAAAAAATTGATAAAAATTAAAAATCCATCATTAATTTTTAATAAAGGATGAAACAAAAGGTAAACTAGTGCATTGTTATAGTGCATTGTTATAGTGCATAATATGCACTCTAAAACCTGAAAGAGAAAGAGAACAAAGGATTGTGGATGGACTTTTGAGCTATGAATTTTTACTTTGTTCAAATATGTCTCGAGGGGGGGCACTGGCAAAAATCGTAGAAACAACGTGCGATAAAAAATAGGGTCCCATATATTCCTTGTAGATAAATTTTGTAAAAACATACATGTAAAATACATTGCTCTAAATTGTAAAACTACATTATAAGTAATATAGCATTCAATATATCATGGAAGATTTATTTTACCGGTACATATAAATACCATGCCAAATATTTTTTTATAGGGGGTAGGTATAGACTATGAAGGGCAACTGGCTGTCAGAAATTAATTTTGGATGAAAACATAGTCTTTTACATCCGACTTCTGGGATGACAACCTGGCGCGGCAAGTTCAGCGTCCCAATGACGGTATCCAATGGCAATACGCATCCAATGTGGTATTGAGCACGAAGAATGAGGGTTTCGCAATTGGCGAGGAAAAGGCGGAACATCTGTGTTTGAATTTTGGGTTGTGGATGCGAGCGTGCGCCTTTGTTTTTGAATTGAATATAAGGAAAAAAAAATGGGGAGTAAAATGGTATAAGTAAAATACCCCTATTTAAATAGCCACCTAGAAAAATTATAAGTACTAATAGGGTACAATTAATTACCAAGTTTTACATTCGTTTTAAAATATACCATCTCATATAATCAATTATCCAAGGTAAATAGCCCCCATTTTAATAGGTCATTATCGCAAGTGTATGCAAAATATACAAAGGAGTGCCCCCCAAGAAATATGTAAAGAAAAATATCTTCCAAAATTTTCAATTTTTTTAAAATTGATTGAAGTTTCAAATTTTAAAATGTGTTGTTTTTGAGAGGGATGAATTGTTTCTCTATTTTAAATTTTCTTTTTGATGACGTTATTTTTTTAATGTACTTCAGAATGGAATTTGCAAGCTAGCTCATTTTTAGATTTTCTTAAATATAGAATCAAAATTGAGCTACATTTACATTCAAAGTTTGATTATAAATTGGTAAAACTGTTGTTATTTATGCTACAACGTCACCAAATGCAATGTATTACATTTTGGTCCAAATACTATTTTATATTAAATATTAAATTACATATATATATATATATATATATATATATGTAATCCTTAAATACCTTTCCGTTGTGGTTAACTTTATGTCAAAAAAATAATTTTAATGACCAATAAAAAAAAATTACCGCTACATTTTGTTTGTTATGCAATGATACACTACACATTTTTAATGCCCTACAGTGAAAACACCCACTAACAATACTAATATTGCACTTCGTTAAAAAAAAATTGTTTTTGATGTGTACAAATGTGTGCTACAGGGTTGTAAACTACACGTCGGCTGTAGGATTGTATGTCGGGTTATATGCTAACTAGTTCTTTTCTAGATGAACTCTAGTCCTACACAACGCATAGTCTCAACTAAAGTGAACTGCGCTCCTTTTGCGGTCCCGCAGTTATGTTGATTAATCCATCAAAAAAAAAAACAAAAACGTCAACGAAAATGAACTTGGGACATAGTTAGAGAAGCTGATGACAAAGAGAGCGTTTTCACACTAGGGTGTCACATTTGCCCCAAAATAAAGTGTATAATATGTAAAACATGTGCCATCACTACACCATCAACACTATATAATAATTACGGAAAATGTTTAAATACATTTAAAATGGATTTTTTTCAAAATCTTTGAAATATTTCTACATATTTTATATTACTTTAGAATGCTTTGAAATATTCCAAACATAAATTTGAAATCCTTACACATTTTATGCAATATAACAATTAATAAAAATCATAAACACCCACTCAACGAGTCACCAACAAGTCACTCCACCCAAATATAAATCTTTGAGAATCGATCATTGTTGTTGTATTTAGTTTTAAAGCTCCATTTTTTTGAGCACCTAGATACAATACAATATTGTATGCACTTGAAATTTCAAATGCTAATCATAGTTCTAAAATTTATGAGAATGCTTGCAGTGAATGACTTGTTAATCTTCCTTAAACATTTTTGAAAAACTTAAGATCAAAATTATAATTATACAATATATACGGTAGATTGTTTTAAAACTTGATATACAGTCTCATGACTAATTCCTTTTTGACCTTAAATGATGAAGTTTTCTACATGAACACCAATTAAGAGATACAACTATCTTTTAGAAAGTATCACGACAAAGTGATAAAATTTTAAGACTGATCATGGTCCCTTAGGGGTTAAGGGTTAAAATAAACCTATTTTTCAAAATGACATCACAAACATTAACTTATTTCAGTTAAAGAATCGACAAAACCTTGCTTGGAATTCACCAATCAACCATACACTAAAACACTTGCAATTCGCCAGTACTCTTACAGACGAACGGACTCTTTATTCATGTCGGTTGTACTACCGGAGTTCTATATATATATATTCATTAGACTTCAATATTCTTTGGCTTTCCGTCATGCACTTTACTCATCATCTTGGAACTCCACCTCTTCAATTAGAAATTGATTAGATTTAACCCTTTAAGGTCCTGATTCAACACTGTTTTCAAAGATTCATTATAAAATGGTTGATGAAAAACGAAAATAGAGTTGATGTACAAAGCAAAGTTGTAAATGTCAATGTGAAGATAACATCTATATGGCTCGATTCATCATATTTATTATTAATATTTTTTAATTAATTTTGCAAGGTTTTCTCTTGAAATTCAATTAAAAATCCAAAATAAATACAAAAAAATCAAAAAATATTGTAATGAAATTGGAATAACATGCACTACAAGATGGTATGGTTTCCATTATTTGATTCTACATATTCTGAAAAATCATGTTTAAGGTCTCACTTTTTGAACTAAGATCGAAACTTGACATAAACCACTTTTATAATTTTTCAAAAATTCACATTATCTTATTTTGAAGAACCATATTGTACAAATGAGCACAAGAATCAAAGAAAATTTGAGTGGATGAAAAACAGCACTGTGTGTGGTGAACTGGTGAACTGAAGGGACGCATCAGATTTCATCCATCGTCCAGGATATGGACGCCAGCGCGTCTAAGGGTTAATGAGAGTCGTGCATGGCATGTTGAGTGTGGAATACTGTACATTCTCACGTAGGGCGGAGCAATTCGCAATATGACGACAATATGACGACAATGTACACTCAGACTCCTGTAGCCCTATCGCCAGTCAGAGCGTGCCCTCAGCCTCCCGTGCGCTCCGGCGCTCACAGCAGTTAGAGCGCTGTATAATAATTTCCTTGAGTACCGATATTCTACCGACTGCATAGTCGGTTTTCCCTCACTGAATTCGAGAAAACCCTTGTCGTATGGGATCAACACACTCACCAAATGGCTCAAAATACTTAGCAGTAGTGGTAATGTAACCGTGTCAGTCCCTTTCATTTGTATTTGCTTCCCTTGATACTCTCGCTCTTCGCACTGATTGAACAGTACGTACGAACTAGGACCGGTGATTGAATGGCAGCGTGATTGCAATGGAGAGTCTGAGCTTTGATAAGATAATGGCCAAGGATGAGCTTGTGTTCTACGGAGTTCCTGTCTTCTTCGGACTAGTTCTACTGCTCCTCTTTCTGGTTGTGGGCCGAGTTGGAAAGAAGCAGAAGAAGTTGCCACCAGGTCCGTTTCCATGGCCGGTGTTTGGCAACTTGTTTCTAGGCGGACCGCATCCGCACCAAGTCTTCACGCAGTTGGCAAAACGATACGGCAACATCATGAGCCTCTTCTTCGGCAACGTGCGAGTGGTGATACTCTCGGATCCTACCGTGGTCAAGGAGTTTTTCACGGTGCGAGACGCCAGTTTCGCATCGCGCCCCATTCACGACCTCATGTACACGCAGGCCAAGTACATGAACTACGGGAAGGAGAACGTGTCGATGACGATTAGTACCTACACGCCGCAAGTGCGTGAGATACGGCAGCTTTGCATCAGCGAGTTGTTCACGCCGCAGAGGCTGGAGACCAAGAGGACCACCAGAATGGAGGAGTTGCAGCGGATGATACAGGGGGTTGCGCAGTCAGGTCCCGTGGAGATACGGCCCCTTCTGAGCGAGTTCAGCCTGCGCCTGAATTGCAGGGCCGCATTCAACAAAGCCTTCTTGCATTCCGAGGGTATTCCGTCCAGTGGGTTGGATCCTCAAGCGTTCCGGAGATTGGAGACGGAAAACACGAAACTTCTGGCAACAAACAACATTGCCGACATCGTCCCTGCGATTAAGTTTTTGCTGGGCCGTCTTGATCTGGAAGGGATTCACGCAAGATGGAAGGATGTGACCGAGCGCAAAGTAAGCTGCGCGGAGGCCATTTTAGACTGGTATCGGAAACATGGCGATGGAGGGGCTCAATCGGAAACGGACTTCGTGGAAACTCTGCTGCATCTTACTGAGGACGGCAAGTACACGACGACCACCGCTCAGGCTGTAATCTTTGTAAGCTTCCTGACTCCCTGATCGTTGTTTTCACGTGAAGCAAACAACATTTATTCTCACTTTGGAGTAAGTATGATTTCCATATAGATTTTGTAACTACATTTTCCATATTATTTAGTCCACCGATGGAAAACAACTGAATAATTTTTGCTAAGGTTGGATAACCTATTACCTCCACGACACCTAAAACCACCAATTTCTACACCCCTTTTTCATTTCAGGAAGGAAATGTAGACTTTCATTACATGACTTGTGCATGAATTGCTCAAAAGTTAAGTCATGTACCGACAACTTACATTTCCTCCTTCAAATGAAGGAATGGTGTAGAAGTTGGTGGTTTTAGGTTGGTGGTGGTAATAGGTACCTCTACCTTAATAGTCACTTGTAATGTTTGGAATTAAGAGGCATATAATGTAATGCTGGGAAGGTCTTGGAAATGCGCTTCCAACGGTATATTACATGACTCCTAATTCCAAAAACTGCAGTTGCTATGAGAAAGAAAGAGCCTGCGCTTGGAAAACAAGAGCAGTTCAGGGTGGTCTAAAGAACTGGTCCAGTTCAAGTGCAGTTCAAGGTCCAGTGCGGGTTCGTTTTCCACATGTGGTCCACGTTAGAATTGACACTTTTCTTAGCAGGATTAGCAATTATCATAAAAGTTATGGACTTTTGGCCCCCAAATTCTATGGTTTAAGTTGGATTCATAATTGATTTATAGACAACATTATTTAGAAAGCAACACTAAATAAGATGAAGCGTGTAGCAGTGTAGCAGTAGGAGCAAAGAATAACTTGGACACCACAACGTTACGGAGTATTATTTAAAGTAGTTTTCCACTCTTGTGACTATCTGGTGTTGAGTGTATTTACTTACTATTATTAAAAAGTAAAAATAATCGTAGATCTTTTTATTGCTTTTAAGACCATTCAAATGTACGAAATTGAGCAAGTAATTTTTTATTCTGAAAGTTCACTTTTTTACCCACTGTCCAAAAGCGTTTCAAGTATAGTAGAGTACTACATTTATTCAACTGCCATTGAGTAGGCTGAGACTATTCAAACCAGTGTTGGGGATACTTTTTGACCCAACCAGTCAATTTTCTTAATTTTACCAAACAAATTGGTTGTTTAAGAATATATCCCGTATATTTCTTTTGTAAATACTAAATATAACTTTTTTTAGTCATTTAGTCCATTCTTTTGTCTCTGTTCTTGAGATTCAACTACACTAAATAGTGTATTTAGTGTTAGATACACTAATTTACATAAACATGTTGTAAGTTTTTACTGTTGAACAATTTTTTTACCCTCTATATTGTTCAAGATGGGGATCTTTCAATAGTATTGGAATCAATGTCTTCGGTAATTTTTTTTGTCAAGAGTAAAAATCTATAATATTTTCAAATCTTATAATTACCTCACACTAAATACACTATTTAGTGTAGTTCTTCCAGAAAATCAAGTGGTTGACATATAACTAACCACGGGTTCTTCCCAAACAATGATTCACTCTGCTACATTTATGATCTATTCAACATTTTTTTCAATGGATACTCCCGTTTTCATAACATTCATTAGCCTTCGTGTCCTTTACTTTTTCATCATGCACTCTGCTCATCACCTTGATCCTCCACCTGTCCACTTAGCTACTCATGAAGCACTGTTGGATGTGGAATATTCTCTGGCACACCATCTGCTGTAGAGCCAAGGCAGGGACAGTGCATGCTACTGAATGTTACGTGAGTTGATTTTCATGTGAGGATATTCATGGCATGATGTGCAGGAGCTGTTGACAGCAGGAACGGACACGGTGGCTGCCAGCATGGAATGGGCCCTTCTGGAGATGGCGATTCACCCGCAGTGCCAGGCAAAGTTGCATGCCGAGATTGATGCCCAGTTCGGCATGCTTGGCCCAGTGCAAGAGGAGGAAGCTGCTCAATTGCCGTATCTCCAGGTAATTCTTCAATCACTCAGCTATAATTTCTTTTAGTTTTGTGGATACCGTCTGCCTCCTTTGGGTCCAAAAGTCCATGTCATCCATCAGATAGATAGAAACTCCAGTCCTAATAACAAATAATGACCTAGTAATAAAGCGTATGTTCGTAATAACAATGACCTAGTGCCCACCTGACAAAGGACCATTGGAAAAATGACACCAATCACTTCATTTTTAGTTTTGTAACACTTTTGAAATAGTCAAATAGTGGTTGTATGAAACAAATTGTATCTTGCTTTTGTATAAACAGTAAGATGCATGCACTCATAGAACAACTTAGGGCATGTTTACATCATGGATCAAGAGCCGTGACCAAGGAAATTGGATTTTTTTCCATTGTCACAACTCTTGGTCCCACTTGCATGGTCGCACTTTAAGAAAATGTAATTATTTAGTGCCCGTGGCTCCTCACTAAGTGTAAAACAAACTTGAACCATGGAGATTGACCATGCACCAAAAAGAGAGTGGGCTGATTACCTCTAGGAACTCTTTTTTTGAAAATTTAAAAACACGTTTCATATTTTTGGGTGCCTATATCGCCTAGACTACAACTCTGAATGCAAAATTTTTAACGGGTTTGAGTCTATAATGGCTACATTATACTACCCTAGAATTTTCAGATCATTCCAAAACTTTCGATTTTTTGGCTTTTTTAATTTTATTGATATGGTCCCTAGTTTTTGCGGCAAGAGGGCCTCTTTTGCCTTTCTTGTTGCTAAACCCGGGGACCCTAGAAGTGTGATGTCGCTCCCACTTAGGTGCTACATTGGCCTTCTGGGGACTTCGAGTCCTACGGTCATTTTCCATTTTTTTGGATGATCTAAACTGCAGCCATCCAGAGACAAGTTCAAAGGTGAATCGCAAATCTATAGGGACAGTTCACACTATGACCATCCAAGTTTAGAGGCCGTGGGAGTTCATGGTCAATTCATGTTGAGAGTCCAAAGGCTTGGGCTTGAAAAATATAATAAAATATAGAAATTCAAGACTTTGGTTGGTCATAGTGTGAAACTCCATTTTGGAAGCTCCAAAGGCCAACGAAATACACCGGACTGGTTCTATGGTCTACAAAGCTTCTCGCTTACCAAAAGAAAGATGAGCCAAAAAAGCCTTTGGCTGGCCATAGTGTAAAGTTCCAAAGGCAAATCCAAAGCTCGGGATCCAAAGTACAAGCCTTTGATAAAATTTTAAAAATCCCATTTGTTTATTAAAACAATTTGACGGCCTTTAAACCATGAATTGGGTTTCCATTTCTGTTTAGCCCCAATTCTCCCTTGAGAGTTCGTCACCTTGGTGCCAAAATGGTCAAAAAGTGTTGCCATGTAGGCATTTTGGAAGGCAACGGCCTTCGAACAGTGACCTCTAGTGTAAAGGATCGAGAGGCTAATTTCAGACTTTCTTGCAACATGATTGGTGGAATTCCTTCAGCCATAGTGTGAACCAACCGTTAATCCATGAAGGACCAACTATTGATGATTTTAAAATAACAAATTCAATAATTGATCATATTGTGAAAGTTGTAATTAAAATCATACCAATTTTATATCACTGGAATCAATGAAAAACATTGCATGTGTGCTGGTCATAAAACAAAATAATACATTTGAACAAATTCACATGGGACCTACTCAAGACCGCTCAAAACAAGCAACTAGTCGCATAGTCTTTGCCTTAGAAACAAAAACTCCAAATGTTTTTACTGTCCATCCATGTAACTCCTGAAATCATGTGTTTTTTTTTGCAGTCTCTCACATTAAGGGACAGAGACAATAAACATGAGGCCCACTGTCGAGTTCTGGGTCCTTTCAAGGGGTTTAATTAGTGGAGCCGAGAGAGTGTCTGGGTGAATGATGTTTGATGTTGGAAACCTGCTGTGGCATTGCAATTTCTTGCAGGCTGTGGTGAAGGAAGTTCTGCGTCTCCACGCTCCCACAGCCATGGGCATCCCTCACAGCAACGTGGACGATGCCACCCTGGGAGGATACCACATTCCGGCCGGAACATCCGTGATGCCCAACTTATGGGCCCTGCATCGCGATCCCATGACCTGGGGCGACGATGCATTGGCCTTCAATCCCGACCGGTTCCTTGCCTCCGATCTGAGTGTGAATGGGACCAATTACCAGTATCTTCCGTTTGGAGCTGGAAGGAGGTTAGATAAATCATCCACCCTTTACTCATGCATATTTTTCTCTCCTTCTTTCATTGTGATTTCACTCTTTTTGAACTTTACAGGGGTCTGGGTTAGATTAAATTGAGTTTTGGTTGAGTGTTTTCAATGAAACTCAACTTACAGCCGGAAAGTTCTTTGTGGTCGTATACTATATTATGTATTCGGTGGTATTTCATCACAATAATATTGACCAAACAGTTTTCAGTACGAAGTAAAATTAATAAGTATGATAATATGTATATAACAATATATCACAATTCATATATTAAACCAGAAGGAGGGTGGGATGCGTGATCTTTGAAATTCCAATTTCTTGCTTCCCGCATGACCCAATTTTGATCTGACTTTGTGAAGATCTTTGCATTCTGTGATGTAGGATTTGTCCTGGACGGGCAATGGCCATGAGAGTACTTTCTGTGACTCTTGCCACTTTTGTTCATGCCTTTGATATGTCAAGCCTGCCAGGAGTTGAGCTCAATGCCAACGAAGGCGTAACTGGCCTCAACATTCGACCGGAAACTCCATTGGTTCTTCAAATGAGCTTGTGCCCCGCAGCCTCACTTTACATGACCCCAAAGACTTCTACATCAAATGGACATGCATCATGATGAGCGTGTACCTAACAAAGATATTAACTTAAATAAAACTAATCTTGATTTGGAGCTACAATACAGTATAAAACACTGTTTGGGGTGTGTTCATTTCATGCAAAAGATGCCAACATGCCCACTGTTGGAGCAAACATGTTGTCTTCATGTCCATGGCATACAACCTCCAATGGACACTTTATTCACAATGGTCTTTGAGCCATTGTTATGTTTAATAGCGCTTATTGCACATTCAAGTTGAAAAAACACTCGCTTGAATAAAGATATGATTACTTCAACATTCAGTTAACCCCTAAACGTTCAACGGTCTAGAAAGTGGATGATGTACACAATCAAATATAGTTTTCTCATTTGTCATTGACTTTATGTGCTGTGAACTTTTTGCTATATATTTTATGGGAAGTTGGCTTCATGCATCTGTGATCCAACTTGAAAAGGGATGATATGTGAAACTTTTATGCCTTGTTTCATGTTGTAGTGATTCACACAAAGTTTCTAAGATTTCACTGTAGAAGTGCTCTTTAAAAGTCAACTCATAGAATCAAGCAACTAATTTTTTTCCAAAAATCAGTTCACTTAAGAGTATTGTATTTCAACCAATTGCAATAAAATTTATGTAAAAATTGTCAGTATCTTATTGGTAATCAAATTAAAAAAGATTTTTCAATTTCAAGTTTCAAATTTTAAGCAAAAATATTGGTGATAGCAATCGCAAATCTAATCGTATGGATAGAATCTAAAATTTATAATGCACAAATTTTATTCATACATGAAGTTCAAAATACCCCTCTAGGTTGCATTTTATGATGCTTCTTTGCAAAATTGTCCAATTTGGAGAGGGGTGAGGACATTTAGGGGTTAATAGTTTGCCACATGCTAAACGAAAATTCTTTCTTCCCTGGGACATTGGAATACCAGAATTGCACAAATTCCAATTCGAGAAGGGAAAACAAATGAATGCTTCAAACATGTACAAGTAAATTTTTAGACGAGGTCAAAAAAGGTAGAAGGTGTTAAATTGATCAAATTGCCCTTTCAATAGTGTTGAAGAATCTACTATGGATTTGATAACCTCAAGAGTTGGAAGGCTGGTGAATGTGGTCACTTTTTAATGTCACATATTTGGTAATCAATGTACATGCGTTCAAAACTTAGCATAGCGTGTGGAAAGTGTCCAATCACATGTATACATGATAACAATTTTTTTTTGGAGGCATTAGAATGTGACATTGGAGACTGTGATAACAAGTTCAAATTGTATTGGATATAATGTCAAATCATCCTATTGAATTTAGATTGTTCAAACAATGGTTGATAAAGGACTCACATTCATTAGCAGGATTAAGGGTTATAATCCTCTCATGATCAATCAATGAGAAAATGATAATGTTGTCCAAAAATTAAATTTAGTGGCAAGGAAGAGATACTTAATTCCACTCCTCTAGATATCCATTTTCGTTCCACATAAGTTAGCTCATTCTAATTCCTCGACATGTCTTGCAAAGAATAATTTTGAGTAAAGGACAAATACATGATATGGTTCACCGACTCTTGCACAAAGATTCTCCTAAGATTTTAGTGCACCTTGGTGCATTTTGCGCACATGAGTGCATTTCAATATAAACAATAGTTTAAAAACTATTTTTTAAACCAGCTAGCAGTAGTGGTAATAAAACCGTGTCTGTCCCTGTCATTTGTATTTACAATTCTCTGTCAGTGTTTGAGCCTCGCTTCCCTGGCCTTGATACTCACGCTCTTCGCTCTGATTGAACAATACAAACTAGGACCGGTGATTGAATGGCAGGGTGATTGGAAAGCTTTGAAGTAGAGAGTCACTTTCATAGGACAATGGCCAAGGATGAGCTTGTGTTCTATGGAATTCCTGTCTTCTTCGGACTAGTACTAGTGCTCCTCTGTCTGTTCGTGGGCCGAGTCGGAAAGAAGCAGAAGAAGTTGCCGCCAGGTCCGTTTCCATGGCCGGTGTTCGGTAACTGGTTTCTAGGCGGACTGCATCCGCACCAAGTCTTCTCGCAGTTGGCAAAACGATACGGCAACATCATGAGCCTCTTCTTCGGCAACGTGCGAGTGGTGATACTCTCGGATCCTACCGTGGCCAAGGAGTTTTTCACGGTGCGAGACGCCAGTTTCGCATCGCGCCCAATTCACGACCTCATGTACACGCAGGCCCAGTACTTGAACTACGGGAAAAAGAATGTGTCGATGATAATTAGTACCTACGCGCCGCAAGTGCGTGAGCTGCGGCAGCTTTGCATCAGCGAGTTCTTCACGCCGCAGAGGCTGGAGACCAAGCGGACCATCAGAATGGAGGAGTTGCAACGGATGATACGGCCCTTGCAGTCTGGTCCCGTGGAGATACGGCCCTTTCTGAGCGAGTTCAGCCTGCGCTTGAATTGCAGGGCCACATTCAACAAAGCCTTCTTGCATTCCGAGGGCGTTCCGTCAAGTTTGTTGGATCCTCAAGCGTTCCGGAGATTCGAGACGGAAAACACGAAACTTTTGGCAACATTCAATATCGCGGACATGATTCCTGGGATTAAATTTCTGCTGAGCCGTCTTGATGTGGAAGGCATTCACGCGAGATGGAAGGATGTGACCAAGCGCAAAGTGAGGTGCGCGGAGGCCATTTTAGACTGGTATCGGAAACATGGCGATGGAGAGGCTCAATCGGAAACGGACTTCGTGGAGACTCTGCTGCATCTGACTGAGGACGGCAAGTACACGACGACCACCGCTCAGGCTATAATCTTTGTAAGCTTTCTCCCTGATCATTGTTTTCACGTGAAGCCATCACAACACTCATTCTCACTTTGGAGTAAGTATGATTTACATGTAGATTTTGTAACTACACTTAACTACAAACTGCACTGGATTTTAGCTGCAGTTCTTTAGACCACCGTTGGAAAACAACTGCATTATTTTTTTCTTATAGTCACTTGTAATGTTTGGAATTAAGAGATGTACAATATACTGTTGGGAAGGAAATGCGCTTCCATCGGTATGTTACATGACTCCTAATTCCAAAAATTGTAGTTGCTATGAGAAAAAACGAGCCTGCGCTTGGAAAACAAGAGCAGTTCAGGGTGGTCTAAAAAACTGGTCCAGTTCAAGGTCCAGTGTGGGTGTTTATCCACATTTGGTCCACGTTAACCCTTTAGCGCGCCGGCGTCCAGATTCTGGACGCTGGATGAATTTCAGCAGCTCGATTTCTGTAGGTACCGGATGTTTTTCATCCATTTTATTTATTTTTCATTCTTGTGCTAGTTGAATACCATTTGTACGGTATGGATCTTCCAAATAAGATAATGTGAATTTTTGAAAAATTACAAAAGTGATTAATGTCAAGTTTCAATCTTAGTTCAAAACAAAAGACCTTAAATATGATTTTCTATAATAAGTAGAATCAAATAATGGAAACCATACCATCTCGTAGTGCATGTCAATCTAATTTCATTACAATATTTTTAAATTTTTTTGTGTTAATTTTGGATTTTTAATTGAATTTCAAGAGAAAACCTTACAAAATTACTTTAAAAATATTAATAATAAATATGATGAATCCAACCGTACAGATGTTATCTACACATTGACATTTACAACTTTGTTTTGTACATCAACTCCATTTTCGTTTTTCATCAACCATTTTATAACAAATCTTTGAAAACAGTGTTGAATCGGGACGTTAAAGGGTTAAATTTGACACTTTTCTTAGTGGGATTAGCAATTATCAGGGTCGTTCCGAAATTTATGGACTTATGGTCACCAAATTCTATGGTTTAAGTTGGTTTCATGATTGATGTATAGACAACATTATTTAAAAGCAACACCAAACATGATGAAATGAAGGGTGTAATAATAGGAGCAAAGAATAACTTGGACATCACAATGGTGTTAAAATAGTTTGTTGAATAAAATATTTTTCCACTCTTGTGACTTTCTGACGTTGAGTGTATTTATTTAGTATTATTAAATAATTCTAAATAGTTCCCTTTTCTGCTTTTAAGACCATTCAAATGTACGAAATTGAATAAGTTATGATTTTATTTTTTCCTGAAAGTTCACTTTCAGTTACCCGCTTTCTTGAAGAGTTTCAAGTGCTGTAGAGTACTACATTTATTCAACTTTCATAGAGTAGGTTGACACTATTCAAACCAGTGTTCAGGATACTTTTTGATCCAACCAGTCAATTTTCTTTATTTTACCAAACCAATTGGTTTTTTTAAGAATATCTTCCGTATATTTCTTTTGTAAATATTAAGTATGATTAATTTTAGTCATTGAGTCCAGTTTTTTGTCTGTATTCTTGAGATTAAACTCGTTATTTCAGAAAATCAATTGGTTGACCTGTTCTTTCTAAATAGTGATTCAGACATAAAGACTCTAAATCCCCACCTTCTGACGTTAATGCAAGAGGACAAAAAATGCCCCCTATTTTGAACGTAAAGGGGCTCACCTTAAATATAACCCCCTCTTTCAAGGGTTTAAAATTTCCAAGGGGATCTTCCTAAACCAAGTTTGGTCAATAGGCCTCAAATTTGCAAAAACAATTGCCAAAAAAGACCATAGAGGGCCCAAAATGGGAATTTCAAAAAATGGACCCTATGGGTGAACAATGCTTGCATTAATCCCTAAGTGTCCATAGCCTTTTTGAGCTTAGAATCATCATTGCTTTTGATGTGTTATAGGTCTAAATGTAAGTGAGGTATAGGAATCTCAACAATACAATCTTGTAATGCACATATTGTAGATCATGTGGATCAAATTCGGGGTCATTTGGCCATGTAGATTGCATGATCATAGTGCTTTTATTAGTGTTAAAAAAGGATACTGAAATTTTCCTATCAACACAATTTGAGGTGAATTTTTTTTTTAAATTATTCAAATGAAGATAATTTGAACTATAAAGTAGTTCAATATCATCATATAAACACATTGGTACCATAAAAAACTCATGAAAAATTCAATGTGCCCTAAAATGGCCTTGCAATTTCAAAACATAGCCCGAGAAGTAATTGATTTGACCTAAAAAGAAAAAAATGTTCAAACTATACTCGTGCATTAAATTGACTCACAAACATTTAGTACTACATGGATTGACATGAAAACTTTACGATGATAGCTAAACTTCAAGGGGAATCCAACCCAACAATTTATATTGAAAACGAACATGGGATGAAGGAGATACAAGCCCCCAAATTTGCAATCATAAAAATGCATAAAAATTGTTCAAAAAAAGGCCCGTACTTTCAAATGATCATCAAAAATTCAATAAACCTTTGATTGATCTGTAATTTTTACCATTCATTCCATACATCATGCGATTTTTTCCTAAGATTTTATTAAAATTGTACACTTTTTACAAAAGTTACAGCTCTTCGAAGGTGAATGTACCCCCAAAAACGTCCAAGATATGGAGTTGCCTTCATGCCCATTGCCTTTTCATCATGCACTCTGCTCATCACCTTGAGCCTCCACCTGTTCACTTAGCTACTGATGAAGTAATATTGGATGTAGAATATTCCACACCATCTGCTGCAGAGAGACGAGGCATGCTAGTGAATGTTATGTGAGTTGATTTTCATGTGAGGATTTTCATGGCATGATGTGCAGGAACTGTTGACAGCAGGAACGGACACAGTGGCTGCCAGCATGGAATGGGCGCTTCTGGAGCTTGTGCTTCACCCCAAGTGCCAGGCAAAGTTGCACACGGAGATTGATGCCCAGTTTGGCATGCTTGGCCCAACGCAAGAGGAGGAAGCTGCACAATTACCGTATCTCCAGGTAATTCTTCAATCACTCACCTATAATTTCTTTCAGTTTTGTGGAATATCGTCTGTCTCCCATTTGAGTTCAAAAGAAGTCCCTGACATCAATCATATAGATAGATAGAAACTCTAGTCCTCTTTTAAATTTGGCCTGAATAAAGGGTCTGTTTGTAATGACAATGACACAGTGCCCATCAAACAAAGGACGAGTGGGACAATGACATCAATAACTTCAGTATTAGTTTTGTAACAACTTTTGAAATAGTTGTAAGTTGTTGTCAACCAGTCTTAGTCAAATTGAATGAATCAAATTGTGTCTTGTTTTTGTAAAAAAAGTGAGATGCATGCACTCATAGAACAACTTAGGACATGTTACATCACAGACCAAGAGCCCTGACCAAGGAAAATGGATTTTTTTCCCATTATCACAGTTCTTAGTACCACTTCAAAAATTTGCAACTATTTAATGCCCTTGAGCCTCTCACTAGGTGTAATCCGAACTTCAGGACTAGGAAGAGTGACCATGCATCAAAAAGAAAGTTGGTTGATATTAGAGTTAACCGAAAAGAAGCCCATCTAACCTCCTTTTTTGCCCCACTTCTAACCTCTTTTTTGAGCTATACTTGGGTTGAATAGTGTCATGTCATAGCTTGTCCCCTTGTGGGCCATGGGCTTGGAGCTTTGGTAGAAGGTGTGGGAGTCATTGCGAGGTGTGGAGCTTAATGACAGTGGCTTGTTTTAGATTGTCTCCCTGGAACTCATCATGAACTAGTTTTTGGTCTATTTATGTTTCAATATGAGTTTAAGAGGAGTTCAAGAGGAGTTTGCTATAACTTTCTTCTTTGAGCTGACTTTTCGGTTAACCCTATTTATTAAGAACTTTTTTATTGAAATTTTAAAATCATGCCGTTTCATATTTTTGGGCGCTTATATCTCCCAAACTACAACTCTGAATGCAAAATTTTCAATGGATTTGAGTTCGTGATGGCTATATTATCCTACCCTAAAATTTCACATCGTTCCGATACTTTTGATTTATTGGCTTTTTTATAATAATAAAATATGATAAAGTCCCTAGGTTTTGTGGCGAGAGAACCTCTTCTTCCTCTCTTGTCACTAAACCCGAGGACCTTGAAAGTGAATGATGTTGTTGCCACTTAGGTGCTACATCAGCCTTTTGGGGATCTCAGCCCCATGGTCATTTTCCTTTTTTTGGAATGATGCATGTACATCAAAGTCATCTCAAGACAAGTTCAAGGGCCTATCACAAACCTTTAGGAATAGTTCACACTATGAGCATCCAAGTATAGAGGCCATGGGAGTTTATGGTCAATTTATGTTGAGAGTCCAAAGGCTTGGGTTAAAATATATAATATAATATAGAAATTAGAACCTTCGGCTGGCTATGGTGGGAAGCCCCATTTTAGAAGCTCCAAAGGCCAAGCCTTTGGCCGGCCGTAGTGTAAAGCTCCAAAGGCTAAATCCAAAGGCCAGATCCAAAGTCCAAGCCTTTAATGATTTTTTTAAAAATCCCATTAGTTTATCAAAATAATTTGACGGCCTCTAAACCATGAATTGGGTTTTCATTAATATTCAACCCAATCCTCCCTCGAGAGTCCGTCACCTTGGTGCCAAATTGATCAAAAAGTGTTGCCATGTAGGCATTTTGAAAGGGGACGGCCTTTGGACTTTGGCCTTTAGTGTGAAGGGTCGAGATGCCAATTTCTTACTTTCTTGCAACATGATTGGTGAAATTCCTTCGGCCATAGTGTGAACCAACCCTTAATCCATGAAGGACCAAGTATTGATGATTTTAAAATAAAGAATTCAATCAATCATATCGTGATAGTTATAATTAAAATTGAACCAATTTTATATCACTGGAGTCATAAAATATAAAAAGGTAGTTCTCATAGGACCTATTCAAAATCTATAAAAAGAAACATGAGGCCCACATTGGAGTTCTGGGTCCTTTAACCCTTAAACGTACCACTCCTTTGTAGGAAAGTCAAACTACACAATTTTACTGAATTTAGCCTTCAAGATTTATTAAAATATATTTTGTAATATTTTTCATACATGTAATTGAATGTTTCCTATCAGTCTTGAAATTTTCAGATTTTTTTGATTTAATACGGCCTTTTTCACAAATTTTTAAGTCAAATACTTCAAAAACTAAATTTTATTACAAAAAAGCTTTAAATTTATTTTTATTTTTTTGGAAGCAGGTACAAATTACAATGGAGAATCACATGATATGTTTTCCATAGAATTTTTTAATTTAAATTTTGAAATACGAAAGGTGAAAATCCTATCATTCCTATGTAGTGTAATTCAAACCTTGAGCTACAAAGCTTGCACAAGCAATAAAATACTCAATAATTGGAATTTTTAAGATTTGAAAATTGGAGTACAAACTAGACTTAATAAACTTCATTTTCTTAGTTGGGTGTATTAGCAAAAAAAGTTATCTTCGAGATCGAAATTGGGTTTGACCAACAAACATCCAGTAACTGGATGCGTGGACGTTTAGGGGTTAAAGGGTGTTAATTAGTGGGTCTGGGTGAATGATGTTTGATGTTGGAAACCTGGCATTGCAATTCTTGCAGGCTGTGGTGAAGGAAGTTCTGCGTCTCCACGCTCCCACGCCCATGGGCATCCCCCACGGCAATGTGGAAGATGCCACCCTGGGAGGATACCACATTCCGGCTGGAACATCCGTGATGCCCAACTTATGGGCCCTGCATCGCGATCCCATGACCTGGGGCGACGATGCATTGGCCTTCAATCCCGACCGCTTCCTTGTCTCCGATCTGAGTGTGAAGGGGACCAATTACCAGTATCTTCCATTTGGAGCTAGAAGGAGGTCAAATGAATCATCCACCCTTTACTCATGCATAATTTTATCTCCTTTTTGATGGAGGGTCATTGCCATTTCACTCTTTTTGGACTTTACAGGGGTCTGGGTTAGACTTAATTGAGTTTTGGTTGAGTGTTTTCAATAAAACTCAACCTAACCCCTAAAGGACCAAGGATTCATGGTTTAAAATGACAAATTTAATTGATCATATTGTGAAAAATACAATTGAGATGAGATTAAAGTTTATATTTTTAGAATTAGTGAAGAACAGTGCATATGTTCATCAATAACAAAAAAATTGAACAAAAGAAGGTCCATATAGATTCAACTCAAAATTTCTAAAAATAAACATGAGGCTGAATTTGGACTGCTTGGTCTTTTAGGGGTTAATCAAGGGCCACATAAGGGGTTGAGTTGCATGGTGACCGGAGGCATAGTCAAACGCAATAGTCCAAATTCTCAACCTAGGTAAGGGGGATCACAATTAAAAGTTTACTCTCAACTCATTCTAGTTGACGTGCCAATGACCACACACAGTTCCAATGACTGCATAGTTTCAATTATAGTAGACATGCCAATGATCGCACAGTTTCACCGCACAATTCCAATAGAAATGTAAGGTACCGCCCAATCACCGCATGTTGTGTGGTTAAGGGCTCCAAGTAAATTTCCATTAAAAATCATACACAATGTGTTCGACGTGCAATATTTGAGATGGTGTAAGTTTCTACATTGTCATAGGGAAGGATTTGAGTATTGCCTACGCGGTCATTGGCATGTTTACCTTACTAGAGACATCGCCTGAGTAAATTGAAGAAACATTCCCAAAAAGACTCACAACTAGTCTTGTTCATCATGTGTGGTATTCTCATGAATCTTTTCACTAGTCTATGCATAACAATTGAAATTACTCTTTGTCCGGCTGTTGGTTCAAACTATTTTCAACCCAAAAGCACTTCAAAATTTCAACCCAATTCCTTATGCGCCTCTTTCAATAATTCACATAAAAATGAAACCAACAGCATAATTTTTTTCCTCATAATTTGAGTACATTATTGTTTCCAAATAGGCCACACAAAACTGATGTTAAATTTACTTTTAGTTATTTCACGTTTTGGAATGTCCAAAATTAAATTTCAACATTTGAATTGAGAAACATTTATAATTGAAAATCAATGTATAGATTGTTGAACGGCCAAAGTTTTGTTGACATTACACTATAACAAACCATGGTAAGAAAAACCGCACTCAAAATTGACTGCGGTTTTTTTTGCCATGTTTTTGTGCAGGCCCATTACAGTTGCAGCCACTGTTTTTTGCAATTTCTGACTGCAAATTTTAAAATTTTGGGGCGTGTAACATACCATTGGAAAGGTATTTTCAATACCTTTCCAATGGTATATTACACCCCCCAAAATTTTAAGAATTGTAGTCAGAAATTGCAAAAGAAGTCAACAGCCCACCCTCGAGCCCACTACGTGTGCATGCACAAAAACGTGGCAAAAAGAACCGCAGTCAATCTTGAGTGCGGTTTTTTTTACCGTATTTTGTTTTACTAATTAGTAAAAGTTCAAATTTAAAACAATCATATCTCACTTGATATTGGCCATCTTTACTCAATTTTAAGTGTGAGTTAAAATTTAATTGAAGATTTGTAAGTTAAACATGAAGGGGGAAGGGATGTGTAATCTTTGAAATTCCAATTTCTTGCTTCCCCGCACAACCTAATTTTGATCTGACTTTGTGGAGATCTTTGCATTCTGTGATGTAGGATTTGTCCTGGACGGGCAATGGCCATGAGAGTACTTTCTGTGACTCTGGCCGCTTTTGTTCATGCGTTTGATATGTCAGGCCTGCCAGGAGTTGAGCTCAATGCCAACGAAGGCATAACTGGCCTCAACATTCGACCGGAAACTCCATTGGTTCTTCAAATGAGCTTGCGCCCCGTAGCCTCACTTTACATGACCCCAAAAACTCCCACATCAAATGGACATGCATGATGATGAGCGAACCAGAGTTGGGTGTGTATCTAACTAAGAGAACTCAAAATAAACGAATCTTGATTTGGAGCTACAATACACTATAAAACACTGTTTGGGGTGTGTTCATTTCATGCAAAAGATGCCAAACTTGCCCACCATTGGAGCAAACATGTTGTCTTCATGTCCATGGCAAACAACCTCCAGTGAACACTTTATTCACAATGGTCTTTGAGCCATTGTTATAATTATATCTTGTTTAGCACTTATTGCACAAGTTGAAAAAACACTTACTTGCATAAAGATAAGATTGCTCCAGTATTCAGTTAAGTCTTAAACGTCCAACTGTCGAGAGGGTGAATGATGTACAAAATCAAACTTAGTTTTCTCATCTATTATTGACTTTTTGTACTATGGGTTTTTTTTACTATATATTGTATGGGAAGTACGCTTCATGCATGTGTGATCCAGTTAAAAAGGGGATGATTTGTGAAATTTTATGCCTTGTTTCATGTTGTAGTGATTTACCTAAAATTTCAAAGATTTCGGTGTAAAAGTACTCTTTAAAATGTCAACTTCTAAAATTAAGCAAGGTTCCCAAAATTCTCCAAAAATCAGTACGATTAGAGTATTACATTTCAACCCATCACAACAAATTTTATTTACAAATTGTCAATATCTTATTCGTAATCAAATTACTAAAGACTTTTCAATTTTGAATTTCAAATTTAATACAAAAACATTGGTGATGGCAATCGCGGATGTAACCGTATGGATAGAATCTAAAAATTTATAGTGTACAACTTTTATTCATACATCAAGTTCAAGATTTCCCTTTGGATTGCATTTTATGATCCATTTTTACAAAACTGCTGAATTTGGAGATGGGTGAGGACGTATGGGTTAATAGTCTGCCAAATGCAAACCGGAAATTCTTTCTTCCCTGGGACATTAGAGTTATTTGTAAAGTCCCTCAAATCCCTTCCTTTTGACCTGTAAAATGGAAAGGAGAGGATCGGCATGATCTTACTGTAGACCCAAAATAGAACACTGGATGGATTGAAATTTTTATTCATAAAAATTTGGAGGGAGGGAGAAGAATTGGGTAGTGGGGTGGGACCATGAGGATAAGTGGTGTCAGAATGCTCTGGTACTAGCTCTAGTCCATAAAAAAAGCAGGACAGAAGACCGGATAACTCTATTGGAATAGAGTTATCAAATAACTCTATTGGAATACAAGAATTGCACAGTCAAGTTCCAATTTAAGAAGGGAAAAAAAATGCTTCAAACATGTACGAGTAAACTATTGGACGAGGTCAAAAAAGGTAGAGGGTGTTGAATTGATCAAATAGCCCTCTAAATAGTGTTGAAGAAATTACTATGGGTTTAATAACCTCGAGAGTTGGGAGGCTAGAGAAGGTGGTCACACCTTTAGTTGTAAAGAACCTCATGTTAGTATCATACGAGTCTTCTACAGTTGTAGTACTTTTCTACGTACAGTATTCCGATGTCAGGAATTAGGGTTTCATGTTCCTCGTCAGTCTGTCGATCTGCAAGCGTCTCTGGCTGATCAGTCGGGAATTTGAATGTGCGTGTGGGATCGGTGTCAATTGCGATTGATCAAGCATGGCCTGTGACGCTTGCGCATGCGGCAACGTTGCCGAACAATTGCAGACGAAGAAGGTTGATTGTACTACGGAGGTCGTCGACGAAGAGTCGCTCCGACGCAACAAGGCCTTGCAAGCTACAGGCGCACAGTTGATCGATCATGGCGATTTTGTCCGAGGGATTCGCATCGGCGGTTGGTCCATCCTCACACGCAAGGCGCCCATTCTCAAAATGGGCCCTCGCGAGAAGTGAGTGATTCCAAGTTCCAAATTCTTGTCCACATCAGGTTTAGGGTTCCTTTTTGGTGAAAAAATCTTGATATTCAATTGGAGTGTGTCGGAAGCATAGTGTATGTGCAAATTGTGTTGGAATATGATAAAAATTCTTGAGCAGGTTTCGGGTTTTGTTTTTTGAGGAGAATGTGTGATAATCGGAAAAAATATGCTTCATACTCCCTCCGTCCTAAAGTTATTGTCGTTTTTGAAAGTGCTTTTTTTTAGGTAGGTCAAAAAAATACTTCCTTGTGGCTAATTTTATTTAGGTTGCAATGAACACATGCAATGTTCTTCAATCATTCTAGTGACATAATTTGGAACCTTTTTTTAATCATGTTTCTTACAATATGATCAATGAAATTGGCTCAAAGAAATACCAAACAAATTTGTATGACAATAATTTTGGGACGGAGGGAGTATTCAATTGGAGTGTGTCGAAAGCATAGTGTATGTGCAAATTGTGTTGGAATATGATAAAAATTCTTGGTTGACGGAAGTCCAGAGCAGGTTTCGGGTTTTGTTTTTTGAGGAGAATGTGTGATAATCGGAAAAACTATGCTTGATACTCCCTCCGTTCCAAAGTTATTGTCGTGTTTGAAAGTCATGTTTGAAAGTGCTTTTTTAAGTAGGGCAAAAAAAATACTTCCTTGTGGCTAATTTTATTTAGGTTGCAATGAACACATGCGATGTTCTTCAATCATTCTAGTGACATAATTTGGAACCTTTTTTAATCATGTTTCTTACAATATGATCAATGAAATTGGCTCAAAGAAATACCAAGAAAACAAGTTGGACAATAACTTTGGGACGGAGGGAGTAGTCATTTGGAATGTGCCGTAGAAACAGTGGATGTGCAAGTAGTGTTGGAATTTGACAATGAGCGGTGTTTTTAGGTGGGAGAAAACACTGGGAACAATTCACTTACCGGAGATGGTATTTGGCGACAATTCCCTGGAAATTGTCCACGAAGCCACTGGCGTTAAGGTCCACTTCAATGCTTTAGATGCTCTGCGAAGGTGGCGCCAGGAAAGCCTCTCCCCTGTACAGATTCCTGCTGCTGCAAAATGGAAGTTTCGCACGTACGGTTTGTTTGTCATCTCTCATTTCACTTTCAAAATTCTTCACACTGATCGCCGCTAGATCTTCGTTTAGACGGAATCGGTATATTTTGAAGGCGATTATCCATATGAACACTTCACCTGTGTTTGCAACAAATGCCAAACAGTGCAACATGAAGATATAAGAGTGGTAACAGGGTTTCATTTTGGTTATATGGTTGTTCGGTTAGTTGTTTTTGTGGTTTGGTAAACACATCTCAAATGTTTCTTGCCACGTAAAAACACTGGTTTTTGCAATGTTTTCATGTGTACAGAGGTCGTGTCATATTCGCACGCGTTATGTGCATTCTACGTACTAAATCAGGGCAAAACAATACCTATCATTAACATACGATTTTTGTAACCCTATCAGTGTGGTTGTCGTGCATTTTGGATATCATATTTGTACATTTAAAGTACATAAACCATATGCTTTTAGTATACATTGTAACCACATTTTTCGTGTGCATCAAACGTGTGGTATTATGTGCAAATATAACACGAACTTATGAAATAACATAAATCGTGTTGTATTTGCATGAACCTATGAACCTTGTAAGTTTGAGATGGCATTCCTGCATGTAAATATCTAATACGTAAGAGCGTGTCATCTTAGGTGAAGAATTAGTTTAGATCTTGGCCAGATGCTATTAAAATCTCTGACGATTGGCATTTCTCTGTTTTGATGCAGGAAGCCAGATGAACAAGTGATATTGGACTATGACTACACATTCACAACACCATATGCTGGAAGCCAGTGTGTTGATAACAGAGAGGTTTGTATCTCGTTATTTTACACATACGATTAGCTGGTCAAGTTTCAATATTTGGGATACATTACTTCCTTTCTGCTCTTTTGAAGGTTCCGTGATTGTTATGTGCTAGTTGTGCCCGACCTCGCACCACGCGATGCTTTAGCAGTAAGTGATGACATTTTATCTGTACCACATGTTCGGCCAAGAATGGAACCAGAGCACGTGATTCATCTCGTAAGTCCTCAGTTCTTGCATTTGATCTAAAGGTAAACCATTAGCACGCAAAGAAAACCTTTGTCACGAAATTATACTGGTATGACAGATTTTCTGATTTGAATGAATAGGGCGCTGTGGATAGAGCAATAGAGTGGGTGGAAAGCCAAGAACGGATTGACATGGCCGTGCTTCAAGCAAGGGATCCAATTCTGTTCTACGACGAGGTAATTTAGTCACTGTTTGCCCTAAATATTGTCAGAAAGGATAACAAGTGGCTACTTGCATATGTGATATGCCGTAGTTTTTTTTTTCTATGAACTGGTGGCATGTTCAATGTATATCCAAGTGAGTGCAATTCCAGGAAGATTGTAGTACAATCAGATTCAAACCTGCGCAGGAACTGTCGGTCATTGCCAACTCTGTAGTATTAAGGTAGACGACCTGTTTCCGATCAGGCCCCCAATCACGCAGTATAGGGCGACCTATTTCCGTGAATCAGCCTGCATTGTTTTCCAATTCATTCGTAAACGGTGACGGAAACATGTTTCTGGGATGTTTCCTCTTAATATGGAATGGTTGGCGCCGAGAATGGAAACTTGTTACCGAGTTAGTATGATATCATGTGTTCTTGATATGAAGTAGCACCAATATTGAAATCTAGTTTTACAGTTCTTGGAAATAGGTCAGCCTATATTGCGAGAACGGGTTGGAGAGAATCTTCACTTTGAAAATTCGTAGTAAATTCAATATTGCCCCGAAATTTGTTCAAAAATGTGTGACCTTCAAATCTATTTCCCTACACTGCAAAATTATTTGCCTATTCGTTACTCCACCGGAAGTATGCTGAATTGCTTAAGGTGATCGGAAACAGGTCGTCTACCTTAGTTCTTAAGGGCCTGTAGTATTGTTTCCACAACAGTCTTTTCTTGAGATGCTGTGGCTGGTGTCAACCAGAATCAGATGGGTACGTGCTCCTTAAATTGAGGCGTTTGTGTGGAGCACATGCCACTCATGTCAGAGGCGTATTTTCAAGAGGTCCTGACATATATCAAGAAGTCTTGATATATGACGCACTGGCTGCGTTCAGTTAAAATATCTTTGGACATTTTCATTTCCCCTGGCCTGCTTATATCATGGAGGGTCATACAGGTGGTGTTGTACGAGGACGAGTTGGCTGATAATGGGATATCCCTTTTAACTGCTAAAGTGGTATGCAGTCGATTCTATTCCCAGTTTTTAGCTGCCAATATCTTTCAACTGATCTCTGTAAGGTTCTTGAGTTACATGTGGTGTGCTTACAGCTATTCAGATTCTATTTCCTTACTGCATATGTGGTTTTCCTTTACAGAGAGTAATGCCTATGTGCTGGTTTCTCTTGCTGCGCTTTTGGGTAAGCCTCATCCATGTAGTTTTCCCAAGTGATACTTAAAGCATTTTATCGTTGAGTTGTCAGTTTGAATACTTGTATACAACAAGGAATATATACACATAATGTATTCCCCTCACCTTTTTAATAATTTTAGCGTTGAATCTCAATCTAGGTGAAAACAAGATTTGACGTATTTTTCCATCTTTGCATGGTTCTGTTGAATGTAATGCTCTCTTTCAATCATGAATATAATACACGGGAGTTACATTAGGTTCTGGTACACTTTTGATTGGTACTGATTTCTATTATCTGTGGGTAGATGCGGGTTGATGGAGCTCTAATGAGACTCAGAGACACGCGGATGTTTTGTCAAATCCAAAGTGATTCTACTGCATTTCCTGTGGTTATAAGGGAGCGCAGTATCAAAGAGGATACCTTCGAGGCTTTGGCTTCTGTATGTGCCGACCCTAACAACCTTCCTATTATTTTCAATTTCACCTCCATCGATCTTGGTGGATAGACTTTGGTCCTTTACTGCCATGTGCTCCCTCCGTCCCAAAGTTATTGTCATACAAATTTGTTTGGTATTTCTTTGAGCCAATTTCATTGATCATATTGTAAGAAACATGATTAAAAAAGGTTCCAAATTATGTCACTAGAATGATTGAAGAACATTGCATGTGTTCATTGCAACCTAAATAAAATTAGCCACAAGGAAGTATTTTTTTGACCTACTTAAAAAAGCACTTTCAAACATGACTTTCAAACATGACAATAACTTTGGGACGGAGGGAGTACATGAAACTAGCTGTGTCTGCTCTGAAAACCTTGTCTTACACACCCTTACTGGTCCTGGTCTGAATGAATTGGTTGTCCGGTTATGCTTTGAACTGCTAAGTGCTGTGACGACATTGGATATTGGATATTATCGATACTCTTTCGGGTTTGTATATGAATTGGAGATTGGTGTCATGCTACATTATGAAGTATTGGCATAGCCTTTGATGTTAAAATCGCAACTGTTTTAGGGTCTTGTTTGGTATTTTATCTCTACTGTGAGGTGCACTTTTCCTGACAGGAGATTCTTTGATTTTGTTGCAGAAAGGTTATCCTAAAGATTCTGCTATGTACAATGACCCAAATGTAGCAGCGGAAAGGCTTTCACAGAAACACCATTTTTGTGAGAAGTTGACTCTGAAGTCCACCACCAAGTAGCTCTTTGCTCCAAAGACTAACAACCCATTGTCCTTGTTTGAAATGGTCTTACTCTTTAACCCCCAAACGATGGACCCTATGACTGGTCGAACTTAATATCTTTCAGAAACTTTTGTGCAGAATCTAACCCGGAATTGGATGTTATATATTTATTATATTTTTTCCTTTATTAAGAGTCATGATTTATGTCTATCCTGAACTTTTGAGATTTTTTGGAGTTGTTGCCAGATTTTTATCTTATAAAACTCATTGAATTCATATTTGAACTAAAAAAGAAAATGTAGTTTGAAGTTTGAGCATTGACCTTAAACCCCTAAACGTCCCCATCCCTCTCCAGATTTGGAGGATTTCAAGGATGTCTTATAAGATGTAACTAAGAGGGATATTTTGAACTTGATATATATGAATAAAAGTTGTACATTATGAATTTTAGATACTATCCATATGGTTAGATCTATGATTTTTGTCACTAATATCTTTGTATAAAATTTGAAACTTGAAATTGAAAATTCTTTTGTAATTTGATTACAAATAAGATATTAGAGTTATCCTTAAAGTCACCTTGTGTTTGAATAAGATACCGTGAATTTTTCATTAATGTACTCTTATTTGTTCACCCCAAATAGTTAAAAGGTTGGGAAGAGCTTAGTGGCCTATCATTATTAGGTGTGTAAGAGCTTGGTGGTCTTCAAACTCGTTGAAAACTAGTTGAGCTGTCGTTCTTGACGATTAAACTAGTTTCCCTTGAGTTTAGAGACCACCAAGTTCTTACACACCTAATAACGATAGACCACCAAGCTTTTCCATAATTTTTAACTATTTGGGGTGCACAAATAAGAATACATTAAAGCAAAATTCACGGTATTTTATTCAAACACAAGGTGACTTTAAGGATAACTCTATTGACTATTTTGTATATGAAATTTGTTGTGATTGGTTGAAATGTGATATTGTAAGTGTAGTGATTTTTGGAGGTTTTTTGGTTGCTTGATTTTATGAGTTGACTTTTTTAAGAGCACTTTTACATTGAAATCTTCAAAATTTTGGGTGAATCACAACATGAAACGAGGCTTAGTTTTTCCCACAAATCATCCCCTTTCTAATTAGGTCACACATGCATGATGTAAGCTAATGAGTGTTTCACTCAAATTATTTTATAAATAAGCTAATGAAATAAAACAAAAAAAGTCTAATTTTGTAAATTTTAAATCTTTTACAGTACTTCGAAGTTGATTGGGTCAAAAACCAAAACTACATTGCATATGCTATTTTGTGATACATAATACTCATAACGTTGAGCATACTTTTCACTCAGTTTGTACATGTTGACAATGTATCTTTTTGGAAGTGCCTCAACTAGTGGTGGGCATGTATGGCATCTTTTGTATGAAATGAATAGAGCTTGAACAATGTTCTACAATGTGATGTAGTTCCATATCAACATTCAATTATTTATATTTATTTATATTAGATACATGTCCAACTCTGGTCTCACCTCTCATTTTTTACAAATTTTTATTATTAAACACATTCACATATTTTTGAGTTAGAGAATGTAGAATGTAGTTCTCATGTCAAGTGTGGCATTTGACCCAAACCTGGTTCATTGGAGTGGTGGACATACTAGTGTAGACATACAATAGAGAGAGCATCATTCCATTCTAAAAAGCTTGTCTATTGTTACAACAATTATTGCTGCACAAGGTGATAATAGAGACCATATAGGTGGTAATAACGTTGATCTAAGAGACCATCTTGAATAGAGTCTGTTTAAGCCCTAAACGTCTAAACGTGCCATGGCGGCCAATAGAATACAATGTATTTTGGTTGTATTTGGAATGGATCCACACCTTTAATGGGTTTGAGTTCAAAAGAGAAGTTGAAATTTAAATTAATGTGGTTCTAGTGAGCTATTAAAATCCCAATTTGAAGTTTCTTGTTGGTAAAAAATCTCAATTATACGACAATGTATATACTATTCCCATGGGACGTTTAAAGATTAAGTAGTTCGTCTATTTAGACCTTAAGGGCATGCGTAACAAGGTTTAACCTTAGTGCCTCCTCTTAGAGGTAGTGCGCACAAGGTGAGATAGAATAGAATTTTTGCAATTGAAGAAGGTAAAAATCAATGGCAATGATACTTTCAACTAGAAACAAGTACTCCCTCCGTCCCAAAGATATTGTCCTAGTTTATGGCGTGTTTTAATTTAACACATTTTTTTGCCAAGAAAACCGTCTCAGTACTCGAAAAATGGTCTATCTTCAATAGTAGTATGTAGTTTTTGTGTCACTCTTGTTGTCCACCCTGTTTGAAGTGGACAAAACTCACGTTTGGAGTATAGAACATAGGACAAATATTGAAAAAAAAAATTGCCAAAAACTAGGACAATATCTTCGGGACGGAGGGAGTACAAGATTAATTGATGAAGAAAAAATATATTCTCCTATGAAAGAAAGATACTATTCACCTTCTTCTCCTACAACACCTAGACTAGAAAGCTACAAGTTATCAGTTATCAAAAAGGCTAGAAAGTTATCACGTTGTCTGTACGTTATCTATGTCTCAAGAGCATGGGTAGCAAGGTCTACGCCTGGTGCCTGTGCTGCACAAGGTGAGATAGAATTCTTGCAATGGAAGGTGGAGGTAAAAATCAATGGCAAAGATTTTTTCAACTAGAAGCAACTACTACAGGGCTATCAATGGATGTGTCGGTGTCCCACACAAGCTCAAAGTCTTTTCCTGCCGACACGTGCAACCCCGAAATCTCCAGCATGGAAACACTGGCATTCAAACTCACCGACACACTCACCGACACTCCATCGACCGTCACCGCCACTGGCAGCGTCGTCTCCACTCCCAAAATCCTAATCTGGTGCACATACAGGCCCTGCTCCTCGGCCCACTCGCCATACGTCACAGCGCTGCGAATGGCGCCTCTTGTTGCCGAATTTTCTCCTTCCAGCTTCACGTAGGTGGAGTTTCCAGGCCTGACATTCATGTCGAATTCGTCGTCGTTGTCAAAAAAAATCTCCCCCGAAGCAGTCGCGGATTCATTGGAGAATGCCACTAAGAAGGTGATGGGGGTTTTTCGGGCTGCGGCCGTGGTGTTGGCGTACTCTCGCATCGGCACGATGGAGCCCGCTCGCACGTGCACGTTGATGGTGTCCCAGGGCGCGTCGAGGAGGAAATGCGCGCCGGGAGAATCGATGCGCGAGAAATCGAAGATGTTGTACCACGTGCCTTTCGGGAGGTACGCTTTGAGGGTTGTTTGCCCCCCGCGGAGCACCGGCGAGACAAGCAGCGAGTCCCCGAGCAGGAACTGGTCGCTGATGTCGAGCGTTTCGCGATCCTCCGGGAAGACGAAGAAGAGCGCGCGGGCCACGGGCGTGCCGGAGACGTGCGCCTCGTGCAGCAGCGTGTACAGGAAGGGCAGAAGCTTGTAGCGGACCGGAAGAACTTTCTGGGCCGAGTGCGTGACGGATTTCCACAGGTACAGCTCCTGCGGGCCGAAGTGCACGTCGGAGTGGTCGCGCGAGAACGGGTAGAACGCGCCCAGCTGGATCCATCGGTTGCAAAGCTCCTCCCATGTCGCCGGGTAGAAGCCGCAGATGTCCGCCCCGACCATCGGGATCCCGAACAGCCCGGAGTTCAGGATGCTCGCGATGGAGTAGCGCAGGTCGTTCCACGACGCGCCGTTGTCGCCGGACCAGTGCGCTGTGTACGCGCCCGTGCCGGGAAACAACGAGCGCGACATCACAAATGGCCGTTTCTTCGTTACCTGCAGCATCATCGGTTTCCACAACTCAAACACCTGGAACTCATTCATTCTTCGGCAATAGTGATCATAATTTACACTTGCTTCAAATTCCACATTTCAAGTGATCTTGTGAGAAAAATAAGCGTAGGAGAAGTTGCCAGGGTTCTCAAGCACAAGATTTCATTACAACTTCTCCCAAACCGATCAAATTTGTTCATGTTCAAGTCCATGGAACGTGCACAACTTCATGGCCTGCAGGTATGATCTTACTACAACCGTTGTTGCAAGACAACATTGAGCTATTTCACCAATCCTTATGGTGCTTGCCGTCCCTCTCAATTTGTGCACGAGATTCTTTACCTCTTCCACGGCATTGAATGTAGCAAAAATCCATATCCAGAACCCAAAACCTAAAGTAAGTTCCCTTAACCCCTAAAGGACCAAGAAGCCCAATTTGGGCCTCATGTGTTTTTAGCATTTTCTGAGTAGATTCTAAGTGGAGTTCCTTTTATTCATGTTTTGATCAATGCATGCAATGTTCTTCATTGTTTTTGATGATATGAAATTTGGTCTCATTTCAATTATAATTTTCAGAATATGATCAATTGAATTTATCATTCCACAACCATGAACCTTTGGTCCTTTAGGGGTTAAAGTAAGAATTGAACCTATATGAATAAGATGAGAATCAATTTTGAGTTTCT
This sequence comes from Pohlia nutans, assembly GCA_022496805.1. Classification (NCBI taxonomy): domain Eukaryota; kingdom Viridiplantae; phylum Streptophyta; class Bryopsida; order Bryales; family Mniaceae; genus Pohlia; species Pohlia nutans. The sequence continues at coordinate 10,763,022 of CM040086.1, forward strand.
TTTGGTTGTTGTCAAGTGAAAATGGAACCTTACGTAGTTCGTAAGTTTTGGAGTTCTATTGAATTTTTTGAAGTTGCTGTGGTGTCTTTTCCCAAAACCATGCACTAAGTGAAGTATGTTTATTCTGACCTTCCTTTGAAATCTTTCCATGGGAGGACATTTTTACAAATGAAATCTCGTGCTACTGGAATGACATTGAATGGAATGATAGATACAGTCTGGTTTAAGGAGGAATCGTGACGTTTACCTTAGCTACATTCTTCGGCAACTGATCTCATACTCAGTTGTAATTGGACATATTCTTAGGGTTTGCTGTTTGAACTCGATTTGCTGAGTTTGAGTCTAATTTTCTTATGAATGACTCATTACTTTCTGTTTGTGTAAATTGAAGCATTCTAGTCAAGTATGTGAATATCTGACCTAAGGTGGTTACCCCATTCCCAACTGGCGCCTTTCACCAACAGCTATGGGGCATTATCCGCAATCAATGCTGTAATGATGTTGGTTGTAGCATGAGTTACAGTTGGTAATGGGTTCTCTCTTGTTGGTTTTCGCATATGTAACTGTAGTTATGGATTCGTTATTGTTGGTTTAAGCATCTTTAGTGTGTGCAATACAAATCTTCTTTAGACAAAAAGAGGTGTACCTATATGACGTGAATGGGATGCGTCATACTTCAACTTTGAAAATTTATAACTAATTCATTCTTCATCCAAAAATTATGTTTCAACTTGTGTTGGAATCTATTTCTTTTTACCGACCTCAAAAATAATAATAATACTAAATAATATCAATGCCTCATACCCGTATTTCTTATTCAGTTGGGAATGGGGTAACCACCTTAATTGTCTCACTGGAGTGATTGGCTATAAGGTAGGTGGCTCAAAACCCGCACAGCACCTTAAACCGCTCACTAGACCTATCCAAGTAGGAGGTACATTATAGCTTCCAACCTCAAATTTCTATGTAATCATGCTGTACATTTTAGGGTGAGTGGTTTTGGGTACACCTATGAGTTCCCCTTCCAAAATTCATAACTAATTCAATATTAATCCAAAATTTATTATTCCAATTAGTCCAATTTCCTAAATACTTTGCACATCTTCCAAGATTGATTCCCTTAATAATTCCCCATTATGAACCTGCCAATCTGAAATTTGAGCGGTTTCTGAGCCACCTACCTTATGATTGTGTGAGCAATGAATGAATGTTGTATGGTTTAACTTACCTCTTGAAGGGCTTTGAACGTAGCAATGGTCTGGACCGAGCCGTAGATGTTGTGCACATCGTAGTGCTTGACGTCGTTGTAGTGACGAGCCGTCATGGCGACGGTCTTCTCGTAAAGCTCCCGTCGCCAGGACGTGTGGATGTGGTAGGGCGGGCGGTCCCAGCGCGACACGTTGGTGTTGTCGCACACCATGCAGCACCAGTCGAGCGCTTCCGGGCACACGACGTCGGGAGGGTAATAGCAGTTGGGGCCGGAGCAGAAGTTGGACGGCTCGTTCATGTCCAGCCACAGTCCGTCGAACGGCATCTGCTTGTAGAACTCCGCGATCTCCTTCGCCCACCACTGCTTGGCGTTCGGGTGCAAGAAATCCGGGTAGTGCACCGCCCCCGGCCACACTTGCCCCAGGTAATCCTCTCCGCTCTCCATCTTCATGAACACGTCCAGCTCCTTTCCCCGCACATACGGAGGGTAGCTCTTATCAACTTTTATGCCTGAGGAAAAAAAAAAAAAACAATCAATTGTACAATCATCTTGTAATGTTAACCCTTAAACGTCGAAGCAAGCCCCATGGGCTTAGTATAAAGGAATAATTGGAGAAAAAAGTTTCATTTCTCAACCAAATCAAGCGAGACTTGTTGCGTTGGTAAGCTACTAAAAAAGCGATCTAAATTCCAAATTTTTGCCTCATTTGAGAGATTGTGGAATCGTTGGTAAGCAATCAAAGTTATCAAATTGAACAAGTTTTGAGGTTGAGGCAGCTGAAGTTCAGCAGTCCCGTAGTGCTACAGTGCAAGTCAGCAGTGCACTGCAGAGCCGTTTTTGGCAAAAACAATTTTATTTTTATTTTTATTTTTTTTCGCCTCCAAAATTTTAGATTCCTTCCGGGCTGCCCCGTCCACGCCCTCTTGACGTTTAACCCCTAAGTGACCGATCAACCATTTTATGGTCGCTGCTCTTTTTTTACGGGCTGCCCGAAATGGAAAAAAAGCTTTTTTAGAAAATAAAAAATATTTTCAAATAGGAAATCAAGTCTACTTTCCAACCCAACTTGAATCATGTCAATCCGAGTTAAACTCCACCCGGGAGAAATTTTCAAAGGCAAACACCTCAACATTGTCTTAGTGTTACAAAACTTACTATTTCGGGAAAGTAATGATGTTCCCTCTTTCATAAGTTTTGCTTTTTTGAACTTTAGAATAGAATGTTTAGTTTCAACCAATCATACCAAATTTCAGATTCTAAAAATAAAATTTGTAATTTTGGTGAATATCCAACGATAAATGCTTCTAAATTTGTTTAATGAGAATCTAAAACATTTTTTGAAAGTTTGACCGTACGGATAATTACTAAACATCGTGCTTCTCATTTTCTCTTTTGGACCAAACTTCATCGAAGTTGTAAAAGCAACATTTTATAACACATTTAGGTTTTGTCCTTACCCCCTCTGTCATTTAGGGGTTAAGGGTTAACAATGCACGAGTCAATTGATAGAATTTTTAGATTGCTTACAGCCTGTCAGTACAAGGAGAAGGCGTTGCTTTTCGCTCGGTAGGTGAGTCAAACGGGCACCACTTTGCACCCAAGCGGGCACCCAAGACTTGGTGAGTGTAATTCGTCACGTAGGACAAGTGTGCACAGTGAACTCTGACGCTGTTATGAGTGAGAAGTGACGGCTTTGCTAGTAGTGTGTATAGTACAGTAGCCACCTCAAATTATAAGTAATTTTACACATGAAGTCAAGCCATGATTTTCAAAATGGAATTTCAGTTAGATTCCAAAACCGAAAAGTGCATTCATTTGGGTAGGTATTTGAGTCTACAATTGAGAAATGACAAATTTTGGGACATTTTAGGATTGTTTCCATTGTTACTCAAACCAGAAATCCACTTGAAAATTGAGTGGTTTTGGATTGATAACTTCATACATTGATGTCTTTGTCAACAAGACCTCAAAACTTATGATTCTAGAAAGAATTAGCATGCTTTTCATTAAAACCATTCTTTTCATTGTTATCCATAACTGTTTTGAATTGAGGGTAAAAAATGAAGTTTTTATTTTCATATATAAATAGGTCATAAAAAAAAAGTTGATTTTGCATCGAAATTCAATTGTATGTATTATGCATCTTCTCAAAATTTGGATCAAATATTCTATTTCATCGAGACAATTCTTGAAAAACCGAAACTATGTAATAACATCAGTGGAAGGTACTGTCTGTATATGACACGTGAATGAAATTCTTCACCAAGTTGTCCTATTTAACGGTTGAATTTAGTCATACTTGATTACATATTTTTCTAAAATTACAAATGTAGAAAGGAGGTGAGGCGTAGTGAGTCGTGCACCTGGATCCACAATCATCATGAACTTTTGATCGTTGGCGTGCAGGGTGTCGATGAAGTTGCGAAGCTGGACGGGCGGGTACTTGTCGGGATCCACGGTGAAGTCCATGTAGCGGTCCATGTAGTCGATGTCGGACCACATAGATTCCAGAGGAAGCCCGATTTCTTTGTATTTCGCCACCACCGTTTCAATCTCTTTCACAGTCCTGTAGCCGTAGCGAGATTGGTGAAACCCTGCATATATGCACAAATCAGCAATTATAGGATAGACCAGAGAGCCCAAATTGAGCCTACACTACCAGCTTTGAGTAGGGGTTAGTATATATCTTTCGTCCAATTTCATTTGTTTCTAACCGACATACAGTGCAATAGAGTTAACCGAAAAGTCAGCTCAAAGAGGAAAGTTTTAGCAAATTCCTCTTGAACTCCACTTGAACTCATATTGAAATATAAATAGACCAAAAACTAGTTCATGATGAGTTGGGAGACAATCTAAAGCAAGCCACTGTCATTATTCTCCACACCTTGCAATGACTCCCACACCTCCTACCAAAGCTCCAAGCCCATGGCCCACAAGGGGACAAGCTATGACACAACACTATTCAACTCAAGTATCGCTAAAAAGAGAGGTTAGATGGGCTTCTTTTCAGTTAACTCAAATGTTTTTCCACTAATTCTTATTTTCCAAAATATGGATAACCAAATAATTAGCCATTTTATAACCATGAATCTTGGTTTTTAGGGGTGAACGTTGACTTTAATCTTCTGTAAGAAAACTCTAATGCGAGGGACAATAAGAAATGTATGTTCAAATTGAAGCGATCAAAAGTGACGTTGTTCATTTTGACGTTTTCGTGTTCATTATAAATAATGTCAAATTGAACATGTATGTATAAAAAATGTTTTACTGTAACTTTTGATCGCGTCATTTTGAACAGTCATGCATTTCTTATAGTGAGATCAAGATCTTAATTACCGAGAGTCCAGTACGGCATGGGCGCAGGACGCCCCACGAGTTGGGTGTACTGGTCCATGACGTCTCTCGGTGACGGCCCAGCGAAGAAGTAAAGGTCCAAAACACCGCCAATCACTTTGAACGTGAGTTCTTGCTCGCCGTAGACGCAGTCCATGCCGTTGCTGTTAACGAGCTGCACTCCATGCACCAAACCCTTGTTCCTGACGTCCATGTAGAACGGGAAACTCCCGTACAAGTCGATGTCCACATTGTAGCTGCCGATATCCGTGGCCCACAACGTGTACGTGTGGCCCTTGGCAAGACGAATCCCCGCGGGGTGAGTGCCCTCTCCCAGCCCGTAGATCGCGGAGTCCGGGGGCAACTGCGTGGAGAGCTCGATGTACTGGTCTTTGAACACCAGGTTGTTGTTGAACGCGCCGGTTGGCGTGCTGTTGAACAGAACCTCCCCGTTTGATCTCCTCGTGATGGCGAACCCGAACGGCTCGTTCGTGTAGGAAAATTCCAGCAGATGCTCCGTGTTTTGTCCAGCTGGAATGACTGGTTTGCTCCGAAGCTTGCGACATGCCGTTTTGGAGGATTCATTCGTGTTGCGGAGAGTGTTCAGCTCTTGAGCTGTCGCCCTCGGAATCAGCTCGGTGGGCACTTCGTATCGTGGAGAGTTTTGGTCCGTGAGGTGCACTCGGATCCTGTCTTGATTCTCGTACCTGCAAGACCAGTGATTTCAAATTGCTACATAAAATTTGGGCTGGCTACATTTTTGGAAAAAAACACAAAGGAATAATAGCCAGATTTCCTATATGGAGTCAAGACGTGCAAACCTAAATATCACCCGTGTATTGCCTAGGTAGCACATGTGTATTACCCTGATATCACTATGGAAAGAGCATCATGGAAAAGTATTAAAAATGCTAAACTGTCTCTTAACATAAAAAATCACTCCAAACAAATGCATGCCACAAAACATTCATGCTCTCTGCCTTTCTTTCATGCATTATCTTGGGACTCCACTTGTCCACTTATTAAATACTGATTTGATATTTTCTTGGGTGTGGAATATGCTGCACCATCTACTGTGGGGTAAGGCAGAGCCACTACAAGCTACTGAATGAATGTTATGCATTCATGACTAGCTTTGGAACACAAGGTTTCAGGTGCAACGATTCGACCTCGTGAAATGTTACAGTTCCATTTACCTGACGGTGAGTTGCAGACGCTCGATGTCAGGACCGTAAACATCCGTCTGCTTGACGAGGTCAAGATCGGCAAGGATGGCATCGCCATTCAGCACTTCGTTGACGCAGACGACGCGGTAACCATACCCGACTTGGTTTTCGTCCACCGTTTTCGGCGACCAGCTGATAGTCACGAACGTGAGCAAGCCGAGCAGCAAGCCCATGTTCACGACCACGGTGGTGACCGGGAACTTCCGCACCAACGCCATGATCACAGCCATTATAATGGACCCGTCGGTGCAAGACGACGAAGAATGCTCACAAGTGTAATTAAGCGTCAGCAATGAAATGCATGCTTAGGTTAAGTGCAACTTCACAGTCACCTTTCTAGGACGGACCCACGCGAAATGGAGCTGGAATTGGAAGCTGACTTGTCACAATGCATCGCCGCAGAATTCTCACAAATAAGTTAAACGCCTCGGATCATACTAGTTACCGAGTACAATACTGACAGTGAGGACTTGATGAACGGCTTGTGTGCACTCATGGGAGGCCTGTTCATTCTGAGCTGCAATAGCCTCTCGTTTGGAGCGTGGGTCCCCAGGCAGGCAAATTGACGGTCTGGTTGAGAACTCCGTCGATGCAAGTGCGTACAGAGAGTGACTGGCTGGGAAGCACTTCTAACATGATGCTCCAATTTCTTCCAGTGAGCATACGGCACGTGTCTTTAGTGCTCAAGAATGGATGGTTCGCAAATTTTTAGACAACCCATTTCCCGCAGTAAAACGAGGGCTGCCCAAGAATTCATCTTCCCTCTGCAGTAAACTCACTAACTCAGAGTGATGGCTCTCATTAATCTTGCACATAACATTCAATAGCATTCAGTAGCATTCAGCCACTCTGCCTTTTTATTCATCATGTGAATTCCATCCATGTAGTGCACTAAGTGCAACCTTTTAACCCTTTAGTGCCTAGCAAGCCAGATTATGGTCACTGCAACGTCGGAAATGCAAATAACAGAGAATCCATGAAGAATTGGAACTTCAGTTCTGAAGTTCAGATTTGCGCACATACATTACGCACCTTCCAGAAAAAGAAATTTTCAATTTGGAATTGTACAACTATCAAAATACCTATCAACAGAACGCAAAAATACTGCAAATACTTGAAAATACAGTAAATACTTACAAATACAACATATGTATTGTGTAGTATTTCTTGTGTTTGGAAGTTTGTTATCTTGTTTTTTTTTTTTGGATTGTGTTCTCTTCTTCATCTTCCATTAGTGTGTGTAATCTGATCTTGACTAATGTACCCACTCCTGTCAATTTTCAACGTATAAAATTTTGTCCTAAACCGTACATGGACAAGTCACTTTCACTTATAAATCTCACAACAATTATGTGTGAGTCTATTTTTGATATGAAAGATTGCAACGGAGAGGTGTTGACATAGGGCATAGCTGAACGTCTTTGCTTTTATTTTTGAAAATTTACCTCAAATTCTATTTAACTTGGAAGTCACACACCCCCCAAAATCTCGTTTTTGAGCGTGCATTATACAATTCAAATACATACTATAATCTTCCGATCCCACCATCGGATGATTCTCAAATTTTAATAAAATGTGTGCTCTCGAGTTGAGAATAGAATTGTACGGTTACTTTCTAATTTAACCCATTCTATTTTTGGTAGTCTCAACCACAGTGGAAAAACCCACTGAAATCCAGAGCTGTCTGCTACAGTACCCTAGGCACTAAAGGGTTAAGAGAGTGGGAGGAGAGGGAAGGAAGCATAAGGTCATAAACGATTGTCGATGGAGGGACAAAAGAAGTGGCGCAGTGTTCAAGGAAATTTCTATTTAGGTTGCCTATTTTTTTTCGGTTAACCATAAACCATTTTAACATTCTTGGGTTCAAGTATTATTACTTGTAATGTTGTTCTTTTTAAAAGTGAGGGACATGTGGGGACGTGTTAGCAAAGATCATGCATGGTTACCTTCCCTTGTAGTTTTCAAAAACTCCATCTGTGAAAAAACCTGGATAGTTACTGATTGCTCTTGGATGATTATGCAGAATATGCTGCACATTCTCCTCAAAAGCAAGGCATAGGCAGTGAAGGCTACTGAATGTTATGCAATGCGGCATGAAGTGCAGTGTTGAAACAGTGTGTTTCCCTGACCTAATTGCCATCTACACTTTTCATCTAGATATATACTGGACGATTATAGAATGTCACTGTGATAGGCTATTGTTGGGTAGTAAGAAGATCTACTAAAGTGCTTGTGTTGATGCCACCTTCAGTGGGCTACATTGGCACATTGAGATGGTGGACTATGGTAGAATGGCTTGGTCCAGAATCCAATCAGAGATACATAGCAATAGGGAGAAACTTAAGAAAGTGACTTAGCTTCTTACCCAAGAAAGTGACCCAACGTCTTACTCTGTTCATGACCCTTTGGTACAAGAAGAGATTTTTTGACAAGTGGGATGACATGCAACCCTATTGGCACATTAGTGGTCTAAAGTTTAGCTCCATTAGCGAGGTTTAGGTGTCTACTGGTCTTGTCAAACCTAGCGGGGTGGGTTTGTATGTTCCTCTTTCCCTCTGTGCAGTAGGAGGTGCCCTTTATTTGTGTCAAAAATAAAAATAAGAATGCTTGTCCCACCTACTAAAATGAATGTCCGACTGACGAGCATGAACTTGTTGTAAAGATTGAAAATTCTTGAACTAGGTGGGACAGGCGTTTTAGTGTTAGACTTTGTGAACGAGCAACTCTCTTCCATAAGCAGAGTGGCCTCGTCCGTCCAGGAATAGTGTCCAACAGTTTTCCCCTGAAAATCTGCAATCTGCATGGCACAAACGGAGCTACAGTTACTGTAAGCCCATGCTTGTCGCCTTACTAGGAGGTGAATCAGCGGTGTACTGTACAAGACAGCCACAGCCTCCCAGAGAATTAGACCTCCAGGACTTTCCCTAGTCTGTGCCACATGGAGGGTCCAAACTCACTCTCACTGTAAGTATGTTTAAGTTAAGTCATGTCCTCTCTGCACCACCCTTTCAGAGTTAGTTGGTTTTGGGAAGACATTTTCAACCCCCAGTTACCGACATTCCAGGTCCCTGCGCCACGAACGCGCATAGATAGATAGATAGAAACTCCGGTCCTTTTACAGGGCCGGCGTGAATATAGTGTCTGTTCATTTGGTTAGTGAGCCAATGCCCACAAAACAAAGGACCATGACCAACCGGATTTGAACGAGTGACCTAAGGATATCTGCAACTCTACAGTCCTCCGCTCTACCAACTGAGCTATGGTCGGATCCACATGTCGCCTTAGAAGCTCCAGATGAACGCGCATACAGTATAATAGTGCAAGCTTAACCCCTAAAATTCCTTGACCGTATTCTCACAAAAAAACCATGAAAAACGCAGCATTTGGAAGTTGCAGAAGAAATCATATGTTTTTTAGTTTTTTCATCATTTAACCGTAAGATCTAATACCCAACTTGAATTTTCATGTGAGCACAAAATTTGAGAGCAAAATGACCATTAGATTCTTAGATTATAAGGATCAAAGTTGCAAAAGAAGATTTTTTGGGATTCAATCCGGTGACAAATCTGAACTTTAGAAATTAATATCTTTTTTTTGAATGGGTTAGAAATTCACTGAATGGCAAGGCCATGTTAACAATTGAGTTAAGTCTTCAAATATAAAATCTTGTAAGAAAAAAGCTCATATTAATTTTTTCATAAAACAATTACTAGAAGTGGGTACAAAGTGAAAGGAAAAAAGAAAATCATTAATAAGTTTAACATGGAATTGTAAAATGTCAATCTCAACGGTGAGAATGTTGTACTTGGAAATCTTCACCTAGTGCCTTTTATTTCATTAAAAAATATTGAAAATTGAGTTTAGAAATGAGCTTCAAAGTTGTTTTTGTCCAAACTACCCAAAAAACAGATCTCCTCATAGCTTTTATCCCATTGCTCAAAATGGGTAGATTTAAAGCTTCATTTGTAGATAAAGATCAACCAATCATGAATCGAAAAAGAAATTTCGAAAAAGAGTAAAAAATTAAAAAACTTCTCGCTGCCCGATCTTGCTTCAAAAACTTCAAATGCTTATAACTTTTGCAATACTTATCGGAATGACATGAAACGAAGTGCGACATGTAGAGTGTAGTTTTTGGAAGCTACACTGAAATTTTCATTGAAAATTTTAAAAAATGAGGTCCCTGGAGGCTGCCCAAAAAGTGGAACGACCAGAATATGGTCGCTCAGAATTTTAGGGGTTAACTAACTTAGTCAAGGGAAGCAGTCCTGCTGGTGCGTTTCATTCCCTTAGTTCTAAACACACTTTAAAAGCTTTCTAGTCCAATCGGCCAGATATTAAAAGAATCACAAAGCTCTGAACTGCAACTGAGAGCACTCGATCAGCTGCTTACGTTCACCTGAACTTGCATTAACCCCTAAACGTATCAACTCTTTAAAGAGAAGTAGATTCTAGCCTCAAAAGTAGAAACTAGCATGGCTCAAATGTGTGTGAGGTGTACATGTGAAGACCATTGCAAGCATAAAATTTACCCAACAAATTAGACATACTTGTAGTTGGAGGCCTCTCCAATATTATCAACAACTCCCCATCATAAAAGATTTTTTGTAATTGGTAGAGAATTTAATAGGCTTTCAAAGGTAAACTGGACGAATACTATCCGAGGTTGCATGAGAAAGTTACAAGGCTTCGAATGTGTTTGTGATCCAGTTTCTGGACGCTGGGACGTTTAGGGTTTAAGGTTGGATAACCTATTACCACCACCAACCCCAGAATCGGCTGTCTAATGTGGCCTAAAACCGCCAGCCGCCCACCTCATTTTCGTAATTTTTGGAAAGTCAATTTATAGTTGGAGAGGAGGAGGGGATTTTGGTGAGGCAAGCCGCTAGTATGGGTCAATGTCGTGAACATATCTTCAACTGGTCAAGTTATGTAAATGGCAATATCTGATATGTAAACGTCGTGAATATATCTCTAGTTGGTCGTACTAGTGATATTAGGTTGCAGCCGATTCAACTTTTGGTTATCAGTAGAGTAGTTTTCAATTTTCACAACTCTCGGTTTTAGTCTCTTGTGCTCACAGTGATGGGTGTACTTTCACGAGTGGTCATTATTTAGCACAACTTAGTGTGAAAGTAGAGAGTTTTGTATGTCGAAGAATAGGTCACGGCTTACTTTCCACTTTGAAAATTTGTAGCAATTTCAATATGAAGAAATAAATGGTCGCAACAATCGCAATATTCATGAAATCCTATTTTGAATCCTCAAAAAAGTTCTTATTACGTATACAAGCGCTATAAATAGATCAGCAAACTTAAGTTGGTGGTTATAGGTCATCCAACCTTACAGACATGCATGACAAAGGGGGGCGGGGGGCAAAGTAGTTGCACTGATGTGCACGACGCAGTCCCATTTGTATAGAGAAAATGGCCACTTTGGCCATGAGAATGGGCTTTGCCACCCCGAACACGCACCCACCTCTCCAATCACAGTAAATTTGTTCCCATTCCGTTTTTGGATCAGAGTGCAGTCCTAGAATGCCAGCCAATTTCCCACAAACACCTGCTTAGGTCAAAAAATAAATTAAAATGTTATCATGGTGATATTGGACCTTGAAAAAAATTTGGAGGATACCTCTCAAATATTTAATAAGCCTCAAAAATTTAAGAATGGAACAATGTGCGAGATGATGAAACTCATATGAAGGGTTTGTTTCTTAACCCCTAAAAGCCCGAGGGGTATTGGACAAAATATAGATGTGTTATAATATGTGCCTTCCATATGTTTGATGAAGGTTGGTTCAATAGACAAAATGTAGAGTATCATCTTTACAAATTATCCATACGGTCAAACTTCCTAAATAATCTTTAGATCATTTTTTAATGAATTTAAAAGCAGTAACCTTCGAAAATTTGTATAAATTATAATTTTCAATTTTAGAGTTCAAAATTTAGTACGATTGGTTAAAGTTGGGCTATCTATCGTAAACTTCAAAAAAGCAAGAGAAATGATGGAGGAATCATCATTACTTTCCCCAAATAGCAAATTTTGTAACACTAAGACAATGTTGAGGTGATCTACTTTGAAAAATTCTCCCGGGTGGAGTTTAACTCGGATTGTCATAATTCAAATTGGGTTGGAAAGTAGACTTGATGTAGTATTTAAAAATATTTTTTATTTTTTCAAAAAATTATTTTTTTATTCCGGGCAGCCCGTTTTTTCCGGGCAGCGACCAGAAAATGGTCGCTCGGGAGCTTAGGGGTTAAAACATGTGTACATATGGTGATTTAGTGAACATGAAATTTATATACCAAAAATAGTGTAGAAAGTATGCATGGTTTATCTATTTCTGGAATGACCCTACTACAGAATTCACAAACTCCAGAAATCAGTGAAAATTTCGAACGGAGGATATAGAAGGATTTTGGCCAATGGAGGATCCTCCGATAGATCGCCACATACTTTCCGCCTACGGAGGATCCTCCGATAGATCGCCACATACTTTCCGCCTACGGAGGATCCTCCGATGTGCTCCACTATGTTCCACATACAATTTTTAACACATACAATGCTCTTTGCATAGAAAGTAATCTCCGTCTTGTCTAGAATTAGACAGTCCATATTTGAGCCCTTTTTCCAGAACTAGATAAATCATGCATAAGTGTAAAAACCATTAAAATATCATTTTTGCTACAAACAAGTTTTTTTACATTGTTATTACAGATCAAATTTAATGCATCAAAGATGGGTGATTTTGAAAATAAATTTGATGGATATCATAATTAAATAAGAAGTAAGGTGTAAATGATTTTTTTCCAATTGAAGACACTTTTACCACTACATTTATTATTGTAAAATGTAGTACTTGATTTTGAAGCCTTTCATTCACCCACGCCATAAAAATATCCATTGTGTCTTACTAATCTAGATGATTAGGTGTCAAAGACCTCGAAGATATTAGGGTTATCTGAAAGCATAACTAGTGCATGAGTGGAGTTCAAATGGAATTTGTTCCTTATAATTATAATTTCTGACAAGCATTGTTCATGAATAGTCCCCATGGTTAGGTCTTTTAGCTTAGGGGAACTTGTAAGAACTTTCTTCTAGCATTGAGGAGGTCACGAGTTCCACATCCTATGGCGGTGCAAGGCCTTGCTTTAAATTATTCTCTAATTCACTATAGATTTGCAGTCATTGCGGCTAAGCTACGAACACTACTACTAGACAAGTATGGTTGAATACAAAACGACAAGACAAATATGATTGGATGCAATACAATTCATCTAGAAAGAGAATGGGAAATGCAAATCAAACAATAATTGGTTCACAAACAAGGTCTTTGGCTGGTGGTTTGCGGAAAACCTTTTTTGCAATTATCTTCTATATGAGAAAGAAGCTAGAGCTACCTAAAAGAAATGAGAATGACACAATTTACAATATTAACCTTAGCTTGAGGTGGGTGTTTTCATTTAGAGGTGCTATTTTTGAACAAGAAAAAAATGTACAATATATAATACATTTGTCATTATCACGTCATTAAAACTATATAATAATTACAGAAAATATTTAAATATATTAATACATAATATTTACAAAATCTTTGGAATATTTTTAGCAAATTTATAGTAGTTTGAATTCTAAAATATTCTTGGAATCTTTTGGAATCTATTTACACGTGGTACACATGTTGCATTGTAACAATCAACAATATTACACATTGGGATCCAGATGCTATTATTAAAATTTTGAAATAATTTATATAGAAAATTTTGACACTTTCTTATAAAAATTTTAAGTCCCTTACATAAAAATATTTTTTGAATAGATGTTAGAATATTATGAATGCTTAAAATGTCTTGAAATCTAAAGTTGAAATTACACATTTTGGTCGGTCTAATGGCTATATTTGTTTAGTTAGGACTTTTGACCATTTTGGGACTCTTTGAAATTTGCAACTGACATAGATCTAGAGGAAATTTTGTAACTAACTCCTAAAAGAACATATGTGCCAAATTTGGTGACGTACAAATTTATCAAAATGTAATTATTAAAAATTTACTATTATGTACACATGTATACAAACTATTGTGATTTTCAAACATAAACAACAAATAGCTCATTACAAAAGCATGCAACTTCTGTAATTTTTGTAATTTTGGTAATTTTAAAACACGTACACTACAAGATTATACAATTGAAATTTCTAAACCTCACTTATTTATAGATTTACATTTCAAAAGCAATGATGTTTTTAAACTCAATAAAGTTAAGGACGTTGAGGGGTCAAAAGACACTAGTGTGGCCATGTGCTGGCTTCGAGGCTGGTCTACTATTCCTCGTGATTTGGTCATCATTTTTCTTTTTTAGTTTTAGCTTTAATTTTCGTTTCTAGTTTTTAGTTTTAGTTTGAGTTTTTCTTTTTTAATTTTAGTTTTAGATCCACTACATTGGTATTTAATATATGATTATTTTATGTATTATTTAATAAAATAAATTAACGTAAATAGAAGTAATTTTGATCTTCTCCAGCAATAGTAGAATAGAAAAGTAAGAGGTGCCTTGGTTTATATGGCCTAAATTTTTTTTTAAATATATTGATTCCAATAATCCTTTTATGTCATAAACATTTTAAAACATTCTAGAATATTAAAGAGTGCTTTAGGAGAATTTTTCAATATTCTCAATCAGTAATGGCAAGAACTTTTTGAGACATTCATGACAAACATGACGTGAATTTGTCTATTTGTTATCCATGAAAACTTTGTATGTAATTAGTACCTTTTAAATGTGAAAACATATACTTTAAATAATTTTGATAATTTCTATCATATAATTAATTCTATCATTATGCCCCCAACTAATATCATTAATTGACAGTAATTTCATAAATATATGAAACGAGAAGACACGCTGATAAGAAATTTTATAATATTTTTAATAAAATCAATATAATGTAATCTATATTATTTCTAGACTATCAAAATCTTAACTAGTGTGATTTGTCACTTGCGTCAAGCATTCTTTATCCAAGATAGATCATTTTATCAACTTTCGTGTAAAACTCACTATAATTAAACTATGATCATCCAAACTAAAATAAAGGTCTCCTATTAATCCCTAACCGTCTCATCGTCTATATTTTGGACGTTTTTTTGAGGTACTTTCACCTTTGATGAACAACTTTTGCAAAAATTGTAAAATTTTAATGAAATTTTTAAAAAAATCAACCACATGATGTGTGATTTTAGTGGTAAAATTTTCAAATCAATCCAAAATGTATTGAAGTTTTGGTGATCATTTGAAAGTAGGGGTCTATTTTTTTGGACGGTTTATGTGCATTTTGATGGCAGCAAATTCAGTGGCTTGTATCTCCTTCATCTAATGTTTGTTTTCAATATAATTGTTGGGTTGGATTCCCCTTGAAGTCAAGTTTAATTTTTTCATTTGAGCATTTTTGAAAATGAATTTCACCTCTAATAAAATTGCTAGGAAAATTTTAGCATCCTTTTTTTAACATTAAAACATCGCGATCTTGCAATCTATGAGGCCAAATGACTCCAAATTTAATCCACACCATCTACAACATGTATACTATAAGATTGTACGGTTGAAATTTATATACCTCACTTACATTTAGACCTATAACACATAAAAAACAATGATGTTTTTAAGCCCAAAAAACCTAGGGACGATTAGAGGCAAAATGAACTCATTTGTGTACATTGCTTATAGAACAAGTCAAAGATTCATCGATGTTGTGAGTGGCTATAGATCGTTAATACATTTCAAATGATATTCGAAAGTAGAATAGTTTATGATTTTTACAAAGAACACTTAAAATCAAAGTTAAGTGAGAATGGAAATGGTTGCTCTTTAAAAATGATTACTTCATCATCAATAGTAAAATATGTGCGTCAAACAACGATTCTACCATATTAGCGAGAAACAAGGAACAAAGATTGTAGAGCAGAGCTGTAGAATGATTATTTCTCTCGGACAAAACCCAGGGAAATAAAAGTAGTGGGGATTCTTTTAAAAGGAAAGATTAGAATTGTCTATCGATTATGCAACTAAGGTCACTTTGTTAGATAGGAATCAGATTTTAATAGAGAGTGTTAAGGTATTGTAGTTAATTTTGGAAATGGTTCTCTATAAGTTTGCCAAATGAAATCTATTTTTATAATTAATGCAAAACTCTCAATGCACCATCATCTCAACTTTCTAAGTTACTCCTTAACATATATGTTTTTGGGTGGTCCATAGTCTTGTTTCATTCATATCCATAGTCCCTAAATTAATCTAATTCGTGTGCATAGTCTTTCTATCGACTACCAAGTATTACAAATCCTCTCTTT
Organism: Pohlia nutans; assembly: GCA_022496805.1. Classification (NCBI taxonomy): domain Eukaryota; kingdom Viridiplantae; phylum Streptophyta; class Bryopsida; order Bryales; family Mniaceae; genus Pohlia; species Pohlia nutans. Next base: position 10,779,146 of record CM040086.1, read on the forward strand.
TGTTAACCCCTCAAAATGACTATGGTCTTTGGTTCATTTTAGTTTCCTTTATAATTCCAACAGAATTCAAATGCTGTAATCAGTATTCTATAAGTATGCAGGTTCCTTCTTAATCATTTTTATATTGTTCTAACTGTTGTAAAGGGTATAATGAAACTTATCAGTATCTTATGTATTCGCAACCTTCATGCTGAGCTTCCATTCAGGTACAGACTATAGTCATTATATGTGTATTAAACATATAACTTGGGTCCATTGTCTTCTAACACTACAGACTTACATTACTTTGCATTGATATCACTACATGTCGATAGCCAAACTACATACAAAGTTTAAAGTCCAGCATCCATTCCTTCAACCCAGTTCAAAGATCTTTTGTACTATTTTTGTATCTTCACAGTGAGACTATAGTCTTTCTTCTATACAATTTCCATAGACACTCACTCTCACAGACTACGGTCCAATATCCATTATCTCTTCCTCTATTATTTCACTCACAAATTCATACAACTATTCTAACATAGAGAAACCAGTTGCTACTTCATGGCAAGACTATGGTTTGTTACTTCTCTATACTTCCAGAATTACACAATCACAACACAATGCACAATCACAAGGACTTTATACAACTGAGTAATCACTGCATTTTTCATACAATTCCTCAATTACTGAGTACATATAGAATTACTTAAGCAAAACAAGTTTCATACAATTACGAGACCACAGACTATGGTCAAGGGCTCAAAAACTCTCACAGCTAATGGCAAGAAAACAACAAGAAAATGAACAATTAATAGTCCTCAAAATGCCTCTCAAAATCCCAATCAGAATTGAAAAGTCACTCTCAATCAAAGTCAACTTAGATCTCAACGACCATGGTCTTGGTTTTAGTCTTTCACACTGTCCATGGTCATTAACCGCTCTAACTACTTCTAAACATAATATTCACACAACAATTGTCTTTCTAACTAACTTTTACACACTATTCACACTAGACTATGGTCCTACAACTAAAAACAAAAAAAAACATGCTACAAGAGCGCATAAGTTATTGAATCTTTTGCCAAAGTAACTAAACTATCTAAATTTGTAAGAATGGAAAAAAATCTTAAAATGAAAATAAGTAAATTAATTTAAGCACCCAAAAATAATGTGTAAAAAACAGAAAATGACATTGTTTGTAAAATATCCTTGATCTATGATTGTGGATGATCATTCGGCAATTTTTGTTCGATTTGAAGTAAAAAGACAATATCACACGTAATCATACATTTTTACATCGTACACATACATACATCCATATTTTATGGGTTTCTTTTGTTTTATTTGAGGGTTCTTGCATGTTACCACAAAATCTGCTTCGGAAAGTCATTTTGCTTTATTATGCCGACTTCACTCTTACTTTTCCTATTTACAAGAGATGATTTGAAAAAATTTAATCTTCACTAAAATTAAATTTTGTATTATTATCATTATTTTATTTTACTTACAGATATAGTACATATACTTGATAAAAAAACACAAAAAACACGCAATTCGCTATTTATGCACTTGGCCAAGTGCGCTCATTTCATAAGCATATTTGACTTTTAAAAAGGTTGGTTAAATAGTTCTCTAAAAAACATCAATGTTTTATTTCTTCAATCCCCCACATTGTAAACAAATAGTTATTTTAATAAATTATTATTCTCATCTTTATCTTTTCTTTTACCTTTTCTATTATCTTTTCTTTTCTATCTAGATTTCTTTCTTGTCTTCTTTCTTGTCTCCCTCTTCTCTTTCTTCTTGTCTTCTTTTTGTCTTTCTTCTTGTCTCCTTTTTGTCTTTCTTCTTGTCTTCCTTTTTGTCTTCGTTGTCTTTTTTTCTTCTACTTTTTCTTCAGTTGTGGCTGCTAAACCCTAAACAATGGGAGCAAACCTAAAAATTATTAAAAATAAAAAAATAAAAAAATAAAAAAATAAAATTTATTTTTTCGTTTTTTGGGTTGGCCGTGGGGTGCTGCTGAACCCTAAATGGCAGCTGCTAGAACCAGAGACAAAAAAACAAAAAAAACAAAAAAAAACTTTTTTTGACTCTTTTTTACTTTTTCCAAAAATTACTATTTTTAGCCGCTTGGGTGTGCGGCCGCGCACCCATAAACCTTCTCATCTCCCTTATTTTCATCTCCATTCCTCCCTCTCCATCCCTCCCTCTCCATCCCTCCCTCTCCATCCCTCCCTCTCCATCCTCCCTCTCCATCCCTCCCTCTCCATCCTCCCTCCTCTCTCCTCATATATGTAGAGGAGAGGAGAGGGTCTCTCCCATTCATTCTTCAACTCCCTCTCCCTTCCCTCACCTCTCCCCTATATATATATGGGGAGAGGGGAAGGAGAAGAAGAGGAAGAAGAGTCTTTGGGTGCGCGGCCGCGCACCCCAACGACTAAAAATAGTAATTTTTAGAAAAAGTCAAAAAAGTCAAAAAATAGTTTTTTTTTTTTTTTTTTTTTTTTGGCAGCTGCCATTCAGGGTTCAGCAGCACCCCACGGCCAACCCGGAAAAAAAAAAAAAAAAAAAAAAAAAAAAAAAAAAAAAAAAAACTTTTTTTTTTTTTTTTTTTTTTGGTTTGCTCCCATTGTTTAGGGTTTAGCAGCCACAACTGAAGAAAAAGTAGAAGAAAAAAAAAAGACAACGAAGACAAAAAGGAAGACAAGAAGAAAGACAAGAGGGAGACAAGAAAGAAGACAAGAAAGAAATCAAGATAAAAAAGAAAAGATAAAAGAAAAGATAAAGATGAGAATAAAAATTTATTAAAATAATTATTTGTTTACAATGTAAGGGATTGAAGAAAGACAATAATCGTTGGTTTTTTAAAAAGAAAAGTTAGACAAATAAAATCATGCGCTCGGGGACCAAGTGCATGATTATATAGCCAAGTGCGTAAATAGCGAATTGTGTGTTAAAAGTAAAAATCATTGTATGAATTTCAAAAGATATTCATAGAATGGATTATATCCTAGTTTTGATCAAAGTTGATTTTTTTGACACATTTTTTACAATGTTTGTCGAATTGTTTGACGAGTGACTAATACGATGCAAATCTGAATGAAATATTCTCGAATATCTATAAATATCTAAGTATATCCTAGAATATTATAAGTATGATATATGACTATAATATATTTCTATAATGGGGTCTATAGTTTGTGTTTGACATTTTGTTCACTTTTCAAATATAACAACTATGTTTTTAATGCCCTTAAAAAGCTATAAAAACTACTCTATACTAGTGTTCACAATAGTTAATTATTGTTTTTTGTCAACATTTGAATTTTAATTATTTTAAAAGGAGAAATTAGTGATACAATGGGATTCACGATAAAATTGCCAAATAAGTCGAATTTAATTCATATTTAATTAATTTGTAAAAATTAAAAATAAGAATTAAAAATAAATTTATAAGAGTAAATTCCCTATGTAAAAATTAGTTTTTCTATAATTAGTCATTGAAGGGATAAAAGTAGCATTCAATTCAAAATATGATTACCAAGGTTCTATTATGAATGAAAATGCCCTTTAATACAACTATATAATGTGAGTTAAAAATTAAAATAACTAAAGAATAATTATTACTTAAATTAAACAATAATTATGACATTAAATGCTAGAAACAATTATAGCAATGAACAATTCCTAAAAATTCATAAAAATATTTTGAGTTTTTAAAATATTTTCCAAAAAATTATAGATATTTTCAGTAAAATTTAAAATGAGTATTTTAATACAATAAGTTGAATTAAGATTTAGAAATTTATAGGAAATAATTTATGGAAATAATTTAAGGACTTTAAATTTACTACAAAATTTGCAGAAAATACTTACCGCACCTTAAACTTTGTAAAAACCTTAAAAGATTATTGATGTAAGGAAACTAGAAGTTCTTAAAATCAAAGAAATTTACCATAATTTCGCTTAACCCCTAAAGGCCCTTAAAAGCCAAAATGGCTTTTTGCTGTTTCGGGCAGCCTAGATGACGGGTTTAACTTTAGTATTTTGGGTTAAAATTTGGTGTGGGTGTGGTAATACATACATACTATATGTGGTAAAATTTGGGCAGCCAAGTTCAAGTTTTAGAATTTTATTATGCAAAATTTTGTTTTCAAGTCCAACCAGGGCAACAAAAAAATATTAAAAAATAGTGTTTTTTTTAATTTTTTTTGGAAATATGTTTATAATAATACTACTACCCACATTTAAAAAAATCCAAGTTGAAAGTTTTAACAATTTTACATGGGCAGCCTTCAAAATTTACAAGAGCAAGCTTCAAAGTTTTTTGTAATTTAACATTTTTTTCTTTCAAAAATTGTCAAAATTTGAGATTTAGGAATTTTTCGATTTTTTATTTTCTAAAATTCACAAACTCATAGATGCAACTTTTCACCGTTCACTTTTTTACTAAACCAAAAACCTTTAACGTTATTCAAGTTTTACCATATTGTGGTTTTTGAACTTCTTCTGGAAAATAATTTGCATGAAGGCCAAAAAAGCATAATGAGTCTCTAAAATTTTGCATGGAGGTGCCTAACTTAGTTACCTACATGGAAAAAAATATGAGCAAAATGTTTGGGGTAATAATCATCAAGTCCCCCTTTGCACCATTTAAACTATGCCTTTTGGGTAAAGCCCAAAAAAACTTTCGAATCAACTTTGAATGTTATAAACTCACAAATGGTAAAGATCCAACGGTTGAAATTTAACATGGTTTAAGTGCAAGTAGTTGGGTTGAAGATCTTACGGTTGGAAGTACAAAAAAAGTTAAAACATACTGAAACATACATCAACTTCCACAAGGTGCTCAAAAATCGCAGTTTTTGGTTTTGGAGGTCCCAAAACACCTTGGGCCTTTAGGGATTAATTGTTCAAAATTATCAGCCTATGTATGACAATTTAGGAATTTGAATTGAGTCTTTTTAAATATTATTCCAACTATTCGAAACCTATGTCTTGCAATATTGAAATTAAGTGAAGTGAAAATTATATCTTATCGTGCAGCGTAAAATGTTTAGTAATTACATTAATGTAAAAACAAAAAATTAATTATTTTTTGCAGAATAGGAGCTTCACACGCTAATTTGGTCTTTTAAAGCTATTGAGGGTGTCTAATTTCCTATCAGATCTATATTTAGTAAATGTATGAACTTTAACAGTAAACTAAATGAAAAACGATTTATTGTTAACTTTTGTAAATGTTTGATTGTAAAGGTTTGAACCGTTAACGTTTGAATGCCAACTAAGCGCATAATCAAAGGAATTGGTGAAGTCTTAAATTTTCACGTTCTGATAGGCTAAATAATTTTATGGATGAAACATGGGCAATAGTGTTTATCAAAGTATGAAAATAAAATTTAAATAAAAGTCTTACATAACATAATATTATTTATTATTGTAGTTCAATGACACGTGGAAGTGTGAAACGTCTCTTCATATTAACAAAATGTCCTCGTGGATAAATCGAACATATTCACGGTATTCAAGTAATTAAAAAAAAATTTAAAAATAATTATGTGGGAAAATTTGAAAGGATAAGTACAGATAAAGACTAAATTAAACAAGATAACTAATTTAAATTGTAATTAACTTCTCAATTATTAACTTAATATAAATATTACATATACACTCATCTAAAGTGAGAGTCCCATAAAAAAAAGTTGACTCTTTTCATTCTTAAATAACATTAAAAAATTTAAATTAAATTTTAATTTTAATAAACTAGATTAACACAATAATCATTGTAATAATGTCATTTTTTTAATAAAGACTAAATTTGACTGGATTATTGAATAATGTCATCAACGAATTGATAATAAATATGACATATTTTTGAATGGTCAATTCACAAACTTTTAACCCCTAAACGACCGTTGGCATTCCAAAAATTAAAGCAGTTTAGGAAGATGTGTTGGGAAAGATTGACGCCGTTGCGAAAATACGGATCTGTTTGGAAATTCGCCGTTGCATCATGGACTCATCTACTATGGTAGTTGATTGAGTTTGAGAAAGTTCATGGGATTGTACCGTATGGATCAAAACATTATAGTCTTTGATTGGCACAAAGATTTCGCCTTTTGTAGGCAGTCATGTGATTGGCGATTTTACAAAAATCGGTATTTCATAATCTCATGCTAAAAATTGGCACACATGCTACTACCCTTTATGGGAACGACTGGTTGCAAATACACCCTTAGCATATCATTGGAACGTCCTATATGTGGCATCTTGTTTCAAAGGCTCAAAGAATACCATGGATGGTAACCGGCAGAGACGGTAACTTCAGCAGACACAATGAACTACCATCGATTTCGAACAGTGCTTTCCTTTCAAACTTGCCAACCTATACATCAGGAATTTCGGACCCCACTGATTCTGCACGATTTCAGTGCGATTTCCGATATTTCAAGGGTTCGTACAGTTTTCGCACTGATTCCGCATCGTTGCGTCATTCATCGCAACTACACTGATATAACACGATGTTTGTATAAGCGGATATAGTACTGATTCGACACGATTGATACATCTATTGAAAACGTATGAATTCAACACTCTTAATAGTCGTCAAATGTCGTGTTTTAATCGTCTTTAAAACTACACTGATTCAGTGCGTTTTTTGTGCGACATCATCTTTTCCATATCTAGATTTTATTTTCTTTCTATATCTAAATTTGATCAAAATAATATTATTAAAAAATATTACATAAAATATAAAATAATTATTTTCCTCGCTACCCACTTTAACTGCACGGAAATTGCCCGAATCCACGGTGGGGCCCACCATGGCTTCCCAAGCTCTATCGCCGACTGTGGAATTTGAACTCGCGACCTCCCGAGTGTCAACCAAGCTCCAAACCACGAAATCACCACAAACTCTCGATGCATAGGGCAGAACTTTTTTGGTAATTATAAAAGAATGAAACCACTGGCAATTTTTTGCCATGTGTATATAATTTTTTTTCAATTTTTTTTTGCACTACAACATGCAGGGCTTTTCCTACATCTACAATTTTTTTCAGAATATTTTGAGTTTTTTTTTTTTTTGGGCCAAAATTGTGATGGCAGATCATGGCTGTGAGCTGTTTTTTATTCCAGCGGACTTTGAATGTTTTTAACTAAGTGAAAAAAAAAAAATTCCAAATTTTTTTTTGCACTAGATTATGCAGGACTTTTTCTATATCTAGGATTTTTTTCATAACATTTTAAATTTTTAAATTTTTTGCCAAAATCGTGATGGCAGATCATGGCTGTGAGCTGTTTTTTTTTTAGCAGACTTTGAATGTTTTTAACTATGTGAAAAAAACTTTTTTTCCAAATTTTTTTTGCACTAGATTATGCAGGAATTTTTCTATATCTAGGATTTTTTTCATAATATTTTGAATTTTTTTATTTTTAGCCAAAATCGTGGTGGTTGTGAGCTATGTTTTTTTTTGCTCCTATGATGAAAAGTACAATGATAACCAATAATACCAAATTTGAATTCTAAAAATATAAAGTGTTGTTTCTTTGAAATTTTAATGTGTATTGCTTCTAAACTCTATAAATGTAGATCTAAAAATGTTTTGGGAAATTAAACCGTAAGTATAATTTAAAGAATATTCTTGGAATATTCCAATATATTCCAAAATAATATAAAATATTTTGAAAGATTCCAAAAGATTCCAAAAGATTCCAAAAGATTTCAAAAATATATTAAAATATTGTACACGGATGTCGTACGAAAATAATTTGCATTATAATAGATACTGAAATCGCACGAATATAGTAAATGGCATTAATATGATACGTATATGATACTGAATCCGCATTAACTAAAACCGCATGTTATCCGTGTCTTATTAGCCATGTAATGTAGATACACGATTAACGTACGGATTCCGTTAAGCACGACTTTCGTGCGGAAACAATACTTTTGTCAAAATCATTGAAAAGACACTGCATCGACATCTTAGTAATGCATGTCACTTATGTACGATAACGACACTTCTAATTGCACGTATGACGTGCGGAATCAGTGTTTAACGATAAACGCACTGAAATCGTGCAGAATCAGTGGGGTCTGAAATTCCTGATGTAAACAAATAGAATGTGAACAATCAGCGTGTATTCAAATTGCGAGCGATGCTGCATATATTACAAACCACCACATTGGCATCTACGTTGAGCTTAGTGTACTGAATTTGACAACCCTAATTCACAAAAATTGATTTCTAATCAAAATTTTGTTGCAACAATCTATGCACGAAACCAACAATTTGCTTTTTGGAATCTACATCAACTAAACTGAACCTCTATATGTGTGTGATGCATTGTTGACAATCATTGTGGGAAAAAAAAACCCTTGTTGTGGGAAGGAAAAAAAGCTCTTCTTCGAGATGTGATCTACTAAGTGTACATGGAGCTTTCTTTTTGTCAATGCTGCTCGAAAATCAATCTTCTGGCAATATTCGTGAAATATAGCCTTGTATTTGTGGGCAGGTAAGTGTATAGTACTGGGCGTAGAAACCACATGAACTGGCCAAGACACCCGGGTCAGGGGTCGAGACTCGAGAGCATGTAAAGGTCGAGACATTGGCGGACTAAGAATGCACAATCCCATGTAGCATGGCCTCTACTGACTAACAGTATCAACTACGGAGGGAGGCAAGCATGCAATGAAGAAGAAAGAGCACGACGAAGATCATCCGGGCATCCCGCCCCGTAGTTCAATAGCAAGGCCTTGCTTCATCCCTATTAGGCTAATCACAAGTACAAACAACAACCTTCGGGCTAGATACTAACACAATTGGGAGATAACAAGATACAACAACCAGGCGGTGGCAACATTGATTATGCATAATGTAACCCCTAAAAGACCTTGGATTGAGAGTTATACATACCACGGGCGTCAACGAGAATGGGTGTAGGAGGAAAAATATGCTCATTTGTAGAAAGGACATGTATGGCAAGGGTATTATCGGCTCTACTACATACAAAATGATGATCAAGCGACATGTAGCATTGCAAGAGATTGAAAGAAAAAAATGTCCGTATAGAATGCAAGTGTAGTTCAAAGGTGTGGTGTAATTACAATGTTTGATGTGTGCCTAAACACAACCGCATGATTGATAAGTTGATCCACGTGCTCATGGATTAGATCATCCAGATGATGTTTATGAATGCAGGTCAATTTATGAATGTAAGCCAATTTACGAATATAGAAGAAATAAACAATGATCAAATCATTCATACATGTTTTCAGACAATTAGTAGATGCAACATACAATCTTGAATTATACCGCAGAGGTACCAAATGTCTGAGACTTGAGAGCTTCATTCACTGGTAGATCCATATAATGTTCAACACATAGAGGAGAGTGCCCTAGATTACAAACATGAGATGAGTACCTGGTTGGGCAACCATTGCTTCCGCCAAACCTTGCACATGCAGTAGATAACTAATCTGAGAGTGTGGCTACAAAATAAGTCAATCCGTGCAAAGAACATTCACTTCTTCGACGGAGACTCCACATCTGCTCTGCATAAAAGTGAAGAACAAAATTACTTCTATGAATTGAGAATTTCAAGCTTTATAAAAAAATTGACAAATATAGAGTATATTGAATATATGAATCAAAGCAGTAAAAAAAATGGCAAGTCTCTTACATGGATTTACATAGCCATTCTCTTCCGCTTTGGAGGTGGAGCTACTGGGCCATCACCATCGTCATCTCCTCCTTTCTGAGTGTCCTTCTGAACATTTACAGGCTCTTCCTTTTGCTGCGTGGTGGTCACCTTGATCAAAGGCTTAAGAAGAGCATCTAAGATTTGTTTGTCCTCTTCAAAGCCTAGATAGTGTCGATCATGCTGAAAGCATGCTTTAGCTATGGCACCTGATATATAATTCAAAGACATGAAAACCCCATAATCAGAAACAAAATTGAAATAATAGAGAAAAAAACCATTCAAGCAATGAATGAACACCTGTAGATGCTGTGAAGTCCACCACAACATCTCCAGTCTTAGTGAAAGCTTGGATCAACATTCCCATGAATGCAGGGTCCTTCTCCCGAGGACCTCTCCACGGCACCTTTCCATTCATGAGTTGAGTTCCTTTGTCAGTGTAGTTGTGATTTGTGAACCACCCTGTCAGAATCTAAATCTATATCAAGTTCGGAAAGGCTAAGAATCTCTTGCGAAGAGAACATTGATGGCCTTGCTATTGAGCTTGGAGGATGTTCTTTGATATACAGTCCACATCAGAAGCGCAATGTCTACATTCACATCGATTTGAGTTAGTACCTCCAAAATGAGAAATGCAAATCATGAATTTAATAAACTGAAATGAGTGGAAAACTAACCGTGCGGGTAGGGTTGTTTGGCAATGCTAAACGAAGCCTGTTGATCTCCCACCACTCCTTGAACAACTTGAATCCGTCACGCTCGATATATCTAGCTATTTCTCTGCGCAAGGTTTGGTCATTTGGATAAAACAATAAAAGTGCTCCATCATCGTGAATATAACTGTCAGCATGATCAAATAGGTCTTGCATAAAATCCTTTGAGGTTTCGCCATCCTCAAGTTCTAGTAGTGCTTTCTTGCGCACGTTCCAAGGAGGAAGCAAAGATGAGGGGTTGGAAACCGTTGGCACAGGAAGGTTTTCAGGGATGTCTGCAATCAATAGATCAATTGAAGGTCGTACATTGCAAGAGGACAATACACCTTGAAACAATTTCTTTCTCCCATTTCCAACCTGTACATTTGAAAACAAAAATAAATTTCTCAAAGTACGATTGGATTTTAATGAATTACCTTGATGAAGAATTTGATGCATCAAAATAAAATGAATGAAATAGAATTGTACCCTTCCAACAAATTCTTGAGCATTTTGGAAGATAGGAGGAACTTTGTCTTCTTTCTCCTTTTCAGCCCAAAGCTTTCCAATGGAACTATTGATGATAAGAATCTTTGATGTATTAGCATCCTCCTCCGTGGCCAAGGCCACCTTCAAGTCTTCAACAAACTTGTGAGATGCACGTGGAAATAACGGTGCACCTGTAGTGGACGGAGATGGACCATCTGATGACTTACCACGACGGATGGACACTTTCTTCCCCAACTTCTCCGCGGCTTTCTCTGCCTTCTCAGCAACCTTCTCTGCAACTTTCTCTGCAGCTTTCTGTACCTTCTCAGCAGCCTTCTCTGCCGCTTTCTCTGCCTTCTCTTTTGCTTTACCAAGTAGTCTCTATGATGAACGATCTCCCTTCTTTGCTGTAGCAGTAGTTGTCTCAAGTGAATTTTCATCTTCAAGATTGATAACATCCTCATCAATTGAGTCCTGCACAACATCCTCCACTGCAAAGATCTCCTCCAGTGAAGAGAAAGTTTTTCTTCGTCCCCTGGAGTGTTCTTTGGTGGACACTCCAAATACTATACACCACCTCGAAGATGCGCCAATGACCATCTTTTGAGCTGCTCCTTAGTATAGATACAAGCATCAGATGTCTTGTCACACCATGAATCAAAGAAAGGAGGCACATCTTTCTTGTGAACTGCATTTTTAGGACCCAAATATCGAGTGAAGTACCTGGTCAAATGAATTTCAGAAATTAGAAACAAATGAACTAAAATTGCAATTTCATTTGATTGCATTGAACGTTGACATTTGAAATATAGAAGTACCTATACAATAAGCGTTTCTTGGTTAGTTCTGCCCCATCGTGCTCCAGAAATGCTTTGGACTTCGAAAATTGATTTGGACCTTTGAAAAATGAACTGTAGCCCTTATCCCACAACTTTATCCTCTACTTCTCCAAATAAGTAGCAAGAGAGTCTAGCTCATCGTCTGCACTCCCATGCAATATAATGTTGTTTGATTCAACCATACTGTCAAACTCCTTGACCACTGACTCCTCCAACTGCCAAGCAAAGGCATTCAAAATAAAATTGAAATAAACATCAATCATAATTGAAATAAACTTCAAAATTATAAAGAAATAAAATTCCACTTACCCCAGCATAGAATGCAGCCTTGTTCAAAGTTCAAACAGATTGAAAGTCGATCATCTGAGGATGTTTTGGGGAACCGAAGTGCCTGTTTATTCAAGGCTGAAGAGTTCCACGATCGCAGCCACCGCATCTTGTATTGTGGCTCTACAGTTGCAGTGGCGCTCATCTGGAGCTTATCCAATGTCATTTCGGGTCGTGAGTTGACATTGACAGTGGGCTTTGATCTGCAAAAGCAAGAAATTTGATCAAATTTCGAATCCAAATTATTGCAAAAACATATCAAATGGAGAAATAAGGCCTTATTTGTTAAATTGAGACAAAATGGTCATTTTGAGACTTCAACTCTAAAACAATTATCGTCATTTATCGTCGAGTCGAAGATAAGATGAGACTATAACCTTTGGGCAATCAAAGGTTTTCATATATATTAATATATTAGAGTCTCAAATTACCGAATAGTCGCAAACTTGAACAGTTATAATGGTTTATCCTCGAGTCGAAGATAAAATTGAGGCTACACTTTGTCTCTTTTTAACGAATAAGGCCTTAAATGCTAATGACAGTACAAACATGATGAAGGAAATCACGGGTGAGACTCGGGTCTGCGACAGCTACCCACTTTTCAAGTTTAGATTTGATAAGTGACTTCACCGTTCTGTCCTTAGCCTTGAACATCGCCTCTGTGATGCCTTTAGAAGTACGTTCCTCAAGTGGAGTTTCCTCAAGTGGAGTTTCCTCCTTGTAAATTCTTGCAGCCTCATCAGAAGCATCTGCAATTTCTATCTGAAAAATAAAATGTCCAAATTGTTGAAGTTTTGAAATATTAATTCAAATCATAAGTCAAATAGTAGTTTAGAATAGAATTATTACCTTACAAATGAAGCGCACGAAGACATCTGTTGTCAGAGGATACCATGCCTTACTAGCTTTCTTGTTTTTGCACTTCAAATAATCTTCAGTTGAAAGGAGATCTTTGAAGTATTCAAGTGGATATTGTTCAATTTTGGCTCACACGATACAAACTATGTACAAGATTACTCTTAACATGAGAGTTCTCCACTGAACTGCCACAATAGATGTACAATTACATATTAATTAACACTAAGTAGAAAAAGGAACAAGAAATGAAATGAGATACTAAATGAATTGAATGTAAATAAAGTACTTACTCATTAATATCCGACATGGCCTCAATAAGTTGTCCAATATTCCCCTCTGGATCCAAACAAATGCATTTAAGCGAGATATGCCAACCACGTTGTCGTGTTGTAAATAGTTTCAACTTTTAAAAGAGAGTCAGAAGAGTAATCTAGAACCCCTGCGCATTAAGAGAACTAAAATAGGAGAATTGGGGTGTGGAAAGATCCACGGTTTTGGTTGTACTGCATCTTGTCACTTAGCTCAGGGTGAGTAGATGGCTAGCTGGCTGGTTATTTCCTGCTTTCACTAGCGATGCCAAGTTGCAGCTGCACAAACCGATTCAACGTGTCCGATAGGATTCGAACGCGGAACCGGATGACAACTAACGGGGGACTTCAACAACCAGCTAAGTCCGCAACTTGGCGACAATTGTTAACCGTGCGACGGTTTTATACTGTTTTTGGTTGACAGTTTGGCACTAGACTGATGGAGCATTGTTCCTAAATCAGATCTTTCAATATGGGTTATCTTTTGAGATAAAATTTGTGTGGATGATTATATTTGATTTTTTTTGGAACAACTGTTTCAATAATATTAGAATTTTGGTTTGGAGAGCAAGCTTCTTAGAGAAGCTATTGCACATAGTATAATAACAGCTCGATAGCTTTCATTTCATATATTATACCTTGAGTCAGTTTGACTTGTGTTTTAGTATTTGTGGTGATGGATTCACAAGATCCTCTCGATTGGGAGCTGTCATTGTCATAACCGCTGGTTGATCCAGATCAACCATCAACTTCAAGACGGCGTGCACGAGATGAGACCGGACCTTCTGAGCGTCGAATTCAACCACGTGCAGGAGCTGAGATCCAACAGTTTTCTATGCCAGTTTTACAATTGGATAAGAAAGCTTTGGTGATTGTACTGGAGATGGAGCGTGCGCTTTCAGGGAGCTACTAGATAGTGTTTGAAGGGTGTTTTGGGAACACAGCTGAAGGATCGACGGTCACTCGCATTTCTAGCAAGGTAGACCATCGCCTTTGGCTTCAGGGACCGCTCAACCACTTGAGCAAAGAGCGAAGATCGAACTACATCGCTTCAATACTACTTCGTATTTTGGAGTTTTTAAGTGTATGAAGTGAGTATTTCTTCTTTTAGGATTTTTTTGTGCTTTTCAACCTATGTTTATTAGGTTTGAAAATCCACCATTTAGTTTTCGTTGTGTATGTAAGTTGGGAGAAAGGGGAATAGCTTATTTACCTCTTTGTAGAGAAAGAGGGGGCTTAGAAGTTGATAAAGGGACTTGATAAGGTTGACAATGCATGCCCAATGGCATTGAAGATGCCGCATGGGCCTAGGTGAACCCCTTTCTCTCTCCTTCTTCCTCCCCTTTGGAGTATGTTGGCTTTAGGAAGGTCGTGTGTATTGTGAGTTTTGAGTTTTGAGTTGAGCTTGGAGTATGCTGTAGATCTTGTTGTTCGCTTCTCAAAAACCTATGAAGTGTTGTGAGATGATATGTTTTAAAGGAGCAGCACCTTTTTGAGTACAAAGAGGTCTGTTGCCATGTATTTTTATTACCGTGACTTCGAGGAGTCACTATGTTTTGTAAAAACATTTTCTAAGCGTGGTATTTGGAGAGTTTGTGCATCTTGAGGTTGTGTTTCTAAAAAGTTATCAAGTGAATGATTTGAAGTTAGTATGAGGCCGTTATGCCTATTTGAAGTAGTGAGGGTTTCATACCCTCTTAACATGGGAGCGGTTTCAAATGGGTGTTTTTGATTTGATCTCATGACCTTTATATAAAAATTTTGAGGTTGAGATTTTGAGAGTTTTTAACATAACTGGTAAGCTTTCCATAGAGCTATTATACATTGAATTTGGAGCTTTTGAGTGTAGTTGGCACTCTTTTTAGTGAAGTGATGTCTGCTGCCTTCAAATTTTGAAGGCCTTACTTCTACTGTCCATATAGTTTTGTGTTTTAACTTCTAATACTTGAGTTTTGACAAGCTTGTAGTATGTTTTAGTAGCATTCCAACAACATATTGCTTGTTTAATTCAGATTTTGTATGATAACTTAGTGATTAATCAAAGTAGGAAGAAAATCACAATTATAGTTTCTTCAAATTAACAAAAGATATACCAAGGGTATATCTAGGAGAAGGGTATTTAGATAAAGGGTATAAAGGGGGTCAGGGTATCAAAAGGTAAGCACTTCAAAGGGTTAAGGGTAATTAGAAATAATTACCTTAATCACGTTTATTTGACGCTGATTATAATTAATTAACTTTAACTTTGTTTAATTAACTTAATCAAGGTTAAAAACTAATCAAGATTACAATTTTAATTAATCATGTTTGGTTTAACTAATCTTTGATTAATTACTTATAATTAACTATGCTAACCTAATGTCAATTAGGTCTATTTAACACAACTAAACTAAACCTTTTTAACTTATGCGTGAGTGAATATGTGTTGATTAGGATGACTCTTGTTACGTAGTTTAAATACTCCTCCTATTTCTCCACTGACTTAGGTGCAGCTAAAAACCCAGAGTTTTCCTAAGGCTAATTCTCTCTACCCGACAACGTTCATCATTATATCTCTCCCGAATGACCTTTGACCATGCATGCAACCTATGATTTCCATCCCACACATAGAACATGTGATTGGAAAATGAAATCAAATCGAGGTTAGACTGAAGCATAGTCTCAAATGTCTCATTTTCTGCAATCCAATGTTTATTCCACGAGGAGCGGTGCTCATCAGTAACGGGCACCATTTTATCTCGACCATCATGAATAGAGACGTAGAAGACCCGATCAACCTCTCTGTATCCGTGTACAAAATCTGCTATAAGTTTCTCCACATCAAGACCCAACACAAGTCTTACATCAGGCAACGATGTCATTCGACATAGCGGAATTCGAAATCTTGATTTTAAAGTGGGCTTCATACACATAGACGTGATAATTGAATTTGAGTTAAACTTCTCTTTCAACCGAATGTTGCCCTCCGCAACGCCACAATCTATGGCTAATTCCTCATCCACGGCTTTTTTTTCTGCTCCCTCCATTGTAGGAAAATCCTACATTTTTAAAAATCAAGCTCATTTCACCAATCAGAAGCACAAAAATAACCCATACACTTAAATTTAGATATCATAAAAGTGGTCAAAACGATTACAAAAGTGGTCAAAACGACTATATTTCACCGCCTCAATACCGAGTAGTTCAATACCGAACCCTCCCGATTCCCTCAAAGTTGCCCAAGATTCTGGTAGCTCAAAATGATGAGTATGCAAGGACTAATATTTACACTGCCTCAGTACCAAGGAGTTCAATTCTGACCTCTCCCGATTCCCTCAAAGCTACCGAAGAAACTGCCAGCTAAAACGGCGAGTACGCGACGTCTAATTATTGCACCTCCTCGATACCGAGGAGTTCATTTGCAGCCGCCAAACAGAACTTTCAACTCAATGTGCAAGATTGCAACTACGACAGTTTTCATCTCCTCGGTACCGAGGAGTTGTTTATTTGCCCCAAAATTAAGACACCAACAACAAGTGAACAACAAGATTAAAGCAATCGTAAGTCCACTTCATTCTGCGTTTCCATTGCGCCGCTCAGTCCGCCGCAGTGTTGTTGCATCACACAAGGGTTTCCGCACCACACCGGGGTTGAGAAGAGAAGAAAATAAAGGTACGGTTCAACTCCATATACACCCCCAAAATCCTAAACTAGACTACAAAAAAAAAAAAAAAAAAAAAAAAATAAGGAAGAAATTGGTTTAGAGGTTTCTTTCCTAGAAAGCAGAGCTCCCAGACTTAGTCATTTCCGACTTATCCTCTCCCCCATGGTCCATCAGCCTCGTCTCGATGATCCGAAGCGTCTTCTGGATTGTGTCACCCTAGAGGCATCCTCGGTCACTACCGTCTTCTTTGATGAGCCCCCTTGGCCTGACAGGATCCTCGCACACGAATTGCTCGAATTTCCGCTTCTGTCTGCCGACTTCGAGAGAGAAGATTGGCTCTCTGAGCTGTTGAATTCCTCTGTGCTTGACAGCTCGTTGTAGAAGCCCTCTGTCTGCGAGAATCACCTTTAGTTTGTCTGTGCGCGTGTGCGCTGAGTCGGAGGAGTTCCCTCCATGACCACGATTTCCCCCTTTGACATTAGGCCAATGCTTGAACCTCAACCAATTGTCTATAGCGGGAGGAATACTCCCAGGCGCTCCCTCTACAAGTCTCTCACGAATGCCAAGCAGAGTGACACAAAGGTAATGCCAGTACAAGAAGCGGGAATTCTTGTTTGCAGGTCTTAATGGCCATTACAACCCTTTCCTCTTCGAAATTCCTAATTGCAACAAGAACTCTGGATTCCACAATTGTTTAACCTTACTAAGTATATAAGTGTTCGCTCCCTTTGAGATGCTCCAAGTTTTAAGTAAATGTTAAACTCTACTGAAATCAGCTGTGACTTCTATAGCGGCCGACATCATGTCAATAAATTGCAATGCGAGTGCACAAAAGAGTAGCTACCTTAAACGTAAGATATATCTACAGCCCGACACTACTGCATTCATTGGAGTCAAAATATATTTGAAGTCGCGAATCTCTCGCGAAACCCCCTTAATGCAAACATCCACGGGTAAGTCTACAAGGAGAAGGCGATGGAAAATCTTGATATTTCTCTGCTCTAGCTATAAATTTGCACCAACAAAGTACAGGAATCGATTGACAACGACGACGCATTTGTTGCATTGAAAGTGCTGCGCATTTGTGGCATGAATCACCACCACTACAAGCGGGTGAAGTAAAGGGAAAACCTCATGTTCGAGGAAGGCAACATGTATCAAGAGATCTCTTCCGCATGTCACCAGGTCATCAACCTCTATAACTAACAAGTCACTGCTTTTACTTCCACACTTGTAGATATTTTCTCTCGTCGAAGTTTCACGATTTTCCACAATCGTAGTCATTAAATATGTTGTCATTTCAACTTGCTACGATTCTAGAGTGAAGCAAACTCTGATTTGAGTAAATCCATGCATGCCATACAAGATTGAAAAAACATTGAGGACACAATATGTCCTCACGGTCCTTTAGGGGTTAAGCTGAATGTTAGCATCAATATAATGTATTGTCATTAAATTTAATTATTAAAATAAAATTACAAAATTATCATATTTTAAGAAAGTTTTTAGATGATTTTTTTAATTTTGTTTACAAAATTAATTTGATAGAGGCATAAGATTGAAGATTGTAAGGCCACAAGACCGAGCCTAATGAAACATTTAAACACATAATTAATGACTTTGGAAAGAACTTTCAACATCAAAATCACCAGGTGTTAAACCTTACGAGCGGTAAAATGTCGAAATGCTATAAAATTGCTGAAAATTTATATTTTTAGCTAGCGAATAGTTTTTCTAGGGCTGAAATGATCTTCAACGTCTTCAAAAACTAGAAGAAGTTGATCTTCAAGATCTTCAACGTCACCTACCTGCACTATCACATTTTCCTGTAAAATAACGTACACATGTAGGTTTACACACGTCTATTGTTTGAGTATGCAATCTTAAATACACAACATCAAATACACTTTTACCTGCTTGTGCTTCAGATAATCCATTTTATAGGTTTGCACGCTCGAAGGTTAGATGATCTCATCCTTAGTAGTGTCGAATTATGGGCTAAATAGTTCAATCTTCTCCACGCTGCGAGGGTCGTCAAAATCAAAGACAACCCTACCTATATCACCCTTATCAATAACTTGTACGATTTTTAAAAAGTTAGAGTCTATGAACTATGGTTAAAGAAGGAGCTTCGAGGTTAAAGCGGAGGTTGAAGCACACTAAAAGTCTAATGTATCTTTTAAAAAAACTCAAAGGCATAAATATTTTCATACTTCTTCACACAGTAGGCACGAACTCGTTCATGACTCCGGCGTGTGCCAAGAGGTTGCAATTGGAGCAAACGGCGACCGCGGAGTCGGTCAATGTAGTGATTACACAAGGAAACAACTTTGCGACGTACTTGGTGCGGGACTTAAAGTTCTTTATGGAGATGAAAGATTAGGGTAGACCGCTTTAAAACTTTCAAAAAGACCTCATAGTGTGCGATTTAGAAGTACTAGATACAATCTTGGAAAACACTTTCATGGATTATTATGAGATACAGATTAAGAGAAGACCGAATTCGCATGTGATGATGATGAATGAGAAAATCAAACCCGATAATCTTTAGTTCAGCAGGTGACCAATCTAAGATGGTCTTAAAATCTTTGTAGAAATAAATATTAGAAAAACAATTTGTGATCACCATTAGGGATACTTAATTCTTAAGAAATAAACGCATGGGCACTACAAAGCATGACTATTTTTTAAATAAAAATTTGTCTAAGTTATAGCAACAGTTTCATGCCGTGGTAAATGAACCGTAGCCAGATGCATTGCCCCCGAGAAGAGAGGTAGATCATAAGATAGAACCCATACCAGGTGCGACGCTTGAAAATAAAGTGCCGTACCGGTTTGGTCAAGTAGAATATCATTAACTAAAGAAAAAATTAGATGAATTCTTAAAGAGGTTTACGTTAAGCCAAGTAAGTCGCCATTCAGAGCTTCGGTCTTCTTTGTAAGTAAATAGGATGGCAAGTATTAAATGTACATAGGCTATAAAGCCCTTAACAAAGTAATTATAAAGAACAATTACCTCTTGCCAAGAATTGATAATTTCTTAAAACCATTCAGAGAGTGTAAGTTCTTTAGTCGAATTGATTAGAAATCTGACTATCATCAAATTAAGATAAGAGAACAGGATGTGTTCAAAACGGCGATGAGGAGTACATATGGGTCATACGAGTTCGTTGTAATACCCTTTAGGCTTTGTAACGCTCTTGCCACTTTCACCGCCTTAATGAATTGCATCTTTTATAGAGTAACAGAAGTGTTTGTGATGGTGTCTTAATATCACCCGCGATTTCTTAATATCTAACGGTCGAATAGGTCATCACAGTTTTTCTTGCTTCAAATCGAGCTCAAGCCAAAAATATTCCGTAATCTAGCCATGTGTCTACACCCCTCGCACTCTAGACTCTTGTCTCTTGCTCCCTTGTGAGTCAAAAACCGGTCGTCCGATTTATGATCACAAATGGGCCGGTGGTGGGTGCGAATGTATGTCTTCCAAGCAATGGACCTCCTTGTTTCCTGTGCGATTAAGTGAACTCAATCTATCCTTGGCACTTAGCCTGCAAAACTGAGCTTAGTTTTGTGAATGAAGGCTCTTAACTAGGTTTTTTGGGCTTATATCTAACAATTTCAGCACACCTTCTAGACTTGCAAAAGTGAATAAGTCAATTTAGAGCTTCCCATATCCCTTCCTAATGCAACCTAAACCACCACACTTACTACCAACCACCTTAGCAATGCATAAACTCAATTTAAACATAAATTAGGGTTTTCTGAAGAATTTTGGGCAGCGCTTCCGCGTCATGCCAAAAACTCAGAAATTTAACCCTAAACTTAAAACACAATCAAATTGGACGAAGGAACTCGGGCAGTGCTTCCGCGTCTCTCCCTTCACCGTCCCAAAATTCACCACAAGATCATACAATCAGCATAAAACCATCCAAACATCAACAATCATAAATAGTTCACTTTCACAACACAATCTTGAATTTTTACACACACAAGAAATATTAAGTGATTAGCTCACCATTTCCACATCCATGTTGCTTTTTAACTCACTAATGGTTTACTGATCATGCAATGGAACTTGAAACGCAAAAAAAAAACAAAAAAAAACAAGCAAGGAGCGCTCCTTCCATAATATCACGCTGTCAGTTTTCCGTATTGTCACCGTTTTGCACTGCCGCAGCTTGTACGTGCCTCCGAAAACCTCCTTTCACTTCCGCGACCGTTGCTCCCTCGTCCTTGCTCTAAATGCCTTGAGCTTAGACTTTTTGGAAAGCCAACTTAATCATCTTGCTTGTCCTCATTCCTCAAAACCAGATCTTGATTCGCCTCCACCTCCGAGATATCGTCCTCCAAGTCTTGGGCTCGAACTCTGTGATGGCAACAATACCTCCCTTCACTTCCGCGGCCGTTGCTCCCTCGTCCTTGCTCCAAATGATTTGAGCTTAGACTTTTTGGAAAGCCGATTTGATCATCTACAACCCCTCCAATTTTCAAGACCTAACTACCTTTGCTCTAGCATCTATCTACCAAAGAAAATCAACCTATCCTATGTGATTCGAGGGAGAGAGAAGAGAATGATCCCCCTTGGGCTTCAACCCAAGGGTTTTGCCCCCTCTCCATCCGTTGCACTTCATCCAACTAGAACTCATCCAAGAACCCTACTCTAGTAAACACACCCTAAACTATTAGTTACCGAGTCTTTTTTAGGTATTAAAAATAGGACTAGGTCTTTTACCAATAGTCCCACGTTTACTTCCCAACAATAGCAAAACTTCTACTTCCTACATCAACCGCAAAATACCGTAAAATACACAAAAATCCACGATTAGTTGGTTAGAACACAAAATACGGCAAAAATACCCAAAAACTAGGACAATTCAACCGGCACATAACGACTCCAATCACATACATTAATAATCCTACCAAATTAAATACGCAGCTAAACCGCTGCAATTAGGAAAATACGATCAAGATTTCACGAAAAAATGCCGCGGTAAGAGTTTACCGCGGCCGTGGACCGTTTCGACGGTTCAGATCCCTGGTCGGATTCCTTCTCACCCGAAAATGCTCGATGCTCCCCGTCTTGTTCCTTGCGTTTAGAATTATAATGCAGAAAGGTATTCTTCGGTGCCAACTCCTACTGTCCAGCATACTCAGTTAGCGCGGAAACACAATGATACAATGTATAGTGTCACGTTTGCAAAGGAGTCAAGCTTTGAAGAGGCAATTGTCACACAACCCTCTGCAGAAACTCTATGATAGTTAGGAATGTCTCCTAACGAAATTCATGAATGCCTCACTTATAGTCACGCATACCCGCATGTTCGCCTACAACTCTATCTTTTCACTAGACATGACGATAGGGCAAGGCAATATTATTACTTGACCAAAATCTTCAAATCTGCACCCATAGACACAAACACAAGTCTTAGCCAAAATTATCAGATAGTCATTCGTTTCAATAATAACTATCACAATATGTCTAAAGATCAAGTCCAAATTGTCGCCGCTTTTAGATTCCAATTTATAAGTGTACATTGATTACATTTTATTGTTCTCTAAACATGGCTTACGAAATCTTATTCTTTTAACTCGAAGACGATTTTCTAAAGTATCATAGAGGTACTTACATTTTTTGATGCGGTCAGGTGTGATCTTGATCGCAAAGGCAGCACAATTAAATTTAACTTTTGGATCTCCACGAAAGTACATCGTAGTTACCATGCAGAACTTTTGGTCAATGTATCCGATATCTGAGACCTCCCATAATAAGCTCTGTAGAGCTTCATGATGTCCGCCTTGAATGCAATGTCTTTCTATATGCTTACATAGCTGCGGCCAATATTTTCGAGGCTGAGCGTTTTTCTTGTTCCCTCCTTCTTATTCCAGTACTTGTTCCAAATCGTAGAGTCGTTATTTTTAAGCTGGATTGAATCCGGGTTAGGACCATCGATTTCCAAGTCGGCGTTAAAATGAAACCATTCGACGTCGTACATGGCGCCCCTATCGCGAAAGCTAGACACTTTTGGTACATTTTTTTTCAGAAGAGTGATGAGTTCATTCGGTATGTTGTTCCCTCCCTTCAACTCCAAGCCGGTGCTCGAAATCGATCTTTCATGACCATCTTTGTAATGTGCATTCGAACTTCTGTCTACACTCTCACTTTGATCTTCGTTCATGCTCTCCTTTTCATCCTCGTTGTCCTCTTCGTCAATATCATCCTCAAATTCCTCCACTTCGTCAAAATCCGTGTATTAGGAGTCAGTGAAGGTTCCGGTATCCTCATCTTCAGATTTGGTTGGGCCAGTTTCTTCTTCAAATTCACTTGAGGAGAAAACCTGTGGCATCTACATGATATAGGCACGCTTCTGTTGTTTAGTATCAACATCATCCACCTCAAAACCCTTTTTTCCAAGGGATTTTATGTTAGAGTCTGATCGCTTGGTTAAAGTCAGCTCATCTTTAGCCATTTCCGACTCCACCTTGTCCTTTACCATTGCCGTTGATTCGCTCTTCTACACGCTAGACTTCGAGGCAGTCTTCGCCATGCTATACTCCGTTTGTTTCTAGTAACTAAGTTTCTTCTTCGTGACTTCTCGCTTCTCCGGTCCTCTCGCTTTTCCATGCACCCTCGCTTCTCCTTTCTCGCCACCTTCTTTTTTTTTTTACTTGCCTCAGAGCTCTTCCCTATTCCTCCAGAATCTTCTCCTAACCCTTCGGGCTCTTCTATTTGCTCCGCTCGGCTTCCGGCTTTGAATTTCGGCTTTGAATTTCGGCTTTTGCCTTTCGCTACGACGGACTTATTCTTTCTCGTCGCGTGCATCTAGTTTACACAAAGACCCTTGAAACCCATCACAAGCTAAACTCAATTTACTAAACCCTCAACAAACAGTTAGAATTTAAAACAATCAGTCAATCGGTAACGATGTGTATAGAAGGTAATAAATTCACAGTTTCACAAACAAATGCAATTCAATCACAATAATGGGCAGTTTCTAATTCACAACTCACGTTCTGAACCATCCACCTGCGTTCTCACACCCTCCTCATTAAAATACACAATATTTCAACAAAGAGACAACCAAAATTTCGACTATAGTGAAAATGGACGCACCAGAGTTCTGCGCACAATCTCCATGTTGCCCTCCGACTTCAGGAGACACAACTTGTGCCAACTCAATACTCACGTCCTAGATGCTTCAACTCTAAATCAATAGACTCCATGTGAGTGAAAAAACCACCAAAAAAGTGGCATTTGGTCACAAGGAGTTATTAAAAGAAATCACATGAAGAGAGGATCAAAAGAGAAAAAGAGATAAGAAGTGGATAAGGAACAAGAAGAGAATCAAGAGACCCCCTCTGCTCGGCCGAATCACTTTGAAGAGCCCTTTGATTTTTAATCGTCATTTCTCCCTCCTAGCTCCAATCGGGACATGTCTTAATTTTTTGGTAAGCTAACCTGATTTTTCATCCACCCTCAAAATCTCAAAAGCGTAAGTTGAAAATTCTAGGACTGATTGCTAAAAAACTGAGACCCTTTCTCCAGCCGCCGGCGGGGAAACTCTTTTGACACCCCCAACTTTAGAAGTGCATATTTCACTCCCTATTGCTCCAAATTGAATGTGTTTGCTATCATTGAAAAGCCCTACATTAAATCTACACACCTACTAAATATTGCTCTACTTGGACAAAAAATGAGAGACTAAAAGAGAAAACACCGAGAGACACTCAATGGAGTAAGAAAAGACAGTACACAACACATGAGACTCAAAATAATTTTTAATAGAATGGAAGAGGAGATTAAGAATGAGAAAGAGGCCCACGGCCTTCCTCCTCTTCACAACTAACCATCACATGGAAGAGAGGAAGAGAAATAAGATTGATCAAGATAGATTGAGTGGGATTGATTTTAATTAGCTTGAACACAAGCTCCTCACTACAGGAGAAGAAGCCGCCAAAGAGATGACTCACCCTAACCCTCAGGCTCAAAAGCTTTAATTTAAGGCTTTCACGGATGAATGTTGCTTTTAACCTCCACGGCGCTTCATTCTTCAAGAACTCCACTACTTTCACGAATGAATATAATTCACAAACATCACCACGAAATCAAATGAACAAACGAAAGTAAGCAAGTCACAAATACAATCATGAACATCAAAAGTTAATTGCGCAAAGCCAATGATAAAACATCCAACTCAAAGTCAAGCAACTAATCCTATTCATACTTTGGATTCACTAAGGGGAATTATTTCCTCCTCTAGTCCTTCTTCATCATTCTTTCGATTCACTAGGGGGTTTTTATCCTCCATTAGTCCTTCCACACTAAACCTAATCTAAACTTAAATTTAATGTTGAATGAGCTACCAAAGGCTTTACGACAATCATTCTTTAACATGCATATTGTGTTCGCAATCTAATTATCTTAATTCTATCAAATTACTCCAAGATTGTATTGCTTGTTAACAACCCACTCATAAACGCAACAATAAACAACAATGAAACAAGAGAGCGTTTTTAAACTCTCACACTAAAATACAAAAAGAACCCACAAAACACTTTGGACATGTCTTTGAGAAGTTAAGAGAAGTTAAGAGAAGATAAGCTTCATGCTAACTTGGAGAAAAGCGTCTTCAGGTTAGAAGAGTTAGATTTCCTAGGCCATGTAATCAATTGCGAAAGGATTAAGCCCGACCTTATGAAGATCAAGGCCATAATGGATTGGAAATCACGATTTCAGAAAAGAGAGTGAAATCGTTCTTAAGACTCGCCAACTATTATAGAAAGTTCATAAAGAATTTTTCTAAAGTGGTTGGGCCATTGTCGGTTTTACTCACTAAAGAAAACAAAACAATTAAGTGGAGTGAGGAATGCGACATGGCTTTCAAGGACAAGACCTCAATTATGTGTCTTGCATGTTTTATATATAGTACACATAATAATGATGTGACTTGATTTTATAAAGATAAATTTAAAATCAAGCAAATCCTTATGATATGAAACTCCTGTTATTTTGAATGAACTAACTGATTCATATGAAGTTTCTAGTTTCTTACTGTACTAATGATTATCATTTAATTATGTGAAATTTAAAAATAAAAATAAAAATAATATTGATAACATACACATCCAATGCTTTAAGAAAAATTTAGATTTAAACCATAAGTTGACTATTTGTGCTTCTTCAATGTCTGAATTGGGTCTTGATGATACCATAGGTTACTGCACAACTTCCAAATTGACGTTATCAACAGTCATTATTTTTTCAAGAGATAGATTAGTACATTTCCTCCTTTTTCCAGCACTTCAAGAGTAGTAA
This sequence comes from Pohlia nutans, assembly GCA_022496805.1. NCBI lineage: Eukaryota > Viridiplantae > Streptophyta > Bryopsida > Bryales > Mniaceae > Pohlia > Pohlia nutans. Next base: position 10,805,305 of record CM040086.1, read on the forward strand.
ATTAAGTTTCTATGATGATTTCTTCATAATACTGTATCAGAAATACTTAGATAAGATAGATGTGTTATTGCGGTAATACTTAGAGAGTACTTGATTTAGGAATATTTACATTTCGATTGCGTCAAAGAAAAATTGGCTATAATCGCATCTTTTTCAAAACTCCTTTATAAAAATTAGTAAACAAAATCCCCTACTTGATTTTTTTTGAATAATTTTGTATGCGTGTCTTATAATGTATGATTGTTTTTTTTTTGTTTTTTTAATTTAAATAGTGAAAGTTAGGAAATTAAAGTGCAAGAAAGAAGTTGGAAATGTGGGTATCGGTGAAAATAAAGTCAAAAGAACAATTATAATAATAATAATATGAGCTAATTTTAGCATGGTAAGTGTTACAAGTGCAAAGTCGAATTCCATTTTGCACTTTGCCTTGGTGTAATTTTACAGAATACATTGCTTTCAAAAAGTCATTAAGAACTATTTATCGAAGAAGTGTAAAAAACACGCAATTCGCTATTTACGCACTTGGCCATATAATCATGCACTTGGTCCCTGGAAGCATTAAAAATATTGTCGTAAAAATTTCTCTAAAAAACAATCATTTTTGTCGTTCTACAATTACTTTCATTATAAACAAACAATTATTTAATTTAATTTTTATTCTTATCTTTATCTTTTATCTTTATCTTTTATTTTCTTTTTTCTTTTATCTTTTCTTTATCTTGTTTCATTTATCTTATTTCTTTCTTGTCTTCAATTTATTTTCCTTCTTGTCTTCCTTCTTGTCTTCTTCTTTTTCTTCTATTTTTTTTCATTCCTCTTGTGGCAGCCGCAAATCCTTCGCCCGCACCAAAGACAAAAAAAGAAAAAAAAAAAGAAAAAAAAACCTTTTTTTTTTTGGAATTCGGCTTCTTTTTTGTTTGGGGCTCATGAACCCTGAAAATAGAAATTTAAAAAAATAAAAATTTAGTGGTTCAGCCGCCGGCGGCTGAACCCTAAACGGCGAAGGATGCACAAAAAAAAAAAAAAAAATTTTTTTTTTTTTTTTTCTATTTTTAGTCTGCTGTGGGCTAGAGGGTGCGCGGCCGCGCACCCTTTGCCTCATTTTCTCCTCTCCTCCTCTCCTCCTCTCCCTCTCTCCCTCTTTTTCTCTCTCCCTCTTCTTCTCTCTCCCTCTTCTTCTCTCTCCCCTCTCCCCTCTCCCCTCTCCCCTCTCCTCATACATATAGGAGAGAGAGAAGAAGAGGGAGAGAGAAGAAGAGGGAGAGAGGGAGAGGAGGAGAGGAGAAAATGAGGCAAAGGGTGCGCGGCCGCGCACCCTCTAGCCCACAGCAGACTAAAAATAGATTTTTATTTTATTTTATTTTATTTTATTTTATTTTTTGTGCATCCTCCGCCGTTTAGGGTTCAGCCGCCGGCGGCTGAACCCTAAATTTTTATTTTTTTAAATTTCTATTTTCAGGGTTCATGAGCCCCGAACAAAAAAGAAGCCGAACTCCAAAAAAAAAAAAAAAAAAAAAAAAAGGTTTTTTTTTCTTTTTTTTTTCTTTTTTTGTCTTTGGTACAGGCGAAGGATTTGCGGCTGCCACAAGAGGAATGAAAAAAAATAGAAGAAAAAGAAGAAGACAAGAAGGAAGACAAGAAGGAAAATAAATCGAAGACAAGAAAGAAATAAGATAAATGAAACAAGATAAAGAAAAGATAAAAGAAAAAATAAAATAAAAGATAAAGATAAAAGATAAAGATAAGAATAAAAATTAAATTAAATAATTGTTTGTTTACAATGAAAGTAATTGTAGAACGACAAAAATGGTTGTTTTTTAGAGAAATTTTTACACAAAAAATTTTAAGCAAGATTTGCTCATGAAATGAACGCACTTGACCAAGTGCATAAATAGCGAATTGCGTGTTAGAATTTAATTTAATGTGATTCATTGAACATTTGAAAAAAGTTTTCTTGAACTCACACGGGTTGTATACCATGAGTTTTGAACTTTTCCTATAGATAAAGAATTGAAACAAAACTAAAATTTGCCCAAAATCTCTTCATTTCATTTTTAGAACAACATTCATAACAAAGTCTGCGCAAAAATACTAATGAATTGAACATCTTATTAAAATAATTGATTTGTTATTAACTATCTAAAATTAAAGATGATAATAAATGACATATATTTTGCGCTTATTTTTTAATTGAAATCCCATCAAAGTCTGGTTGTTTGGTTTTTAATTGTTTAAAATTTCAAAATTTCAACTTCATTTGATATAATGTTGATATCGGTAGAATTAGATGTTTTGAAAATTCAAAGGATGATTTATTAAGCCTTTGGACACAAGGTCCTATAGTTAGATCGTTAAAAAAAATTACCATAATTCCTTTATTTTCCTCATGAACGGTGCCTCATAAATCTGAATTATTTATAATTTTTTTACTAACTAATGTACCATCTATAATTAATGCTTTATAAAAACTATTTTGATTTTAATTTTAATTTTAATTTTTTTTCTAATTAGCAATTTTTATTTCTTTATAAAATATCTCTAATACAAATTTCAGATATAATTACCATAATTCCTTTATTTTCCTTCGAAAATCTTTTGTAACAATTATTCAACTTGAATTTTATGAAGAAATGTAGCTAAAAGTAGCTACAAAAGATACATTGGTTATCAATGTCATGTTGGAACTAGGCTTTGTTAACCCTTAACTTCCTGAACCATTTTGAGCGCATTTTAGACACTGATTTTTTCGGTTAGGAATACATGTTGCTCAAACTTATGTACCTTACTTTTTTACAAAATCAACCGCAAGATCTTGTAGATATGCAAGTCACCTTCATCTTTACAAAGTTTGGTGTCAATCCGAGTTATAGGTTGCTTGGATGGGACATAAAAGTGAAGGGTACTCCAAGAAATTCATTGTTTCTCACTGCTGAAAATGAGCTGTGACCGAATCTCTTGGACACATACTATATTAGAAAGTTGGTGGCTTCTTGTCATTGTGAAGATAATCAAGTTTCCTACGCATGACAACAAGTTTTGTATTTTTAGGATTAAAAATGAGTGAGAAAGAGGCCTTGACATGACATCCACTTTTTACTAGTTCACTTGTGACTTTGAGGGAAATCTTACAACTTCCTACAAATCTGATCTTCTATTGCAAAATCAGACACATTAGGTTGAAAGTACACAAAAGAACACATACAATAGGAAAAAGAATTTTGGAAAAAAGGTGAAATCCAAGTGCAAGATTTGCATTTCAGTAGCTACACCCACCTACGAGCCGCCTTGCCCAACTGGAACACATGGCAGCTCGTTATTCGCCCGTCACTCTCTTCAGCTGACTTTTCTTCCTTGGTTTTGTGACCACCCAGCACTTGTGGATTTTTGTAAAATTGACAATGTGCATTTCTCCAAATCAAACTACACCACAGGATAGCTAACTCGTTTCTACACAAAATTGGCCCAAATTTTAAATCATTCGGGCACTCCTTCCTTAAGATACTTTCAGTTCTAAAAATAGCACGACCCATTTTGGGTCGCCCAGGAAGATAAGGGTTAATATTTAAAGAATATAAAAATATAGAAAACATAATTATGCAGTTAGTACTAAAAGCACCAAATTAACCCCTAAGTAACCTCGGTAAGTAACCAAACGACCATTTTATGGTCGCTGCAGATTTATTTACGAACTTCTTAGGATGGAAATTCCAGTGACGACGAAAGTCGGAGCTGGTTTAGCATGCATTGGATGGTAGGTTCGTCGTCATGACAATTCCGTTTCATCACCAAGACGGTTCCATTTCGTCTCGTCACCAAGACTGTTTCAGACTGTTTGGAGGACCGTTCCCAGGTGCTCTGGCTCGTTCATCGCAGTTCAGGTGACCGTTCCGGGTTCATCGCAGTCGGGCGTTTCTACGTTTGAGTGTTTCGGCGTTTGAGCGTCGAACGTCTGAGCGTTTCGGTACGCGATGATGGTTTGTGTTGAAAACCTCTCTTTCTTTGTAGGTGGCCAAGATATCTGCTGTTTCTGTTTGCGTCGTCTATGGCAGCATGAAGCTCCAGGCTAGGGTTTCGTATTCTGACGACATGACTCACTTTTTGTGCAGGCCGTCGTTCCGGGTCGCCCTTGTTCATCGCAGTCGACCGTCTTCGCAGTCGGGTCCTCGGGCACGGATGCCACGCCTTCGCAGTGTCGGAATTTAGGAATAGATTGACGCGACGCGGGAGATTGTAATTCTTGTGATTGTTGGTGAGTGCATGCGGCTTTTTGTTGACGATGGCGGTGATGGTTTTTAAGGGGGTTTGATGAGACAAGACGGGTAACCCGGCAGAGGCGTGTGCATTGGTGATAACCCTTGTTGTCCGTCGCGGCTTAGGTGTTTTTTTTTTCCGTTTGGAGATGACCTACCAGTGACGTTGTTGTTTCTGTTCTCACCAGAGACGGAAGAGTCAATGCAATCTCCTCTATCAGTGCAACCAATTCAACGCCGAGACGAAAAAGGAGTCATACACTCTACATGACATTAGCAGCATGGCACTTTAGACTACCAACTGGTCGACTTCGTTCCATCAAGTCAACATTTCCATGCATGGGAATATACAACTTTCAACATATTCTGCACAATTGGGCTTCCACACTAAAGCATCAGCTTCACATAAGAACTCTGATGACAAGAGCGTGAGAGCATCAAGTTGAAGCAAACGCCGCAGAGTCTCTTCGTGCCTTCGGAATTTTCCGGTTCGTCTCTTCTCTGCTCATTTCGTGCTGCTTGAATCACATGTCACGGTTTCTTTCAGGGAGAGTTTACTCTTACGGTCTTGGTAACAGAGAATTCGGTGGCTTTGGTTGAGGGAAGGTTACGTTTTTTGGAGAGAATCCTTCACTGATGCTAAAACTTTACTCTGTTTTGAATCTCACAGCAAGGAAAGCCTGAACCGAGAAGAAAAACTCTTGTGAATTCGGCAGTTGTTATTATTCGACATGGGTCACCCAACTGTGAAGGTGGAAGGTATTGATTTCGCTACGAAGATCACACCGCCCGCCGGTTCAAGCACTCTTGACTTGATTGGCTCTGGTACGTCTTTCTTCTATTCTTTATCTGCTCAGATCTGTAAACTGGCATAACATTTTTTAGCAATCGTGATATCTCACCCTCATCTGAAGATCTTTCGTTATGAAACCAACAAAAATGAAGAGAATGCATTGTGCTTAGGAGTGGATTTTTCTGCTTTTTTCCTTGATGTTGGTGTAGCTCTAGATTCTTTCCGCAAGGGCAGCTGCTCAAGAATGGTACTCCCTCCGTCCCAAAGTTATTGTCATGTTTGAAAGTGCTTTTTAAGTAAGTCAGAAAAATTACTTCCTTGTGGCTACTTTTATTTAGGTTGCAATGAACACATGCAATGTTCTTCAATCATTCTAGTGACATAATTTGGAGCCTTTTTTAATCATGTTTCTTACAATATGATCAATGAAATTGGCTCAAAGAAATACCAAACAAATTTGTATGACAATAACTTTGTGTCGGAGGGAGTATGTGTTACGAAATTTTCCGGAATTAATTTTAAGCGACTATTAGACCGCTTTTTCGTTTGATCAAATTGGCTCCGCGTGAGCTCAGAGGCAGAGTGAACGGTTGACGGAGTCAATGAGGGACGTTGAGTGGCACTAGAGCTACTGATTAATCCAATTGCAGAGTTTATCATAGAACGGAGCTCATTGTTCTGACAGTGGAGCCCATCACAACTAGAGAAAGTGGAATTTGGAAGCCCGGGTTTGGAACGCTATTGTAGATGATGTTTATTCATTCTTTTGAGTTTATTTTTCCATTTGCTCATTTCTGGACTTATTTTAAATGAATGCAAGATTTCAAAATTGAAATAGCGAGCTGGTTACCTGAAATACTGATGAATCCAATTGTAGTTTATATTACAGGAAATTTAGTGAAAGAAAATCTTCTCGTGGAATATCACAGAAATATGAGTAGAGATAATATTGGTTGACTGTGAAGCTCATCTTTTTGATTTCAGAAGCTTACGAATGACGGGCCCAATTGTCTCTCTTGGAAGCCTCCCCTGATTATTGTGAAGCTACGTGAGATGAGGAAATGAGATGAGGAAATGAGAAGCTGAAGGAACGTAGTCTGCTTTGGCGATTGTGTTTCTAAAGCTCCTCCACTGATTGCCATACTGCAATTGTGTTAACAAAGTCATAAGAAAATTGACCAGATTTTAGTGTGCAAATTTTGGTACGGGGCTCAATGCTGCTAGGAGCGGTTAGTTTAGAAATTGCACAAATATAATATGGTCTCTGGCAAGGGAAATGCCACTTAAAAATCTTCAGTTGTCAATAGATTGTTAGGGACATTGATCCATATTTACATGATCCATATTTACATTTTCAGCGGGAACATTCGTTGATCCAAATTTACATTTTCAGTGGGAACATTTGTTTGGCTTAGATCTTAAATAGGTGTGTTTGTTACCACATGACATAAATAAAAAACTCCAACAACTCATGCCTTTTATAACATTCCACAATAAATATGCAAACGTTTTGCAACAATCAAACGTTTCATATAAAATAAATCTTGAAACATCAATACACAATATTTCTAATATGAGACAACGTTTAAGAGATTGCATCACACAATCAAAAATAATACCATTTCCAAAACAAATCATAATGGATTAATGTATATTAATATCACTTGCACAATATATATTATAATCCAGTTTTGAATAAAAGGTATATTTATCTACATATAATGAAATTATGTATATTTTCATTACACAAGGATATACATACCACTATTATATTTATTATATATTATCATATACATCATTTTCTTCTTATATATGTACCAATGTGTCACAAGAAATCAATCGTCACTAGTAATGCGAAGAGTAGCGAAGCCCTAGTAATATTTTCATAAAAAAATAAAAAATCCTATCAAATAAAGAATTCAGTCTACTTTCCAATTCAACTTAAATCATGTCAATCCGAGTAAAACTCCACAAAGAAGATTTTTTCAAAATTATAGAACTCAATATTATCTTTGTCTTATAAAATTCACTATTCAAAGAATCAAGTGATGTTTTCTCTTTCAAAAGAATTGGTTCTTAAAAATTTAGGACAAAATGTCAAGTTTTAACCAGGCACTCCAAATTTCAAATTCTTATAATGAAATTTGCAATTATGGTGAATATTAAATTATAAATGCTTCTTAATTCATAAAGAGATTATCTAAAACAATTTTTGAAATTTTGACTGTATGGATCATTACTATACATCTTGCTTTTTAATTTCTCTTTTGGACCAATCTTTAATCTAGTTGCAAAAAAATAAATTATAACACATTTAAGTCTTCTCCTTAGCCCTTTAAAGGTTAAAACATATCTACATATGAACTTTAAGTCAGATTATTTCTACCATACCGATTTAGCATTTATAATACCCAATTAAGTAAATTTTGATATTCTCAATATTTGAAAAGAAAGTTTTGTTGAAAGTGATGTTGTCACAAATTTATTGGTTGAAAAAATGAATATTTGTTTAAAAAAAATGTAATCATAACATGCGTTAGAAATACATTTTTGGTGAATCACTACAACATAAAATGAGGCATGAAATTTTCACAAATCATCCCCATCCTAATTGATTCATGCATACATGAAGCTATCTTGTCATAAAGTATTGTTGACTTTTCAAAGCTGATGTGTCTCCATCCCATTGGCAACCTATGACCATCGCCATCACAAGTTGCAATTCATAACCTTGTCTCCTTTCAACTCGCATCCTCCTAACTTGAATTATGATGATCGAAGGCTTTGGTTGAAAAGTGAACAACCAGTTAAAGTCTTTGAAGTTTCTGGTAAATCACTACAACTTGAAATAAAGCAAAAAAAATTCACAAATCATCTCCTTTCTAATTGGATCACACATACATGAAACTAGAGTTTTTTTTAACTTTTCAACGCTCATGTGGCTCCATCCCATTGGCAACCCGTCACCATTGCCATCACAAGTTGCAATTCATAACCTTCTCTCCTTTCAACTCGCATCCTACTCACTAAAATTATGAAGATCAAGGGTTGTGACTACCGCAGCTCGTCGGTTATCTGTTATATAGAATTTCACAGAATATAGATTTGTTGCAAAAACTACATGACCAATAAGAAAACTTGGATGATTGAAATATGTATGTAATTCATTCGTGAAGGACCCCCTTAAACTCCATCCATCATCTATGCAACTTTTCCTCCATTAAGTACATTATTCATCCATCAAATACACTACTACAACTACTTCTCATCCATTTGGTCACGTGTTACAGAAATATTTCACCCATCAGCTCATCATGGGTTACGTTGTGTAACCTGCCTCGTCCCCTACAGGGAACTCGGTGGTTACTATACTCATAGTTCAAAAAAATGGACGGTTGGGCAGCTAGAGGTATAACATCAATAACTTCAAGGAATGTGAACATGGTGCTATGATGGTGCATTGAAATGCAAATAAGAAAATTTGGTGCCAACCTCCATACCAACCTAGTATGGATAAAATGACACTAAAATGACTTGTATACAACCTATAGTGTCAAAATAGCACCAAAATAGTCTGACCCAACTTTTCTGATGAAGGCATAAAGATGAGGAGTACTAAGGTTGGACAACCTATTACCACCACCAACCTCAGAACCAGTTGTCTTCTGTGTACCAAAACCGCCACCCACCCACTCCATTTCCGTAATTTTTGGGAAGTCAATTTAAAATTTGTGAAGGGAAAGAACGGATTTTGGTGGGTCAAGCTGCCATTATAGGTCAACATTGTGAACATATCTCCAACTGGTCAAGTTATGTAAATGGCAGTATTTGATATATATATATATATATATATATATATATATATATATATATATATATATATATATATATATATATATATATATATATATATATATATATATATATATATATATATAAATGTCGTGAACATATCTTCAGCTGGTTCTACTAGTTTTAGGTTGTAGCCAACTCGACTTTCGGTTATTAGTGGAGTAGTTTTCAATTTTCACAGCTCTCAGTTTTTAGTCTCTTGTGCTCACAGTGATGAGTACTTTCACGAGGGGTCATCAACACAACTTAGTGTGGAAGTAGGGAATTTTGTATGTTGAGGAATGGGTCACGGCTTACTTTCCACTTTGAAAATTTGTAGCAATTTCAATATGAAGAAATAAATGGTCGCGACAATTGCAATATTCATGAAATCCTATTTTGAATCCGCAGACAAATTCTTATTACGTATAGAAGCGCTATAAATAGATCAGCAAGCTTAAGTTGGTGGTCATAGGTCATCCAACCTTAAGTTAGTGCCGCTAAAAGATATGGATTATTACACAAAACAAAGACAATTTATAAAAAATAAAGAAATACAAAGACTTAGTTCTTTTTTATAAATTATAAAATATAAATATAAAAAGAACTTTGGCCTTAAGGGGACCAGCGTGAATGAAGTGTCTGTTCGTCCTACCATTGATTTAATGCCCACATGATAATGAATCTGGGGTGGTATCAGAGCGAGGTAACAATCACATAATATTTAGTGGTCTTCGTTGGCTTTGCCTTGCCCTTGAGGATAATGTCACATCCGACATCATCACCCATGCAAAATCAGTAGCTAGCTTGTTTTAAAAAAAAGCGGAGGCAATGGCAACCGAGAGGGGAAGGTCAACAAAATCTCAAAGCTCCAAGCACATAATAAAAAAGAAGATATTATACTGACTTAATGCTGGCATTGGAGGAGCACGCTGCTCAACGCTTACTGACAGATTCTTTCTTTTTTATAAATTGTATTTTTATTTTTATTTTTTTGAAAAGTTGGTTGGCGCTACTCGTGCCACGTTACATGCCGGAAACATTTTTAATTTTTTTAATTTTTTTAATTTTCCTTTGTCTTTTTACACTCCACTCGAGCAACATTTAGCAACCGGCTCTGTCCATTCTTTTTTTGAATGAACTTTTTTTCTTAAAATTGCGGCCGGGATATTAAGAATTTTTGGGTTTGAAATATACCGTTGGAAAAATATTTTCAATACCTTTCCAATGGTATATTACACGTCCCAAAATTCTCTAAATTGCGACCGCAAATCAAAAAAGAAAGTTCTACAGTTGTTTAGCACCTACAGCAAACGGTCGTCAAACTAACCACAACCAATTTCAACTATGGTTTTTTTTTACCAATTTTTCTTATAGTGTAGGTTACTGGAAGTGTTGGACATGTTTAGTTAGCGATACTTCTAAATCGAGTTCATCATCAAGTTCAAGGCCACAAAAAGGTATATTAAGACAATTATGGTGTGATGGCTGTTTAAGCTTTTAAGCGTGCCAAATACTGTACCAGGAAGGCAGGGTCGGCAGAAAATAATTCTCCAAAAAATGTCGAAAAAATAAATAAATTAATCAAGTATTTTGTCGAAATAAACAAAAATGAAGTCAACAAAAATCGTAGACAAAATACAAAAGAAAACATTTAGTCGCTAGAAAAATTCAATGTTTGTTATTAATAGCCGATTTTTTAATAATTATTTTTGAAAGTGCCGACCTCCACTTTTTGAACTTTTATTAATTATTCAACATGAAAGTGCCGACCCTACCTTCGTGGTACGGTATATGTTTTTGAATTTCTCTGTAGATAGCTCTTTACGCTTGCCTTTCAGACAGTGAGCTTCATTTTTGTCAATAACCATGCTTGGACATTCACATTATATTTTTGTATTTGAAATACTTAGAGATCGAACTAACACATTAATTTTCAAGTGATGGTCAGGGGGCACCCAAGAATTCAAAGACTTACATCCATGGAGAGACCTGGTGTGGATATATGCATTGATCAGTGATGTGAACGTCTGCAAAAAAATTGCTGCTGACGACACTGTAAAACGGAAGGCCAAGAAGATGGCAACAAATGAGGCTACGTTAAGTAGGCTGAAGTGGAAGGGAAGGTCACTTGAAATGCTTGAAAAGTTCGAGACTATCATTCTAGACCTGCAAAATTCTAAGTGTGGTATGTCTCAAGCTGATGCACAAATCCTTGCAGCAACGTCTGAGAAGCTTAACCCTTAAACGATGTATGCTTTCCTGATACCACACCCAAAATCTCTTTTAAATTCCATTTTAAGCATGATTTTGTTTTTAACTTACTTTGGCTCTATTCTAAAGAAGTATAGATCTCTCTAAGGTGCTTGGTTTGTCACTTTAAAAACCCCATTTAGTGCAATGGAGTAGAAGTTATGAGCAAGATTCTCCCAAAATATAACCAAGCCCGTGGGGCTTGCATTGTCGTTTAAGGGTTAAGAAAAAGCTATCTTGCTTGGGTTGTATCTGTTGCGGATGTATCACAACCTTAAACCCTAAATGTACCGACCCTTTGAACAGAAGTAGATGCTAGCCTTAAAAATTAGATATTAACATGGCTCAAATGTGTACATGAGTGGTCCATTGCCAACATAAAATCTACCCAACAAATTTGACACACTTGCATTTGGAGGCCTCTCCAATATTATCAACACCTCCCATCAAAAAAGATTTACTTCAATTGGTAGAGAACCTAATAGGCTTGCAAAGATGACTTGGATGAAAATCACCTGAGATTGTATGAGAAAGTTACAAGGCTTTGAATCTATTTGTTATCCAGTTGCTATCCAGTTGCTGGAGCTTATTCTCACTTACATTGGAAGTGAAAAAAATTAGAAATTTAGGATCACATTTTTTGAGATTTAAATAAGACGCAAAGTTCCCTTTATGTGTTGAGGTGTGTCAGAGGTCCTAGAGGACGAGACCAGGGCAATATTTTCTAGTGCAATAATGAGAGCAAGAACCGGCCACTCTAATTTTGCGATGAGTTGTCTTTGCAACTTTACAACAGGAGGTAGCTGCAAAACGTTCTTTAGAAGGCCCACTGTCGCACTTCGAAATTTGAAGCATCCGTCAAGAGCTCAGAAGAATCACAAAGAATTTTCTTTACCTTCAGTTGGTCCAAGCAAAGAGGGCTGGAGAGTTGGACTATTTTATTAGTAATTTCTCTACAGTGTTGCTACAATATAAAAAATTTGATCCAGCAAGGGGTAAAGAACATTATGTGATCAGCCAACTCTCTCACATCCAAGTTGTAAGAGCTAATCATCGTATTGCATTCATCTTCAGCTGTGGGTAGACAAATGTTGAGTGAAGCAGGTGTCCATCACAACAGAGTTCCATGACAAAGTATCATAACAAAAAGTATGTTGAGGTCACATTAGTACAAGGTAAACACCGGCTATTTGTGGCACTTTGTGATCACAATGTATCAATTTCTTGCATTTAAATTTAAAGTTGAGGATGGCGTTTTAATTTATAACTTATGCATTCTCTGGCCTGAGACAGAGTAATTGCACAACCTGGTTACTATGGACTACATAACCTACGACATAGAATTAACACTTCTTGAACCAAAATAGTAAAAAGTTATTTGATGCAACACTTGCATGGAAAGAAATGGGAATCAAAAAGGAAATCACAAATTGATAGAAAATAAACCTTGAGTGTGTAGGCACTGACACAATGACACATTTGTTACACATTTCCTAGAGTAAGATGGCCACATTGCCTAAAGCTTGGGAGATCATTGAACCACCGAATTGAATACAAGTATGAAACGGTACCAACGAATGAGAGCCGGTTTTTGTACTCCGCTTAGTGTCACGTGGAAGTGTCGGTATTTGGCTTGCCTTTTCAACGGTTTCCGAGTTGCAAATGCAGGCTTGTGGTATGGAGATCTAAACCTGCACAGAAGTCTGGACAAATCGTTGAGGACTTTCTTCAGAAAAGAATACTCCCTCCGTCCCAAAGTTATTGTCCAACTTGTTTGCTTAGTATTTCTTTGAGACAATTTCATTGATCATATTACAAGAAACATGATTAAAAAAGGTTCCAAATTATGTCACTAGAATGATTAAAAAAGGTTCCAAATTATGTCACTAGAATGATTGAAGAACATTGCATGTGTTCATTGCAACCTAAATAAAATTAGCCACAAGGAAGTATTTTTTTTTACCTACTTAAAAAAGCACTTTCAAACAGGACAATAACTTTGGGACGGAGGGAGTACGATGAAAGGTTGAATGTCGAGCATAGACAAATACATGAATCTCTCCTTCAGCCAAACCTTCACAAGAAACCCTAAGTTCAGTGCCGGACTTTCAACCACATACACTACTAACACTGATTATTGCTGTGAGTTGCAGAATTAGTGTGACATTTTACACCAATCCTCGCAACATACATCGCAAATGTACATTATTGTAAGAATTCTCAATTACTGTGACTCACATTTTTAACCTAATGCCACAATTACTGTGAGTCACCGTAATGGCAATAACCGGTGTAGCAAACTGAAAGATGATGACGGACCGTAATTTGAAAAGATGAGTGAATTCACAATATTAATAACTAGGGCTATGCGTTGCTGCGCATAACCGTCGACGATCTTACTTTTGGGTATGAATTAGGAACAATTAAACATCTTTTAGAATTAGAAAAATTGTAAGCTTTGAGTTAACAAAAATTCATACTTTTGTATTATTCATTTCAATAATATACCGGTGTTCTTATTCTTCTAATTGGATCACACATGTATGAAGCTAACTTTCCATAATCTTAAAATGTTAATCATAATCTTAGATGTTGCAAATTTTTGCAATCCTCATCAAAACCTATTTCAAATGCGGTCATATATTTTTTTGGAATTTAGCACTATCAAAAATAGGCCACATTGCTTAAGTTGGTGGTTTTAGGATAATCACCCTTAGATTCCAATTGCATCAACAAAAAGCTTTCTGTCTCTAGAGATAATTTTCACCAAAACAATTCATTTTATTTCTCATAGTGTTATACATGGGCAATTTCAAAATCCTCACAAATCTAACCTGCTACTCAACAAGCAACCCCTATTCCTTTCAATGGCAATTGCCACAGCACTACACCCGCAGCTTCCAAATCTGCTTAGTTCGTCCCACTAAATTACTCAGAAACATAACCAGATCACAATACCTTGCTACCAATCCTGCACTAGAACAACAAGCTAAAACTAAGCACCTATACATACTAAACCACTAAGAAAACAACTTACACAATACCACTTCACTTTTGCTGCAAAATGTACACATACAGCCCAAGATTTATCAACAACCAGCACATCCGTTGCGGCCATCCAAAGTGCCCAACTTGTGTTCCTCCATTCAGCTACTCCGTTGTCGTCCATTTCGCCCTCCCTTTAACAAGTCCTTCCTCCACTACTACAAGCTAAAACCTCTAGAATACACAAGTCTCCACAGAGCTCTTCCATCCACAGCATAATGAAGATGAAACTTGCTAACCCGTTCCAAAGTAATTGCCAAATGTGCCATTTTCATCATCCATGCCCAATTGACACCTAATTTACAAACATGCCAGTGGCAACAGGACGGTAGCTCTCCAATGCTCGATTGTGCATCGTCACAGTCAATTCCAAAGCCAATTCCACCCCCACCGAAACGTGATCAATGTGACGATCAAGCTCCAAAACTAATGGGCAAGAAAATAATCCAATGCCAGGCCATGACATTCAGATCCTCCAGAGGACCTTAACCCCGAAAGACCAAATTGTTGCCTGGTTTTAAAACGACCGATTCAATTGATCATAGAATGAAAAATAAAATCCAGATATGACCCAATTTTATTGATCATCACAACATTGCGTGTATATAAAACTGAACAAAAACCGTATGATCTAAGAAAAAGATGGCCATTTGACAAGTCGACGATTAGCTATTTTATTTTCTGTTGGAAATGCTTCGTCCACTGAGGAGTTAGGGTTTGATAATGCTCACCAAAATTTGTGACAACAGAAGGTCTTCTTTCATCCGAGTGTCTCACTTCTCCTTTGACAGCAAGCAAGCGCACAGAATTGTTTTTCTCGGTGAATTGATCATGACGGGAGTGAGAAATCGACAGACAACAATGTGTACAACCCCGGGGCCATAGCTCTCTAAAATTTAACCCCTAAAGGACCAAGTGTCCTAACTAGGACATTTACAAAACCGGGTAGGTTCCGATGAACACATTTTTAATCGAAGTTACTCAAAAATTTAATGGTGGATTCTCCAATGTATCATGAGAATGTGAATCTTTTTTTTTTAAAAATCCGACACCGTATGTGGAAGTTATGTGGAGAAATGTGTTTTTTTCGGGAGATTGGGCAGCAGGGGCAGCACTTTTGAGTTGAATTTGAGGAGAGGGCAGCGGAATTCCAATCACAGGGCAAAGGGCGGAATTTTCAGATGTGTGGGGAGGGACAGCGTTGCCCGTTGGTTTGAAGAACCCCCCCCCCCTCCAAGACTCGACCCGCAAGACCCCGTGGAAGTCACGGGGAGGGTCTTGCGAGGGTCTGGGGTCTGCCAGCGAGGGTGGGCAGCTGCCACCTCCCTGTCACCAATTCCCAATTCCAGGGAGGGGGGCCAGGGTTGGCTTGAAAGCTGACCCCGGACCCCATTAATTTTTATTTTTATTTTTATTTTTATTTTTTTTCATTTTAAAAAAAAATTAATTTTTTAATATATTAAAAAAAGTTCCGTCCAATGAGGGACTACCACGTGGCAGTCCACTATGAGAGTCTTCAACCCCCCTCTTGGAAGTTGGTGGGATCATGAATGATACAATGGGTTGGGTGAGGTGGCACTTGGATTCTCTTCCTCCACCCTTTATTTCCTCTCTAACCCCCAAAATTCTTAGAAAATACGCTATATGTCTTTTAAAATTTGGAGATTTAATTTTTTTTCAAATTTTTTTTCGCCATTCTATAGAGGGTGGAATGTACCTATGTTTCACCGCTTGGGTTCATATTTTAAATAACGAAAGTTGAAAATATTGCAGTTTAAAAAAAAAAAGTCTGTTTTAAACTTTTAAACCCCCAACAAGTGCAGGGTGTTCTTCAACATCCTAAACATCTCCAAACGCAACGAAAATTAGTACAAAACTAAGTAACATCGTATAGAATGTGAAAATGAAGTGCGACATGTTTTGGTAGTGGAACTTTTTTGATGTACCCACGGTCAAACGCAGCTGAAATTTTCGGGCGGGTGCTTTTTTGGGGTGTTTTTTTCATCAAACGCAAATAACTTGCAATCCGTGCGGTCAATGTTGACGAAATTTTTTGTGGATGTTATTCAAGTAGTTTACAACAAGATCTTGTGGTTAAAAGGTTAAAAAAAAATAGTTTTTAGAATATTTACACGTAGGAGTAGAAATGGCAGCATTGGAGTGTTTTTGAAGGAAAAACACTCCGGTCCTTTAGGGGTTAATACCGATTGTGTACAGATAGCGGGATTGTTCACTCTCATATATGACAATAACAACAAAAGACTATAAAGGTGTCGAATTTTTAATTTCATTTAATTTCATAAGTGAACATCTATAGAATGCTCTACATCAGTGAACATCTACAGAGAATTATATTTAATTTCATAAGTGAACATCTATAGAAATATTTTCTATAAAACTGAACAAAAACCGTATGATCTAAGAAAAAGATGGCCATTTGACAAGTCGACGATTAGCTATTTTTTTTTCTGTTGGAAATGCTTCGTCCACTGAGGAGTTAGGGTTTGATAAAGACTCACCAAAATTTGTGACTCGCGGAGGATGCTCTACTGCCCGAACCTCCCATCCGAGCCTCGCATCGCAGATTGAGCAGAAACCTCCTGGGCATCAGCTTTGGAGTTTCCGCTCCCTCGTCCTCGGCCCCTCCCTCGTCCTCGGCCTACTCCGAAACTCCCCAGCCCTAAACCTTGTCCCGCTCCATCGCTCGCATCAGGAACCGGAGCATCCTCACTACTAGGAAAACATACAAAATATGACTGGGGTTTATGACTAAAAACAGGCATAAAGTGACCTGATGACTAATACCATTTTCAGTCAGCAATCGAGTCGTAGTGGACAACGAAAATTACTAAAAATACTCTAGTCATATGTGTGGTCATACGTTCCCTGTGGCGAGTTCCCAAATTTTTTTTTGGGACCTCGATTATGGGCAGCCCGACAAATATGACTATGTTTAGTCATTTATGTGACTAGGAATAGTCAGAAACATCTGACTAGATTTAGTCATTGACGTCAATCTAATGACTAATCTGCATAATTTTATGACGTCATTATATGACTATCATTGTGGTCCAAATTTGGTAGTGATGACTAGATTTAGTCATCATTTCAGTTTAAATATTCGTGAAGGCTTGTCAGTCATTCACATCCACTAGTAAGCATTCGAGATGTGATGACTATATCCAGTAGTCAGGGATGACTAAAATTGGTCATATGTAAAATCAAACGAATGGTTTCAAACTAATTCTCCACGGTTTTCATTTATGGCAAATGACTAGTTCTAGTCATAAACTTAAAACATTCCACTACGGTTTCTGATCACTGGTAGTTATCGTTCCCAGATACCTTACTACAAAGTCTGAGTAGTTGTAGTCAGAACTGTACATACTTTCAAACTTTTGCCCAAGGATATGACTGGAAAAAAGCTTTATTTGCGCACAAAATTGTACAAAAATTGACTATGCATAGTCATGACTTTCAAGAACGTGACTACACCTAATGACTACATACAGTCATGAGATCCAGAAAAATTAAGGATACTCCAAAACTAAATATGCTTTAAGAATTGGCTGGGCCACAATATAAAGCTCTTTACTGCACGTCCCATTGTGTTGATGGAAGGGTCGTCCAAATTTACGCTCTTATAGATTTTGTATTTGTCGTTGTTGCTCTCCTGCACTTCCACGGAGACGCACCCTTCTGGAATTGTTTCCCCATGCAATGATGCCCCTTCCAAGTTCATCACCTTCCCAATACCAACTACTAGTTCTTCTTCCCCGACTGCAATACCCATGATTTGCACAACATCGAACATCTTGAATTCCGGAGGCGATGAGGCTTCCTCCTTTTCTCCACTTGTCTGCAATTCCACAAACACTAGTAAATAATGGAATTAATGAGGACTGCCATGACAACTAATCATGAACATTAAGGAAGAACCGAGTGGGTTTAGGGTTCGGGTGCGCTTACCTTTGATGAGCTCTTGTCCTGATGAGCCCCCACTTTGTCTTCCTTGCTATCTTTTGCCACGACACCCTGATTGCTTGACTTCTTCTGTTTAGGAGCCTTTCCCCGTGCCTTCTTTTCTTTAGGAATGGAAGGCTCTTTCTCTACCGCTGGCTGCTCCCGCTCATCCCCGGACCCCTTCTCTCTCATCTTGTAAACGCTGCCGGTACCCTTCTCTGTCCGGGGTAGCTTCTGCGATCCCCCGCTGTTTTTTAGTTTCTGCACCTCAGTAACCCTCTTCCTCTTCTCAGCAGCTGGACGATGCTTCGGCAGCGATGGCAAGGCATTGTCCGCCTCGACTTCCTTCCCTGTGCGTACTTCTACTATTTGCACATCGTCTCTTCCTTCATGCTCCTGTTTACCGCAGTATAACGTACCACAGTTAGACATGAAAACATATAGTTAATGGCTGCTCCTCACTACCACTAGTCAGCAATGTAAAGAGTGTGACTAAATTTAGTCATAAATTCTAATACAATGACTAGAACTAGTCATTTCACGGCGGGTACCTCAGTAATTCTCCTCTTCTCCTCACTAGGCGCACGGATCTCCAGCAGCGTCTGCAATGCAATCTCCTCTACCTCTTTGTCTCCTTTGCTGTCTGAGTCCAACTGCACGGTGTCTCTTCTTGCAGGCTTCTGTTCCAACACCCCCTCCCCGGTCATAACAACCACGGTGAGTCACAGCAACATTCACAGTGAACAAGGGACTTTCTGACTAATTCTAATCTAAAGTGTTAAGAACATGACCTTGTTTAGTCATACGTTTCTGAAGCATGGCTAACCTTTTTGGCGCTGATAACATCAGTACGAACCTCCTTCATTGTGGTCCCCCCGCTGTCACCTCCGCATCCTTTCTCCACGTTATCCGCTGAACTACTTGTAGCTCCGGCTCCTGGCTCTACAGTTGGAGGAGGTACGCTGCCTCCCTGCTCAATCTTCAAGGCAGCTAGAATCAGCTTCATATTCTCTTCTAATCCATCCATGCGTTTGTGTATGTCTCTATCCGACCCCATCTTTGACTGCCTGCTGGACAGAGAGCCGCGATCATATCTGCTTCCTCCTTGCTCTACCTGATTTGCTGCAACCTCATCTGATAGTTGTGCTGATGTGGAAGCCTTCTTCAATTGAGCCCGATTCCCTCGTAGCTTTTGTGCCTCCTTTATCTTTTTCTCTTCCGAGATCAACTTGGAGAGGTTTAGCCAATGGTCTTGACGAATGTGCTTAGGCTTGGGCTTCTCGGCTACTAATGCCTTCTTCAGCTGATATCTCTTAGTCTTCAGCTGGTTCTTCAACAACGAGTGGAAGGCCTCCTCCGTGACTCGGCCAAGTCCCCCCTCATAATCAAAGGTGTTGTCGACCCGTTGCTTGATGGCGAGCAACATCGTCGTGCTATGATGGTTATAGTTGTCAACGTTGAAGTCCACATCTTGGGAATGGCCTCGCAAGCATGACATCGAAAGCTGCCGGTTCTGACCGCAGGGGTTGCCCTTCATGTCAACCTCCACTACGTACCTCTTCTTGCCACGGTGCTCTCTTTCCGAAGCCCCCAACAACAGCTGCCGCTCTACTTGTCGTCTGCGACTACGTTGCTCTGAGTCCTCCGTTCGTCTGTCACCGCCATGTCCCTGGCTTTGTTGCGTAGTACCTCCACGCAACTGTCTTTCCGCAGGCTGTCCACCTTGAAGACGACGTTGTGCGACTAACATCTTCGCCTTCTTTAACTCCAATTTCTTGATTTCCAGTTCCAGGGACTTGGCTTCCAAATCGCCCTCGTCACTTTCTGAATCACTGTGGTGATCATCAATATTTGAAGATGGAATCGCCACATCGTCCATAAGCGGTTCATCTGCATAGAAATCGTGCTCCGCCGACTCGCCAGGCCATGATGCCTGCGACATCTTCACGGCGGGTGCGCTTTTCGAGCCTGCCAATTCTAGGGTCACACGCTTCGGCACCTTGAATGATTGATTCGTGGATGGAAAGGGACGCTTTCTTACTTCCCACTGTACTGGTTCCGATGTCTTCAACTTTTCCTACTGACATGAATATCGTGAAAATATCAACAAATAAAGATTTGGGTATTTCAGTGACTAATTGTAGTCATCGATGTGGAGAACCTGACTAACTATAGTCATATAGTTCATAAGCATGACTAGCTTTAGTCAGGTATTCCATAAGCATGACTAGCACTAGTCATTACGTGCTTGCATGACGTGAAGATCAAATACATTCAATGTTTAGAGTTTTTGGCTAGTAAGGAACCAAGCACTTGTAGTTTTCGGGCAAATACCTTGGCCTTTGGCTGCGGTGGCACTGCAGCCTCCTCCTCCTCTGTAGACTCCTCCTGCTCTGACTGAGTGTCCTCGTCCTCTGTCTCCGTCTTCTCGTCGTCAAAAGAAGACTCTAAATCTGAGGCCTTCTTTTTGGATTTTGTGCTCGACCTTGTTGTCCGCGTACTGGGGCGTGGGCTGGACGGCTGGGTAGACAGTACGGCAAGCCGAGTGGACCTTCGCGTACTTGGAACAGGCACCTCCCTGGATTCCTCAAACATGTCAGACATTACGTTTGCCATGCGATTCAAGACACAACTCGTTATCTGTGGCATTCTACCGACTCCTTGGAATACCTCTTGCACACGATCGTCCGGTAAGTTTGCCACCAACCTCATTATTTTTTCTACAGAGGTAGTATGGGGATCACACATTGGCTTTCTATACAAAAAAATTTGGTGCTGGAGTAAGAGGTAGAGAAAGAAAAAGGGACATCAATAACGAGGCCCACGTACGAAGAAGAGCTGCGGCGGCTTTTCTTCTTTGCAGGCTGCGAGACCTTCTCTGGTGCCTGAGGAGACGTGGTGATCTGTCCAGCCGTCACCTCCGTGGCGATGCTACTAATGCCCAAGGTGCGAAACACCTCGAGATTACGCTCGATGTTCTTCTGTCTCTCAAGCTCGTACGGGGTTAGTTTGGCGGTGGCAGATGACTTTTTGGCTGCAATCGGCTTGCCATTCTTCTTCCCCCTTGCTTCAGAGTTGTCTCTGTTGGTGTCTCCGTCGCTGCCCTCTTCCTCGTCGCTCTCCTCCCTGTCGCTCTCCTCCTCGTCGCTCTCCTCCTCGTCGCTGTGCTCTTCGTCAGACTCAGCCTCCTCGTCGCTCTCCTGGCTCCCCTGGTCGTCGACCTCCCCGCTCTCCTGCTCCGACCCTAAACCCTTGCTCGCGATCGCCGACGCAGTTGACTTCTTCCCCACGATCGCCGACTTCTTCCCCACGATCGCCGACTTCGCCGACTTCTCCCCTACGTTCGCCGACTTCGCCGACTTCTTCCCCACGATCGCCGACTTCGCCGCCCGCGCAGCTCCGGTCGACGAACTGATCTGCTTCCCCGACTTTGCCGCCCTCGCAGGCGCAATCGACGGAGTCGCCTTCCGCGCTGACTTCCTCTTCTCCGCGATCTCCGCGTCCCCGCCGATTTTGCCGCTGCCGAACTCCAACTTCCTCGCCGCCGTATCGTGTGCTTCGGAATCCTCGCTACCCCCGCTCTCTTGCTCCTCGTCAGACTCAGCCTCCTCCGACTCTTCCTCTGAACTCACTTCTTCTTCACTAGATTCTTCCTCCTTCGACGGCTCCTGCTGCTCAGACACTGTGGGCTTCTGAGATTTGGCCATGGCGACAGAGCCTCCAAGCGCGCCGACCAGGAGCAAGTGAAAATCTCGCAAGCGCCGCCATCTTTCTAACCACAGCAAGATTAGGGTAAGATCACCTGCAAATCTTACGCAATTATGATTGAAGAGATCTGCAGAGGGACTGGGGAAGTGGAGTGAAAGTGAAAATCAGAGGCATTAGGGTTTCGTAATGAAGGGGTGGCGGCTGCAGGAGTTAAAAGTTCGCGCCGACTCTGCCCTAAACCTTCGTAGGCTATAAATAGCGTTTAGGTCATCCATCGATGACTAGGTGTAGTCAGCCTTTCTGCTTCGATGACTATTCGTAGTCAGATGTTCTGCATACATGACTAGAGTGAACTGAAAGTTGTGTTTATTCTTTTTAGGTGGACCACGGAATTGCTAATGGATCCTACGTCCCGAGAGGATCTTCTGCATTTGCAACTGTGGGAAATTGAAGAGAAAGAAGCAGACAAACAAGGTCTTAAAAGTTACCCTTGCCCATGTAAGAAATGCATGGGTGCAAAAATAGTATCAAGGACAACCATCCGCAAACATCTCCAGAAGCACAAGCGAGATCCTGAATTCAAGACATCCATCCTGGTATGTTATCCACCAGTTTAGTCTGATATCTTGGTTATTAAATATGTGGGTGCCAATGCGCTTGCCTTACTTTGTTGCGATGATACATGTAGGAAACACAGAGATATGTTGTTCTGGCCGCAGCAGCTGCTGCATTCAGTAATTTCAGCTCTTCTACCACTTCAAAGGAGCACAGAGAGTAGTTTGTATCCTAACCATCAAGCATCTGTGGATACTGTTCAAACACATATCGATTATGGGCAGTGGCGCATAGGCACGATCCCGAAGCTCAAAATTTTCACATTTTGGGAAAGAAAGTGGGAGGTTAGGGTGTCAACACATCCGCACATGGGATGGGGCCTATATGCCATGGAAGCAGCCAAATCTCGTGATGAGTTATTGCCATTTGTTGGGAAGAGATTCTCAAAGGCTGAGTTCCACCGTCATTGTGAGGCAAACAAGCGTTTTGTGAAGTATGCAATACGTGTGAAGAAAAATGTGTACCAAGATGGAGATGTGTTGAATGGAAATGTTGCAGGGTTTATTAACAGTTCCATTGGAAGAGAGCATATAGGGAATGCTATTTGGGAATACGTGTCATTGCCTGCCCCATGGAACCCGAAAACTTGGGGGTATATTATGACTGTAGCAACACGTGACATTGAAGTGGGAGAGAAACTTTTCACATATTACCCTCTTAATTGACAGGTCGCTGAGATTGCATCTAGGAAATGGGTAACAATACAAGAAACCGCTGAAATACTTTAGTGATTGCTTGTCTGTCAAGGAAGAACCACGACTAAATGTAGTCATTGTTTTTGTAGAGAGGACTAGCTATAGTGACAACATTTGCAGATATGACTAAACCTAGTCACTGTGCGTGCAGAGATGACTACATCGTACTCACTATTTGTCTTGAGATGACTATTTGTAGTCATAGTTATCAGATACATGACTACTGTACATATGGATGAGCTACAATTATGAAAGTCTGTTTACATACTTGTAAGCTATGCAAGAAACGTGACATACTAACATATAATTGGGGGGGTTGTGAATATCATCTGTGTAGTCTGGTTTTGTGTACGAAAGTGAGCAAGATTGTCCAATCCTTCCTGAATCCAACGAAGCGCACGAGGAAAACCCGACAATGCGAACCGGATCAGAAGAATTT
Organism: Pohlia nutans; assembly: GCA_022496805.1. NCBI lineage: Eukaryota > Viridiplantae > Streptophyta > Bryopsida > Bryales > Mniaceae > Pohlia > Pohlia nutans. The sequence goes on from CM040086.1 coordinate 10,828,897, forward strand.
GATGTTGCCTGAATGATCACAGACTGCCTTGGCAGATACGACAATATCCCTCCCGCTGTTGATGACGTCTCCGATGAGGATGAAGATGACATTGGTTTCCACGACGACGACTTCCATGATGTAGGCCGTGCGAAATTCTTTGAAGAATCAAATATCCCACTCTACGAAGGTTGTCAGACAAAGCTTTTAGTTGTAGTGCTCCTCCTGTTCAATTGTTTCACGGTATTTGGAGTCACAAACTCAGCCGCAGTTGAAATCTTGAATGTGATCAGCGAACTTCTTCCCGAGGGTAATAAACTGCCCAAATCTCACTCGGCTGGGAAGAAATTCCTACGCCACTTGGGGCTGAATTACAACTCAATCCACGCCTGCAGAAACAGGTGCTGTTTGTTTCGAGGAGAGTTAGCAGATGCATTGACCTGCCCAAAATGTGGAGAGTTGCGATACACTTCGAACAGTAGTACAAGGGCAGTGAAGATACTAAGGCATTTTCCACTTATCCCCCGACTATTGCGAATGTATCGATGTACGAGGATTGCAGAGTTAAACAAGTGGCACACATCGAGAAAAGACATCAGCGGTAAAATGGAGAGTGTTCCAGACTCAAAAGCTTGGAAACACATCAATGAGCTCTATCTGGAATTTGCGTCTGAGGAGAGGAACATACGATTGGGGATGGCTCTGGACGGTGTGAACCCTTACTCAAACCAATCATTAAGCCACTCAACATGGCCAGTAATATTGTTGAACTACAACCTTCCTCCCTGGCTAATCACGAAACGTTTCTTTCTAATGTTGGTTCTCCTCATCCCAGGAAAAGAAAGCGTCACATCGGAAAATATAGATGTGTACTTGGCCCCACTTATTGAAGAGTTGCAGCAACTCTGGCACGGAGTCGATGCCGTTGATGTCTCCGATGACAGTGAAAACCAAAATTTTGTACTCTAAGCAATATTGATGTGGTGCATCCATGATTATCCAGCATATGGTCTTGTTTCTGGGCAAGTGACAAAGGGTTATAGAAGATGTGTTGAATGTGGCCCTAATGTTACAACTCGTCGATCAGCCGCACTGGATAAAAACATATATTTGGGACATCGGAGATACCTACGAAGGAATCACCCGTATCGACGACTCCGAAGAGCATTTGATGGCACGGAGGAAATTAGAGCACCTCCTTGCTCTCTAACTGGTCGAGATATCGTGCAGCATGCTAAAGCGAGGGAAAAATGGCTAAATACCTCTAATGAGAACAGACCAGGGGGGGAGAATGATCCAGTGCACCAAACTGGAGTGAAGAGGTTGTCAACCTTGTACAGTCTTCCGTATTGGCAGGTTAGTCTACCATTTCAACTGACCCCTTCTCACTCTTGAGAGACATGTTGTTGTATTGTGTGCCTACTGAGTAACATGTATGATCAATAAGTTTGAGAATAAAGAGAATATGACTATTTTTAGTCATGAAAACCGAATGTACGACTACATTTTGTATGCTGTAGTGAGCGCATTTATAAGTATGTTCTAACATGGGATGTGCACCACTGGCAGTGTCTCATGATCCGCCATGTGCTGGATCCAATGCATTGCGAAAAAAACCTGTGCGAAAACATCATGAAGACAATATGGGGATTGAAAGATACTCTAAAAGTGCGACAAGACTTGGAAGAGGCGAACATACGTCCCGAACTCCACCCAAAACATGTTGGAAATGATACCATCGCACTACCGGGTGCTCCTTATGTGCTGTCAAAGGTGGAGAAGGCAAAATTCATCAAAACCATCCGGAATCTAAAGACTCCCAGCAATTACGTGGGGCAGTTGTCCAAGAGGATAACCGTTGACGGAGACCTTCGTGGGCTTAAGTCACACGACTACCACATAATGATGCAGCAGATTCTTCCTTTATGTGTGCGAACACTTCTACCGAAGGATGTTCGGGCAACAATAATCCGGATTAGCAGAGTGTTCCAGCGTTTATGTGTGAAGTCTGTGGATCCATCAACAATGCAAGACTTGATGGAAGAAACAGCAGTAACTATGTGTATGATGGAGAAGGTATTCCCACCGTCATTTTTTGATGTCATGTCACATCTTCCGATCCACTTAGTGCAACAGTTAGCCATTTGTGGTCCGGTCCACACACGCTGGATGTACCCAGTGGAACGGTATCTGAAAACGTTGAAGGGCTACGTACGACAACGAGCACAACCGGAGGGGTCGATGGCAATAGGGTACATCATGGAGGAGGCGATTGGATTTTGCACTGAGTACATGCAAAATTGTACTGTGACAGCACGCCGTGTTTGGGACGACAAAGAGGAGCCCAGTATGAATGACGAAGTGTTGCAAGGGAAGGGGAGACGACGCATATTGTCGCCGGAACTGCAACAGTGGATTCATGAGTTCGTGATTAACAACGCTGAAATCCTTCAAGATTACAGAGAGTAAGCTTCTGTACAATATGATTTCCACATAGCTATATAAAATAACCAAAGCACTACGTCTGGTCATCATTTTAGATTAAAAGAGTAGCTATTAGCACGAGACAGACGGGACAGTCAGAACAGTGGAAAAAACGACTACGTGTAGTCACCATTCTGGAAGCACTTACTAACTTCTGTGCACATGAGGTTGTCTTCTAAAAATTTAGGAACAATGACGGACTGGAGGTGATGTGTATATTGCAGGCGGTACGCGAGTAAAATGAGTCGACGAGAAGAGGCCAGAAAAGAATTCCGAAAACGAAGCAGGAGAAAACTTCCAGATTATCCCATGGATATACGACATGAATCCTTCAATACGTGGTTCAAAACTGCTGCATCTGAAGACATTGCAATGGGCATTGATGTCTCTGGGGATATACTCGCACTGTTACTGCCTCCTAGACGAGAAGCGAAGGGATACAAGGCGATGTATGCATACGGCAATCATATACGAGTATGCTCTGCAAAAGTAGATATGTTGACATGCGATAGTGGAGTAGCGGCTACGTTTCAGCAATCGTGTCGCGCTAGCTCTAGTGACAGGAACATGAGGACAGCAAATCTGGAGTATGTGGGGTGGGTGGACGAAATTATCAGCGTAGACTACGGCAAATTTGAAGTGGTGGTGTTGTATTGCACATGGGCCCAAGCAAACAAGAGGGGAGCTTGCGCTACAATGAAATGTGACGAATATGGGTTCACGTTGTTCAGATTTGATCGATTGATTCTATATTCAGCGGACTCCTTTGCATTCCCTCTTCACGTACAACAAGTTTTTTATGTAGACGACGAGGACAGCAGTGGATGGAAGATTGTGTTACGACAACAGCCGCGTGGCGCAAGAGTCGAGTCAAGTGATGGCGGAAGAGATGATCTGCAGAGTGTGCAGTTAGATAGAGATGAGGAGCATGTAGGCCTACGGCCTGAATACACTACCGTGGAAAGGGAACTAGACACTCCTGATCTGAGAAGCTGTAGGAGACTAACCACAGAAGATGTAAACCAAGCTTTGGTCGCTGCAGAGGAGGATCTAGAGGTGGGACATGATTTGCCATCATAGTAGGAATTGAGGCCAAATGCATGGCATAGCCCATTGTATTAGCAAACCAAGTACGAACCATAATATGTAGTAGTTGTGGTATCGGTAATCTTGATGACTATACTTAGTCAGTGATTCTACATGCACGACTAATATGAGTCATTCGCTCGTGTTTACCGTCTACAGTGCGTAAGAGTATTTTTTTACTGTAGCAAATGGCCAATTCCACATTGCAAACTCTACATTGCCATGGTATACAAAGCGATCTGCCATGTAAATATCTTCAACTTCACTGATGGACGCTAGAACATGCATGCGCACTACCCTCGTGGGGTGCACTGTACTAAAAATGTACGAGTATACGTGAGTGCACAAAAGGGGTATTAATTTGAGTTACATTGCCGTATAACGTACACAAACAATAAACACATTAACCCTTAAACGTACCAGTCCTTTCTGGAAAACTCAAACTACAGAAATATATAGAATTAAGCCTTGAAGAATAATCAAAGTATATTTTATAATATTTTCATGCATGAAATTAAGTGTTTCCTAAAAGTCCTGAAATTTTCAGATTTTTTTTATTTAACATGATTTAAAAAAAAAAATTAAGTCAAATGCTTCACAAATTCATTTTAATTACAAAAAGACTTCTCCAAATTGATTAATTTTTGGATGAGATGCAAATCACAATGGAGAATCACATGATATCATTGATATGTTTTCCATTAAAAAAAAACTAGTTAAGTTTTGAAATTCGAAAAGTAATCATCCCATGTAGTGTATTCGGAGCTTGAATTACAAAGCTTGCAAAAGAGATAATTTACAGTATACATGAAATTTTTAAGATTTGAAAAGTGGAGTGCAAACTAGACTTGATAAACTTCATTTTCTCTGTTGACTGTAGTAGCAAAAGAAATCACCTTCGAGATCAAAATTGGGTTTGACCAACAAACATCCCATAACTGGATGCGTGGACGTTTAGGGGTTAAGAACTAAAAATATTCACGTATACTTACACTAAACATATATTTAGAACAAAATACATCTGTATATAAAGGTATTTAGACATAGAACCTCTCATGTGCGATGGGGTTTTAGAAGGGGTCATGAAGGCACGTGATTCTCAAACATAATGTAGAGTGCACTTTCCAAGGCACTACCTCAAATTATAATTCACGATGAATACCAAAGCAACACTAAACCGATGATTGAGAAAAAAGACAGCATGGACGTGAAACGGGCACAAATTGAAAGAAAAAGTTGATAAAAAAGAGGGAGAGGTAGAGTAAACAAAAGTGGAAAGAATACGTGAGGGGAAGAAGCGCTGTAGTCAAAATAAAACTATCCTAGTCAAAAAGAGAAAAACAATACATCAATGCAAAATCGATAAATGACAAGAATTTGAACAAAGTGCAAAGAGAACTCATAAGACTGTAGACAGTAAGAAGAGTATATGGAATAAATATCCATGATAGATGAATTGCAAAAGTGATATAAATATGTATGACTTCGAAAAAAAGGATCGAACGAAAAAATATGAAAAACAAAAGCAAATAATGCCAACTTGTTTTTGAATAAAAAGTTAAAAAATACAATGTATAAAATGTTAAAACCTCGAAGGAACAAAAGAAATTCAAAAGAAAACCCTAATCAAAAGGAAGGAAAGTGAAATTGAAATAATATATAGATCATTAAACAAAGGATATAAATTTGAATTAAAACCATGAAGGCCACACTCAAAAACCCATTTACAAACGGCTGCCCAAAACTGTAGTCACATAACTACTAAATCTAGTCATATCGCTGCCCATGCAAAAAGTCATATGGCTGCCCACGGAAGAATACGTTCCCCAACTACGTTCCCATTGAGGTCCCATGTAAATATGACTAGAATCATAGTCATGTGATGACTATGGACTGTTCTAGTCACCAAAGTAGTTACTGGTGAGTCATATCCTCCCGATAGTCATATCTAGTCATATGGCCGTAGTCATATTTCGTATGCTCTCCTAGTAGTGCCTCAACGTCACCTCGTCCGCGCCCTCTCTCTACGGAGAAACTCAGCCTCTGGAAACACGCACCGCCTGGTCCTAGAGATCTACTCAGAATGGCGATGGCACGGCGAGGAGCGACTCGCGCGGAGATAGGGGCCAAAGACGACGACGGTCACCAAGACCATGACCACGACCACGACCACGCTGACGATTTTCCTTCATATTTTTCTGGGGTAAAACCCTCTCCGAGTTCCTCGTCGACGGAATTAAAATATTTCACAATGAAGTGTCTATTGCGGCACTCGCCAGAGAAGTGTGAAGGGTGACTGAGTTACACTCTTGAATTTCTCACATTTAGGAAGTAAATAAATAAATGTATATTTAGATGTATATTTAGGAAGTTGCAAGCAAGGCTAGGTTGACGACGACCACGACCATGACCACGCCGACGCCTACGCCTTCCGATTCCCTTTGTAATTTTCTTGGGTAAAAACCCTCTCCGAATTCCTCGTTGACGAAATTAAAGTAAAGTTAAAAACAAAGTTACTCGTTTTTTGGATGATGGTTTGCAGTGTGTAAATTTGAAAATTGCTTGAAGACCACTTTGTGAAAAAAATTCCAAAAAAATCAAAACTAACAAGTAAGAAATGAAAGGTGTTCATATAAAAATGAAATAAAATAAAATTTACACAAAAAATGAATGAAGTCGATCCTTGCTTTTGTTTTTAAAATATGTCAATTGATTTTTAAATATTGTTTGAAATAACTTTTGCAATAACCTTTTGAATAGCTATCTATATAACCTTTCAAACAACCTTTCAAATTTCCAACTCCAACTTCAATCTCTTCTTTCTTTTCACGACCATATAGGACCAATAATACCAAAGGACATGACGACGACGGTCACCATGACGATGACGACGACGATTTTCCTTCATATTTTTCTGGGGTAAAACCCTCTCCGAGTTCCTCGTCGACGGAATAAGGGCTGCTTCTCACTATGGCCGAAGGTCGAGAGGCCGTCGATTTCCACGAATCAAATTGCAAGAAACCATGGTTTCAGCCTCTCGACCCTTCACACTAGAGGCCAAAGTCCAAAGGCTGTGAACCTTCCAAATGCTTACATGACAACATTTTTTTGACCAAGGTGACGGCCTCTCGAGAGGAAGTTTGGGTCCTACATTTTGCAAGACCCAAACTATGATCGAGAGGCCGGTGAATTATTTTCATAAAAAATGAAAACTATATTTTATTGCCTATTTTCAGTAGATTTCTTTGGACTCTCAATCCCACGCTTGGATGGCCATAGTGTGAAGCGGCCCTAATACCAAGCTAACTCAGTCGTTTCTTTTCAAATTTTCGGCAGAAACGATTTGGCGCTCGTATGCAGACTAAGTTAGGTCGGATCCAACGGCAACGGCAACGACAAGAGAGCAAGTTTGACTGTCCGGCCTCACAGGTAGAATTGAATCGGTGGCAGACTGAGCACGAGGCGGTACAGTAGAAGACTCTCATTGCATTGCAGATAGAATGATTCTCCACGAGTGAGTGCGTGGGCCCTTTTGCTCTCCATGATTGGATCCGCAAGAGCTAACATAGTGCAACGGTTACCGAGAAAAACATGCCTGCCTGCGCGCAGTCAGTCCCGACCTGCTTCCAACGTTCCTGTACAGGCACGCAGCAGCGCGCAGGCTGGACTGCAGAATTGAAGCGCAATATTCCAAAGGAATACTCGACAAAGAAAGAGAAAATGCTGCAGAAACAAAACTGATGACACAATTCGCTTCTCCCAAATATATCCGCCTAGCTAGCGTCACCACCATAGCCCCTCCGTCATCTGTCAGGGCTCCCTAATATCACATGATACGCTCAGACCTCTTTACCGTTACTATTCTCTAATATCCCATCCTCTGTAGCAATACCAATGGCCACAAAACAATTGCAAGGATAGTACACTATGGGCATCCTCAGTCGTTTCCCTCTAAGCTCACTGCAAACCAAAACCTATCTTTTGACTAACGTAAAGTTAGAAACTGAACTTACCATCATTAGAAGCGCAATTAGTATTACAGAAATTACACTTCAAGAAAAAAAATTGTGAAAATGGGATGTAGGTGAAATGTCCCATTGAAAACACCACATTTTCAAAATTTAGAGGGAGTGCACCAAATCTTGCTTTAAAATGGAAAGATCTCCCTCTAAATTTCATAAGTATAGAGGGAGTAAGGGAGGAACTTTCCATTTTTAAGCAAGATTTGGTGTACTCCCTCTAATTTTTTGAAAATGTGGTGTTTTCATTAAGGGATTTCACCTACGTCAAATTTTTACAAATTTTTTTTCCTGAGAAAGATCTCAAGTTTATTTAGATGCGCTTCTAATGATGGTAATTTTCCCATTGACGAATCTCCATGCATCCCCATACCAAACTTCATGCTTCTCCAAGGGAAAGAGCTTGGTGGCTTGTGTGAGTGGGTCTTTAAAAAATCTATATCAAGGCCAAAAACTCCTTGTTGCAAACTAGCTACCTTCTTCTAATTTTACAAATAACTCTATTATGAATTTTAGATTTTTTCTATACAATCAGATCTGCAATTGCTATCACCAATATTTTTCTTTTGAATTTGAAAGCTTAAAATTGAAAAATTATCTTGCACATACGCTCGTCGCGCCTGATCGGACGGCCATAATTTGATTACGAATACAATATTGACAATTTGTGAATGAATTTTTTTTGATGAGTTGAAATGTAATACCCTAAAGTGTAATAATTTTTGGAGATTTTTCAGTTCCTCAATTTTATGAGTTTTTTCTTCAATAACACATTTAGACTGAAATCTTCACAAGATGAAACGAGGCATAAAAATTTCACAAATCATCACCTTTCTAATCAGGTCTCAGATGCATGAAGATAACTTTCTATAAAAAATTCAATAAAAAACTCATAATTATTGCAAAAGTGCATAATGGATGATAAAACGAAGTTTGCTTCTACACATCGAGCAAAAAATGCATGGTTGGGCAATTAGGAGTTAATGAATAGTGATTGAATGAAGTGTACATTTCAAAACATTCAATTCCCACATTTCCAACATTTCCCACCTAGTCTATGCTTCAACATTCATAGGCATTTACCTTTTCATATCATTTATATTTAATCCTTAAAGGAGCAAGTATTCGCAGTTTTAAAATGAAAAATTCAATTGATCATATTGTGTAAAATATAATTAAGAGGAAATCAAAATTTATATCACTAGAACAAGTGAAGACCAATACATGTGTTGGTCGACAATTACATGTGTTGGTCAACATGTAAAAACATCTAAGAATGACTTTGTTCTCCAAGTGGATTATTTCTTTCTTTATTTATTGATATATTTTAATGATTTTATTTTTATTTTTATTTTTATTACACAAATTGAGAATGATTTTCAATTGCAGAAAGAATGAAACAAAGGGGAGCAGCCAAAGCTAGAAGTGGATCTATTCAAGACACTTTCTACACACAACGCACTACAAAACATTATCGAAAGGCTATTAACAGCTAACGATAGTAGGGGTTGTCACACATCCTGTGAGAATGAAATTTCTTTGAAGAATGAGAAAAAACAGGATTCCATAGGACACCTTCTCCATGAAGAAAGTGTGACACCCCTTTTGTGATTTGTGGAGATTGAGAATGGAGGATAGAGGTTGTTAGTTGGTCAGTCATCCTCCGAGTATGGGCCATTCTCCATTCTCCATTCTTCACCCTCATTCTTCACCCTTGGAGGAGAAGAATGAAATTTCTCAATCTTCAAAGAATGGGACCTCCACCATTCAAGGAGAGCGTGCCACATCCTCATTCTCTAAAGATTGAGAATGGAGTGGAAGATGTGTGACAACCCCTAGTAAAGTAGACGACCTGTTTCCGATCAGGCCCCCAATCACGCAATATAGGGCGACCTATTTCCGTGAAGCAGCCTGCATTATTTTCAAATTCATTTGTAAACGGTGATAGAAACATGTTTCTTCTTAATATGGAATGGTTGGCGCCAAGAATAGAAATTTGTTACCGAGTTAGTATGATATCATGTGTTCTCGAAATTTAGTTTTACAATTCTTGAAAATAGGTCAGCCTATTGCGAGAACGGGTTGGAGAGAATCTTCACTTTGAAAATTCGTAGTAAATTCAATATTGCCCGAAAATTTGTTCAAAAATATGTGATCTTCTTCAAATCTATTTCCCTACACTGCAAAATTATTTGCCTATTTGTTACTCCACCGGAAGTATGCTAAATAGATTAAGGTGATCGGAAACAAGTCATCTACCTTATGACACTCTTTCATTGCCCATTCACACCAAGCCCCTGCCGCACTTGCATTTGCGTTCTCGAAATGGAGGAAGGTAAAACCCAAAAACAAAAAAATATTGAAAGCCTTGTCTTTTCTTACTGCAACTACTGTGCAACTCCATTACACTACCGCAAGTTGAGCCATGCTCCTTTTCTGCGTTGCGTTCCTTCTTGTGATGTGTTCGAGTAATTTCTCATTTTATATTTTATATTTCTTGGATCCCAACAGATTCCCTCAAAGTTACCTGACGCACGCATGGATGCTGAAGCACTGCTACATGTGAATGGGCCTTCAAAGAATAGAGACAACGTTCCATTATTTGAGCCATAGAGAAAAACAGTATATGATATGAATATTAAGCATACAGTGAAAGCTGCTTCCGGTTCCAAGTCGAGTGTTTTTCATGGGGAAGAGGAGGCACAGATTCAAACATGAAGGAAGAGGCGGGGATTGAAAAGGCCGGGATTATTGAAGTGAGTCATGACCCAGTCTCCGCAGTTCCTAAACTGGCTGAGGTTCCTGCCTTCAGGAGGCATTATTATTATTACTGTGTGCGTGCTCAATAATGCAAAAGCTAGGTGGGGTTGCCGTATGATTGCCAACAGTTCGTAGCTGGGGAGTGAGGAAGGCACGACGTAGACAGAATGAAAATAATTAAGCTATAGGTTACAAAGGAAATGAAATGTAACGAGAGCGCCGGGTGATTCATTGTCGGTTGAGATCTGCCTAAGTAGAAGCCTTGCACTTGCACTACACAAACCCCTCATGGACGGTCACTTGTACTTTTTCTCATACGACTGCATCAACATCCGAGGTCCTCATTTCCAGCTTTTCGGTCCATTTGTACATTCCTTCATATTTGCAGGCTAAAAAACATGCGCTTCTAAGGACCGTTTCACACTATGGCCGTCTAAGTCGAGAGGCCGTGGGATTGTGTGGTCAAATTTTGTTGAGAGTTTAAAGAAATGGGCAGAAAATAGGCAATAAATTATATTTTTAATATTTTATGAAAAGAAATCAACGGCCTTTTGATCATAGTTTGGGTTTCTATTCCTGTTCGACCCAAACTTCCTTCGAGAGTCTGTCAGCCTTGGCTAAAAAGTGTTGCCATGTAGGCATTCTACCTTTGAGCTTTGGCCTCTAGTGTGAAGGGTCAAGAGGCCGAATTCTTGGTTTCTGGCAATCCGATTGGTAGAAATCAACGGCCTCTCGATCTTCGGCCGTAGTGTGAAGAGGCCCTAACATTCATAGCACAACGGACCACTAAAGGACCAGGGATTCATGGTTTCAAAATGACAAATTCAATGAATCATAAATATTATGAAAAATATAATTCATATGGGAAACAAGTTTTAGAACATCGTGTTTTAGAACATTCACCAAAATCAGTCAAGAACATTGCATGTGTTGGTCAAAAAGCTATTAAATTTGAACAAAAGAAAATCCACGTAAAACCTACTCAAAAACTAATAAATTAAACATGATGCCCAATTTGGACTTCCTGGTGCTTTAGGGGATAATAGAGCAGTGGGAGGCAACACCCTTTTGCAATGGGACCATAGTCTAATTACAATTAAAAACTAAGTTTATGTGGCAATGGCACAGTAGTCCCAAAATTCATGAAATAAAAATGGCATTCTTTCATTACATTAAAAAGTGGATTTAAGTGAAGATTCTCTTTCGATCCAGTTTTCAAAAGGATGCTTCATTGCAATGCTCTATTATGTTGTGTTCTATGTGAGTCATTGTAGAAGGGATATCATAGATGTATGTTCTTTCCTAGGATAGCTATTAGTAAGGAAAAAAATGCAATATTGATTTGTAAACGTTCAAGTTAAAATTAAAAAGTTCCAATTTCAAAGTTAGTAGTCAATTATAGTAATTACTACTTGTAACCTATTTGTATTGCTTATAAATGTAAGGTATAATTTCATGTGTGTATTAGTACATTTTTTTACCTTCTTTTGAAGCTCTCAAATGACACAGTAATAGGAATGTTTGACCTAAAAACCAACGTGAATAAAGAGTCCATTCGAAGTAGTTCATTTAGCAATACCTCCAAGGTAAGCATAGCAAGGTTTATTCTACTTCAACTCATACTAATAGTCCAATGTAAGTAATCAATTTTGACAATTTTGTTAGTTAAGAATATTATGGCACACTAATGGGCATATATTGAGCTCCACAGTTACACTCTTCATTCTATTTAATGACAAACTATAAAGAAAAATGAAATAAAAATTAGGCTATAAGTTTTTACTAAAGATATAATTTTTGACTAACTAAGTTTATGAAAATACTACAATATTCATGAAAAATAACAGTGCTTTGTCCGCAAGTAAAAAATAAAACCTCAACAATCAATAGAGCGTATACAATAGAGCGTATAGGATAACTCTTGATTCCAAGGGAGTTATCTTATTGTAAATCATTACCGGAGGAATGAGAAACGGTTTGGGTGAATGTACGTTATCGGAGAATTCCCTCGTAACATGCCCGGTAACATGTGTTATGCACCGACCCCGTAATGCCCTTTAACCCTCCCGAATTTGTATACATAATTTGAGGGCATTTGTGGGTTCAGGAAGAGTGTGTCATGAATTCAAGTGATTCTCAGTCTCGAAGTCAACTCCCTGTAAGTTCCTCTGGAATGCATTTAACTTTACCGGTTCTCAAGTCAACGGTGGTGATCCTAAGCCACTTTAGACTGGTGTGCTACTTGGCTTCACAGAAGATGCACAAGTTTCATCAACATAACATTCATTAGCTAGTACTGCAGCACACCCTTTTGCTTGTGCAGAGAATCAGCATATGAACTGGGAATTGGTGATGTGGAACATATAAAATCATTAAAAAAACATAAGTTTGTTGAATTGTCAAGCCATCATTATTTAGTTAGAGAGGGCTTTGATTCTCTAAAAGATTACGATTCATATGTAACGATTATGGCATGCGATGCTGATTCCATAGGGTAAGTAGTATGGTTTTTTAATAAAAGAATGCTCTGAATAATTGTGCATGGTTTTACATTTTGAGTGTTGACGAAAATGAAACCAAATGCTTCCAATAACTTATGCCAAGCATTGTTTCTTCTATTGGAAAAACCACCAAGAGAGGACTACGTACATCCTCTCGTGTTGGAGGGAATGTCCCACAATGGTTCTCATGTAGGTTGTTTCACAAACGTGTATGCAAAATATACAAGGGAGTGCTCCCCCGAGTCTTCATTCTTCTCTTGCTATCTCTCGTTTACAAACTCTTGTTCTTTTTGGAGTATTTCTTTGAATTTGGAAAAAAGAAATTATAGGGAAAATAAAAAATAAAAAAAATACTACCAAAGCCCTTTGTATTTACCAATACCTTGTTCTAAAAAGTATAAGACGTCGTATTGGGAGCAGTATATACATTTTTTTTTAAATATATTTTTTAACATGGGTCACTTCAGTTAAAAACTCACATTATAAAATTAAGTTACTTCAGGCACCCACACTATTTTACAAATTATGTAAAAACAAATCCTTGCAAGTTTATCAACATAATCAAATATGAACCAAGAAAAACCACATTACTTTAAATTTAAGTATAATTAGTGAGGAATCTTTCAATACAGCATCACATTATTTGATAAACTAAAAAAACAATTATTTTCATGCACTTCTTGGAAGGCGGGTGTGGTATCCGAGAAGTGCATGAACAGAAGAGAATGACATATTCAGTCGCCGTGTGAGTAATATACTCACTTGGATCTCACACTTATGCCATGCTGCTGACTAATTCTAAATTATAAATTTCATGAGGTTGTAATAGGTCCAGAGACTTGTAAATCCTACGTAACTCACAAAAAGTCATGGAATCGACACGACTAGCCTCCAAATTATAAATTAAGTTACTTCAGGCACCCACACTATTTTACGAATTGTGCAACCTTAAAAATTTGATGTACTCCACCCTGCACGTACCTTGAAGGTTACTTCTGGAGATGATTCATCTTTGTTCATAACATTCTTGAGCAAGTTGTTCCTTTTTTACAGTCTTTTTCCTAAAGGTTTATATTCTTAACCCCTAAACGTACCAATTCTTTGTACAGAAGTAGATGCTAAACTCAAAAATAGATATTAGCATGGCTCATATGTACATGAGGTGTACATGAGAGAACCATTGCAAGCATAAAATCTACCCAAAAAAATTGACATACTTGTAGTTGGAGGCCTCTACAATATTATGAACAGCTCCCCATCATAAGAGATTTATTGTAATTGGTATAGAATTTAATAAGCTCACAAAGGTGACTTGGATGAAAGTCATTTAAGGTTGTATGAGAAAGTTACAAGACTTTGAATATGTTCATGATTCAATTTTTGGACGCTGGGACGTTTAGGGGTTAATGTTGAGGTATTATTTCTATTGTTGAAGAATGATGCCTCTACAGTATCACTGTAACAAAGGGACCAAGTCTAGGCAGTTCAAGAATGTTATGTTGTGAAAGTAAGAAATATAAGAATCTATGTTCGTTTTTCCAACTTCAGCTCAATTCAACGCAAGTTCATTTATCTGGCGCCGATTACACGCTCACGTGTGCAGCAGTAAATTTGAATTTGTGCTCTTTCATGTGAACAGCAAGTAAGTTAGTACTATCTGGCAATTGCAATCTCAGGCTCTTAGTACGTTCACACAAAAAATGGCTCAGGTCTGTGATCTTCACACGCAACTGCTGAGCTTAATTTAACAATATTAGATTTCTTCAATTTTAATTGTCAATTATATCATTACAATTTTGAGGCATAACATGAATTAGCCTTCATTGGCTCTACCTTGCTCTTGAGGAGAATGTGTAGCATATTCAGCATTATCATCCAAGAACGATTGGTAACTACCCATGTTTTCTTACACGTGGAGGTTTCGAAAAACTAGAAGGGAAGGTAACCATGCATGATTTTGCTGATACATCTCCACATGTTCCTCACTTTTGCATAACATTCAGTAGCATGCATTGTCATTGCCTTAGCTCTATAGTAGATGGTGTGGAATATTCCACACCCAACAGGGAATAGCTAAGTGGACACGTGGAGGCTCAATGTGATGAGCAGAGTGCATGAACAAAAGGCACTAGGCATGAAGGCTATTGAATGTTATATAAAGAGAGCAACATTATAAGTAATTCTTTAACCCAAGAATGTCATGGTGCATGGCTAACCAATAGAACATTATATATATATATATATATATATATATATATATATATATATATATATATATATATATATATATATATATATATATATATATTGAACACTGCGCCAGTTCTTTTGTCCCTCCATTGACAATGGTTTATGACTATCCCCACCCTCCCCACTCTTTGAAAAAAGAAAAAGAAAAAGGTTGCACTTAATGCACTACATGGATGGAATTTACATGATGAATGAAAAGGCAAAGAAGCTGAATGGTACTAAATGTTATAGGGCCCAGAACATGTATTGTTCAAAACAGAGCCAAATTATGCAAAAACAATTAGATAGATAGATAGAAACTCCGACCCTTCTACAAGGCCGGCGTGAATGAAGTGTCCGTTCGTAATGCCAATGATCCGATGCCCACCGGACAAGGGGAAATTGGGACAATACTACTCTCCCCTTTCGAGGATGGACACTATAGTGACACACTAAGCTACTACCTAGCTAGCCACTAGTGCCTTGAAGATACGGGACATGGTATCCCCCCAAAGGGCTTTGAGGTACCCATACAACAAGGTCCAAGGACTCCCCACCATAGTTGGGTGGACTATGGTAGTGAGCACCACGCCGGCATAGGGAATAGAACCCACAACCTCCTCATTGGGGGCCATGAGCCCCAACTACCAAGCCAAGGCCCGTGGTGCCTTCAAAAACAATTACAAGATAGACAGCTCTCAAAGGCTGGAGGCCGGATGGCGCTTGGGTGAATCTGTAATTAGTAGCTTCTAGTTTTAACCCTTAAACGTCAAGAGGGCTTGGGCGGGGTAGCCCAAAAGGCATCTAAATTTTTAAAGGCGAATTTAAAAATAAATAAATATAACTAAATGGTTTTTTTTGGAAAAATGGCTCTACTGGCCAACATTACTGCGGCACTGTAGCACTGCAACACTTTTTAGAAAACGACCTCAACTGCCCCAACCTCAAAACTTGTTCAATTTGATAACTTTGATTGTTTACCAACGATTCCACAATTTTTCAAATGAGGCGCAAATTTGGAATCTAAATCGCTTTTTCAGTAACTTTTAAACGCACTAATCCTCGCTTGATTTGGTTGAGAAAATCCACTTTTTTCTTCATTATTCTCTTTTTAATAAGCCCATGGGGTTTACTTTGACGTTTAAGGGTTAACCCTTTAAAGTCCCGATTCAACAGCGTTTTCAAATATTCGTTATAAAATGTTCGATAAAAGTTTAAAATGGAGTTGATGTACAAAGCAAAGTTATAAATGTCAATGCGAAGATAACATCTGTACGATTGGATTCATCATAATTTTTATTAATAATTTTTAATTAATTTTGCAAGGTTTTCTCTTTAAATTCAATTTAAAATCCAAAATTAACATTAAAATTTTAAAAAAAATTGTAATGAAATTGGAATAACATGCACTAAAATTGTAATGAAATTGGAATAACATTTTACTTATTATGGAAAATCATGTTTAAGGTCTCACTTTTTGAACTAAGAATGAAACTTGACATAAACCACTTTTGCTATTTTTTAGAAATTCTCAATATCTTATTTTGATTATCCGCACCGTACAAATGGTAGTCAACTAGCACAAGAATTAGAAAAAAAATGGATGGATGAAAAACATCACCGTAAGCGGTGAAGGGACGCGTCAAAAATCATCCAGCGTCTAGAATATGGACGCTGGAGCGTTAACCCCTAAACGTCACAGCGTCCAGAAACTGGACGACGAATGATTTCAAAGCCTTCTCACGTTCTCATCAACGCTTGGATGAAACTCATCCAATTTTTTGGAGATTCTTCACCAAGTTGTTGTCCTATCTAATGGCTGGATTTAGTCATACTAGAGTACATATTTTTCTAAAATTGCAAATGTAGAAGTATGTCAAGTCGTTGACCAAGCCAAAATTGCATTGACTCTAGTTCAAAGTGGAATCGTGAAAAATGAGGTCATAAATTTAAGAAACACAAAAATTTCAAAGTATCACCACACTTAAGAGTATCTCATTTCAAACTCATTCCAAAAAAATTTACTCAAAAAATATTGAAATTTAGTTTGTAATCAAATTTAGACGGAATTTTTAATTTTAACTTTCAAATTTTATAATTAAATATTGGTGATTGTATTAGTGAATCGAACCGTACGGATGGAATCTAAAATTCAAGATCTAGAACTTTCATATGTATATCAATTCCAAAATATTCTTCTAAATGGTAGTTTATAATGTTTTTTCTCAAATTGTCAATTCCAGGGACACCCTGGTACGTTAAGGGGTTAAAGGGTTAATGATGGTTTTTCAAAACAAAGCTGAGGAGGCAGAAGGAGTTCATTTACATACAACTTTGTTGAACTGATTCCGTCCCGTTTAGAATGTAGTGTACATGCACATTCATTAATCACCACTTGGCAGGAAACTAAGGATCCACAACTTCAAATGTACAGCAAAAGCAAGTGCTCGTACAAGTCATGCACTGTAAATCCATCATTGGTGAAGCCGTGCAGGGCAGGACTGAGCATGTCCAAGCACGACGCTACATGGCGGTCCCTGTATCCCTGTTAGTCAACGACAACATATACACTTTGACACAAATGGAAACAGTTGTAGGAAATCTGTACCAATGTACAGTACAACTCCACTGTTCATTAAGCATAGCTTCAACCCTCTTCTGCTTCAATCACGTCTAACTTATGAAGTGCCTCTCCAGCACGCCACAGAAGCGGTACTCATTTAATTTGCTCCTTGCAGGTTAAAACTTTAACACTTCACGCAACAGGTTTTAACCTTATACCGTGAGATTAGTCGAAAATAATTGAATTTCCATGTCAGCTTTTGCCATGTCCACATCATCCTAAACTAATCATAAGATGACATATGGCACATTTTAACCCCTAAACATCCCAGCGTCCAAAAACTGGATCGCGAACAGATTCGAAGCCTTATAACTTTCTCATTCAACCTTGGATGATGATTTTCATTCAAGTCACCTTTGAAAGCCTGTTAAATTCTCTACCAATTGCAATAAATCTCTTGTAATGGGGAGCTGTTGATAATATTGGAGAGGCCTCCAACTACAAGTATGTCAAATTTGTTGGGTAGATTTTATGTTTGCAATTGTCTTCTCATGTACACCTCATGTACATTTGAGCCATGCTAATATCTACTTTTGAGGCTTGAATCTACTTCTGCTCAAAGGGTTGGTACGTTTAGGGGTTAATCAATTTATGTTGAAACTGAGGATATTCGTTAAAAGGGAGATGGATTTAGTGAAACATGGCTCAGTTTAATTCAGTCACCGAACTCCAACCTTTATAATTATGTATACCCCTCAATCCCTGTTATTTTGTAATATAACTTGTCAATGTCTCGGCGCCCGGGGACCCAATCACAGTTTTGGCGATATGAAACACGTCACAATTTTGGCCATTTTTGTGATCCAGGCCGGTGGGATAATTTCTGCAATTCTCCAACCGAGTGAAATTGGATCCTACCAGAAGACCTAGCGAAATTGGATCCAACCAGAAGACCTGGTTAACTTAGTGAAATTGGATTCAGCATGAAAAAATAATTATTAGTTGAACGAATCAGCACTTAGAAGTCCTCCCTTTTTTTTTTATTGCTATAAAATGTTCAGTAGTACAGATGTTGCCTCACCCAGTTCCAGCCGAACTCCAGGACTCTGGGAAGCTCTTCTGCCTTCACGTTTTATCGGCAACCAACACAACCCAACTGAGCAACATGCAACTAGCAGAGTGCTTTCCACGTCATAATTGAATTTGCGAATGCAAATTAAATTATATTAATGTAGTACATCCATACTCACTGAAGCAATTCATCTCGCTCCTTCCATGAGAGTTGACAAGAATGCCACGCTCGGATATTCACGTGAATTACTTACTTTCGGAGCGGCACTCCGACCGACAATGTTCACGAGTCCTGATCTTATGGGATCGATCAGTAGTACCGTTCTAGAAAGCACATCACTACTCACTACTAAATCAGGTGTTTCTCACTGTCACATTTTCCCAGGGTAAGGTTGCCTAGAGCTCAATTATGCACAGAATTCAGTCAACAACACTGATTATGCTACAAATCTCTGGGTCCCACGAGCTTCAAACGGGAACTATATAGAGCTTTCAAAACTCCTCACATGGCATTCCAATTCAACAACCGGAACCGACTTTGATAAACCTCGGCGACAGTCAGTCATCGATCATGGGGCTCTCTGCTGTGCTCTTGGTGATCGTCGTAGCTTTGTATGGATCATTGGCTCAGGCAGTGACTCAGGTGGATCCAATCAAGAAATCCAACCGGGATGCAACGGAAGCCGATTACTGGCAATGGATTTCGACGGTGGAGACGAGTCACCTGGCTGCGGCCTCTGCGCCTGCGCCTGCTACTGTCACTGCCGCTGACGTGACCACCCTGGCGAGTACTTCAAGCGGCACCACTTTGTATGTCGGAAGCGGAGCTTACAAGACTGTGCAGGATGCCGTGGATGCTGCGGCTTCCGGTAGCGGTCGTACCACCATTCAAATCGCTTCCGGATATTACTGGTAACTTGAATCATTCCTCTTTCTCAATCCACTAGAATTTCTTGCACAACTTACAGTCGGAATCCATACCTTTCTTGTAGTTACTAGCATAGTTAGCATCGAAATCGAAGGATTCCGAACAGAAAATCAAATTAAAACGCTCACGAAACTGGCACTGATCGATATGACCAGCCTTAGTTTCTAGAGCTTACAATTTGGGAGCTCTGAATCGATCGTTTCAGGCTCTTCCAGGCAATGAGCACTAGTAGCAAACCTGTCGTTTTCATTCCTCATTCAGTGAATAGTACCGGAATATTATACTTACTCATCAGCACTAACACAACCCATGTGCCTGGCGCCGTTTTATTTCTTTTTCATTTGTAGCAAGTAAAAAATGACAGATTTTCTTCTAGTGAAGAGACACTCTCCATGGGAGACCTAACCCCGCTCTTGCAAAAAATAGACAACCGGTTCACTGTAAAATCTCCTCTCAATAGACTCCTCAATAAAAATGAGAGCGGGGTCGTGAAAGACACCCATCCAATCGCTCTAGCACCCGTTCTCTAATCCAAAGCAGGTTCTCTAATCCAAACTCCAAAGCAGGATTCACTAGAATTAGTTTATTTTCTACAGGTGTAGAGAGCGGGCACGGATCCTCCCTAATGAAGGTGTTTTTCAATTTTTGTGGTTAGGCCTTTGATTAATCATAAAAGCAGGGTTCGCGGTAGCTAGCAAAATGATTCATGAGTTCACTTGATTTAGAGTTGGATTGACGGTGATTTGGGTCTGCAGGGGGCACGTGACGGTGCCCAAGGGCAAGACGATCACGTTTCAAGGAGTGGGCACTCCGGTGCTGGAGTACGATGACACGGCCAGTTCAGCAGGAAGCACTGCCAAGAGCGCTACTGTGGTGATTCTGGCGGACAACTTTATTGCCAGAGGTGTAACTTTCAAGGTAAGACAAGTCTACTAAGGGCCGCTTCACACTATGGCCGAAGGTCGAGAGGCCGTCGATTTCCACCAATCAAATTGCAAGAAACCATGGTTTCGGCCTCTTGACCCTTCACACTAGAGGCCAAAGTCCAAAGGCCGTGGACCTTCAAAATGCTTACATGGCAACACTTTTTGACCAAGGTGACGGCCTCTCGAGAGGAAGTTTGGGTCCTACATTTTGCAAGACCCGTCACTATGGTCGAGAGGCCGTCGATTTCTTTTCATAAAAAATGAAAACTATATTTTATTGCTATTTTCAGTAGATTTCTTTGGACTCTCAACAAAGTTTGGACTCTCAATCCCACGGCCTCTCGACTTGGACGGCCATAGTGTGAAGCGGCCCTAACAGAGCTAGCAACGTCCCACCGGTGATAATAAAATAAATAATGTATTAAGCAAGTCATGAGCTGCATTCTATTTCTTCTAGAGTTGACTGGATCAATATTAATTTCTGTGTGTACGTACGCCTGCAGAACTCAGCTCCGGCTCCTGCTGGGGGAGCTGTCGGTAAACAAGGAGTGGCGCTTCGAATCACCGGTGACAAGGGAGCCTTTTTCAACTGCAACTTCATTGGAAACCAAGACACGCTCTACGACCAGACGGGTCGTCATTACTTCAAAAACTGCTACATTGAAGGTACTAGAAAGCAATCCACTTCCTTTCTTACCACACACAAATCTTGTCAAATGTGACTTGTCTTTAATGACTAAATGTCGTTGTGAGTTCTCCATAGTGGTGATTTCAATAATCTGATGAAATTAATTGCTAACTTTCTCATATATCAATGCTGGTGGGATTTCATTACAGGCAGTATCGATTTCATTTGTGGAGATGGACAATCAATCTACCAGGTACCGTTTTTCAGCAAAACTGAGAGATTCAAAAGCCTAGTGTATGTTCTGTGGAGAGTTCAGTTAATGGGCATTTTTGTCGAGTATATATGATCGTTCTGCAGCTAACTAAG
Organism: Pohlia nutans; assembly: GCA_022496805.1. NCBI lineage: Eukaryota > Viridiplantae > Streptophyta > Bryopsida > Bryales > Mniaceae > Pohlia > Pohlia nutans. Next base: position 10,850,437 of record CM040086.1, read on the forward strand.
TTTTGAGAGCCGGGCTGCATAGTATTTATTAATTCTGACTGTGTGATCGGCTATGAATTGATTTGCTGCAGAGCTGTACTCTGAACTCCGTGGCGACGCCCGGAAGTGGGTCGCTGACTGCTCAAAAGAGAACGGGCAACGAGAACACAGGATTCTCCTTCGTCAGTTGCACAATCACAGGCAGTGGACCTGTGTACTTGGGCCGTGCTTGGGGTCCCAATTCTCGAACGGTCTTCATCTACTGCAACATTGCAGACATGATCTTGCCTCAAGGCTGGTACGACTGGGGCGAGAGCAGCCGAGACAAGTAAGTTTGCTCTGACTTCAGGAATTATAATTCATTCCTCACCAACCAACTCACTACTTCTCCCTAAATTCAGCTACTCCTATCCACCTCTAAATTCCAATTTAGTACGGATTAATCAATTCAAATCAGTCATATCCAATCTCCATTGCTTCCATAATGCCAAGTCCCAAAAGGACATACATAAAATTAAAACTCACTCATACTTTCTACTCAATGTGAGTCCTTTGAATGCTTAAAGAAACAATTTATAGTCTACCTACGAGAGGAGGCACCAAAGGTAGACCTCACTACCTATGTCCTTGAGGCATGGATAGACGAACTACCCTCAATAGACTCTGATCTTCGAGTTAACATTATGATTATCAGTTAAGGAAACAACTAAGCATTCTGTCTGGTAACCTTCTCGAGTCCATAGCTATTGTGGCATGTTCTCCTATTTTTTTTAGAATGTTGCCCTTCTGTTTATTATTTGTACTACATATGAACTCAGGAAGTAGCATATTTGTGATCAAATCACAGCTTTGCAAAAGTGCACCAAACACAAAATTGTTGATAATCTATGGACTCCAGGGAGTCCACAGCTCTTATTGTTTGAATGTTGGCTTTCTGGATATAATTTGTACTATATTTGAACTCCGGAAGTAGGATATTTTTCAATTTGATTGATTGAGAATAATGGATATTAATTATCTATGGACTGCAGGACGGTGTTTTATGGGCAATACCAGTGCACGGGTATAGGAGCCAACGAAAGCAAACGCGTGAGCTGGTCCAAAGAGCTCACAGCTTCCCAAGCGTATGCTCTTTCGTCCTTGAGCTTCATAGATGGCAGCAGCTGGGTTCCATCAAGCTAAGGGACTTATACATGATATCATCATCACTGTCTTCAATCAGGGAGGGAGGGTTATATAATTATGTAGAGTTTTATGGAAAAGCTACCGCAAGGTGGTTTTGTGTCATGGATGGAGGTTCAATTTTTTAATTTTTTTTGGTTTTCACTATAAAAAGCAACCACAAGATGTGCGTTTGCTTTTTTACTTTCGTGTCGGTATTAATAATTGAGGCATTCGTTACTTGAGAGGCTCAGAATTGGAGTCCATCATGTACACTAATGTGCACATTGTAGCATAACTGTGAGGAGGATCTTTATTATTCCATTCTCACTGGGTTGAATCCATATTCTGCTACAGATTCATCAAACAGTTTTAGTCCTTCTGTGAATTGTGTTGTGGCTTTTTTTCAAGTGACAAAAATGGGTATTTCTGCAACATCATTTCTTTGTAGCGAGGGCCTCTTTACGCTGGAGGCGAGAAGCCGTGAGGAAAGATATTTCAACCAATGGGAGGCTTAGAAACCGAGAAAATCAATTTCTCATTGGCTGAAATTTCTCTCCTTGCGGCTTCTGGCAAGAGGCTCTAAGAGCATCCACATCCATGCCCTCACAGAGAGTCTCACACGCAATAAATAGATGAAAAATGTTGAGAGCCCTTGACCCTCAATCCTGACGTGTTCAGAAATGGCCCTTCAAATTTAAGTTTAGTTGACTATATCCGACATTCTACTTGTGATTGGTCCATTGACTATTTGATGTGTAGTTTTGGTACTTGAGGGCAGTGTAAGTTCAAGAACTTTTCAAATGTAGATGAATAATTTTAGCGAGTCAACTTTAACCTTTAGTGTGAATAAAGTTAATATGTGCCGTTGGGATGGACCATAATCTCCATTTTTCAACACTATTGATGGATATTCAGTAGTATATACAACAAGTCAACGTTAGCAGAGAAAATCTTGGAGAAAACAAAAGAAAAAAGGATTACGAGGAGCATTCAGTTTCAACTTTCAACATTATATGTGAGAATATTATGTAGTGGACTTCCAAACGATCACTGTGACCGTTGGAAGACCTACCTTCCCTCAAATCATGAAGAAGATTCATTTTGCGATGTTCCCTAACAAGTTCATGAAATTATAATATTATGTTTCCTAACCGGTTCAATCTTGAAAACGGCACAACTTTCAGTAAGTTAGCCTTCACTGGCTCTGCCTTTCGGTTACACGCACAGCTGCACATGAATGAAAAACCGGATTCAACCTTTCCAACCCTACACTAAATTTCTCCTGATTATTGGCAACTTTACTTAACTCTTAAGCGTCCAAACTACATTTATCCGGTCAAACCTTGTCAATTTTTCACTTTTTAAAAATGTATTAATTTTTTTTGGGTATTTTCTCATATAACTTATTGTTGAATCGATTTACACTAAAAATTTTATATTTAATTAACTAAAAATGAGTTTTATAAATTTAAAAAATCAAAGTTTTTCTCTTGTAATAGTCATAGTAATTACAAAATGCCTAAAATAGTATGATTTTTAAAGGTAAAATGTAAATAACAGTGATGAACAACTAGGTGTAAGTGGAATGCTTTTCAAGCTTACATAAAATGAAATTCAATTGAAAAACCTTTTTTGCAATGTATATTGGAATTTTATGGTTCTTAACTTTAAAGTGTTGTAAAAACTACAATTTTAACAATTTGGAAGAACCATAAATCGAACTAGAAAGTTGAAGATAGAACACACATTTTGTTAAAATTGGATTACATTTTGTTAAAACGAGACTACTATACTGAAAAAGTGATGAGGAATGCTGCTCTTCTTAATAGAAATAGGTCCCAAATTTTCTACACTACTATTATTTGCGGAATAAGAGTGTAGAAGAAAAATTGGGGACCTATCTCTATTGAGAAGGGCAATACTCCCCATCACTTCTTCACTTTGGTAGTCCAATTTTAATAAAATATGGTTAAATTTTAACGAAATGTATGTTATAGCTCCCACACTTTCTTAGTTGGGACCATTTTCATTTGAAATTGAGAACAAGGTGAAAATTAGTGTTTGACTAAAAAAACGATCAAACAGGGCTCCTTGCGTGCTTAAGGGTTAAAAAAATGGCGCTACCCTTCTCTCTATGCAATACACACACGCCTACGATTGCACAAAATCCAAGTCAACGCCTACACATAACCCAAGCTAGTGCATTTCACCCTTTAATTCCTAAATGTCAGAACGTCGAGTTTTTGAACATTTAACATATTCAAACTCACCCTACATTATTATCATCAATGTTTGAATGAAAATCATGCAATTTTTTGAAGATATCATGGAATATGAAGGGTTCCCAAGGCCAAGACTTCATGACAACTTCTCCTTAATCCCTGAGCGCCCCAACGCCCTAAATATGGCCTCTACAAAATGAAAGGTTGCCGTATTTGACTCTTATAATCTTTTCAATGGTACGGTGAAATCATTTGTCCTTTCCCCCACAACTCCGGGCATGTCTCCACTACCAATCGGTACGGTCAATTTATGTGGATCTTGTTTTGGGTGACAATTTGATTCAAATGAGTTGAGAAGGGTTAGGATTTTGGTAAACATGCTCTGGGCGCTCAGGGGTTAACCAATTGAAATTGTTCATGTTTCACCTCAAGTTTATGGAATGTGCACAACTTTATGGCCGGGTAGGAGAAACCCAAGTTCCACTTTAACCTAAACGTTTGAAAATGCCTTTGCGGCAAGTAGAATACAACGTATATTTCTTGTATTTGGAATGGAACCACACCTTTAATGAGTTTGAGTTCAACAAAGAAGCTGAAATTTAGATCAATGTGATTCTACTGAGCTATTGAGATCCCAATTTAGAACTTCTTGTTGGTAGCAAATGCCAATTACACGAAAACGTATCTACTATTCCCATGTGACGTTTAGGGGTTAACCCTTTAGTGCCTAGGGTACTATAGCAGACAGCTCTGGATTTCAGTGGGTTTTTCCACTGTGGTTGAGACTACCAAAAATAGAATGGGTTAAATTAGAAAGTAACCGTACAATTCTATTCTCAACTCGAGAGCACACATTTTATTAAAATTTGAGAATCATCCGATGGTGGGATCGGAAGATTATAGTATGTATTTGAACTGTATAATGCACGCTCAAAAACGAGATTTTGGGGGGTGTGTGACTTCAAAGTTAAATAGAATTTGAGGTAAATTTTCAAAAATAAAAGCAAAGACGTTCAGCTATGCCCTATGTCAACACCTCTCCGTTGCAATCTTTCATATCAAAAATAGACACACACATAATTATTGTGAGATTTATAAGTGAAAGTGACTTGTCCATGTACGGTTTAGGACAAAATTTTATACGTTGAAAATTGACAGGAGTGGGTACATTAGTGAAGATCGGATTACACACACTAATGGAAGATGAAGAAGAGAACACAATCCAAAAAAAAAAAACAAGATAACAAACTTCCAAACACAAGAAATACTACACAATACATATGTTGTATTTGTAAGTATTTACTGTATTTTCAAGTATTTGCAGTATTTTTGCGTTCTGTTGATAGGTATTTTGATAGTTGTACAATTCCAAATTGAAAATTTCTTTTTCTGGAAGGTGCGTAATGTATGTGCGCAAATCTGAACTTCAGAACTGAAGTTCCAATTCTTCACGGATTCTCTGTTATTTGCATTTCCGACGTTGCAGTGACCATAATCTGGCTTGCTAGGCACTAAAGGGTTAATTTCCCCTTCTTTGCCTAATTCTCACACCCATGGAATAGTACCGGTAGTTGCCGGTAACTGCCAGAGCCCTAAAACCCTGTTTACACTGGGAGACATGGATTGGAGCCCTTAAACCCTAAATTTCCGATTGTTGCTGCTTCGCCAAAACCTTCAGTTCAGCTTCAACTGGAGTAGTCGTTAGTCGTGCAATTGCGGCTTGCGGTGTTGTGGATTCGGGAGCGGCTGTGGATTTCTCCCTTTTGCAGGATTGATCGATCATTGCGTGCTTTTTCGATTTATTTTCTGGTGTTTGAAAGGGAGAAATGTCGGAGGCGGCGGTGGTTCGGAGGTCTGCAGGGCGTTTATGAATTTGCGAGGGCGTGGCGGGGTTAAATAGAGCGATCTCAGATGTTGTTACATTCGCTGGATTGCGCAAACAGAAGAATCCGACAATTCCCCGAGGCGGTGGTGGTTGTTGTTCTGTGAGGGGCGGAATGTGGAGGGCGGCAGTGCGGCAGCTGTCGAGAAAGAATCCCACGCGAGGTTTGGGGTTTGAAGGTTCCAGCTCGTCGCCGTTTTGGTCGCAATCGTCTACGTTTCGATGGACTTCGGGGTCGTCGGCGGCTGCTGCGGGTCAGGCCCTTGACAGGGCTGTTGATAAGGACGTCAATGGCGAGGGTTTATGGCCCGCTAGGGATTCTAGGGTTAGTTTTTTCCGATCGTCGGCTGAATCCAGTGTCGATCAGACACTGGATGCCGCCCTGTACAACGTGGTGAACCTTCCTTGGCTATTCTTGAACCAGGATTTTGGAAACCAGCTCAAGGCTAAAACAACTAGGGATGGGCCAGCGCTTGATTACAGCCGTGCCTTTGCGAGTGCGGCGGAAGTTGAAATAGAAGAAGATGAAGAAGAGTGTGAACCTGAAGTGCATTCTCCCCGTCCTCATTTTGACAAGGTCGCTGCATTCAAGGAACGTGCCCATGAACGCAGAAAGGCCAAGCGGAAGCAGAGGGAACTGCACATGCGGCAATTTAAGATTGAGACGGAAGCATGGCATCAAGCAGCGGCAGAGTACAAGGATTTCGTTGCACATATGTGCAAGAAAAATTTAGCCCCCAACTTGCCTGCTACTCGCTCATTACTCCTTGGCTGGTTCGAGCCCTTGAGGTGGGAATGCTGTTCAATTTCTTCAATGAATTTTATACTCCCTCCGTCCCAAAGTTATTGTCCAACTTGTTTGCTTGGTATTTCTTTGAGCCAATTTCATTGATCATATTGTAAGAAACTTGATTAAAAAAGGTTCCAAATTATGTCACTAGGAACATTGCATGTGTTCATTGCAACCTAAATAAAATTAGCCCAAGGAAGTATTTTTTTGACCTACTTAAAAAAGCACTTTCAAACATGACTTTCAAACATGACAATATCTTTGGGACGGAGGGAGTACTTACCTAACTGTGCCCCTGCAAAATTGCCTTACCTTGCATACAACAACTTCGAATTGTACAAGCTGCCGTGTGATCATTATTTTCACCTAATTTGGCGATGCACTGATTCGCACTATTCGATTTACAGGGATGCTATTGCGCAAGAACAGAAGGATTACGATGAGCGCAACTTTCGAGAACACCGTACTGTTTATGGCCCGTTCATGTCGAAGCTTCCAGCTGACATGCTAGCAGTCATTACCATGCATCGTCTGATGAGTCTCCTTATGAGTGATCAGGAGCATGGGTGTGTAAAAGTACTCCATGCCGCTCTGCAAATTGGAGAAGCTGTGGAGCAAGAGGTCCTTTTCTAATTCTTACCTCACATCGTTGACTCTACCGTGTATAATTTGAAGACATAGTATGTGTAGATGTTGGCATGTAGCAGGTGGAACTTGTGGGTGCTGATCCTTGATAGTTTGTTGAATGCTCGTGCTATTCCTCTTGGACAATTGTGTTTGTCTTTTTGTGGCCGTTGAGGGAGTTCTGAATGGTCTAAGTTCCCTTTTTGACAGGTCGGTATTTATAAACTCCTGCACGCTAAGAAGAAAGGGAAAAAGAAAGGGAAAAAGAAGAACAGTTCGGTTGGTCTTGAGAATAGTGACGCCATTTCTGCTGATGAGACGGCAGCCTCGGAAGCTGACTCTGTCATAGAAGCTGCTGATCTGAAATTGAAGATGGCCAAGGCAAAGGTCAAGAAGTTCGTGAAACAACAGAAGCTGCGCTTGGTTGGGAAGTTAGTGCAGCAAGCTAATGGTGACGAGCCTTGGGGACCTGCTATTCAAGTCAAGGTACAGGACCTGGAGTGTATTTTTCTCGGAAAGTAGATCTTTGCAGTTCCTGGGTAGCATGTTCGGTCCTATATTTGAAGATGGAATACTGAAACTTTTAGAATCTCGTCATTGCAGGTTGGGAGTAGATTGCTCGAACTCATGTTAGAAACTTCTGTTATGCGGCCACCTGCTGATCAATCTGCCCAAGATATGACTGAACTGCGCCCAGCGTTCAAACACACTTTGAGAAATTACCCCATAAAGAACAAAAACAAGTAAGTCGTATGCTGTGTTTATTTTTAAGTCGCTCTTGTTAGTGTTACTGATGATCCATCGTTTGAGCTTTGAAGCTTTAATGTTATGCGTTTTGGTGACAAACTCATTATGTCCTGTGTCTCTCTTTTTGAGTATCTTGTGCAGTATGAATCGAATATACGGTGTTATTGAGTGCGATCCTGCTGTCATGAGTGCGTTGGACAAGTCGGTGAGCTGTCTATTAGCCACAGGCTTTTCAGTAACAGATTATGCTTGTGCTCTCTTTTTTCTAATTGTTTGATTATTAATCAGATCTATGGTGTTGCTTCTCTACTGGAACGTGCCAATTTTTTTTCACAGTAGTATTATTATTTTCCTTGTCAGATATTCTTGTTATGTACCGGTATCTGATTTCTTCGCAAATGTCAGTGGTATTCTGCGTTCATGTAAGGATGTGTTTTAATGTCTTGTGGTTTTGATATCAGGTGCAACACATGGTGATACCCTACATGCCAATGTTGGTGAAGCCTCGTGAATGGACCGGGTACACCGTCACTTTACTTTCAATGTTCTTGCCTCGATTGGGTGAAAATTTAAGAAATTTTCTAGAATAGAGTAATTATACATTCTCATGGAAAGTTGGTTTTACTAAAGTACAATTAAAGGATAACCCGGATATGCCACTGTCATCTTTCTTGGAGTCTACATGTGTTCAAGAAGTATTTTTTAAATGCAGGTTTTGTGACGGTGGATATCTACATTTGAAGTCGACCATCATGCGCACACATGGGGCAAAGGAGCTCCGTGACACTATCATTGCTACTCCTAGCGAAAATATGGCTCAGATTGTTCAGGTGCGTCTGCTATGGTCTATCTATTTTATTGCTTTTGCTTCTGAAGCTTGTCTTGTGTAGCTTGCTTTTACTAATTTTGTTTCTGTTCATTTTCAGGCTTTGGATGCACTGGGCTCAACTCAATGGAGTATGAACACTGTCGTACTAGACGTGTTGGAGGAGATGTGGGCTGATGGTGGGCGTTTGGCAGATCTTGTGGATCAGGATGATGTAAGATCCATATATTTTAGTGGTATTAAGTGCTGTTGAGTGTGACGTCAGTTCGTTAACCGTGGCGTTTTTGCAAGCGAGTCTTAGAATTGTTTGTATACCTTTTCCACCTTCTTGATGGTGCATTTTGCGTGTTCATGGTTTTAGGTTCCACTTCCAGAGAAACCTGAAACAGATGATCCTGATGAAGTACGGAATCATAGACGACTTAGTGCTGCAGCCAAACGTATAAATAGTGAACGACATTCTCTGCGTTGCGATACTGAACTCAAGCTAGCGGTAAACCACCAAAGAAAATTCATACTTCTTTGCTAATGAATGTTGAGAATTTTTCTTTATGCTGGGAATCATTACTTTGTGTCAGGGGCTATCAAAAATGTTGTATGGAGGATTTTTTACTTGGAGTAAAGTACGTGGTGTTCCTGGACCTGATATCATTCTGGAATGTGTTCTGCTGCATGCAGGCAGCTCGTAAGTTAAGAGATGAAGAGGGATTTTTTTATCCTCATAATTTAGATTTCCGAGGAAGAGCTTACCCAATCCATCCGCATCTGAACCATTTGGGATCAGATGTGTGCCGAGGTATACTGCAGTTTGCGGAAGGGCGAGCGCTGGGACCTGAGGGTCTGCGATGGCTCAAAATTCATCTTGCAAATCTATTCGGTGGGAAAGTAGGAAAAATGTCATTCGATGCACGAGTGGCTTGGGTGGACAAGATGATAGAAAAAGTATTCGACTCTGCTGAGAAACCCCTGGAAGGAAGTCGGTGGTGGTTAGAGGCCGAAGACCCTTTTCAGTGCTTGGCAGCATGTGTAGATATTCGGAATGCCATCATGTCTGGTAGCCCAGAGACATTTATCTCGCACTTGCCCGTGCATCAGGTGGGTCTTGTTCTTTCTGCATGCAATTACCCCTACAGTCACACTCCGGGCATGCAATTACCCCACTTATTGTGTGGAGATTGAGCACATGTGTAGAATGTTGTACATCTCTAGTGCTAAGAAGGCCCTACCTGGATGTATCTGTTCACAGGACGGCTCATGCAATGGCTTACAACATTATGCGGCACTAGGACGTGATAAGGTGAGTATCTGAGCATTCAATGTCGAGAGTTTCTTTTAAGTAAAACTTATCTGTCCATGCGTCTTTGCAAGACATCAGGATTTCCTTTTTGTTGTAGTTCTTGTTCTTGTTTTTCTTAATGTTATGTAATGCTGCTTGTATGTAATACACACACCTGTTTTGTGCAGATTGGAGCAGAATCCGTGAATTTAATTGCTGGGGATAAGCCAGCAGATGTTTATTCAGGCATAGCAGCCAGGTATTGTTATATATCCGTATTATTCTCTATCGATCATGGCACAAGCATGTTGCAGTTGAGTCTCCGGTATTGAAGCAAGACAATGAGTGATCATATGGACCTATGCTGTATCGGATACTATGATTTCTGTTTGAACTAAATAATTCGTCGAATCTCAAAGAGTGTTTATTGTTTGACAGAGTTCGTGCGATCATGGAGAAGGATGCTTTGAAAGATCCAAAAACAAATCGCAATGCTGCTAATGCCAAGATTTTGCTCCCCGAAGTAAGCACCACACGATTAGACTTTATTTTATTTTTATCAGACTCTTGTTTAGAACTTTTCATCTGGCTGGCTTCTTCTAGTTCTGACCTCTGTATATGATCTTATATGTGCAGATTGATAGGAAGCTTGTCAAACAGACAGTCATGACATCAGTGTATGGAGTTACTTTTGTTGGTGCTCGTATGCAAATTTTTAATAGATTAAAGGAACGTGGGACTATTCAAGAGCAGACAGAAATGTATAGGGCTGCGTGTTATGCTGCCAAGGTGAGTACATGTCTTGCGTTGCGTTGAAGTCGTTTTCTGGACCCTAGCAGGTTTAGTTTGTAAGCTCTTAGATTTGGCTTGAATTTTCCGTTAGTTGGGAACTGAGCTGTGTGTTTTTTCTTGTGGGTACAGACAACATTAAACGCATTGGGAGAAATGTTCAAAGAAGCCCGTTGCATCATGAGTTGGCTTGGAGACTGTGCGAAGGTCAGAATGCAGGCTTGAAGTTTCAACAGTTAACCATTTTTCATGTAGATAATGGCATTCTAGCAGATTTCCAGAAGTGAAGTTCACATTTCTGCAAGCATTGCTGATCTCAAACACTCTTTCTCTACGACTTCTCCAATAGTTGTTAGATTACTTTCAAGTTTGTCTTTCATAGTATTTCAAATACCATCGCACTAAATTTATTTGTTATACTGAACAGATTATTGCTTCGAATGGAGAAACTGTGAAATGGACTACACCTCTTGGGCTTCCAGTTGTGCAGCCTTATCGCAAGCCTGGCAGACATTTGGTATGATTTCTTCTTTCAGGGTTCTTGCAGTTGTTTATGAATTACATACCTTGAATCCGGCTGTATAGTCTAAGATCAGCCTTTTTGCGCACTGACCTTTGGCTGTGGATTGTGTACAGGTTAAGACTTCATTGCAAATTCTTGCTCTACGAAACTTGGATGCCGATCAACCTGTTTTAGTTCAGCGGCAGAAAAGTGCTTTTCCTCCGAATTTCGTACATTCTCTTGATAGTACGCATATGATGATGACTGCCCTGGCTTGCCAAAAGGCCGGCCTTACTTTTGCAGGTATGTATCTTTATAACATGCTGTTCTGAAACATGTCTGCACTAAAACATATATGCTTGTTACGAATTTTGTTCACAGTGAAGCACTTTTTGTTTGTGTCCATCTACAATCTTACAAGTTCCTTGTCCATTGTAACGGCAGGTGTACATGATTCATATTGGACACATGCGGGAGATGTAGAGCAAATGAACCGTCTACTACGTGAAAAGTTCGTGGAGCTTTACGAACAACCAGTTCTTGAGAACGTGAGTCAAGTTTGTTGATGTGGACTGTTTATTTTATCTTGCTTATTGTAGGGTAAGAAACGCTTTATACATACGAAATCCACACCTCGTTTAGAAATCCTCCGTTGGTTGTTTAAAACTTTTGTCTCAGCTGGTGGGTTGCAATTCTGATGCGGTGTTGGTTTTATATGGGGAGCAGCTGTTGCAGAGTTTTCAAGAGAGGTTTCCACAGCTCAAATTTCCGGAAGTACCTGCTAGAGGTGACTTGGATCTGAAGGAGGTTTTACAAGCACCCTATTTCTTCAATTAGGTTAGTTGTATCAAGTATCTGCTTTTCAGATTCTTCGTTGCTACAGGCTCAATGTAGTAACAATTCAGAGCATCCATCAGGTCACATCCGTCTTTTAAGGACACGACCTACACTGCTGCTCACACATTCTTGAGACCGCTGTGATGAGAACATCCTTCTTGAAGTCTCATATAGGGCTGCGTGGAGGGCTGACCTCCGTTCAGATTTTTCACCAACAATCAAGGACGCATAGTTTATATGGATATGTTGGTACCTCACAAGTTAAATGACTTTTGGAGGTGAAACATGGTGCCATTCTTACACATACTGCATACAAGCTACCATGACTTGCTGTAGAATCCTTAGGAGTTAAAAACGGCCTTTAACTCACCCTAGAAGAGTTTTTAGGCTCTGGGAGCTTTAATTTTCTGAGCGCGAGTTAGGGATGAGGTGGCTACTAAACTAGGATTGGAAATTTAGGCTCAGAAAGAGTTTACAGTGCGGACTGATGTATTCTGAGGAGAAATATATTTCCAGTGTGACATCAGACAGTTCCAAGACCTTTTTGCATAACTGTGGTTATAATATTTAGTCTCAGTTTTTGCCTGACCCTTTTGTCTCTGACCATGAAGACCGTTTCGGGTGTAATTGTTTGCCTTCCCTTTCACTTTATTTTCATTCTCTTACTTAACTCGCATGGAGAGCCAGTCAGTACAATGCACTCAACCCTCTCTAATGACATTGCCTTGGGAGCACAAATAGGCTTCACAAATGTGTACACAACATGAAATGATTTCAGAGTGTTATTAGAGATTGTTGAACTTTCGGGTTTGTTTGTTACAATCTTTAGAGCTGGTTCATTCATGATTTTGCTGATGCGGTGAATGATGATTCTCCTGAATTGGAGCATTGTAACATAACGTCTCTAATGTCACAGCCCTTAAAATTTTTATGCCATCGTGGCAACCAATAGTGTTGCATTTGAAAGCAGTTGGCAATAAAGATGTACTTGTTTTCTCTTCCGTAATCTCATCCACTCATTGCTTCCTTCTTCGGTGACATGCCCCTCTGTTCCAACACAACCATCCGCATTTGTCAGAACCACCAACCACGATGAATATATCAACAGCTTTAGTTTGGAAATAACTGAATGGAATCACTAACTGGGTTACCTAGCTTGGCAGTACAGTGGTGGGTAGATTACTCGGTTCAAAGGTAGTGAAATTATTCGACATTCACAATATTGTACTTACTAGTAGAAAAGGTGGCACTCTCAGGGACATGCCCAAGCAAAATCACTGTGCATGCGTGGAATTGGGCACTACTTGCCTGGGCAACTCCCTCGGCAGTGCCACCTTTTCTACTACACTAAATAGGTAGATTAGTGTTAGATACACTAATTTACATAAACATGTTGTAAGTTTTTACTGTTGACCAATTTTTTTACCCTCTATATTGGACAAGATGGGGATCTTTGGTAATTTTTTTTGTCGAGAGTAAGAATCTATAATATTTTCAAATCTTATAATTATTTAGTGTAGTGACTCTAAGCTGGTTTAAGCAATCTATAGTAATTTCAGGATTGGGTAAGTAAATCTTCGATGGAGGTGAAAAATATAATGCCTCTACACATGACGTTTACAGTGTAAATGTGAATACAGAGAGTTGGCACAGTAAGGGCAGCATAAAAAGATGTGCTTGTTAGCCCACTAAATGAATTCCTCACCTTTTTCCTAAGTCTACTAGAGGATCTCAGTGTCGTGTAGGCAAGCTTGCTCCTTCCACGGGGTCTAGGCCCCTACGGCAAACGACGATTTCCATAAGTAGAAAGCAAGAGCTCCAGCAGAACATCCAAGTACAAGAGGCAAAACCTACCAGTCAAGAATCATATATTGCGTGAGGTTTGCCCAGACATGACATCACCAAAAAAACACCAACAATATCTAACTTGAGGACTCAAGGATTGTACGAGTATACATAGACAACAAGCTATTAATATCAAGAGCTTAACCCTTAAAAGGACCAAGAATTCATGGCAGTTTTAAAATGAAAGATTCAATCATTCATATTATGAAAATATAATTCAGATGGGACCAAGTTTTATATCATCGGAATTAGTAAACATTGCATTTGTTGATAAAATGTTCACAAATAAATTTGAACAAAAGACACTCCACAAGAGACCTTCTCAAAACTGCTTAAAAAAAACAGGAAGTCCAATCTGGGCTTTTTGGTCCTTGAAGGGTTAATCTACACAAGATAGCAATAAGGTATATAGTCGAAGTGTGCTCCTGTAACATGTTCTACAGCTTGGGAAAAGCTAATGGAGATGATTCTGAAAGATAATCTGTGACATATCTGGTGCCTCACTGCACTAGCTATGGAAAAGAATTTGATTTGAAAGGAATGGTGCTCCAGGCATAGGATACAGAGAACTGAGCAACTTGCTGTTCAAGTAATACTAGTCTTCCAGCACAGAATGCACCATGATTCTAGTTAAGAAATTTAAGGGCAGAAATGTATTATGCACTGTAATCTGACAGACCCTGGTAGCAAGTGATCTGTGTGAGAAGGTATTCAGATGTCTTTCAAGGGGATTGATGTTACCTGAGTAAGAGAGCTGGGCGTAAGGCTACTGGACAGCTTGAGGGCAGCAACTTCCACTCGGAAAAAGATCCACTGAAACCGACGCAACATCTCCAGGAAGGAGAAAAGGAACCCTATTTTGAAGTTTTTACGTAGAGGGGCTGACAGCTTGTACGTCCAAGCACCTCGTAACACCATGTTGCTGCATATTGCCCAGTAATACACCTGATCCATCATAGACGCCTTGCCATTAGAATCATATATACTTACTTCAGAGATATATTATTCAGTACACTAACAGGAATCAACTGTATCTTGAAGATGAAGACCATCAACATGTGTTGTCAATAGAAAACCAGCTACGAATAACAAGAGTTTATAATGTTTATTTCATGAAAGATCAGTAAGCCTGAAACTTTCAAAGTGTTCCGATAAGATGTTCCAATGGCTACGTGAAGCACATCAAAGCAAACACGAAACATTCCTAAAGTGTTTAGACTTATTTCATCTGCAACGTATACGAAGTTAATCCTACTTAAGACCCTCTAATAGAGATTGTCTTGCACTGTAACCACTTACCCAAGGCCGATTGTATAACAAAGTGGGTCGAAGACACTGTTTCATTGGCTTCCATGGACCACTCATCCACCTGCAATTATCCAAAACTCTTAACAAGCCGGATGTAGGACGATAGTGCATTGAACCGAAATCTTGGATGGTTATCGCAAACTCTTAAAAATGATAAATGAATTCCTTGAAATCAAGTAACTCTTTCGGGAGTGCATGACAACTTCAAAAGGACGAAGACCAGTGTTTGTACTCATCAAATCGTCACAAATATAGAGAAATACTTGAGCAAAATGCTCAACAGAATATAGCAAGCAGAATGAAATGAATCAGAGAGGGTAAATCACGAACCCAAGATCCCAGTCTTTGGTGATATCCCACCAGAATGAGTAGCAGGAGTTTAGGATTGCACACAGCACCCACAGTGGACGCAAAGAACTATACCAGAACGGTGATTCCACGTGATACTTAAGAGCAGCAATAAAGATAACCGGAAATGTTGTAGAGTACTTTAGCGCTGCAGTCACCAAATCAGAACTCCACAAATCTTAGTTTTATGTCTTTATTTCCTGTGGTTAGAAAGACTCATCAATATCACTAGCTTCCAAGCAAGGCATGGATTCTCCCCGACCCTCAGTTGCAACAAGTTAGGCTCCACTATGACAATTATAACATAATTAATACCTTTAAAGATGATGAAACTATTGTTCATCATCTTCACCCACGGTCCAAATGTATAAAAAAAAATTTGTGTTTTTTAAGGTTTTCAAATCATTTTGATTATAGCAGTTCATAAATTTGCAAATCGTGAAACAAACCATTAAGAAGACATGTCTTGTCTTTTGTATCATGATATTGTCTTAGGCACTGTAAGAGTCTGCAGAAGTAGGGAAAAGCCAGAACAATCGGTACGTAAATGGAGTGACTCCCACACGTGTCATTTGCATCTAACAATGCAACAGTGGCAACCTGGTCCATAACAACAGGAAGACTTGTAAGAAACAATGCCTAGTTAGAATCCTTCATGCTCGATCCAAATCTGCTTAATTCCTGTTAGTTCAAGGAATCTGAGCAGCTTGGGAACAAGATGAAACCTCCTTTCCAACAAGATGAAAGAAAATCAACCCTCAACATCTTCAGATGATCACAAATATAGCAGCTGGATATTATTTAGGAATTGGCCGACTGACCAATGTAATAAGACTCTCTTGATCCAAAAGAGAACCCACATGAATACAAATACAAGGGCAGCCATTAACCTGTCTAGGTGGTGAGAAGCACTTGCCTGTCGATGATACATTCTACAAACAGAGCGCTCCAAGTCGGACAAAACCTGCAAAACACAAGCTCTTCCATTTAGAGCGTTGTATCAAGGATCTCTCTAGCTGCCTCAAGACACTGATCTCTCCGGAAGATTCCCTTGGAAGAATTTAGGCAGACTAAACTAAATAATCGCAGCATTGCAAAGACACAAGTTAATATTTTCAAGCTCGATGTCTGGAAAAACTTCCAAAACAAAAAATCTATTTAGTGTTCAGGGTACAGTTCAAAAGAATTTCGTGTTGAAGTAACCAAGACAAAAGGTGAGCGCCATAAGTAGAAACATAAGATGTAGATGTCCACTGAACAACCAACTACCAGTAGTGTATTTAGGTGATTTTATTACAATACTGTCGAGAAGATGGAGCAAATGGCCGGCTTGAGTTTCAATGGAACCGGCTTGCATACTTTGGCCATGGAGGTCAACACGTCACCAACAAAGAAGTCAGCAAACAACACAGGCTGCACAGCATCATCAGAACATAAAGTCACCCACTTTGGCCATGGAGGTCAGTACTACGTCCGCCACAAAGAAGTCTGCAAATGTTTGTTATTGGCTGCACAAATTGACAAAAAAACACAAAGACCGTTATGAATTCGAAATTTGTTACTTCCAAACGATTCTGGAAGGCTGTCTGCTCCGAAACTACTCAGCAGCAAAACATATAATTATGTACAAGTAACAAAGGTTGACAAACCACCAGCTATGACAAATAACTATCCCAGAGAAGTATCTTGGATTCACGTCATTGCCATAGCACAAGACATGGCTACAGGCCGCTTTACACTACGGTAGTGTAAAGCGGCTCTAAGTACCAATTGACAACAATCCAACTATTGCAGAAAACATTAAATTGAATATATATATAACTAGGGTTCTTGAACAACGGATTAAAGCCAGGTATCTGTACGAAAGTAGATTCAAAGCTTTGGATGCCCTCAAATATCTTCGCTGAATAAACTTACCAGTACTCTATCATACCGGTGGTGTAGCTCAGTCCTAAACTAAAAGTTCCTCTAATTCAACTGTCTGTTCTGTAATGTCATTGGAACCATCAAAATGGAGGTTGTAGTACAATTTTTTATAACTACGTAGGGAGGACCAAGACTGGCTCCTTCTTTGATTTGTCTGTCCCTCTCATTCCTGGTTCAAAAACAAACCTGGATGGGAAATGTAAGGCGGACAAGAGTTCTCAAGAAGAAGAATCGGGTTTGCATGTAGAACATATTCAGAGGCAGTCCCAACACCAACGGCACTATCAGATAAAGCAAGACCTGTCAGCATACAACAGTTCATCAAACCTGAGACTTGAATTTTTTTACTCATATATCAAAAGATAAAGACAAAATAATTATACTAATTAAACTTAGAATAATGCAAAAACATGGAATATCATTCTTTAGATCCTCAAATTCTTACACAATCGGCTCCTCGAAATCCAAAAGAAATTTTTTGAATCATGACAAATACTTCACCAGGCATCACGTGAAGTATCACTCCGATAACAACAGACAACACGACTTCTAGTAGGCCTAAGAATCTGTGCTAAATAACATAGGACTGACACACAAGAAAACTGATGGATTCCACAGTAGGCAAAATTGTAACGTACAACTCAATCTGACACATAAGCCTACACCAATGCTATCGGCGAGTACAAAAAAAATCTCACAGAAAATTGTTTAAAGCTTCCACAATTTGAGAAACCTAACATGTGAGAGGAGTCATGACTTGTGCTTACTGGTTGTGAGGCTGCATAGGAAACCATTCCGTGTGAATAAAGATAAAGGTATGTTGTTATACTTGTAATTACAGCCACAGTCATCCATGATGCTATCTGTAACAAATGAAAGCGAAGGGCTGGTCTTAAACATTTGTACATAATGCACTTGCGTCCATCATACTTAAGGATATTTCATTACATCCCTGTTCAGAATACAGAGAAGTCAAAAAACTGCACATTTGACATTCAACGAAATAATGCGTCAAACGGTCTAGCATAAAACGAAGGTAACAAAAAATGTCCGTCGTCAGAGAAAGAAAATTTCAAGCCCAGAGTAGAGTACACCGAAGCAACTCAAATGGATACTTGGCGCTCACCTTCCAGATATCTTTATGATTAATGTGATTTGAATCTAGTTCAAACACTTGGGCATAGGGTAGACGCAAGGTCAAAAACACCCAGACATTTATTCCCCATAGCCACACCATCGCAGACTACAATAAGAACAGGAATAGAATCACAATATGATTGTAATGTTTTCAGTTTAAAGGAACAGTAAGTAATCTGCCATTTAGTTAACTATTTGCTGATACGATCTTTCGTTTAGTTATATAATCCAACAAAGTGTTACAACATCTTAACCTGTGCATGTCTGAATATTAACCAAAGGCAGTACATGCATGTCACTGTCGAGTCATAGCATGCTTGTAGAAGAAAATAATAGAAAATCAAGACATATTCGGTAGTCGACTTGCTCACCATCAAGAAAAATGGATTGTAATATATATACACTTCGTAGAAGAATTTTTCTTCAGCAGTCTTATTCATAAGTACAATAGACTCGTATGCTACCTGCACTCCAAGACAACCCCAAATCCAAACCGGAAAACCAACAACATCAATCTGTGAAAGAACAATTAGTGGCATTAATACTTGGATGAGCGTAATACCTAGAAGTTCGAAATTATCAATAGAGGATGCAGGGGCATCACAGAATTGCAACAAGGAGAACAAACTGCAAACCAACAGATTATAAAAGTGAATAAACAGAAGCAAGACTCTGTACTAAAACCTGGGCAAAATCCCACTCTTGATATTTGTAATTAATTCAAAAACTGGCAGGTACTGATAGAGACGAAGTCACTAAAACAGCTATCGAAATGACACAGGTACAACCCTAACATTCTACACATGCCAAATTAAGTTACATATATAGCCCATCTGAATGTCAAGGAAAAAGGTCACTACCTTCAAGCAAAAGAGAATCCACATAGGAAAAGAGATTGCCTGCAACCACGAAAATTATCAGCAAAAGAGTTAATCAGTCTCATCAAGTGATGCATTCGAATGAAAGAATTATGAAGTCAACGAAAAGCAATCAGCAATTAAATATTGCCACTAAAGTTAGGATGGTTTCAAACATAAGAAAACTGTTGTTAAGGATTTGTGCTAAACAGTTTTACATCCACATATTAATACATCCAGAATTGCAAAGTCACCTGGAAGCCCCATGTTGCTAGAGCGTCAGTCTTCATTTTCGATGTTACACTCCTGTCATTCTTCAACCCGCCGTCCCATTCTGCAAAGCTTAACCCCAAAGGACCAAGGACTCATGGTTTTAAAATGACAAGTTTAAACGATCATATTGTGAAAATCATAATTTGAATGGGACCAAATTTTATATCACTGGAATTAGTGAAGAATATTACATATGCTGCATTCAAAATAAAAATAAAAATAACAAAAAAGAATCTACATAAAACCTACTCAAAATCACTGAAAATAATAGGAACCACCTGGTGGCCTTATGGTCCTTACGGTCCTTTAGGGGTTAATTCTTCGGTGCCTCATCTGAAAATCTCGGTCTCTTCCTAAATCTTAGGGTTTGGTTCCCTAAGAGATAACATCTGTGAAAACGCAATCAATTGTTGACGCTTTACTCTGAACAAAAATTAAGTTCAAAATGCACTAAGTTTGGGAAACATACAAGAGTCAATATACACACATTGCACAACAACCTTGCTACTTCTTTATTTTCATCGTTTTCTCTTAACCTAATTGGTTGCCACCCTATGTGAAGAAAATAAAATAAAACTTAGACAAATTCAAACCTATTGGAACAGACTGACAATAAATTCAAACCTCGCTCACTGATCAAGGCATTCCTCACTGTCCGCAACAATTGGCGTTACAATAGATTATTGAAAATTCTCTACAAAATTGAGGAACTCCCTGTAAAAATTCTGTGTTGCTTGAAAAAGGCCTCAATTGATGACTCCTTACTCTGATTATCAAAGAGCACTATTTAGGCTCAAAATGGCAATAGTCCATATAACGCCTACCTTTCTTTCTTTTCATCCTTTTCTCTAGTGTTGGCTGGTATCTCTTGAAGAAAAATAAATTGAACAAACAGACAGTTTGATAATATGACGATAATTTAAAATTGTCAATATTATAAATACTTGACATACTGCTACATGTGTAATTTCCTCTCCATGGAACGTCATCGATGTACAGTTTTTCATCCATCCAAATTTTTCTTGGTTTTTCTACTAGTTGACTATTATTTGTATAGTATGGATCTTCAAAAATAAGATAACTTATTGTGGTTTTTTGAAAAACAACACAATTGGTTTATGTCAATTTTCATTCTTGAGTCTTTGATCTATTTATAATATGTAGTAGTCTTTCCCGCGCGACAATACCCGGCCGAGCATACCCGGCCGAGCATACCCGGCCGCGTGGACCTGCAACCCCCGCCGTGCGATACCTGCTTGGTAGCGGTACCCGGCCGACCATACCCGCAGCCTCCCTCCCAGCGAGCAGGGAGAACGCACAGATTCATATGAACCAGCAGACAGACCGCCCTTTGATAAGTGACTGAATGCATTAGAGTTCAGGTAATTGCGACGGGGCGTTGCACGGAAGAACTGCTGCAGTGCAGAGGACGTTGCGGCAAAGCATAACTTAGGATCTGACTCAGGTTCAAACTTAGGTCTTCACATTTTCTCTTTTTGAGCTCATCGTTTTGAGGGCAATCGTGGTTTCAATTGTGTAGCACAAAATTACCCTAGTTTGAAAGCAGTCACAAGCCTCAGCAATTCGTTTCCCCCCTCAATTGATTTCAATAGTCAGCCAGCTGCGTTTATTATGGGAGGAGCCACAATCTCAAGGTAGCTTCTGTAGAATTAGTCCAGCTCTTTTGGCGGAAAACTTTTAGGGTTTGAGAGAGAAATCAATCAGCTATGAGGAAGAGACCGGGCATTTCGGGGTTGCAAGGGGCAGCTGCAGCGCGCGATCAGTACCGATCCCTGGGGGACAATGTCGCCAAGGTGCGGCAAGACCTCATGAAGGAGCAGCTGGAGACGTTCCGGCACCAGCTGGAAGAGTTCGCGTCCAAGCACAAGAATGACATCACCAAGAACCCGGCCTTTAGGGCGCAGTTCCATACCATGTGCGCCAAGTGCGGCGTCGATCCTCTGGCCTCCAACAAAGGATTCTGGGCTGAGCTTCTAGGAATTGGCGACTTCTACTACGAGCTTGGGGTACAGATTGTCGACATCTGCCTTGCTACCAGGTGCGTGTGCTCTCCCGCATGCCGTCTCTCACCGCGAGTTGATCGTCTGAATTAACCTAAGCGTCCACTGTATTTTCTGTAGTGTAGGAAAATTGGAACCCTGCTGCAAATCATCTGTTTGTGTGAAAACGACTTCAGTTTGACACGATCGACACATTTGATCTTGTCGTACAGAACAAAAGCTTGAAAATGATGTATTGCAATCAGAAAACCGAGGTAAAATGAAATAATGCAACCGTTGCAAAGGTCAGTGATGCATATGTCCATATTGGGCGTTTTAGACGCTTAGGGTTTAAGGTAGTAGATGTAAATGCCTCACCTTAAGCAAGTGCTGTTGGTAACAGGAGTCAACAAGAGACACGGTCAGGCTTCCTAATGGTATTAGTATCCGCTACCTTACCTGAAAGTGGACTGCTCTTAACCCTTTAACGACATATGCCATCCTGATACCACACCCAAAAACATTTTTAAATTCCATTTTAAGCATGAATGTGTTTTTAATCTACTTTGGCTATATTCTGGAGAAGTAAAGATCTCTCTAAGATGCTCGGTTTGGCATTTAAAAAACCCCATTTGATGCAATGGAGTAGAAGTTATGAGCAAGATTCTCCCAAAATATAACCAAGCCCGTGGGGCTGGCATTGTCGTTTAAGGGTTAAGTTGCGTTGAGATTCATCTCTTGTTCTATTGTCTCCTCTCGAAAGAATTCAAGTAATTGAGCTTTTATTTTCTACATTCTGGAGTATTGGTGTATGAATAAATGAGTTGCTATTGGTAACAGGAGACGGGATCAGGTCCGTGTACTCTACCTTGTTGTGCTACGTATTAGGTCATTTGTTGTTGAATATTTTTGAATACTTTTCTTGTCGTGCAGGCCTCGAAATGGTGGTCTCATCGACCTTGAGGAGCTTCGGGGCTTGCTTGCCAAAAGACGTCGAGCAGTGTCGATTACGGAGGACGATTGCTTGCGTGCGATAGGAAAGTTGAAGAAGCTGGGAGGCGGGTACGAAGTGTTCAGCGTGGGACGTCGAAAGCTCGTGCGATCCGTGCCCATGGAGCTGAACAGGGACCACAACCTGATTCTGGAGATTGCCCAACCACGCGGTCATGTGACCGTGGAGGAGGTGGAGAGAGAGCTTTCGTGGCGAAGCGGACGTGCTATGGATGCCCTGGAAAACCTCCTGAAAGAAGGTCTGGCTCTGGTAGATGACGGTGATCCTGATGGCAAGCGCCACTACTGGTTCCCTTGTGTTGGCCCCTCTGCTCCAGTCGACTCCGAGGCAGAGTCCGCTGGTAACCAGCTGTAGAATACATCATCATCCAATGTGTACATTTTCCCCATCTTTTCATTTCTGCGTTTTCCCGTCATATTTCCATTCAGGGTTACTTTATGTTGATGCAACTCTCCACCTTTTCCAGGTTTCTTAGAGCTGAAAAATTACAAGGCTTGACTAATCATTGGTTGAATATACTTGTGATGCATCATGAGATTTTTCGATGCCGTATCTTTAGTTTCACATCTAAGACAGCTATGCTCTCAACTACCTCATAGCATAATAGAGCAATGGGAGCCAACATCCCTTTGCAATGGGACCACAGTATAGTTACAATTAGTAACTAAGTTTACGTGTCATTGACACAGTAGTCCCAAAATTCATGGAATATAAATGGCATTCCTTTATTACTTATAAAAGTGGATCTAAGTGAAATTCTCTTTCAATCAGTTTTTAAAAGAGTGCTCCATTGCATTGCTGTATTATGCTATGTTTGGGTACACGAGCCAAATTCCCCTGGCATCAAATTTTTATGAATGTCTTATGCAAGTTCACAGTGGGAGATTGTAAATCACTATTGAATTGAGTAGTATATAAACTCATTTCCATCCAAAGATGATGTTGACATGAATTGCTAATAAGTTCAACCAAGTGAAGAAATGGGTTGCTGTTGGTAACAGAGGTTAGTAAACTGTGTAAAGGAGATAGTATCCTCTGGTTTTGACAGATCTTCACACTGACTTACAATGGTCCCAATTTTGAGCTTTACATGTGCAAATTTTGAGCATAATGGCCTCGCTAATACTTTTTGAACTTTAGTGAGTGCTTGAAGAGTTTACATATGATCTCAGACAAGCCTCGGTTTAGATATTGTCCACATTGTCCAACAGCTTCTTAGATAAAGTATATCAAAGCAGCTACCGTCTGCTACCAATCACCATCACAACAATATGCACCATCCATGGCCAACATCTGTAACCCATCCATGATACAAACACCACTCGTATTTAATCCATTTATCAAGTTTTCTATATACAATGGTTGAGATAAGTGCACTGGATACAGACTCAACCACCGAGATGTCTTCTACTTGCTGAATCTAAAATTCCATGTGTGTAATAACGGTAACTTTGAAAAGTATCAGGTAGATGGGTGAGACATTATAAAGCTCAACACTAGTGTATCACCTCAGTGGACATTTATCTTCTACTTCAATGCTCTATAAACTCTATACATGTATGCCATAGTATCTGCTTTGTTCTAACTACAAAGTTGCTCTAGTTGTTCACCGTTGGTGTGGAGGTCGCTGGTGGAACGCTACTCCGATCTGCAGAAGAAAATAACGACACTTAGAATAAATATGCAAAATTTTGCGAACTACGTCACATTCTTGAGCCACTTGGATGACCATCCTCCAACCATGTGGAGCCATAAGAACAATGGAGAGAATGATTAAACAAAGCTAGAAGAGAATGAAGAACTTGTGGGAGTTATACAAAATAATCTTTCTACACAAATCCATTCTTAAGGTACCGGGTTCTATTTCCGACTGGGTTCTATTTCCGACCCCTACTGGTTGGGGGATGGGTGTCAGAAACCAGCCAGCATGGTTTTTGATAATGTCCAAGAGTGTTCTAATTTCGTCCATGCTTGGAAAAATCAAGAGCTTCTGATTGGTGTAGAAGCACTCTATTTTCAGAATCCAACCTCTCATGAAAACCATGACTCTATGAGCGGTTAATGGTCACTCTAAACTTTCAAACTTAAAAAATCATAGAAAATTGTAGAAATGCTCAAAAAATGTTTTTTTTTTGGGAATGCCTTTGCAATAGCTTTGCAGAGCATCCAAAAATTATAAAAAAATTCTTTCACAAGTCTAAGTATGCAAATCTGAAATTCAGTCGGAAATAGAACCCGGTACCTTAGTAGGGGATGATAACTGTAAAGCTCAAGATTGTTATGCGTTTTGCAACCCAAGAAGTCTACACTAGTGTAAATGATGATATAACAATCAATTAGCTAAACGAGAACTTGAAGGGGCAAAAAAAAAAAGTATCGTTAGAGAGTGTCAGTGCTAGACTACAAGTTCAAACTAATGTTCCAAACTTCTACAACAGGACGAGTAATTTGAAGAAAAACGAATCACAATGTGCTAAACGCGGTCTCATCCCTAAAGATTCTGGGTAGGGGATGGCAACTGTGAAGCTCAAGAATGACAAGGAAGAGTTTCGCAACCATTATGAAGTGTCATTGTATGGAGGGAAGACTGCGACTAGAGAGAAGGTTTCAATCTTCATGGTACATGATTCTCTTCATATGTAACCACCTCCAACTCGCATAATTTGTAAGAAAACTACCAACATGCACATCGAACATGAACAAGAATAACTTGGACTCAACTACAACCAATGACAAAGAAAGTGGACTAGTACGGAATGAGCCACCGCATAAGAATGATGTGAATAACTGCTCAATGGAAAGAATCATGAAAGCATCATACCTGCAGGAGCTGAAGGGGCGGAAGCAGTATCAGAATGAGCAGGGAAAGTGTGCTGCAAATTGGCACCCGTCTCAGCTTTGGGCGATGAGGAAAACAGCGAGCTGACAGCGCCGGAGACGCGGTCCACAATCCCGGGACTGCTGGGCGAAGCCGAAGCCGGCTTCGCAGCAGAACCTGGAGAAGCAGGGCCAAACATCTTCTCCTTGATGGCGCCGGGCAAGCTGCTCAAGCTCTGCGTCACTTGCTCCGAGAGCGCTTTGTCGTGATGCGTGGGCGTGGTCTGCGCAGCCACGCGGTCTTTCGTCCACGCCGCATGATCCGCAGCCGTGGCGCTGTACTCCCGCGTCTTCTGGCTCGCCGCGCCCATGTACGCTTTGGCCCTCTCGGTCAGCGGAGGCGCGTTGGGATCACTGGTTCCCAGCGTGGATTTCGCCTTGGCCAGCAGCGATGGTGCGTTGGGATCCCGGGGCTTGTTCACTCCTACAATTGAAATTTTAACAGTGAAATAATTTCAATTAGAAAACATAAAAGGGGAAAGGCCTGATATGGGTACCACTTTTTATGTGTCTCACATAGTGTGACTTATGTTCAACTCATTTTATGTGTGCTGAAAATTTTGTCTTTTAACACGATGTACATAATTGCAGCCACGGTTCTATGACACCCTCTAATGTTTGTGATTTTCCAATATTTTTCTAGTAATCAAAAAGTTAGTTTTTGAAAATCACACTATTTTAGGAGGAGGTACCCATATGAGGCCATCACCCAAAACCATATAAAAATTTGTAGGGTTTTGTGGCAAAAGAACCCACTCAGATACACTTGATAGACCATAAAACGTTATTCATTTCAAGACAAGTAAAATTCCAAATTTTCGTCTGTTTCGAACCTAGAGTCGATTTCGCCTTGGTCAGCAGCGATGGTGCGTTGGGATCCGCCGGAGCGTGGTCATTGTAGTAGCCCATTTTGTCTCCCAGGACCGCGGTCGCACCCACCACTGTCTCCTTCACCTTCTCCAACATGCCCTTGTTGCTCGTAGGGCTGGAGCTCGTCGTGTTCGATCTGTACGTGTTGTTCCTCGGAGTATCACTGTACCCCTTCTGAACACTCTGTTGACACCAAAACATGAATTCAGAACATTGCACAAGAGCATTTTCATGTACTCTCAGACCTCATTAATATGAGCTTCTCTAAAATGACATTCTGGAATATCTGCACACTTTCTCACTATGTAGCACACCTCTAAACTATGTCCGAGTCATTAGTTTACTGAGATTAAAGAGGTCAGGTAAAAAGTAGAAATCCATTCCACGAAACTTGTAAGAAATGAGATCAACTTCTGCTTTTAAGTTTCATCACAATTCAGAGAAGACATACATCGTAGATGCAATCAACTAATGTGAATAGAACCTTAATCCTTCAAACTTCAATAATTCATAACTTATAAGAAATGAGACCAATTTCTACTTCCAGAAAGTCAAAGAAGATGCTGTCCCTGAGATTCAATCAAATCGTGTAGTCTAGGCTTGTGATTGGAACCTTACTATTCCAACAATTCAAAACTTATTCACACAGTGTGCAGCGTTGAAATCTTCTTGAAAAGGAGGACAAGACTCACAAAGAGAGAAAGATTTTCTACACAGAAGGATTTGATGTAACTGAAATAGGGTTTGACGGGTACCTCGGTGGTGGAGGGAGAGTACTCGGACGGTTTTTGTTGCTGAAAACTGTGATCGGTTGGTGTGGGATCGGTTGGTGTGGGATCGGTTGATGTTTTGTCTCCGACGTCGAGGTGTTGGAAATTGTCTTCCAATCCGGCAGGGGCCAAGTTGGAGCGATGCGCGTCGGCTGCGAGTGGAGCGGGACGCGTGGGGGGCGTTGCGGGGACGTAGTGTGCGTCGTGTCCCGGCTGTGCAGGCTTGTATTCGTACTCTGGATTGGGCTGCACGTCACGAGGGGAAACTCTGGGCGAGTTGTTCGAATCGGGCGTGGTCTTCCCCGTGGTGAAGGGCGTGGAGTCCGCGGCGTTGTTGTATTCCGTCTCGGGCCCGGGACCCTGCCATCCACGATGTACATCCATTGTCAATGGTTTTTCTCCTCTACACTTTGTTTGCATTAGAACGGGAAACTACAGGTAGATGAAATCGCAAGAAATGAAACATGAAAGACACTAACACCTGGATTCCCTCTACAAACGGGCTGATGAGAAACATGAAAGAAGGAACATGTTTAACCTCACGAGGACTAAGGAATCGAAGTTTTAAAATGAGAATTTCAATTGACCATATGTTCTAGATGAGACCCAATGCAATATCATTGGAATTAGTGAAGATCATTGTATGTGTTGGGCGAAAGAACAAATAAAGAAGTCCACATAGAACCTACTCAAAACTGTTTAAGGTAACATGAGGCCCACAATTTGGGCTTCTTGGTTCTTTAGGGGTTAAAAAGAAGCGTGAAGATCCTCGGTGTTTCAACTTGTGCCCATGAACATCAAGCTGTAAATAGTTACTACAAGTGCAGGTAGATGAGATTGCAAGAATTTCATGACTGAAAGACACTAACAAAGTCTAGGTTCCAACGACAGAACGGCAACGAAAGTTTGAAAGTTCGGGGCTCAATTGAACAAGGGTTGTGAGACGAGTGGTATGCTAAGTGACTAACCCTTGGAGAATTCTCATCGTACTCGGAGCTGTCTTCGTGCGCCTCGTCCTCCACGTTGTGCTTCTTCATGCCGGGTAGACGGTTCTTTAGGTTTTTCACTTTGTCCTTGACTCGCGGATGCGGCACTTTCGCCTTTAGTTTCGACGATAACGAAGGCTTGCCTCCTCCACTCTCACCCTGCGCGGGATCTGGAGTTGCCACATTCCGACCCATAATTTCATAAACCAACAGTCATGCACAAACATCACCAACATCGCAACATTCTTTCGATCCACCAACACTGATCAATTCTTAAACCCGATTCCGAAAGCTAAACCGAAAATCATCAGAATGCAGCAAAGAGAATCAGAAAATGTACCCATCGAAATTGCACAACGGAGAAAGTCTCAACCAAACTCTGGATTCGAAATTCAAAAGGCGATTAGAGCTTCTAACTTAACAATGAGAGCAAATGGGAATCTACTATTCTCTTATGCAAACACTGACTCTCAAATGATATTCTGAAAGAAATTAAAACTGTGGAGAAGGAGGGCTTGAAGGGCATTCCAGATAAATTGAAACTGACGAGAAGAAGGGCGGAGAATGGGCAAGTGGCAGGCAGTTGGCTGCAGCACGTCGCAACACGTGGCCATCACTGTGGAGTGCTCCACCTGCCATAGCCGCATATCTATGCATTTGCTGGGCCCGTTGCGATCTCTTTTGTACCCTATTCTAAGCAACCTAATATCTTGCATGAAGGAGTCAAGTGAAGGACCCACGAAAATCAGTTGGATTGCTACTGTAGGTCTCCGTGTAGTTACCAGTAGTTTAGGTCTGTCTGTTGCAGCAGCGTTCTTTTCGTGGACATCGAAACGGCACATGAGGCATGTCTTGAGATTCAAGCGGCTGACAGTTTCCTCGTAAAAGCTGCCGTTTCCAACGTCGTGACCTACCCTAGTTTCCAGCAATTTGTTGCATCATTTGTTTACTGTGTGCTTTTTGAGCTGTGAGACGTCTCACCTACTGCGTTGGATGATGTTTCTCATGTTGAGTTGCACTTAGAATTCTGTGTCAATCGGTGGAGTCAATCGGAAAGCTTTGGAGTAGTTTCCGATGAACATGCGGAATTAGGGTTTGTTGGAGCGAGTTCTGAGGCGTTTTGTTCGATCTGTTGCAAAGAATGAATTGACAAGTGGAAAATTAGGGTTTCTCTTTTGGTGCATTGAGAGGAGAGGTTCCGCGGCGACCATGACTCCATGCGATGTTGCAGCGTTGAAGAAATGCTTGGAGGAGCATAAGGGCGACGGGGAGAAGTGCAAGGAGCACATCGCGGCCTTCAAAACGGCTTGCTCTGCGTCGCCGTCGCCGTCATCATCTTCTTCGCAGCGGGCGCAGTCATCGTTGCCACGCCCCGTGGTTTCACAGGCCTCGCATTAAAGCATAGCTGCGTACGATCTCGAATTAGGGTTTGGGGTATCGGAGTTAGGGTTTCTTACTTTAGAAATGGATGGAGTTTTCTCTACTCGCAGGGATGTTCTGAACTGAACATTGTGGTTGTGCTGCTGCATACAGGATCTAGTTGCTTAATTGGCGAGTAGTTTAGCGGCCATGGATTTGGAGTTCTGGAGAAATAGAAACAGCACACATCCTGCCAGTGCCAGTGGGGTCGTGGCTGTGCGCAGATTTGTACGTGATGAAACCCTTGCATTGCTGCACATGCTGGGGTTTGTAGTAGGATGGGTTGTGGACACACTTGACGATCTTCTTCAGCATCGACTCTTTCTATCAATGATGCGTTTCTGCGTGCATCGCTGTTCGACATGACGCTGCTGATTCCTTCATCGACATGACCGATTCCTTCAAATTTCTTCAAATTTTCGGATACTTTGTTTGGCAGATTACATCTTGATCAGATTAAGCTACTTTCGATTTTTTGTGTAGTGAAGTCTAACACACACCTACCTGTCGGATTTGAGAAGGTTTTACCAGCCCTCATTGTGCTTCTGACCGGGTAGAAGCAATTTAAGCTACTGTCTCTGTGGAGAGTTTTAATTTATTTTGTCTTTGCCAAGTGCTCAGTTTGTTGTTGTTTCAAAGTTTGGTGCTACTGACTCTATCATGCATTATGCCAACTGGTTTACTTGTTTGTTCACTGTGGTGTTTATAACGGAGAGCATTTGCATTAGATTGTTATTACTGGATGCTAGATCAAAAGCCTGTAGAATGTTTGTAGGGTAAGTTGCTCAAGGCTTGGCTTACACTGATTTCAACTGTGTGTGGTGGCTTACGCTCTAGCTTATGCTCTGTGATGCTGGCAGTCTTGGTTTTCTAAACATCATCTTTACCACGAGAGGAGCAACAAAGTCTTCTTTTTTTGGCCTTCAAAGATTCTATCATCTAGAACAAACCATTAGAAATATTTAGAAAGATGTTTTTTTCACGCTGTTTAAGACTCATTGCAGAAACTCAATTTTATTACTATGGTTCAGCTGAGTTGTGAGTTTACGCCCAGTTTTATGTCAGAGTTACACATTCTACGTAATTTTGATGAACTTGTGGAGCAGAAAACATGCATTTGAACTTCTTTTCGCATATTCTCGTATAGTGATCCAGCCAGGGATGGATGTCGAAAGGTTTATCAAACGTTTTGGTCATTTCCAGGCTACATGGGCATCCTCGAGGGTAAGAGTTCATCTTTTTCTAATGAGGAAGAGTATCTGAAATTTTTACGGTATCAAGTGGCGTACAGGAAATTAACTGTACGTTTCGGAGGTAAGTTTTGTATGCAAGATCTGGCATCATGACGAGGTACGTCGAAATGCCCTCAATTTTGAATGATTGGAATGTGTGTACATTCCTTGCTGCTGTGAGAGTATTTTTATGATGAGTTTGTGTGCGTAACGATAGCGGGCAGTCACCGAGCTAGAATTTCGGTGTTAGGTTTGGAGTTCGGCGAGGTCACTAACTACATCATAGAAGCGTTACAGTGTCATATATAGTACAAGGTACTAAGGTACTCTGCAAGTGAAACTCCTGATTGACATGTATGCTGGTCTGGAATTTCTTACAATTGCTTCGCAGCTGCGGGACAGGTCTTTTGCAGCATTTCACGGTTGTATAACCCCAGTCAACTTATCAAGTTTCTAAGCCAGCTTCCACTGTCAATGGATCAGCTTTTCTATAATTGCATTCAGATTGCTCAACAAATCCTGTTATCCCAAACTGGGCCTCATGCTTCCTTAGGTAGTTTTGAGTACTGTATATCATATGAAACCTTTCTTTTGACCAACTTCATCGGTTTAATATTTTTCTCCATCTGAATGTTATTCAGGACGTATGTATTGTTTTCAAATCATGAATCCCTGGTCCTTCAGGGGTACCGAGTCTTTGTCCTCCTACCTTTAGATATTTGAGAATGGCTATACAAAATGTCCGTGTGATTTCAGGGATTGTGCACCATGTTATTCTTCGGATTCTCTCCAGGACAACTAATCTCCTTGTTATATAAAGCGACTCATCTGATATGTTTTCCTTCATCTTCATCCCTCACTCTCACTCTTCCTCCATACCAGTTCACAACTCCTTCAATTAACGTCTTCTGCCAAGCTCTAGAGGTCTGCAAACATGAATTACAGCTCAAGCAATGACGCTAGAAAGTTAGCGGTGGTGGCAGCCCTCTTTGTGGCTCTTATGTGTGGCTCAGTTGGAGCCTCCAGGTAACCTGTAACCAGCCAGTATAAGCGTCCACTGTGTATCTTTTGTAGTGTTGGAAAATTGGACCTCCTGCTGCAAATCATCTGTTTGTGTGAAAATGACTTCAGTTTGACACAATTGACACAATATGATTGATGTATTGCAATCAAAAAACCAAGAAATGCCACCGTTGCAAAGTTCAGTGATGCAGATGGCTACATTGAACGTTGTAGACGCTTTTAAATACTCTTTTATTAATCGATATGCTTTGGTTATTCTTTGTGTTTGAATGTCTGTATGCCATCATTTTTACAAAAGAAACATGATATAGTTGAAATTTTTGCAAACTTTATTGTGGTAGACATCTTAACTTTGGAATTCTAGAAACAATGCAATTTGTTTTCTTTCTCATCACCTCTAAATGTTGGCAGGTTCATGAAGCAGAGTGCAGGGGCTATGGCGAGCACTGGGGACGTGCCGCCACCTCCAGTGCCATGGTGGAAGCATCCGCCGTCACCGCCGCTGCACATCCAGTGGCCACCTCCAGTGCACCATTACGTGCGCCATCCTCCATCTCCTCCACCTCCACCTCCAGTCATTGACGACGACGATTCCTCACCTCCACCGCCATTTTTACAGTCTCCTCCGCCTCCACACACAACAAGGCTCCACCAGCCACCGCCGCCTCCGGAGGAAGACAACAGAGCTCACAATGGAAGGAGGCTGTTCAGTAGCGATGAAAGAAATCAGTTGTTGGTTCATACAGAATCTTCACCAGGAAAATGCAGTGGTACCAGCTTGTCACCGGGTGCAACGCCGCGTCCTTATGGTCATGGTGGATATGCTCCTGTTGGTGCGCCTCATAGTCATAGTCATGTCCCTGCATCTTCTCCTTCATCTGGAGCTCCAACCATCGTGCCACCTCCACGTGGAGACAATGATACTCAGGCGCATACCACCATGGTGAGTGCCATGAAGGTAGGCCTAGTGCATGGTTTGTTTTTTTTGGTTTTTCAAGTTTGACAAGAAGTGCAAAAATGGGGATAGTACTAGCAATATCGATTCACAATGTGTTGTAATGATATGCATGTAGTACTTGAACTAAAAATATGAAATTATATTAAACTGTATAAAATCTTCTTAATCAAGTGGTTCAAGTTGCATTGGAATAATTAATGTATGCTTTGACATATTCTTTTAAATGTGATTTGTGATTTGTTCTAGTTACTGCAGTTATATGGATACAAACTAAGTGAATTTATGGTGGTGATCTACCTGTTTGTAACTACCTCAACATTTTTGTAGTCACCGTAGTTGAAAAATAAATACCATGTTCTAGTGGATTGTACTCACTTGTTAAACACCCATAACTTATAAACGAATAGGAATTAGAGAGTGACTCTTTGGAAAACTAAATTCTCCAATTCCTTTCGGGATCGAATTGAGCAAAATATTAAAGTTCTACACTCTGCTTTTCTAATTGAAGTTCGAATGAGCAATTTTGGGACTGATGAGTGGGGGCCTAGGATTATTGGTTAAACTTCGTGCTGATCTTTTCTTGCAAAGTTTTATCGTACCAATTGAACTCCATGCTGATCTTTTTTAAAAGGTTTTTATTGTACGGATTAAACTTCGTGTTGATAAGTTTTTAGCGAGCCGATTGAACTTCATGTTGATCTTTTTAGTGCGAGTTTTTACCCGAAACGCCATATTGGTTATGATTAGCCAATCCCTGTTATTTTCTAGTGTAACCTGTAACCTGTCACACTTGAAATTGGTCAATATATCCAATATGGCATTCCTACTGATTGAGCTACATGCCGATCCTTTTATTGCAAAGTTTTCAGAACTTCATGCTCATCCTTATTTGCAAGTTTTTACTGTACCACTTCAACTTCTTCACTGATCCTTTTTCGCAAGTTTGGTTTTTATTTTTTACCGATTGAACTTCATGGTGATCCTCGTCTGCGAGTACGTGTTTGTTGTTTACTGGGGATGGAACGATGATGATTCTCTGGCTATGGTGTGAATGGCAGTACAACCAGTGCACGTACACGATCATTACGAGCACGGGGAACATCGACGGAGGCGGCACGCAAGCAGACGTGAACGTGGAGTTTTTTGACAAGCAGGGGAGCTCGGTGCTGTTCGTGAATCTGCGGAGCCAGAGCCGAAACAACTTCAACCAGGGCGCCACGGACACGTTCACGGTGGTGGGCGACTGCGTGCAAAGCATCTGCAAAATGCGCTTGTCGCACGACGACTCCGGCCCCAGCCCGGGCTGGTTCGTGAACACCGTCACCGTGTCCGTCCTGTACCAGACGCATGTGTTCAATGTGTTTGAGTGGCTGGCCAAGGACGAGCCTCCGTACTCGCTCTCCCGCGTTGTCACCTCATGCCCAGCTTGAGCAGATGTTACATGAAAGTTACACTTCAAGATTTTTGAGATGAGAACAGGTTTCGATCCGTCAGTATACAGCCGGCTAGCTTTGAATTAACTGTGTGCTATCAGATTGGGAATAATGTTGTATGTGTCTTATCAAATCATTCTGTGGCATATATGAATCTCCAATAAAGTTTTGACGTTGATGTAGCTCGTTCCTGTTCATGCGGAGTGAAAGTTGATGTGAAACTTTAACAAAAATTTGAACCCTCTAGAAGCCCTCTGGAGCTCCTCAAAAGGGGCCTCGGTTAGCTTTTTAAAATGTACTTCTCATGAAAAATGCCAAGACTATTCCCTTATATTCGTCCACCCGAGAAGCAAGATGCAATGATGATAAGATGGTCGTGGGCAATTCCCATTGGCCATTCAAGCAAGGTACGAAGAAGAAGTACTCTCAGAAGTACTCCATAACAAGATAGTCATAAAAGGTAAAGACACTTCACACACGTTTGTTGTATCCAACCCTAAGCTTAATACATTTTAACAATTATGTCAAAAACTAAAGGGCTATTAGAGGACTCATTATTTTGCTAATGAGCATTGAGTTCCCAACGGACATTGTTGATCATTGCAGGCTAAGACATTGAGAGAATTTGTAAGAAGTGAATTCTCCATGCTAGTTCATGGCATTGGGGGTACCGGGTGCCCCAAAATAACGCCTCATAACAATTGATCTTTATATATGCTGGATCTTTATTTCATTTTATATATATATATATATATATATATATATATATATATATATATATATATATATATATATATATATATATATATATATATACTTATATACTTATATACTGACAAATGCATTTCACGGCAATAGACCCCACCGTCCCCACGGTAGTAGACTCTTGTTATGGCATGGAGAGTTGAATTTTCTCTCCGAATCAGACATAAAGCTTTGGGCTCCGTCGACACAGAAGCCTCTACAGTAGCTTTTTGGCATCGTTGTTGACAAAAACAAATTTATAGTACGCATGATTCACGAGCAGTCGAGCATGAATTGTCGATTTAAACGGCCCGAGTAGTCAGCATTTGATATGAGATCGAGCATGCATGGACACACAGAATTGTAGAGAGACAAAGACCGACACTTTCAAGCTAGCTGGATATGTTTTTGGAAATGCACATTCAAGCTTCCTTGATAGCATTACATTAGAGTTAACAGAAAAGTCGGCTCAAAGAGGAAAGTTTTAGCAAACTCCTCTTGAACTCCTCTTGAACTCATATTGAAATATAAATAGACCGAAAACTAGTTCATGATGAGTTGGGAGACAATCTGAAATAAGCCATTGTCATTATTCTCCACACCTCGCAATAACTCCCACACCTTCCACCAAACCTCCAAGCCCATGGCCTACAAGGGGACAAGTTATGACACGACACTATTCAACCCAAGTATAGCTCAAAAGAGAGGTTAGAAGGAGGGCAAAAAGGGAGGTTAGATGGGCTTCTTTTCGGTTAACTCTACTGGACTGTAAAAGCATCTATCGATCTCTGCCAGCGCTTGAAACCGATTTTGATAGAAAGCTAGCCATCCCATAAGCCACGATCTTCTTCATGTCTAGCTATGGATCTCATCGGGGCTAAAACACACGCACTCTGGGTGCACGTGAGCGTTGAGGTTGGCCTGACACTACAAGCAGAGGCGTCGTTTCTCACTCTGGAGGATCCAGTTCATTGTCGCTTTTCACTCTACATGCTTATCCTACATGACAAATCGCACTCATCAAGTCCAACCAAAAAATTGGTGACTGCAAAGTAGCGCCGATTGACTCCAGGCTGTAGTTGAAGAGCACTTTCGAATGCACTAGCTAGCTGCCCAAATGCCCAGATCGATGATTGCAAACTCGTGTTGCATATGACAATAATATCGGAGATGAGAGGCCTCCATTACCTGATTATGTGGATCCAGAGATACAAGAGTTATTGAGAAAGTGTTGAGACTCTAAGCCTTTGGAGAGGCTAACTTTTGAGATTATATGCGAGGAATTGGAGAGATTCAGTGGCAGAAAAATAAAGTGTTGCCAAGCTTTAGTGGAGGATGAAAGAGATGGTGATGCCATTTGATGGCTGAGGTGACCTTTCCCTTATATTGTCGATAAGGTTATGATCATTTTTAAAAGGTTCTGACCCTTATGACACCTTCATGTTGGAGACACACTTTCGCAAGAAGGCAGTTCGCTCACTGTCCTTTCCGAGCAGCCTGAGAAAGATGATAACAAATCTTTGGAAGCGTATTTTTGAAGCTGGGTGAGCAAAATGATTTGCTCCCTTTCAAAGCACATCTTTTGGAGTAGGATGAACAAGATTATCTTCTCCCTTTCAGAATGTTGAGTGTTTTTAGAGTACAATTGCTCTTTTTTCCTAGTTTCAATAGCTATGATCGTACATTTCGATCACGACCAAACTCAATGATAAACGTTGCGAGCCTTGGGCCCTCAAATCGTTCTAAGCAATGAGCCTTCAAATGCAAGGTATTAAATATATTCCACATTCTATTTGTGATTGGTCAATTGACTATTTGGTGTACACATTTGGTGTGTGAAGGTGGGGAACTGTAAGTTGAAGGGCTCTGTAAGTCTTAAAATTCAGAATCCTTGACCTACGTTACTTGTCCCAACACAGCCACTTAGTCGATTTATTTAGTCAATGTCGGTCACGGTGCATTCGCTGTTTGAGAATGTCGACATGGATCACCATGCTTTTATTCTCACCGAGGTTTTCGAAGAGCAGTGAGAAGTGCGTTTCTACAGTTCTGGTTATGTTCAGACAGAGGATTCCATTTGCATCACTTTCATTGAAGGAGTGATTTTTGGAAGATCTTTGGGTCCAAGAGCCTGGAAAGCTAAATTTTGATCACTGTGCCTGAATGACTTATGCAATTTCAAACTGGAAGCTGGGTTGCAGACCATCGTAAGCCACAGTACACAACTTCAGTGGCCATAGATATTTCACCAAGTCATGCTTAGCTAATTGAAGGCCAACCAAGTGTATGAATATATCAGTTGCTGTTAACAACAGCAGTCAGTGTAGGAGATTAAATCAGTGATTTAGAATTCTCTACCTTATGGCTCACCATGCTTTTAGAACGGCACTTTTGCATTTCATAGACCAGTGCAAAATTACAACTCAAAAGAGTAAAAATATTGATCTACTTCACATCAAAGTTTCAAATTCTGAAAAACGTTTCTGATGGTAACAATAGAAAGAGTTTAAAACCAGTTTACACATACGATCTGAGTAGATTACTTCATGGTATTCTGGCCCTGAATAATTTATCCAAGTATTCCCTCGTAAAGGTAAACCCTAATAAACAACATAGACCAAGTAGTAACGGTCTACTGTTCCTGCATCCATCACTGTAACAAACCCTCCTAGCTGATGTGGCAATGTGCGCATTCTAATCTTGAGCTAAATGTGCAAATTCTAACTACTGAAACAATGGCAGCCTAAACTAGAAAATTGCGAAACATGAATGCTAATCCCAGCGAGAGAAGGAAAGCTCAAGTTTCCTTTGATGCAACGTATTCCTCCCTGGGCCTCGTTTGAGACGCAGCCTTCTTGTTTGCAGTGGCAACTTCATCGTCCGAGAATCGAATGTCCAGTGTCCGCTGGTGGGTGTACAGGCCTGCGTCCTGGATGGGTAGCACCCATGCTTCCTCCTGTGAATCGTTGTGATGACTGTGCCACCAGCCTGGCGGTGTTATGAAGATCGACCCTGTTGTCCAGTCAGCCCTGTTTACATTGCCAACACAGTGACACAAATGAGGCTTAGGAATCGACATAATTTCAATACCATAACTCGGAAAAATTTGGCAGAATCATCATGGTGGCATACATACCTCACTGGATCTTTGACCCACCCATGGCTGTCTAGCTCTTTACCCATCAGTGTATATGTTCCCGGTGGAGCATGAACAGCCAAATCCAAAGCAACTGAATTGTGACGATGTGGTCTTTGCACTTCTCCTGTATCATTCCGTTACACTGGATTGTCAGTACTTAATGAGAATACAAAAAAACTCGAACGTCTTTCACAAAACGTTGAAGGATTCATTATAAACCACAGTCATACTCGGGTAATAAAGGTTGATCACAAGTGCTTTATTCCGAATTCAGATGCATTGTCGGAGGGCTCTATACTCAACTCTCCCTCGGAGGGATAAATGGTGCACTCATAACTTGACATGTGTACGAGATTCTCAGGATAATTATCCAGACAATGTGCTATTACAGAGTGTGCCATTAGAGAGGGTTAAGTGTAAAGTGAAAGGAAATGTGCGTAAGTTGAGAGACTGACCTGCAGGCAAAACATTCAGCAACGACCATAAAACATGTGTCAATGTCTTGGTTTCAGGTGTTTCTTTGTTGCCCAGTAAGATGCCAAGTCGATTGCGGTGCCTCGCTCCAGGCTCATGTCGAACGTTCTCGACGTTGTCAAGCAGCGTACGTCGACTGCATCACAACGTCAAATGACTTCCAGTTACTATTGGAACTAAGTTACTCATATGCTAATTAAGTTACTTATGAGGGAAGTAATAGACCAAGCGTCTATGACTAAGTTACTCATATGATAATTAAGTTCTTTATGATGAACTGATAGACCAAGCGTCAATGACTAAACTACTAGTCTACTTAGTATGTACTGTACATATTCTAACAGTGTAGACAGACAGTACTAGGACTATAAGTGTGACTTGGTGGGTGAAGGAGATCACAACGTCCAATCAACAAGATCTCACTTCAGTAAATTATTTACCTTTAGTGCACATTATCTTTCTTAATATTTTAGTTACAATGCAGCATTTGAAACCTCCCTTTTACAGATCCTGAGCCACACGGCACTCACCTGAAGTAAGCTGGTTTGAACTTTTGGACTTTGGGCACAACGCCAAGATACGAGAGCAATGGAGCATCTGACACCCAGTACAAGCCCGCGCCTCCGGTTCCATCTTCGTCATCTGCACAGAAGTGTGTGCAAGGCGTGTCTTCCGATCTAGAAGGGAACACGAAGAGGTCGCCTGTGCTCCACTCCACCAATCCCGATCCACTTTGAGATTGGCCTCGACCATGAATGACGTAAAAGGCTTGTGACGTAGCACATGCATTTGTGGTCACGGACTCCCCCACGCAGACTCGAACAAAAGATGCGAGAAGATTGGGAGATGTCGCAGGGTAGTTTTCAATGCCGATTGCCTTGCTCACATCAAGCGCTGTCACTCTACTCGGCCCCGTTGTGTGTTCCTTCGCGTCCAGCTTGTGGATTGGGATCGGAATCATGTCAGGATTGGCTGAACTCGTGTACTCGAATATTTCTGTTGCCTCGTCCCAAGCCGCATTGGCTTTCCCTCCGTTGCAAGAGCTCGTGTGCAACTCCATTGTGGGCATGGCTGCCATTGAGAACCAGGTCACATCAGCCAAAACCCTTACAAGTGGAAACTCCTGAAGAAACACCTTAAAACAAAGAAAGCCACATGTAGAGTTGCAAGAAACCACAAACAGAATCAATGTACAAATTCTTTCTGAGATTTCCAGGCATTTTGTTCAGGAACACGCTACATTCAACAACAGAGGAGTAATCTATCGCTACCAAAAAAATCAACACAAACAGTTACGAAAAAACTCAAACTAAATACTTAGAGCCCACGTCTCTCGATGTAACACTAGCATGGACATCGAGTTACAAGAAACCACAAACAGAAGCGAACAACAAATTCTTTCTGAGATTCCCAGCATTCTGTTCAAGAACACGCTACATCCAACAACAGAGGAGTAATCTATCGCTACCAAAAAAAATCAACACAAACAGTTACGAAAAGACTCAAACTAAATACTTAGAACCCACTTCTCTTGATGTGACACTAGCTTACCTTCAAGAACTACTCAAGAACCTTCAAGAACTACTCAAGAACCTTCAAGTAGTAGTCCTGTTTGAGTGACTGGAACTCGAGAAAGTCGGTGGAATCCACAACAATGTAGAATCCTTCCAACACTACAGCAACAAAATGATGTGGTAGCCTCTTCTCAACTCAACAAAACTAATATGCACCAACCCCACCACAGAATAAAATCTACAGGAACTACAATGCTGCAAGAGATACTAATATAAAGTCACAGAAGTGCGAAAGTGCAACGGCAGACTCGGAGGACCGGGACTCTGTTAACAAACTGTTGAAAGGGACGGTACGCGGGCCAGCTTGGAAATGGAAAGTGGGCCCTGATGACAGACTCATGCCCTCCACCCGTTGCTTGAATGGGTAAAATTTCCATCAATTTTACGTGGCACAAGGCACTCAGATGCTGCTCACTCTTCTGCAACCCACAAGCCCACCGCCTTGCAAACCGCACAAGTCGCTTACTGTACAATAAGTGCATATAGCAGGAAATCCAACAAGTATCGAATTCTAGGCACTCTCACATGTAGACAAGATCACCTGAAAATTGACAGTTGCTCCGAAGTAAGTTCCAATGCCAACCAGCTGGGTCTAGAATTTGCTGCACAGGCACTAGGGTAAATTTCAGATAGGTTAGGTGGACGACGCGGCCCAACCCATGCAACACATCTCACGGACCGGACCGAAGGAAGCTGACATGTTAATAATGAAATTTCTGAAATTAATTTACAGCTAAGTTATCAGTTGACTGAAAAGTGCAACAGGGAAACTTTTCAAGGCTGCGGTTCCCTGAAGCCCACCAGTTGGCCAGATCGAGCACCGGTAATAAGATATTCTGTTTTTAGTGCATGCATGATCGAAGTCGATCACTCACCAGTTGAATGAAGTAGAAAAAGTTGTGGCGATCTATACCCTCCGGCCTCCTGCAAGTTGTGCACCACCGACTCTGTTGCAATGCTTTCTTAGTGCATGATTGAGACTTGGCGGCCTGGGAACAATCAAACGCCAACGACGAATTGTCATTAGTACTCGAAAGATGCTGCTCAGGAGAGACCAAGTGTAAGAAAATGTACTCCAGGTGTACATTTCAGAGGAACCAGCCAACTCTTCTTTCATCAATTGCGTGTAATGACTTTTGACCAAGTAAGCCACGACGGGGACCGTGGTCTATAACCCTCCATAGCCCAGGTTAATATCTTTTCACGTACAGTATCTTATGTACCAGTGTCTTCAACCCAAGGAATAGAGTATTTCTCGGCGACATCCAATTGATTCATGTCCTTGTTTCAACCCTCAAGCACTCGATGAAGATGAGGAAGATGCTACCATTTTTGGATTATGACATTCAGATTTGAATACGAGAAGCACTTCAGTCAGATCTGTTTTTCTGCACACAGAGAGTGCAAAATCTTCACACAACTTGTGCGCCATACATCAGGAACTTCAAAGCATGTGAACATGGTGCCATGATGGTGCATTGAAATGCAATTAAGATGATTTGGTTCCAACCTCCATACCAATCTAGTATGGATAAAATGACACTAAAATGACATGTATGTTGTCTTTGCTGTCAAAATGGCACCAAAATAATCTGGCCCAACTTTTATGATGTACATCCGCACAAGGAGTTACAGCTTCTTCACGATTCTTTATGCATGAATGATAAAATACAACAATGAGAAAGGTCAACAATAAGAAAGGCCATTCAGAGGCAAGTGCATATTGTGCAGTTGATTTGTCCGATGACCACCTGCATTACAGACAACACTGGATGCTGAAAACGAGTCCTCATCAGTAACTACATCAGAAATGTAGTAACTCTGCTGACGATGTTTGACTGATTCCTTACAAGAACCACAATGTATTGTTGAAATTGCGTGCAGTCGCATGTGCCGATCGCCATGACCAACCCTAGTGGTCCTGAGCTGCCATTGATTAGAACTTCCTCAAGGACCATTCTACTAATCCATCTTAGAAACCAATCTCACGCTGCACAGCACATTGAACAACCTCAGGAATAGAAACTTGTTCAATTTATCCTAAAATTTAGAAACACTGACCGAAAATTTGACCTAAATTAATACGCTCGCTTCTCACAGTACTTTAGATTGGACAAACCAGCAAAAGCACAGAATGTAAACAAGACCAATTTTATGCAGAGGTAACAGCACTGTTCTAAACCCTAAATTGTCTAAGGGGCATAACATCGTATAATCCCCGATTTGAGAACTCCTACATTATTTCAATTGAAAGAAAGGCAATAATCAGAAGAGTCCATCAGAAACCCTGCCCTAGAAAGAGCCAAGCAAAGAGAAGAAGCTCATACATCAGTGCAACCTTCGTTCCTGTCAAGGTATACAATGAAGGCCTCCCCAGGAAAAGCCAATTTAAACCAACTACAATTTCTTGAGTGCTAACACATCTTCATAAGGGAGATAATTGCTAAGTGCAAGAAAAGAAACTCTGAAAGCAATGTTACAAAAGAGGCTCTGACAGAGCCAATCTCAAATTTGAAGGCCAAACTTATGCAGAGGTACCAGCATTGTTCTAAACCCTAATTTTTCTAAGATCCA
Organism: Pohlia nutans; assembly: GCA_022496805.1. NCBI lineage: Eukaryota > Viridiplantae > Streptophyta > Bryopsida > Bryales > Mniaceae > Pohlia > Pohlia nutans. Next base: position 10,892,854 of record CM040086.1, read on the forward strand.
TAATAGCTCGCCCATAGTATAATTCCCAATTTGAGAACTCCTACATTATTTCAATTGAAAGAAAGGCAAGAAACAGAAGAGTGTATCAGAATAAGATAAGAAACTCTGCCCTAGAAAGAGCTCATGTATTCGTTCCTGTCAGATATATAAGGCATACAATGAGATCCTCCCAAGAAAAAGCCAATTACGATTTCTTGAGTGCAAAACATATCTTCAAAAGGGAGAAGATTGCTAAGAAACTCTGAAAACAATGTTACAAAAGAGGCTCTGACGCGCTACGTACAGAGCCAATCTCAAATTTGAAGGGAAAAACATTAGGTGTACAATGTCGATACAATTGTGTTCCAAGGCTCTTCGAACCAATTTCGCTATCCTACACTAACCCTAGGGGGGGCTCTCTCAATTCGAAGGCTTCAAACCTTTCTTGCGCTGCGCCAATTGGCGCCAGCCGAGTTTGTTCTGCTCGCGCGGCTTGGAGTCGAGCTCGGCGGGGAGCGCCTGCGCGGTGCTGGTGAACACATTGAGCACCGTGAAGGCCAGAATGGGAGAGAGGTCCAGGGTTCCCAAGGGCGGGATGATCCCCCGGAACACGTTCAAGTAGGGGTCGCAAATGGTGCTAAGCGGATTCACAATGACCTCGGGCGCGCTCGGGAACCACGTCAACACCAAGCGCGCAATCAGAATGGTGTTGTAGATGTTGAGGAAGTTGAACACGGAGCTCGTGATCACCAGCTCGGCCACCGAGTCCCCGGGAATGATAGCCGCGAACTGGCGGTTGCGCAAATTCGTCGTCGTGGCGGAAAGAGATGATGGCGAGGAGCGCCGATTATTCGACTGCACACGACTCAGTTTGAAATCGTCCACCTGCTGCAACAACTGACGCAATGCGGGATGGCTGGACGCAATGCGGGCGCCCATTTGATGCATCCAAGCCTCCGCGCGCTGGAGCTGAAGCTGCGCCGCGGCCTGCAGCTGAAGGGACAATTTGGGGAGGCCGTGCGGGGAAGCTTGGTCCACGAGGGGCGCCATCGCTGCAGCTCCAGAATGCAACCTCGAAGAACAGTGACGACGACGGTGCTGCGACGGACGGGGGAGCTCCAAACCTTACCACAAAGAAACAGATAAGAAAAAGCCACAGAAACACTCTCGCGGTGGCGATATCCGGATCGACAACCGGATTGATAACCGGATCGGTAACGAAGTCCCAGACGATGGTTGGTGAATTGCCAAGTGGCGTCATGCAGGGAGAAGAGAAAAAAATTCATCAACATCAAACGTAATTAACCCCTAAACGTACCAACCCTTTGAATAGAAGTAGATTCTAGCCTCAAAAGTAGATATTAGCATGGCTGAGATGTACATGAGGTGTACATGAGAAGATCATTGCAAGCATAAAATGTACCCAACAAATTAGACATACTTGTAGTTGGAGGCCTCTCCAATATTATCCATCACAAGAGATTTATTGTAATTGGGACACATGTAGTATCAGGAACCTCACCTCGGCAAATGTACCCGTTGGCTACATTCTACACGAGATAATACGCGGGAGGTTCCCCATACAACATCCTAGCCATTGTTAATTGGTAGAGAAATAGTGGGACCCGTGTCGTTGAGCACATTGAAGCCACTTGTTTTTGAGCTTGGGTTGTCTCCTCAACGGATTCCAGCGCGGAATGGTCGAGTGAGACAAAGCGAGTTGTATTGTATAATAGATATAATAGGATTTCAAAGGTGACTTGGATGAAAATCATCCGAGGTTGTATGAGAAAGTTACAAGGCTTCAAATATGTTCGTGATTCAGTTTGTGGACGCTGGGACGTTTAGGGGTTAATCTCTAAAAGCGCGAGGAGTAACAGACAAAACATAGATGTGTTATAATATCTGTCTTCCATATGTTTGATGAAGTTTGGTTCAACAGACAAAATGTATGGTATTATTTCTACAAATTATCCGTACGGTCAAACTTCAAAAAATAACTTTAAATCTTTTTTTAATGAATTTAAAAGCATAAACCATTGAAAATTTGTATAAATTCTAATTTTCACTTTTAGAATTTAAAATTTAGCATGATTGGTTAAATTTGGTTTTCTGTTGTAAACTCTACAAAAGAAAAAGAATGATGAAGGGAACATCATTACTTTCCCCAAATAGAAAATTTTATAACACTAAGACAATGTTGATTGAAGTGATTCACTTTGAAAAAAATTCTCGGATGGAGTTTAACTCGGATTGACATAATTCAAATTGGATTGGAAAGAAGACTTGATGTAATATTTTAAAATATTTTTTATTTTTCAAAAAAATAAGTTTTTTATTCCGGGCATCCCGTTAGATTTGGGCAGCGACTAGAAAATGGTCGATTGGGCATTTAGGTGTTAACCCCTAAACGTCCCAAGGTGTCTCCAAAATTAATAGTTTGGGAAAAAAACATTATAAAGTGCTATCTAGGAGAATATTTCGGATTTGTTATACAAATGAAAGTTGTAGTCTATATTAAATTTTCCATCCATACGATTAGATTCACCAATGCCATCACTCATATTTTATTATAAAATTTCAAAGTTATAATTAAAAATTCCTTCTAAATTTGATTACAAGCAAAATATTCATATTTTTGGAGTAATATTTGTTGGTAGGGATTTAAAATGAGATACTCTTGAAATGTTGATTTTTTGAAAATTTTGTGTTACTTCAATTATGACCTCTTTTTAGCAAGCTCACTTTTGAACTAAAGTCAATGCAATTTTGGCTTGGTCAACTGCTTGACATACTTCTACATTTGTAATTTATTTTTTAAATGTACCCCAGTAACACCAAATCCAACCATTAGATAGAACAACAACTTCATAAAGTATTTTCAAAAAATTGAATGAGTTTCATCCATGAAATAATGTGAGTGTAGTGCGAGTTGGAATCTGTTTGTCGTCTACAAATTGGATGCTAGGACGTTTAGGGGTTAAGGTAACAATACTTTAACCCCTAAAAGCCCGAGGGGTATTGGACAAAACATAGATGTGTTATAATATGTGTCTTCCACATGTCTTCCATGTGTTATAATATATGTCTTTGATGAAGTTTGGTTCAACAGACGAAATGTAGAGTATCATCTCTACAAATTATCCGTATGGTCAAACTTCCAAAAATAACTTTAGATCATTTTTTAATGAATTTAAAAGCACTAACATTTGAAAATTTGTATAAATTATAATTTTCAATTTTAGAGTTTGAAATTTAGTATGATTGGTTAAAGTTGGGCTATCTATTGTAAACTTCAAAAAAGAAAAAGAAATGATGGAGGGATCGTCGTTACTTTCCCCAAATAGAAAATTTTATAACACTAAGACAATGTTGAGGTGATCTACTTTGAAAAATTCTCCCGGGTGGAGTTTAACTCGGATTGCCATAATTCAAATTGGGTTAGAAAGTAGACTTGATGTAGCATTTTTTTTAAAAACTGTTATTTTCAAAAAAAAAAAAAAATTGTTCTAGGCAGCCTGTTAAATTCGGGCAGCGACTAGAAAATGGTCGTTTGAGCTTTTAGAGTTTAAAGCGTTCACCTTACCAACTGAGCCTATTTATAGACATAAAACAAAAATAATTCAATGGGTATTAATAGAAACCTCAAGAGGATTTCAACGCACTTTAGCATGTATTATTTGGACACCGTATGAATAAGTTATGAATTTCCAAAGTGTTGATTATAGGTTGACTTTAAAGCAACCCTAAACTCTGATGTTCAAATCGTGCACATTCTCATCAACAGTAGGGTGTTAGAATCTACTTATTATCGAATATTGAGCTATGGGAAATGGTCGCTTTTAGATATAGTTACCTTAGTGTAAAAAAATTGGTGTAAAAAAATTGGTGTAGGATTTAGAGGATGGCCTACTTGTTTATCCCATCATTTTGTTTATTGTGCTTCACACTAAGTAGATATTAAATTTATCCTTAAAATCATCCAAGATACCGCGAATTTTGCTCTCTTGTACCATAAAAATTTTGATGTAAAAAAATTGGTATGAGATTTAGAAGATGGAGGAGTTGCTTATCCTATCATTCTATTATTGTACTTCACACTAAGTAAATATTAGAGTTATCCTTAAGGTCATTCAAGATACCATGAATTTTTCCCTCTTGTACTGTAAGTTTTGTTTCTCTAAACAGGAATTAGAAATAGAAGAGTTTGACGGTCTCTCCATTAGAATCATTATTAGGTGTGTATTAGCTTGGTAATCTTCAAACACAAGGAAAAAAATTTGCTATAAAAAAAGAATCCAAAAAAAGGTTTTTATAGAGTTTAAAGACCACCAAGTTCTTCCATGGTTAATAAAGGTTTTAATTGAGGTTCTTCCATAGCTAATAACTATTTTGAATGCACAAATACAAATATATTAGAGCAAAGTTCATGGTATTTTATTCAAGCTCACAGTGACTTTTATAATAACTTTACTAGGGCTACGCGATGTTGCGCACAACTGTCGACAAAAATCATAATCTATCGTGTCCCTTGGTACAAACTCCATATTTTATAATTTTAATATAAATTAAAATATTTCACAATAAAGTATCTATTGTAGCACTTACTAGAGAAGTTTGGAGGGTGAGTTACACTCCTGAATTGCTCACCTTTAGGAAGTAAATAAATAAATGTATATTTAGGAAGTTGCGAGCAACGACAACCATACCGACGCCGACACCAACGCCTACCAATTTCCATTGTAATTTTTTTGGGTAAAAACCCTCTCCGAGTACCTCGTCGACAGAATTATTGACATTGACTTTATTATTAACTTTACTAGGGCTACACGATGCTACGCACAACCGTCGACGAAATGAAGTTGTGATCTATTAAGCCTTTAGGAACAAACTTCATATTTTAATAATTTATTCGTACAATTTTGTTGTAGTTGTTGAAAAGCTGGGCATGAATGACAAGCATGTAAATCAATTGCTTGAGCATTATGTAGATCATATTTGTGCAATTGGATTTATCATATTTTTTAATAATAAATTTTAATTAAATCTTCAAGAATTTTTTTTGAAATTTAATTAATAATCGCAAATTATCGTTTTTAAAATTAAAAACATTTGAAATGAATTTAGAATAATGTGCACTATGAGATGATATAATGTCCATCATTTGATTCTACTTATTTTGGAAAATCATTTTTAACGCTCAAACCGTTCAACGCAGACATGCGAGTGCTCACTAGGGAGTTGGATCCGGTCGGGAACTGGGCCCAGCAGCATGAGCCCGTCAAGGAAAGATTTTTGGAGAAGCTGTGGTCCGGTACATCCGCTGTTTGCTTTCAAGAGGTCTTGTTTGTGTTCTTGCTTGGAAGCCTGCAATCTTTGCTGTAATGAGTTCCCCTATCTTCGTGGATGTACTCCTATTTTTTTCTTGGACGGAAGGGATGTCCATGAAGACATGGTCATGTCCAGGAAGACGTGTGGATGTCTAGGATGACGTCCAAGGACGTCCCAGAAGATGTCCAACGATGTTTCTCTGCGGCAGAGGAGCATGTCTGTGACACTGAATGCTGCCACTGCATGTGAGCATCCTCCTGTCCAGTTATGCGTATGTATGAACACTTTCCCCAATAAATTGACGACGGTGAACTCTTGAACTGCTTCTATCTGCAGGGTGGGTGGTGAAGGGTGATCGGAAGAGCATGGAAATCGATTACATTCGGCGTACTGTCAACAAGATGTTGATCAATCGACGATTTCGGCTGAACCGGATGATCGACAGGAAACAGAAGAAACCAACGGAAGTGACCGATGAGCAGTGGAACCGTCTCGTGGTGATTCGGGCCACTGAGCAGTCGAAGGCGAAGTCGGAGCAGATGCGGGCCGTGTCAAAGGGGAAGGGTAGCAAGGCAGCGTAGATGGCAGCACACCGGGAGGCCGCAATCGTGAAGCTCGTATGTATCATTTATGCATGTGCAGTATGTGTTGGTCCAGAGTTGAAGGCGCATCGTTTCTACGTCTTTGACTGTGCTATGGCGTTTTGAGAGGTTTTTGGCGACATCCGTGGACATCAATGATGACGTACATGGACATACGTGTAGACGTATAGACGTTTCATGTGTCACCATGGACGTCTGCGAGGACGTGTCAATGTCTCTGTGAATGTACTTGTGATCGCGAAATCAATTATTGTGTCTACCTTCGATTATTGTGATCGCGTGTACCGTCGTTGAAGTTGATGTTCTACCGTAACGTGCTGGTGGTGTTCCCATTGATCGTGGCAGACCCTCCGGCATGGTCGAGCTGCTTTAGAGACCGAGATCGCCGAGGAGATAGAGGAACGCCTTCAGGAAGAAAAGGATGCAGCCTGTGCTGGTGAGGACGACGCGCTTGCGGAGATGGAGGGCCGGTTGGATGATCTGGAGGCTCGGCTGGATGCATCCAACGAGAGGATGGAGGCAAAGATGGAGGAATCGAACAAGCGTCTCGAGACCAAGATTGATGAGTCGACGCAGCGCATGGAGGCCATGTTCCAACAACTCCTCTCTGGGAGGTCCTCGCACGCGGACTCAACACCACCGGCGTGCTCGGATGTGCCGGTGCCAGCTGCCCTCGTGTCTGTGCAGGTAACTCCAACGCCCGCGCCCATCGCGGAGACGACGAGGCCACCGTCGCCGAACCACGGTGTGTCCGGCGTGTCGAACCGCGATGGACCAGAGGAGGCCGACATGGGAGCGGCGGAGGAGGCCGAAGGCGGGAGCTCAGAGGAGGGACATGCAGCTTTGGGCGCAACAGCAGTGCCCACTGCAGCGGGGGAGGTGGAAGGGGATGATCCATACGCGACGGGGGAGGAGACACAGGCGTCTGCAGCGGAGACCGAGCAGGTAAAGTGATAGACAGTGTGCTTTGAGCATTAGGGAGACGTCACCACGTTGTTTCAGACGTCTACAGGAGCATTGCGGAAACGAATACACGTGTTTTGTAACATCTCCGCGTCTTTTGTAACATCATGTAGACATGATGACAAACACTGCCATGTTTTAGGCAACGCTGTTAGGCAATAGAGGTTTATATTTTGAGCACTGTGATTGCGGTCATCGTCAGTCTAATGAGTATGAAGTGTAAAGCATCCAGAAGTCGAAATGCTTGTCTGTCATATTGCCACGGTCGCAAGTAAGCCAGGTAGGATGAAGTGCAGGAGGCCTTGGAAACTCCAGGGGGGTCCGCGGGATATGAACGCCGCATGACAAAGGTCTTGGCAAAGACACCTAAGCCTGCGGGACTGTCAAAACCGGATAAGACCGACACAGCGAAGCCGCCGGCAACATCCAAAGCGAGCAAGGCAGATGCAACGAAGCAAGCGGGACTTTCCAAACCTAAGAAGGCGGGCGAGAAGGCTGGCAATGTGTAGTTGCACATAATGTTTGCACTTGCATTTTGGAAATACTGTTCAGAACTAAACCGTCACGATGGGCAATGTAATGTACAGTATGCAATGTCATAGGACCCGAAACATTGTCCTTCACAATATACAAAGACATAGAATACCATTCGTGCCTAAACAAGCTGTCATTTCACAAGTGCAGGTAGGCACCTCAACAAGAGCGGAGGCGGCCAAGAAGAAATGACGAAGACGTTTCTGGAGGTGGGTGGGTGAGTGCACCTAAACCCTCGTAACCCTAAACGTGGTGCTGACTTAGTGCAAGAGGGATTAACGGTGGCGCACGACACTGATGTTTTGGAGGACGTCGTCTAAGACGTCAGCTAAATGACGTTGACGTCTGCAAAAGCGTCGAGGACGTCTCTTCCAACATCTCCAGAAACTTGTTGCCACATGACGTAGCGTGTATAGTACAATCTCAAGCATCCATGTTTGTCATAGAGTCGGAGTAGGGGTACGCTTATATGAACGGGGGGACCGAAACACATGGCGAATACATCTACATCCTCTCGAATTACTGTGTCTGAATTTGGTCATGTATCACTTGTTTAACCGCATGCTATGTTGGCTTGTCGAACAGGTGCAGCGATGGACGAGTGTGGAGAGGTGTGAAGGTCAGAGGGGAGCACTGACATGAAGCGATGACAGGGACAGGAATGAAAGACGTGTGTGTAGTACAGGGATGTTGTCGGTTGTCGTATCAGTAGAGGTGCATTTTGCGCTATATGAGGTCACAAACAATATTGTTATCACTTTTTAACATTGATCTTACAATGTGTTATAGATATGCAATGCGAAAACATATACGTGACTCGCAACCGTGAATCCCGCATTCAATTGGAACACTCTGCAGTGACACGAGTGCGTGCTCAGGGAGACAAGTGAACGTTTTGAGTGATGTATTGTAGAACGTGTGGAATATGACATGGGGATGTGTAGATGGTACACCGCAATGTCTCCTCGACTGTTCTTATGCTGACGTGAGCATGCGACGTGAGACATCTACGTGTAACAGAGGTGTCTTCTGAGGTACGTCCTCCATGGCACAGGGATGCTCTGTAGAACTACTGTTTCATCATAATGATGTAATCGAGAACAATTGTTGAGTGACATGGGGATGTTTTATAGAAGCACTATGTGCTGACGATGATGTCATTGTAAGACGTGGTGTATGACGTGGGGATGTTTTCTCGGACGTCTGGGTTATCATAATGACGTCATTCATGAAGCTAGATACGTGACATGCGGATGTTTTGTGGGATGCCTACGTGTCGAGGTTTATGTCTAAGTTGTGACATATACAAGACGTGGGGATGTTCTCTCGGACGTCTGGGCCACATTTATGATGTCTTTCAGAACACATATCACCTGACTTGCGGATGTTTTATGGGACAACAACGTCTCATCGTTGACGTCTCGATTGCACGTCGCACGAGACGCGGAGATGTTTCATGAGACGACTTTAGAAGACGTGACGATGTCTCGCTAAACATTCAGAATTTCTCAGCAGATGTTCATGACGACGTCCTGGAGAACCGTCGGACGTCTACGTAGAAACGTCCGCGCGGCGACTTTCGTCATCACATACTACGCATTGATGTTTCTTATAGCGTGGTCACATCCTCGGAAACACCGTGAATTACACCATGTGAGCAAGTCCATGTCTCAGACGATGTGACGTTAGACGCGCTAACATCCCTGGAGACATGTGCGATGACACACGCACTCCCCACGTGCAGCGGACGAAGACGTACTTTAGGACATGCCCATGTCAACTGTAACGTCGTTTTCCACATGGCGATGTCCAACAATACGAACATGAAGACACAGTACGCGACGAGCCGTGACATCGGGGCGGACATCTCGCCGTTAGCGCGTGATGTCTTGCAAAACACAGCCGTGTCCCCAGGGACGTCCTAGCGAACATGACGCTAGAATGAAAACCACACAGACCTCTGCTGACGTGGCACGCCACGTCAGCATTTCCATCCTCCACGTCAGATTTTCCCGGGTCCACGTCAGATGTTTCCGCCTCCCCGTCATCAATTGGCGGGCCCGCGTCCCATTCCACGTCACCACACATTTGGATGAAGCTCATCGCCATGTGGCACTGCCCGAAATTGTGCCGCTTATGTGGCGTCGACGTGGCACTGACGTGGCACCACTTTCTGCCGCTCAAAATGGCCAAAAACATTTGGATGTCCACGCGTTCTCTGAGACGTCACTGGACGTTTTTTCGTGTCACACATGTTACTACGTCCGGCCAATGTAAACGGGGATGTCTTCATGACACCGAAGACATCTTTTTGAACATCACAGAAAACACGGGTTTCTTATAGTGATAAAAACATCCACAATTGAATGCAACCCAGACAGAGACATAGACACAAACAGGTATACCATTCAAACACAAAATGATAAAACCCACATATATAATGACATCGGTAAATATATCACCACCATTCCAACTAAAAGAATAAAATGGCTATGGCAACAATATAACAACAATAAATACAACAACCATAGACTAATACTTGCTATACAAACATTTGAAACGGAAGTAGTCTGGTTATACCAAAGATACGAACACAAAAACCACAAAAAGAATACAATAAAAACACCACACCATACCATTCCATCCAGCATTCTAGACACACTAATAACAACACTTAATATAACACACTCATACTTTTCCTCACCAATTACATGTTCCACGAAATCTACCCAATTCTTCTCTACATTTGCTAGAGATAGGATTTTTGGTTCACTAGGAACAGCCTTTCAATACAAATGGAAAGGTATTGGATATGCTCACCCAAATGACGCCGAAACAGCACAACAAGCAATACACTGGGCTAGACTAGCAGCAAAACAAGACCCAAAAACTGTCACCATTTTAGCAATCCCGGACGCCAACTGGTACCAAAACCTATCACCGTATAACGGACCCTTTTCAGATACGCACGCCATTATACACTTTGCCGCGGATACCATTGTATATGATGAACCAACAATTCCAATAATACCCAACAAAACCTGAAACGAACCACTTGCAATACACATATGGTGTATTCATCATCAAAACAACAACATTGGCACAATAAACCAAATAAACACCATAAACACAGCATTTGTAAATCTTCAAATTACACAATACCATACACAAATAGCACCACCAACACCATTAAACACAAAAGTTAACAAAAGCACAAAATGGAACAAACTTCTATATCCACCCCATAACAATCTACAAAACACGTGGATCGATCCCCTTCCAAACTACGAAATAAACACGACACTAAAATTTCTACCACAATACAGCTATTACACAGATGGGTCCTTTTTACCACCTAAAGAAGCATATGATGGCCATTGGAAAAAGGAAAAAGCTGAATATGGCATATACTACTCAACAAAACCAGATGTACAAATATCAAAAAGACTACCTGGACTACAAACATGCTTTAGAGCAGAATTAATGGCCATACACGAAACACTTTCACTAATCACCACTCGATATATGAACGAACCTGCACATATTTTTACTGATTGCCTCAATTGTATACATGTTCTAAACACACAACTAAAACACCCTACCCAACAAAATAACCACGCAGATAAAACCGTATTAAAAGAAATGGTTGAAATGCTACAAAAGCGTACACAACCCACCACAATCTACAAAGTCAAAGCACACACCAAAATCAACGGAAATGAACACGCAGACCAACTAGCAAAAGAAGGAACCATGAAAAGAGGTTATCAACCAGCAGAAAACCCACATGAATATGCACATACCACACCTTATTACTTCCAAAAAGATACCTGGCCCGGTCGTTTCAAACGACCAGACAAAGGTCTAGTTAGATGCTTGGAAGAATACATCAAGAAACATGACAGTGAAAATAACCTCGAACTACTGGCAGAACACCTCCCCAACATCAACAAATGGACTACAAACCCCATCATAGATAACGAAATGTCCAATGACTTTTGGAAAAACCCAGAAATAACAGACGCACAAAAAACAAGCATACTAAAATTTAGAACCGGTCAATACATGGGTAATGCCAGAAAACAATTAATTTTTGGCATACACAGATTCCCGTCAAAAACCTGTCCCATATGTAACTCACAAGATGCAGATACATGGCTACATGTACTTTTAATATGCAAACAACACCACATACATGCACTAAGAACCAAAAGACACAATAAAGCGGTATGGGAACTAAGAAAATTAATATTATCCTCAAATAAATCAAGATGCTACACTCTCATGAATGCGGGCACATTCAACAATAACCCACAAGAAAATACAGTTCCTCCATGGTTATTACCATGTACTTGTAATCAACAAAGATGCCAATGTAATGCCAGATTCAAACCAGATATATTATGCATTAAAGGTCTCCCATACCAAAGCCCGCCGCCTCTAAATCCAGATGATAACCTAACCATACAATTTATAGAATTCACATACACAAACGACAGATTTTCACCAGAAACAATTGGCAGAAAACTTTTAAAATACCAACCTCTAATTAACAATATCATACAACAACGCTGGAAAGTGGATCCTATCATAGTCATTACAGCTGGTGCTAGAGGAACCACACACGTCCCCTCGATGAAACTACTTGAAACTAAATTCAACATCTGTGAATCCTCTATAAAACACACATTCAAAGCAATAAATACCATTGCCATACAGTATGCCGGATCTATCCTTGTACATAAAAGACGTATAGAAAACAATCAAACAATACCAACAGACGTAGTACATTAAAAGAGGGGGGTAGTGGTGAAAACCAGTGCTAGCCACTCTTCAAATTCACTAGCTCAACTTGTCTCAGGGGATAGATGGGGCCGGTTGGTTGGTACAACTTTCCTGCCATGATAACTCACTAGCAGCACCAAGCCATGTGTATCACACCACTGCTCAACGAGCCCAACTGGTTTCGAACCCGGACCACATAATAGTGATACAAAGTCCTTCACCAACCAACCAAAGGACTCATGACTTGGCGATAAAACTTAACACTAAACACACCTTTATACAAACTAATACTCACCCATCACTACCTCGCTTGTTTTTCATTTGTTACTGTTACTGTTACTTTGTTTTGGTTACTATAGTGTCCATCCTCGCAAGGGGAGAGTAGTATTGTTCCAATGTCCCTTTGTCCCGTGGGCATCGGGTCATTGACATTACGAACGGACACTTTATTCACGCCGGCCCTTGCTTTAGGGTTGGTGTTTCTATCTATCTATGTACGACGTTTGCTTACACATAGGGACGTTTGGAGAGTTGTCCAATATGACGTAATTTTGTTCATCCAGTGGGATGACTTTCATTGGGATGGATGAACAGAGGCGGCTAGGTTAGCCGCCGTAGTTAGGTTACAATACTTTCAGGGAAGATAAAAGAGCAGAATCTCATTCTTGCTTTCATTTTTACACATCTTTTGTTAGAGTTCTAGAGTTTTAGAGATTAGCATGTTAGATTGTTAGAGTATGAAGTATGGAGGTGTTAGGTTTTTGTGGGTTTCTCTTCTTTCTTCTTCATTGTTGGAGTGTTTGAAAGTTTGGAGTGTTGCATATTGCGGGTTTTTGTTGGGCTTATTTTGAAGGCAACTTGCCTTTGACAACTTTCTTAAACTCTACTCTTTTTGTGATTGTTTTGGAACTATTTGCTTGTCTTGGAGTGGATTATAACAACAATAGGTTGAGAATTTAGGTTTAGGGGACAAAAAACACTAGCACATTGTTTTGTTTTGTCACATGAAGTTCGTTGTAAATTAGATTTTGGTACTAAGGTTTCAAGTAATATGACATTGTCTAAGACATTATTTATGATGTTATCTAAGACATCACGGAGAACATGTTGCAGGACGTTAACTTAAAACGCTCAAACCCTCTATCCAACATCCACCATGACATCTAGTTGCTGACTCGTTGCGTTCTCGTGGTTTGTGCATTCAGTGCAAAGAAGAATCACAATGTTTTAATTGCCCAAATCTATTTTTATTCATCTAACTAGTTTATTTTTTTGTATTCAACTAGACTAACAGAGTAACAGAAACACATGACACACAAGAGGAGGCGGAGAAAGAAGGTGCAAAAATGAATGAGCCGATTTTGGAGCAGCCTGCAACACTGGAATCAGATGTCACCGCAAGTCCGCAGCTGCAATACATGTTGCCAGCCAAACCGTATAAACAACCACAGGTAAATTTTCTTGTTGTGTCAAATTGACGTTGTGGAGATCATGTTATAGGACGTCAGTTTAAACACTAATTCGTTCCATTTGACGTCCCATATAACATTCAACAAAGAACCCTGTGTTTTAATTATCATATATAATCTATATTTTGAATCTGATTTTTTCAATTTTTTATAGAGTTAGATTGTTAGGAGTAGAGGAGTTAACGTTTAGGCCGCACCAAGAAGGATGGCATGTGAATCTATCAAAGCATGGGAATTTGCAGTATGACCTAATTAATGTTGATACATACATATATATATATATATATATATATATATATATATATATATATATATATATATATATATATATATATATATATATACAAACATTTTGAGTGGTGTTTCGGTAGACATGTGCTGAAGCGCTGACGTGTTGTTTGAAGTGTCCCATATCACATGCATGTTGTTTTTTTAACATCCATACTTCATAAGGACATTCTAGAGTTGATGTAGTTTATAATCCCACATGTAGGACATGATTAATATATGTAGTGGCAGATCAAAGTTCCTAATTAATATACTCAGGCATAGGCAATGATAATACGTGTTCTTCCCATTGGAATTATAGTTTGGATAGCATGGATTAGTGTGAATGTCAATTTCAATGTTTGAAACATTCAATGTTTTGTTGGATTAAGGGAAAGTTCTATGTTTGTGCAAAAAAATTGACACGTGTCTATGGGGTGTTGTCCATGTGCAGACTTGTGTGTACAACAATGTAGGGATTGACCGTTATTCCATATGCTTTTGTTGATGTATGTGCATTCTTTAGGACATGTGCCATTGTTGTTTGCAATGACAATAGTGATATTGAGGTGGGTGCTCGTACAATAGAGTGTACATGATTAGTAAGACGAGCATGTGTCTATGATGATGTCTTCAAAACGTGTCAAACATCCACTTCAACATCCACCATAACACCACCTTGGACACAATAATCATATTCGATGTTGAGAGAGACGTCATGGAAAGCATGGCACATTCTATGTGGTATCTATAATGACATTGAGGTAGATGTCTGTAAAGTAGGTTGTACCTTTAAATGAGACGAGCTTTTGTCCACAATAGTGTTTTCTTTGACATGTTAGACATACAGTCAAACGTGTACAAGAACACCTCTTTAGGAAAACTATGTATCAATAAACATCAATGTCCACGCCCAAAAATTCATCAACGTATCTCTAATGTCTTATGCAACACAATGAATAACACAAAAAAGGCATAGTAGTCATACTTGATGATAGCAAGGACATTGACAAAGACATGGTTGAATCAAATATAGTAGCTACTTTAACATTCAGTCTAGCTGGTATAACATCGAATCAAACATTGCACCGTCTGTTAAGACGTCCAATTCAATAAGACAACCGCCACGTGAAACTATATAGAAATGCAGTATTGTCATCAAAGACATCTCGGAAAACACCACAATATTGTACAAAATGTTGCGGGAAACACGATCGCGTCAATCGAGACGTCCATGTAAACACAAATGTGATTCCACAACCTCCAAAAAGTCTGCTGACTGGACATGCCATGTCAGCATTTGGCGGGGCCACGTCAGAATATGGCGGGACCACGTCATAAGACACATCAACAAGGGGCCGGGGGAAAAAATTTCACACGTGGCATTGCCCGCCCATGTGCCGTTGACGTGGATGCGACGTGGCAGCCACATGGCATATTTTCTTGACCTTCCAGCCCTATGTTTTTTGTGATATTTTTTAAAAAACAAGGCACGTTTTTTGAGAATTTGGCACGTTTTTCGCTTGTCAATCATGACGGATTTTTTCGGTCATCAACAAAAGCATGCCCCCTGCTGCAGAAAACATACTTTCACGTTAGTGAAGACATCACAAAAATCACGGGTTTCTTATAGTAAGATAATCTGAAGTTGTGTTGTTCAATTAATTTTGAAAGGCTCAAAGACTATTGAACAAAACCAACAAGTAAGTTGAAGAACCTTGATGTGCAAAGAGGGCCTGTGTGGATAACATGTTTGTTTGTTCCACCACTAAGGTAGCAGCATCTAAAATTGTCAACGACCCAATGTGGCCAGCTACTTTTGAATCAGAAATGAACTACTTTTGAACTAGAAATGAACTCTTATAAATTTGAAAACTGCCAGCAACTTCCCACTTGTTGCTTCACAATTGGTCCAATTCACTATTGCTTCATAGTTGGTACTTTATTTCTTTTGGGTAAGTCTACGGCTTAAAATAAGTGTTTACAACACCTTTACTTCAAAAATTCCTGTAAAATTGCTCATGCTTCCAAAAATCATGATTCCAAGGCCCACTACTTCCTCTCAGATTTGCTAAGACATTCATGATTTCATTCCATGTTGCCTGCACTCCCAAGGTACCACATCTCTTATATTGTCATGACTAGGTGTCTCTACCTTAGATCTATATCAACATGACATAGGCCTAAGGTAGCTATAGATCTACTCTAAACTAAGAAGTATCATAAAATGTGACTTCGATAACCTTGATGAAATAAATTTCATTCAACAAAGAAAATGCAAAATTATGATGTTTGAAAATTTTATATACGATCAAATTTCCAAAAATAATTTAAGATCCACACTTGATGAATTTTGAAGCAACTAGATGACATAAAACACTTTAATTTAAGTTCAAATTTGTAATTGAATAAATTGAACTTCATGTATTTAAACTTTGTGAGAAAAATTGCCAAAAATTAGAATTTGCAAGCATTGTAGTACAAAATAAATATAAATTTTAAATCGCTCAAATTAATCATATCAAATAAAACATATCTCCATGAACTTCATATACAAATTTGGTTCCAAAAATCCAAAATGACGTCATTGAAAATTTTAAACAAATGTTATGAATATTTTAAAGCAAGTAGGGCATATTTTGATTTTTGCACAAAAAGTATCTTCTAAAATTTTAAACCTCTTCAATTTTTACGTGATTTTTTTGTGAAAACTGCATGAGTAGGAAATCAAAACTACATTCAATATATTCATTTTAATTTATTTTTTTAAAGGACTCATTAGTAAAATTGCCATAAGGGCTAATTTCAAAGTTCAAAAGCCTTTTTGGCGTACCCATATTTGATCATTGGCCTTCTCTAAACATGCGCGACTCAACTTAGCAATAGTCAAACCAGTGCACAAGGCTCTTAGTATAAATTAGGATTAGCGCGTAATTATGTATAGATATGAGATTCTAATTGAACATCTGATAAAGTGCCAATTGCTTGAAATTTAACTTGTATGTTTAATATGGTGATGTATTATAAATTGTTGGAATTAAGCTACTCATAAGGTAACTAAGTTATTTATGAGAGAAGTGATAGTACAAGCGTCTGTGACTAAAGTACTCATTTGGTAATCAAATCACTTATGAGCAAACTAATAAACCAAGAGTCCATCTCTCCTAGTTAGTTAAAACATCAAAAACACTTGTTTCATTAAAAGTGCATATAGCCATGTGCACTATATTTTAGTGATATGTGCACTATGATTTTTTTTTATTAAAAAGAGGAGGGGGGTGGGAACATACCCACCCCCCTTTAAAATTCACACTACATTTCTTTTAATTTTAAGGAGGGGGGGTGGGAACATGCCCACCTCCTTCTAAAATTTGCACCACAATTCTTTAATTTTAAAGGGGAGGGGGTGGGAACATACCCCCCTCTAAAATTTGCACAACAATTTTTTTATGTAATGTAAATTCAAATTTTGCACTTTATAGGTAAATGAGTAAATTATGACTATATTATCTTCAAACATACAAAATTTCAGCATGTACACTTTCTATATGGCATATGCACTTTTAACAAAACAAGTGTTCAAAATAGTAGTCAAGTTAGTCTATACATATTTTAAGTATTTAGACAAACAATACTATGACTATAAGTCTAGCTTGATGGATGAAGAAGATCATATTGTCTCATGGACAAGATCTCAGTTCTAAAGTTGGGTGCTGAATCACACAATAAACATTATTTACCTTTTGTTGAACATTTAACAAATTGAAATCAAAATTATTCATTACATATCAAATGATGTTTTATTTCCGTCAAAATAATCATCCATACTGTAGGGTATATAAAATTCCATATGATTGGCTCATGCAGGAATAATCAAGACCTCATCATTGATCAACGACTAGCTAGATATATATAAATTGCAAATAAACTACTCCATGCTAGTTGAAATCATATTCCATGGCTGTTTCTGGGCAATCGCAGGCTAATTAATTGATCTACTTGCTCATGCAAGCTCCTTGCAACCTCTTCATCCATTTGGTTTCTCCTTTTAATATGCGGCAGTAACTCCGTTGTCTGATTCTCTTGAACCTCTAGACTCAAGGCAAAGTTCCTTTGTTGCATTTCGCGCACACTCGGGTACGTTCGGTTTCTCTCAAGTTCGAAAATCCGGTGGTCATTCTCCACAACTTGACGTCTCAAATCAGCGTTCATGTGTTCCAAATCGCTCTTCTCGTGTTCCAAATCAATATTCTCACGTTCCAAACTAGCCCGTTCTATCTCTAGTTCTTGCACTTGGGCGAGAAGTGTAGCAATCTTCAATCTACCGACCAATAGTGGATTGCTCGGGCGCGGGGGGGGGGGGGGGGGGGGGGTGGTTGTGTATGAAGTAGGAGGACTCTCAGTTGCGCTACCATCGTTGATGTTGCCATTGTTTGGCCCTGCACCAACTCCACCGCCGTAAAGTGGAATGATGTTGCGATGTATCTTCATCTTGTGTCTGCAAACTGGGCAACATGGCATAGGTTTGTCCCGGAGCCACTCGTACACACACGGCCAACAGAAGACGTGCCCACATGACCCTGCAACTGGATTTGTCGAAGGATCAAAGCAAATGTGGCACTCCAACACATCCTTCTGTTTTGGACGAGATAGGTTTGATTTGTCATTGCCAATAGCGGAGGTTGTGGATAAAGGAAGATTGATTGGATCTATAATTCTTAGGCGTGACTAGTACTAGTTTCAATTAAGTCTTGATACTACTCTTCACTTCGGCACTTCCACGCTTTGCTACAAGCTACTCAGAGTACAAGTATCGGAAACAATCCACATTCAACGGTATGAAAGTACTCTTAGTTGGCACTTACAAATTGAAGCTAGCTCTTGTCACAACTCTGTAACGTCACAAGGATTGTGATTATGGTATGAGGGCGTTGCCTTTGTTGGTTTATATAGCCTTGATGTTGGAGCCTCGGTGGTGAGATTCCTCCCAAGTAGTTAATTAGCCTCGGGAGTTGGGACTTTAGGCTTTGTGGAATTTTTCTAATTGATCTTTCACATCAAGCCTCGGAAGCAAGTATAATTAATAGTTAGGTCTTCGTGGGTTGTCCAAACCAGCCTCGGTAGACTATGTTGGTACTAATCGATGAGTAAGTCTATTGTAGGTTGAAACTAATGAAGTCGTTCAGATCAGGCCTCGGTTGTATCTAGATCTTGGTCGAGAGGTACCTTCGTCTTTGCAAACCTAGATGAGAACATTAGAATAGTCAGTCGTATTAATTAAAAAAATGTCTTAACATACAATGCCAAAGTTGTGTCAATTCAGCTCAAATGCACAATTCTCTAAAATGCAGGACATACAGATATACATTTCATGGCGTACTACTAGAATTTTTATAATATATTTTACTGTAGTTGTTTTGCAAATAGTTATAGCTCTAGTGGCAAACGCTTCCATAATTGTTGCTTCCGGGTAGGGCACTCGTACATGTATTTAATAACCCATATGTGACAGAAGGGTATTTATCATAGGACTATTTATCTAAAAAATTGGAATTATTTACACCCTATCAATACAGATAAATCTAAATTTTGTCATTTTAGATGACCCTATTTGTATTTATAAAGTTGCAAGTGAACTAGTTTCTAGTATTCTATGTTCTTTATAATTTTTATATTTGACCCCAAGAATGACGAACCATAGGACTCTTGAAAGTTTGTAGTGAAAATTCAATAAACCATGTCTAGACTGAAGACATCAAATTGTAAAAGGAATGAAGACAAGATTCTACTACTAGCACTCCGAAAACTGCACACAACCACAAAATGCACTTCAAGAACTTCAACACCAAATCCCACAATACAAGCAGCACCGCAATGGCGCAAGCAACCCTAGGCAAAAATCAAAGATACAAGGCACAAAGCCAAAAACACCAAAAACCCTCGTCATCCAAAAATTTTATTCAGGAATTTGAATTGAAAATGGATAGTTTTTCATCCATTGACCACCATAAAATGCATTGTATACCTTTGCCTCAATATATTTTTCTCTACCTACTATTCCCAACCCTATTTTAGATCAAAATAATTAGATAAATTGATGCATTATATGATACCTTTATTTTTTTTATACACACAACTTTGTAATAGAAGAGGTCCTTCATTATATCAAAGAATTGTACAAATTTTCTCACAAATGAATATAAAATACCCTACATTCTTTCACATAGTTTAATAAATTTTCGCAAGTGCCCTACTCGGGTTGTTGCTTAATGGTTTATGGCTTCCGGGCTAAACCCGAGACAAATTTGTGAACTCTTACAGAACCTAATATCATCTATCTTGGCAGTCGGCTCGTCAGATTGACAACTGGGTCGAGGCTTGGGCCAATCATGTTCCACCAGCGAGCGTGTTCTACCAAGGTCTATAAAAGCGCTCAGTCTTTGATGTTAGTAATCATCTGGTGATCTAGGATTATTAAACGGGTTTACGGTTACACCACTAAAACCTCTAGTGAGCTCTAAATTCTAGGAGTCTACGTATAAATTAGAGGTTTGAATGAGTTTCAAATAGGCATGAGTTTCAAATGGGCATGAGTTCCTAGTTGAGATTGATTCGTTTACTAAATGCCTTATAGTGAGAATTTTGCCAAAGGAATGGAACAAATATACAAAATATGATCATCTCATTGGAATTTTCATAGAATAATAAATACAAGATTCCCATATTGTAAACGCAAACAAATTTCCCACCTTTAATTGTAACTTTCTAAGATCGAAAATGTAGTACATGGTAACTCCTCCTTGTGAATCACTAATCGGTAATAAATACCGGAGGGAGTATTTGCTACTGAGGAAGGGAAGTGAAGGACAATTCAGAATGAACAATACTGTCTTAGCTCGGTAATCACACATCAGGGAGTCTGGAAGTTAACTAGCTAGCAGAATCATGAGTAAGGACTACTCGGTAGGCACAAAAACAGAAATAGAGAAGGAAAGGAAACTTTTGGCAAGGTAATCAAGTATTTGGAAAATGTGGCGTGCTAATGAGTTTGGCTCCATTGCTTTTATACAACAGTACAACCAGATCTGACAGATAGGTCAGATCAGTAAAAAGTGTTTTCCTAGATCTACCTACTAGGGTAACTTGGAAAATTACCGGGATAAAACTCACGCCGGTAGACCTACTGGTACCTCCTAAATTGCCGTTAACAGCCGTGGACCTTCAAAATGCTTACATGGCAACACTTTTTGACCAAGGTGACGGCCTCTCAAGAGGAAGTTTGGGCCCTACATTTTGCAAGACCCAAACTATGGTCAAGAGGCCGTCGATTTCATTTCATAACAAATGTAAACTATATTTTATTGCCTATTTTCAACAGATTTCTTTGGACTCTCAATCCCACGGCCTCTCGACTTGGACGGCCATAGTGTGAAGCGGCCCTCAATCCCACAACCTCTCGACTTGAACGGCCATAGTGAAACCAGTGATCTCAGAACCACTTTATGACATTTAGCACAGGATGCTACCTCCCACATAAATGGTAGATACTTTTGCTACCCAGTGCATACAATACTCACGATACCTCTATAATATGCGGCAATACCCTTGATATACTAAGGTGATACCATGATGATATGTGCGGATATCACCTCATGAAGTTGCTACATATTTATAACATGATGAGCATTCTCGCTACATTTTCAAAAAAAAATCTTTTTTTTTTGCTTTGTATGTTTAGCAGTCCCATTTTTTGGTAAAAATTCAGCTAATTTTAGCCCGTTTTGAGATCACTGGTGGGAACGGGCCCTTAAAGTCTTTGGATTTAGAGTGTAGTCCCGGGCCCCAGCCAGGCAGCAGGATTGCGGGCCGGGTCACACGGGTTGCGGCGGTGGGGAATGGTCCCTCGTTCCGCCATTCCTGCGCTGCCTTTCACACGGAACCACGCGGCCCCAACACCCACTCCCTCCGTGTCGCCCTCCTGAACCCTCACAGGGCCCTGCATACTTCCCTCTTCCCCGCCTTCACTGCCTTAGGGTTTCACTCTCGCATCAGCTCCTTCCTTGCCTCGGCGCTTCGCTTCCCACGTCGCCTTCGTCCCTCCCTCTCGGTACGTTGTTCCTTCACACTCCCCGCTGGAGTCGGTGCCATGGTCGGTGCGCGTTCCTTGCTGCAGGCGGGGTGCTTTTCTCTTTTTATTTATTTTCATTGTGAATTTGGAAGCCAGGCAGGAGTACAAGTTTTTGCGTTCCACGATTCTTAAATTTTTTTATTGTGAAATCGGAAGGGAAGAGTGTAAGTTTCTGTTTTTTTTCGAGCGTTTTGAGCTTCGGTTTCGGGTCGGTCGGTCGGTGATCTCAGCCAACTGAACTGTTCTAGAACTGGATGCGATTGATTTTGTTTCGTTTTTTTTCCTTTGAGAGATGCCGGTAGGTTTTTGTGATTCTCTGCATCTTGGTGTATACTCGGAGTCGGCAAACTATTCCCTCGTGGGAGAATATTCCTCGGGCAGATCGTGGCTTGCGACCAAATCTATGGTTGTTTATGACAATTTAAAAATGAATTAGGGTACTTTGGAAAGGTTTCTGAGTTTTGATAGGATTTGGAACGTGTCAGGTTTTGAGTTCGAGGGGCTTGGTGAATTTCTGGGGGGTGGGTGGGGGGTGTTTGAGCGCTTATTTTAGAACTGGGCCGCATTTTGAGGAAGTTCTTGTTGCGGTGGGCAGTCTATTTCATGAGTAGTTTGCAAATTGCGAACGAACTACAGGATTTTGTGGAAGGAAGGGCTTTTTTATTTTTATTTTTTTAACCCAATGACTATGGAAGGGTTTAGTGCTGATGTTCCTGACAGGATCGAATATAGGTCATCTCAACTCTCGTTGATAATGGTTGCCTCGTGCGTTATTTGGAGTATGCCTAGTTTGCCTGGTTGGAACTTGGAACCGGTTAGTAAACAGGGTAGTATATGTGTATGACTTGTGCAAGAAACTTTCTGTGATCGCTTTATAGGTTAGGGTTTTGATATGCTTCTGAGTTAAATATATTTTCTGTTTCTATGTGAAAGTCAATTCAACCCTGGTGATGATGGCAATGGAGAGATGTGTTTTAAGATGTTAATTAAACACGCAGATGTGAACTTTTGAATAGTTCTTGAGTGTGATTTGTGTATTGACTGTGTGGAGTGTGTTTTTTTTTTTTTTTTTTCCAGGCTTGACTTGAGGAGCATAGCGAGTTCAATTGTGAGCACCAATGGAGAAGAGAGCTCCTAAGTATTCAGCTTGAAGAGATGTCAAGACGGAAAAGGTGGATTTAACCTATTGAGCCCCTGTTTGGGGAGGCTTTTGCCTCAGCCATGACACCGTCAGAAGGCTATTGGGGTCCAATCACTGCGAGCACTCAATGGTGTGAGAAGAATTATGAGGTCACACCTTTTGTCGCTGAGTTTTACAACACTATATCCAATGTCCCTGGTATTATTCTTGCGCTGATAGGTCTATATTACGCTATCAGCCAAAAATTTGAGCGGCGTTTTAGCGTTCTTCACTTGTCTACGATAGCGCTGAGTATTGGCAGCAGTCTCTTCCACGCCACACTTAAATATGCGTAAGTACTCACGTCCTTGCTGTAAGTTCCCTGACGATGCTTAGTTCAATTGCTAGGAATGTTGATTTGAGCTAAATTTATAAAATATAGAGCTAAATAATATATATATCTGATTAGTGGCTGCTTTGTTTTGTTTGCATGCATGACAGGCAACAGCAAAGTGATGAGACTCCTATGGTATGGGTGATGCTCCTCTACATATACGTTCTTTATTCTCCGGATTGGCACTACCGGAGCACAATGCCTACAGCCCTGTTCCTGTATGGAACTATCTTCGCTATTATGCACTCGCAGCTTAGGTTTGTTGTGGGATTCCAACTGCATTTCGTCTTGCTGGCGGTGCTGTGCCTCCCAAGGATGTACAAGTATTACATCCACACAACAGATCCAGTAGTGAGGAAACTAGCTCACCGCTACATTTTGTTTCTTGTTGTGGGCGGTACGTGCTGGCTGGCGGATCGGCATTTATGCAACCAGATTTCTAAACTTCGGGTTAATCCTCAAGGTCATGCAGTGTGGCATGTGTTGATGGGGTTCAACTCATATCTTGGCAATACATTTTTACAGTATTGCCGAGCCCAGCAGCTCAACTGGAACCCGAAGCTGGAGTACTTGTTGGGGGTTTTGCCTTTCGTGAAGGTTCAGAAGAACGATACGGAACGCAAGGAGCAGTAGGCCGATTAAACACGTTCTCAGTCAAAGCCTTCGTGAGCCTATGTGGTTCCTAGAAGTCAATGTATTAAAAGCCAACCTTTGTAATGTATCGTTTGTTCTTTTAGGTTCTGTTTCTTTGGCTGGCAACATTGGTACGAATGGCATTATTGGCGAGGAGCCATTGGTTTTGTAATTTAGTGGGGATCCGGTGGGTAATAATACCAAGGTTTGCTAGGAGGGCAAAAACTCAGTAACGGCAGGTGCTCTTGGTTCTGAGCTTCCTGTCCCTTGAGTTAAGTGTGAGCTCAAGCCCTCAATTTTCACAGTCCTCGGAGAGTTCGAATTTGGGAGTCGACGAACTTGAACGTTCCAGAATCTACTCAGAGTAATGAAATAAGGTGATTAGTATGGCACACTGTAGAGGTATGTATTAGAAGCCATCTTTTGTGGATACTGGCAACATTGTCACACTGGTTGTTAGCTTTGATGTTTTCCCGTCGTCAGTTTATCTTATTAAACATTTTGTACATACAATGTATATTGGTTGCGCTGAAAGTTTCTGATTTTTTTTAGTTTTCGAGTGACCGAGCTGTCACTGAGTACCAAATACAGCAATTTGTTTCCTTGTCTTTTACCAAAGCTAACTTACTCATCACGTATCTACAATCTTAACGGGGTTTTTAACATCATTAATGCTGCAGCAAAAGAATGCTTGACCAGCCTACCAAAACCATGACCACAACGCTCGCATGAGTCGAGGTTGCAGAGATCTATGTACGTTTTCATTCAAACATTTCTGCATGCTCTACCTACCAGCATGCATTCTATACCCAATTGCAACCATGACCCAAAAGCGATCCCTACTTAAAAAGTAGAAAACGATGTACACAGCTTGAACATAGATACACTTAAAGTCAAAACATTAAAGTTTATTCACGTAGAATCCAAAAACTACATGGTAAAAGCCTCTTAAAAAATCCAATAGCCATGCGCATTTGGAGCATAACAGGTGTACATACCATAGACCATGTTCTTTTTGTGCCGCTCTCAAAACTCCAAGAGTACTGTTGTGAAGAAGGCTAGCATGTGAGCGACGATCATGCTTGTTCTTTATGAATTCTGTGCAGACTTGTAACCCATTTCTGGAGTGAAAGTTGGAAGCAATTCATTGTGGGCAAGATGACGGGGAAGAGTAGAAGCTCGATGCAATACATTTGCATCTACATCACAGTCTGCGGTGTGACATCCTTGCTATTCTTATACGGCACCATGGAGCACATGAATAATGTTGCCAAATCTGAAGGCTCAGGTTCTTCGGCGACCTTGATGGGGCCTGAGCCCATGGACAGCCACTTGCAGGCCATCGACGCAAAGATGCAGCTGGTGCTGCAAAACGCATCCGTGCCCAGTTTTGGCCCCCGGATGACAGACTGGGACAAGAGACAACCCCCCAACCGACATAACAAAATGCTGCTCGTGTCAAGCTCCCATCCTAAGGAATGCGAGAATGCGCATGGCGACCACGCCCTGCTCATGTCCCTGAAGAACAAGGTAAAGCAAATTCGCAAAGATTCGTTGGTACAAAACTTGAATCTAGACCTCTCTCGGTAGAGTTATCTGTAAAGGCAGCCCCTCTATCTTGTTTTCTATGCTCTGTTTACTATCTAAATCTAAATTTATTTCGTGTTAATTAGTTGCAAGCTTGGCATGAACAATTCACTTGGTTCCCTTTTGGTGTGGAGGATCATGATCTTTGTGATGAGCGAACATGAACGGAACTCATGAATATATAGTGCAGGCTAGCCTTGGGGGAGTTTATGTTGCATTGAGGTGAAAATGAGGTTAATGTGCCAGCTGGTCCTTTGTTTTAGACACAACATGATTAGAACTAGTTGTAGCAGCCTTTGAGAGTGGAGGGATTCTGCAAGAAAGTACACCTTGAATTTTCAAAAACTTTCCTCTTTGGGCTGACTTTACGGATAACTCTAGTTTCTAAACACAACATTATTAATTAACCCATGTAGTGTGTAGCTTGCTGGCCTGAGGTAGGCATTTGCTGTGGCTGGGAGAGCTTTGTGACTTTGTTATGAGGGGAGAAAGAGCACTTGCGGATCTCATTTGCAAACCGGACTATATATGTGACTGTGCGTTAGGTGGATTACTGTCGTCTCCACGGGCTGGAGCTTTACTACAACATGGACCAGCTGGAGGAGAAGATGGACAAATGGTGGGCGAAGCAGTTCGTGATCCACATGCTCATGCGTGCTCGCCCGGACGTGGAGTGGATTCTGTGGATGGACAGCGACGCCGTGTTCACCAACATGACTTTCCAGTTCCCGCTGGACAAGTACAAGGATTACAATATGGTGTTGCAAGGCTATGACGACATGTTGTTCAAGGACAAGAACTGGTTGGGCCTCAACGCGGGTCAGAAAAATATTCATCTTCACCCTTCCTTTGCACCGTATCTATAAAAACAATCTGACTTGTAGATTGATAGGACTGATCGAATGTACTGTACATAGACCTTGCACCTTGGAATTAGAATGAGTAAGAAAAGGCCTCATGGGTGCAAATAAGAAATTCAAGATTGGTAGCACCCAATGCGAGATTTAAACTTGGATCCTGAATCAAAAATTACCGTTTGAGAATCGGTAAGGTCTAAACAAAGGAAACACAAGATTGGTAACTTAATAGCATGAACTCGAGTCATTACGGTCCACATTATTTAGATTGGGGTCCTAGTAAGTACGTTGAAATTATTATAGAATCACCATTTGAGAATTACGATTTAGGGTGAAATATAAGCAAGAAAGCTTCACGTGTACATACCCGTATGTGTATTGATAAAGAAAGCAGGAAACATAACGAGAGATTCATGAACTTTTGACAACTACCCATTCCAATTCTTGGATTGGATTCATGATGAAGTTTTATCATCATTCTGCAAGTTAGAGAATGTTATGAATTCTTCATGATGGATTTGCTGGTACGAATTGACAGGAGTCATTCTTCTTCGTAATTGCCAGTGGTCCATCGACCTGCTCCATGAATGGGTGCGCTTCAGTCCCAAAGGCAAGGTCCGAGAAGCGGCCGGAGCATTACTCACCGAAGCATTTCCTGACAGAGGCGCCGTTCTCACCGAGGCGGATGACCAGTGCTGCTTAGTGTACCTGCTTCTCACTCAAAGGTCGACACATACACACACACACACCAATTGTTGCAATTGCATTGGCTTTGCTTCTGCCCTAAAAACCCCATGTATACAAAACTATTCCGTCCTAGATACTCCCTCCGTCCCAAAGTTCTTGTCATACAAATTTGTTTGGTATTTCTTTGAGCCAATTTCATTGATCATATTGTAAGAAACATGATTAAAAAAGGTTCCAAATTATGTCACTAGAATGATTGAAGAGCATTGCATGTGTTCATTGCAACCTAAATAAAATTAGCCACAGGGAAGTATTTTTTTGACCTACCTAAAAAAGCACTTTCAAATATGACTTTCAAGCATGACAATAACTTTGGGACGGAGGGAGTATACGTTTAGTGTAAGTATACGTCAATATTTTCAGCTCTAGATATGTTTATTGTATGTATGCTTTGTAGGGCAATGTTAAAATTAATATCCCGCCTTTTGCACTCAGGTATACTGTCACAAATTTGACATAGTGCACCTGCAGGTCGCGGTGGGCGCCCAAAGTGTACCTGGAGCATTCGTACCATTTGCAGGGCTTTTTCGAGATCATGACGATGGCGCCCAACACGTTTCCCGGGATGGGAGTGTCGTGGTGGCCGTTTGTCTCGCACTTCACGGGCTGCCAGTTCTGTTGCGGCCTGGCCAACACCATGTACGACGTGGAGAATTGCCATCGCTACCTGGAGCGTGCTTACAAAGTGGCCAACAACCAAGTCTTGCAGGCCAACGGCTACACTTATGTGTCCCTGCAGAACTCCATCGTCAAGCCCATCTGATCAATATATAAACACCAGATTAGATTGGCTTCTGAATCAATCAGCTGTTTCGTTTTCTTTTTTGCTAGCTTGTAAGTACTGTTGAGACAAGATGCTAAAATCGTTATGGATCTCATCTCATCTCTTCCAAACCAGACTCGGTTCACCTTCAATTAGCAAGCATGACTTTGGCTAAATGCCTATGGCCACTCATCTTTGAATGGAAATGAGGTTGTAAACCTAGTATAGTAGTTTTCAACCTCTCACTTTGAAATTGCACGTCTTTCAAACTGAATTCATATCCAGTAACTGAAGACCTAGGCCGTATCATCTATTCGGTGGCTTCTGAGGTAAACCTGGCAATTACATATGATATCTTGTCCGGCCAAGTACTCAAGGAAGCATTGAACTCGTCGAATTTGAAAGATCCAACTCTTTATTGGGACATTCAGTCATACAATTTAAATGAGGCGACTATGAAAAAGAATACTGTATCATTCAATGTCCGGTTTCATGTGATTGGGTTGGGTAGGGGCCGCGCGAACGCGAGCCCCAGCTGCCACAAATTATGACGTGTATGCCTCCCGTAGGAAGATACTACAGTCACCCGGCCCGGAGTGCAATGGGGCGGGCAAACTCTAGGCCATCCACCTTCCGGATCATGGATTGACCCCGCCCAGGTAAGTGGAGGGAGTTGCGCACTCTGGGCTACTTATATGGCTGGGTCATCCCATGATCCACCACACGATATGGGACATCTCCCGAGAATGATCTCCATAACATCCATTGTTGTTCCAGTGGATCACAACCCAGTGCACACGGCAAAACTCAAAGAGATCCACACGAGCGACCAACAATATAGGGGATGAATCCCCACACACGTCTTAAAAACGACCATCAGAGATACAATGGCATTGGTTGATCTTCGTATCTCCCTACACGTCATTGATCAAACATGAAATGCAATCGAGGCATGCAATAATCATTGCCGGTGTGGGATTGACGTTGCCATCGCTGCAGCTTTCCTTCACCATGATCCCTTCTAACCACAACACGCCGAGTTAGAATTTTGTGCCACATTAGAGTCAACCGAAAAGTCAGCTCAAAGAGGAAAGTTTTAGCAAACTCCTCTTGAACTCATATTGAAATATAAATAGAGCAAAAACTAGTTCATGATGAGTTGGGAGACAATCTAAAGCAAGCCACTGCCATTATTCTCCATACCTCGCACTGACTTCCACACCTCCTACCAAAGCTCCAAGTCCATGGTCCACAAGGGGACAAGTTATGACACGACACTAATCAACCCAAGTATAGCTCAAAAGAGAGGTTAGAAGGAGGGCGAAAAGGGATTGTAGATGGGCTACTTTTCGGTTAACTCTGTTAGTGAGTATCAGACGTAACTCAAACTCAAGCCCAGCTTGAGTCGGAAGCTCAGCGTCACTGCCGTTTTGTTTTTCAGATTGATGGGCCCCGTGAGGGGCAGTCCAAAAAAAGTGGTATGCCGGTAAGTGTACCCAGCGCACGGTATTCTTTAGTAAAAGGCGAAAGAATAGTTCGCTCTGCGCTGAGCACCCGGCTGCGTGATTTGTAATAGATGAGTGCCCTGGTTCTTATCGAGGTAGAGTTTAAATGCGTGTAGCAACGCATATGGGATAATGAAGACCTGGACCTACCTCACCGCAAATTCGTTATGTGGCTGTTGTCTCATATATGCCAGCGTGCACATACCTTCCTTCAGCTGGTGACCATGCGTGCACTAAGTGTGTAGGGGTTAAGGATCATTCATCACTGCAACTTTTCACTATTAGAGTAGGCCGGAGCACACCCTTCCAAAGTTGTGTACAGCGGTTTTTTGTGTCCTATTGTTCTGCGGTTTACCTTGAAATTGCATAATAAATAGCCACTCATTTTGAATGGAAATAGGGGTTGTAGACTTAGAGCATGCCTACCCATCCTTTCTCAGCAAATTTTGGATGAAAGTTTCCAAATTTGCAAGATATACCGATGTCACAATAAACTCCTCTATTACAAGTTGTCATTATGATTAGCAAGTATGACAATGATTAATAGATTGGGGACTTGTATTGACAATCTAACATTTGTGCAACAAGGTGAGATTCAACATTTATGGGTGGGGGAGGAACAAATTAACGGGATGAAAATATTCCCAGTAAATTCCAGAGAAGGGTGCGCATGCTCTTACCGTTGCAAATGTACAGTACAGTGGTTTAGAACCTACCACTTTGAAACTGCATAAAACATCCATACACGGTGATAACATTTTGATCTCAATTGGCTCTTGTAGGACCCAAAGTGATCTTTTGAGAGCTCTACACTACTAGAACAATACACTGGGAGCTACAGCAAAAACGTAGCTAAATACACTACGCGGACACTATACGATATCCTGTCAAAACGTAGTTTATTGTATAGTATAACGTAGCTAAAAAACTAGCTACGTTGGGGTGTAACGGTTGCTACGTCTTCAAACGCTTAGGGAACGCGTAGTTCTCATTGCTACCATGTTCCCAATAAAACCATTTTTGGTAGTTATGGGATACCCAGGATAAGGTGCCACGTGTCAGTGTATCTGTGTTTTGCTACATCCTACCAAAAACATTTATTCACCGATGTGAAAGTAAATTTCCCTTGTTTACTGTGGGAAAAGATATGTGAATTATATTCCTATTTTTGGTCTTCACAATAAACTATATTTAGCTTCATTGAAAAGTAATTTGGTCACATTTCACCACAGTAAAATTCTGGTTCAGGCTAGCCATTGGTTCAGAGAAGCATGGGATGATTTTTAATAATGTTGATGACTCAATGGACGTGGAGAAAGGAATGCCGCGTGGAGGAATGGAGAAATGCCACCGATGCAGTACATTTTGATGGCCCATGCAGTATATTTCGGTGGCCCATGCAGCCGCAGTTTTCCCGTAAAAATTCGCCCGTAGACCAAACCCTTACTATCTGATCTCTTCGACTCCCTCATTGCCATGTAATTATAGCAAGCGAAGACCATAGCGATCTTCCGTAGCAGTGAAGAGAACAAAAAGAAAACGACTCTACAATCAATCTCCTTCTCATTAGCAGAAAAATGGAACTCATGAACTCAATCATCAGTCAAACAAATGGCTATTGCAGCAACCAAGACTGTAACTAGTTTTCTCTAGGTAGCAGGCGAAGCCTGTAGCAATCTTCCGCAGCGCAGCCAGTTTGAAGAGAAAAAACGAAAGAATTCTACAATCAAACTGCTACTCATTAGCACCAAACAGGAATGAACTGAACCAACAAACCGAAATCACGAATAACATTCTCGCATTCAGGGCTGATTTTTCACAAAGTTCTAGCCCGTCCACGTCCAAAAACCTTGAATTGAAAGGCAAAAAAAATTGCAACCCGTCCCAAAACCGGTGATTTTAAAATCAACCCGTCCATGGAGAGGTTGAAAAAAAAACAACCCGTCCCAAAACCGGTTGCAAATTGAAAATACCCGTCCCGTAATGTTTAGGAAAAAAAAATTAAAATATTTTGAAAGTTTAGATGCTTTGATGCGCATTTCATGTGCAAATATTCCAGTTGAAAACATCAGTTGGAATGCAATGATGCTTGTGTGGAGAAACATGAAGGATAGGAGAATTCATCCACTTGTTTGAAGGGTAAGTTCTTTTTTTTAATAAAATTTTGAATATGCTTATATAAAATATTAATTATTCAATTTCTAAGTGTACCTTCAATTATAATCTTTGACATTGTGTTACAAAGGTTCTAAATATTGTAGTTGATGAATCATTGTGTGCAGGTGAATCGAGCTCTTGAAGATTGGTATTTTGATTAGGTATTAGTGGTTTGACTCCATTATGCTTACATTCACATGTCATATATGACATAATGTAATTGATATTTGCACCATTTATTTTTTTGGGAAATTTTACCAAAAAAAAAATTATTTTTAGAACCCGTCCAAAGTGAATTTAACCCGTCCAAAAACCGGTTCATTTTTTTAGAACCCGTCCACTGGAAATGTTTTTTTTTTCTGAACATGTCCCTGGACATGTTAGGGACCTTGTGAAAAATCACCACTGCTCGCATTCGTCAATTTGAACATTTCTCCAGCATTTCTCCATTACATCTAAGAGGTTATAGCAAGGTCTACAGAAAAAGGACTAAACCAGACTAAAAACTCGAATCTGAAATATACAACGCAACAGACAGATGGCTATGGCAGCAAAAGAGAAAGAAAGATTAAAACTCTAAAAATTCATTCTCTAGAAGCATTGATACCTACCTGGACAACGATCAACGCTGTCGAGTTCGTAGTCCACTGCATGCTGCAAATGAAACTGCAAGTTCCGGAGATCCTCCACCAGGAACGGAAACCGATGGACTCATGGCACATTTTTTGAGGTTTTAGCAGAAAGCTGCACCGATCGTCCTAATTTTAAGGCTTCGAGAGGTGCACATGACGACGAGCGCCCATCCTAGTTGACAAAATCAAGAAATCTATCACTGCGGAGGAATCTGAGTGCCGTCCAAATGCGAGTCTCGCTGCGAAGAAGACAAGGCTAGAGAACCAACTGGCAGAGACGTCACTATCGATTGATCCAACCCATCGACGCCACGTCAGCCGCATTCGGCCTGCCAGCAAGGCAGAAATGAACCGATGGAACATTCATTCTATTTTGGACTATGGCGAGCAAGCTCAGGCAGAAATTAGAAGGCGGTGTCAAGATATTTTTTGAAATTATCTTCCCAAAATTACTGCATCTCCTTGACAACTTTACTGAATCTCACTATGCCCTTTATCTTCACTACTGAAAGTTCATAGGGATTCTCTATTACACATGGGAACGTGCGGTTCTAATGGTGACATCAAAAATAACGTAGCTTCTCGACACAAACGTAGCTGAAACGTTGCTTCAATGAAGTCGCCGTAGCTTCCGTCAACCCGACATCACAAAACAAGGGAAACGTAGCAAGTTCCTCCAAACTTAGTTTATCAAACGTAGCTCCCAGTGTATTATTCTAGTAGTGTAAAGGCGAGAAGCCGTGAGGAGAGAAATTTCAGCCAATGAGAAATTGGTCTTCTCGGTTTCTAGGCCTCCCATGGGGAGAAATTTCTCTCCTCACGGCTTCTCGCCTCTAGTGTATAGAGGCCCTAATCTCCCGAATACGAAGAGAGAATCGTCTATCTCAACTAAGGCATTGTTATCACTAGTAGGAAATGTGCCTTTTTTCACTTACTATAAATGAAAGAAGAATGAAACCGCACCAGGCACATGGGTTGCGTTGATGCTGGTGAGTGGTTTTGGTCACAAGAAGAGAAAAATTTAGACACAATATTCTGTCAATGTTCGCTGTTTTCACAAAGTAGGGAATGAAAAACGACAATTCTGCTACTAGTGTATGTTGACGTGCTCATTATGTTTGCAGAAGAGAATTGTTGGCAATCGAGTTGATTGGGGCTGGTGAAGTGGAAAATAAAGAACGAATTCCACAATCTGATGATTTCTGCACATCTGTGGGTTGCGTAGACTAAAGGGTCAAGAGGATGTGGGTCGGGTAATGAGTGCATGTGCAGCGAGGGAAAGGCATTGAAGTCATCGTTGTACAAACCGTTCTGACAGGGGACAAGAGAGACGTATAAAAAAGTGTGTCAGGAGTGCATCTGATTCCTGGCAATCACACTGCTCGCTCCACTCGAGAGCTCAATGCCAGAAGTGAGGCTGCAGGGATTAAGAGAACCTCGCACTGACACGTTTTGCGGTAATTCTGATCATGATTGGTTCTTTTGATATCATGGTTTACGTGCCGCATTAGCTAATCAGATTACAACTTTTTCAGGAATTTGAGGAATTTGATCATGATTGGTTGGCATTCATACAGTTTCAGTGCATTGCCAAATCGGATTAGAGCTTATTTGATGCATTTGGGAATTTGATTATGATTGGTGATATTGAAAATAGTTTACAAACAGTGTTAGCAAATCGGACTAGCAAATTGGATTAGCAAATCGGATTAGAACTTATTTGATACATTTAAGTGTGAGTTTGATCATGATTGGTGATATTTGAAATAGTTTACGTACAATGTTAGCAAATCGGGTTAGAACTTATTTGATGCATTTTGGGACTTTGATCATGATTGGTGATATTTGAAATAGTTTACGTACAATGTTAGCAAATCGGGTTAGAACTTATTTGATGCATTTTGGGACTTTGATCATGATTGGTGATATTTGAAATAGTTTACGTACAATGTTAGCAAATCGGGTTAGAACTTATTTGATGCATTTTGAGATTTTGATCATGATTGATGGTATTAAAATAGTTTACGTACAATGTTAGTAAATTGGGTTAAAACTTATTTGATGCATTTTGGGAATTTGTCATCATGATTAGTGGTATTGAAATAGTTTACGGACAATGTTAGCAAATCGGATTAGAACTTATTTGATGCATTATGGGATTTTGATCGTGATTGGTGGTATTGAAATAGTTTACGTACAATGTTAGCAAATCGGGTTAGAACTTATTAATTTTGATGCATTTTGGGATTTTGATCGTGATTGATGGTATTGAAATAGTTTACGTACAATGTTAGCAAATCGGATGAGAACTTATTTGATATTAACATTTTGGGAATTTGATCATGATTGGTGATATTGAATTAGTTTACATGTGTTAACAAATCCAATTAGAACCTATTTGATACATTTTGAGAATTTGTTATCATGATTGGTGATATTAAAATAGTTTACGTGCATTAGCAAATTAGATTAAAACCTGTTGGATGGAAATGAAATGAAAATTATAAGAGTTTTATTGCATATATTATATACTATCAAAGTTGAAAGTATAATTTGATTGTGTCACATTGTAAGGTATCCCAAACTTCGTTTATTGTCATTCAAATTCAATGAAAACAAGGACTATATAAGTATGAGGCTCTTTCTTTATATTTGTTGCAAATTGTTAGGTAAATTTTTAAATTAACTTTTTATTGTTGGAGTAATATACATGTGTAGATAATATACATGATGAAGAATATAAGATAATATATGTTCTCTTAGGATAATACAATGTTTGCAAAACTAATTTTTTTCTTAACCCCTAAGCTCCCGAGCGACCATTTTCTGGTCGCTGCCCGGAAAAAACGGGCTGCCCGGAACAAAAAAATATTTTTTTGAAAAAATATAAAATATTTTAAAATACTACATCAAGTCTACTTTCCAACCCAATTTGAATTATGGCAATCCGAGTTAAACTCCACCGGGGAGAATTTTTCAAAGTAGATCACCTCAACATTGTCTTTGTGTTACAAAATTTGCTATTTGGGGAAAGTAATGATGATTCCTCCATCGTTTCTCTTGCTTTTTTGAAGTTTACGATAGATAGCCCAACTTTAACCAATCGTACTAAATTTTGAACTCTAAAATTGAAAATTATAATTTATACAAATTTTCGAAGGTTAATGCTTTTAAATTCATTAAAAAATGATCTAAAGATTATTTAGGAAGTTTGACCGTACGGATAATTTGTAAAGATGATACTCTACATTTTGTCTATTGAACCAACCTTCATCAAACATATGGAAGGCACATATTATAACACATCTATGTTTTGTCCAATACCCCTCGGGCTTTTAGGGGTTAACTTAGTGTTGTATGAAAAAATATGTTTTGAATTGTTTTTATGTGAGCAGTGTGGAAAGGATGTTCAATAGGAAGTAAACTCTCCAAGAGTAAAAATTATAGGGTAGTCTTTGGCCTTGAGATAGATAGATAGAAACACCGACCCTTTTGCAAGGCCGGCGTGAATAAAGTGTCCGTTCGTAATGTCAATGACCCGGTGCCCACCGAACAGAGGGAGAGTGGGACATTGGCCTTGAGACATCCAATAAATCGCTTTAGAAACTTAACTAATGATCATACTCGGTGAATGGAAACAAAGTCGCAAACTTCACTAATAGTCATCCAAATGGCTGATTAAAAAAAACCGAATTTGCTAAAAAATAATAATTTAAGTCCATATAAACATATGTTACAATTACAAAAAACTGAACATAGTATCAACACCTTAATAGCAACTAGTATTCAATTGTGAACCACGCACTCATGCAAGTGAAGACTTTAACATATTGGCATTCATCTTCAATCGAACCTCCATAAAATATTAGTCATGTAACTGTCATTTAATCAATTGTTGGACTGTCAAATTCAACACGGTTTCATGGCCACCTAATGCATTTAAAAGGTTCACATTTATAACATTCTTTAGCAACCCCACCATTCACCCTCAGGAATTAGCATCTCACACCAAAATAGTTACAGGAATCGTAATCTTCTAAAGAATAAAAGCCCTTAGCTAAAGATGGCTTGGTGATATAAGAGAGTTCTGAGAGTAGCTCTTGAAAAAAATGGAGAAGAGAAAAAGTAAACTGCGTTGGATTCTGGGTGTGCACATTGATGACCTCCTTGATGACTCCTCCTTAATGAGGAGACAAATGGCGTCAATGAGGTTGATAAGCAACCCCACCTGCACTGGGGTATGACAAACATTTCACTTTCAAAATTCATATAATTGACCAAAAATAAATAAAAAATAAAAATCCACCTCTATCCATTAGTTAGTTTGTTTTTATTTTGTTTTCCATTTTGATTTTGACGAAAATGAAGTAAATTCATAGCGGGAAAGAAACAACAGCCTTATTTTTAAATCTTATCTTTCTATCAGTCAACTAAAAGTAGTGCCAATTCGGTTTTGAAAAGATTCAGCTGAAATGGGGCCTCCACTTTAATTGATGGAACCAGTAAGCTCATTACAATACCACCTGAATGAGTGCAGGAGCATTGACTACGTGCTCATTAACTGACTTAGTGCAGCACTAGTGCAGAAGTGCAGGACTATAAGAAGCTGGGCGGTTTCAGCTGCCTCCATCTTAATTACACTTCTCCGACTTCCAGCTTCTCCCTCAAGGCACTTTGGCTCACTAACTTAGTTCTGGCTCTTGTTCAACCGGAGTTCCCTCTCAACTAGCTTGTCACATTGTTATGTAGAATTTCTGACACGCATGCTTGAATACATCTCATTCAAATGTGTTGTGTATGAGGACAATAACTTAGTAGCAAACCTGTCGTTTTTCATTCCCACTTTGTGAAAACAGTGAACACTATCGAGATATTATACTTATATTTCTGTTTTCTTGTGACCAAAACTACTCACCAAAATTGACACAACCCATGTGCCTAGGACAGTTTCATTTCTTTTTTATTTATAGTAAGTGAAAAGCGACACATTTCCTACTAGTGGGATTTGCTTACCTGACCGGACGAAGCGGGAGAGTGACAAGTTGTGAGTAGAGTGTTGTTTCAAGCTATGGAGGGAGCCGGGGTCCTGTGTGGGTTGCTCATCGTCGTTGCCCAGCTGCTTCAGATGGCGGTGTCGCAAACTTTGCAAGTGGGATTCTATGACCAGTCCTGTCCCACGGCGGAGAGCATTGTGAGGACTGCTGTAGAACGAGGCTTTCAGCAGGACCCTGGCAATGCACCTGGCTTGCTTCGTCTTCACTTCCACGACTGCTTTGTGCGAGTATGAATCACGAACCCACTCCAAAGTTCAAATTCACGCACCTCATTTGCTTGCAGGAAATTATTAACTTGAATCAGTAGACGTACTTTCACGATGAAGGCTAGCTTGTGATGCTGTCTTTTTACGATGAAGGCTTTCAATGGACACTGAATGTTGAACTCGTTTGCCATCTGCCCACTTTAAACTGGTTGTTGCTGACTAGTCCTCTTGTTGTCCACTGTGTATTTTTCCGTAGTGTAGGAAAATTGGACCCCCTGCTGGAAGTCATCTGTTTGTGTGAGAATGACTTCAGTTTGACACTGTTGATATCGTACTGTAGAACAAGAGGTTTAAAACGATGTTGATTGCAATCTGAAAAGCGAGGGAAAATGAGAAAATGCCACTGTTGCAAAGTTCAGTGATGCGGATGGCCATATTGAGCGTTTTGGACGCTTTTGGGTTAACTGATTCTCTTTCAGAAGTGTCCAGAAGGTCTGAAACTCCCTGATGTTGATGGCTTTGCTAAGTAACTTGTGGAGGTTGTAGGGGTGTGATGCATCAGTGTTGCTGGATGGACCGAAATCGGAGAAAGTTGCGTCGCCCAACTTCAGCCTGCGGGGATTCGAGGTAGTGGACGCGGCCAAAGCAGAGCTGGAGCTTCAGTGTCCTGGAATCGTCTCCTGCGCTGACCTCCTGGCTTTTGCCGCTCGTGATTCCATCGAATTGGTACGCCCTTAATTGCTCAGAAACGTACACTCTCTTTACCTGAAACTAAAAGAGACGGCATTCGGCACTAATGCAGATTAATCACAAAGTCTCTGAAACCATCATAATTAAGGACTCTGTAACCAATAAGAAGTTGTAGAGTTGATCAATGCGAGTTGAAGCATCAAGAATGTGTCTAAACTTTGCAAAAATATCCATTGGAGTTAATTGGAAAAATACGAAACGACTTGCATTGTGCACTCTCTGATCTAAATGATTGATTTCAGCCCATATCCTCGCTCAAATGATGGGGTCAGCGAAAGCGTTGCTTTTTTTTAGGCTTAGTCATCTCTAATTCCTCTTCCCATAAATCATCTCTCTAATTGAAAAGATTCTTCGCATGCGCTGTCTATGCAAGTCTCTCTCTCATTCTTGAACACCAATTCACAAATTTCTCCCAGAAAATCATCTCTCTAGTTGATAATATTCTGATTGTCTCTGAAAACATCATAAGCTATCAATGGAAGTTGTAGAATTAACGAATGCGAGTTGCAGCATCACGAAGGTCCACTGAATAGGTAGTCAACAAGCAGGTCCCTATGGTTCAAACTTTGAAAAAAATCCGTAGAGTATCATTGGAGTTAACTGGAAAAACACGAAACAACTTGCATTGTGCACTCTCTTCCACTCTGATCTAGCTAAGGGATTGATATCAGCCCATATCCTCGGTCAAATGACGGTCAAAGTATTGCTGCAAGTCTCTCTCTGTAGCTAGAACGCCGCTAAGCAGCCGTTACTGATGAGGAGCTTGTGTGACGGATGATTGAGCAGACGGGCGGAAAGAGGTGGGATGTGCCTGCGGGGCGGCGAGACGGAACGGTGTCCAACAACGCGGAGGCGGAGGCGATGTTACCGAGTCCGAGCCTGAACGTGCAGCAGCTGACGGACAGCTTCACGCGCAAAGGGCTGTCGCAGAGCGACATGATCACGCTCTCGGGCGCGCACACCATCGGCCGGATCCACTGCTCCACGGTGGTGGCGCGTCTGTACCCGACCACGGATCCGTCTCTGGACGCGGACTTGGCCACGCAACTCAAGACGCTGTGCCCGCAAACGGGCGGCAGCGCCGCCTCCACCTTCAACCTGGACCCCACGACGCCCGACCTCTTCGACAACATGTACTACTCCAATCTGTTCGGGGGCAAAGGCGTCTTGCAATCGGACCAGATCCTGTTCGAGTCCTGGTCCACCAAGCTGCCCACCATGTTCAACATCTTGTCCACGACCTCCTTCACGTCCTCGTTCGCGGATTCCATGCTCACCATGAGCCAAATCGAAGTTAAAACGGGCACAGACGGCGAGATTCGTCGCCACTGCCGCGTTGTGAATCCCGCCGCCTCTCCTGGACCATCTGCATAAAAACCACCTTTTTGTGAATGTGCTCACCACGGAGAAGACCCGTCCAAACATTAGTTGTACTCCAGAAATGAGCATGTAGGTTGATTATTCTTTTCTTTAGCAGATTTGGTAGCGAGTATGAACCTGAAACCAATTTGCCAGATGAAGCAGTACTTGAGAATGAGAATTTATTTCACTGTTCAAGTGAGTCGGCATCAATTTTCAATGCCGATGAGTTTATAGCCCATTCGTACACAATCAATGTCACTCGTTGGAACTCAAATCTGTGATCAGAAAAGGTCTAGTACTCTGGTGAGTGATCATCACGGAATTTGTGTCATATAATGAATCCTGGTTCTTCATTCTCAGTGCTTCTGTCTGACCATGCTCCAGTCACTACACTCAAACCCTAAAGCAGTGAGTGAGTAACCATTTCTCTCTCGTCTTTCATTTCAAATCAAATCACGGTGGCGAAAGCAATCGTATAAGAAGCGGAGAAAACGAGGTGAAAACGCGACGACCTGCAGAAGAGTAGACATTAATATTCTTAACCCCTAAAGGACCAAGGATTCGTGATTTTAAAATGACAAACCCAATCAATCATATTGTGAAAAATCTAATGCAGATTGGACCAAATTTCATATCATCGACGAACATTGCATGCATTGATCGAAACATGAATAAATTTGAAAAAAATGAACGCCACTTAGAATCTACTCAAAAATGCTAAAAACGACATGAGACCCAATTCGGGCTTCTTAGTCCTTTCAGGGGTTAAATCGCCTTCCGCAGTAGTCTCTCGGTGCAAGCTATGGCACGAAGCTCCTAGAAAGAAAATCAAAACTGGCACACATTCAGCCATTCTTCTAACTCAATCATGCTTGATCGGAGCGGAAAAGCAAGCCATCACTGAAATTTAGGGTTACTATCGTTTGTGGAAAGCTCACCTGGGTTCGAAGTGAAAGCAAAGAAGCTCCGCATTCGGTTTCCGCGCAAGGAGAGTTCTCCCCGTCGTCGGCCATGAGGAGGGCATTCGTACGTTGAAACCATCGATTACCGGACGCAGGCGATGGAGCGCTAGAAAAGCTCGAGGATCTCGTCATCGTTGCAGCCTGAGGCGGTGCTGTGCAGGAGTCGAAACATGGAGCCACCATGATCCCCTGTTCTGAAATCATCGTAGCCCTAATTTTCACAACAGACTTAGCAAAACGAATTTCCACCGTGGGTTTGAATGCTTGCCGTGGGCACTTATAAAGAAGCAAAAGAACACGAAGAATGTTAGTCTATAAAGGATAAAGAGTTTGTTTGTTAGGTAGCTCTACTACACTCTTCCGTGCAATTCCTGTGAGCCATAGTCGTCTCTCTCGCCTGTGACCTAGAAATAGGGTTACAAGTTTTGATGGATTCCCACCGTGTTGTGTTGGGGGACTGGGCAACGCTAAAAGCAGCCTCGCGTCTAGTGCGCGAGGAGGTCTTTATTCAGGAGCAACAGATTGCCCCGGAAGAGGAATGGGACGACATGGACGAGGTTTGTTTACATGCCGTGGCGTATGACGACGCGACCGGCGACGTGCTGGGCACGGCGAGGTTACTGCCTGACGGCCACATCGGTCGCATGGCTGTGAGGGCTCCCAGTCGCGGCAGCGGCGTCGGGGGAAGCATTCTGCTCAAGCTGATGCACGAGGCGCAAGCTCGTGGCCATGGCGATGTGGTGCTCGGTGCACAAATTCGCGCGGAGAAATTTTATAGTCGCCATGGCTTCGTCCGCGAGGGGGACGAGTACTTGGATGCCGGCATTCCTCATGTCCAGATGCGGCACGTCTTTCCTCAAGCTCCTCATTCCGATGATTGTGTTGCCAAGTGCTTGTAGACCATCCCATTGTTAACCCTAAGCGTCCACTGTGTATTTTCGGAAAATTGGAACCCCTGCTGGAAAGCATCTGTTTGTGTGAAAATGACTTCAGTTTGACACGATCGACACTGTTGATCTTGTAGTTTAGAACAAGAGGTTGAAAATGATTTGTATTGCAATCAGAAAACCTAGGCAAAATGAGAAAATGCCACCGTTGCAAAGTTCAGTGATGCAGATGGCCATAATGGGCGC
The DNA here is from genome assembly GCA_022496805.1 of Pohlia nutans. Taxonomy (NCBI): domain Eukaryota; kingdom Viridiplantae; phylum Streptophyta; class Bryopsida; order Bryales; family Mniaceae; genus Pohlia; species Pohlia nutans. Next base: position 10,934,774 of record CM040086.1, read on the forward strand.
TTTAGACGCTTAGGGGTTAAGTTTCGGTAGGATTGCACACTTCTTTAGCATGGCATCGTTTACGTCAAAAGCTTCACAGAATTGCATGCATTCTTCTGTCGCATCGCGTTGTTTATTATATCAAAAGCTTTACAGAATCGTGCCTCTGAGAGATGCTGTACCTTATTCCTGTTGCTTCCAAAAAGAATTTCACAGAATTGTAAGACCGTGAAAAGCTGCAGAACTGATGCATCATTGTACAATCTGTCCTCCGGACTTGCCAATGTACAGTACGATTTGAGGCTTTACAGAATTGCATGTAACTATACTTCTGTCGCATCGCATTGTTTGTATCGAAAAGCCTTACAGAATCTTGCCTTTGGGATACCCCCGAACAGAATGATGCTGTTCTTTTTTTCCTTTTGGCGATGAAATTTGCGCCGTAAAAAGACTTCCGACACCGTGAAATGGCTACATATCGCATGCATCGTTTTACAGTTTGTCCTCCGGACCTACCAATGCTCGGTCATACCAAGTGCCGTAGTACTGACGCCAGAGTTGCTTGAGGCTTGAGTTTACCGTTCCTGCGTTGTATGTTGTGCATGGCCGAAGCGTGTCAAGTCTATGTGGTAACCGAATCACTGGACATAACTAGCAATTTGAAAGTGACTTTGTACCCAGAAAAAAAGAATGTGACACATGCATGAAAATATATGCAGCAGTGATATAGAAAGAAGACAAACACAAGAATTCAAACACAATTGCTTCCTCCACAACAATTGTCCACCGAGCTACGATGAGTGCAATTTCAAGCAAGGCCCTCGTGCTCTCCACACTCCTTTTGATTCCAGGTGATCTAACGGCCATTTGGAGAGTTTAAAAAGTGCGGAATATACTTAAAGTCACTGGACATAATTGAAGGTGTCAAGGTCCATGACGGTTTCAGTAGTAATTTTTTTTCTAGCTTACGAGTTGGCGATGGCGACCGCCCACTTTCTTGAGCGTTCTCTACTGACTTGCTCGCCTTCTCGTTTGTCTTGTTCGCATCGTCGTCCAGTTGTGCTGCAATGTTCCGCGCTTTCTGGGAGCCATTTCCGAGGTTTGTCAAATCTCCGAACCCGCACTACGAATGTGGGAAAGAATCACCCGGCTCTTCAGGTACGACGGAATACTCATCTCTTGTGTGTGTAAAAGCCGATTGTGTGCTTATGATTTCTCTGTGTCGTGACCTAAATTGTTCTTCAGTTTGTGAATCTACCCATTTTTTTTTGTAGGGGAGACAGCAGGCTAGTCGTGACGATGATGCGCAACCGGAGGATAAGGTGGATGCTGCCGTGAAATGGATTAGGGATTTTGCTACTGCAAATTTTTTGCCTCTGGGTGAGAAAATGTGCGCCCAAGCATGTGAATGATGCATTAGCTTAACCCTTAAAGGATCAAGAAGCCTAAATTGGATCTTTATGTTTTTTTTAGCAGTTTTTAGTATATCCTATGTAGACTTCCTTTTTTTGAATTTATTTGTTGTTTGACCAACACATGCAATGTTCTTCACTGATTCTAGTGATATAAAATTTGGTCTCATTTGAATTATAATTTTTACAATATAATCACTTGAACTTGTCATTAAAAAACCATGAATCCTTGGCCCTTTAGGGGTTAAAATTCTTGAGGAGTTGCCCTTGGAATCAATGAACTGTGAGCCAAGCAAAAGAGTCCAGATTCACAATCTTGTGTCTCACATCATTATCATTTATTTCCTTTCGTTTGCATGTGAGTTGATAATGGAGTTAATTTGCTTCGAAGTGGGTTAGTTCTTCAATAATTTAGTGCTTTTTTGTGCTGTATACTACTCTAGAATGTTTAGGGAGGGTGATTGTCAGAGCGTGGCTTCCTTTGCATTAGGGTTTAATTGCAGAAGCCCAAATTGGGCCTCATGTTGTTTTTAGCAGTTTTGAGTAGGTCCTATATGGAATTCGTTTTGTTCAAATGTAATTGTTGTTTGACCAACACATGCAATGTTCTTCACTGATTCTAGTGACATAAGATTTGGTGTCATCTGAATTATTGATTTTTCACAATATGATCAATTGAATTTGTCATTTTAAAACTGTGAATCCTTGGGTTAACAAAGGGTGGGTGTGGGACGACAGCCTTGCTCACGGGAGTTTCGGCCGGATTGTTCTTCCCACGTCCTGGTCGAATCGCGCAGCAATGGGGTCTTTCAAGATTGAGCACTTCTGGAATCTTCTTCATCTCTGGTATGTTAAGACCAACATGGTTGCAGTAATCATCAATTTTTCTTGCATATGTTGTCGGCCATGTTGTAAAGAAACTCTTCAGAATTATGGTGAATTCGACGTCAACTGCTGTCTTTTGCTGACGTTTCACGCTTTCAGGTTTGATTTTGAAAACTGAAGATATGCTCCAGGCAGTCAATGCGTGGCCTGCTATGTTGTTTGGCATGGTAAGCAACTCACTCCCCTTTGTGCAGTGACCATTTGTTATTCTGACTCAAACTGTATTCTTCATTCAGTTTCTACTGCCCTCTAAAAGAATGGTTTTCAAGGTTTCTAGTAGTCTAATGTATAGAACTTCCTTGTGAGATTTGGGCATGCTATTGCATTTTCTCAGTTCATGACATTCATGTTAAAATAGGCTCCTGTAGCTCTTGAATGATTTAATACTTGAGGAATCCAAGCCTTATATTTCGTGTCTCCACTTTGATTTTGTTTCAGGTTTCAATTTTGTTCATCACTCCCTTGGCTGCTATTCCAATCTTACACTTCCAGCTAAGGCCTAAAGAGCTTGTCACAGGTACTGAGGTTTCTTTTTGTCCTGTTAAATTGAGAAGTGGGAAGTGGTTTATACCAATTTTTAGCAATTTGATAGTTGGTTATTAACGTCCAAGCGTGAAAGGAATCCTATAGCTTTTTTTTTTGTATTTGAAGCCAACCTTTTGTTGTCATTTGAGAGGGACGGTGCAGGGCTTGCAATCTTCTGTTGTGTACCTACGACCCTGTCTAGCGGTGTCTCCCTATGCCAGGTTTGATATGCTTTCGGAGAAATTACATATTTATTGGAAATGAAGCATGTTAAAACCAATAGTAGCATGTTGGGGCTCATCATTCGATAGAATGAATTTTTTATGGTTAATAGAATTGTAACATGTGTTTATAGGAATAGTGGTATTCTAAAATTGTTGAATAGGGTTTTGAAATTTTCAACCAATAAGAATTATACTAAAAGTTTTACTGAAGATTGTATGGAAAGAGACATATGAAGATTATATATTTGGAGTATTTGGCTGGCAATGATGGGGTCCTTCAAAAACCGTTGTCACTGAAATAACTTGTGCATGAGTGACAGGTTGCGGGAGCAAACACTGCATTGGCTTTAGCTCTTACTGTATCAACAAATCTCATGGGGATTTTAACTGTAAGCAACTTATGCTAACTATTATATATCTACTTCATTTTATCTCTCACAATCGGATAGCTTGTGATTGAGACTTTGAAATGTAAACTTATCAAGTGCAGAGATTTAGTGTTTCTTGTGGACTTGTAAGTTCTGATAATCTGTCAGATTGCGGAAGACCTTTGGTGTATTTAGAACTGGAGCCTTATTGTTTGAGTTCACCTAATCATGAAGTCTTATTCGGTGCAGTTGCCATTTATGCTCTCTTCATTGGTCGGTCGGAGCGTTGGAATTTCCCTCGCAGCAGGCCCTCTTTTAAAATCCTTGGTGGAGACATTACTTATGCCACTTCTACTAGGAAAGGTAAGAGCTTTTCAACTGATACACGCATCAGTCAGTTTCGACCGAAATGTTATTAACTGAAGGCCAAAAAGATGGGAAGAGTAAGATGAGATTGATGTTCAAAAGATGTATAATAAGTGTGGAAAAATGTTAATGTAGAATTTAAAGGAGCAGAGAATGTCTTCATTGATCCGCCCGCACCAACCAAGTAGCGCCAATTAGCTAACTAGAATTAGTTATCAAATGCTTGCACTGTCTAAGTTGTGTTTAAATAGCAAAGTGGTACTAATTTCTGCTAACTAATTTGCAATGAAGTTGCTTTCATTAATTAAACTCCTGATTTTGGACAAGTAAATTAATTGTGCCTGTACCAATGGCTTGAAGTGCTAAATCCGCCTGCACCAACCAAGTAGCAGCAGTTAGCAAACTTAAAATCCTAACCCCCGTCAGTTAGTTTGCAAGTAGAAGCACGCAAAAGGTTAACTTCCAATTAGTGAATGGACCTCAACACCATAGTTAGCTGATTGGTGCTGCTTTAGGATTTAGGGTTTAGGGTTTAGGGTTTGCTTGGTGTAGTTGTCCTTAAATAGTTGAAGGATTTACTCTCTACTTAGTTGGCCGACTAGAAAGCCAGGGGAAGAAAAAGGTCAAGGATGTCTTCTTCACGCCTATGTACTTTTGAACAATCTTGAGCTAATGTTGACTAAGAAAAAAGAGCCTGACTGCGTTATGTTTGGCATTTTGTTCAGACGTTCCGGGAATTTTCTGGTTAGTGATCTTCCCTCTCACATTTCTAGAAGTTGATTGTAATGGCTTCGTCATTTTCAAATTACCCATAGTTCAGGTTGTAACTTTTTTCTGCTTAAACTTAGATGGTTCATTGCATTGTAAAGTGTTGCACATATGGTGATCATGCAGGTTATGCGGCCTTCTTTGACGAAAGAAAACGCTACATTTCAATGATCAGCAGTTCACTGTTAGCCCTGGTGCGTGGTTTCTTTGCCATCTGAATGGAGACATGGTGACTATTAGTTAGGAGACGAGTTCCTCAAAAGTTTGCTGTAGTTTGTCTATTTCCATTGATATACTGCATTGCACACTGCTACAATATTTGAAGAAGTGATTTAGTATGATCTTATGATTCCATTCCTAGCATTCAGTAAGGAGGTTGCGTCTCTGAATTTTTTGAAGCTTTTAATGTGTGGTCGATTGTAGGTACCTTGGATGCAAGCAAGTTGTGCGAGAGATTTGTTATTGCAGGTTGACCCAATTCAGTTACTAGCTGCTATTGCTTGTGGCATGTAAGTATTTGCATCGCATTTCTAGGATTTACAAACTTGGAGGCAATTCTGTACTTAGTAATCAACATCTACAATTTTGACCATCTTGGTCCTACAGATGATTTATCAACTAAACCCCTGATAGACATAGCTCTTGTAAGCCTGTACCCTTGGAATTCGAGAATCAATACCAACATTGAATTCTGACATGGCTTTTATAACCTGAATTTGATCCAACAATGATTTACAATTTGCTACGACAAGATAGCAAACTGATGGATTTGGATATTTGGGTGTAGGAGTGAGCCTCTAAAGAATGTTATGGAGTGACCAGTGATGTTTTTGTGAGTGTGTTCCTTATGTATTTTATGACGTGGGATCTTGCAGAGGTATACACGCAGTTTATCTTTTATGGAATACCGGCGTAATGTGGTTCTTGCCTGCATATTGGGGTAACAAGGGTGGTGACCAAGTCTCAGCTGCACGAGCAGTGATTCTTCTGGCGAGTCAGGTACATGTTTTTGCAGTAGAATTTTTGTCTACACGACAACAGAAATTCCTTGAAACAAAAATTGTTTGCTGAGTGTTTGTTCGAGGTTCAAATATTGTTGAGAATTTACTTTGGAGTTTTCTCTCGCTTAACATTAGCTTTGGAGTTTCATTGAGAGAAGATGTTGGAGCACACATGGCTATTCCAACTTCTTTCTCACCATGAGTCTCCATTAAGATATGACATCATCAGGAATTTAGGACCTCATTGATTTTTAACGACATCCAATATTTCATGGGTTCATACATTTTTCGCACGGATTTCGCACTAATTCTGCACTGAATCCGCACGGCCTCTACATTCACTCTTTTTGTTATCTTACACAATGCAGAATTAGTGCGAAATTCATGCGAGAAATGTACGAACTCATGAAATATCGGATGTCGCACGGAAATTGTTAAAAATCTGTGGGGTCCTAAATTCCTGATGCATGGTACGCAATATTTTGCACACAAGTCAGAAATACTCTTGCTTAATAATGCAATGAACCACCGGTTTGGGCCTTGATGCAGAAAACATTACCAGTCATTGTAGCAGTGGTGGCAAATCTGAATGGCGCTCTGGGGGAAGCAGGCTTGCTGGTGCTACCCTGCATAGCCACACATCTAAGTCAGGTCAGTAAAGTTATATGCAACTTTGACATCAGAACTTTAACGTTGAATTACTTTATAATTTTGTTGCTGACCCTCAGTGTATTGCATTTTTTTGTTTTCCCATTCTGAATTTGTTGCATGAATTGGCATGTTGCAGATCATTTTTGACTCAGTATTGGTCAGTTATTGGTTGGGTGCTGACAAATCCTCTAATATTCAAAGTGCATGAAGTGATGACAAAAATACCCTGAAGTGCCAATATCAATGTGTAGAATTGTGAAATTGTGATTTAGTGTCCAGCGAGAATTGATGTCTTTTACCATAGTTCATTCAAAGTTGAGGGTGAGGAGAAATAGTGCAGTACATATGAGTTTGCCACTTGTCATTCCCACTTCCACTGATGGGCCATTCACATTAGCCCAAGTTGTCGCACATGCGTTCTTGACACTTAAATTGAGATATGCTAAAATATAACTTGCTCACTGTTCACGCTTCTTTGAATGCGAGCATTGTTGGAACTTATTGGCTTGGCGCAAACTTCCAACTGATTTTTTTTTGTGTTTGCTTCACTTTCTTGCATACATTCCATTTACTAAAGAGAGTTTAAATATAATTTGATTATGCATATCTACTTACCATGATGCACGCACATCCAGTGGGTGGTGTGTACCAGCCATGAGAGTGTCATGTTCCTTTCAAGTGATGAGAGTGATATGAGCTCGCACGTCATGTTTATTATAAAGTTGCCATTCGTCATTGCAACACTACATCCAAAAGTTTTTATCATTTTATATTTTATACTAATTTTTTTTACAGGGACAATATCTCCAAAAAGTCAAATAGTGTCTGCATTGAGATTTTTTTCACACATGAAATGGAAGAGCAAGATAGTGTATAGATAACACAATTTATATATGATAACACAATTTATATATGGTAAACATCCTATCCAATTCATCTATGATGATAATATTGTGCTCACTTAACATACTATTAATAACATGTAATAATCACATGATACATAGGTTACTTACTAATTTTGTTGATAGTGATCACCAATAAATACTTCTAAATCAGTATATTATGAACAACATGCAATTTACTAATGAACAGTGCACCATTCAAGTCAACTAATTTATTTGTAGTTCATTTAAAGGAATGGTCGCTTTTAAATATAATTACCTTAGATGGTAAATTCAATTGTGATACCTCCACTTTGTATGCTACACCAAAGGAAAATAAATCCACGATTTAGGACTTTTTGTCTTCAAGTGCAAATTCGTTAAAAACAATTAATATGTTATTAAAGCTTGACAATGGATGAAGATTAATTACAGCCAAATCACTCTACAGTTACTATTATTAAAATAAAGATCATTTCAATCATAGGTCTTGTCTTCCTTTTCGAGAAGGTTTCAAATGACTAAAAACATCATCATTTCAATGTTATATGAATGAATAATAAAGATTTGAAGATTCTAAACTTTTATTCAATTTAGTCCAAACATAAAATGTAATTAGAGCTTGGAGGTGGATTTTTTAAAATTCGGATTTACATTATTTTGATGCAAATTTTACATCAAAAATTCATCAGGAACTTTCTAAACGGTAGATTTGCACTTAATTACAAAATCAAAAAATTATAAACATTGTAACTTGAAATGAGTTGTGTTGTAAAGACTTGAGCTTTATACAAAATTCAAGGCACTAGTGCCAACAATGAATGTGTGATATGTAGAACTCTCACTTCTAGTTCTCTTTAAATCACCAATTAACTGTCTCCTTTTCAAAAATGTGAATAACTTAAGCATAATTTTTTTTATGGAGTTATATAAGTATACAAGTATTTTTAGTTAACAACTTATGCACATTCTTCACATCCTTACTAAACTTTATGCATATCTCATGCACAAAAACTTCAAACCACAAAATTCTTTTTAGAGGTGACAAACGACTTCACCTTCTAACTTTTCTTTGTTGAAAACATTTCAAAATAAGATCATTTAGTCTGCTCAATTGTGCATCAAAATCTACTGAAAATTGAGAATTCAAATGGGCTTGCAAGTCCTTAAGGTTGAGGTACCTTATTCCGATAACTTAAGCTACCTACACTATTTCTGGACCAGCCATTAATAGGGTGATATTTATCCCGGGTTGGAAGTTAGTTTTCGCGAAGAATGCAAATTTTTCCATGAATTATTTACCAATATTGAAATTTGTACAATTATTCAAAGTGAAAAATACTTCAAGACCCAAAACCGATCATATGCTCTAATGTACAAATGAGGTACATCTTTTCTTTCAAAATCTAGAAATTAGGCCTGATCGGTTATGTGTCGCTCCTAAAGTACCTCAACCTTACCCCATATCATTTGGACGTTACTTTGAACAAATTGGACTACAGAAATGTGCGAATGCGGTACCATCTCAACATGTCGACTGTTTAAAAAACAATTCACATGAAATTCAGCAAAAAGTAGTTATAATTTCAAAAAAATCGTTTTGACTTTTCTGAATTCTTTAAAGACGAGGCTGCTTGGAAGGTTCGGTAAATTGACTACTAAATGAGTGGTTCATTAACCTAAACAAAAACAATTTGGTACCAAAAAAATAGGAACACCTAAAACAATTCCAAAACAATCCTACTGTAGTAAGACTTTGGACTTCACATACTAAAGTAACCTTGTCAGCTGTGCATTTCATTGGAACCGCTTTTGTGAAAACGCTAAGTAGAAATGGCAGTTTCAATGAGGAAATAATCTTATCCAGCAATTGTGCAGTTGGTTGGAAGTCTCGACTTGGAGCCTTGGGCAACATTCATGAAGAGAAATCATATTGCAATGCACAAACTTCTAAACTGTCTTTAAAAAATATTACATACATAAGTACAAAGTATGATGAAAAAAATTCATGTGTAGCATACAGTTCACTTAGCAACCAAAACTGCTGACAGAGGCTGTTGAATCAATCTTCCTCTTTTAACACAACCGCGGGATCTGTAGTCTCAAATACAACAGAACATTCCCCAGTACAAACAGCTCTCACCAGCAAAAACGGATGCAATAGCAGATCGCTAGAAGGGAACTGCACACAGTTCAATAATATGTAAGCATTATGCCACTAGTCCCAATACAACAACAATCCTATGGTCTCAAAACCACATCAGTGACTAGATTTGTGGTGGTTATGATCATTCCCAATTCCAAATAGACATACGGGAGTGGGCTACTATTACCTCAGTAGAGGAAGTGAGATCATCGCCATGTAGATCATCGCAGCTCAGAACTCTATTAAGATATTTACTACACAAATCGTTTTCATACTAGAATACCATGCCAATAATACGATGAAGAGTACAGATATAGCATGAATAGTACCACAGCACATACATGATATCAAAATGAAACACAATGTTCGATTCCACGTACCTGCCGCACTGTCTTCCTTTGCGAAATGCGAAGGCTATTGGTGGTCTCATGAGCTCCAAACGTGGCTGATCACATACTCAGTTGCACCTGCTTGAATTGACACATCTCTTTACTTCACTGCCTATCAGAACAAGATTCTCAAGGTTTGCAATTTGCCACCAAAAGATGCAATATGACGAGCTTAGGAATCATGAGCCATTAGGTAACAATTCTCTTTTAAGCGTCGTTAATCAATCGATAATGAAAACTCGGGTTGAAAACAGGATAGCACTCCTTCCATCAAAATTTCAACCAACAATTGCCTGAACATTTTGAACCCACAGCTCGAGTTTGAAGAATCTTAATGTGCACCTTTGATACAGCAATGAGATGAGGAAAACAAGCAGATGAGAAGTTCCAATTTTACTGAGTGGTATTGTACATATGCATTGTGTAATGACTATCTGAAAATAAATTAAGGTCTAGAGCAAATACGCTGTCTACAAAACCTGATGTACTCTGCAAATAATGAAAAATTGATTGTATCGTCTACCAAGTCTATCAGTAAAAGCATATCAGCCTGCGATAGGGTTTACCAACTGAAAGGAGTCGCCCCCAGTAAAAAGATCTCACTTTCCTCATCTCGCAGCCATTGGCAAACACGATTACACACTGCCACAGACGAGCTCTGCAGCGCAAAGGCAGTCAATCAGAACCATGACGAGGTCGTTAAAGATAGAAGCTGAGATCTCAGGACTTCAAGCTTCTAAACTTACTGACTGGGTTACCCCACCACAGAGCCATCCGCATGACATGGCCAAATAAACAATCATATGCAGTATAAATTTGCAGGTTTCAAAAATATCCATCACAAATCACGATAAACAGCCATATCAAGCAACATATACTCAAGATGTACCTTGTCTGCCAATGGGTCAAAAGCCGCATAGAATTCAAAATCGGAGGTTCTCCAGGCCAATAACACTGTGTAGAACCCACAAGATATGTCAGTTGTGTCTAACCCAAGCAATAAAAGTTTAAGAGCAATCATAAGCTAAAACTGCAGGAGAGATGAACGAACAATTAACCCTTAAACGACACAGCAAGCCCCACGGGCTTTATTTCCAAGGAATCTTGCTTCTAGCAGGAACACTACTTAACTCCTTCGAACCATACATAGATCATTGGATGCACAACAAGGGGAGGTATCTGATGTGCTCAATTGCTACAACAAATTCTTCTGTGCTTGTTTGCAATGTATAGATCAAAGGTTTTGGAGGATCATTTGATTCTTGCCCAAGTACTCAATTTATTCCTCATGTGCTTGTTCCTTTGTTGTGATTGGTCATGCACCCATGCCCGGCCTAAATATATAACCCTTATTCTTTGAGAGATGCTCGGGCTGCCCACCCAGGACCTAAAATGTCGTTTAAGGGTTAATAAAGTGACAAACCATGGTGTTCATCACGCCGGTATTGCATTTTATGTGGTCCTGCTGCTCCGGCACCATGCATGGACGTATATAGTTTTTGGTATGCCTTGAATACTCTGTATGAACAAGCAGTAGAAGTTAGTTCTATGAGGTTCCAAGCAACATATGTGCAGTACCTAGATGGTGCTCCTTAACAAAGATTGAGTACCTTTTTTGAGCACTTGGGATGTGCAGTGGAGGAGAAAATTCCGAAGCCACGTACTGATCCAAAAAGCTGCTTCTATAAATAAAATGCCAAAGCCCTGCAGGCCCTCCAGTTCCTGCAGCAACCTGCCTGGTAACTCCTGGTGGACCATGTAACTCATGGTCACCATCGGAGCCAAAAATGGAACTTGTTTTTGAATCCAACGCAGTAGAACTTGCCTTTGGCTCAAGCAAGTGTTCCACGCGTAGGCCTCCACGTCGCACTGCATTTGAAACCTCGGCTAGCACATTGGTTTGTCTCAAAATAGTTTCAATCCGACCTCTGAAAAGAAAAAAACATAAGAGTCGAGTAAGGACTTTGAATTGTAGTTTGAAAGCAATTAGCTCAAACCATTGTTTCTGAAGCAAGGCACAATCTAGCTTCCAGAAATTAACAGTAATAAAGGTTTCCACAGCCATAAAGCAGCATCTAGTATGCTTTGACAATCAGATTGGAGGCCAATAACAGCAGATTCAAACATAGAAATGCCCTTATAGTTTACCTGCACTCCTTTAGTTGGAAAAATCCATCTGGGTTGGCAGTCAAAAGAAACAGGCATGTGTCGCTCTGGGCCAACAAATAAAACGGTGAGCAAGTAACAAAGCTAGTTTCAAGGTGAAAGGAAGTAATGTCAAATAGTTCAAGGGACAATATGGCTTGGAAAACACACGGACACTCTTTATATCAAAACACAATCCAGAGAGGAACTTAATATCTTGTAACTTACATCTAGGTACTGCACATATGCATAAAGAAATGCTGTAGGGTTATATCCAGGTAGACAGACGGGGAAGAATGACTCCGTCGTTCTGCACAGAGAATCGCGCTTCATTAATCCCAGGGTAAAAACAAAAATAAATAAGAAAACCTGGAATCTATTGCACAATGAATTTTAATTCTTTAGATGCATAACATCATTAAAGATATCTGGCAGAATAGTTGGTTGTGATTACTCTTTCAATCTTCAAAACCTTCATGTAATAACAAATTATGGAATAACTTGGAAACGAGCTAAAACCTAGTAAGCTGATAAGAATGCAAGACATTGGAAAAAGAAGCGACAGAAACGCCGAGCCTCACCTGAAAGAGTCAGAGGAGGAAACGTAGTTGCAGAGGAGGAGGATGTCGTTTGGAGACAGTGAGCTTTTACGAGGACTCATAATGCTTATGACCTAAGGGAAACATCCATCAGGAATTTGAGTATTAGAGTTGAACAAGGAGAAGCAACTATTTGAAGTTCAATGCTTGAATTCAATCTTTCTGTACACGTGAACCTACAGCCCAAACCACTTCTGAATAAACTTAAGGCGATGGGAACCTAAAAGGCTCTAAAATAGAATAGAAATAATCAATAAGACGTCCACAGATATTGAAATTTGATAAACAAACTCACCTTAGAACCACACATTAGAAGACTGAACAAAGGACCAGAATTAGGCATGTCTTGAAGAGCAGCACCAGCGGCCTGTCGAATAGCATAAGGGAGACGGATGCACGTGTACGCACGTAAGAAAGTGGCTGGATTCCTGCAAAATCACTTAACTAATCAAAATAGGAATTGTCGATGGATTGAATGAAATAAAAAGTGCTAAAAATGATTTCAAAAGCAACATTACAAGGTGTAGTTTAATACCAGCTGAATCCATGAATAAGATGAGAAAAGACCATATCCGTGCCACCAAGCAAGGGGCGCATATCAAACTTGGAGTTTTTCACAAAGCATTTCTCCACTCCTTTGGTCAAAATTAAAATGAGCTACACCCAAAAAATGAAGATTATGGATATTAGTTGTCAAACGAGCCAACTAGCCTATCACGTGCAAAAGCTTTACACCAGCATAAAAAAAAGCTGCAGCGTTGCACATAAAGGCATGAGGAAAAAGGTCACTTCTCTTATCCATAGACCTGTCACTAAGAACACCAGAAAAAACACTCCAAGCGCCAAAAGCAGAGACAAACCTGCGAATGTAACAGCTCCAGCTGCCACCTAATAACTTGATCTGGCTCTTCAGTAGCACTAATTGACACCAGATACAGTGGGCCCTTTACCAGAAAGACTATCTGCACCAATTTGCATGATAATGAGAACACCGAAGGATTACCATTAAAGATTTGTACAGCGCAACTTGTTAGACAACTATACTGACTGCATAGAAAATCTATAAATCACAAGGTTGTGATAGGGTAGGCCTAAAGTGGGTGGAACTTCACAATCCAGATGTGCAGCTCAGGTGTTTTGGGCATCTAAAGTAGAATAAAACATCGTACCTGATGATCTCCGGCTTTTACAAACCGAATTGTGTCTCCACTTCAGTGACCAAGTGGCACGTTCCAAGCAGACCCCAAGTTAGTAACAACTTCATAAACATCATCCATCCATTGAGATTTAAAAAGCGAACCCCTCGTACAGTCAACAGTCGGATTGTGATTAAATAACCCCACTAACTATTACCATAATAACTCCAGGTTTCCAGGATGCTTCCTAGCAATACCTGTTTTCAACAAAAGACATGATGGCCTGCAATGTCGCTGAGAATCCGGCAAGTTTGTGTTCATCTCCGTATCTGCTCAGAACAAAATAAATGAGAAAAGAGCAACCGACCAAATTGACCTTACAAACAGTGACCCCTAACAAGGTGGACTGCAGTCTCCGCTCGGGTGATAACGTGCATAATCTAAACTGCAAAGGGTTATATTTTCTTCCAAAGGTTTACAAACCTGGAATATATCGGCTTCCCTGCATTGCTGAGGATAAAGAAATGTTTTTTGTGTTTTCGCCACGAAAGTGACATGTCATCCTGCAGAAAGCGAACAGGACTTCCAGGTTCAGTAGGATCGCCATGCAATTGCATATCTAGACATGGTACTTTCGAGAATTTTAGAGAATGAATCTCGAAATGTAACCCCCTAGACACTCCACGAGACTGTTCTCAACAAAGGGAATTCTTGTGCCATTTCCACAAAATCCGATCAAAATCTTGTACAATCACCTTGCTAGCTCGATATGTGCATCACTCTGCAGCATTAACCCCTAAGCGTCTAAAACGCCCGATATGGCCAGCTGCATCACTGGACTTTGCAACGGTGGCATTTTCTCATCTTACCTCGGTTTTCTGATTTGCAATACATCATTTTAAAGCTTTTGCTCTATACCACAAGATCAACAGTGTCGATTGTGTCAAACTGAAGTCATTTTCACACAAACAGATGATTTGCAGCAGGGAGTCCAATTTTCCTACATTGCAGAAAATACACAGGGGATAAGCAACACAGACCTCGTCTGGATGGCGTTTTCCAGGAACCCAAGTTCGCCTCGCCAGTTGCACAGACTCTTGACTCCGGATTCGATCGGCACTTTCATCCGCTCCACTTGCACTATAGATGCTGGCGGTACTGCTGCCACTGCCTGCTGAGTACCCACTGGTTCCTTCGCGGCTACTGCTTGGACTTCCAGGGGTCTCTTGAATACCGTCTTCAGACAATGCATCTCCATCAACAGCATCAGGAACCAAAACCCCACCGTCGGTACTAGGAGGTTCTACACCAGAAGACGCAACATCTCCATCTCTTCCATCCAAGGCTTTGGTATCCTCAGCGCTACCACCTAACACAGTTGAAAGGCCACATCAATCACCAAGGGTTCAATAGATCCAGAAAGAATCTTCAATCTTTGGAAACTATAATGAAGCCTAAACCATGCCAATCTTTGTCAACTCTTATGTGTCTTGTGAGCTAGATGACCCTTGGTATATGACCCCATAGAAACCCCTGTTCCCAACAGTAACTCGTTTATTCATACACTCGGTTGACCTTCGATTAGCACGACTTGGCCATAACCGATAACTTAAGCTTTTAAACCTACGTGTGGTAGGAATAGAAGGTGAACAATATTTTTTCTTCATAGGAAAATAGAAATCATGAAGCATACAAAATTTTGCATAATTTTATTCTTAAAAAAGAAATTCCTACAAACTTTCAAAGTGAAAAGTTCCAAAACCGATAACATATAAGATTCCACAAACCGGCCCAAGTTGCTTTTCGATATTGACTAATATAGGTAATCGTGCAAGAAGTTGATTGGTTGACAAAATTTTCTAAACAAGTGGCTTTGAGTTTGATTGTTAAGCACACAGAATGCACACATTGGTTTTGAGTGTATTATGCATGTACCTTATTTTATGGTCACTTATCTTTGAATGGAAATGGGTTGTCTGCTATCACTTACAGTGAGGTCTATAACCTTCCACTTTGAAATTGCATAAGAAATTCATATGTAGTGATAAAAATTCTATCTCGACAAATTTGGCTCTCGTACCTCGCCACAACTCCATAATGAGGTACGAGAACCAAATATTTGTTGAGATAGAACTTTTATCACTACATACGAATTTTTCAAAGTGGGAGGTTATTGACCGCTATAAGTGATAGTAGACAACTCCATACTCATCTCCCAAAAATCACATTCCTACATATGTAAACTGCTCCTTACCTTCCTCTGTCGCTTCGTGATTTCCAGGGGTTACTTTACTGATTTCATGAACTGGGCCGCTCTCATGCACCTGGCCGTCCTCCTGTGTGCTGCTGTTTATATCCAGATTTGAGAGCTTCGTTGTATTGGCAACTTCCGTATCCGAATTGCTGGCAGCAAGCGATCTATTCAGATTCTCAGTGTGTACCTCATCTGATAAGTAACATGGGCGCTCACCCTCTTCGTCCTCAAAAAGCTCTTCGATGTCACTGTGTGACTCGTGAATTGCAGTGTTATTCATGTTGCAACTCGAGAGCTCTGGAAATACATCACCAAAGCAATATGAGAAAGACTTCTTAAGGTACGGCTACACACATATCGAGGCACCATTGGGAAAAAAATTCAAAATATCTCATGGTCAGTGATTTTTGTTGCTAATTTTAACCAAATTGCTACATAAAAATTTGAGCTGGCTAATTGACACAAAGGATATTTGAAGAAAAAAATAATAATAATAGCCAGATTTCCTACATGGAGTCAAGATGTGTATCACCCTGATATTACCTATGTATTAATATGAAAAGAGCACCGGATTGCTCTTCAAGCTATGGAATAGTAGCAAAAATGCTAAACTGTCTCCTGACAAAAAAAATATATCGCTGGTGCACCTAATGCTCTCAAATTTCATAAACTAAAACATCAAAATGACCGAACGACCGCACTCCGTGCTGAGATCTAACCCCACTCGGGAACTGCTACCTTCCAAAAACGCAATATTCAAATAAAGACAAGATTCCCATTCTTTTCTCGCGATCAATCCTGTGGGACGCAAAAGATGTCGCGCCTCTACCGATTCCGCAATTGAAGGAAGCCTACACTAGCAGCTGGAGGTTTTGGTGATCGGGAAATTAGGGTTTAAGGCTCAACACGGTAAAATCCCGTAGGTGTGATCCATGGCAGGAGGCAAGTTCTGACCTAAAACCCATGCAAACTCCGCAACGAAGTTCAAGTATATCATTCTAACTCGGCGTGCGCAGAACAGGGCAGGGAAGAAATACACTTCGCCTTTGAAACCGAATTCCAGTCAGTTTAAAAGGCCCATCCTGGACAAGTGAAAGGAACCGAAAACTTACACAAAAGAGCTCTCAAACACATCATCCTTGGTCTTCTCTTCCGCAGCAGCTTGGAATGTAAGGCTTTGAGGGAGCAGAAAACGGAATCCGAACCCTAACTAAATGGGCGATATTCGAAACCAAGCCCTTGCAATACGAGAAGTGGCGAGCTCGAAAGCAAAAGGAGAAAACCAGGTGACGATCTGCGAGCAGCTTTGGCCACGGGGAATTGAAACCACGATTGCCCTCAAAACGATGAGCTCAAAACGAGAAAACGTGAAGACCTAAGTTTGAACCTGAGTCAGATCCTATTATGCTGTGCCGCAACGTCCTCTGCATGCAACGCCCCGTCGCAATTACCTGAACTCTAAGTTAATTCATTCAATCACTTGGCTTCCCGTGTTATCAAGCCGGGGCGATCTGTCTGCAGCTACACAAGTTATGAATCTGTGAAAGACGGGACGATTTGCTCTCCAATGCTTTCTCTCTGCTCGCTGGGCGGGAGGGCTGCGGGTATGGTCGGCCGGGTACCGTTACCACGCAGGTATCGCGCGGCCGGGTATGGTCGGCCGGGTATTGTCGCGCGGGCGGGCAGTTTGGGTGCCCGGGCGATTCCCCTGTAATGAGGCAAGACCTCGGCACTGGCTAAAATTAGCTGGATTTCTACCCAAAAAAAATGGGGCTGCTAAACATTAAAATAAAATAAAATAAAATAAATAAAATAAAATAAAATAAAATTGAAATGTAGCGAGAATGCTCATCATGATATAAATATGTAGCAACTTCATGAGGTGATATCCGTGGATATCATCATGGTATCACCTTAATATCTCATAGGTATTGCCGGATATTTTAGAGGTATTGTGAGTATCGTCTGCACTGGGTAGCAAAAGTAGACACCATTTATGTGGGAGGTCGCATAATGTTTTAAATGTCATAAAGTGGTTTTGAGATCACTGCTCGGCACTAAGGCAAAAGTACCTGAAAGGGACTTACCCTGTAAAAATTACCATGTGGTCATAAAAAATAGACCGTTTGGCCAAAACAGAAAGTAAAATTTGTGACTGTCTGACTATTTTGTCAATAAAATAAAAATGGAATTGTTGTGTTTTTTTACGGGAATGGTAAATATTTATATGGTGTGAAATGTCAATAATTAGTGTGGGTCCCTTCAGATCCCTATTCGGGGGCCTAACAGCTACATAAGACCTCAGATTGCAAATGCTAATCCTGCGTGTCCGCTTTCAGAGGTAGACTTTGTGACATGCGCTTGTAAAATAACAAGAAAAGCTAATGGATCCTGCAAGTTGTGCTTGTATCTTATAGTTTCACAAGCTTTAGGAACTCGAGTGCAAGAACTGAGCGATGACGATGAAGTTGTACAATCGTGAAGTTACCAAAACAATCCATTCAGTCAAACCAGTACTGTATGCTTGAACACCTTGGATATGGGCAGTACTGAACTAGAAGTTTTTCTTTTTTTCTTTTTGACACACAAATTGCATATTTCAACCCGCAGCAAGTTTTCCAATCAAGTAGTAAGACGATTTCACAGCCGGGAATCCAACCGTCCACTCTCCGTTCTGAACTCGAAGTTTGGAAGCCACCAACGTGTAACTTAACCCCTAAAGGACCAAGAGGCCACCATGTGGCTTCTGGAACTAGAAAGTGAGGAATTTCAAGTTGTTGGACCATGAATTGTAAAGTGAGCAACAAAGAGACCCTAATTCTTTTTGAGAACTGAATCCGTGAGTACTTCTTGATCGAAATTTCATGAAGTTTGCGATATTTTGGTGATTTTTTTGAGCTGCAAAGAGGTTATTTGGGCGTCACTTGAGACCCTCATATCTTTCTTCTCACACCTCCAAATTAATTGATATTTATTGCGCATTTCAGGGTTTTTGGAGCACTTTTGATCAATCCGATTTCAGCATGTGTACAATATACCCTGAACAAGTTCCATCAATCTTCTCAACAGTGGCATTTTCTCAAAAACTGCGATTTTGTTGATCCTTTTTTCATACAAAAGCTATGTAAGTCTTCTTTGATTTCAACAGTGCCGATCGTCAAAATTAACCCACACTAATGAGGAATTGAGCTTGTTATAAGAGCTAGTCAAGAAAACTAGAGCTAAGCTAAAAACCCCCCCGGTCCTTTAGGGGTTAAACAAAGACCAGGGACTGCAAACATGTTTCCAGCATTATTTTCCTGCCCGAGTAAAGTAACACTGAAATAAATGCGCAGCTATTGCAGCTGTCCATACGATGCACAACGGAATCCTTGGCCCCAAGACATTTTCTGTTTGATACGACTGCAACTAACTCGTATTTTCGTACATACATACATCCCAACCTTCAGGGCAAATACTGAGCACAGACTTGAACTGTACTTCTGATAACCCAGCCAGTCGGTCGTTAAACAGCAATCGTCTTCTCTTCCACAAGACTGATTGAACACTAAGAACAAAGTCAAAAATGCTCTTAAGAGAACCTTCAAAGGCTCTCTCACTGAAGAAGTGCATAATACTAAGTTTTAGAAACGATAACCTACCTACTCTGCTAAACCTCCACCTTCAACGTCAATATCACCCATGCCATTATCCTCTTCCTCACTGTCGGCATCTCCATCCACTTCCAGATTAGCGTCCTCAAGTTTGGCGATTGTCTCCGCCAGGAACCGCTCTTCCCTCTCACTCACCTGCAACAGAGGCCAAATAGTGTTAGATTCATTATTTCACATGCTCCTGATCGATGTAAAGGAAGCTGTTTATCTTGAAGATGCAGAGCATTGCATTTAAAAAGTTACACGCAAACACTTGTTACAAAACGAACACAGACACACAAACAAGCATGTATATAGGAGCAGAAGGGAAAGTACCGCTCGTGGCGCTTCCTTGACGAGGAGCTTTCCTTTGTGCTTTTCAATCTCTTTTGCACAAGCTTTTATAGCTGTTTCCAAGACGGCAATACCAAGATCCTGCCCAGTACAATAAACACGCTCAGCAAACAACAAAGCAAAATCTGCATTTCAAAAAAAATAGATGATGGCTATCATCATGTAGAATAATGACGGGTGAAGTCGGAAAGTTTAAGAAGCAGAAGCAGGAAACCAAAAGTTTTGATTTACGGAACATAGGAACATTCGAACCTTATCGAGAGTCTGAGTAGTGATAACATAAAGTGGAGGAGCCACAAGCTTAATTTTCACAGGGCACTCTTCAGTTCCAGCAGCCTCTGCCTTTCTCATTGCATCCTGATACAAAAGAATGGAGTGTAAATAACATGTATGACAACTTTCCCTTTCCATTCAAAACTCCCTTGAAAAGCGTAGAATGTTATCATGGTGGGCTAAGTGATAGACGATGCGGTTCTCTTACTTGCAAAGCCCGACACTTGAGATTTATCAACTTCTAAAACACAAGAGTAGCAGCATTGACAGAGTAGAAAATCAGAAATCCAGATGTAACTGCAGCAATTGTATCACCTTGATGTGCAGAACTCCATCAAACTGAAAGCATTTCAACTCAATATCAGCCCGGATTTTCAGCGGCTGGGGGGTCATTCGCCTTCTGATGTTCTTGATAAGAGAATCTTTTACAGGTTCAGTCATTGCTGGCACTGTTTTCGTAACCTGCATTATCACACCAATACCAAAGTGCTATGAGTATACACCAAAAAGAAATAGAATTTCACAATGAAAATATTGTTTTCAATGCATCAATCATAAGCGATTAAACATCCATATATTGTTCCCAACTCACCTCTTTATCACCCTCCATTTCCTTCACTTCCTTGGTGAGCCCACTGAGCACAGAATCGGGATCAGTAACAATACTCTTGAATGCCTGAACTCAATAGCAACCACAATAAGTCAGCCCCCAATAAATGCAGATCCGAAAAGTCCAGATAAAAAGAAGAGATAATCTAGGATCGGAAAAACTAGATCCAGGTGCGATTGCGATGAAACATCTAGCCATCCTATTACGAGCATTCAACACATGTCATCCAAAACCAAACAGCTAGCACAGCTATCATTACATCCTGCTGAGCGAGCAATTACTGAAAATCACCTAAAATACTGAAATATGCTGAGCTAAAATCCCAAAGGTTTGTGCTCACCTCGAAGGCATGTCCATACTTCTTGTACAGCGGCCAGGCAACATGAGTGTAAAGGTCCTGTAGATAAAAGAGCATGATGAGGAGCCCATCAATAATTTTACACACTTGTCAAAAAGTGTATTGAACTAATAGTTGCGAACAAACTGGTCCAGATTACAGATAAACATTTTTATTGCTGCACAGAATTCGATCTTAACCCTAGGTCGAGATGGAATAAAAACCCATCTTGCTTTCTGCAAACTGAACAATTACCTCCAAATCAGCATCCATGGTATCAGCAACGTGTCGCATGATGGAATGAACCAATTTGCTCTTATTGTAACGCTCCTCACAGCCAGCAACGTCCTCCTCTGACACCCTGCGCTTGCTGAGATCTATGTATCCCTTCTCCTTGTCTACTCTGAGAACCATGACAGGCTCTTGGCGTCCGACCTTAATCAAGCTACTGATACTTCGGATACGCCGACGAGAAAGCTCCGAGAGGAGAATCATACCCTCGATATTATTGTATTCAAGGAGTGCCACATACGCACCCATCTCGGCTATATTTTTCACCTGCAATCCCGAAAACAAACAATCGGATTCTCACTTGCTCGCAATTCACACTACAAACTATACTTCCCAATTTCATATTCACTTTCTTCAATTCACTAACTAATTAGGGTTTGCAAAAACGAAGATGTGGGAAACACGGAATACAAGTGGCGAGAAGAAAAATGCAAAGCTAGAGAAGCTGATCCTGTGCGAAACAAAAAAGAAAAGAAAATAACCATCAAAACGGGAGCTACTTACCGAGACCATCACGACGTCGTCTACCTCCGGGTAGCGCGCCTCGTACATCCGACAATCGGTGACCGTCATGGTGGCGAGCTGTTCGTTTGCACCAAACTGCAAAAACGGTATGAGAGATCTGGAGCGCAAGAGAAGAAAACGAGGGTGACCTAAAAAGTTGAGCAACAACGGCTGAAGACGCCGTGAAGAAGAAAACCCTCACAAGTTCAGAGAAGCGAAGTGATTAGGGATTCAGTCTGCTGCAGGGAGAGGATGAAGTGTCTGAGACCCGCAGAACAAAGATACCCGCCTTATCTATTGATACCCGTCGACTGGTTCGCTAGAATAGATTTTTTACAGAAAAAGTGAAAACTATTGAAGTCCGGCACGACAGTTCCAGCTGGAGGAACATTGGTAACCTAAATTCATATTTTAGATTCAATAGAGTTAACCCCTTAACGTACCAGGGTGTCCCTGGAATTGACAATTTGAGAAAAAGCATTATAAATTACTATTTAGAAGAATATTCTGGAATTGATATACAAATGAAAGTTCTAGATTTTGAATTTTAGATTCCATCCGTACGGTTCCATTCACTAATACAATCACCAATATTTAATTATAAATTTTGAAACTTAAAATTACAAATTCCTTGTAAATTCGATTACAAACTAAATTTCAATATTTTTTGAGTAAAATTTGTTGGAATGAGTTTGAAATGAGATACTCTTAAACGTGGTGATACTTTGAAATTTTTGTGTTACTTAAATTTATGACCTCATTTTTCACGATTCCACTTTGAACTAGAGTCAATGCAATTTTGGCTCGGTCAACGACTTGACATACTTCTACATTTGTAATTTTAGAAAAATATGTACTCTAGTATGACTAAATCCAACCATTAGATAGGACAACAACTTGGTGAAGAATCTCCAAAAACTTGGATGAGTATCATCCAAGCGTTGATGAGAATGTGAGAAGGCTTTGAAATCATTCGTCGTCCAGTTTCTGGACACTGTGACGTTTAGGGGTTAAGGTCAAAAGACACCTAAAACCAATCAAATAAGACATGTTCAATACTTGGTAGATGAATTGATATTTTGATTATTTTTCTTTTTTAGCACTACAAAAGTTAAGAATTTTTATATTTAATTAAATTTAATTGATAATTATTTGAATAAGTTTAAATTTTTAAAGTGCGAAGTTGTAGGTGTACCCAAAACCGATCATATGCTCTAATATACAAATGAGGTACATCTTCCCTTTCAAAATATAGAAATTAGGCCTAATCGGTTTTGTGTCCCTGGTCGGGAATAGGTGTCTCAACCTTATCTGCAAAATTCTTCAAAGTTTGAAGAAGATACCTAGAATTTTGCTATTATATAATTTTATTTGATTACTTCAAATAGTTAAAAGGTATGAAAGATCCTGGTGGTTTACAATTATTAGGTGTGTAAGACCTTGGTGGTCTTTAACCCCTAAGTGCCCAATCAACCATATTATGCTTGATTTTTGGTCAAACGCCCCAAAAATCAAGTATTTTAGCTATGTTGTGGTTGGTGTTTTCATTAGATGTTTAAGTTAAGATATGATACATCTTCTGACCATTGGGATTGGATAATAGACTTCATTTGAAAAAAAATCACCGTCCAGAAACTTGAATTTTGAGTGCCCAAAATACAAAGGGCTTTCTAAAAAAGCTCCAATCATAGGTCTCTTTTAATTTCTTCACTTTCAATTTTTTACTCTTTGTAGATATAACTTTTTCTACCTTAAATATAATTTTTGATATTGAATTTGACAAAAATATATTTATTTTGAATTTTTACCTTGTTTACATGATAAAATTTGTAAATATTCAAAATATCTTCCAATCATGTTGAAAATTTTGTCATACCTTCATAATGTTGATGACTATCTATGAAAAATTATAAATCGTACAACGTGATATTTCAAGTATGCAAATTATAGTGCTTTGACTTTTACAACAGAGGTGAGGACCTTTAGGGGTTAAAGTCATGTGAAACTTTTTTGAGCATCAAAATAGGAGCTCAAAAAAGTTTCATATGACTTTGAAGACCACCATGCTCTTACACATTTAATAAATGTAGACCACCTAGCTCTTCTATACCTTTTAACTATTTGGAGAGACGAAATAAGACTATATAAAAACAAAATTTAAGGTACTTTTTTCAAAGTTTGAAAGACTTTGCAGAAAACTCTAATTACGATAAGTTTTAACCTACAATTTTGGTAATTTTTTTAGATTATTCTAATCTATTTTGCAATTGATATGATATTCTTTACACATCAGACACGCTTTAGTTCAAAGAACATAGAATAATATAACAGTGGAAGGGTTGCACTCTTTCAAAAAATTGAGACCTTAGATAATCTTCGTTTAGATCCATTTTTTAAGTAATGAAGGAATGTCATTTAAATTCTATGAATTTTGGAACTACGTTAATTTAGTAAGGGGATTTTATAGTGCATATGGGAAACTAGTGAATGTGATACTAAATATCATTATGATGTACACTTAGCGTGATACGAACCACTCAGTAAAAATTTCAACCCTCACTAATTTTGAGATTTCGTAAAATAGTGTTTGCATTGGAAATTAGTACCACAAACACTAAATGAGATAATAGTGTACTGAGTCATTGCTATATAAACTTTGTTTCTTATTGTAACTGGACAAGGTTGGCTAGAGGTAGAGTCTAACACAAGAATTCCAATGCACTAATATTGGTAACCTAAATTAATACTTTTACTTAAACTACAATACTTTTTTTCTCATTTTAACCTACAATTTCGTTAAAATTTCAGATTATTCT
Source organism: Pohlia nutans (assembly GCA_022496805.1). Classification (NCBI taxonomy): domain Eukaryota; kingdom Viridiplantae; phylum Streptophyta; class Bryopsida; order Bryales; family Mniaceae; genus Pohlia; species Pohlia nutans. The sequence continues at coordinate 10,959,320 of CM040086.1, forward strand.
AATCTATTTTGTATTTGATTTAATATTTTGTACATATCACACTTTTAAAAAACAAAAGAATTATACTTTTCTACCAATACATTTGAAAAAATTCACACTCGTAGAAACTTTTCAAATTTAAAGAATATCTATGAACTCAAGGTTCAAATTCCTCGCAAATATGCTGCCATACCAACAACTACTTGTTGATGATCACATATGCATACAATTGCATAGACTAAAGGACCATCATTTTTTTCTATAATTTATTGAATTAGTTTGTAACAAAAGCTTAAGTGGGACAAATCTCCGGGCAAATGCACGGAAGGATCAACCCATTTTTTTGTCCCGGTGCACTAGAAGTGGGAATTTTCAAATTCCTCAAAATCCATAAACAAATATAAAGAAGCAATCTTAGTGTAAAATTTAATGTTAGGTGGTTAAAAATGTTAATTTTGTGTTATCAGCCACCTATATTTTATTAAATGGTGATTGTATTCTCGTACATACATTAAATTTATTTTGAACACTACATGTTTGAATGCACAATTTCATGAAAAATATGGTATTTACATTTGATCTTGATTTGTAAGCTTTTTCTAAATTAAAACTTGTAAGAATAAACATTTTCAAATTTTTAGGGATTTCTTCAAGATTTTTTTCAATTTTAAAGCATTTAAACTAAATGGTTTTGTACTTTGATCCAATTTATTCATTTAAAAAAATGATGATTTTCTTTTTGGATGTTTTTTAAAATAATATTTTTCAAGTGAGAGTTTTAATGAATTTTCAAATTTAGGATTAAACATGAAAGATTTTAAATTCAAAGTTTGGATAGAAATTCGCATAGAAATGGTCATAATGTTATTAAAACAATAGTTTTGAAATTATTATTTTTAAACAGATCAATTTTAACAAACTAAATTCTGATTATATGGTTGATATATAGTTGATGTGTACTCATAATGCATTATATTTTTCATAGTGCATTTTATTTTCCATTGTGCCAATGCTATGCATTTTAAGATTGGTTTTAAAACTAGTGTTTTTGATAAAATGCACAATGTGCACTAAATTGCAATGAATCTTGGCAAATTCTTTGTTTATGAACTGGTAAAATGTACCATGCATTTGCCTAGTGGTAGCTGTTGAACTAACCCATGTGTAATGTGGAGTATTAAAAATGAGATAAAGAATATTAATGCTTTCTTTGTAAAACATAATAGGCAACTAAGATTTAAATTCTAAAGTCCTAAATAGCTATAGATTAATAAATGAAGAGAAATTTTACATTAATATCATAGTTTGGTTGGCAATGTTGTACGTAGATTTGTAAACAAATAAACTATTAATATCTAAAAGTCATAGAGACCCTCTTTAGCCATGTATTTTTGTATGTTTTTTTGCGTTCAAACATAATATTGTTGTTGTAATTCACTCTTTGAAGCAATAGTAAAAACTTTGGTCCTATTTTAAGGTTAGTGTGACTAAAGTATCTTATGACCTACCGAAAAAATAGAAAATGCATTATTGGTGCCCAATAACCACATGTGGTCGAGATTGGATATTTATCTCAAATAAGTGGTTTGGGTTTGATTTCCATTACGTCCGTTTGAGCGATTATAAGATACACGTGACTTGGTACTACTAAATGAGTTATTAGAGGCCGAAATAGTTGAACACCCAACTTGTCCCAACCCCAAATTCACTCCTCCAATTGATATTTAAGTACACTATTGTATGTGACTTGTTAAGTACACCAAGTTTGAGTAAATAAATAAATGTATATACATAAAACCCCATTGTATGTACTTTATACTCAAATCAATTAAAAAACATTGAACATGAAAAACTCACTAAAAATACATTTTCTATTTTTAACACCGCTTTTTTATGATTGGCTAAAGTAATGGAAGCATCAACATGGTGTTATTTAAAAACCCCAAATTTTGAGGCACTGCTCAATGGAATTGAAATCATTAATCCTATAGTGCTTAGCTGACGACATCCTGGTTACTGAAGTGTCGGAAATGTAAATGACAAAAAATCTATGAAAAATTGGATTTTGAATTTTGAAGCTTTAATTTGAAGATATATAATAATTTGAAACTGATATAAAATTTCAATTTCAATTTCAATTGGTGTTGTGCAACTATCAAAATAACTATGTTCAAAACACCAAAATCCTACAAATACCTCAAAATACAACAAATACTTACAAATACAACACATGTACTATGTTGTATTTCTAGTGTTTAGAAGTTTGTTATCTCATTGGTTTTTTGGATTCTACTCTCTTGTACATGTTCCAATAGTGTATGTATTTCTAATCTTGATCAATGTACTAACTTCTTTCAATTATTAATGTATAAATTTTGTTCAAATTTTGTATAGATAAGTCACTCTCACTTGTAAAATTCACAATAATTACATTTGAGTCCACTCTTGATATGAAATGTTGCAATAGAGAAGTGTTGATATGGGGCATTGATCACCACGCTACTTTCATTTTAGAAAATTCAACTCAAATTGTATTTAACTTTGAAGTCACACACCCTATATAGCATATTTTAATGTGCATTGTACAGTTCAAAGACATATTATAATCTTGCAATTCCACAATTGAATGATTCTCTAATATTGGAAAATTGTCTCCACTCCAGCTGATAACACAATTGTACAATCATTTTCTAATTTAATATATTCTATTTTTGATAGTATCAATCACTGAGGAAAAAACTACTGAAATCCAGTGCACGCAACTACAGTACCGTGAACATTAATAGGTTAAAGTAGAATTATTCAATTTTGTCCCTACATTGTAGACTTGCTTTGAAACCATCTATAAAGTGCATTGAAACCATTCCTAAATTCAATTCTCATTGACCAAGTTTGGATTTGAAGGATTTTATTTTTTTGACAAGTCTATGGGACAATTTAGTGATTTAGGCAACTTCTAGTTAAAAATTACATGGCTTTTTCAAAATTTCTATTTTGTTCTTACAAAATTGTCAATTTCAATTGCTAATGCAACAAAAATATTCTACATAAAAATGCCGCTAAACATGCTTAATTGCTAAAAAGTATGGTTTTACGTGGTTCAAGTGTTGACTTTGGACCAAAAACAACTTATAACAAACAACTACTCATAGTCATTGAACACATTTTAGCATCCATTGAGGTGCAAAAGCCCTTTGGCTATTTGTTTGAGTTTGAAGTTTGTAAAAATGGAAGCAATACTTGGATTTGGGATGCCAACTCAATGTTAATAAATCGTAGGTCACTATGAGTCATCATTCAAAAAAAAGTTACATGATTTTGAAAACTGAAGAGTTGACATGATATATGTTTAGTATAGGCCAAAAAGCTTACAAATCAAATCACTTTATGACTTTTCAAATACCTTTATTATCATCATCATTATTTTCAAGTCATTTGTGTCAAACCTCAAATTTACAAGTAATTATGCGGAAATGTCTTTAACCCCTAACTGCCTGAGCGTCCATTTTTTGGACGATGTACAGATTTCATCCATAATTTCTCATCCGCCATGCACTTTTAGCAGTGTGGATTTTTTACTGTAGATTCTATGGGAAGTTAGCTTCATACATATGTGATCCGATTAGAAAGGGGATGATTTATGAAAATTTTATGCCTCATTTCATGTTGTAGTGATTCACCCAAAATAATGAAGATTTCAGTGTAAAAGTGTTCTAAACAAAGTCAACTCATATAATTAAGCAACCAAAAAATCTCCAAAAATCACTACACTTAGAGTATTACATTTCAACCAATCACAAAAAATTTCATCCGTAGATTGTCAATATCATATTCGTAATTGAATTACAAAATAATTTTGAATTTCACGTTTCAAATTTTATACAAAATTATTGGTAATAGCAATCATAGATCTAACCGTATGGATAGAATCTAAAATTCATAATGTACAACTTTTATTCATATATCAAGTTCAAAATATCCCTCTAAGTTGCATTTTATAATGCATCTTTGCAAAACTGCCGAATTTGGAGAGGGCTCTAGGCATTTAGGGGTTAAACTACCTTGAACAATAATCATGGTGAATTTGCTTTGCAACCATGAGATCGGCTACTAATATGGTATATGTAACCACTTGACTCAAAGCTTGACATAAAAATGCCATGGCTTCTTACTCTTATTTACCAATTCAAGCCTCAAACCTATGTAGTAGGATTGTACGAGATGTGACAAATACTTTCTTTATTTTGGTGCCACCAAGACTATTTTTGGGTTGTAGCCAATGCATAAGGTAAAAGGCTCATAAACCGATCAAATTTCAGTTGCACAAGTTCTTCATGGAATGTTCAAAAGAGTTTTTTTTGGGAGAATGTGCAAACTTTGTTGAAGAGCATTGATGATGGAATCAAAAAATTCCAATTTTTTTTTATTTAGTTATGAACTTTGGAAGGTGATGTCATAAATGTTCCTTAAACCGATCAAGTTGTGATGTACATTTGAGGGTGGGCTGGAAGGCTAAAATCTTCTTTCTGAGAAGATTGACCTAGTGCACGGTTTCTGGTCTTGCTCGGATTACGAGCCCTCGTATGTGACACCTGGCAAAATGAATTTCCTCAAACTGAAAACAATTTTTTTTTACAAGCGTGGTATGTTACCAAAATTTTTTTTAAAATTACAGTTAATTATTTTCCCACGAGTGACTAAGGTCCTACATTTGTGCTGATAGCACATGCATGTTGATGTTCTGAATCATCATGTGTGGAGAACAGGCCCATGGATTTAGGGTTTGGCGCCTTCCACCCGGCCGGTATCAATCCCAGTGCCCTAAAACCCTGTAGTACTACTTACTCCCGCCATAGCCAAAACCCTTTATCCGCCATGGCCGGGCTGACTTCCTGACTCTTGCCGTGCTCCTTATTGATTCGGCCTTTTCTGCTTCTGCTTCTGCGCACCTCCCGCCCGCGCTCCAGGTGCACCTTCAATCCAGCGACCTCACTTTTTTCCAGATCGTGTCGGTCAATTGGATTTGTCCTGCATTCCTGCTTTTCGACATCATCTGTGACGCCGATCTTGTGTCCAGTTTTTATTCTTCTTTAATGCAGGGATAATCTTAATAAAATACGAGACCATCGCGTGTTCACTAATCTGAAAGCGATTTGTTGATCCGCGGTGGATATCGACTAGCGCAATTCAATCAGTAGATTAGCGTGACGATTCATCTGATCACGTAAATTTCTGTATTTGCGGAAGTACTCAAAGGACCTAGAATCAAAAGCGATTGTTCGCATTCCTCGAGTAGTTTTTAATGTTGTAATCAGAAGCTCAGGCCGATCAGTGGTTTGGCTCGTAAGGCCCCGATTTACTTTAGTGTGTAAGAATTGTGTTCTTTTTTGGTACGTGACAGTAGCATTTGCTATGGAGTTCTCTCGAAGTTGTGAAGTCTTTTGGTGCATATGTGAACTGAGTGATGTCGATTACGGTCTTCTTTCTATGATCATCTACAGACTAGGTCAAGTGCTTTGTATGACAATCGTACTAGCGAACTTAAATCTCTTGAAATGGCGGCATCTCTTAGTGGACGCAAATGCATTTTTTATTGCAGTCCTTGTTTAATCTTGAGAGAGTATTGGCTGAAGGTACTTGATTAATGCGCAATACTCCAGGTCTGTGATCATGTCTTCCCAAGTAAAGGGACACCAATCGTTTTTCCATTGGCGTGCAGGGTCCCGGGGCATGAACACAATCCGTTCCAACTTATTCTTCGCCCAGGCAAGATAGGATGGCGAATGGAGCTGCTGCTGTTGATGGAGGCCAATTATGGTTGGTCAACTGCCTGAATGCCACACTCGACGCGAATCCGCAAATCCGCACAGCAGCCGAAGAAGCCTTGAAGCAGGCCTCTGTCCATGCAGGTTCGTCATTGTATTTATCTTAGTTATGAAAGGGTGGTAACCTTAAGCTCGACTGAGCAAGCCGTGAGACTATGCTTCGCAATTTCTGTTAATTATTAATCACTTGAGGATTGTGTATAGTAACTGGTAGTTATTTGTTGATGCAATTGTTTACTGTGCTGTAGACGTTGAAATCGGTCATGCTCAAGAGTTCTGTTGACACTGATTCAATGTTAGCTAGAAGTCTAGAAGATATTTCCTGATCAAGAGCTTAATTTCTGCTTGTCGCTTTTATATTCCTGCACCGATGTTTGTGGAACGCGAGAATTCTTGATAATTAGTCTGGTTATGCATTCCAGGTTACGGAGTTGCCTTGGCAAAGGCCACTGTAAATAAGGAGCTGCATTTTGGTCTGCGGCAAATATCCTTTCCAATTCTACTGCAAATGTAAACACTCATAATTAAGGGTAGCTAGCTACAATAGTTTCTGATTGGTCTGAGATACCCGCTTCTTTTGGTCGAAGTTGTACTCTTTGTCAGTAAAAATAGTCACTGTTATATTCCTTGATTATGCGTGTACCAGTAATATCAAGATAGTGGTAGTGGTAGTCTGTTATGAGCAACAAAGGTGAATGGGAATGTAAGTGATGCTTAATCTTCACATGAACACAGCTGATCGCATCTTGGTTACCTGAGTCATTTGTGAGTATCCTTGACTAAAAATCACCTAGCGGCCGTATTGCTGAAGCAGTATGTGAAGCAGCACTGGCAGAAGGATGAGAAGAATTTCGTGGAACCAGAAGTGTCATCTGAAGACAAGGTTTGTAGTCATTGCACCTTTTGCCAATCACTAGAGTTATAAAGACCTTCCAGCGACACCCGCTTTTGGTGTACTTTCTTAATCGTGGTTGAATATGCAGTATCGGTGATGATCTTGGTGGTTCTTCTATTCAGCCACTTGACCCCTTACCACAAAATCATGTATAAGTACCTGCTATTGTTATAAAATCCATAACAGACTAGAAATTGTTCTTATCCTTCCGTGTGTCTTTTACAACTATCGTGCTTAGTGTGATTTTCTGTTTGCAATTTAGTTTCAATGGAGTTTTTACAACGTTCATCACCATAATCCAACCTATCCTCTGTTGCAGGCAGCTATTAAAGAACTACTTCCTGCAGCTTTAGAAGATCCTCATGGCAAGATCCGGACTGCGGTCGGTATGGCTATTGCGTCGATTGCAAATTGGGATTGGCCTGAAGAATGGCCTGGGCTGATGGGATATCTCCTCAGTCTGATTAATGACAGGACGGACGTTAATAAAGGTAGTGATTTTAGTATTAAATTAGAGGCCAGTGTAAGTTTATGCTGTTTGTGTGGTATTTTTAAGAGTGTACTGACGTTTTCTTGCTTGCGGATATTCTTCTAGATAGCCTAAGCTGCACATTTTCGTTCTTCGTCCATTTCGACTATATGCAGAGCTTGCTGCATCCATTGTTTCAAAATATTCTTTGTGACCTGCTAAATATGCAGATTCAATCCATTCTGATTTTGAGTTTTTGACACAGTGCATGGAGCTTTACGATGCTTAGCTCTGTTTGCTGGGGATTTAGACGATGTGCAATTGCCACCGTTGGTGCCAGTCCTTTTTCCTGCTCTCTTTGCAATCGTCACTTCCGTGGAAGTAAGCACGTCACTCCCTTTTTAATCTTGCAGCGTCAACTATTTTATATCAAGTTACAAAATATCATGAAAATATGCAGTTACTGCCCTTTAGTTGCAATCTTCTTTCTCCTGATGGTCTTGTAGTTCCTCTGTCATTAGTCTTCGATATATCAGTTACTATTAGCCAGGGGTGGAAGGTAGTCGTCTGGCTCATCTTTGTTGCCGACGTTATTAATGCAAGTGGTTTTGTCATGTATAGGCTTATGACAGTTCATTACGTCGCCGAGCCCTTATAATTTTGCATAGTTGTATTTCAACTCTCGGAGTCATGAGTGGTGCATATCAACAGCAAACAAAGGAGTTGATAACACCTATGCTGAAATCATGGATGGAACAATTTGCTCTTATTTTGACACCTCCTGTGCCATCTGAAGATGCCGATGATTGGGGTCTTCGAATGGAGGTAGCTAATCTCATAAGACCATGTGGTGTAAAAACTTTCTAGATGTATAGGATTTGAGTTTCTATGAATTCCCTTGGAAACGTTTGGATAAATTATTTCTTTGAAAACCATTATTCGCTAAGATATAGATTAGCTGAAACTCTGTGGTGTAACTGTTATATGTCTTACGTTATTTCATGTTTCCTAATTCATACCTTCTGTTGCAGACTTTCAAAGTTTTGATGAGAATAGTCGAGAATTTTCCGAAATTGGCTGCAGCAGAATTTCCAGGTATTGGAAGCTCCACCGTTTCCTTGATGTTAGTCATTGAGGAAGGCTCGAGATGTGAAGAGTCAAAGTTCCAAAGCCATGGTTGCTTGGCTACTGCAGGATGTTAACATCTTCTCGCTGTCAATCGGTGCATTGTATTAAGCTTGTGCCTAAGTGAAACACCTTCTTGATGTCCATGGCTGGCTTCTGCTTAGGATTTTTTTTTTTTTTTTTCTTTTTTTGACACGGTTTGTCATTTCATAGCTTGTGTGATATTTCAACATCAAGGTTTTCTCTTTTGCACCAATTCTGGATAAGCTAGCCCAGAAGCAATAGAGACTCTTGTATATGCATCGTGATTTGTCTGAAAAAGGCTGTTTCATTTGCATTTTCCTTATGCTTTCTTGTGGGCTAAATATGCTTGTTTACAGGAGTTCTTGTTCCTCTATGGCAGACGTTTGTTTCGGGTTTGAAGGTTTACGAACAAGCCTGTGTTCAAGGGGTTGAAGAATCTTTTTCGGGAATGGCAGACTCAGATGGCACAGACCAAAGCCTAGAATCTTTTGCTATTCAGGTTTTCAATCAAAAGTTTGACATATCTATGCATTGATAGTCACTTGGTGATCTTGGTTGTTGTAAATACTCTCTAGTTTGCTACTATTATGCTTTTCAGGTGCCCTGAGATGAGATTTTGTGATACCATTGTTGGATGAGATGTATTGCTATGGAACAATGTGACTTGCATCCTAATTGTGGTTTCTATTTTTGCAGCTCTTTGAGTTCTTGCTGACAGCCGTCTCCAGTCCTCGCTTCAGCAAGGTATATATTTTTATATGGATTTCTGTTCGCTGCTTCTTCTTAATCTATCTATACTTTGAAGAGCAACCAAGAAGCAGCATTTTTCTGCTGCAGTCCAAGCAATTGAAGTTTGGTTTCCCCTTTAAATTTCTAAAAATTGAGAGCAAAAAGTAACCAATTCGTCTTCAGCTCAGTGTTGGCATTGCTTTGACTCACAGATAGTGCGGAAAACTGTTGGCGAACTTGTCTACTATACTGTGGGTTACATGCAGATGACCGAAGAACAGGTGCTTGTTTCTTCTACGCTATCAGAATTTTGTACTTTCCTCTCCATCAACTTTTATGCATCCTCCGAAATGTCTATTAAGTAATCTTGCTATCTGTTTAAACTTTTGCCAGGTGCAAACCTGGTCTTCTGATCCAAATCAATATGTTGCCGATGAAGATGATGTCACTTATAGTTGTCGCGTATCAGGTTGGAACCATATGCTCAATTCGGCTTTCCCTCAGTTCCATGAACGTCTTCGTGTCTTCTTTTCATCCTTATATTGCAGTTCTCAGCTCCAATTTCCTTTATCTCCAGTCAAACTAAAACAAGGTCTTCTCATTTCTATGGATCTTTAGTCTATTGAACACTACATTCTGTTGTGGAGTTGACCGAGTTTACTTTTATCAAAGTGCCAATTCATAGAGCATCAAGGTTTCTGCTTCCAACTGTATAGTATTAGCTTCCTGTCAGGGAGCATGATGGACAATGTATAAGATTTTACAGAGATTCTCGTTTCAGTTCATACATCCATTACAGCAGTGGAGTTGGATGAAACCTTGTACGAGTTTACCTTGTCAGTTACCTGGTGAAACTTAAAATTCACACTACTTTGTGGCGTTCCCTTGTGAACAGGCATTCTGCTTCTAGAAGAGCTGGTAGCAGTCTTCGAGATGGATGGTCTTCGCTTGATAGTTGAGGCTGTGCAACAACGATTGATAGAAGCGAGCCAAGCTAAAGCACAAGGTCGTACTGACTGGTGGAAGGTAAGCACACAGTGGTTCCTTGTTTCGTGGAATCCTCCTATGCTCATCTCTAGCAGGGTTGTGTTGTTTGCCTCTTCTTTCTTGTTCCTCCCACATCTCGTTTATGTTCTGAATTGACAGCTTCGGGAGGCAGCTATCCTTGCGATTGGGACAGTGGCTAATTCGCTTCATGAAGTGGCCAACACAGTACATGAAGCAAAGGTATTCTATAACAGCCTCGCTTGGGAGTTGGGACTTATCCAGCACAGTAATTGCAAGTCCTTATTACACATTCCCATACCATTTTTTAAGTTCTGTGTTCTGTGTGCTTCTTGGGATGGATCGTATCTATGATGAAGTACTGAGTGTAGTTGCTGTTAATCTGCAGGCTGGTTCACTTACGTTTAATTTTGAACCCTTTCTCGACAGCATTTTAGCTGAGGATCTTGGATCAGCAGGTGAATGATAAGTTTTTATCATTGAAATTCAATAGTGCGTTGTTGAGATTGACAGAGGATTGTGAGATGGATGACGGCTTTCTGCTCTGGTTTTGTTTGAATTTGCAAAGCCTCTTTAGGAGGCCATTTTAGTGTACAAGGCTTAGGTTAACTCTAAACTTCGATACTTATGGCTTATTTACTTCGATACTTGTTGGTTAGTGATAGAGTTGGTCTTCTACTCTAGAGTTGATAATTTAATTATGTTGGTTTGTATTTTGCAGGTGTTCAAGAGTGTCCTTTTCTCCATGGCCGCGCATTGTGGGCTGCTGCCAAGTTCTCTACTGCAGTGAGTTTTAAGCAACGATATTTTAAACTTTCAGAAATTTCTGATAATTTCATGTTAATAATATGATTAAATGGAGTCAATATTATGACAATTATTGCCGTTGAGACTGGGACTTTGAATGTCCACTAGTGTGACCAGTGTTTAGCATTATCTTTGAAATACAATTGCGAATAAGATTCACAGTAATCATACATTGAAATTGTCCATATACACGCTAATTAGCTGCCAATGAATATATGCTGTGCAACAAAGTGCTTTCTGTAATGGTATGACTATTTCTGAGGAACCTAAACATCAGTAAGTTATAGATCAAATATAAAGCGTTTGGTCCTCTAGAACCTGCCTCTAGCTGCACCTATATCTGGGATGCAAGGTCATGCACATGCTGTCCATATGTATACACTGTAGTGCAAGGTCATAAATATACCTGAATTCGTTGGACTCTCTCTGTCATGTACTCATGTGTTGGAATTGGATAATTTTTACAGATTGATAAACCAAGATCTGAAAAGTTCTTCTATGCAGCCATTATTGGTTTAGGCGATGATATGTGAGTTCTCTACACAGACTTCTCCCTAATCTGCTGAAGGTCTTGCGTTTGAATGTTCTGCTTGTGTTGTGTAGGCATTTCTCTCGTACTATGCATTAATTTGGTACTTTCCTTCATCATTGTTGTAGTGCTTGTGACGCATGATCATTCCTAATTTGGGTGGTTGTCCCATATTTTATGGCCATTCTGATTTTCTGGCTTTTGTATGAACTTGACTATTTAGATTATACTGTATAGCTACTTCGAAGGTTCTAGATGCTTTTAGCTGTGTAATGTGATTTGTCGTGCTCATGTCAGATTCATATCTTTCAGTTTTGATACTGAAGATACTATGTAAACTTTGCATTGATGACAACTCTGGGAATGTATTTGGGCTGTTGTAGGCCTGCACCTATCCAAGTTGGTGCTTGTCGGGCACTTGCTCAGTTATTTGAGCAAATTGATGTGTCAAGTTTGAGGCCTCATCTTGGGCCTGTGTATGCCGCCCTTGCAAAACTACTTCAGGAGGTGGGTTTTATTTCTCAGACATTAATGTCTGCAATTTAAACTGATGCTATATTGACTGCTAACTGCTTGTCATTTGAAACTGCACAGTAGCTTATGGGATTGAGAATGAGGTACTGTATAGACTAATTACGATCCTAGGTTATGTTGTGAATAAAAAATGAAGTGATATTGGTTTGAACTGAAGAGTTCAGACCTTGAGACCACCAAAGTTTTTTGGACGTAGTTGTATCTTGAATTTTTCGCATTACAGTATGTAGATTTAGTTGTGCCAGCGTCTACAAGTGGAAGTATGGTTATCTTGAGACACGTGGTGCTGTTGTACTGAATATGAGCAATTTCATCTGGCAGGCCTCTGATGAGACATTACATCTTGTTTTAGAGACCCTGCAGGCTGCAATTAAAGCAGGTGAGGTTTTTCTCTGAATTTCCTTAAGGTTTTGGATTACCTATCTCAATCTGTGGTCCCTTTTCTAAGCTCGTTAATAGATACCCTGTCAGATCCTTGTCTTTCTCCATCCTTCATGCCCTTATATACTATTCTCCCACTGAAGTTTTTCTTCTCTGAAGTTTGTGTACATCAGCATCATGCACATATCTTTCCTTACATCTAGAAAAGCAACAGAAACCTGACTTTTGAGGGTCCGCCTGTTAGAAGTTGATGTAGTTGATGTAGCTGATGTAGTTGCTGATGAAGTAGGTATCAACTGTCGTCTCCAATTTGGCTTATGATCATTGAATAAGTGCAAAGAGGATTTTATTTGTTGTTTACTCTTGGTTCTTTGTTGTGTTTCATTTCTAGGTTCTTTTTCCTTTTCAATCTAGTCTGAAGGAGGAGCTTTCCTGTTTCTGTGAATATGCGTTATTTTTTGATGTACAAACGAGCTGAGACGTCGACTTTGTTGATTGCCACAGATGACCAAGCAGCATTAGCAGCAGAGCCCGTCATATCTCCTCTCTTACTAAATACTTGGGCTCTTAATGTGTCTGATCCATTCATCAGTTTTGATTCACTCGACACCCTAGAGGTAAGTATAAACTGTTTTCCTTTCGAGCCATCCTTGTATCTAGGTTCTTCCATTGTCAAGTGGGCCATTTGACTCTGCACTGGACATCTTACAATTTATAAGATTATTGCGTGTGTTCATATTTTTATCAAGTTGAAATGGTCTTTATTTAATACCTTCTCTTAACTTTTTGTACCTGCACTTGCAGTCCCTGAAGAAGGTTCCAGGATGTGCTCAGCCACTTGCACTGCGTGCCTTACCTGTGTTGGCATCTATTTTGGCCAGCGTAAGTATTTGTATCCATGATCATCTCACTCTCTGAATAAGGCTTTTTTGGTGCTGAGGTAATCCTAGCAGTTGGGAATTGCTGTGTAGTGATGATGAGGTGTAGGGAAATGTTAGTCACGAACCCTTATGAGCCAGCATATTTATCACAAATCAGCCCTCATCAAAGTTAATGTGTTCATAGTGTGTTTATTTGAGTCGTATGTTTTGTGGGTTTCAACATTACTGATAGTTTCCGCGGTTTCTGTATTCCTTTCAGCCTCAGCATCAGCCACAGGGCCTTGTGAATGGAGCTCTTGACCTTCTAGCCATGCTGCTCAAGGCAAGTCCTTACTATCACAGCCTTTGATGTGTTCGTAGCATTTCGAGACTGTACCTAACGTTTGGTCTTGGCATTCATTCTGATGATATCTTTGATGGACTTCATGTGGTTAGGATGAAAAATCACTAGATGGGGTCAAAGGCATAATTTAGGAGTTTATGATGAGTAGTCTTCTACGTCGGGGATAGTTTATATATTAATCATTCCCTTCGTGAGCCGAGGACCTATGTTTCACCTTTTAGTTTGGGTGCTTTCCTGGCATTATTCTGCTGTGATCCCTTTATTCATTTGTCTGTCTGGTGATTATGCTGAAAATGATCTATGTGAGATGAAATTGTCTTGCACGTGCCAAATCTCATCAGCAAGTAGCTGACCCTGCGTTTGAATTACACTAATGCAGAAAGCGCCTGTGGAAGTTGTGAAAGCCGCATATGATGCATCATTCAAATCTGTGGTTGCTATAATTCTTCAGAGCTCGGACACAAGTGAGCTTCAGGTGAATGTCCTGTATTTGGACTAGTCATTGATCATGATTACTTTCTCCGCTTTGTGGAGCATTTAATTTGCCGTTGATCATGATTACATTATCCACGTTAGCTACTTTATATGTGAATGCGTTTTTGAACTGCTCTTGTAGCATGCTGTATCTGACAATGTTCAATTCTATGATGTGTTCACTGACCTTTGATGTGTATTGCTGATCTTCAGAATTCAACTGAGTGTCTGGCAGCGTTTGTTAGAGAAGGGAGTGAGGCTTTATTAGAGTGGGGCGGGGATGCAGACCAGACCATGCGCATGCTTTTAGATTCAGTTGCAAGGTATATTCTTAGAAACAAAACATTGCAAGTCTTTCCATTATTTTATGAGCATAGATTTACAAATTGCAGCAATGTTTGAAGTTTTGTTAAGCAGACGGTTACTTCTGAGAGATCGCCGGTTCACTGCTTTTTTTTTTGCATGTTCACGAGTCCTACCGGTATTACTATGGAAGTCTTCTTTATGTGACACTTGCTTTGGTGTATGTATAGGTTGCTGAACCCAGAACAAGACAGCTCGTCTGCTTTGTTTGTTGGAAATCTTGTGACACAACTCATCATGCAGCTCTCTGTGCGCATGGCTCCGCACATTCGGGATCTGATTGCTGCTCTTGTCATTCGCATGCAGTCAACAGATGTTGCTGTATTTAAAACAACACTTATAATTGTGTTTGCAAGATTGGTATGAGACACATCACTTTTCTTTAGCTTTTTTCCTTGCTGCACAAAATTCCATGTCAGTGTTATGGTATTATTCACATAAGTGCCATCATTTTCATGCAGAAGTTTATTTTTTATTTTTTAATGGTTTTATCTAATTCATCCTTAGGAACATTCTCAATTTTTTAAACTAGTTGATCATGTTGCGTTCAGGTGCATATGGCATCTCCAAATGTTGGGCAGCTTATTGACCTTCTGGCAACCATTCCCACCAAAGAACATGAGAATGCACTTTCTTACGTAATGTCAGTGTGGGTGATGCATCAGGGTGAGTCATTTGAGAGTAGCTGGCAGATACAAACTTGAACTCTTTCTTCAGTGTATTGTTGGGGTTGAAGGGTGTACAAACATGTCATTTACTCTACAGAGCGTGTTTTTATTGAAAATTTCATCTTGAGTTCTGAAGGCATCCGGCACATCAGTTTAGGTGCCTCTTAATTGACACTAGAACGTTATAGATGCAATCTTTTCATGACAATATATGGTAGGTGTACAGATTCAGAAATTGTGGTCTATCCTGTGTTGTCTCTAGGTGAAATACAGGGGTCTTATCAAATCAAGGTGAGCACTACTGCTTTGGCGTTGCTGCTGGCATGTGGCCATCCTCAGCTCTCACAAATTTATGTGCAAGGACATATCATCAAGGTATGTCGATAAATGAGTCGGAGCTTTCTCTTCAGTAGGTGGTTGCAATTTTGAATTATTTGTTTCTTCATGTTGATGTATGCTGATTTCTTTGCAATTGTTACATCTTGGCTGCGAATCAACTGTCATGCTATAATTACTGTAGTGAGCATCGTTGAGGTTCAATACCATCTGATCTTTTCTTGTTTTTTCTAGTCAAATGCTAGTGGAATTGTGACTCGCTCTCGGGCCAAGGTTGCTCCCGACCAATGGACACGTGTGCCTCTTCAAGCGAAGGTATCTTCTTTTTAGTTTAACTTGAACAATGCTATTTGTATGGATATTGCAATGACGAGTGTGAACTGCTATCAAATTCATTTGGCTGGCATCTTGCTCTAGAATGAAGCAAAATACGTCTCGTTTGAAAAATGAAACAGTTGACATTTGAGTTTCGCCAGAGGCCAAGAGTAATCCAAATTATTGATGATCCGCATCACCAACATGACGGAGGTTGCCTAAAAGACCACGTTACCTGTTTTGTGTTGGATATGTTTTATTGCCATGACAAGATTAGTGCAAACTGTAATGCATGGAGTGACTGATAAGTGGTCATGATCTCACATACATTGATTTTATGCATGTGCAGCTTCTGGCCTTGCTTGCTGATTCCTTGGTGGAGGCTCAAGAGCAAAGGACAGCAACGGCACTTGACAATGTAAGCTGCACAGCTAAATAGGATGTTTGGGTATTACTTCATCAATTGCAATTGTGTTACGAGTTGCTTGTAGCGTCCTCTGTCAGCCCTTGTCGTGATATTAACATGGAATGGGAAGGGAACTTCAGATAGCACTAAACTAATTTGCTATCACTAATTTCAGGATGAAGAGTGGGAAGATGCTGATGAAGATGAGGACGAGGATGAGGATGATGAAGAAGAGGATGCAGGTGCTATGGATGTCAAGTTAAACAAAGAGTCTTCATCTGTATTTAAAGAGCTCTCAGGATATGAACATTTATTAACAGAGGAGGTATGTAAATTTCTCGTTGATTGAAATGATATAATTGTAACATTTTTTTCAACGCGGTAACATTGAACATGACATCATTCGAACCAAAATAGCTGTTCAGAGATCTCTGTGGGTAATTTTTTTCAAATTCCGAGTTCTGTCCTGGAATCAATCTGCAATTTTTGCTGCAATATTTCTGTCTTTGTTGATTTCTGCCTCGTTCTGTGAAGCTTGAGGATGGTGACTACCAAGAGGATCCATGTGCTGCTACTGACCCTCTGAATAAGGTATGCTTCAATCAAAGCAGTTTTGACGTTGTTGGGTTTTCTTATGCTTAGAAGAACATTTCATATGGTGATATTTTAAACTGGCCAATATCCAGTTCCTGCTGTTCAACTTCTTTCAGCCGTCCCGAAGTATTTTGTGTCTTAATCCGACTGTACTGTCACAATTAAGTCACGATGTCATGCTCTTTGATTGGCAGATAAATCTTACGGTGTATGTGTCTGGTTTCATCAAGCAACTCTGGGAAAGAGATGGAGCATCTTTTGAGCAGTTGTGTCAGGTAGATTTCTCAAGGTCAACTTTGTCGCTGTCAGTTTTATGTACAATCTCAACACGAGTTGATTATCGTTAATATTTCTCGATAGTATATTAATTGCTTATAATTTCCTTGTGTGCTCCTATTTATAGGTGCAGTGTAGGTTGCTCTTATTCTAGCTCTGTGATGGTCATACTCGTTTGCATATGCTCAATTTTCCTTCGTGATTCTGCAGACTCTCACAGATTCAGAGAAAGGCGTGATTCAATCTGCCGTTAGCAGATAATGAATGCCACTGCTTGATACTCCCAAGATCTGGACTGTAGACACCCAGCATGATTCCTCGACGGGGCGTTCACATTTTAATGGTGGTATCTGGGGTCCACATCTCTTTTCTCTGAAGTCACTGATACTACGTGGTATTATTTCATCAAGGAGGACGTCATTATATCTTAGCCCATCAGTACTTGAAGGCTTTCATCGTGTTTGTGTGGTTTTTGAGGTAAACGTTCAGAATCGGGCTTTTTCTGTTAAGTTGCAACAGTCTCTTACGTTTCAACTGGGATGAAACACAGTAGATGTTGCAACAGACGCTTCCTTCATCCCAGTCGCTGAGTATGTTGGCATCTTTAGTTTAAGCGTTGATGTCAATATTGCAGATTAGGGTCTTATCTAATGTCAGTGCCAGTGCCGGCACCAAATGTTGTGCCAATGTCAGTAATTTATGGGGTCCATGATCAGACCATTTCTGAAGACAGCGCTGTCAGTGTTTAATATTTGGATGTTTCTATTAGCCACTTTTCGGTATTTCGTCTCCATCCTAATGAATAATGACTAGAAATTCTAGATCCAGAGTTACAATTTTTTCAACTATATAATTTCTTTGTAATAATCCCTTTACTTCGTTTATATATTTTACTCTGGCTCAACAATGTGCAGACACCTTTGAATTGTGGCAGGGCAGCAAATTCGCACAATATATCCTATTGGTATAACATATGCTATTGCGAGTAATTTCAATTTCGGAATGAAGAGTAAACACTGCACTTTGTTGAATCCATTTTTGACTTTCACAGAAAAGATTTATTTCAACAATTGCATTCAACTCTTGGGCTACAAAGCCAACAACTTTCTGAAGGTAAATTTGACTTGAATCCATTTGTTCTTATAATCTTATTGTAAACTAGAAATGCTTGCTGTATTTCCCAGATGTAAGCAAAGAGCTCAATGAATGCTCTCCAAAGATGATGTAGCTTTCAAACATCACTTCAATGTTGCACGAAGTGATGTGTGGTAATGTTGCAAAAGTTGATTTATTGGTCAGAAATGGGTTAGCACCTCACATCAATGGTAGGACAGGTCCTTGTCAACATGAGCGGTTTTTCTCCTGATAATGGACCAGAATCCATGAGTGCTCCATCAGTAAGATATCCGGGCTAATAAGATGAAGGCTCTTGTAGTACGTCCATAGTAAATGGGTGAAGTTGGCACTTAGTTGGCAGGCCACAGTGATGCAGAAGAGAAAGGGACTCTGAAAAATGGGACTGCTAACTTATTACTGGTACTTCATCTTCCACTGTACTGTTCTGTACTGTACAGGACTTTGTCAAACTAAGTAGTGCATCAGTACTGATGGAGTTGCTACACAGTAACTTATTATTGCAATACAGTACTGAGAAATGCAGGGTCTTTTTCCCGCTGAAAGATATGTGCACCCAAAATGGACCCTGTCTTAAGAAAAACATGCATAAAATGCAACACTAAAACCTAGATATTGATTGCATGAGATATACACCATGAGAACCTAAGGAGAACAATTTTGGATATACTTGTTTTCATACAATGTTCATATAATACATGTTTGGAATATTTATTCACTTGCCAATAAGACCTGATGTAAATAATATGAGTTTGAGTGATAATAATAATAAATATACTTTATTGCTCTTAGTGGCAATTATGAGTGCATGTATCTTATTGCATTCATAACTCTTTTATATAACCTCTTTGGTAAACAATGTACATTCTAATGTACACATGCCAATGTACATGAATTTAGCACTTGGCATGTGGACAGTGTCCAATAACATTTATGTACATTAGCATAATTATGTTTTCTGTAGATAGTAGAATGTGATATTCGAAAGTGTGATGACTTCTTCCATTATATTCATGAATTTGTCAGACTAGCGAGATATTAAACCCAGGGTCCTCATATAAAAGGCAAAACTCTAACATGGCATTATTTGTTCCTCTTTGGCTCAAGTTTATTGAGAGATCTCCTTATGTGACCAACTTTATTGAGAGATCTCTTTATGTGACATCACAGTTTAACCCTTAAGCGACAATTCCTTAATTTTAAGCATGATTCTGTGTTTAATTTACTTTAGATTTATTCTAAAGAAGTATAGATCTCTCTAAGGTGCTCGGTTTGGAATTTTAAAAACCCCATTTGGTGCAATGGTGTAGAAGTTATGAGCAAGATTCTCCCAAACTAAAACCAAGCCCATGGGGCTGGCATTGTCGTTTAACCCCTAAACGCCTAGAGCCCTCTCCAAATTCGGCAGTTTTGCAAAGATGCATTATAAAATGCAATTAAGAGGGATATTTTGAACTTAGTGCATAAACAAAAGTTGTACACTATGAATTTTAGATTCTATCCATACGGTTGGATCTATAATTGCAATCACCAATAATTTTTTATAAAATTTGAAACTTGAAATTCAAAATTATTTTGTAATTCAATTACGAATAAGATATTGACAATCTACAGATGAAATTCATTTTGATTGGTTAAAATGTAACTCTCTAAGTGTAGTGATTTTTGGAGATTTTTTGATTGCTTTATTCTATGAGTTGACTTATTTTAGAGCACTTTTACACTGAAATCTTCAAAATTTTGGGTGAATCACTACAACATGAAATGAGGCATAATTCTTTTTACAAATCATCCCCTATTCAATCGGATCACATATGCATGAAGCTAACTTCCCATAGAATCTACTGTGAGCCGCCGAAACGGCTCACGAGCCACGGTAATATATTTACCGTGGCATTTGGTAAAATCTACATTTTTATATTGTTTATTTGGTTGGTTTTGCATTTGTGGGGTTTTCGTGTGTTTTGATCGTGAATTTTAGTGCGTGATTAGGAAAATGGCGTGGTCCATGATTTAGGCATTTTAGGAGTGATTTATATTATTAGGAATCGTTTGAAGGGTCGAATTGCAAGTATTTTGCAAATAGGGATACTAGCGAATGTGGATTTCCTTTAGAATTAGACTATTTATTAGTCTAGGTTTTAGCGTAGGACATGGCCGTGGGGGCCAAATTAGGTAGAAAGGTGTAAGTCCTAGTTTAGAATAGAGGTTAAACGGTTGTAAGATAGGAAGTATTAGGTTAGTGTGGCCGCGGCGAAAGGATGAAATCAAGGGATGGAGTCGCGACACGGATGAAGATGAAGATGAAGATGAAGATGAAGATGTTTGGATGATGGCCATGGTTGAGACCCCTAGGGGTCGTTCAAACCTTGAGGGTGAGAGTTCTTTTAAGGAGTGGGGGTAGTAGAAGAGAAAGAGGAGGACAAAGAGGAGGTAGTAGGGTTAGAAAAACAACCGCATCTTTGATGCAAGATTGCTCGCAACTTAAGAAGGATTTTGCAATGAATTTTTGGGAGATGATAGGCTAACAAGTAAAGTTTCCATAGCCACAAAAATCTAGAGGTTTGGAGTAGAAATGGGGAAGTTGTGACCGTCGGAGTGGAAGAAGGACCGTTGTCATTCAAGTTGAGGGCAGCAACTTTTAAGGGCGAGATCTCCCTAACCCTTTAGAGTTTTGAGCCGAAACTTGACAAGTTGGTGCATCAATAGGTTTTCTTTCCAAAGAAACCATACAAGTGTGATTTGAAGCGAAGGTGAACAAGTGGTGGTCGATCAAACACGAGGAGGTCAGCTGCCGCAAGAATTGGGAGTAGACACTTTGGGGCTCGAGATCTTCCAATCTGTAAGAGCTTTCTTAGTAATTTTTGTTGGAGCTGGAGGCAGTTTAAGTCTTTTCAATGGTGGCCAAGAATTGTATTTTTTGAGTTTGAGACAAAGACGTGATGGTCGATCAAACACGAGGAGGTCAGCTGCCGCAAGAATTGGGAGTAGACACTTTGGGGCTTGAGATCTTCCAATCTGTAAGAGTTTTCTTGGTAATTTTTGCTGGAGCTGGAGGCAGTTTAAGTCTTTTCAATGGTGGTCAAGAATTGTATTGTTTGAGTTTGAGACGAAGACGTGGCGGCTGATCAAGCGCAAGGAGGTCAACTGCCGCATGTTTTGAGAGCAGTCACTTTGGCGCTCAATATCTCTCAATTGGTGAGAGCTTTTCAAGTATTTTTTCCAAGAGCTGAAGGTTCATGAAGTCTTCTACAACATACTTGAAGATGAAGTGCTTTAGAGCGGTAAAAAGTATTTGGCAAGCATCTAAGTGCTCGGGGGTCAGCTGCCCCTACTAGGTGTTGGTTTCTCTCTTTGTATTTGCCTTATTTAATACTCATTGCAATTTCTTAGATAAATGATTGTTGTCAATGCCATTCATATGAATGAGGAGTATTTTGTCTTAGGTTTAAAGTCCATTGACTTGGTGCTAGGGTCTCATCCCCTATCTATTGGTCCATCGTATGGTGTCTTCACCTCCATGGGGTGAATTGCTCATAGTTTCACACGAAGATAACCCAACAATTAAGTTACGTTTTCTTCCATTTATCTCACTAATCTCAGAGTCTAAAAATAGTAATCTGTGGTTTTTGATTCATTAGAGTACATGCTTGGAAGGCGTTAGAGGTCCCTACACCCCCTCTCGGCCCAACTTGTGATACTTTGACCGCCGGTTGGTCAAAGTGCTCACATCTACAGTAAAAATTCCACACTGCAAAAAATGCATGACGAATGAGAAATCTTGGATGAAATCTGTACATCGTCCAAAAAATGGACGCTTAGGCAGTTAGGGGTTAAGGGTTAACCTGTAAAGATCAAGAAGCCTGTTCAAATTGGGCCTCTCACATATATAATTTAAAAAATTTAATCAAAATTTAATTTTTCAATCTAAACTAAATTGTCTGCAGATTTTTGTTTGCAATCATGTTTTCCTGTATTTTAAGTGACAACTTTTATCAATTCAACAGAAATTATACCTCACATGTACAGGACTGAGTGAGCAGTTTGTTAGCATTGTCAGTATACCAGAACTCGAGGGTCTCACATTTTTCTACAAATTTCAACATTCGTCACATGTTAAACCTTCTTTTTCAGCATATCGATATGGACAAACATCTTATTTTGAATATTGTTGGGAAAAACAAACTAGAAGAGAAATAATAGGGTACATGGAGTTTAGGGTATATGTCATGTGTACTGAATCATCGTTGCTTGTGTACATGTCATGTTTGTGGGTTTCAAGCACAGAAGGAGTGCGCATCAAAGTGCAGAGATTTTAATTTGGACAAGGCGTAATATGAAGGATTCAATGCCAATGACAGGCAAGCTGGAGAACATGTCATGGCCACAACAGTGAGAACTCCAAGATGGCACAAACACTGCATATTTTATATCACAGTATGGGATGCATTGGCACCTTACGTGCCAGAGGGGGATGTAGTGGTGAATAACTTACATTCTTGAAGTAAGCTGGCACAACTTGGATGGCACTTCAAATGATCAACACACTGAACGGGGAGTTTTCCAAGGAAACCAAATCTCTAATACAATACAGCTCGCGGTTCGTCTCACACGACCGTTCCGAGCTGGAATTTGTTGAGGAGACAACCCAAGCTCTGAAACAAGTGGCTGTCCTTCAAAAATTTCATAAAAGCTATTAACATTAAACTAACGTCAATGTGCTCAACGGCAGGGGTCCCACTAGTATTTTACAAAAGTGACTAGTTATTATCCATGAACCCGGTTATTATCCACGAACCCGGTTATTATCCTTGAACCCGGTTATTATCAAGAACCCATCCAGTTATTATCCACATTTCACATAGGTAGCACCCGATTATTACAAATTTTATCCTGATTTAAGCCTAAAACCATGAGTTTCAGCTCTCCACCAATGCACATGCGTTGGTCAAAAGCAAGAAGAGACAAGGCTCTGACACCGCAAAAAGCGCATATTATTTTCGAAATTTACCTTACAACATTCTAGGAACGCAACACAAGTGTTGTAGCTTCTTGGCGTGAATGAGCCATCAGTTCCAATCTCCGATACGTGTGTGTGTTTGATATAGGGTAATATTTCACGAAGACGGCATTTTGCACGAAAAAAAAGGTCCGAGAAGGTGGACAAAGTTTGACGAGGGTTTGCTTTAATTTTTTTATTTTCACTTTTTGTGAAATGTCCGGTAAAATGGGCAATAGTTGGCATAAACTACAATCGGGAAATTAGATAAATTTTGGTTTCATTCATCAATTGTGATGAAAAAACATAATGCACAATTATGTAGGAATTCTCCTACAATCATATTTGAAACCCTAATTATTGTAAGTAATTGTTCCTAGAATTGAATGGGAAATTTCCCGGCGGTGGTTTATGTGATGGGGCATGACAATGTGGTGAGCCTCTAGTACAACCACACCATGAGAGACCGAGAAATATCGCAAAGTCACCCGAAAGGATGCAAAGTTAGATGACTTTGGTCACTTTTAGAAGAATTGGCTCCATCGCAACAACCAACCATTTTGGACATACTATTTCCACCACTGCCAATCGTGGTGGAAATGATGCTCATTCTTGTGATAACATTCTTGTCAACACCCTTGGATTCATTTGTATGAATTGCTCTTTTTGATCTCTTCTTCCTTTCATCCTCCACCGTCTTTTTGGCACTAATGCCATTAAATATGAGAGAAACGGCCTTAATTATAATCTTATTATATTCAATTCTTATGGCGGATCTTAAGGCTAGTATGGGCTTAAATTTGGTTGTATTGACCCAAAGTAAAAAAAATCTCAATTTCATATGTAAAGCAGCCCTTAGGGCTCATATATGAATTTAAAATGCACATATGAATTTAAGATGCCTTTAATATTTTTAAATATAGATTTGTGTTGCTATAAATTCAAAGAGAAGTTGTAACATGTATAGAAATAACATAGTTTTTTTCAATAAAAACATGTAAGAATCTCAGACGAATATTTGGTATATATATATATATGCAATTCATCGAAGTTTATTATAGCAATGGCATGATTGAAATTTTGGCCACTGCAATATTTGTTTAAAAAACATATTTTGAAATTTTATAGAATTAGTTTTCTTAATTTATTTTAATTCGTTAACTTTAGAGTTTTTTTTATTCAATCCATCATAATTCTAAAATTATCTTTTCAATTACAAATATATATATTCGTTAAATGTAAAGAATCTAAAAAAAAAATTTTATAATGTTATATGCTTGCATTTCTTATAATGGTATTTTAATTTTTTGTATATAAAATCAATAAGTCTAAGTAAAATTCTTCAAATATTGTAGGCAAATGGTCAATGTGAAAAATATACCACCTTCTACTTCTTTCCTGCTTCCATCCACTACTACCTTGACAGTCATTTGAAAAAACACCACCTTGAAATGATCAGATGAAAAGTATCACCCTTCGCCTCTCCTACTTTGAAATGATCAGATGAAAAGTATCACCCTTAGCCTCTCCTACTCTATCTACAGCAACCTTGAGAAGGTCATCACGAATAAACATCACCTTCCACCTCTCTTCAGCCTATGGCCGTCTCCCCTCCACTTTGAAAAGGTCATCGTGAAAAAACACCAATCGGCTTCACCTCTCACCTACTCCCATTCACCATCATCTTGAAAAGGTCATCGTGGAAAAGCACCACCTAATATCATTTCTCTATCTACTCCTATCCACTGCCACCCTGAAAAGATAAGCATAAAAGAAGAGTTGTACATCACTCAAATTTGCATATATAGTGAATTTACCTCTTGTATATAATGACAAAACAATTATGGTAAAATACATTTCATATATCATTTCACACATGAGGAAAATGAGTTAGGGATGATCAAAAAGCTTCACCAATGATTGACAAAGTGGCAAATTGATTTTATGGAATACCAAAATCACCATGCTTGATGGAAAAGTCACCAGGCTAACCCGAATTCTAAAGCATCCATTAGTGAAGTACTCCCATACGGTATTGATCCTGCATAGAAGCATCCATTGATATATTTTCGAAGATGTTTAGCATAGTGAGATGCCTCAACCCTCATACATATCGTGATGTAACGCCCAAAGGCGGCAGCCCACGGGCATCACATTGTGATATGCCCAAAGACTGAATCATTTCATTGCGTAAAGTAGAGGATGAAAATTCTTTCCCGATGAAATAAATCTCCACGTGTGCATTTGGGGAATATCTTGTGATCTTTATAATGCATTTGCAAATTTCAAATAAATTGAGGGCCGCTTCACACTACGGCCGAAGGTCAGGAGGCCGTCAATTTCCACCAATCGGATTGCAAGAAACTAAGAGTTCGGCCCCTCCACCCTTCACACTAAAGGCCAAAGTCCAAAATATGTCGCCTTTCAAAATGCTTACGTGGCAACACTTTTTGACTGAGGTGACGACCTCTTGAGAGGAAGTTTGGACTCGAGTTTGGGTCGGACAAGAATGAAAATCCAAACTATGGTCGAGAGGCTGTTGATTTATTTTCATAAAAAATAAAAACTATATTTTATTTCTTATTATTAGTTAATTTTTTTGGACTCTCAACAAAGTTTGGCCACTCAATCCCACGGCCTCTCG
Source organism: Pohlia nutans (assembly GCA_022496805.1). Classification (NCBI taxonomy): domain Eukaryota; kingdom Viridiplantae; phylum Streptophyta; class Bryopsida; order Bryales; family Mniaceae; genus Pohlia; species Pohlia nutans. Next base: position 10,985,055 of record CM040086.1, read on the forward strand.
ACTTGGACGACCACAGTATGAAGCAGCCCTGATGTATGTGTATCAATATCTGAGTTAACCAAAAAGAAGCCCATCTAACCTCCCATTTTGATCTACTTCTAACCTCTTCTTTGAACTATACTTGGCTTGGATAGTGTTGTGTCATAAATTTTCCCCTTGTGGGCCATGGGCTTGGAGGTTTGGTAGAAGGTGTGGGAGTCATTGCGAGGTGTGGAGAATAATGACAGTGACTTGCTTTAGATTATCTCCCAACTCATTATGAACTAGTTTTTCGTCTATTTATATTTCAATATGAGTTCAAGAGGAATTCAACACGAATTTGCTAAAACTTCCCCTTTAAGCTGACTTTTCTGTAAACTCTATCGTCTGCTTACAGTTTATAAACAAACGGCTAATTAATCGCGAAGTCTCTGTCTTCGTGTTTACCCTAAATTTACTTTTACACCTTGTTTGTACTGTTCAGCCATATAATTTAACTCCTTGAAAACCAAAGATTTCTGTAGTTTCCCCTGTTGGGGCAGAGACAATAAATTTGACGTCTGTATCAATTTTGTATATTGTATATACTTGATATCTCTAATGAATTTTGGTTTAATCCCACGATCACAGACTCTCAAAAAACTAACCTACTAAAACTCCGTACTAGCCAATACATGGGCAATGCTCAGAAACAATTTTTTTTGGGTATAGCTAGATACCCCTCCAAAATATGCTCCATCTGCAACTTGACAGACATAGATACTTGGCTCCACATCCTCTTAAAATGCACCCACCATCATATACACGCACTTAGAACTAAACGACATAACAAAGCAGTCTGGGAACTTAGAAATCTCTTAATCTCCTCCCCAAAAACTAGATGCTTCATACTAATGAACGCAGGAACCTTCCAACATAACCCTTAAAAAAATACAGTACCACCATGGCTACTCTCTTGCACTTGCGCAACACAAAGATGTCACTGTAACGCAAGATTCAAACCTGATATCTTATGTGTAAAAGGCCTTCCTACCAAAATCACCCTCCATCACACCTAGACAACAACCTCATCATCCAATTTATTGAATTTAACTATTGCAATAATAGATTCTCCCCAGACACTACTACAACCAAAATCCCAAAATACCAACCACTTATAGATAATATATCCAACCGCGGCTGGAAAATCGATCCCCTCATAATTATTACAGTTGGTGCTAGTAGGACAATACACATCTCCTCTATAAAAATCCTAGGAAACAAACTAAAATTACTTGAATCATCAATCAGAACCACCCTCACAAAAATAAACACAATAGCCATTCACCATGTTGCCTCCATAATTTTACACAAACGAAAACTAGAAAACAACCAACCCATCCTACTATCTCTGGACCACTAAAAGTCTACAAAAGGAGGGGGTAGCGGCTAGAAACCACTTTATGTCTCAGTTTAGTAGGATAGGGTCAGTTGATTAGTACAAACTTTCCTGCCAATAATAACTCAACTAGTAGCACCAAGCCATGTGATAACACAAAAAGCTACAACAGATCCATCAGGATTCGAACCCGGACCATATGGCTGTCAACATAATGCCCCAACCAATCAACCACAACATTCATGACTTAGCGACCTACACTTAATAAACCCCTCACTTATACATCATACACCTCGACCCACACCCGCTATCAAGCTCGGTTACTGGTCCCTAAAAAGTATCTACCCTTGAAAGTAGGAAGTAGTTTTGCACCAATGGCCTTTTTTCCAGGGGACATCAAGTCATTGTCATTACGAACAAACACTTCATTCACACTGGCCCTGTAAACAGGACCGGAGTTTCTAAAGTTGATTGTCCTATTACCAACCACTTAAGCAATCTGACCTATATTTGGCAGTGGTAAATCCGGAAAAAAATTATGATCGTGTTCAAAATAGGATTTGATAAGGATTGCAAAAAATTGCAACTTATAATTTGCATTTCTCAATTTTATACAAAATTCCAAAGTAGAAAGTAACTTGTGACCCAAAACCGATCACATTCTCTAGTGTACAAATGAGGTACATCTTCCTTTTGAAAATATAGAAATTAGGGTGATTGGTTTTGGGGCAGTGGTTGGTAATAGGACAACCAACTGTATCTATCTATCTAGTATATGTTTATGAGGCACCACGGGCCTTGGCTTGGTGGTTGGGGCTCATAGCCCCCAATGAGGAGGTTGTGGGTTCTATTCCCCATGCTGGCGCGGTGCTCACCACCATAGTCCACCCAACTATGGTGGGGGGTCCTTGGACCTTGTTGGATGGGTACCTCAAAGTCCTTTGGGGGGATACCATGTCCGGTATCTTCAAGGCACTAGTGGATAGCTAGGTAGTAGCATAGTGTGTCACTATAGTGTCCATCCTCGAAAGGGGAGAGTAGTATTGTCCCAATTTCCCTTTGTCCAGTGGGCATCGGATCGTTGGCATTACGAATGGACACTTCATTCATGCCGGCCCCTTGCTAAAAAGAGACCGGAGTTTCTATCTATCTATATGCTTTATAAATAAATCAAATAAATCAAATAAGTCCAAAATTTAAAATTCCGGCAAGACTGCGAAATTTCCATTTTTTCACTGCATGCACCGTGACGCATGGATCCCGATGCTTCCGGTCCCACACACCAGTGCTTTGCGATTACTTAAGTTAAACGCATGCATGGTAATAGGGACTTCTACCCCTAGAGTATAACTTATTTGTGGTCAACGGCAGTTGCAACAGCTGAGAGCAAGCCCAGATTGGATCCCACAATGCGTATCGTGTTGCATTTCAATCCAACTTAATTCTAATCTATTCCTGGACTTGGTGACCCAATTATACAGGCAGTCAACACATTTTAAATTAAAGTCAGTTAACAAAACTAATAACATAACATTCCATTCGTGGGGGCGGCCATTGAAAATTTCAAAGCATATCATCTCGGGACGAAGGTCGGTTTTACCTGGTCGTCGAAAAGAGGGGCACTGCGAGAATCGAACTCGCGACCTCTCGCACCCAAAGCGAGAATCATACCCCTAGACCAAGTGCCCACCCCATTACCGTGTATGTAATGCCCGATTTATTCGGGATTTATACTTATTGGAAAGATTTTTGTTTTTAGTGCGTTTATAATGTAAATTTTACTTTCTGGAATTAACTTGGGGTGATTTTCTAGCATTGGATGCCATGGGGGCTAGTTATTTTATAACCTGCAAAGGGGTGCGCATTATGGTAGTGGTGTATTATTGAGAGAGTGTTGAGGTTTGGGAAACGTGGAAAGCTGTCGCATTAGCCAGGGGCATAAGCTTATTGCATGGCCTCTTACAAAAAGGGTTAGAATATTGTACTCCTGTAGAGGTGCAACTGGAGCTGGCTCCAGACCATGATAACCGACTAGAATAATCAGCCGTGTCCTTGGGGTTGTTGAAACATCTGCCTCCCAGAGGTTTGCTGATGCTTGTCAGGCTACGGCAATGTACAAGCATTCATCTACATGGTTACGTCAAAGTGAAGCTGCGAATTCATTTTTCAATTTTCTCAGGTAGCCAAGCTTTCTTCACGGTACTTGGGGTGATACTTGGGGTGATACTTGGGGATTGGACACTGGGTCATTAACATTACGAACAGACACTTCATTCACGCCGACCTTGCAAGAGGATCGGAGTTCATATCTATCTATCTAATACTTGGGGTGATACTTGGGGATACTTGGGGGATACTTGGGGGATACTTGGGGTGATACTTGGAGAATACATGGTGTAAGTTACCATGATGATACCTCGATAATAATTAGGTAAAAGTTGGCTACTCTCTTAAAATTTTCATAAATACCGTACCAAGAAGGCAGGGTCGGCAGAAAATAATTCCCCCAAAAAATGCCGAAAAATAAAATAAATTTACCAAGTATTTTGTCGAAATCAACAAAAATAAAGACAACAAAAATAGTAGAAAAAAAACAAAAGAAAATGTTTAGCCGCTAGTAAAATTCAATGTTAGTTATTAATAGCCGAATTTTTAATAATTATTTTTGAAAGTGCCGACCTCCACTTTTCTAACTTTTATTAATTATTTGACACAAAAATGCCGACCCTGCCTTCCTGGTACGGTATTTGGTTATTTTTTCTTTCATAGTTTCAAAAGTTCGTCATTGACCCTTTTAACGTGCATGTGTCCACTATGTAGACGACGCACATATTGAAATTGTTAGATTCTCATTCAAATTAGAACAGTTTTCATTCACCAAAATTTCTTTTGGTTCTTGAGCAAGTTGACTATCCTTTGTACGGTTTGGATCTTCAAAATAGGTTATTATGATTTTTGAAAAAAATAAAATTGGTTTATGTCAAGTTTCATTCTTAGTTCAAAAAGTGAGACCTTAAATATGATTTTCCAAAATAAATAGAGTCAAATAATGGAAACCATACCCTCTTGTAGTGCATGTATTCCAATTTCGTTACCATATTTTTAAATTTTTTTGGTGCTACTTTGGGATTTTAAAATGAATTTCAAGAGAAATCCTTGGGAATTTAAATTTAAAATATTAAATAAAATTAGAATAAATTCAACCATACATATGTGATCTTCACATTGACATCGACAACTTTGCTTTGACCATCATTTTTTATTTTCATCAAAAAATTTATAACACTTCTTTGAAAACAATGTTAAATCGGGTCGTTAAAGGGTTAAAATTAGCGACTGCATTTTAAGTGTTGCATTTCAAGTGTAGCAATTGGGCTATTTTTAGCTGAAAAATCACTGCAGGGAAGGAAAACAATCAACCTGTACTTTTCGCCCACCTCACCAAATGAAGACACCCTTACCTCTTTAATATCACATGTGATATCTCTCATGGCTTTTCTGATATCTCTTTGGTGTCACAAAGGAACAAATGTATCCAGTTTTGGTTTCTTCTCCAGGATCAAGAAAACAAGGTTTTTAGGATCTGTTCGGGATTGCGGGTCAGTTTTGTGGAGTTGAAAGGCAACACTAACTAGATTACAACTATATAAACAGCAAGTTGGGTTGGTAAGCGGTTTTCGCCATAGGAAATTAAAATCCAATGGTGGACATTGTCATAGATGTTGTGTACCATAGGTAGAGGGTTAGGTCGGTAGAAACTATCTCTTAACCCCCTGAACGTCATTGAACCCAAATTCTAACAGATGGATGTATTCAAAGCTTCTATTCATGCTAGAGTTATTTGTAAAGGCATCCGGTCTTCTGTCCTGCTTTTTTCATGGACCAGAGCTAGTACCAAAGCATTCTGACACCACTTCTCCTCATGGTTCCACCCCACTACCCAATTCTTCTCCCTCCCTCCAAATTTTTATGAATAAAAATTTCAATCCATCCAGTGTTCTATTTTGGGTCTACAGTAAGATCACTCCGATCCTCTCCTTTCCATTTTACAGGTCAAAAAGAAGGGATTTGAGGGACTTTACAAATAACTCTATTGTAGATGAATTAACTCTCATCCAAGATTTTTTGGTATGTTTTCTAGATGGGTTCTTTTCCCCATAGAGGGCTCATAGAGGGTCCAACATATTCATTGATGACAACGTTGAATTATAAGGTTGTCTTTTCTAAAATAAACGGTGGAATGGATGAAAGAGGAGAGATTGCCTACTAACAAAATTTATGAAATTGATGTACTAACCAAGATATGAATATTCCTCGGGGCATGCTTTTGCGCATTGTGCACAAGGCTCTAGTAAAGAAGACTGGCAATAGGCCACCATGTTAGGAGGCCACGATCGCAAATAGGCGGTTTCACCTTGAATAGTAGGAAGTTACAATATTGGCCGTTTTTGTTCTTTCCTAGTACATACATTGCCATTTCTGTGTAGATGTTGATGATTTCTATTCATATACATGAAGCGGTTGACTCTATGCGACATATTGTCCTCAACGTTTGTCTCAATTTATCCATGTTAGATTCTCCCACCCATTTGTAAACGATTTTTTCCCACTACCCGCAATGCTTAAAATAGACCCTTCATTAACAAATTGCAAATCATGCCACACATTTAATGTTTTCATGAACATCTTTTATTATATACTATCTGCAATGCACTAGGCCCTTCTATAGCGATGGCACCTTCTAAATCCAGCAACAAATTAGTCACAAATTGATCCAATTTGCAACCCATACAGTAATAGATCATTTCTCCACATTCTGCTCACAATCAAAGGCCCAACGTTTGAAGGTTATAATAAATATCTAAATTTTTAGGAATTTTTTTTTCCAATTATTTTTTTGTATCATGAAACAATATTCCATTTGCAGAACCTTATTTTCCAAAATAACCAAATTATTTGGCACAAAAATGTTGGCCTTTCGCTTCACCAAGAGTATTGTAAAACATACAATGAGAGTTTGCTCACAATTGTAGAGTCCAACGTAACAAATCCATACAATTTCCAAATTCATGTCTATATTAACGTTTTAGAGACAACAACTATTTTGGAGAAAAAGAGGTTTTACATCCTGCTTAGAAATGCAGGTCATTTTTGTGTAAATGAGATACTATAATTAGCTTTCAATTGTATAAATAACAAGTACATTTGGCGGGGCCATTCGTCTCCTTAGAAAATCAAGATCTAGTAGTGGACATTGTCATAGATGTGTATTGTGAGGTATATCGTGAGAGTTTTTGTTCATAAGTGTAAATCGACTACATACTACCTGTTTGAATTCAGCTTTACAAAAATATATGTACATTTTCTATCAAATCAATTATAGACATCAAATTGAATCATTGACGCTCTGTAAGTATAATTTTTGCACAATTTTCAAAATTGATTTCAATTATATGGAATTTCAAAGCTAGAAAATCAAGTTCTTATGATTGTTCACATACTAATTTTATATATGAATGAACAGTTTCAAAAATTTATATATATCTTCTTGGAAGATGCAATCATATAAATAAGCTCTAAAAATTTAAATTATTCATGAATAATCAAATATACACAATTATAGTATGTTTGTTGTGTATTTCTATAAATTAATGTATATGTTGTATATTGCATTATATATTGATGTATTTGGAGGATCTCTTGGTGTTTGATTAACAATTTGTTTTTCGCATTGCATTCCTCTTCTCAATCCCCAAATCAATCATGATTTAGTCAAAATCATGTACTAAAAAGTTATTTGGAATTTCCATTTCAAATGACCAAAATTGGCTTTTTAGTCACTAAAAGATTAAAGTGAAAGGCTTTCAATGGAACTTACAAAGAAGAGGAGTTGCATTTTCAAAAACTTCATTTGACTAAATTGCTACTCAAAAAGAGAGTGACTACAGTTACATTATTCTAAATGAGCATAGCCTCTTGTAGTGTAATTGTAAGGATTCATCAAGTGTGAAAAGGACATGAGACCAACGATTCCAAGTAATTCCTTAACGTCATAGCTACATCCAACAGAATTGATTGTCATAATTTTGTCATAGAACATTGTATAATCAGGTGCATTTTGAACGCTTTGAACAGTATTGATTGTCTCAATCTTGTCACAAAACTCTGTATACACAAGTGCATTTTGGACATTTAGGTTGTCTCATAAAGAGATTGGTTGTACTGATAAGGAAAGAGGATTTAACTATTAGAGTTAACCGAAAAGAAGCCCATCTAACCTCCCTTTTTGCTCTACTTTTGACCTCTCTTTTGAGCTATACTTAGATTAAATAGTGTCGTGTCATAGATTGTCCCCTTGTGGGCCATGGGCTTGGAGCTTTGATAGAAGGTGTGGGAGTCATTGCGAGGTGTGGAGAATAATGACAGTGACTTGCTTTAGATTGTTTTCCAACTCATCATGAACTAGTTTTCGGTCTATTTATATTTCAATATGAATTCAAGAGGAGTTCAAGAGGAGTTTGCTAAAACTTTCCTCTTTGAGCTGACCTTCCGGTTAACTCCAATGTTAGCCACCCATCATAATTTTGTTACAATATACTATTTTGACAGCGAAGTGTTGAAAACATCATTTTTTTTTTTTTTTTTGTGGGTTGGGTTGTGCAAGCTCCAAGAACAATCAGCAAGTGGAGACGAAGACAAACAGTGGATGAGCTTCGGGAAAGCATAATCTGAGACTCCAAGAGCATAAACTAACCAAGGCATTATTGCAAGTAATAACTGATGCCGCTCAGTGTTGATGGCTGACGGACGGGCGGTGGCATTGAAACATTCTTCGGGGCCCTACAGCAATTTCCGGGAGCTCGTCTTTAGAGTCAGCTACCAATGGCGGTCCGTCAGAGTAACATAAGTTAAGTTTTTTTATCAATTTTATGTTAAGTTAGTCGCATCAATCTTTTTCCAGTGCAGGATTCAAGGCGGGCATGTTTTGAGCGGGCAAAGCGGGAATTGCTTGTCCTCTGGAAGTCTTCAACAAGTGACCCCCCTCCCTCAAATACCATGTCTCTGAGCTTCAGTTTCCCAGTCTTGTTGCAAGCAAGTTGATGAGCTCTAGCTAGAGAATGAGTTTGTGAGTGTACTCTAAGTTGGTGTGTTTGCAGGACTCTAGCAAGCTTTGCTAGCTATGGCCGGCTTCATGCAGGACGGACCCAAGGGCCGCGTAGGCAAGCGCGTCACCATCCTCAGTGTGGATGGCGGGGGCGTGCGGGGACTCATCCCGGCCACCATTCTCGCCGAGCTCGAGGCCAAGCTCCAGGTGGGTGCAATTCACGGCTCGGAAACTGGTTTAGAGTTTCGTTCACTGACAGCACTTCGAAGCGATCGATGTGCTCAGAAGCTGGCAAGGCATTAACAGAGCCTTACAAGAATCTCATCATTCTGGCCAGCACGCTTACTATCCTGTCTGTGTAACTAGGGTCAGAATTTGCTAATATGTATGGACCTCACGGAATGCTTTTTTTATAGACAACGGCGAATTTTCAAGAAATCGGCACTTTTCTTCCAGTAGTTTTTAGAGAATTCTGGAGCATTTTGCTACGAGTGGAGATCGATCAGCATTTTGCAACGGAGCTAGACAGTTGTGGTTCTGGGATGATTCTTATTGTTGGGGTGCTGTAATGCAGTCACTGACAAATTAACCACGTTACAGTGGCTGTTCCCGGGTGCAGAGTAGAGCCCGGGTTGGTTCGATTGCATCCTAGATAAGGGGGTAACTTAATTGGTAAGAATTCGCTGACTGTGAGGGCTCACGATTGATTGCAACTTAGAGGGAGGTTCTGCAGCTTTGTAATAAGAAGGTACTGACTGTCTCACGAGCTTGGCGTTGGTGTTGACTGTAATTTAGAGGTTGGATGGGCCTGAGGTGCGGCTGGTGGATTACTTTGACATCATCGCGGGCACAAGTACCGGGGGTCTCATCACCTCCATGATCTCGTCGCCCAGCAGTGTCGGCTCGGACCGGCCGCTGTTCTCGGCCCGGGAGGTCGTGCAGTTCTACCAGAAGCACGCCAACAAGGTCTTTTCCCAAACCAGGTATGCACTCACAATATTGCTCCAGATGATAGTAACATTATACTCCCTCAAAAACCCGCATTTTTTTACAGTTTCAATACTCAAAAAATGGTATATTTTTAATACTAGTATGTAGTTTTGTGTCACTCTCATCGTCCATCCTGTTTGGAGTGGACAGGGTTTATGTTTGAAGTATAAAATTGTGTCAAAATCCACTGGTTTTTTATTTATGGGAAAGGGGGAGTAATTATTCTTAGACTGTTGAGAGGGCGAGTCAAAGCTGAATGATGTGCGAGTGCAGGGTTCCGAAGACATGGAGGACAATGAGGGCGTTGAATGGGCCCAAGTACAAGCCGCGAGGGTTGCAGCGCTTGCTGGACCAGTACTTTGAGAGCGACCCGCTTTTGGACAAAGCACTCACCTCCATTGTCATCCCTGCTTTCGACATCAAGCTCCAGCATCCCGTTTTCTTCTCCTCGTGGCAGGTCGGCTTGCTACACTACTCAAACCTCCTGGCTTCTAGAATAATTATATGTCGTTGCCTTTCTACACTCAAATTATGTCCCCAATTTGTCATAGACTCAAATACCTACCCAATGCACTTTGCGGTTTTGGATTCTGGTAATTTTTGTGCCTTGGGGGTGCACTCTACATTATGTTTGAGAATCATGTGCGTTCATGACTCCTTCTAAAAACCCCCTTGTATACGAGAGGTTATATGTCTAAATACCTTTGTATACAGAAGTATTCCGTTTTAAATATATGTTCAGTGTAAGCACTCGTAAGTATACGTGAATATTTTTAGTTCTAAATGTGTTTCTTGTATGTATACGTAGTACGACAATGTTCAAATTAATACTCCTTCTGTGCACTCACGTATACTTGTACATGTTAGTAATGTGCACCCCCCGAGTTTTGTGCCTGAAATCCAATTTTGGCTTGACTTCATGTGTGAAAATTACGTATCATTTGAGGGGGCTACTGTACAGTAGAGCACATTCAAAACTTGGGACCTCCTGAGGTGGTAGGATGACAGAGGATGTTAGCTTTGACTCGGCCAACAGAAGAAATTATATGCAATGAATAAATTTGATTATGGTGTGGATTAGTACCGTTGATCTTGTAGTGGAGACTTTTTGTTGTGAACAGGCACAGAGGGACCCTCTTGAAAATCCTCCCATAAAAGCAGTTTGCCGAGCTACCGCGGCAGCGCCGACGTACTTCCCTCCCATCCAATTCACTTTGACTGATAACTCACGAGAGCCCCACGAGACGCGGGAATTCAACTTGATCGATGGCGGTGTTGTTGTCAACAATCCGGTGCGTTCTGTTCCCTCTTTGAGCCCTAGAATTAAGTGTTTTTTTCAGCAGTTTTTGAGTAAGGTCATGTGAGGACTTCTCTGTAGTCCAATTTTATTTCTGTTTTAGCCAACACATGCAATATTCTTCACTGATTGATCATTTTCAAACCATGAATCTTTTGTCCATTAGCTATTGCTATAAATTCTCACTTGACGTTCTAGCTGAAGTGGTCACAATATTAGTGATCTACACGAAAGAAAGATTGGTTCTCCGTTTTTCGTTTCCTTAACACTTGCATTCTCGATTATGGCGACATGAAATTTCTGTGAATTGGGTGGAGCTGCAGACATACGTGGCGATCACGCAGGCAATCAAGGAGTCGCAATCCGGCGGGGCTCTGGCTGACAGAGTGGAATATTCGGTAAATATCCATCATTCAGTATCCAAGTCTTTCATCTTGTGTTTTTTCCTTTGACCTCCTATAAATTAGTGTACTCAATCCTCAATAGAGCACATTGAACCATTCTAGACTAAGTGAACCCCTACGAATTCAATTTAACCATTGGATGCATAAAATAATACATATTGAGGTTGGAAGTTGATATTGAGTTTAATGAGCTACACAAGTTACATAAAAAATAAAGTGAAATATATTCCATTTAAGTTCATGCAACCTTGCAAAATCCAAATGTACATTCCATTTCAAAGTCTTTCCTAATCCATCTTGTGATCAAAAGAGGAAGATTGAATGAAATAGAGCATGAAACTTAAGATACCTCCCAACAGATTCATTGAGTATTGGGGCTTGTGAATGTGTGCTTTGTCTATAATGAATGAAACCTGTTGTGACGTGGTTGCCGTTTGGAGAATTGTGTAGAACTACAACGATATCTTGGTACTGTCGCTCGGCACAGGCCAGCACACGATGGGCTATAATGCCAGGGACGTGGCCAAGTGGGGACTTGTAGACTGGCTGGCCAACAAAGGCGAGGCACCTTTGGTGGACATGGTGTTCAACGCCAGCGCGGACATGGTGGACTACAATGTTTCCATTCTCTTCCAGTCTCAACAGTGCGCCTCCAATTACCTCCGGATTCAGGTAGTACTAAATCTCACACCCATGTGGAGTTTTACAATATTTGTGTCCATTGCCGAAGCCTAACCCTTGCAGTAGTTGAACGACAGCCCCTCGGGGAGGTTACTTCCAAATATTACATAACAATGTGAGAACAAAGATAGGGTCCAAATAAATCTTTGAAGATAATTTTTATAAATGATTAGAATTATTTTTAATTTTTAGGGTACTTTTAAATACCCTTTGTTCACACGTGATACTCAAAAGATACAAAGAGTGACCTCCCCGAGGACAGCCCAAGAGCCCCATCAATGACTTTTGAGTGGGTTAGATCGGGAATTCTTTTCTTCAACTATTGTTTAGGGTTTGACCAACAGATGCGATATTCTTCACTGATTCTGGTGATATAAAATTTCTCCTCGTCTGAATTGTAATTTTCAAGATATGATCAATCGAATGGGCCACTTTGAAACGAAGTCTTGGTCCTTAAAATACGTGTGAGGTTGTGAAGACTTGACTGAGTGTGCACTAGTTTGAACGACAGCCCAAGAGGCCCGTGATTTTTAAGCAGTTTTGAGTGGGTCACATGGGGACTTTCTTTTCTTCAATTTTTATTTAATGTTTGACCAACAGATGCAATATTCTTCACTGATTCTGGTGATATAATATTTCTCCTCGTCTGAATTGTAATTTTCACGATATGATCAATCGAATGGGCCATTTTGAAACGAGTTCTTGGTCCTTAGAATATGTGAGGTTGTGATGACTTAACCCTAAAGGGACCAAGAACTCATAGGTTGTTTCTCTTAGGTTGTATGTGGACTTCCTTTTGTTTGAATTTCTTTCTTTTTTGATCAACACATGCAATTTTCTTCACTGATTGTGGGGATATAAAATTTAGTCTAATATGAATTATATTTTTCACAATATGATTCATTATAAAACTAAAAACCTTGTGACTGACGGTGGCAGACTGTGCAGACCGATAACCTGAACGGGCCTTTGACGTCCGTTGATGACACTTCAGAGACCAATCTGTGGAAGCTCATCTCGACTGCCAAGCACCTTCTGGATGAGCCAGTCATGCAGCGCAATTTCCAAACCGGAAAGCTCGTCTCCATTCCTTGCGGTGGAACCAACCGGGAGGCACTCTACAGGTAACTCCACTCCCTTAATTAGGGTTTATGTTGTTGTTTTGGCAGTTTTCAGTCGGTCACTTTCTTTGGTCTAATATTCTTTCTTTCTTTTTGACCAACATATGCTAATTGTGATCTTCACTGATTTCGGCGATATAATGTTTGCATTACATTCTCCACCAAATTCAAACCATGAATCCTTGGTCGTTTATGGGGGACTTGAGAGTCTGTCCAATTTTTACTTACTCTTTGACCAACGTGTACTGACATAATATTTGGCTCCATCTGAGTAATATCTCTCGCAATCGATCCTTTTAAAACCATGACACTACTACAAATCTTGTCTAATGTGACGTATCTTTAACGATGACTAAATGCAACATGTCCATAGTGATTTAAAGACCACTTTGAGTCACCATGGACATGTTACGAACATTTAGTTATTAATGACATGTCACATTACACAAGATTTCTACGAGTGTGAACCTGTAAGTCCAATATTTTAAATATATTGACCAACACATGCAATGATCTTCACAGATTTCAGTGATATACTCCCTCCATCCCAAAGTCATGTTTGAAAGTCATGTTTGAAAGTGCCTTTTTAAGTAGGTCAAAAAAATACTTCCTTGTGACTAATTTTATTTAGGTTGCAATGAACACATGCAATGTTCTTCAATCATTCCAGTGACATAACTTGGAACCTTTTTTAATCATGTTTCTTACAGTATGATCAACGAAATTGGCTCAAAGAAATACCAAGCAAACAAGTTGGACAATAACTTTGGGACGGAGGGAACATTATTTAGCTCCATCTGGATTCTATATTTTCACAGTATGATCAATGGAGTTCAGTATTTTAAAACCATGAGTCCTTGGTCCTACAGGGGTCAAATTACAAGGCCTTGATGTGACCACAATCCAAGCAATTGGATTGTAACACTCAACATAATATTTCATGGGACGGAATCATAACGTGTGGCCTGATTTTTGTGTTGCCAGGTTTGCGGAGTGGCTATCGGAGGAACGCAAGACACGTCTGGCTTCGGAGCCTCCACCAGCTCCAGTGGAGCTTGCGCCACCGCCCATCGTGGTGGAAACACCGTCTCCTCCACCGGAAGCAGCTGATCCAGCACCAGCTGAGCCTGACTCCAAGCCTGCACCATCCGAGCCTGAAGCAACAGCAGAGGAAACCAAACCTGCAGAGCCCGAAGCTCCAGCATCCGAACCTGCAGCAGCATCCGAAGCTCCAGCAGCAGCAGCAGAGGAGCTCGGCGAGGACGCCCCTGCAAAGAAGAAAGAAGAGAAGGCTTATGTCACATTCCCTTATGTCCCCAGAGCAGCTTATTTCGAAGACCCTTTCAACCTCCGGAGAGTCGACTCCACGTACGTCCCTTACAGTGACCCTGCTTACCGATTCTCCTACTCCTCCCCCAGTAACAATAATGCCTATGACCCCTTTAGCAATAACAATAATGCAGACAGGGGATACAGTAACTCAGACAGGGGTGACAGGGGCTTCAGCTCAGACAGGGGGTACAACACTTTGTTTGAGCCTTCGACCCCGCGTGTGCCCTCGTACATGCCATCTCCATTTGAGGATGTGGCATACAGAGCCCGGGCGTACGGTCCAAGCTCCTATGAGCCTCCTTCCTACTCTAACGACGTACCAAGTTACGACACCCCGTATTCGGCCTCGTCGTGGAGGTCGTACTCGGCGGATCCGCGGTACGACCACACTTCCTATGCGCCTGATACGACTGCAGTGACGGCCGCAGCATATGAGAGACCCAGCTACGAGTCCAGGTCCACTTCCTATGCTGCAACGCCGGAGCCCACGCAGTACGCGTCGTCGTATGGGGGCGATCATGCGTCGTATGGGGGCGATCATGTGTATAATTCCTCCTCTTCGTATTCCCCCATGTCTTACAGAGGCACAGAGAGCTCTGGTGTCAATGCCAATTATGGGCCTCGCACCTACCCTGACCTATTTGGCTTCTTCTCTTGAAAACTGCATCAGCCTTTATGATCATATATAACATGGATTACGATATAGATATGCTCATGGATTACCATATTGCTATGCTGATGTATTATGATATAGATAAATTTGACACATGCTTTAAATATTGCTGACTTGTAGATTATGGAGTACATTTATCTATGGTGGTGAGATCTGAGTGACAAGGCTCTCATATGTATGTATGTATGCTCGTGAATTGTAGAATAATGTTGACAACCGTTAAAATTGCATAGCTGGTCATGTACAGTATAATTATGTTGCAGCTGGGACTCTTGTTTTATGGATGAGAGCAGCTCGAGGTAGAACATGGTGAAAGAGTGTTGTCTGGTTCCAGTACCTGCGGCTGCTTCGGAAGCCTGTACGGACACTTGAGCCATGTTGAAGATTCTGTAAATAAAGCGTGTTCCATGTATTTAAAAAAATTGTATCAATGAAGCCAGCTGTGATCTTGAAGCTTAGTTGGCTGGTAGGCAGAAAGTATGTCATTTGGTGAATCCATGTGCGTTCTGGTGGGTTTTGATGGACAATCCATAACATTGTTTTAGCAGGCCAGAAGGCTCCCATCAGCAAAAGAAAGGGAGACAAAATATTCTGTATGTTGTAGGAGCTTAATACCAAGCAAAGAATTTTTCTAGTTACCAAACCTGGATTTTTTTGCAACGTATGAAATGCAATGTATGGAATGCAATTTATGCATGTGGTTACCAAAAAAAAAATCAAGTGATGGATTTCCAGATCATTTTTCCTTTTACTGTTCAAAATCCTTAAAACACCCCAGTCTTTTGCTTAAGAATGAACATTATGCCTCTGTATACTCGTCAGGTCTTGGCAGTATCCTGTGTAGATTAGTTCTGAGTTGTCATCGATGGAAATCCTTAAATAATGAACTCCAGAACTTGCGCTACCGTATTTAATGTCAGTTTCATTTTATTGGAAAACCAATATTGTTACACTCAACTGCCAAAGCTCTGAAAACTATGACTGGTATAGATTTAGGTTTCAAGGCGCTCACCTTGAACAATGCTGATGTCTTGAAACATCCGTCACAACGACAAAATTGGCATTATTTCAAGGTGACACTTACCTTCCATCAGTTTGCACATGAGAGTGACAGAACACAAGTTGGAGCATAAGTCATGGTATAGTGCAAACCAAGCCTGGACCACCAAGTGGTGCAATTTCACCAATGTGAGGCAATTGAACCCTTGATTTACACCGCAGTGCAAAGACGTCTTTATATTCGTGAAGCCACGAAATGGCATTTAAGGTAGGACCACCCAATTCCGACATAGTACCTAATGTCGATAATTTCTACACATGGCTTTCATTTTAGAATGCAAATCTAAATGTGTCATAGAGCCTTTATTGTTTGTTGACTAAAACGATAAGCCATCTATGATCTACCTAGATGTGCGTTCTAAAATGAAAGCCATGTCTAGAAATTATCGGCTTTGGGTGCTATGTCGGAATTGGGTGGTCCTACCTTATGGCTAGCTTACCCTACACTAAATGCAAGAGCTTGCATCACGACTGTCATTCATTAAAATGGAAAAATTTCAAAAAAAATAGACACCCTTCCAAACGCCCGTCTAGAACCTCAGATCAATACCAGTCGTAGTCTTTAATCTTGAAGTCACAATTTTGGTGCTCTGAAACAAGCCATTTAACAAGTATGACCATGATGCCGTGAAGGTGACTGAGATATTCACAACAAAGAGTTCCATCTTGCAATTTGTGCAAAGAGAATCTTGGCTCCACACTTGAACTGTCTACATAGAAACATTGCCTGTTTTGCTGAATGTAGTGGAACTCAAGTTCAGAAAAAAAAAAGGGATGCATTATTCAGCCAGATTATTTTTTTCTGGTGCAATCTAGCACCATTTCACATTTTCACCCAAAAAAATGCCCTGCTATCTATGCTTGCTACCACTATCAAGTTCTTGAATTGGCCGCCCCTCGCATATATGGCTTGCGTTTGGGTTGGGGTCTCCAAAAGCCAGGGCACCACTCCAATTTCTTCACTATATGCTCAAAAGTGGGCCTCAAGCTTGGCTCAGGATGCCAACACCGCCTCAACAAGTCTTGTATGTGATCATCAACAAAATCAGGCAACAGAGGCCTTTCACCTCTAATAATCACAGCGTCATAATCATGCTTGGCAAGGTGTCCAAGGGGAAGATAACCTGTAAGGACTTCATAACAAGTCATTGCATAACTATAAACGTCCACTTTCTTTGTCCATATGTCTGGATTTGAATCACCATTCCTCAAAGCACGTAAAACCTCTGGTGCTCTCCAAAACGCAGTCCCTTGAACACCTACCGAGCTTTCAAAATCAGCTATGCAACATTGAAAATCCTCATTGCAAAAAGTGCGGATTCCTTTCACCATTTTCCAATCACAAGCGCTTTTCTTGGCACACCCAAGAAGCACATTGGAGGCTTTTAAATCGCGGTGTAAAATGCCCTCCTGGTGCAACTGCTTCATCCCCTGTGCAATCTGTAGCATGATGCGAATGGGAAACTGAAATGGCGGGCCTTGGCGGTGATTGTTTTTCATGTGAAGATCGATGAGTTTCCGCAAATCGCCCCAATATCTGTCCATGACAAATGCAAATCTCCCATCTTTCAACAATGTACCATGCCTCATGAAACAAAATTTCCATTCATGTGCAGCCAGCTGAGAGTTGTTGCCAGGAGTGGAGGACCATTGGCGTTCCAGATCTGCAAGAGAATACCCACTTTTGAACACTTTCAACACACACTTCTCCTTGCCATATTTCCATTGAAGTGTTCCTTCGAAAATTTCGGCTTGACCTCCCTCTGCAATTTTCTTGCCCACCACTAATGTGTCGCCCCAGTCCCGGAAGAACTTGGACTGGGGTCTCAGAGGTCTGAAGTGCAGGGGACGGGAGCTCCTGTATTTTTCCTCCAGGCACTGGAAGTGTTGACGGTTGGCAACTCGGAGACGTTCTTCCTCACTGGATGCTCCACCCACCTGAGAAAATTTCCATGAAAATGGCAAAGATTTGTGCACTAACAGCCCGTACAATACTTGAATCTAGACCCTAGGGGATGCACTCCACATTGTCTTTAAGGATCACCTGCGTTCATGACCCCCTCTAAAACCCCTTATATATGAGGGTTTACACCAGGAGCTTAAATTGGATTCCGTGTGTGTTTCCGTGTGTATTCCCTGTGTAATGAAACACACAGGGAATTCATAAAGAGTCCACAGGAAAGAACAAAGACACACAGGGAAAATAGAGACATGCACAGGGAAAAACTGAGTGTTCCCTGTGTCTCAATTTTCCATGTCTTTGTTCTTCCCTTCTGCAATTGTGCAACTTTTTACAAATTCCCTGTGTATGTAGGGAAAACGTCACAGGGAATTCACTTTAAACTTCATGTGTTATATGTTTAAAAATCTTTGTATACATATCTATTCCGTTCTAAATATATGTTAAATGTCAATATAGCTCTAAATATGTATGTTGCATGTATACTTGGTATGACAATGTTTAAATTAATACCCCTTGTTATGCACTCACGTATACTTCCACAAATTTAGCATCAGGCACCCCCGGGATCTAGACTTGGTTTTTAAAGGAAAATTTACTTGTGCGTCTCATATATTTCTGGCAATTGTGTTACCTCAGTCCAGTGCTCTCGTGACTTCTCCATCTCGTACTCCTCCTCGCTGCTGCACTTGCGCCGGAGCTCCTCCAGACGCCTCCGGCGTTCACTCATGCAAACCTCATCAGCTGGTATAATAATGGCAGTAGCATCGAGTGCTGTTACGTATTCTGACTCGCAATCCAAGGACTGTAACTGTGTGACTTCCGGGAATATTAAACCAGCAGTGCTCATCACTGCCAGATCTTGTGCCCAAAGCGCGCGTGCTGAATTCCTTGTAGAGTCTACCTAAAGAGGATACAATATATTAAAACCTGATCCAGTAAGGCTGTCACCAACAGCAAATCGATCGCCTATTCATACACTCGGTTCGCTTTCAATTAGCAAATGGTGTAAGCTCGGGGGTGCACTGTACTAAACATGTACGAGTATACGTGAGTGCACAGAAGGGGTATTAATTTGAACACTGCCGTTTTACGTATACATACAATAAACACATTTAGAATCGAAAATATTCACGCATACTTACGCTAAACATATATTTACAACAAAATACATCTGTATACAAAGGTATTTAGACATATAACCTCTTGTATACAAGGGGTCATGAACGCACGTGATTCTCAAAAATAATGTAGAGTGCACCTCCCGAGGGTGTAAGCAAAATGTCTATGGCCACTCATCGTTGAACTGGGAAATGCGGTTGTCTACTATCCTTCAATAGCGGTCTGATTGCATAAGAACTCAATTATCATACATTGAGTGATAAAACAATTTTCTCTCACGTGAGTTTGGCTCTTGTATTACCCACAGTGAATGCTCCCTCTATTGGGAGATTTTCCAACAAGCACACTCAGGCTACTTAGTGGTTAAAATGCTTACAGTGACGGAAAGAGTATCCTGGACATCTAATTTCTCAAACCCATCACACTTGTCGGCACAAACCTCAAGCAAAACCACCAGAAAGCCCTTCAACAGAAAGAAAGGTAAAGTTGGGAAGGAACTTGAATGCCTGATCCTGTGCGAGTCGAAGTCTTCGCTGCAATTTCGTCCTCTTGTGAATCAGGTTCACACGCCTCGGATATTCGCATTCGTGCCGTATTCGACCCAAATTGGTCAACCTCCCAACTAATATTCTTGCGCAGCCTTGGTTCCAGTAAGCTTCCACTAGTTCCACATAGGGTGCTGATTTTATGCCGGGATTTATATTTATATATATATATAGAGTAGACATGTGAAGAATATACTCCTGCAACAGTGTCTGTCTGCATTCGGTAAATTAAATCGCACTACAGTGTTTGATTTCCGAGTGGCGATCACTTGAAACAGCGGTGCAGCATTCTCTCCAAACCACATGATCTCAATCTTCAAGGCCGAGTTTGAAAAGCAAACTTGAAGAGGAGCTATGAATCAGATCAAATTGCAAACAACTCTCGTACACGCTGATCAGTAGGCTTTATCGATCATCACTGAAGGCAGCATCCTGCACACTCTGTTCAATCTATGCTTCAGGAGCTATCTAGCTCGAATGCAGCGCATGTTAATTTGTACATATGTCTCGATGGAGAACATCTTTTCTAACGAACGTGCTCTCTACAACAAAGCTTCAAGATTTGAGTTACCTTGATAACATTCTTGTGCTAGTTGAAAGACCATCCTTGTGGAAAGAAATCAACTGTAAGTTTATTATAAAGCCATAAAATAATAAAGAGAACAGTGGACACAGTGTGGGTGTTGGTTCGCCCAATGCGTGGAGACGATGGTGAAACAATCAAATAATTAGGAGAGACTGGAGAACTTGTAAGTTACAGCAAGTTTTTATTTTTTATTTTTTATTTTTTATCTTTGTGTACAGAAAAGTTCCTTACGAGGAGGTCCACAGGCCATTTATGTTTACATGCAGTACATACACGTACATTATGGGCCAAAAATCTTGAACACAGAGAGACGTTGATATGGTCTACAGCGCATAGTATTTGGAGATCCTCGGAAGATTAAAGTGGAAAGACTGCAGTTACCAATCAAAGGCACTGCTTCCCGAGTGCTTGGAATACCGATACTCGATTGTGTAATCGAAATCCAAGTTATTCATTGGATCCGCGCTCTCAGCGGCATTCATATATGGCGACCGCGTCCGCATATATTCCGGGTTGCACCTTGCAGGGCTTGGATTGTTGCTCGATGCGCGAGCAACGCCGTCTTTGCTTGCGCCTGCTTCTTGGTCTCGTTGAACGCGTACAACGCCCGCACGCGTTCCTTCATCACCTGCTCCATCTCCTGTACGTTGCGAGCACTGCAATTTCCAGGTCAACAACATACATTCAGCCAGCAACATCAAGGACAGCATACACGGTCCCAAGCTTTGGATCCAATCAAGGTCGGCGACAGGAAGCCGATCGAGCTGCAAGAGATCGCCGCGCACGCAGTCGTCATCGATCCCCGCGCTGGATTGCGTCAAACTGTATGCAAAGCTGGAGTTCGCAGCTCGGTGGGTGCACTCTACATTATGTTTGAGAATCACGTGCGTTCATGACCCCTTCTAAAAACCCCTTGTATACGAGAAATTATATGTCTAAATACCCTTTGTATACAAATGTATTTTGTTTTAAATATATGTTTAGTGTAAGTATACGTGAATATTTTCAGTTCTAAATGTGATTATTGTATGTATACGTAATACGAAAGTGTTCAAATTAATACCCCTTCTGTGCACTCACGTATACTCGTACATGTTTAGTACAGTGCACCCCCCGAGGTTCGCAGATGTGCTACGACTGGAATACCTCATCAGCGATTGATGCTTTGAGGCTTAGAGCTTAAAAGTGTCGCCTCTAGGTGTGCAACAAAAATTAGAGCTCCAGAAACGTACCTCCTGTCACAAAAGGACCTAGGATCGCCATGTCGGTTGTCGAATCGACTCATTTTGCATAGCCGTAAAACACAGAGCCACTCTCTTTGAAAAAACTGAAAATAAGATTTAGGATCACTTAAACCTTCCTCAATATATTATAGTTTATACTATATAAATATTTATTGTTACTGTACAAGGATGAAGTAATTTTCATCAATAATCTAAACTACTCGTACCATCTCAAGAGTAAACTTAACAGCCCTAATCTCTAGAATAAACTTAGATTCATGCGACTTCACTTGTACAAAAGGTGACACATGAGGTTACCTTTTTGGGTAGGGCAACCTATTTTTCAGGCAACCTAAATGCACTACTTGGTGTAGTAAATGTAATAAATTGTACTCCCTCTGTCCCAAAGTTAGTCCAACTTGTTTGCTTGGTATTTCTTTGAGCCAATTTCATTGATCATATTGTAAGAAACATGATTAAAAAAGGTTCCAAATTATGTCACTAGAATGATTGAAGAACATTGCATGTGTTCATTGCAACCTAAATAAAATTAGCCACAAAGAAGTATTTTTTTGACCATTTAAAAAAAAGCACTTTCAAACATGATTTTCAAACATGACAATAACTTTGGGACGGAGGGAGTATTCCATACCAATTAAGAGTGAGGAAATGTGAAAAACTACAAAATCACACATTGAGTGCTTTCACTTGCCCCACTACTAGGTTATACTTTCCTTTTAAATTTTCAAAGTCTCCATAAGGTTCTTTAACCCTTGCCAGGAGTCATCCTTTTGCTCTCACTAAATGAAAGATAAAAAAACTCAAAACATGTGATTCTTGAAGCAAGGTTGTTGTGGACTTGCAACTCTCAACCATCATTTGTTAACCCTTAATCATCAAAGCAAGCCCCATGGGCTTATTTTTGAGAGAATAATGGAGAAAAATTTGATTTTCTCAATCAAATTTGAAATGGATTGGTGCTTTGAAAAGGTGATGAAAAAGAGAGGCTAAATTTAGCCCATATGCTTAAATTAAACAACTATGGAACAATCCACAATCAAATGAAGGAATTGAAGGAAGGAGGGAGTTATAATTGAGCAATAGTTGTGGAGTGAGTCAAAAGATTTTTTTAATTTAAAAAACAACCGAAAAGACGTTGCTGGCCAACGCAGAGGTAGGCTGGCCCTAGTTTTTTTTTTTTTTTTTTTCCCATTGCAATTGCTGTACTTTTAGAGATGTTCATCGGGCTGCCCTCAAAGGACACTTCTTGACATTTACAAGAATTACATGGCATTTCTAATACTGAATGTTTTTTTTTGCTTCAAAAAGAAGCTGCAGCTGTCAACAACTTTTTGAAGCCAAAAAAAAAGCCATTGGCAGTAAAGGAGGAGTACCTAAAACCAACATTGTACATAATTTCCTTGAGGGGTGCACTCTACATTATGTTTGAGAATCACCTGCGTTCATGACCCCTTCTAAAACCCCCTTGTATACGGGAGGTTATATGTCTAAATACCTTTGTATACAGATGTATTCCATTTTAAATATATGTTAGTGTAAGTATACATGAATATTTTCAGTTCTGAATGTGTTTATTGTATGTATACGTAATACAACAATGTTCAAATTAATACCCCTTCTGTGCACTCACATATACTCGTACATGTTTAGTACACTGCACCCCCGAGATAATTGCGACAAAATTTAGAGCATGCAATCTAGAACGCAAATCTAGGCACATCATAGAACTTTTATTGTATGTTGACCAAAATGATAAGCTATCTATGGTCTACCTAGATTTATGTTTTAGAATGACTATCGAGCCTAGATTTTGTCGCGATTAGATATAGTGTTGATTTTAGGTGCTCCTACTTTATTCGGGAATCCATGCCATCATGAGTGCAGTTCCTGAGAAGCCCAGAGCTAAGAGCATTCCCACCCATGCACGCTAGGACTAACCCTCTCAAATTATTCATCTACATGTGAAGGGCCCTTGCACTCACACTCCCCCACCCTTGCACGCCCTTCACGTATCAAAAGTGCGCATCAAATAGTCAATGGACCAATCACAAGTAGAATGAGAGGAATAATCATCGAATAGTCAACTCAATAGTGATTTCAAGGCCCAATTTCTAACACGCTAGAATCCAGAGTCAAGAAGCATTTTGAAAGGCCCCTTGAAACTTTTCATCCACTTCTTGAGGTCAGAGACCCTCTGAGGCCATGGGTGGCCATGCTCTAAGTGGCCAGGAACTGCGTGGTCCAGTCAGCAGCCAAACGAGCGGAGCTGGCCACATCGCCCACGCCAATGGCAGCCCTGCAGCCCGGATCACGGCCAAACCCAAAAGCCCAAAAGCCCAACACTTTCCTCCACACACCCAAAAGTCCCCGGCCCCTCCCCGACGTGGAGAATTTCAATCTCCTCCACATCTCCCCTCCCCGAACTCAAAGCCTTTGCACGCAACTGAACGCTTTATTTATTTATTTATTTATTTATTTATTTGCGCTTTATTCATTCCATCAATGCCACTCACCTCTTTCCAATCTCACTCACTCAGCCAATTTCATCGCCACCCACATGCACCTCCTCTAAAACCCTACTTCCAAATCACCCTTTTTTTGCTTGCTTGAGCTCATCACTGCAGCTTGCAATGATAGGCCACTGTTTGAATCGAATCCGTTCTTGCTGAATTTGGAGGTGGGGCGACACAGAATGGTACTTGTGCTTCTTCATTGAATTGGTGTTTTGGGTTTCTGGTATCAGGCGTTGTCCACTGTGTATTTTATGCAGTGTAGGAAAAACTGAACCCCCTGTTTGTGTGAAAATGACTTCAGTTTGACACGATCGAACGCTCTTGATCTTGTAGTATAGAACAAGAGCCTTAAAATGATTTGTGTTGCCATCAGAAAACCTATGTAAAATGAGAAAATGCCAACAAGAGCCTTAAAATGTGATTTGTATTGCAATCAGCAAACCGATGTAGAATGAGAAAATGCCACCGTGTGATGCAGATGGCCGTATTGGCCGTTTTAGACGCTTAGGGGTTGATGTCGCTGAATTCAGAACATGGCATTGTGTACAGATACTAGAGTATGTTACTAGAGAGGGTGCTATATAGAAAGGAGGGAGAGTTTGAATTGGATTGGGAGACTCATGGTTGGGAATTGGTACAGGCTGAGTGGACGAGTACAGAATTGACGAACTGAGAAGCTTCGGTATGTTTTGAGGGGGAGAGGAGTCCGGGAAGATGTGTTGGGTGCGGGGGCGATGGCCCTCTGCAACAACTTCATGTAGTCACACGTTTGGAACCTCCAAAGGCTCATCTCACCGGCCTTCCCGAGCTGCATTCCATCTGGCGCTCAACAGGTTTGCATGTTGGGATATATATTCATTTTCCTCCGTGTATGTAATTAGTCTAGGGTTGTGTATTCTATTGAGCTTTGTCAAGCATGGCGGCCATGATGTCTTCAAATCTATTTCAATGCAGGTGTCGAACTTTTGAATAGGGTTTCTCAGAAGCAACCAGCCGACCTCATTCAATTGCTGCTTGAGGTGGAGCCACTAATGTTCAAAGGGGTTGAGGTCATATAGGCGTGACTTAATCACACGCTAATTTTGATTGATTCTTTTTGTGTTCGCATGACATTCTGGAGCAATGGGGAGAGTAGCAAATCGTTTTACTGAGAAGGCCTGACAATCTCTGTAGAGAGGAGTGTGTAGATTAAAAATTGTGGATGCTGGCAAAGCTGAGCTCAACATGCTGTGCAAAAAGAATCTAAATTCTTTTTGCAAAGATTGAGAGGCAGCTGCTCAAGAATGTCATGTGTATCCTAGATTTTAGATTTAATCTAGTAGGGGAATGAGTTTAAGTAATTGGCAAAGTAAGTGGTTTAGTGAGTGAGTACCTTATAACTCAAGTTGTTGTTGTTCAGGTGTTCAAGTCAATTTACGACGTCTTCAGCATTCTCGGAGGCCACACACTTGCGATCATTTCCTATCAACAGCATCGATTTATTACCGTCCCTGGCTCCTGCAATCCTCCGGGGCTCCTCTTTCTTCGAGGGATCAGCAGCGCTGTTCAAAGTGAACAAGTCATGCAGGAGACTGAGCAAGAGATGCAGAGTCGTTGTGACGAGCGTTATGACCCCTCCTTTTGCCAAAATACAGCGAGGACCAGTTGACAATAATACTGAGGAAAGTGGAGCTTTAAAAAGCCAGTCTAAGGAAGAGTTGCCTGAGACGCCACACCTGGAGTTGAGGAAACCGGGCCATGTTGTCAAGTCACACGTCAAAGAAGTAATTCAGGTGGAGTTGCCTGCCATTCGGTTGAACGTGCGACCAAAAGTACAGGTAACAGATCATCTGACTTCATGTGTATTCAGATACTTTGGAGGCAGGGCCACCAACATTCAAGGGTGGAAAATTAACTAACTGTAGGACCATTTCTGTAAAATTCGGTACATGTCAAAAGTTTGCACTTGAATTCTAAAAATTGTCTCAAGTGAGTTTTCAAACTGGCATTCTGGGCCACTTTAGATTGCACAGCGTAACCCCTAAGCGTCTAAAACGCCCAATATGGCCATCTGCATCACACGGTGGCATTTTCTCATTTTACCTCGGGTTTCTGATTGCAATACATCATTTTAAAGCTTTTGCTCTATACCACAAGATCAACAGTGTCCATTGTGTCAAACTGAAGTCATTTTCATACAAACAGATGCTTTCCAGCAGGGGGACCAATTTTCCTACATTACAGAAAATACACTGTTCACGCTTAGGGGTTAAAGTATCAAGTGATTTTCAAACGCCTTTTTTTGAAATGCCAGTCATGTCATTCCTTGGAACGTCAGTCAGCCCAATAGTTTCTAATTGGAGAATCATGGCAAAGGCAACTTAGAGCCTTGCAAACAGTGTGGTTTTGTTCGCCCTGGCATGACAGTGTCTTTTGGATGCCCAGGTTACTAATGGTTCTGAATACTAATGGTTCCGCAGGTGAGGCCTAAGAGGATTTCGGGCCACAACAAGAACTCGAGATCAAAGGTCCCAAGATTGCTAACTGCGCACAAGGAGGAACGTCCAAGATTTTCAACTGCAGTTGCTTGCAGTCCTGAAATCCAATCACTGGTGGCTTCATTGCGGAGGTCATGGAAACAGTCTCGCAGCATAGACGATGTGCTAGTGAAACACCCACGAGCCTTGTCACCGTTCGATATCACCTGTGTGCTCACCGAGCTTCAACGACAGCATGATTGGCAATGCACACTAGAGGTCTCTTTTGGCTCTCTTTCTTTCTTTCTTTCTTTTTGGGACCCCCCGTTTTCTTTCTCAACCCTAAGCGTCCACTGTGTGTTTTCTGTAGTGTAGGAAAATTGGACCCCCTGCTGCAAATCATCTGTTTTTATGAAAATGACTTCAGTTTGACACGATCGACACTGTTGATCTTGCAGTATAGAACAAGAGCTTGAAAATGATGTATTGCAATCAGAAATCCGAGGTAAAATGAGAAAATGCCACCGTTGCAAAGTTCAGTGATATATGCAGATGGCCTTATTGGGCGTTAAATTTTACCTGAAGATTGTTGTTTTCTTCATTTTTCAAATGCTTACACTAGATTACATGACGTTAAAACTGTGTTCTGGTCTTCGTTTTGCAGCTGTTTTCTTGGTCGAAGAAGCAACGATGGTATTGTCCCAACTCTCGCTTGTACACGCGTCTCATTGGTTTTCTGGGGAGGGAGGGTCAGGTCGGTGCCCTTTCTTCTCGTTTCTAAAGTAACATTATTTGTCTTCCTTGATAGCGAGATTCTTAACCCCTAAAATTAAGACCAAGGATTCATGATTATAAAATGACACATTCAACTGATCATCTTGTGAAAAATCAATAATCCAGACATGACCAAATTTTATAGTACTTGAATCAGTGAAGAATATTGAATAAAAAGAAGACCTGCTCAAAACTAGTAAGAAAAACATGAGGCCCAATTTGGACTTCTTGGTCCTTGAAAGGTTAGTCACATACACTGACCGAAGGTGGTTCAATACTTGGTTCCAGGTCCACCGTGCCGCATTATTATTCCAAGAGATGTTACTGGAGAAATGCCAAGTAGATCAGTACACGTACACGGCCATGGTGAATGCGTATGGAAAAGCGAGGATGTTTGACGAAGCCCTGGCAGTATTCAACCACATGAAGGAATGCCCGGAGCCGAATTGCCAACCCAACACAGTGACGTGCAATGTGCTCATTGATGCTCTGGTGAAAGGGGGTCTCTACGATCAAGCAATCGAGACTTTCATGGACATGCGAGATGGCACAAATGGCCTTGAGCACGGATGCAAACCCAACGTGATCACGTACAACATTCTAATTGATGCACTCTGCAGGGAAGGAAAAGTCGACATCGGAATACGAGTGCTGCAGTCCATGAGAGAAGGTATGACATAGAAAAAGTGTGTGATAATTACCTGTTTCAGATATTTTGATACAATTCCTTAACTAATAAACGAAATATACTCCCTACATTTCAAAACAAGAGTCCACTTCAAACGTATGTATTTTTCTCAGCCTTTTTTTTGCCAAAAATATTCGTGGCATTACTCGAAAAATGGTCTCATTGTCTTTAACAGTAATATGTAGTTTGAAAAATGGTCTCATCATCTTTAATAGTAACATGTAGTTTTTGTGTCACTCTCGTTGAAGTGGATAGGGCTCACGTTTGAAGTAAAAAACATAGGACTCTTTATTTTGAAACCGAGGGAGTATCAAATTTTAAATTATTGTAAGTTTTCTTTATGCTCGTTTTCTTCGTGATTTCTAGTACTGATGGGATTTGAAATGAAAATCAGGGGAGCCAGAGCAGAGGGTGGAACCAAACTCAGCGACCTACAACACGGTGATTGATGCGTGTGGCAAAGGTGGGCTGTATGAGAAAGCTGAGGACTTGGTGGAGAAGATGGTTGAGCATGGCGTCCAGCCTGATCACATTACCTACACTGCCCTGATTCACTCGTATGGGAAGGCGGGTCTGTGGGAAAGTGCCGAGAATACGTTCAAAGGAATGAAAGGAGCGAAGGTGACCATTGACGTGATGGCATACACAGCGATGATTGATGCCTATGCCAAAGAGGGCCTGTTCCAAAAAGCTGAGCAGTTGTTCAAGGCCATGCAGCAATCCGGGATACGGCCAAACCAGGTCACCTTTTTGTCGCTGATTGATGCTTATGGCAAAGCTGGCTTGCCGGAAGAGGCCAAGAAGGCCTTCAACCAAATGCAGGTGGCAGGTTATGATGCCAACGTTTTGATCTACAGCTCTCTAGTGGACGCATATGGCAAGGCTGGGAATTTCGGTGAAGCTGCTCACATGGTCAATGTGATGAGACGAGCCGGTTGTCAGCCCAACCTCATTACGTATGCTGCCATTTTGTCTTCCTGCGGCAGATCCAAATCTTGGGACGAAGCTCAAGTTCTGATCCAAAGCTTGCAGGTATTTATTTTGCTTTCTTCATTAGGACTTTAGGACCTTAAGGATTCCTGCGCGACTTCCGATATTTCATTTTTCGCACGGATTTTGCTCTAATTCTGCACTGAATCTGCACGGCTTCTGCATTCACTCTTTTCGTTATCTAACAATGCGTGCAAAATGAGCGCCACGGGGAGGTTACATACTACATACTTTTGTAAACCACGTGCGGTCGGGGGTTAATTATAGGTGGGCTATTTATCTAAATTTCTTAAATAATTTGCACCCTATTAGTAGATAAAATGGTACTTTGAGGTATTTTTCAAGACCCTATGGGTAAATATAATTTTCACCATTAAGTTATTTTGTAGACCCTATTTTATTTATATAAGTTAGATTATTTATCAAAATCTTATCATTTTAGCATGAATTGAACTTAATCGGACATAACACAACAACAACAATACATGAACGTAACTTTTAAAGAAATACAATTGTGCTTAGTGCCTAAAATGTTCTAAGTGAGAAATGCATGACTGTTGTGAGAGGAAGCATGTGGCACTACCACCGTGTTCTAGCCTTGTGAATCTCATTGGTCTCCTAATGCTCAAATTCATAATGAGGAGACTTTCCCATGAAGCCAAATAATTCAACTTTCATTTGTACTAATAATTCCTTAGAACTCACATAAATTCTTCGTTCCTCTAAATATTTGAGACCCTACTTTATTAATAAAAATAGAATACTACTTATACTTTTTACCTACCCTACATTAGATATAATACCGTATAGGCCATTTCATCCAGGCTATGGTATTTCTAAAATTTGTATAAATTTTTGCTCCAATGAATTAAACGTACCCTATGTTTTTTCTCACGTGATTTAATAAAATTTTGACAGTGACCTCCCCAGGATGAGTGCGAAATCCGTGAAAAATCCGTGTGAAAATTGTACAAGCCCATGAAATATCGGATGTCGCACGGAAATCGTTTGGGACGGAGGGAGTATATGGCTAGTAAGAGTATTCGCATTGAGAAAAACAATCTTGCATGATGTCTAATCTATTGAAGTAGTTTTGTTTCCTTCCTTTTGTTTGTTGCAATATGCTTTTTGCAGGTTTTTCAATTTTGTTTTTCTGTTGGAAACTGATGACTGAGAGGGTTTTGCAGGTGTCAAAGTCTGAAATGGAAAGCACACTATACAACCTGGTGGCAGGATGCTCGGTCAGCGATCATCTTTGGGAAGACGTGTCCAAAATGTTTGACGATCTGAAAAAGCAGCCGAAGGCCAACCAAGTGTCCTTCTGCAACTCTCTTTTAGATATCCTGTGGAACTGGGGCCTTGGTGAACGAGCTTCCCGTGTCCTCCACCTCACAAAAGAGAAAGGACTGTATGACGGCACGTTTTACGTTTTCACAAAATCGGAATGGTGCCTTGACCTTCATGGGTGAGTTCCCATGCACTTGGAAAAATATTAAACCTTACTAGTGTTACGTGTCACCGGGTCCATTTGATTAGCTGATTTAAACTCTGCTGAGAAAGTGATCTACACTCTCATCATCACACTCTCCAATATCACTCTCCAAGAATATTTGCTACTGTGCACACATGTGATTGAACACATCTGAACTTGTGATATAAAAGAGTTCTTGCAGCTTAACCCTTAACGGACCAAGAAGCCCAAATTGGGCCTCATGTTTTTATAGCAGTTTTGAATAGGTCTTATGTAGAGGGTCCAATCTCCGAAAAACGAACCACCTAGAGCATCATCAGTGCTTTTTCAGTGCTTTTTACAAAGCATTTTCAATGTGGTGTTTGATTTAAATTGTAATTAGGGAGGAAAGTGATATGTCAACGTTTCCAAGCAGGCGGGGTTGGTTCGTTTTTCGGAGAATGGACCCTAGACTTCCTTTTATTCAAACTTATTTGTCTCTTGATCAACACATGCAATGTTCTTCACTGATATAAAATCCGGTTTTATTTGAATTATATTTTTCACACTATGATCATTTGAATTTGTCATTTTAAAACTATGAATCCTTGGTTCTTTGAAGGGTTAGACCCTCATAGCCTAAGGCGGCTGATTCCATATCTGTAGTAGGAGTTGAAATGAACCATTGACGAAGCTAGGTAGCATAACATTGTAGGAACCATGCCTCATTTTCTGAATAGTAAAAATTTGTTTTGGACGTTGCTATGAGCTGAGTGTCTGTTTTGAATTTAGGCACTGAGGGGGTGATGCTGGCTGTGCAGATTGTCAGTTGGAGCAGCCATCACCATGTTACTAGTGTGGCTGGAAGAGCTTCGCCTGTCTTGGGTTTGGGGGGAAGAGGCTCCGGAGGCGGTAGTCATCGTCACGGGCAAGGGTATGCACTCCAAGTCCAAAAGCTCAGCGTTGAAGGTCCCTGTAGATTTGCAACTCCAGCAGCTTTGTGCACCCTTCACAGACGTGCCCGGCAATTGTGGTCGCGTGACGGCCTCGGGCGATTCCGTGCAAAACTGGCTTCTGTCACCTGGCATTGCCCAGCGCCTGGGATTGGTGGATTCCACCTCCTTTCTGCAACACTGTTAATGTAAAGTAATGCAAAACCTCTTGAAGGGAATGTACCACAGACAACTACTTGTGAAGACCTTCTCAGGTACGCATTTCCAGACGTATCCTTAGATTTTTATTGTCGAAAAACAATACTTTCATAACATTATTAAGGGAAGGCCCTGTGGTTCTTTCATACTCCCCTCTGTCTGGAAATAATTGTCTTAGTTTTTGGCATTTGTTTTTTGGCAATATTTATTCTATCGTTACGTGAGCCTTGTCCACTTCAAATGGGACGGACAATAGAGTTAACCAAAATGAGTGTCTCAAAGTAGAAAGAAACCTTAAACTCACCTTAGACTCGTTTTGAGTTCAAAAAGATTGCAAAACTAGTCTATGGTGAGTTGGAGAATAATCTAAAACAAGGCCCTGCACCACCTTGGGGCGTGGAACTCATGACCTCCCCAAAGCTAGAGGAGAGTTTCTACAAGTTCCCCCAAACTTGACCATGTGGACTATTCATGAACAATGAATGTCAGAATTATAATTTTAGGAAGAAAACTCCACTTGAACTCCACTCACGGAGCAGTTTTGTTTTCGGATAATTCTAACGACTGTGAAAAAGAAACTACATACTACTTTACTTGGCAAAGAAAAAGCATTGAGTTAAAACACGCCAAACACTATGACAGTTATTTCCAGACAGAGGGAGCAACATTCTTGAGGGAAGGCCTTGGGACACCTTGGAATCGGGTATGATACCCTGAATCTTGGGTATCCATGGCGCCCATTCTTTACATAAATTTGCAACGAAAGGAAGGTTCTAGTTGAGAGATGTAAAAGAAATGATGCAAGGTAAGCCACCTTGTTTGTGCCAAATAGTGTACATATCAGATTTTTAAATGTAAGACACTGACAAAAAGTGGCACAAATAGTCACATGCCACAAACAGGGTGGTTTCCCTGTTAAGCTTAGATGATTAACATGATTGCATATGAGTAGCTGTTGAACCATCTTGCTGGATGCAATTCTACATACTTTTGTATTGACTCTTTCAAGTTTACTGCAGAGTCCTGTTGCAAAGGAAGCTGCCGCGGCATTGACTGGATTCGTTTTTCATAAGGAGAAATGTACTGGGCTTAGTTGAAAGAACAATGACGTGCCTTCTTCCGGATCAATTCGATCACTTGAAAATAGGCACTGGTGGTTCTAGTTTTAGGCGTTGACATGACACCGTCTCATTATATGTACACTAAGAATTTGTACATTAGCCAATTCTTTTGTACAGTACAATACAGTTTGATGACTGAAAGGAAGATCAGAATCCAGACCCGTGCAAGTTTCGTATTCTGAAAAACGCTACATTTTGATTCTGAAAACTGAGAGTGCCAAATTTTATGAATTTAGAAAACACTAGTGAATCTGTGCTCCAGGCTATCAGTAAAACTACCGACAGTTCAGCCTACGAAGCAGCAAACAAGGGAGAGACGGTGAAGTTATTAATTGCAGCTGACTTATCATAGAAATGTATGACTGTATTTAGGCCTGCAAAGAGTCAGTTATCAGTAGATGTCTCGGACCTCCATAATTTTGATAACAGAGGCATTTCCTATGCGATGCAGAGCTACAACAGCTTGCCCAGGTTTACACAGATTTCTGCTGATTGCATATTCGAGAGCAGCATTCAAGGTGTTATCAGTTGAGTCCGAGTCTGTGGCCTTCACTGAACCTTCAGCTAAGAGTGGAACCAATCCCCTGCACAATACCATTTCCAACTCTTTCAAGGGCTCTTCATTTGCAAATGTGTACAAACAATAGAGTTAACCGAAAAGTCAGCTCAAAGAGGAAAGTTTTAGCAAACTCCTCTTGAACTCCTCTTGAACTCATATTGAAATATAAATAGACCGAAAACTAGTTCATGATGAGTTGGGAGACAATCTAAAGCAAGCCAGTGTCATTATTCTCCACACCTCGCAATGACTTCCACACCTCCTACCAAAGCTCCAAGCCCATGGCTCACAAGGGGACAAGTTATGACACGACACTATTCAACCCAAGTGTAGCTCAAAAGAGAGGTTAGAAGGAGGGCAAAAAGGGAGGTTAGATGTGTTTCTTTTCGGTTAACTCTAATGACAAAATGACAGTGCAAATCAACTTAGCTCATCTTTGGAGGGTTCACTAGTAGAAAAGGTGGCATTGCCGCAGGCATGAAGTGCCCAATTCCACACATGCACAGTGATTTTGCCTGTGCATCTCTTTAGAGAGCGCCACCATTTCTACTAGTGGTTGGAGAGAACTCACTAATTGGATTCTAGGAATATAATGACGAGTGTAATGTACTCCATGGGCTCTACTACCGCATGTAGCAGGTGCATGCTATCTCCGAGTCGCGAAGCGATGCACCCACTACACGATGTGCCGGGCCCACGGGAGTACTCTATCTAGCATAGCCTATGACACATGTCACACGTTATTAGTCTTATTTTGAGTGCACTATGGAGAGTTGAAAATAGAAAGAAATGAGGACGAGTTCTCTACAAAGATTTGGAATACACTACAAAGATTGTGTGCATAGGAAAATACATTACGAGTTGTAATTGTACTGCTTAGAAGCTGCCGCAACTGGCCCTGATTTCCTAAAGTCGGCTATGGGCAGATAGAGAGTATTACCGGCATCCATGCAGCGCTTTGTTTTGAGGGAAAGTGACTCCAAAAATTACATGGTCTATGTATATGATTATCCAACGGTAGGTGAGAAGTATTGTTGGTGACCAAAAGGCTGTGGTCCTTTTTATATACATAGACCATGTAATAGTCCACATATGACAGTATGACTTAAAATTACATGATCTATGTATATGATTATCCAATTGTAGGTGAGAAATACTGTTGGTGACCAAAAGGCTGTGATCTTTTTCATATACACATACATAGACCATGTAATAGTGCACATATGACCATATGATATGAAATTACATGGTCTATGTATATGATTATCATCCAAGGGTATGTGAGAAGAGTAATATTGGTAACCTGCAAATCAAGCTGTGGTGGGCTGGTGACTCCTCGCTAATTTGCCATTCGATACTATCAGTGGTCATGACAGGGACTGCCACAGAGAGAATAGGGACGGAGGGCCGGTATTTGGCTACCAATCTGGCGGTGCTTCCCCCACGAGTTAGAACGACGATCAAGGCTGCACGGATTTTATTTGCCGTCCGGACGGCTGAAGATGCCAAACTCTCCAGGGGGCTCATTGGCATGGGGACATTTCGCACTAAATCTCGGAACAATGTGGCATAGTCAATGGCTTGTTCCGCCTCTCGACAGATACTGGCCATTATTCCAACAGCAACTTCAGGGTTGATTCCATTTGCCGTCTCACCGCTCAGCATCACAGCATCTGTGCCGTCCAGAACGGCGTTGGCAACATCCGTTGCTTCTGCTCGGGTCGGTCGTGGGGACTTTATCATCGACTCCAGCATTTGGGTTGCGGTTACCACAGGTTTCCCCTTCGCGTTGCACTTGTATATCATCATTTTCTGTGCCAAGAATATCTTCTCTGTCGGTATTTCCATTCCCAAGTCTCCTCTTGCAACCATGATTGCATCTGTCTCGCGCAATATGTCATCAAAGTTTTGGAGCCCCTCTTGATTCTCCACCTGCAATCACACCATCACTTGAAATGGATTAGCAATGGGGATAGTTTCGTTTTAACCCAGGACCAAAATGAACTCCAGAATGATAGTTTTAGCAATTGAAAAAAAAAACATCCCTCTCCAAAATTTCCCAACTCATCTATTGGAATTGTTTATTTCTTAAAATAGTCAATATTAAGTGAGATATACACATCGTTTAACTCCTTATATCATGAAGTCAATTAAACTTTGACCATGCATAATTTCATGAGATTTTTTCCAATCATGTTAAAAAAATTCTTCAAAGTGTGTCGAATGAATCTTATTTTATTTTGTTTTGGTTTTTTTATTTCTAATTTTAAGTTCATCCCGTCATCCAAATTGAAGAAAACCCAAAAAATGGTCTCAGGAGCACTTTCTGATGACCTCCTTCGTTGCAATGAAAAAAATTGCTAATTTCATCAATTAAGGTAATAATTTTTGCTCCATTTTGGTGTACACTAGAATGTCAAATGGCCCTTTGCCTGGTGGGCATCGGGTCGTTAACATAACGAACGGACGCTTTATTCACGCCGGGTCCGGAGTTTATATCTATCTATCTTCACTATAATGTACGACAGAAACGTCTCAAAATAATCAAAAAGAAAGTTGTGAAAATGACCCTCAAAAATGAGAAAAAATGCAAAACGTTTAAAGGGCACCTTGGAGATAATGTGGATGGAATTGGATGCTTTCCCAAGCAACTCCTTGACTTTGACAACATCGGAGCCTTTGCGCACAAAAGAAGCCGCAATGAAATCAATGCGGTTGGGAATGCCCCAAATGGTGATATCCTCCACATCTCGCGGCGTAAATGTGGGAAGGTCCACAATGATGCCAGGCAAATTCACATTCTTGCGTTCACCCAAACTGGCGGTATTCTCACACCTGCACTTCACCTTCCCCGCCGCCGTGTCGCACTCCAGCACCATGAGACTGATCGTCCCGTCCGAGCACAAAATCATGTTCCCTGGTTTCACATCCTGGGCAAGCTTCGGGTAGCTCATGGCGATCATTGAAGTATCCCCCTCATGTGTGTAATCTGTTGTGATCATAAGCTCTTGGCCTCGAACCAGCTTTATTCCTTGTCCTCCCTTCAGCGTCCCCGTCCGAATCTCTGGACCCTATATACATATTCCCCATGTCATGAGCACAATTATTGCATCAGGATTTCATTCTGAAAACTCTGACAAAGGAAATAGTAAAAACAATCTGATATGGGTATGGCCTGATATGGGTACCACTTTTACACGTCTTACATACTGTGACTAATGTTTAACTCATTTTATGTGTGTTAAATTTTGTCTTTAACACCATGTATATAGTTGCAGCCATGGTGTCTATAACATCCTCTAATTTTTGTAAATTTCTAATGTTTTTTTCTTATCGCAAAGATATTTCTCGAAAATCCCACTATTTTTTGACGGGGTACCTATATCAGGCCATCGTATGACGAATTAACTCATAAATGTTTCCACTACAAGGAGAAGACGTCGCTTTTCACTACTTCTGTGAGTCAAACGGCGTCACTTCGCACTCACCAATTTTTTTTGGTGAGTGCGATTTGTCACATAGGACTAGCGTGTTCAGTCAAAAGCGACAGTGAACAGGATATTTTAGTGTGAGAAACGGCGCCTCTGCTTGTAGGGTTCCCTTTGGTTTTGCCTCATTTGCAATTAGGATCAAACCCAATATGTTCAACCCCTAATGGACCAAGGATTCATGGTTATAAAATGATTTAATTTAATTGATCTTGTTGTGAAAAATATAAATAAGATGGGAGTGACATTGAAGAACAATGTTTGTGTTGATTAATAAACAAATAAAGTTGAACAAAAGGAACCATGCATAGGACCTACTCAAAAATGCTAAAAAAACACATGAAACCCAATTTGGGCTTCTTGGTTCTTTAGAGGTTAATTAGTCGTTGTAATCATCACCATGTCTTTTTAATATGATTTCTATGAGGCATCTGATCAAGACCATCATTTTAGTTCAATTTACCACCCGCCGCATACAACTTCTATTCTTGAACACTTTATGGTTTTGTAATTACCTTGGTGTCGAGGAGGACACCGCACATGATTTGAGTGTTGTACATGGCTTGCTTCAAAGCATCAAGCGTCCCCGAATGATACTCGTAGGTTCCATGGGAGAAATTGAATCGTGCTACATTCATGCCGGCACGAAGCAACTTCTCCAACATGGGAACGTCCCTTGATTTCGGCCCCAATGTGCAAATGATCTTGGTTTTTGAAATGCCATTGACGCGTGAATCTCCTTTCCCGAGTATGCCCTTGATGTCGAATTTGTCATTCATGGTGCACTCCTCGCGCCCTCAAGTCCCAAACGGGCTGTTGTTTTGTTCTCTCTCAAAAAACTCTGCTCTGCAGCAATCAATATCGGTGACGTCAAGGGTTAGCACAAATAGTTGTGCAAACCCCCCTTCGATTGGAGCTTCTCATGTGATTCTCCACTATCCCAATACACTGCATTGAACATTCCAGATTGGAATGGTTTCAATGTTCTTATGAACATTCTCTACCAAATCACCAAAAAAGAGTGATTCCAATGTTGCTAACATTATTCTTTACTTCCGGCCATTTTATCTAGTGACAATAGAGAAACAATATGATTGTTTAAAACATGATTAAAAACTACTACATGAGATATTGAATCTCCTAATATGATATAGGGTTTGAATGCCTAGCCCTAAGTTTTGAGTGTACATTCATGGTAACAATTTATCTCTTTCAAAGAATCTGATCAATGCAGAAATACAAAGACCATCTCTCAACCACATGCCCAAATATTGCGATAAAACCCTAAAATTTCAAGACGCGCCTATAGTATCTCTCCAAACTTCAATCAACATGAGTGTTAACAAACCTAGTGTCACTTCAGTGTAACTCCATGCAGGAAGACAGAATTCCATTTGAAAGAACTGGAGCATGGAGCCTCATCTCAATACTGCAATTGAAATTCTGAGATCGAGAGACAGAAATACAACAAAACTACTCGACTTACTACAGAGAAATGTCAAGCAGAATTTAATCTCTACTTCATCCTACTTCATGCTACTCCGAGCCAAAACTTGAAAGAACACAAAGAACCTTTCCCCAACACAATTGGGCTCCTCGCCAAGGACGCTGCAGGCACAACGATAACTAAAGGACCATGGACCTGTCTGTTAGAGACTCGGATCCAGATAGTTTCTTGATATGCTTTACTAAATGTTAGCTCACTTACTAAACCCTTTGACCTGAACCTCCAGTTCCTATCAAATTATTTCTCATTTCCCTCTAAAACTTGATGAATACATGCACGACACATCCAACAGAGTCGATTTACAGTAACCTTTTATTCTTACTGTACGGCATAATCAATGCAATACAACCAGGAAACTAATGATAATTTGGTAACCAGGAAACTCTAATATAAATTGATCATTCCGCGAACATCAAAATGTCATTTGTAAGAAGAATATCACACATTAGTCTTGACATCAAAATAAAACAATGTGCTAATAGAAATGACCGCCAAGCGGGATTTATTCAGGAGCGATCGTATCAATATGCAAGCTAATATCAATATCAAGACTATATGTATATTTTACACCATGTCATAAATCATGAATTGGATGTAGAAGTGCTCAGGGTTAGGTAAACTGAGGCTGCAGGGCGCAAGCTCACTTGAAGAAGCGACGGATTTTCGGGTCGAATGTTGAGGCCATGTGTGCCTTCGTTGGCAGTGAGCTCAACTCCTGGCGGGACTGACCAATCAAACGCATGAACGAAAGAGCCCAGAGCCGCAGACAGTAATCTCATAGCCAAACCTCGTCCAGGACAAATCCTACATCACACACGCTCGAGCTCAGAATGCATAAATTTCAGCGAAGTCATAAGAAATTAGGGTTTCATAACCGAGCAAAACTTCATTTCGTTCACCTCTTTTTCTTTTTTATTAGAAATTTTGAGCTCAACCCAATTCCAACCCAAGTCAATTCCAACCCAATTCCAACCCAACCTATGTGGCCCTTGATTAAGTTGAGATTTGTTGAAAACACTGAACCTAAACTAAAATCAACCTAACCCCTGTGTGACCCTGCAATGTCCAAAAATAATGAAATCACAATGACCCTCTCAAAATTGAGAGAAAATGCATGACGTTAACCCTTTTGAGGACCAAGAAGGCCAAATTTGGCTTCATGTTTTTTTTAGCAGTTTTGAGTGGGTTCTATGTGAAGTTTCTATTGTTCAAATTTATTTATGTTTTTGGTCAACACATGCAATGTTCTTTACTAATTCTGGTGATATAAAATTTGGTCTTATCTAAATCATGCTTTTCATTATATGAATGATTGAATTTGTCATTTTTAAACCATGAATTCTTGGTCCTTAAAGGGTTAACCCCTCTAGGACCAAGAGCTTTGAATCGGGTCTCCTGGCTTTTAAAACCAATTTTGAGGAGTTCTTATGTGGAGTTTCTTTTGTTCAAATTTATTTGTTTCTTAGTCAACATTTGAAATATTCTTCATTGAGATCCGTTGACATAAAATTTGAATAATATTTTTCAGATATGATCAATTGAATTTGTCCTTTTAGGAGTTAAGGGTTGATGATTCATCTGACCTCCTTCCAGCTCCAAAGGGAAGATACTGGTAATTGGTCCCATTTACACTCAAATCGGAGCCAAGGAACCTGTCGGGGTTGAAGGCCAATGCATCATCGCCCCAGGTCATGGGATCACGATGCAGGGCCCATAAGTTGGCCATCACTGTTGTTCCCGCCGGTATGTGGTATTCTCCCAGGGTGGCATCGACCGTGTTGCTGTGAGGGATGCCCATGGCCGTGGGAGCGTGTAGCCGCAGAACTTCCTTCAGGACGGCCTAGTAGAATTCAAATGAAACATCAAAATTCAGTCACTGATGACAACGAGAAACTCTGAAACACATAGATTCAGAGGTACCAATTCCTGGATGAAGTCAGCAAACCTTTTTCTTGGTCTTGCTGTGTTGCTATAAGAAAAATTGGGTAAAAAAATTGAGTATATAGCCATAATCCTCCCTTATCATTGGTACGTATAGCCAACAATTCTATAGAAAGCTATGTATCTGTAGTAAATGAAACTGTAAACCGCCAAAAACTGCTATCATTTTTCAAGTTTCAATTTTCAATCGCCAATGGAACTCCCTTGAAAAAATGAAAAAAAATTCACTGGGCGGTATTTATCAAAATACATCTGACATCATGTGCCTGAGTACCTGGAGGTACGGTAATTGAGCTGCCTCCTCCTCTTTCACTGGCCCAAGCATGCCAAACTTTGCATCAATCTCCGCATGTAACCTTTCCATGCACTGCGGGTGAAGCACAAGCTCCAGAAGCGCCCATTCCAACGTCGCAGCTATCGTGTCCGATCCCGCTGTCAACAGTTCCTTCACCACACAATAAATAGCAACAACGTGAGGACTTTAAAATTTCCCAAGAACTCCATGGTACTACTAACAAAAACTTCAGAGATCAATGATCAAGCTAGTTTACTTCGCATCCAGAACTCTTGTAATTAAGAAGCTCACCAGAATCATTGATCTAGCGATGGTCACCGTGTACTTGCCGCTATTGGTAAGACGCAGCAAAGTCTCCACGAAGTCGATTTCCGACTCCTCAGAAACTGGAGCACTTCCACGTTGCCGATACCACTCCAAAATATTCTCCGCGCAACTGACTTTGCGCGCGGTCACATCCTTCCATTTTGCATGGATGCCATCGACATCCAAGCGGCCGAAGAGGATCCTGAGGCAAGGAATCATGTCTTGATTGTTGTGAGTGGCCAAGAGCTTAATATTCTCCGCCTCCAATTTCCTGTATCCCTGTGGATCTAATCCACTCCCACTCGACCTCCCCGGAACTCCCCCGGAATTCAGAAACGCTTTATTAAACGTCATCCGACAGTTGATCCGCAGGCTCAACTCACTAACAGTATCTCTTACATCAACAGGACTCTTAGTAATTCCCTCGGTCATAGCCGCCACCATCCGCCGAATCTCCTCCATTCGTGTACTCTTCTTCATCTCCAGTTTCTGCGTCGTGAATAGCTCGCTAATAATCAATTGGCGCATCTCACGCACTTTCGGAGTGTAAAAACTACTCATTATCGACACATTCTCTTCGCCGTAGTTCATGTACTTGGACGTCGTGGACATGAGGTCGTGAATGGGACGAGATGCGAAATTCGCATCGCTGACGGAGAAAAGCTCCTTGCTCATGCTGGCATCGGACACGACGAGCACTCGCACGCTTCCGAAGTAGAGAGTCATGATGTTGCCGTAGCGGCGCGCAAGCTGCGTGAACACTTGGTGAGGATGCGGGCCGCCGAGAAACAGGTTTCCGATCACCGGCCATGGAAACGGACCAGGCGGCAGCTTCTTCTGCTTCTTTCCATAAGAAAGATACACCAGGAGGATTAGCAGGGGAACTCCGAAGCAGACAGTAATTCCATAGGCCTGAAATTCATCCTTGGCCACCATCCTGTTCACCTCCCTTACTGGCTCTTGCAATCTTCAGCATACAGGACGGTCCAATCTCCCGTACACCGGAGCTTCAACAGAGGAAAAAACAGAGCAATGGACAGAGATCTAGTTCATCAAGAATTTCAAGTGGAGCACAGATATACTGACGGAATGTTCAAAATCTTGTCACACATTCCTTCCTGGCTCCTGCAATCTTCAGCATACAGGGCCTCCACTCTCCCGTACACCAGAGCTTTAACAGGAAATAACAGAGATGCACGCTTCCTCTGTTTTTTGCTTTCAAGAATTTCAAGTGAAGCATAGATATATTGACGTACTGTTCAAAATCTTGTCAATGATGACGCCAATGTTCAAATCTTGTCAAACATTCCTTGCTGGCTCCAGCAATCTTCAGCATACAGGACCTCCGGCCAATCGCCCGTACACCAGAGCTTTAACAGAGGAAAAAACAGAGGAAGCAATCTCGAGGCAATGGAAAGAGACGGGAAATCATCAGGCGTTTCGCGTGGAGCAGATGATCCACGGTAGTGACGGGATTGCGGGCACGGGAATGATGTTCAGACTCTTGACGCAAAGGTGAGCCGCGCCATTACGGGTCCTCCGGCACTTTCGAATTTCTCCGTGGCGGGGACCCCAAGGCCATCTGTTGAGTGCTGACTGGTCCCGGGAGCATCTCCTACGGTTTTCCCGGCACCTGAAACAGGCACTGTACCGGCAAAGGCTCGGGAGGTCCTAGTTGCTTCTTCCACAGGAGCTTCTGGCTGCGCCACCCCAATCACACTCTTGCAAAAACAATACGGTTGAGGTACCTAAAACCACCACAGCCCCCAAAACCACCACAGCCCACCAACCAGGAGGAGATCTAAAAGCGTTTTGTCAGTCCAGATTTGGAGGACTAATTTGCTTACTGGTCACCTTGCTAGTGGGTGCTAGTGGGTGAAATCTGACAATCATAGAATACAGTTTTGGGTTTGATGGTGAGCAAAATTTAGGATCAGCATTGTTGCTCATAGGAGATTCAAATTTAGAAATGGGTCATACATTACTTTGCACTTTGAGATTTTCTATAAAATTGAGAATTGCAAATTTCATGATGCAAATTTTTGCATTCATCATGAAATCCTATTTTGAAGACAAGAATATTTTGGGTGAATTTTTGAATTGCTAAATATAGGTCAGATTGCTTAAGTTGGTGGTTTTAGGTACCTCAACCTTAGAGTAAACCGAAAAGTCAGCTCAAAGAAGAGTTTTAGCAAACTCCTCTTGAACTCCTCTTGAACTCAGAGTTTTCCGCAAACTCACAAGGGTTCAGAGCTTTAGTTTGGAAAACTTCTTGGGATACAAAAATTGGCCTCCAAATTTACTGGAGCATAAAGTACAGATGAGTTCCCTGTTGGTGGGGGCTGTCAGTTACTATTACAGTGAATGAGCTTTCAAAAGCTTTGATTTATTTAAAATAAATCCAAGGAAGACCCACTCCATGTGACATAGCATTCACTAGAATAGAAACTGAGGTTGGGAAATTTTTGGGCACCGTTTTTGGTGCCTTCAAACTTCAAACCTCTAGTTTATTTACAGCATCTGACATGTCTACTTTTATTGTCTTCTCAACCTCTCTTTTCATAAACTATGGTCCAGTCACCCCACTGTCCAGCACTTTGTGGATAACTCTCTGATATTGAAATATAAATAGACCAAAAACTAGTTCATGATGAGGTGGGAGACAATCTAAAGCAAGCCATTGTCATTATTCTCCACACCTCGCAATGACTCCCACACCTTCTACCAAACCTCCAAGCCCATGGCCCACAGGGAACAATTTATGACACGACACTATTCAACCCAAGTATAGCTCAAAAGAGAGGTTAGAAGTAGAGCAAAAAAGGAGGCTAGATGGGTTTCTTTTCGGTTAACTCAAATGTCACTACAAGGAGGAGGCGTCGCTTTTCACTCGGTAGGTGAGTCAAACAACGCCACTTCACACTCATTGCACAAGCACTCAAAACTTGGTGAGTGCGATTCGTCACGTAGGACAAGTGTGTACAGTGAAATCTGACATTTAAGCCCATCTAACCTCCCTTTTTGTTCTACTTCTAACCTCTTTTTGAGCTATACTTAGGTTCAATAGTGTCGTGTCATAAATTGTCCCCTTGTAGGCCATGGGCTTGGAGCTTTGGTAAAAGGTGTGAAAGTCATAGCGAGATGTGGAGAATAATGACAGTGGTTGCTTTAAATTGTCTCCCAACTCATCATGAACTAGTTTTTGGTCTATTTATATTTCAGTATGAGTTCAAGAGTAGTTTGCTAAAACTTTCCTCTTTGAGCTGACTTTTCAGTTAACTCTATCGTTTTGAATGATAAAACGATACTTTTGCTAGTAGTGTGTCTTCCAGCCACCCCACGTTAGAGAAAGTTTGAACCCTCAAGTAAAGGGCAGAAGTAAAGGGGGAGAAGTGCTGCATGTCACCACACATTGGAGAAAGTTTGAACCCTCAAAGTAAGCTCCCAAAGGAGGGGTCTCACATACCGGTATTTTCTTTTTTGTGCTTTATGGCTTTTTCCCTTTCTCTGGCCAGGTGAAAAAGCTTTCTCTTTTATGAAAGAGTCTCATTTTAAAGGACCAAAGATTCACAGTTGGATGTGCTTGGAATTGGTGGCAAGCTCCTGGAGCTCTGTTAGAGAGAAGTACAACCCTTTTAGTATTATCTGTATAGGAAAATAATATATATTCGGAGCATATTGACTGATGATGTACAAGTACTTGCCGTGCTTTTTTAGTTGTTGTAATGTATTTAGTATTACGAGCATGTATGGCACTACCTGTGCACAATCATGGCACTCATGGCCCTCCATGTGACTATCCGCAAATGGTAACTATACCTTTATTTATTAGCTCTGACCATAGGAAAGAGGCATTGCGGGGATCCTCATTTTTTGAGCTAAAGATCACTGTAGCAAACATATTCCGTCCATGATTCCATTGAAATGTATTCTCGTTCTTCATCTATCCAATTTCTGTCAGAGCTTCTCGTAGCGTAGATGCTTGTTTTTATTTCATTGCACATTCATGTGTGGCATTCCCTGTAATTGTTTGACTATGCAATTAACCCCTAACTGCCCAACCATGCATATTTTGCATGATGTACAGATTTCATCCGCAGTTTCTCATCCGTCATGCACTTTTTGTAGTGTGATTTTTTTACTGAATTTTTTATGGGGAG
Organism: Pohlia nutans; assembly: GCA_022496805.1. Classification (NCBI taxonomy): domain Eukaryota; kingdom Viridiplantae; phylum Streptophyta; class Bryopsida; order Bryales; family Mniaceae; genus Pohlia; species Pohlia nutans. The sequence continues at coordinate 11,029,930 of CM040086.1, forward strand.
TTAGCTTCATGTATATGTGATCCGATCGAAAATCGAACAATTTTTGAAAAATTTATGCCTCATTTTGTGTTGCAGTGTTTCACCCAAAATTTTGAAGATTTTAGTCTAAAAGTGTTCTTGAAAAAATAAACTCATAAAATCAAGCATCCAAAAAATCTCCAAAAATCACTACACCTAGAGTACTACATTATAAGCCATCACAAAAAATTTCATCCCCATATTGTAAATATCTTATTCGTAATCGAATTACAAAATAATTTTTTATTTTATGTTTGAAAATTTATAGAAAAATATTAGTGATAGCAATCATAGATCTATCCGTATAGATTGAATTTAAAATTCAAGATGTATAACTTTTATTCTTACATCAAGTTTCATATATTCATTTTAATTGCATTTTATAATGCATCTTTGCAAAACTGCCCAAATTGGACATAGGTGAGGACGTTTAGGGGTTAAATAAAATAAACAATAGTTACGTGCACGTCATGTAAAAAATCATTATAATTTCATATTGTAGGAACATTTGATTGAATAGAATATCTTTTATTCTCGGTAATTTGCTACCATCCTTCACAAGATTCACACAAGTTGATTTCCAAAGCCTATGCTCCCCATAATCAATATTTAGATTTGCTAGTAACAAGTGGTAAGGGCCTTGTAGAGGGTTCAGATTTTATCTAATGAATAAAAATCTTCCTTGTTTTTAGTATACAATGAACTACAAAAACAAAAAATGACGTTCCATATTTGGAGGGCCATGGCCATTTTGTAGCGGCCCCTACTTTAGAGCTTCTCCCATGTAGTGACTGTTGAACTACAATAAATGGCCCTCTAAACTCTACCCCTACCCCTACCCCTCTTTGAAAATTGCTAGTTTTCGCTCTGTTACAAAAGCCATATAATAACCTTTAAACCCTTAAAGGACACATGAGTATAAAAGGGAACAAGCCAAAGGAATATAAGCCAAAAATATCCATCAGACCATCTCATTATTCATTGTCCTCCCATGCGTATCACGCAGGGTTTGACACCACCATGTGGCTTTTAGAACCGGCAATCAAGTCAACTGCAACATCTGAATGTGATGTTAGTTGCGCCCAACCCCACGGTACGCGTCAAGCCACCTCCACATCAATGCAGTTTCATGCCAACTCCCTCCACAAAACAAGATTTTCTATAGATAACCTTTTTAAAATTAAAAATCCAAAATCCAAAAAAAAATTTGACAATTACTTTTAACCCTGAAAAATTATTGCGACAAAATTGATACAATCATCCAAGCACTTAGTCGTTAAAAGATTAAGTAGATTATATAAAATCCTTTTAACGTACTCTATAAGATAAAGTGTTTGTATATTTCATTTGATGGAAAATGTGCAAGATGTTGAAGGTCAAAACCTCCTTCTATAAAGATAAAATAATGAAACATGTTCAGATTTTGGCCCTCAATATTATACGCATTTTTTAATTAACTAAAATGTACAAACATTCTACTTTATAGAGCTTTTTAACCCATAAATGCCCAAAGCCGTCTCCAAATTGGGTACTTTTACAAAGATTCATTATAAAATGCAACTAAGAGGGATATTTTGAATTTGATGTATGAATAAAAGTTGTACATTATGAATTTTAGATTCTATCCATGTGGTTAGGTCTATGATTGTTATCACCAATATTTTGTATAAATTTTGAAACTTAAAATTCAAAATTATTTTGTAATTTGATTACAAACAAGATATTGACAATTCGTAAATCAAATTCGTTATGATAGGTTGGAATGTAATACTCTTACTGCAGGGATTTTTGGAGATTCTTTGGCTACTTGACTCTATAAGTTGACTTTTTCAAGAGCACTTTTAAGCACTTTTGGACTAAGATTCTAGAAATTTTTGGTGAATCTCTGCAACATGAAAAAAAAGCATAAATATTTTGAAAATCATCTCCTTTTTAATCAGATCACATATGCATGAAGCTAACTTCCCATAAAATCTATAGCAAACAAATCCACACTACGATAAGTGCATGAAGGATGAGAAAAATTGGATGAAATTTGTACACCGTCCAAAAAATGGACGGCTGGGCAATTAGGGGTTAAGAAGATTTGGAGAAGCCTAAGCTCATTTTTTCAATTCCAAGAAATTTTTGCATTACAAGCATTGCAAATTAAATGATTCAACATTCAAGCATGTGAGAGTCTTTTATCCTTTTCCCGTTGAGGTCATGGAGAACATCAACTTAGTGCAAAATTGTGTGCACATAGAAAAAATTGGATATAGAAACTTTTCATAAGTGTATACTTGTAAAATCTAAAATTTTGATTCAACTTAAAAGCGTCAAGTAGTATACTTGGATCAATGGAGTACTTAACGACTGAAGGACAAAGAGAACATATTGTGTTCCTTCTATGGTCAAACTTAGTTTTCACTTTGAAAAAAAATTATTTGAATTGAACTAGCAAAGTAAAGGTTATCAAGTCTAGTTTCTATTTCACTTTACGATTTATGAAAATTTCAATTGTTGAATCTTTTATAGCAATTACCAATTCAATGGGTCAAAAGCCAATTTGTTCTTGAACATCGTTTTCTATCAAGATTTTCAAATTAAAAACTTTATAAATTATTGAAGTGATCCTGATTGTGATTTACACCCAAGAGAGAAATTCATAAATTTTGGATACTTAACCCCTCAAGGAGAAAGGCTAATTTTCCAAGTTCAGTCAACTTATTGTGGAATGAGTATTGATCGTCAATTCTTGAGATTTTTTGTGGTGATTCTACTTTTGTAATGAAGATGGGATGGTAATTTGCATACGTAGGTGATGTATAAATCAAAAGATACAATCATGGAAAGGCGGTGAAAAACCTAACTGCGGGCAGCTCTTGAAAATTTTCATACAATGAGCTATATATGCATCTAAATTTTTGCACACAAATTTTCATACAATGAGCTGACACCCTCATGCACACAATTGCCAAATTCATTTTACCAAATCTGAGACTAAACTTTGCATGAAGCTTATAATCATATTATTTAAGAACTCTGAACGGTTGAAAATTTGTAGGTTGTAATAAATTCAAGTTTCTTGAAATATCCTAAGGTTGGATTGGTCAAAAAGGTTATAGATCAAAAAATATTTGTTTTTTTATGAGAAGGGGTACTTTGGAGTGTTTGGAGAGGAACATAGTTGTGGTCCTTTAGGGGTTAATGTAATTAATGTGATCTCTTGAAAACATATTACTTAAGAAAATCACAATAAATTCAATTTCCAAGAGAAAATTATGAAAAATTCAAGATGTATATTTAGCACATAGGTTCATCTATGAGAAATATTTAAAAAAACACTCCTTTTAAATTCAAAACAAGAAATTGAACTATAGATCAAAGTTTGGCTACATTAAGAAGGGGATGGTTATTTAGGGTTCATCCCTAACTACCCAACCATGTACATTTTGCATGATGTACAGAAGCAAATTTTGTTTTTTCATCCATCATGCACTTTCCGTAATGTGAATTTTTCACTAAATCTTTTCTGGGAAGTTAGCTTTATGCATATGTGATTCGATTAGAAAAGGGATGATTTGTGAAACTTTTATGCCTCATTTCATGTTGCAATATTTCACCAAAAAAATTGAAGATTTTAGCATGAAAGTGCTCTTGAAAAATTCAACTTATAAAATTAAATTACCAATAAATCTCCAGAAAATAACCACACTCACAGTAATATTTTGACCCATGACAACAAATTTCATCCACAAATTATTTCAAAATGGTTGAGGCGGTGATTGAACAATGTGGTTGTGAGATGATTTTTCCGGCCGAATTTAGAAGTAATAACACTACTAGGCATGCAATGAATGAAAATGTCCTCAAAATTAGCCACTTGGGGGATCTAGAGATTGAAAGATCTGGAAGTGGTGTATACAATTAAATATGCACAGAAGTTGTGCACCTCACATTACGACAGATTGTTTATTTCTTTGTTTTGTTACATTGAGATCTCCTCAACCGTGTGTCCACCGTTCCTTTTCTTGGTATCGTATAAAAATTCTCGACGAGGAGGGGTGCATGGATTATGAAAAATGAAATATGAGGGTTTTTGATGTCATTCTTAGCATCGTTGTCAAGCTCTCAACAAGTAGAGCTGCAACATATCCTTTTGTTATAATTTCTATCAATCAAACATGTACTTGTTCTAATATCTATCAATCAAACAAATTATTGCCCTAATTTCTATCAATTAACCAAACCGCCATTCCAATCAATCAATCAAATCAATCAATCAAACCAATCAATCAAAATATAGGTAATCTCACATAACACCAATTCCATATTAGAACCGAATTGCACAATGATTAACAAAACCATAAATCGAACCACCTAGGTTCTATCAATTCATGCAAAATACATAATAAATCAAACTCACGGTCAAACCCTAACCACACAATAAATACGGCACTTGAATGTCATCAAATCTCCAAATCTAATAAAATACATATAGTAACTATTAGGAATGTATACAAATCACCAACTACCACGGTAAATGCTTTACCGCAGGTTGTGAACCATTTGGACAAATTACAACCATTGTTCATGTCATTCTTCAAAATCCAATGGATGACTTTCCTAAAACAAATATTTTTCCCTACAAACTCAAGCTCTTTAATCTCATCTTGGATCAATTTTCTAGCCTTCAAAGGCATATATCTTTATAGACTACTATCTTTTGGCATCACAAATTTGAAATCATAAGATGTGTTGCAAGTAGTCATTACCACAAAATACGTGCTTCTAGAAATTTTGCCTCATAGAAAAGGATTAGGTGTTTATTTCCTGCTATCATCAAAGAAGCATGGTTCCTTCATCTTGCTTACAAATATCATACAATTTGCTTGAACATCTGCCATTCATAAACTATTAGTTATATCATATAATATTATAAAATAGGTTAAAAAATGCTTTGAATATAATTTGAACATTATAGAACATATTCAAAGAAGATGAACAATATCAATGGATTGTACTTCATTGTTCCATTTGCAATAAATATAATTCTTCTTTCATATAAAAATGAAAATGAAAAAAAATTACATATATATAAATATAAATATAAATATATACGTATATAAAAATTAAAATTGGAAAGAATTTATCTTTCGTTTTAAATTTCCTACTTGAATATCTTTGTTTTAACAGACAACATTGATATTAAACTACATAATTGTCATAGTTTATGTATTTTCAATTTTTAAAAATTTAATTATCATCCAAGTTTTTTAAAATCAAAAATAAAATCCAAGAATTTTCATAAGATGCAAAAAAAAATGAATACTTTTTTTATAAATTATAAAAATTCAATGTAAAATTTTCAAAAATCAAGATTTCAACTAGTGTTGAATTATGTTTTCAAGTATAACAAAAAATTGGCAAGCCTTGTCCAAAATTAACAAAGTGTATAAATAACAGGTTAATATAAGTATACATTATTGAAATCCGTATAAAAATGCATAATTGATTGTGCATAGTTGATTATGCAGTGATGAATAAGCATTTTTAAGAGGAAAAAATAGAGATTACTTATACTTATTAAAGGGTATCCTACAATATATAACATATTCTTCTATAAAATTTTACCACTAAAAATCACTTTTGTTGAAAATGACTTATTGCCGTTCTTTGTATAATTATTTATATTTCCACTAAATTTTTGATTTTTTGAAATAAATTTAAAAATAGTGATCCTTTTTATGTTAGAGATTTTACTAAAAATCCAAGTATTTTTAATCTATAAATATAATTATCTAATTTTAATTTGTTTTTGGAAATTTAAACAAACTATAGCATATATTGAACAAACAAATACTCCGTTTATTTGACAATAAATGTCCACATTAGTGTAAGAATAGTTTTAAAATATGTGTTTAAAGTGGTTTATTAACATGTATATTTACCAATGTAATTTAAACTTTGACCCTTAATAATTTTTGTATACGGTATTCAAAACAATACATTCTTTGGTGCTTTTGAATACTATTGAAAATATCGCGTAATTTTTTATAATTCTAATAATATTAACATAATTGGTATGTGTGTTTGCCCTCAAAAGTAAGCTTTGCAATTGCTTCACCAATTGACATTGATTATAATAATTTATATGTTTGGTATTGATGCCAAAAATGACTTTCCTCTCTAAATTTAGTATAAATAACATGTCAACCCGATTTTCAACATGAAAATCAACACTCATTGTTAAACTAAGGGAACAATAAGCCTTTAAAAGACAATGAACAAAGGAAGTACTTCATTGTATAAATTAGGTCCTTGGGTATTGAAGGATTAAAGTCCAACGACAATGAGTTTTGAGTTGCATTTGCAAACCTCAACAATACATGTTGGCGCTCTTGTCAAGCACTGAAACTTAATTTGTGAAGAAAACTCCAAGCTTTAACGATTTACCTGAAAAATTGAAAATAGGATGATGATATATAAGGCATATGCAACAGAGATAAAATCCAAAATACCACCAAAAATAATTATAAAGGGCAAATAGCATTAATCACAAAAAGCTCCTTTTGCCTCGGGATGTTGTAACCCATAGTATGTTTGTGACACATTAATCCCTAATGCTAATAGTGTCCATATTTTGAACAAGTAACAAACCCAACTTGTCTCTTGACCTTCATTAATTAGATTTTTCATTAATATTTTTTTATATTAATTTTTTTTGTTAGTTGGTCAACATATCATGAGATTGTATTAACAATACTACTTTGTAATAATTCACTGTCATATAAATGACAAATTACAAGTATATTTCATAAAAAATACAATTTTCTTAATATAAAAGTGGTTTTGTAAAATGAACTTCTAAATATAAGCAACACAAAAGTTCAAAACATCACCACATTGAGAGTGGCACACTTCAAACCCATTTCAACAAACTTAATTAAAAAGTAGTAAATATGTTGCTTGTAATCAATATTAGAATAATTTCTAAATTTGAAAATTCAAATTTTATATGAACTTGTAGGTAATAAAAATTCAATTAATTGTATAGATATAATTAACATTCCAAAATCTAAAACTCAAGTATTTACATCAATTTCAAGTTTCAAAGACGCATTTCATAATAGATTCTTAAAAATCCTCAATTAAAAAAATGATCCTTCAAAGGTTAATTACAAATCATACCATTTGTACTATTTTATGATAGATTTGTAGGTGTGTAAATTTCCAAAAACAAAAGTCAAATATTTCTATATTCTTCCTAAACCACAAGAAAAAAACTGCAAACAATGTGGCAAGTAAAGGTTAAGAAAAATTGTACCTGTGAATTGTAGTTGATAATGGCCTTCATTGTGAATGTGATGAACTGAGGACATGGCAAGTAGGGACTCTAAATAAAGTGACATATGAAAGAGGTCACTTTAAGCATAGGTCACTTGTGGTGGAGAGAGGATTAGTTTTCTACGTGCATTCCTTTCATGGCTTTCTAATTCATGGGTTTCAAACTCAGTAGAATGTTGGTCGCCCGTGTTACTCAAATATTGGTATGCAACAAAGGGAGAATTAGAGAACCCTTTTGAATCTAAGTCTTCATTTGCTACAAATGCCTTATTCCAACTTAGGTCAGAAAATGGCTTATTGTATTGATCCGGAAATGAATTAACCTCAGTGTTTCCATTACTCCTCCCCACCATTTCATAAGAGCCATGTCTCTTACAATCCTGATACATATTATTGTTGTGATTTTGCCAATCACTCATAGGTATAACAACTTGATTTGGATCTCTAGATGGAGTGTTGAAGTTTGGTGAGGTTCTTGATGCAGCTTGAAGCATGCTAATAGTCTCAAGTTGTCTTTGCATGTCTTCTTCCCATTCAGAACGTAAGCTTTGTTGTTCTTCCATGCGGCAGAGTAATTGGACCTTGTCAACTAACATCCTTTCAGATTCTGGCAACTCTGTTTCGTATGCATTGCGTAAGTGACTTTCCAGACCTTCTTCAATTTGTTCCATTAGACTCAACCGAGCAGAGAGAGCATTAAGAGCCTGCTGCACTTGTGCAATAAATCCTGATGAGGGTGGAAAGGCAAGTAGAGCATTTTCGGTTCGCTGTAAGCGACTACGACTGGCTTGCCTAGCATGCATAAGACTGGTCATCACGTTCTCTAATCTCTTTCGGCTAGGTATACCACTCTTTTGGCGAGAGCTGTTATTAAAGGTTGTCTTTTCTAGTGTAACATGATTATAGGTGTCATTTATGCTAGAAGTTGTTGAACCAAATGCTTCATGCCGCTCAATTTTTGGTATTTTATAGTTAGCAAGCTCGCAATATGCATGCATGTTCCTACTGGATCCTTCACCAATATCTCCAGTAGCACCATTTGTCTCCAATTCACCTCTCATTGTTGAAAAAGAGAATTCATGTTGAGCTACACGGCTTCTATCGTTTGAAGATCCCTCAAAGGTTGGATCCCATCTATTTGCTTCCCCGATGGATTGTTCCCTTTCTCTTTTCTTTTTCATTTCCTTCCAAGTCATTTGGTTATCCACATCCTTTGTTAAGGCGTCAACTTTAGCAACATTCTTTAAGCTGGCATGAGGATGTTCCATCTGCTCTCTTTCAAACGCATTATGCAACATCTTCACTTGTACCTTCTCTTCTTTCAAGTTTGTCTTATCCCTTCGAATAGTCTCAATAGTAGAATTAAGTTCCTCCTCCCCATCCTTGAGACCTGCATAGCATTGGCTTTCTTTTTGTTGTATTATAGAATCCCATTGAGCACTACTCCTTGCCTTTGCATGTTCTACATCCATTACCTTCTTTCCGGCCTGTTGAATCATTTCCATGGCTTTGGCTTTCTCTTGCTCCAACATATGCTTCATAGTTTCAAGCTGCTTGGCTTCAATTGCTAATTGTTCTTCTTTTACAGCCGCAGATGTTTCAGCGTCCTTTCGTTCCTGGGCAAGTTGCTTTCGTTCTTCCTCCAAAGCTTCTCTCTCTCTACACATGATAGCAGTTTCATTGGTCAGTAATCACAGTTTATGCTTACTGAAGTATTGTCAACTTATGAGAGTATTCTACGTGAACAAATTGCTCATCAAATAATATAAAGCTTTGAGAAGGCCGTTGGTGGATGACCTGGATGTATTTTGAGCAGTCAAGGATGCATCTACCACCATCTGCTTTGTTGCCTTTAGCTGTGCTTCAAGAGTCAGCTTAACCTCTTCAACTGCTTTCTTTGTCCCTTCCTAAAAATTGAGAACATCATGAACATAGTCTTTAGCAATGAGGATACTATAGATTCATCTCCAAAGATAAAATAAATTGCACTAAATCTCCTAACAATGTATTCAATTACATTCAATAAGGAGAGTTTGTAGAATGAGAATTTGTACCAAGTCTTGTTGTTGCAGTTTCAAATGAGCTCGTTCTTGAGAAATCATGGTTGCTTCCTTCTGAAATGCTTCTTCCATAAATTTAAGCCGATCCTCCATGCCGTCATCCATTTGCTTTTGTATCAAGACGTGTTGGGTTTCGAGTTCTTTGGAAACAAGTTGATAACCAAGCCGAGCTTCTCTATCATTTGATTTGCTCATCCAATGCGCTACATCTGCCTGCAAACATATGAGTTTCAGTAGTAGATTTGATAAACCTAAGAGTGGTACAAATTTCACTATCTAATTAAGCTCAAGTTTGTGAAAATTTTATTTTATATATATTTTTTGGACACAAGAGGTAATCATTCAACCTAAATTTCAAACTACACTTGTGATGTAAAGACATACAAAATACACAATACAACTATCAACCACGATGAATCTCATTAGTGCACACATATTTAAAGTTACTAAATGAAGAGGTCCTTTGACAAACCATCTAGCATCCTAAATAAACTTGCATTTTTTTTTGGTAAGTATCAATCAACTTAGAAAACATTCAAAGCTTGTCAAACTTCTCCTAAACTTTTCCCGCATCCCATATGATATTTCTGCTCAAGTTATGACTTCAAAATGAACTGCACCTTAAAATAAAGCTAATCAACTTTAAGAATTAGACGTACTATCTTTAACTTTAAAACTTAAAAAAAAGCAAACTTACTGGTACTTCGGTGCCAGATAATCGCATCCCCAACATTTCTTCCCGTTGCTCATATTCAACAGAACCTCCCGCAACACCACTCCAAGGTTTGTGCAACTTCTCATGATTATCCCCTCCGTGGAATCCTTTGTATGAATTGGTTACTTTTTTTTCAACCAATTCTTGATCTTTCAATTTGAGCCTAGTCTCTCTCTCCTCTACAACAGCTGCAATTGCCTCTGCAGCTTTACACTTCTCCTCTACGTATCGCCTTTGATCTTCAAGCTCAACACGAGCACCGTGTAGTTGTTGTCGCAACTCTTGAGCATCTTTCATCACTTGATCTTTGTGGCCTTTAGTTTGTTTCTCTATTTTAAGCAACATTGTTTCTCTTTCAATCGCTTTTCTTTCACGAGCTTCTATCATAGCTTCTCGAGCAAATAGCTCATCCATATTCTTTACCTGCTGCCACTCCAACCCCTCCAATTAGCACAAATTGTGCAAGTTCAAAACTAACGTGATTAAAAAATCTTCAAAATCATACAATATTTGATGAGTTCTTCTAAATACATAAATCTCATAGCAAGAGTGATTTCTATGCAATTAATGATATTCACACTATTTTCATGTTCAAATAGCCTTTCAATGCATTGAAATGAATGATTCTTGATTCCTATGTGGTTGAATTAAAAATACAAAATTGATGTGAAAAACTATAAAAACGTTTTTACTATTCAATACTACAGCATATTTTCATAAATCCAATGGTAAATTGTATAACATTTTAAAAATATTCATTGAGATTTATTTCATCTTTTGAATATATGAAAATGACATTTAAGCCAAATAAATCAAAAGAGAATGCTTTGTCAATGCTTCAAAATATGCAAATGACTTGTTTGCTAGAAATAACATATTTGGACAAGAGTAATTATTCCAAAACATTAAATTTGTAAAAGTTGAAATGGATTGTATAAGAAGCTCATAAAAACACAAAAAAATGTTTTGGTTATTTATCAATGCTTACTTTGTATCATCACAACTATCATATGAACCAAAATGTTCTTGATGCTATTAAAAAGTCCTTAAGACATGAATTTATACAAAATGGTTTCACTACTGGGTTCAAGAAATTTATTTTCAAAACATATTTGTTGAAAAATTATAACTATAGTAATAAATAAATCCCAAGTGTGTCCATGCTCCCATATTAATTAGACTTTGTTAACATGTGCCAATTGGATGCCAATTAAATACCATACTCACCTTTCTTTTTCCGTCATCGTTTTCCGAGTACATCAGCCGCTGAACTTCATCATTTTCAGCTTTTTTCTGGATTTCCGTTTTAGTTCTGTTTAGCGCCTCTCTCTCAATAGCAAACTGTTCCCACCCTGCGCAAAACACTGAAGCTCTGAGTCAACTTATACTCATAATGTAAGGATTCAAAACCTCGAACAACGGGATGTATGTATACAGATTTAACTGAATGGCATCATGGAAGTCCTAGTTGTGAAAGATATTTTTTTATAATTGAAAACAAAGGACAAATTCTTACGCAACATGGTCTGTTAATTGATATGCCCAGACCTTTTTCAAGTTCCTCAGATTTCGCCTCGAAATCTACGGCTCTCTGCAACCGTTCCTTCACCTGCATTTCCAGTTTGGATAAAGTCTGGCCGTACTCTTCTAAACTTTTAGCTTTCTTTTTTAAGTCTGTTTCAAACTCTGCTAGCTCTCGTTCCTTGCCTAGTAGTTGCTCCCGCCTTTCTTCAATCATAAGCTCATCACACGTGCGACTACGGCTTATTTCCTCTACAGAAGATGTTCCCTCTTTAAGTTTCGCAGCGTGTTGTTCCACTTCTGCAAGCATCTTCTCTAAATCTTTTTTTTCCTTAGCCAATCTGGCTTCCACATCCTGCATTTCAGAGAATAGAATCAGACAATGTTAGCTTTCTCCAATTCGCGAAACGTTCAGTAAAACAAGGCAGATGCATCTGTACTTAACATAGAAGTGATTGAAGACGTGATTTCTCCACCTACATGTAAATCATTTTCACTGTCAATAACCGCCTGCTCACGGCATCTCAGATTCTTCTCCTTGGTGGCAGCTTCTGCAGCCATCTTCTTAAGCCCATTTTGAACCGCAACTAATTTTGATTCCTACACCAATTACATAAAGTCAAAATTATTCATCAGCCAATTCAGTTCAATAGGTATTCCTAGACTAGGTATGACATGTCAAGGTGTGTAAAGTTGCGAACGGATTGGACTGAGCATAGTAATTTACAGTCGATTTGGATCTATACATTTGTTTTCCATCATGTTTTTGCACGATATAATGTGTTTGCTCTGAGATACCTGGTACACTGCACTTCTAATTATATTCAGTGTAACACACACTATTTTGAACTCAAAAAAGTTACGTAATTATCATGTAGCATCCACATATTTAGAAGCAAATCACTCAATGGGTGGTTAGATTCAGTTAAATAGGGGGTGTAAAATTGGATTACTGGGGGATATCCTTGCTCCCCCAATTATCACAAATTTTAAGTTAACTTTGAACAACTCTCTCAGTTTTGAAAACGTCAAGGGCCTGAAGATTGCTACAGAAGTGTTTTTCTTTCGCTTAGTAATCTCCAAATTGTTGTGGGCCCTTGAGATTTAAACCAATGAAAGACTGCCCATTATGCTAAAAATTTGGAATACCGGTAACTGAGGAATCAAAAACCTGACACCCCTTAGTGACGTAAATTTCAACATTCCTACGTGTACCTCCACATTATAATACCAAATAGAATAAGCGGTGTAGTATCCGTAGTTCCTGACTGTAGCTAAGATCTGAAAAATAATGTCACTGTTCGTACCTGTGTCAAAAATTCACATTCTCGTCGTTTCAAGACTTCCTGATGCGCGGCCAGCTTGTCGGCAAGGGCCTCGAGCTTCTTTTTCGAAGTCTCGACCTTATGGCGTTGACGCTCTAGTCTACTAGAAGCCTGATCCAGTTCCGCCACACGATCGATTATCTGGGAGCCAGCTTGTTCAATGTCCGTTTGAAGCTTTTTCTGTTCACAAATCATTTTCAAAGGATTAGGGCCATTTATGGCATGAAAATGATGATAACCTCTAACCTTAACCCTTAAACGTCAAGGTAAGCCCCATGGGCTTATTTAAAAGAGAACAATGAAGAAAAAAGTTGATTTTCTCAACCAAATCTGTTGCGTTGGAAAGCTACAGAAAGAGCGATCTAGATTCCAAATTTTTGCCTCATTTGAGAGATTGTGAAATCGTTGGTAAGCAATCAAAGTTATCAAATTGAACAAGTTTTGAGGGTGGGGCAGCTGAAGTTCAGCAGTGCCGCAGTGCTACAGTGCCCTCTTGACGTTTAAGGGTTAACAAACGTTTAACCCTTGTTGTTTATTAACAATAAAAAATCGAGGCATATACTCAATCGAGACATTTACTTCAATTGTAAAAAATACACATCACATGAACCAGGAGCCCAGCGGAGGAATGTTTTCGGTATTGTTTTAATTTGATAAAGATGTATCGGTTACTTTGACATCCAGAGCAATGGGTAGAAGATACAACCGGGAGGCTACAAGAATAGCCGACCTTTTGTGTATTTTAAAAACCAAAAGGTCAACGTGATCAACCCCTATCAAAAACCGATACATCTTTTGATTTGGTGAATAAATAAATTCAGCTCAACAAAATAAGGATGGTCTTTAGCGACGGAAGTAATGGGGCACAGCAATTTTCTTTTGGACAGTAATCAAATCCATCACTTGAAGAAAGCAAAAACATACCAGTTCTTTAATTTGTGCTGTCAACTCTTCCTTTCCCTTTATAAAGCTGGCAATCCTGTTCTGCAGAGTCTCTTCTGCTTCTCGTTGCCAGATTTTCAGCTCCTGCTTCTTGGCACGCACTTCCTCAAACTCTTTTTTGACTTCGCGCTTAGCTAACGCTAAATCCTCCACTTGGGTATTATACTCGCTGGCATGCTTGCAAACCTGCTTAAGAACACAACTGGCTCATCATGAAGGATAAATATTCACGAAAAACTCAGAAGTTCCCTATATCAACTAAGAGACTCTACCAGCATTTAGTTTCATGTCCAGATTAAAGAACCTTTCGTGCTAAGGAAAAGTCCTGCAAAGAAAGCTGGAATTCTCCCTACTGAGCATGCACATGTTGAAAATCTTAGGATATTGTAGAAATTTACTTCTTTAAGGTGCTCATCGTGTTTCGCCTGCAATTCCCTCTCAGCACTCCAAGCTCTTGCCTCCATCTCAGCAAGGCGTTTTATATCCTCAAGCGCGACTCTTCTCTCTTCTGTCAGCCTCTCCAGGTCATTGTTTATTTCTTCCTCTTTGGCATCTAAAACTCTACTTCGTTTTGAAAGACTCTCCTGCTTGGCGTTTAGTTCTTGGGTCCAAGATTCCTGTTCCTCAACCAATTTTGCGTGCAAGGCCTGCCGTGTACATGAGTAAGACATCCAATGTCAAGGATTGCTGCTTTTCTATCTGAGCATTACAGAGAAATCTGAAAATTTACAGAATGCTTTCGTTCAGACATTGCACATAGATTTGTTGTGGATCCAAAATATAGGTGGATTACTTCACCTCAGAATGCTCCTGCTCTTCTCTAGCTTGATTTTCTATCTCTTGAAGCTTTTTCTGTTGTCCTTGAAGCTCTGTTTCTTTACTTCGTAGCTTATCTTCCCACTGTTTTAAACGATCCTCGACTGATCTCAAAGATTCCCGACGCTCCTGAGCTGTTCGAGCCCATGCCTCCTCCGCACTTTTCTTCGAACAGTGTGCTGCCTCTTCTGCTTCCTTTAACCGCGCTTTCTCCTTCTCCAGGCCAGTCATCACTTCTTGTATTTTTGACCGCTCCTTTTCGATGTGCAGTTGTAATTTTGTCAGCATTTTCTCTCTGTCATTGACATTATTTGTCATCTCTTCTACAGCAGCAACCTTCTGTTCCAAATCCTTCTGGAGTTCACGAACAGAAATTTCTTTGGCATTTATTCTTTCCTCTGCTTCTTGAAGAGTCAACAAGAATAATTCTTTCTGCTTCTCATCAACTCTATCCTTCTCCAACTGTTCGGCCTTGGTGTTCAAGTCCTCCTGCAACTTCTTCATGACAGAGATTTTGGAATCAACCTCTCTCTCTCTTCCTGCAACCTGCCTAGTCTTCTCCTGAACTTTGTGTTTTTCTCGATTGATAAGCTCTTGGTCATCTTGCAACCTCTGGGACGTGACTCTTAATTCTTCTTGAAGAGCAGAGATTTCTAGAGCTCTTTCGTCTATGTTTGATTCAAGCACAAAGAGATCAGCCGCTTTTTTCTGAACCTCTGCCAAAGACTTAGCAGCTTCTCTTTCACATTCTGCCACAGCCTGTCACCAATAGTCACAGATAAGCTACGTAAAAATACTGACACTCCCATCTACAATACTAGAACTGAACTAGGTTACGTACATCAGAAAGCTGGTTTTGAACAAGAGATTAAGATATAATGCACGAGGTGATCGCAACTAGTGCAATGTCAAATTTGACCAAGAAGAAATAAGACACCAAATCACAATGGAGAAAAACTTTGTATCTCCACGTTCAACCATAGGGGATGCGTTCTAATTACATGCATCAATTGTTATGCTTTCTTTCAGCTCACGATTCACACATGATAAATCTTCAAATTTAATGGATGAAACTAAGGAATACATGAAAGTACCTTACGGCGCTCCTGCAGGTGAGTGACCCAGAGAATAAGATTATCACGTTCTCTTGCAAGCTTTACCCTTTCCTCGTCCATACAAGCGGCCTGCTCTTCAGCACATTTCATCATATTTTCGGATCGAACACATTGTTCACTGGCAGCTTCCTTGGCCTTGGCCATCTCCTTGGTCATTTTTCCCATTCGCACTCCCTCTCTCTCCAACACGGCGGCCCATTTCTGAAGGTGGGTTTCACGGTTCATATAAGTAACTAAGCGCTCACAAATCCCAACTACTGTTGAGCACCACTCTTCGCATTTTCCTTCCGCAGTTAAGAATGAGATGCCATCGAAAGTACAACTTCTTCTATCCTTCTGTGAAATTTCTGGTTCAAAGCCAAAGGAATGATCCCCAAACACGCTTTCTGTGTCTACAGAATCCTTCAGTTCTAGCCAGGTGTTTTGAAGAACTTTCTCCTTCTGTTCCAAGTGCCAAAGCACATCCCTCAGGCCTGTGCAGAGACTTTTCATTACCGTCTTCCCTGTTTCTATGGACTTGAGAGACTCTCCCAAGCCGATCTTCTGTTTCTGCAGATTGTCAAAATGATCACTCGTTAGAATAATTTCCAGAATCTAAAACGATGCACTAACCAGTATCAAAAGTGGAGCAAACGTCAATACATGAGACCTATCCCTTGAATCCAGTATCAATGTCAGTATCCAGTATCAAACACACATACCAAGCGCAGAATTCACATCTCGTAGCATGGCATCTGAAAGAGAACAACCAACATATAAATAGTAGAGCATTCCCACACCATCAACTTTTGAATACCGTGAAAAATGAGATCCGATGTCAGATGCTCACCTCCGATTCTCGCTGCACATCCTGTTCTCTCTGACGCAAAGCATCTTCGCATCTACTAGCTGCAAGCCGCGCCTGAGAAATCTTTTGCTCCTCCTCCAGTAATTTTTCCTCAGCAATCCTAAGTGCAGCCTCTCTTTTAGACAATCGTAACTCCCAATTCACCTGCATAGCATGCTGTCCTTTCAAGTTTTAGAAACGGACATGTTAACATTCTCAAAAAATTCAATCAGAATCCAAAATTTTGAATCCTCTAATTGAATGGCTTATAACATCTCAACACAATTCAAAGATGACCGTAATCAACCATGCAATAGTTAACTCAACCTCAATGGAGCTTGCAAGTCAATGAAATGATGGCAAAATGAATAGTAAAATGAAGAGAGGGCAGCGTCTCAGAAACAATTACTGGTATGAAGTAAGCCTAGTGGGAATAAATTCCCTACAGGCCTCTGAACAGTATGAAGTGTCGCTTCTGAACTACTCATGGTGTCATTATCAATCAACAAGCTCCAGAAAATATACATCCCATACTAAAACCTGCTCAGCCATTTTTTGAAAATTTGAGGCAAACCTTGTCAAGCCTATCGCCCAGCTTCACATGCTCTGCTTCAAAAATATTCTTCTGGTCAATCTGAACTTCCAGCTTCAACAAGTTGCCATCTTTCGAGGATGCTTCGGTTAGATTTTGTACTAACATATCTTTCGATATACTATTTTCCTCTTCTGAGTTGAACTGCGCATCACGGTGCTAGCAACCAAAAATGAGATACACATGATATCATTCTTCGTGGTCAGTCATCACGATCTCCCTCAATTTTAAAAACTACCATGATCAATCATATTATATTCAAAATTCCGGCGCAAATTTTAATGGATTAATCCAAAGTTCGATAACTACGAAGAGATAAAAATGAGTAACCAGGTCATGTAAATGAGACTCCTGCTTACTACTCACTCAGAAAGGGAATGCATTGAATATAAAGAGTGTTGACAACTGATACAAAAAATCCAAAAATAAAACATTAAGAAAACTAAAGAACTTTGGCAGAACAGACCAACCTCAGAAGGTTGTCTGTCCGTTCTGAAAGAGCCCTCTGTGAGGACACCTCGTTCTCCAAGAACTCGCCAAGATATATTTCTGAGCAACAACAAGAGAACATTAGGGCGATGGAAATGCAAGAAACACCGTAATTGTACATTGCGCACTTAAATTAACGGCAAATTGTAACTAGTTAACACAGGAATAAATCATATAGGTCAAAGATACTCCTAAATCAGTTTAGACTGCAAATTTGAAGCCTTGCTAGAACAAGACACTAGTATTGTAGAAACTAAGCGTATGATATCCATCATGAAAGGTAATCAAAAATGATAACGTTCTAAAGCTGGTTCTTGCTTGTAAGATGCAGCCCCATTTAAGAGACGAACTTGACAGTATCCAATGCGAGAGACCAAGCAAACATGAAAGACCAGCACACCTGTCAGAAACTCCATCATAACCTGATAATGGATTTAACTGCGAATCCCCCTCGGTCGCAGAAGTTTGGGGAGCACTTGGAGGAGACCTTGATTGATTGATATGTGCTTCACTCAACTGTTCCAAACCTGAAGATGACAGTTGCGACTGGGACAGCCCATTCCCGGATGAACAGGTTGCACGATCTGAGCTTGAAGGATAGGTGATGGATTGAAGGCTCTCAATCACCTCGGCGTCAGACTCACGAAGATCATCTCCCGCCATCGAAGTGGATTTCTGTAGACAGTCTAGTCCCAGAATTTCTGGTGGCTTCAAACTGCTTTGGACATGATCTTTCCTATGATCCGTCTTCTTGCGTAAAGTGTGCCGGGTCATGGATGATGCACAACTCACATGCTTTTCATTCCCGATATTTAGGACTTTGGATATTGTTTGAACTGCAGGACCCAGGGGCGGTTTGTCCCGAAAGAAAAGTGGCACAGTACTGGCCCTTGTGACCATGGTTTCACTAGAGGGTGATACTTGGCCATCTTTGAATGCTTTTTCAGAATTTTGGCACGAAGAGCTAAGCACAGATATGGAGGGGGAAACCAGAGATGACGAGTGGTCATCCTTTGCAGTGGTTACATCTCTCGGAGAGCCTGGTTTTCTTTGATGAAAGCATGAGAAAGGAGCTCTATCAGGTTTTATCTCAGACCCGGCATAAAGATTGCAGGTTCTGCTCGAGGATGAAGATACAGTCCTATCCCCAGTAGTTTGTGAAGGAATAGCTGTTGAGTGATTCGTGAACAAGGGATTCGAGTAAGAGGAAGCAGCAGATGAGACCGCATATTTTTGCAAAAGATTGCGACGTGGGCTCGGCGTTGATTTCTGTGAGTTGTCCTTGTCCCCCTCCAAATTTGCAGACTTCTTCTGAAAGCTCATCCACTGACACACAAAACAGGAGTAAATTACATTCGCAGAAGTTCTAGGGGTGCCAAAAAGCACTCACAAATTATAAAGAGCACCATGGTTATCACGAGCCACGAATTAGCCGCGCGCATGCTTATCAAAAGACTAACTGTAATCTCCTCGCGTGCAGCCAAATGATCTGTTTGAAATCTAAGGTTTCCATACATTAATTAGGTTGTTGATATCACCAATTTTATACAACATCATGGAACCTTCGTATGCAAATCCCATTCTGCAAGACGTAATGAGATGGCCATTACCTGAGTCTCAAGTTGCTCGAAACGCCTCGCAATGTCATGTGCATCAGTCATGTCCTGTGCAGCGGATGTTGCACAATTTTCAATTTGCATTATTCTGCCGCAGTCGCCCTTTCCGTAATGAAATCAATTCACAAATCCGCTGTAACATGATTTTTCCATACACAGGTCAGAGCATTTCATAAATGTATGAGCCCTCAATTAAAATGTGATCGATACTAAAAAGTTAGTCGAGGTAGACAAGGATACCATGATATCCATCGAACTTCAATGATATTAACAAGCTACGTCTCACTTACTGGACGATGGATAGGGTAACCGCGCAGGCCTATCAATTTCCTCTGCAGTCCCATTTTGCACTATCAACATCATATGTCTCAAGATCCACAAAGATTACGTGGCTTACTTTTAGCCTGCTGTACTGCATGCGAAATCTCGGCAAGTTCCTCTAAATTGAGGTGTAACAATGTCGAGACTACGGCACGGACGGAACAGCTCTCTCTCCAAACGCAGAGCTCTCGTCCCTAACGCATTGCTCTCTCTTAATTATAAATGAGAGATACATTCACCCTGCAAATCAATGCGGTAAAGACAGCACAGACGACAAGTCCCTCAACTCGTTTCCTCACACCTGATTGCGAGGCTTTCTTCGAGTACGGCAGAATCCGGAAAAGCTTTCGCCTAACGCACAACTCTCGAAACCCTCGCGCTCTGCAGGCATGTCGGAGCCAGGGAGTCAGGGAGCCAGGGAGCCAGACAGAGAGGAAACCCTAGGAAGCTTCTGAGCTTCAACGGTGGAGATCAGCTCATGGGGATCGAACGGCTCAGATATGCCCATGCACAACAATAGGGTCTCAATGCGCGACAATGACTGTTTTCGTAACAATAGCTACAAATTGAATAGTGAGTATTGGCTAATCCCCGGGTTGGGATAAGAAACCTAATTTTTGTGATAATTGTCTTGGAAACCAGCTTACGTCATAATTGTCTTGGATACCAGCGCAATAGTTTCAACGAAAGGCTTACCTTACATGGAAGGCAAGGTTGGCACTTTCATGTCGAATAATTAATAAAAGTTTAAATAGTGGAGGTAGGCACTTTCAAAAGTAATTATTGAGAAATCTGCTATTAATAGCTAACATTAAAAAAATCTGGTTGCTAAACGTTTTGTTTTTATTTTTTGCGTTGAGTGTTATGTTTTGAGTTTGTTTTATTTTTTTTCAGCTTTTTGTTGACTTTATTTTTGTTGATTTTGACAAAATACTTAATATATTTATTTTGTTTTTTGGCGTTTTTTTGGGGAATTATTTTTTGTCGACCTTACCTTCCACGTATGGTAATCAGAAAATTACATCCGAGGAAGCTCATTGTAACCATATGGATTTGTTGTAGACCCATTCTCAGGACCGATGGAATCACTAGTAGGAAATGTGTTGCTTTTCACTTACTATAAATGAAAAAGGAATGAAACCGCGCTTGGCACATGTGTCAATGTTGGTGAGTAGTTTTGGTCACAAGAAGACAGAAAGATAGGCATAATATTCCGGCAGTGTTCACTGTTACCACAAAGTGGGGAATGAAAAACAACAAATGAATCTTGGATGCAAAGATTATAAAGTCAGAAGTTCGACGTTTTTTTCTAATTCACAGGCACCTTCCATTTCCAGCAGGAGATTGATCCATGTGAGTTTTTTTCTTTGATCCCATTCATAGCCAATTTCAGTAAGCAATAGCAAAAGTGCATCCATAGAGACAAAATGGAAGCATGCAATCCGCGGTGGATGACAGGAATCGTCATGTATTTTGAAGAGATGCACCGGAAAATAATTTAAGCTGTGAATGGTGGTTGCAGCAATGAAGGCAAAAACTTATGAAAGAAGAATATAATTGAAATGGTGAAAGTCGTTGTGCTGTGAGGATGCTCCCCCCAAGAAAAAGCAAACTTTGCTCAACTCCATGCATTGTAGCCGCGGGGATTCCACCGATCCTTCAAGTGGTGAACTCTGGTTGTCAAGACACACTACTAGCAAAGGCGTCGCTTCTCACTTAAAACATTGTTAAAGTTCACTATAAACAAGGGTTTTGTTAAAAGTGCAATTCAATATGTAAAAGTGCACATGAACAATTTTTTGGAAATTTATAAGTTTTAATTGAAAATATGATCATTTTATAATTATCTTAGTAGGAAAAAAATCATCATGAGGGGTGTGGCACTTAACCCCTAAAAGTCCTCACCTCTTTGTAAAAGTCAAAACACTATAATTTGCATACTTGAAATATCACATTGTATGATTTATAATTTTTCATAGATAGTCATTAACATTATGAAGGTATGGAAAAAATTTCAACATGATTCGAAGATATTTTGAATATTTACAAATTTTATTATGTAAACAAGGGAAAAATTCAAAATAAATATATTTTTTGTCAAATTTAATATCAAAAATTATATTTAAGGTAGATAAAAGTTATATTTACAAGGAGTAAAAAACTGAAAGTGAAGAAATTAAAAGAGACCTATGATGGGAGCATCTTTAGAAATCCCTTTGTATTTTGGACACTCAAAATTCAAATTTCTCGACGGTGGAAAATCTTCAAATGAAGTCTATTCTCCAATCCCAACGGTCAAAAGATGTATCATAACTTAACTTAAACATCTAATGAAAACACCAACTACAATAAAGTTAAAACACTTGATTTTTGGGGCGTTTGACCAAAAAACAAGCATAATATGGTTGATTGGTCCTTTAGGGGTTAACATAGGCAAAATATTGTTATAAGGGGTGTGGCAAGTGCCTCCCCCCTTAAGATTTATCAAAATATATCTGAAAAGACTCTAGCCAAAGTACAATATTATCTCGGGGAGTTCACTAGACATGTATATATGTATACATTTGCATAACAAAGGTATTTATTCAAGGAGTATTTAATTATCCATTCTTAAATTTTTGTACCATATTATTATATAATTTGCTAATTTCTTGTTTTTTAAATGACCCTATAATTACTTTTAAATTTTATGAATCTCTAATTTAAAGCTAGGTATGTTCATTATAATTATTTGGTTTTTCTATAAAGGGTTCATGAGCATTCAAAGTGCTCAGTCGAAGAAGAAAATTCTCAAAACCCAATCCTCCAGTAACATTCTCTCCCAATTTTTCTTAAACCCTAATCTATCATCTGCCCTCATCGATCTTTTATCCCATTTTTTTAACTAAATCGACGTAGTTTTTCATCCAAAATCTTCCTGCCTCTGAACCACGCTCTGAACACAGAGGACACCTTATTTCAAAAAAAACCTAGGATCTTTAACTCCTATCGTATATTTTTACAAATATTTAAAAAATATGTGTTGTTTATATCAAGCCTATATTATTTATAATACACATCTTATCATATATACTCACCTATGTTACTTCTAAGAAAATTCTAAGTTTTTCCTTTTGTGAATATAAATTACCCTATCTTTTCCCGCACGTTGTTTTCTAATATTATTGCAGTGAACTCCCTGAGAATATTATTGCTTATATATACCAAAATTCGTGATTAAAATATTCAAAAATAATCCCAAAAAATAGTGCACATTTCAATAGGCACTTTTAACAAAACCCCTAAACACTTGAATGTCCTTCGTGACAAATTGCACTCACCAAGTCTTGAGCGCACGAGCAGTGATTGCGAAGTGGTACAGTTTGACTCACCTATCAAGTGAAAAGTGACGCCTTTTCTTTGTAGTGACAACTCCTTGCAACTCAATCCGTATGGAAACAAGAGACATGTATCAGGCAGAAGCTAGGAGGTTGTGGGTGAAAGGACCAGCTAGAAGGCTGTAGTTCCAACATAGCCTTGTTGGCCATTGAAGTGTGAGGTTATGGGGTCGGAGGTGAGGCCACGTCACCACCCTTATTCGCTCATCCCGTGTTCTCCTCGCAGACATCACTATAAGAAGAATTGAGTTTAGGATGACAGAATTTAGACTATCTTCTGCCAATCTTTTTGTCATTTCGGATTATTTGATTCAGACACCATTTTGATAGAGTTTTGTACAAATTCTATCAATTTTAGTGTCTCATGAGGGAAGTTATCGTTGTGACGCTTGGCCTCTATATGGATGACACGCTAGAATTACAACTGAAGTTGGTCTCGGTAATTTATACAAGCCCTATTTTTTAAAATTACCTTGGAATAAATTACTTTTTTTGGCAAATCTTTACAGTGCAATCAATTAATTACTATCAGCATTAAAAATATTATTAATTAAAAAATCAGTTTTTTTAATGATATTTTAAATAAAACTTGCCCACTTTAAAGTGGTACGTCAAAGATCAATGAATGTAAATTTCACTTTATGATAGTGGGGTGAAGAGGAGATGAAATCTTGTTTTTTATACAAAATTTAGTGCATTGGTGTTGACAATGAATATGGGATATGTAGAACTCCTCCCATTTTTCTCTCTTATTTACTTGTTAAACTACTTTGATACAAAAATGTGCACAACTTAAGCATAAATACTTCAAATCACAAAATTCTTGATGGAGGTGAAATTGTACTTGATTGTGCAAGTATTCTTAATTGAACATTGCTCAAAATAAGCTAATTTACTATGCACAATTGAACCTCAAAAGCCTGATCACAACACATTTTTTTCAAACAACTCATGCACATTCTTCACAATATTATTGAATTTTGTCTCTATCTCATGCATAGAAAGTCCAAATCATAAATTTCATTTGGAAGGTGGAAGATGACTTGATTGTGCAACTATTTTTAGTTAAACATTGCTCAAAATAAGCTAGTCTACTATGTACAATTGAGCCTCGAAAGTATGACCACAACACATTTTCGTCTCAAACAATTCATGCACATTCTTTACAATCTTATTAAGTTTTGTCCATATCTCATACATAAAAACTCCAAATCACAAATTTCTTTTGGGAGGTGGAAGATGACTTGGCAATCTAACTTGTTTTTGATAAAAAAAAATTCAAAATAAGATCATTTGCTATGCTTAATTGTGCACCAAAATGTACTAAAAAAATATAGCATAGTGAGAATTCCCATGAGTCTAGAGAAATAAGATACACCAATAGAAGTCTGTCAATTTAAACAATAAA
Source organism: Pohlia nutans (assembly GCA_022496805.1). NCBI lineage: Eukaryota > Viridiplantae > Streptophyta > Bryopsida > Bryales > Mniaceae > Pohlia > Pohlia nutans. The sequence continues at coordinate 11,054,400 of CM040086.1, forward strand.
AGCTTTTAGTACCTTTAAAAGCATGCTTTGAAAAGGTGTCTACCGTCATAATTGACAAAAAAAACTGTCAAATTTCAATCATTTTGGACCTAGTATTCTTGTAGTACATTGACCACCTTTGATAAGAGCTGACTAAAACATGGGCCAAACACATTACCCCCCCCCCCCCCCTTCATGCTGAAATTGGATCCCCTTTGAAAATTAGGCATCCAACACTCCTCAATCCAGGGTCTCTATAAAAAAACATGTTTGGGCGCAAAGGAGGTATCATGGGGTCTAATCTCCACCTAATAATTTTAAAAAAAAAACAACATCCGGTTTGAATTTGAAGATTGAGAAGGGGAAATAATTATATAATTAATAGATAAGAGGAGAAAACAAAATAAACAAGGAAAAATATTAGATAAATAAATGAATAACTAAAGAGATAAATGAATACAAGAAAATACATAAATGAATGCAAGACTCCATGTAAGTTTTAATTTGAATTATATAAAGTAGAAAAAATAAGGGGTCAATCATCTACTACTAGATTGCAATTCAAATGGTACAAATAAAAATAATAATTGAACTTCACAACCTCTAAACTTACAAACAATGAAGGCACACACAAGATTACAATTCAAGAACTAGCAAAGGATGATACCATTGAAGACTCAAGTGAATCGTGAGCGGTGAAATTGCTTCCAACAATCCCCAATATGCATATTCTTTCTGCCGCAAGAAAGACACATAACTTCACACCGATGCTTTGCACTATAATACACACTCTATGCTTGAGAGCCACCATGGGCATATAGTGACAAAGATGATTTGGATTAAAGACGGATGTACATTGAGTGCATGTTGCCATGCCGTTAGAAGCCATGGTTCATGTCAACTAAAGTTGAAAGTTTTGGTGTGATTTAGGTTTGGAATCCAACTTGGAATGAAATTCACAACCGTGGTGTCGAAAGGGAAATAAAAAAGCGATCACCAAATATAAATGCACATTTGGTATATGTAAACCCCGCGGGGTTGGTCCGAGACATCTACCCCACAAATATACTTCGATATTCGTGTACTCAAAATGGATAGATGATGTCTCTTTAGGAGTGGGGACAAGCATCCTAGGGTGAGCCACCTAGAATCGAGGACCAAGGAACATTGGGTACGTTGAAAAAAAATGATTCCCTTAACTTGTTTTCTTTATTGGCCCAAGACAAATATGGCCAAGAATTGCCTTGTTGTTTTTTCATTTTCCTCGTGGAGTCATGGATCATGCATCTGTCTAGTTTTCTTTGCTTACATTCTTGCATCAGCTCTCCAGCCAAATCGCAAGTTGCCTAACTTTTCTTATTAGCAATCAAAGTTTGTAGCAACGTCTACTTAGCAAATCTAATATTTAGATCATCAAGGTTCAGGTAACGCTGCACTGTTTTTTTCTTTCATCCCGTTCCATTTTCAAACTATTGCAAAGTTGATTTTTTTCATCATAAATTCAGTAATCCTCTGACTAGTGCTTCGAGTACTTTTTCACAATTGCGTCACTTGTATCTGAATTATAATTAAAGTGATTTTGCACAGCATTTGGACTTCGTTATCGCTACAACTTCATTCTAGGGTTGTTTTTTGTAATGTTATGTCGGATGTGGTAGGAGACCAACCCGGCCGTTTCCTCACAGTTTTACCCTCATGTGAATGAAGTTGTGGGATGCGCTTATAGGTGAAAAGTTGATGGCATGTAGAGGTTTGACGGTAGTTACATTTGACAAGAGTAGGGATTTTATATGATGATTTTTTTTTATTGATCCACATTCCCAAGTTACAAGCATTGTGTATCGTTCACACATGATCTTAATTTTTCTTTAGAAAATCCTCCTCCATTGTTTTATGCCTAGGGAATCTAACCCTCTCTTTTGTTTGTATAATTCTTGTAAGTTGATTACAACTTGTAGTTTTTCACAAAGCGATAGGGTTTGCATGGAGAAGGACAAGTTGTAAAGTCATTGGATGATGTTGTAATTGTAGAACAAATCACGCAGTTTCTTAGCCCGAGATTTGATAAGAATAGGTGGAAGATATTGTCTCCCCGTGTGACTACTAAAGTCCAACTTTGGATTTCCGACTTCTACCGCCATGTGTTCCAAAAGGACATACGCTCTATAAATAATACTATTTCACTAGAATTCACAAGAGGAGTCATAGCAGAGTCAAAGAAGATCAAAGTAAATTGGGCAGCCCATGTACCAAAAGGTTGAATTTGATATTGACGTGGAGGCCCAAGTCCCAATAACTTGGACTCCCCCAAAATATCATTATTACAAGACTTTTTGTAGCATCGCCACTTCCATTGGCGGCAAACATGTCAATCACACATAATGTTTTCTTTTAATTTCCCAGTGCATGAATTCTAAGCAATGGAGCATGAGCACGTCCAGTAGTTTCCGCGCCCAATTCTGCTGTCACTTTCGATGTTTGTGCAGGAAGAAATTTAGGGTTCATTGAACATCTCCCTGTTTGTTCATCACCAGTCCTTCAGTTTCAAGTTGCGTTGCTCAAAGTATAGGATTAAAGGCAATAATGGACTATGCGTTTCCTAGTAGGCGTGGGGTCAAGGTTTCTTCCAGTGGTTTGCAATTTGTATTAGGCCAAAGTACTATTACCAAAACTATGGAGAAGACAATTTTGAGAGCACAAAATTTTAATAGATAAGCGGAGTCAATCCTTGTCACGTAAAGAACGCTTGCAGGTTTTAGAATGAAAGAGGGATGACAAGAAGTTAGAACTTCGACAAGCAAAGTTGAATCATATCAGTTGTTGAAAAACTACCATTCTCTTATTAGTCTTTACTTCATAGTCAACTTTACACCGAGAAATTCCTATTCTCGGTATCGGAGTACTTTACTAGGCCCAAGGCAGGTTTTGTAGATAGTTTTGTAGATAGTTTTAAGCCGACACCAATAGAAAGGCTTGAAGATTTTGAAAAAACAAACATAGTCTATGCTGAAAATTGCCCCGCCTGTGAGGAGCATTTTTATGGCAACGATATTGTTGTTGCATCTTGCGGCCATTGCTACCACCTTTTCTACATTAGCACTCTTTGTTCAAAGTTTAGAACGTGTATATCTAACTTTTGTCAAGAGGAGTTTAATTTCCAGTGGTGGCTATTCTTTGGTTTTGAGCAACTACCAAAGGCTCGTCCTTCTATTGATGTTGCACTTAAGAATCCACACTTTGCTGCAATGTATGGTAAGAGGCAACACCTACAACATAGTATATATGTATATATTTCATTTTCTTTGTTATTTTATTTTTATTTGCTATCATTCATTATAGTTGTTAGTTTATTCTGTTTTCTAGAAGGATATTTGATACATTGTTCTAAAGGGAAGTTTTCATATAGGTTTGAGGGTTTCACACAAAAATCGATAGTTTTTTTTGGAAATTATTAATAACGAGTATGAAGAATCGAATCGTACTAATATTAACTTCACATTTACATTGAATGTTAATCAAACTATATTGTCAAATTTTAAGAATTTTTAATATGCAATACTTGAACTTAAGATATCATCTGATTGGTATAAGTTGGGTGTGAATGCTACGGTTCGTTGGGTAATTAATGCTTCTTCGAGTACATAGGTGCAACCAACAACAATTGTTTAAGTAGGAGAGATGGAATATGTAAATGAGAATGTAATTGACCAAACTCACCTTCACTAAACCAAATAGGATATCAGTTGACAGTGTCCGTTCGTTCACCATTGATTTATTCATGTACTCTCCTTTGTAGCATTCCTACTTCAAGGTCAATTCAATTAGAATGGTTTAGAAGTTATGCCTCCCACTTCTACCATAGTCGCTTCCTACATTGAAAATTAACCTTGTTGAATAGGGCTTTCATTACGGTGTTTATATTTTTAGATTGGGGAGACATCAAAGTGAAGTCTAATTAATATGGTTGTTCTTCCAAATGATTCCCAAGGTTTCGAAGATGTCATGACTTGCTCCATTTGCCAACAAAATGACCAGGTCATAATTGCTCTGAAAATATAATTCTTGAATTCATAACTGATATGAGACTATAAATTGTTGCTTTTGTTTGCAGTTCTATCATATTTTCTATACATTTAATTTCTGGTCTGATATTGAAAACATTTCAACATTATTTCTTCCCTCTAACGCATTTTTGTTGTTTTTCAGCATTCTTCACTGCTAGAAAGTCCAACTGTTTTGTTGATTCGGTTGCATTGATGAGGGATACTTTTCTGTTGATTTGGACAGAAATTTGTTGATATGAACAAAAATGCGACGAAATCAACAGAAAATTGTTCCTGATCAACGAGACTAAATCAACAAAAAAAGTGTTCCTAATCAACGCGACTAAACCAACAGAACAATTTGATTTTCTAGTTGTGCTTGTAGGCACCACGGGTTCAGCAAGAGATGTTCAATTGAAATACTTGTCTGCCATGTTTGCTCATCTATTGTTGAGGGATATGAATATACAAAAATGATGTCTTAGTTGAAACCTTTGGCTACAGGATCAGCATTCAATTCTAATGTTGAACTTGTCATCAAAGCTACGCCAAGTAGGTCTAACACTACTAAGCAAAGAAGTATTGCAAGTTAGAAGACTTTTGGAGGTAGAGAGACAGAGTTGGAGTCAAGCTCTAAAAATCATTTGATAACGAGGACGCTTTATTGAGCACGCAATCCGCCTGGATTTAAAACAAACCTAGGACGTTTATGAGCGTGTACTGCAAGTTAAATAAATGTTGATGAACAAAGGTCTAATAGCAATGAAGACACATCTAGCCAGCGGTGACACTTCCATGGTAAACAATGGACAAAGTGTAGGTGGTAAGGCTGTTGATTAATATACACATATGGATGAAATGGTAGGTAGTGCAAGTCATGTGTTCACCGATGACAAGTTACAAACCGTCTTTCACCTACTTTGGACACTCTAAATGAGGTCTTTACAGAGGACATAGAAGGAAAATGCCCAGTATCCACTGAAAAAATAGATAATAGCATTGTGTGTAGTCAAACAAGAACCTCATTGAAGAGACGTAATCCCATCGAGTCCAACAACTGTTCAAAGATATTTTTGTGAAAAGACAGAACGACGGATGTATTGGTGTTATCTCAGAAGAAAGAAGTACGTACTGCACTTGCTTGCAGATCAACAAGCCTAATCAACATTATTTTAGTGGCTATATTTCGCCAGATTTCTGTACAAAATATGGCATTTCTCTTTTGTTAAGGAAAAAAATAAGAAAAAATTGATTTTTTTCGCCAGATTTTCTCTACATTTTTTGTGAAGATAGCCAGATTTTGTGAAGAAGACTACCAAAATATGAAGAAATTCTAGTAAAATATGATTTTAAGCTTAAGATTTCGCCAAATATTCTTTCCCAATATTTTTTACGTCACCAGTTAGGCTTCAAGAAATAAAACATAAAAAAAACACTGAGCCTAATTGGTCTTGAAGGAATCAAGGGTTGGAAGAAGCAAACAAAGTAGCTCTGAAAAGTGACATTTATGCAAGTTTTTAGGTTTATGTTGACGTTTCTAGTTTTTGTAACTAAATCACGTATAGATTTCCATTCCTATAGTCACTTGTGACAAACACAAGGCACAAGTCTCAATAACTAATATTTAACTAATTACGAACTTTTAAAAGTTCAAAAATAATATTGAATGCATCCGCCGAGGCGTCGACAATATTAAATTACCGATTCTTAAAGTGAAATATGTCCACATGCAGAATTTTTTGCTTCAAAAAAGGCCAAAACAATGAATATTAGCCTATAGTTAGGTCACAAAATAAATTTTTGGCCCAAAAAAAAAAAAAACAAACAAAAAACAAAAAACAAACAAACAAACAAACAAAAAAACAAAAAAAAAACTCTCAAAAGTGTCGACTGGCGGCTGATATAATCCGGCTACCCACAGATAAAAGTTTCAATTGTCAAGAATTGAGCATTTTTTACAATTATTTGCAAATTGTTTAAAATTTGTCATTTTGTCCATAATTCATCATTTTGTCCATAATTAGTTAAATATTTGTTCAATGTTGTGTTTGATCCCGCATTCATGAATATGCTATATACCTTGTACTCTTGTAGTGAATGCTTTAATTTCAATATTGGACCGTATATGGTATATCTTAGAAATGGTGCCATCATAACAATACTAGATTGGAACTGCCGACTCTTGTGCCATGAAAAAAAATTGTACCTATAGTTGTGAGTAACATTGAATTGAGTAATATTTAGGAGCTACAACATGACTTGGTGTAACTCAATTATGAGCATAAATCTTATAATTACTTTCACGCAAAGTAAATATTCATTGATTTAAGCTCCTAAAATGAAATCTTCCAGGTTTGACAAAACATAAGGTCAATACACATGTCAAATAAGAGCTTCATGCCCTAAAATATAAGGTTTAGTATGTGATACGAAGTCATTTGCATCAATGCACAAGAAAAGAAGGTTTAGTATGTGATTTGTAGTCATTTGCATCAAGATACTACTAGGTTTCAATTAGATACATACATACCTTAGCATCAAGACACTACCAAGTTTCAATTGGATACAGACATGCCTTTGATATAATATTCAAATTTGGCATTACTATGTGATGAAATTAAGTAGGCAAGACTTCCATTGGATGTACAACGTAACATAAAGCCCTCCTCTCTACTACAAATTTTGAATGACATTAATTACTAAGAGAATCAAAATGCGTATGACTCTAACAAGACTTGTACACTCAATATCAAACCATCTCAAACGCTAGTCAATGAGTATGCAAGTGTAGTATAAAAAGTAGATTTGCATGTTTGTTGCAATGGCAAAATTCCATGATATTGGAGGATTTTTGTTCAAGGAACTTGCTTCATGTTTAGTTATTGAAATAGGATCTAAGAATATGTTGTAGTAGCAGGAGTTTCTCTTGAAAGCATCGGATTCATTCCTCTTCTTTCCGATTTCGAATTCCAGGATATGGCTATTGTAAGTATCAGAAATGCTGGACAATTGACGCTTTATCGTATCACTGACATACTTCTGCAAATTTGATAATGTAGTCGGAGAATGCTATGATTGAACCTTTTCTGTCAGATTTTTCATTTAACTAGGGTTCTCATATGCACCTCAAATCCATAATCAAGATAGATTTTAAGACTCTTATCAAATATTTGGCGTTTCAACAAATGTCACTGAATGCATCGTAATCCAAATCAAGATAATGCCAAAATCCATTGTTGTATTCCTTTTGATTATTCATAAAGAGAAAAGGAAAAAAAAAAAAAAAAAAACCCAAGAACTAGTCGTAAACCAGGACTAAGGAAAAACATAAGAATCTCCCAAGGAATGACTAAGACTATCAACCATTGAAAAAAAAATTGTACTTACACAAATTAACCCTACATAACACCAAAGTGTGCACATCAAACAATGCAATAACTTTTTTCTAATAACTATTCAATTCTTTTATATAACGATGGAATACCTTGAAACAAGCTTGCAAAAAAAATGATAATTACAAAACTAATACATCTTCCTTTTGGTATAAATTACAGTCCACAAGTTTAACAGTGTAGCCGCAAAGGCAAAGAACATATTCAAAGTACTCAGGTATTAAAGTGACAAAACTTATACAAACTATACAAACATACAATTTGCTATTTTTGCACTTGGTCCCCATGCGCATAAAAAAATTTGTCTAATTTTTTTTTAAATGGCAATGTTTTTTTCTACAATCCTTTATATTGTAAACAAACAAATGAATTATGTTACTTATTTTTATTCTTATTTTAACTTTTCTTTTATCTTTTCTTTAAACTTTTTTTATCTTGTTTTCTTTCTTGTCTTCTTTCTAGTCTACCTCTTCTCTTTCTTCTTGTCTTCTTTTTGTCTTTTTTCTTGTTTTTAATTTTTTAAATTTTTAAATTTTTTTACTAAAAAATCAATTTGTTATTTTTAGCCGTTGAGGCAGCGACCACGCACCCAAAGTCCCTCTTCACTCCCTCTTTCTCTCCCTCCCCCTCACTAAAAATACTAACATATATGTACTAAGGGATTATGTTCTGAATTTTACTCACACAAAGAATGATTCTTAGTCCCGACACATTAAAGTAAAGTTTAATGTGATGTACAAGTAAAAGTAATCCGGAAAAATATGTATATATATATATATATATATATATATATATATATATATATATATATATTTATTTATTTATTTATTTATTTATTTATTTATTTACTTTTTGTACAATGGATATATCCTACGTCGTGGTCAGTTTCAACACTAATTAATTACTTTTTGCCCAAAAGTGCCACATGTCATCTTTTGATTGGTTTATGGTGACTTGGACCTCTCAAAATATGATGAGGAAATTAGATTTTGACACAATAGCGTCCAAATCTGACCCTCACCTACAATATGGACCATAATTCACCAAGTGACACGTGGATAAACATGGTGTCAACCATAGGATATACATTTATGGCTATAATTATGATACGCATAATTAATTATGTGGATCATGTCGAAGCATAACTGTTACATTTCCAATGCATAGTGCACATCTGGATAGCTGTAAACAACGTGATTCGTTGTTCTTGAATTCGTGAGTCACTTTCATGGAATTATTGACTCACTCTCACGGGCTCTTGGGTTCTTGATTCAATTTGATGGGACAATAGGACCTTAGGTTCTTGACTCCCAACTACCTACCATTGTACATAGCACATTGACGAGCGAGGCACTATTCAACTTTATGATGTGACAGAACCTTAAAGTAATCTCACTTTTTCGTGCTAGTAATCTGAAGCATCTGGTGTGGTCTTTGTTGTTGCTACAACGTAATTAGTGCACAAAGACTAGGTTGCTCATATTAAAACTTCATGGCGTTGTCACGACACTGGGGTGCTACAACGAAACAAGTCCTTTGCTAGAAGAGTGGAAAAATCTTTATTGATGTCTTTTGTGGTTTCTTTGAGTCACAAGAATGCTTGTTTTGCTTTGCTTGGAATTTTGTTTGAATAGGTGACATGGATAACAACGGGAATGCTCTAAAGACACCTTACACACGTAAACTAACACGTTTTTATCTATTGGCTTGCATGGACGTAGGTGAGGAGCATTCCCTCCATATTTCACGCATAAATGAGCTGACATAGCTATGCATTCTTTAAACTCTTCCTCACACCATTGTTTATTCTATTTCATAAATAGATTTTTGGTGATGTATCATGTAATAATATTTCTTTTGTTGGATGTGATGCTCGGCTATCTTGTCGATTTCGAGGTCGGTTCAACACTTTGGTAAATATGATGGTCAATTTCATGATTTGGTTCCATAAAGCTTACTATTTTCTTTGGTGTACTTATTTGGATATCATGCCATACATGAGCTCATGATTTCTAAATTTATTGGAATGTAACACTACTCCAAATCAATGTAAGATAAGCGATGTTTTCTTATTCTATTGACTTGGCATGTTCTATTGTCTTGATTTGGCTATACTCATAAACTTGGCTATTTCAATATTGATACATGGTTATATGGTTTTTTGAAATTAAATAGTAATCCCATGCATGTGCAGTTCATGCATGTGACTGGATAGGATCTGTAAAGTGGGATCTTACAAATAAGTTCTCTTAGTTTTTATTCAATTCTATATATATAATCGTTGGGATAATATGACATTCTATTTATTATATCACACTTGATATCACATTGTGTGATTAGACATATATAAGTAGTTAAAATTTGGTCCTTGATATGTACTGACAGTTGTAAGTGATTTTTGAATGGTCTGATCGAAACTACCTTGTAATGGGGTGTAAAGAATATATTCCTCATATATGTTGGGGAGAGGAGAGAGTCTCTTCCACTCCCTCTGTTATTCCTTCCTTTCTCTCTTCTCCCCTATATATGAGGAGACGAGAAAGAGAAAGACAAGAAGAAAGACAAGAGGAAGACAAGAAAGAAGGAAAAAAAAAAAAAAAAAAAAAAAACATACAAGATTAAAAAAAATAAAGATACGAATGAAAAATAAATAAAAGAACTGTCTGTTTACAATGAAAGTGATTGTAGAAAGACAAATTCAATGTTTTTTAGAGAGCTTATGTGATGAGCGTACTTGGTCAAGTGTGTAAATAGAGAATTGCATGTTTACATACCTTATGACTTGGACGTAATTGTTTCCTTTGTCTTCACTTGAGTAAGATTGGAATAGCCTCATGTTGAATGACACTTCTTGACCAAGCTACCGTACAACTTCGGCTCGCCCCCAATTGTCTGATGCCATTTGAACAGCAAGAACTGCTAATATGACATAGAAAAAAATTGAACATCTAATAGGTTTGGCATCATTTGCATAACTAGGTCTTAAGTTTGAAAACAACACAAAATATATGCATATGAAAAATTAGAAGTTCAGCTCAAGGAAGAAGACCGAGTAGATGAAAAGCCAAGGGTAGGAAGTGGTGGTGTAGAATTCCCTCTTTCAATAAACTAATACTTTCCAATCATTGACCACGTGAAGATAAAACCACCAATCCTATATAGACGGATTCATACAACTATCACTTCATTTTTATATAAAACCTAGTAGCGCTTGAGGATATTGCATGTCTGCATAAATCGATGATGCTATACAAACACTCCGGATATCTTTTATTTGATCTCCAAGCATATTAATTAAACTCAATAGGTTGTTCAAAAAAAAAGTAAAATCTCGCTTGTAATCGGGTATCTTATTCAATAAGACTCGTATCATTAAAACTACACTAAAACTAACCACCACAAGAAGGCTAAAGTAGGTATAAGGAAGCAACAACAACACATCCTGCTTACATTATGCACCATAAAGTGGTATGATAAGTAGCACACAAATAAATCCCGTTGCACCTATACAAACTTGGATAGAATTGAGCTTAAGCTCCATTTCTCTTTGTTGCATAACATCATACCATGCATTTTGGTACATAATTACACCCGATATCGATATGTTGAATATTAGTCCAATTGCAAGGAATGCAACAACAGACCACGAGAATGAGGACCCGCACGACTACTGTAGGATGTACCAATCTTGATGGAGTACTGCGTCTGGTCATCCCAATCAAATAATGGAATAATAAACTTCATTAACTATCATCTTCCTGACCAAACTCAATGATGATAAAAGTCATGCTTACTAAAAAAATCACTATGCAATAGACGCAAGGAGGACAATAGACCTTTTGGTCTTATGAACAAAATGAACACACAAAAATTAAGGAAACCCCAAAGCAATTGCTATGTTAATTACCGTAGAGGTTTTTTGAATCCACCAAGAAGTGGCTACTTAAAAAATAGGGTCTAGAGGAAAGCCATCCGGTCAAGGGCCAATCATTAGTCTTGCGTACATTGGAGGTCTTCAAATTCCACCCCTAAGATAACACGAAACAAATTAGAATGTATATATTATAACCTTTTATAATATTATCAAAACGCATTTAGAACATTTAGGGTGGCCATAGCTTAGTCAAGATAACATCAAAATCAACTCTACTACATTACAAACGTAAAAACCTTTACTTGTAACCACACAACTACTAAAAAAACTGAACCTTGCCTTCATATCTTAATAGTCTCATAGGCACCTCAACCGCATGTAACAACCCAAACCATGCATATTTGACCATTTGATAATCACAGTGTAACTTGTGCCCACAAAACACCTTCATTTACCCCCAATTATATTTGCCTCCAAAACTATCACTACCTACATTGAAGTCAAACTTAAATCACTAGTAGAAATCTTGTCTTATGTGACAAGTCTTTAATGACTCAATGTCCGGAAAGACAAGTCCATATTGACACAAAGTCCACTTTCTCCGTTAGTGGACTTTGTGTCAATATGGACTTGTCTTTCCGGACATTGAGTCATTAAAGACTTGTCACATAAGACAAGATTTCTACTAGTGAATCTCTCTCCATTAGTCGCTCCCATATCAACTCACCGATGATCGACAACGTGAATCATTACAAACCACCAACACTAAATGATCATTATCAACCAACTCCCAAGGAAGGTCTTGACTACCTTGCCTCACACCACCTCTAGGAACCACAAAACGTTGATCTATTTGCAAAAATAAAGAACAACTAATTTAACTTGTTTCGTTAAAAGTGCACATAGCCATGTGCACTTTTCTTTTGGGTTAATTGTACCATTGCCTCCATATGAAGTCAAAAAAGAGCCTGTATTGTATATTTTCATATGCTAATTTATTTTTTAAATTATACTTCAAATATAAGAGAATCCAATGCAAACACGCGTACATATTGAAGTAGTTGGAAAATTTAACTTTCACTATCCTTATTGTAAAATTTAGCTACAAATTGATTATTTTATCTTACCTTTCTGAGTAATAATGTAGATCCATACAATAATTCCATAGTAAAAATCAACATTAATTATAACTGGTGAAGTAGAAGTACATACACAATGAAAAAAACGCTTAAATCATTAATAGTTCTAATCTAGAATTAAAGTATTAAACGGTGTCAATCTTGATAATGAGAAAGTATGTAACATACAATTTCAATCCTATGAGTTTCTATTTTGAAATGAATGTGGAAATGTGATTCAATTTAAAAAACAGGACTCTTCATAAGTTTTGTATTGCTTATCCAAATATAATGAATATAACCTTCACGTGTGTATGAATTCATAACCTATAGGAAATAATTGCTTCTAATTTTTATAAAAAGATTACATTTCATATTTAATATTAAAAAAGATAAACTATAATTGAAATGCCAACATTCACCTTCAGTTTGTCTTTTGATTCCATCCGCTCATTCCTTTAAAAGTAATAATACTAGACACATTGTACGTGTTGTGCCAAAATCTTATTAGTGTTTCATACATTCATCTTGCATTAATGCTTTACATTGAATTTTACAAGAAATCACAATATCATAACCAAATTCATTTGTTCCTAATTACTTTGATTTGCACAATACACATTTGATGACACGAAATTAAATGAAGAGAACATAATAATTTATGAAATTTATTTTCTATAAGGGGCACACATACAACATAAGCAAATCATGATAATCTCTCTAACCTTCTATATGTCAATAATACTATATCCATGTCTTAGAACATACTACAATTACTAACAAATTATCCTCTCTCATTCTCTAAACTCAGAAAGGCCCAACCCTAGACTAAAAGGGTCATGAATAGATGGATGCACTAATGCATTCTCAGCAAAATCTGTAGCTATAGTCACACTTGCATTTACTTCGTTCATCTCCGCTATTGTCAAATTGTTCCCATCCGTTGTCTTTTGTGGTACTGCCCGTTGAAGTTCCCGAATATTTGAAGCAATATATTTGTATGTAGATTTTCCACCTATAATATCACTCGTAACTTCCTCTCGAGTATACCATTCCATACCATCATTCCAACGATCCAAGATGGCATCATAATAATAGCCATCTTCGTTCAATTGCAATATTTGTTGCGTGGGCGGAACATGAAAGGAATCAGGAGTTGAAAAACCTATAGGCTCATTGTCTTCATCATCTCTTTCTTCACTCAAAAATACCCCAACCTTTTCTTTACCCTTAGATAATGGACTCCGCAAGCGCATTCTCTTTCGGGGACCGCTACTGCCATCATCTGCATGTCCATAACCCTGAGAATCTCCAGTAGACTGAGAATGGTCATCGCCATCATCAGATTCGGTCGATTCTTCCATAGGATCTATCGGAGGATTCTCCCATAGTGGTTCCTTACCATCTTCACCAACCAATCCATCAACTATTCGTTCTTTCCACCTTCGAAGCCATATCACCATATTCTCATCACGTTCAAATAGTACGAGTTCCTTTGTTTGGCCACACAATCCATGTGTCATATGCGTAAACCCAATGGCCACAATCATCCAATTCTGAGGACGGAAGTAAGATCTGATAATTTCATCCACTACCCCTGGGCATCGTGCATCGTAATATTTCGTACACAAGTCCCAACCAGTTGTGGGCTCAATGAATATTGAATCACAAATCTTCACACGCTCTGCAAAATTCTCCGTGACATTAGCCGTACGTGGATATCGCATTATAATAATGATAGGCCCCACCGGTGTATAAGTTGCCACAATTTTACCTCCTCCCTTTACCACTTGGCCCTTTGCGCCCGATTGTGGAGCAAACACATATAAACCCTTGATGACGGTCCAGCCTGGTTCTACTGGAACATTCAACAAACGGAGCACAACCTCCGCAATCTCCCCAGCTGGCAACATAAGTATAGCATTCCAACGTTCTGTATCACTCATCCAAGCTTCAATCTTCTGTAATATACCTTTATAATCCACCTCAGTCCAAAAACCTCCACTAGGCCCGTTTCTACAATCAAACATCCATAACGCAGGCCGCGCAAATTTACCTTGTACCGTTTGAGATAGGCATCCTCCCACTTTCACTTTCGTTTCTAGTCCAAGTCCTTTCTGTCCAGCATACTGAAACTCAAAATTCCACAGCCCCTCATTCTCTTGGAAAATTTCTTTGCCATCTGCAAACAATCCCAATTTTCCTTCCACAATTAATTTGAAATGATTGAAGACCTTCGATGGGATAAATGTTTTGTTCTTCATCATAGTATCAAACCCGATCATAGCTTTCACGGATACCTAGCTTTTCCGAAATTCATTCGTGGCATCTCTACCAAGAAAATCAAGTGTTCGATTGTCTCCAAATTTCTCAACATTCCTCATTAGCCAATTTTTCTTATCAATAAAGCCGCCTGCAGCCTCTGCATCCAACCACTTTATAGCATTGTGAACTCCCAAACGTATTTTGGTTTTCTCTGCCCATGTTTGCAATGAATTTGTTGAAGAAGAAAGAAAAAATACTCTTTGATCCATGTTCCTTGTGTCTACAGTTGCAGCTTCGCACAAAAGAACAAAGTCCATTGGACTAGTTCCCTTTAGTGGTTTTAACCAGGCAATTGACATCCGTTTACGTTCGTGTGTACTAGACTTCTTTCCGCTCTCATTCAACTCTTCTTTTTTGTCTTTCTCTGAAAAGAAAGTGAATCCTTGGTCATAAGCATCACACATAGCCTTCACTGCCAACCATTGTGTCTCTGGAACAGTAGCAATAGACAGCCAATCTCGGTATGTCACATTCATTTTCTTCATCGACATGATATTGTTATCTTTGGTGTCTGGTTTCATTCCAGTAACACTAGGTAGACATTGTAGAAATTGCCGTCTTCTCTCTATGTCTTCATCTTTGAAAGGGCTTGGACATTGAAATTTGGTCCAAACACTTCGAATTTTCTTCAATGTCTCCCCAACTGTGCTATGATACTTTCGTGTAGTGGACTCTTCATTTCGTTTACTAGAAATCACGAGATATTTGAAATCCTCGTCATAAACCACCACTTGTGCCGGACGTCTAACAAAGAGTTTGTTATAATTCTCCTCAGAGAGAATCCCACACGTACGGTCCATTGGGGCCAATTCTTGACAAGCATATAAAATATGTTGTCCGTCTATTGGCTCCCAAGTAATGAGTGGAAGAATTGCGTCTTTTTTTTGCGCAAACGTATCACCTGGCATTTCATCAATGCATTTGAGAAAATCTTTGCAGCTTTTAAAAACATAAGGCTGCACATTGTCTCCATTGGCGTTTCCTGGCACTACATACTCCATGGGCCGTAAAGTCAACATATGCATCTCCAAAACGTGAAGAGATTTCATTCTCTGGTACACGTTCTCTGCATTTTGAGTATTCAAAACCCGTTGATTTGTAAAAGGATCGGAGGGTGGTCTTACCTTTCCAATTTCCACCGTAAATCGATAGTCCTTTCCAAATATAAATCCCATTTCAACTTCATCGGCAGTTGGTAGAGGAATCAAATCATTCTTCGACGTTGTACGCAAAGTTTGGCTTGTAGAAACAAGTCGATTGTTTCGTGATCGTACGTGAGTAGACGGTTCCGTACGTACATCAAAATCATACAACGTCAATGCAAGATCCGTTGTTTGTGATGTGTTGACGCGTTGAGTGGTGGAAGATCGTGAACCCTTATTTCTCTGTGTTGAAGGTGTAATTGTAGAAGCTGGAATATGAAATTGTTCAACATCTCGTTCTTCATATTTAGAAATGAGCACTAAAGAATGCCCGTATTTTACAATTTCAGGCAAATCTTCTGGTGCATTTCCAACTCCATTCAAGTAGCGTTCATGTTGAGTCATGTAAATTCGCAAACTTTCAAGTTGAGCTTCATCAAGCAACGAAACATTGATGCATAAATTCTCGCGAAGACTTTGGTGAGCAGGGTTCAATTTTGCCCACCACTTCAGGAATTTTGGTAAACCAGTGCACTTTATAGGAGTCAAGTCCACAGACCTCATAATATTGCATTGCTTTAGAAGATAACTCACTGAAGGATTCGGTTTTGTGGCTCGCATGATAACTTCACATAGCCCAACTTCAGAGGATGATTGTACTTCCACTATCTTCGTCACAGTTCCAACAATGTGAGAAATTCCACACCAAACTCCATTTGGTTTCCATGGAAAATCCGAAATGCATAGAACCACATGTTTATCAGTTTTTGATAACCACCACCCATACTCCAAAAAACTATCCATGTTTCCAGGCTCTCCAATACACCAAAGGAAAAAATGATCACATCTCACCTGCCAATAAAATATACCACATAAAACTTTAGTACACACAAATTCCATCCATATTTATCTATTGATGATGAAATAATAAAGAGGGGAAACATCATAAAATTATCTAAGTACCCAAAAAGAGACTACTAAAACAAAATTTATGAAGGATGTAAGAATGTACAGCAACTCTCAAACTTAGAGAACAAATAAATTGATGGAGGGGGTGGGCACATTCCCACCCCCTCTAACTCCTTGGAAAAAAAATAGAATTTGATGGAGGGGGTGGGCACATTCCCACCACCTCTAACTCTTTGAAAAAAAAAAAGCTAGAAATTGATGAAGGGTGTGGGCACATTTCCACCCCATCTAACTGCCTGGAAAAAATTATAAATTGATGGAGGGGGTGGGCACATTCCCACCCCCTCTAACTCTTTGAAAAAAAATAGAAATTGATAGAAGGGGTGGGCACATTCCCACCCCCTCTAACTCCTTGAAAAAAAATAGAAATTGATAGAAGGGGTGGGCACATTCCCACCCCCTCTAACTCCTTGAACAAAAAATAGAAATTGATAGAAGGGGTGGGCACATTCCCACCCCCTCTAACTCCTTGAACAAAAAATAGAAATTGATAGAAGGGGTGGGCACATTCCCACCCCCTCTAACTCCTTGAAAAAAAATAGAAATTGATAGAAGGGGTGGGCACATTCCCACCCCCTCTAACTCCTTGAACAAAAAATAGAAATTGATAGAAGGGGTGGGCACATTCCCACCCCTTCTAACTCCTTGAAAAAAAATAGAAATTGATAGAAGGGGTGGGCACATTCCCACCCCCTCTAACTCTTTGAAGAAAAAAAAAATTGATAGAAGGGGTGGGCACATTCCCACCCCCTCTAACTCCTTGAAAATAACAAATAGAAATTGATGGAGGGGGTGGGCACATTCCCACCCCCTCTAACTCCTTGAAAATAACAAATAGAAATTGATGGAGGGGGTGGGCACATTCCCACCCCCTCTAACTCCTTGGAAAAAAAATAGAATTTGATGGAGGGGGTGGGCACATTCCCACCACCTCTAACTCTTTGAAAAAAAAAAAACTAGAAATTGATGAAGGGTGTGGGCACATTTCCACCCCATCTAACTGCCTGGAAAAAATTATAAATTGATGGAGGGGGTGGGCACATTCCCACCCCCTCTAACTCCTTGAAAATAACAAATAGAAATTGATGGAGGGGGTGGGCACATTCCCACCCCCTCTAACTCCTTGAAAAAAAATAGAAATTGATAGAAGGGGTGGACGCATTCCCATCCCCTCTAACCCCTTGAAAAAAAATAGAAATTGATAGAAGGGGTGGGCACATTCCCACCCCCTCTAACTCTTTGAAAAAAAATAGAAATTGATAGAAGGGGTGGGCACATTCCCACCCCCTCTAACTCTTTGAAAAAAAATAGAAATTGATAGAAGGGGTGGGCACATTCCCACCCCCTCTAACTCCTTGAACAAAAAATAGAAATTGATAGAAGGGGTGGGCACATTCCCACCCCCTCTAACTCCTTGAAAATAACAAATAGAAATTGATGGAGGGGGTGGGCACATTCCCACCCCCTCTAACTCTTTGAAATAAAATAGAAATTGATAGAAGGGGTGGGCACATTCCCACCCCCTGTAACTCTTTGAAAAAAAATAGAAATTGATAGAAGGGGTGGGCACATTCCCACCCCCTCTAACTCCTTGAAAATAACGAATAGAAATTGATGGAGGGGGCGCACATTCCCACCCCCTCTAACTCGTTGAAAGAATAGAACTTAGGAAAGGGATAAGCATGTAATCCCCTCCTTCTCAAACTTGAAGGACAAAATAATTTGATGGAAGGGGTGGGTACATTCCCACCACCTTCCAAGCTAAGAGGAAAATTAAATTGATAAGCGTTGAACAATTGTTAAAGTAGTCGTTGGAAATATAATTGTAGAGTACTGGTAGAATTTGGTGGGTGGGGGTAGGTTTCAACCCACCTCATATAATTTGAATCTACATAGAGGGAAGGAAGGATGATTTGGATAACTTTAGCATATGTGTTTTATTGAATCTGATCTTTACGATCAATTTTACATGGCAGACATTCAATGTGGTAATTATTGTTATCTTTGACTTGATGAAAAATTACTAAATAGGTGAAGATGTCAAACCTTGGGTCATTTTTTTGTCTTGGAAATTGAATAATCCATGAACAATAATCCATGAACAATAATCCATGAAGATAAGTATAGCTTGTAGAAGTCTTCAAACTTGGATGATATGATTTGTTGGGTAGGTGAAATGGCCTTCAAATATAATAAGCTCAAAAACACCAAGTAGTACCATGGGAAAGAGTCGTTGTAAGCAAATACACGTGATCGATATGCTGCCTAAGAGGCCTTACCAATGCATAAGTTTGGAGTCATGCAATGGAATAACCTCAACACATTAAGTTCATTAAATACCTAAGTTAAAATATGTCCTAAACTATGCTTAAGAAATTGCACCAAAGGAATCTGGATCCACGAAATGAAGATGTAATTAATTGACTATTGTTGTGCCGGCAATAGAAGTATGCTCATTTGTCATTCCTTCCTTCGTCTTCAAAGACTTCATGTATGCATTGGCGGTTTGAACTGCAAAACATACATGCTTGTCAAACCACAGAGGCTACTGAAACCAAACACAAAGGAGCATCATAATTGATCAATCTTTTATACTAACTGTACTATATCTTGAGGGTTTTACAGTGACCTAGTTTTTGACCTAGAGCAACTGGTAATTTAATACTAAAATATCTCTAATACGACTACCTTCAATTGTACGAGCAGGACAACTTAGTTGTGCAATTAACGTGCGAAATAACCATTAACGTTTAACTATTAACCTGCGTATTTCAGTACAAGTTTAAGAGGAGCTCTTAACTGATCATTTTCTTGTGATCTGATTTGCTACAGGTTTTGCTAGTTCTTATTTCAGCTTTGCCCTTGAAGGAGGACATGGAGGAATCTGAAATCGTATATGGTTGCTTATGTGGCCTCATTTTAACTAGTCATTCTGAGGTACACTCTTAAGTTTAGAGCATTATTAATGGACTGAAAAATTCCAACCTCACTGTAAATACTCACGATTAGGCTCATGTTTCTTTCACATATCTTACCCTAAACCCTAAACCCTTTGAAACTGGACTAATTCAGTAGGATCAGAATTGTGACAACGATTGTTCCGACAGTGTAATCACACAAGAAAAATCCGAGAGATATGGACATATTCTTACAGCACAAAATGTATCAAATTGGCAGCAACCTTCGAATCTTAGCTTTGAGCACAATCACAGACATTCAACCCTAATCACAATTGCATATACTCCATTAAGGAAAGATTACAATCGCATTCATATATGTCAAGGTTACCCAGATGGAATTTGATTAGTACTGATGCAAGGTACAGACTTAGTCTAGAAGATTACAGATTATGGATAAAAGCACGTGTACGTCGAGCTTAAGAACAGACTTTAGAAACACAACCGGCAAAAACTCAGTCCACAACAATCTTAAGTCGCAATTGAAAAATGGAATGAAAACAGAAAGATTCTGATTTTGGTAAATTCGTTAATGTGTTTCTTTACCGTCCTTGGTGATAACAATTATCACGGCGTTGTCGTCCTCATAGCACATTCAAGTGAGTCCTCAGCATCGTTCGGAGTCGAACACCATTGAATTCGCTCAACGCTCAATCGTTACCCTTCCTCTCAAACCTGCAAGGGAGAACGAGGCAGGATACGAGAATCAGAAAGCAAAGGCGAATGAAATCTAACACTGTAAACCGCAACCGACACCACTGTAAATTTCTACCGACACTGTTGTGAATTTCACATCGTACCCTTGAACTTCAATCCACACGCCACAAAGATTAACTCCTAGATGCACCGAAGTGCTCAGCCTGCAAAAAACCTCGCCATCATTCCAAAACTGTCTGTCTGAAAACTCAAGTGTCCTAAAAGAAAAACTCCAAAAGCATTCCCCAAGAAATTTGAAACCATGAAAATCCTCTTCTTCTATTGGAAGAACTGAAAAGAGACATACTGGATCCCAAAAGGAGAAAAACACGCAACACACGGCCAGAGAGCAAAAACCGACATATTAAGATGGTAACCAAAATCCTCACGTCCTCGGATCCCGAAGATCTAATCTCGCAGAAGAGTCACGACCTAAAAAACGGGGCCAAAAGTGAGGCCCGAGTGCAAATGAGTGCAGATCTGAGGCAAACCCAGAGGTGAAAATGGAAAGATTGGAGGGAAGGGTCCAGATCCGCACCTGAAGGAGGGCATACGACGAGCAAGAGTCACATCGCCCAAGTGGGTGTTCTTGTTGTTGTGCTGCGCTCCAGATGTGAGAGCTGGCGGTGAAGAGAGTGATGAAGCTGATCTTCGGGGAGATTAACAACAACAGGAACGAAGAAGGCAGGGGCTACTACACCGAAGTGCTCTCAGGGGCAGCAGGGGTAGCAGGAGCAGAGAGCACAAAGTGATGAGCGAGGAGAAGGAACGTGTGAAGAGAAGTGGCAGGGTAGGGTTTTAAGAGCCAGGCCCAACGGTGCCTACCTCGTGGCTGCATCCTCCAGCTCATTTTCCTGTTCATTTTCCTGCTCATTTTCCTGCTCATCGCCAATAATAACGAGCCAGGCAAAATAGATTAAGAAATCACCCAAAAAAGACGAAACCATGTGTGCATGGATCGCACTCTTGCTCGCTGGTTGTTCATCCAATGTATATTTTCAAACATTAGGGTTTACAGTAAACCTAATAGAGTGGCGGCTACCAACTAAAAAGAGCCTATCCCAGCTCGATAGAATTGCTCTACAAATTCTCAAATAAAGGTAACCTCTCAATCCGCTCCTTCCTCTCTTCTAATGTGGAGTGACGTTTTTGACAACGATGTAGCGAGCTTGGCGTTATTACATTAAATTGTGAAACATCTCACACAAACACCACAAAAGACATTCAAAGGTTAGTCCTACATTCAATCTCCAAATTTTTCATAATTGCATTTCAATTGCATAGGAGTGGGAATATGATGTACAAAGCAAAGTTGTAAATGTCAATGTGAAGATCACATCTGTATGGCTGGATTTATCATAATTTTCATTAATATTTTTTAATTACATTTTCAAGGTTTTATTTTGAAATTCGATTAAAAATCCCAAATTAACACAAAGTTTGCACTAAATTTCTTTTAGTTTGAAGGGGGGTGGGAACATGCCCACCCCCCTCCAAAATTCTCATATAATTTCTTTTAGTTTGAAGGGGGGTGGGAACATGCCCACCCCCCTCCAAAATTTGCACCTAATCTCTTTTAGTTGTAAGGGGGTGGGAACATGCGCACCCCCCTCCAAAATTCTCATTTAATTTCTTTTAGTTTGAAGGGGGGTGAGAACATGCCCACCCCCCTCCAAAATTCTCATTTAATTTCTTTTAGTTAGAAGGGGGGTGGGAACATGCCCACCCCCCTCCAAAATTCTCATATAATTTCTTTTAGTTTGAAGGGGGGTGGGAACATGCCCACCCCCCTCCAAAATTTGCACCTAATTTCTTTTAGTTTGAAGGGGGGTGGGAACATGCCCACCCCCCTCCAAAATTCTCATTTAATTTCTTTTAGTTGTAAGGGGGGGGGTGGGAACATGCCCACCCCCCTCCAAAATGTGCACTTAGTTTGTTTTAGTTTTAAAGGGGGGGGGGGGGGGGGGGGGGGTGGGAACATGCCCACCCCCCTCCAAAATTTGCACCTAATTTCTTATAGTTTAACCCTTTAACGTCCCGATTCATCATTGATTTCAAATATGCGCTATAAAATGTTTGATGAATAACAAAAATGGAGTTGATGTACAAAGCGAAGTTGTAAATGTCAATGTGTAGATCACATCTGTATGGTTGGATTTATCATATTTTTCATTAATATTTTTTCATTACATTTTCAAGGTTTTATTTTGAAATTCAATTAAAAATCCCAAATTAACACAGAGTTTGCACTAAATTTCTTTTAGTTTGAAGGGGGGTGGGAACATGCCCACCCCCCTCCAAAATTTGCACCTAATTTCTTTTAGTTTGAAGGGGGGTGGGAACATGCCCACCCCCCTCCAAAACTTTCATATAATTTCTTTTAGTTTGAAAGGGGGTGGGAACATTCCCACCCCCCTCCAAAATGTGCACTCTATTTCTTTTAGTTTAAAGGGGGGGTGGGAACATGCCCACCCCCCTCCAAAATTTTCATATAATTTCTTTTAGTTTGAAGGGGGGTGGGAACATGCCCACCCCCCTCCAAAATTTGCACCTAATTTCTTTTAGTTGTAAGGGGGGTGGGAACATGCCCACCCCCCTCCAAAATTTTCATTTAATTTCTTTTAGTTTGAAGGGGGGTGGGAACATGCCCACCCCCCTCCAAAATTTGCACCTAATTTCTTTTAGTTTGAAGGGGGGTGGGAACATGCCCACCCCCCTCCAAAACTTTCATATAATTTCTTTTAGTTTGAAAGGGGGTGGGAACATTCCCACCCCCCTCCAAAATGTGCACTCTATTTCTTTTAGTTTAAAGGGGGGGTGGGAACATGCCCACCCCCCTCCAAAATTTGCACCTAATTTCTTTTAGTTGTAAGGGGGGTGGGAACATGCCCACCCCCCTCCAAAATTTTCATTTAATTTCTTTTAGTTTGAAGGGGGGTGGGAACATGCCCACCCCCCCCTCCAAAATGTGCATTTTATTTCTTTTAATTTAAAAGGGGGGGTGGGAACATGCCCACCCCCCTCCAAAACTTGCACTTAGTTTCTTTTAGTTTGAAGGGGGGTGGGAACATGCCCACCCCCCTCCAAAACTTGCACTTAGTTTCTTTTAGTTTCTAAACACTGCACTAGTTTTGTTGGGGGTGGGGGGGAGGGGGGGTGGGGATACGTTAAAAGAGTGGAGCGGGGGTGGAGAGGCATGTGTCAACCCCTTTAAAATTGGTTTGTTGCAAGAGAGCGTGGACATTTACTTCTTGGGTGCAATGTTGTTTTAATCTTTTATGGGTGGATAGCAGGATTCCGGATGCAATTCATCAAATATGGGTACTCGAATATGGAACGGTACAAGGCCCGTTTTAGGCAATTGTGGAGGGATGCCAAATCAAAGAGAAAGTGTCACTCCATCCTTATCCTTTGGGATTAATAGGAACAAATCCATGGAAGTGGCTCTTCTTAATATTGATGGGGTTGTCGTCGCTACAGGGGTGGTAAAAAATGTCTGTGGGATGCATTATTGGAGGTCGACCTTTGAGAGCAACTGATGAAGTAGTTCATATACAAAGTGTTGAAGACGAAAATGCACATGTGTATGAATTATACATGTGTAAAATGGGAGAGTGTTTGGACAAAATCATTTGTTGGCCACGGAATAATATTCAAGAATTGACGCATAGTGATTCACATGTGCCTATGGGAAATTCAACACAATCGCCTCTTTCATCCCAAAGATCTCCAGGAAGTATAAGTGAAGTTGGAAGCAACAACACCCCACGAAGTTCACAGTTAATTCATACAACAGATGGTTTGCCTGTATCTCCTCCAAGGCATTCATATATACATAAGGTACGTAATCGGAAACCACCTACAAGTCTTCAAGTCCTTGGAATGAGAAGAAATGATAAAGTTACCTTGACAGCAGTTATGGATGCAAAAAATAAAAAAGTTTGTTCCAAGTGTTGTTTACAAACAATCAATGCATTTGATTTGTTATCCTTGAGGTATGAAGCTTGGAGGAGCAAAGATTACAAACATCGGGCTTCTTGGTTGGTGACTACATTACGGGCATTTATGGTCGCAAGGGAAAATATGCAAGACAAATGCAAATTTGAGACCAAGATTTGTGGACACCTTGTTTGCAACGCTTGTTTTGCTTTGGCAATTGGTTATTCTCTAAGGAGATTGAATACAATCATCTCTGAGATTCGGGAGAAAGATTTGTACAATCCCGTTCATGGTAATACAGGCAATCGGAGGGAATCACCGCATATATCAATGGCAAGAGCTAAATTTGAAACGTATATAAAATATTTGGGAGAGACTCAACCGCATCGACAAGTCCGTCGCATGTGCGATGGAGCAATTGTTCCAGTGATTTGTTTACCAATGAGTGTGCGTTGTCGCGAAGTCTGGACGATTGTGAACTCCTCGCTCTCAAGGATGGGAGAGAATCAAATTGGGTTTTCTACATTTTCAAAAATGTGGCGAAGGGAATTTACAAATGTGCATGTTCCATCAGAATCTAGATTTTCCAAATGTCAACATTGTTGGGAGTACAAGGAAACAAGGAAATCTATGCCCAACGAAGCAATGAAGAATGCCGTGGACGCAGCGTATCGTCTACACTTGGATTTGAGTGTGGAGGAGCGAAAGGATTATAGTCGAGCTCGAGAAGCTGCAATTGAAACTCCCGATGATTGCATGAGTATTATTATAGATGGTATGGACCAAAACACAACTTACGTGCCCAAAATAAAGCAGAGTGTGAAAGGAATAGAGTCTCGATATGTAAAGACTCATCTATGTGGAGTTCTAGTACACGGGATTGGACTATATTGCCATGTTTGGATTGATGCACATCACAAACATGACAGCAACCAGGTTGTTACGTCAATTGTGAAGGTGTTGCAAGATGTGAAACGACGAAAAGGAAAATTGGCTCCTATCCTTCGCATTCAAGCAAATAATTGTGGGAGAGAGAACAAGAATGTATACGTACTTGGACTATGTGCAACATTGGTGGCGTTGGGATTTTTCAAAGAAATCCAATTGTCATTTTTGATTGTAGGTCACACGCACGAAGACATTGATCAACGATTCAGTTTCATCTCCTCGGCATTGAAACGTGAAGATATTGATTCCCTTCCAGAGCTCTTGGAAAAAATTCGTGAGCGTCCAACACATACCGAACCTTTTGTTCATGTCGAACATTTGGAACACATTCGGGATTGGAAGAAGTTCATTACACCATATTTGAGAACGGATGCATTTGTCGGCATTAGCCAACCGCATCACTTTCGTTTCTACATGAATAATAATAAGCCTCACGTTCAATATAAACCGTACTTGGAAGCCAGAGCATGGACATGAATGTCTTCAAAGAATTCCTAGTATTGATTCTCAAGTAGATTTAGCAAGCGTTGCAGAACCAGATGGAAGGGAATTGCGAGCGTTGGAGGATTTCATTTTACTGAAGGAGAGGCATATTGTACGACACATGAACATAGAAAAGAGTTTGAAGGCGGTTGCAGAAACTTCAAAACTTATAGCATATATGCATGAGTTTCCGTTGAAAGATAGGACCAAGGAGAGGAATTTGCCATTTTGGCCACAAGTACATGATGACATTCATCCGAATGATGCACTTAGTTCCGAAAGAAATGGGCATGATTCTGCAATCTGCAATGTTCTTCACTCCCTCCCTCCAGTTTTGGTTTCAGATTATTTTGGACCGCGATCCCAGATGCCAAAGAATCATAGAGTGTGGAAAGTGAGCCATACTCGTGAACGAGGGAGGGAACATCGTCAAAACCAAACCAATGCGACGAGGGCACATCCTATAACTAGTGTTGCAAATCCAATTGCAATGTTGGATCTCCATAAGGAGGTTGAGATTGGGATGTTTGTTGCAATGGAGACCAGCGATGAAGATATGGATAATGGTATTCCCTTTTTTATAGGGAAAGTATTGAAAACAGTTGCACAAACAACTTCTGATGGTGAGGCTCAAGTTTTGTGGTACCAACCAAAAATGCCTATAGGATTAAAGGACGATATTGGAAAATTCTTCAAACGGTATCAGAATTGCATAGAGCGGATGTGGGAGCCTTCAAGGGAATGTAACGATTTTGTGCCAATCAAGTCAATCTTTAGTGCTTGGAAGAATATTGTGGGGACAAGGAATGTAACAAGTGTATTAGGAATACGCACAAAAAAGGAGATGAAGATCCCAGATGACCAAAAAAATTCAATGTATCACCATTTGGAGGCTATAGAGTGGCAACATGTAGGATGTCTCGATACAGTTATGACAAATGTTGCTTGACCTTCCAATAAATGATGTTGCTATCAAATTATTGTAATAAAAGCTACAAAATTTTGTAATTTATATTTTACCAATTTTCCAATGAAGTTGTGTGTTATTTGTTTCATTGAATGCATGCCAATTGGAGTGTATGCATATGAATGTGAAATTGAATGGTTCGTTTCACTGCGGACATGCATATATTAAAAACATTCATTGAATGTTTGTAAAATTTATGTACATTCAATTTTGGCACTTTATAGGTAAATTATGACTATACTTTCTTCAAAGGTACAAAATTTCAGCATGTGCACTTTTTATATGGCACGTGCACTTTTAACGAAACAAGTGTTAATTGAAAAAAAATAAAACCATTACTATATCTTCAATAAAACAATATCAAATAAGACGTTAACATATTTAATGTGTAGTGTAACGGGACACAATATGTCACATTTTGGTCCAAATACTATTTTATATTATTTTTGAAAATTTTAATATACATACAATTCTAGAACACCTTGTCATTGTTGTTGATGATTTTGCCAAAAAAATCAATTTCAAGGACCAATAGAAAATGTTTACCACTAAATTTCATTGTCGTGCAATGTGTAAGTACACATTTTGGTACGCCCTACCGTGAAAACACCCCAAATGAGGAGATGTCTTACTCTAATGCGAAGATCATCTTGTCTATTTCTAGCACACCATTCAAACTTTAACTATTCTATTTTTTTATAAAAGGTATAAGTTACAATGACAAAAAACATGGTGTAGTATACAAATAAGATTAAAGCCATTATTGCGATTGACTTAGAGAAAATTAAATTACAATGAAATAAAATATTATAGGATATTATATATATGTATATATTTAAACTCTATGAAGTATATTGAGCAAACTAAACTTAATATAACTTATTTTTTATTTTTTATTTTAAAAAAGATAAATGATATGAAATGATTCATATACAAGAGTGTCAAAAGTATTTGAATGTATTTTTTTGATATTTACTTTGGAAATTAGAGTTTATATTATTTATTGGTAAATATTTTAAGAAGTTACTAAATCCCATCTATTTTTGAATCTTAAACTTACAAAGGACTTAGTTCAATAGGGCAAGGTTGTTGCACATGTTTGTAGAAATCAAACAACTCAACTTCACTAAGAGGATTTATTATTATAGTGCACGATCCTATTCAAACTTGTTCACATTATTTTTAAGGACAATTTACAGTAGAGGCAAAGGGCCATAATTTTTTAATTCTAATTGTAATTGGTTTGTCCATGAAAATTCATTGTTTCTTAATTATTATGACAACCAATATATTTTGAAATCACTAGTCATAATTACTTCCTATTGGTCCCCACCCTTTTCATTACCCCTAAGGATTAAGCTTGAAATTTTTCTTTTTGTAAGTCACAGTCTTGTGTCATCTTGATTTATAATTGTTATGTAGGATTTTATGTGAATTTGTTATCCATGGGCCAAAATCTTACTTCAAGCTAATAGGAACAACCCAAGTCACTTTTGACCAATGATGAGGAAAGATTCCATGTGAATTTGTTATCTATGGGTTTAAGTCTTATTTCAAACTGATAGCGACAACCCAAGTTACTTTTGACCAATGATGAGGAAGGATTTCATGTGAATTTGTTATCTATGGGTTGAGAGCTTAGTGCACACTGAATGTGACAACCCAAGTCACTTTTGATCAATGATGAGGAAGGATTTCATGTGAATTTGTTATCTATGGGTTGAGAGCTTAGTGCACACTGAATGTGACAACCCAAGTCACTTTTGACCAATGATGAGGAAGGATTTCATGTGAATTTGTTATCTATGGGTTGAGAGCTTAGTGCACACTAAATGTGACAACCCAAGTCACAATTGATCAATGATGAACAAAGCAATATGTAAACCACCATCAAGAAATTTTCCATTTATTTCTAAAAACAATTATTTACCGTAATTAGGGTTTCAAAAGCAATTACAAAGGAATTCCCGCAAAATCAAGCAGTATGCCTTTTTTTTATCACAAGTAATGGATGAGATCGAACTTCATTTAATATACCAAGTGTGGTATATGCTAGGTAACGTCCTCTTTATTCAACATTTTACAAAAAATAAAAATAAAAATCTTGGCCAAGCTTGGCCCTTCTCGTCACCTTTTTTTTCTCCACAAAATACCCTCTTCGTCAAGCATTACCCCATACACAACTCTTTACTTCCAGTATAAACTATAAACCACTCCTTTAGGTTTTATCAATGCAAGCCCTCAATCCCCTCATCTCCATAACACGAGCCATAGCCAATCTTAGTACTCATTCTTTCCTCTTGAATTTATCAAGGGAGGAGTTAGAACTTAAAATTTCAATGATGAGAGCTTCATGACTCGTGTATTACACTAAGTGACTTCATTGTTAAGAAATTATTAACCCCCAAAGGACCAAGAAGCCCGAATTAGGTTTCATGTTTTCTTGAACCGTTTTGAGTAGGTTCTATGTGGACTTCCTATTGTTCAAATTTGTTTGTCTTTTGACCAACATATGCATTGTTCTTCACTAATTCAAGTGATATAAAATTCAGTCTTCACTAAATCATTATTTACACAATATGACCAATTGAATTTTTCATTTAAAAATCAAGAATCTTTATTCCTTTAGGGGTTAAGAAAACAAGCCATCCTCGTGACTTCAATTGATCAAAGCAACATTTCTCCTGAGATTCCGATTCGATTTGAACTCTCTTAGAATTTCCAAGGGTGATTCCAATTGATCAAAGCAACATTTCTCATGAGATTTCGATTCAATTTGAATTCTCTTAGTATTTCCAAGAGTGACTTCAATTGATCAAAGCAACATTTCTCCTGAGATTCCGATTCGATTTGAAATCTCTTAGAATTTCCAAGGGTGTCGAGAAAGCGGGCTAAAGAATGTTATGGGCCCGTTCCAACTAGAGCAAACCTAAGGTCGAGGCACCTAAAACCGATAACTTAAGCTACCTACACTATTTCTGGACTAGCCATTAATAAGGTGATATTTTTCCCGGGTTGGAAGTTAGTTTTCGCGGAGAATGCAAAATTTTCCATGAATTATTTCCCAATATTGAAATTTGTACAATTTTTCAAAGTGAAAAGTACTTCAGGACCCAGAACCGATAATATGCTCTAATGTACAAATGAGGTACATCTTTTCTTTCAAAATCTAGAAATTAGGCCTGATCGGTTTTAGGTACCTGGTCGGTTTTATGTGCCTCGACCTTAATAAGGGCAGGTGGTGCATTTTCTACTTCAAGGCATTTACTGTGAGGGATAACGCAATGATGGGAATTTACCCTCACCAACAAGTGGTAAACAAAAACTGACGCAAACGACAGGCAGCATTGATTAATTAACAAATAAATGGACCACGGGTGAACGTTGCATGAGTGCGGCTGGCCTGGGCTGCATCCATGCACAAACCCGCGCCATCCATCCAATCAGTCCCCGGTGGCAGACGAAACTCATCCACAAACAGACGGAATTCATCCAAATCTAACCGTTACGGAGCCCGAACGGCTCTCAGGGCCGACTGGCCCATCCGTGGCAGAGCCAGGGCCCAGCGTGTCCAGCAGTGAGGTTTCCGCATTGAGCCTTTCTTGCAGAGCAGGATTGATCAGTCATGTAAGCTGCTAACTTAACTTATGTACCCAGAACTGGCCCTGGCGTTCTCGTTTACCTCTTTCGGGTTTCGTGCCGTTGCCTCGAAGCGCGAGCTCATTGTTTTGCTTTTGTTGTTGTTTTTTTTGTTTTGGTGGCTGAGTTATCATACTGCTGCCAGAGTGAGCCCTGTCAATGCAGCAGGTTTGAGCTTTTTGCGCTGCAGTTGGTTGTTGATCTACTCTAGACTGTAGAGCGCTTGGAATTTTTACCGTTGAGAGATCGAGAGAGCTTGATAGAGGCGGTACTACAGTAGTACTGCCCAGCTTGTGTGTTGATCTGGAGCTCACTCTACGTTTCGGAATATTGCCCAGGTTGTGGTCAGAATGTTGCTGCATTAGGGAGCTACATTGTCGTGCTCTGTTGTTGGTCTCAGTCTACGTTTGCCTCTTGCTAATCACAGTCTTGTAATGGTGCATTAGTATTTTGTGTATGTTAGTTGCCGGCTTAGTTGTAATGGCGCGTTTTTGAGGTTTTCTCATGTGCATTTCGTTAACCCTGTGTGGAAATTGCGAACTGGCACTGGCAAAGTGCGAAAGTGCTACTGCTACAGTCGCTTTTGAGAGGCGGCATTGGACTTGTAGGGGAATGTAGCGTGCTACGAGTGAGGTAGAATTGATGGAGTTTTACAGGGGATGGCGGGTCGTGTTTATGCTTCTGCTGCTGCACATTCTGATAGTTGTAGGTCAGGATCCGCCCATGCCATCGCCGGACCCGGACACGCTTCCGAACACGGACGGGATACCGGCGTCGCCGCAGGAGGTGCTGGCGCTGCTGAGGTTCAAGCGCATGTTGGTCGATCCCCGCAACGTCCTGGCGAGCTGGAACGACAGCGGCGTGGGGGCCTGCGACGGAACCTGGTGGGGCATCAAGTGCGCGCAGGGCCGCATCATTTCCATCGCGCTCCCGGCGAAGCGACTGGGGGGCTCAATTGCACCCGAGATTGGGCAGCTCGTGGGGCTGCGGAAATTCAATCTCCACGACAACAACATCTCCGGCTCCATCCCCGCGTCGCTCGCGGCCATCACGACGCTGCGCGGCGTGGCGCTCTTCAACAACCGGTTCACCGGCTCGTTACCGACAGGGTTCGGGAGCTTACCGTTACTCCAAGCGTTCGATGTCGGTAACAACGATCTCTCCGGCGCTTTGCCTTCGGATCTCGCCAGCCCTCCCAACCTCAACATCCTCAATCTCAGCGGGAACAATTTCTCCGGCTCCATTCCGCCAGAGTACGGCGCATACCGAGGTCAGTACCTGGATTTAGGGTTTAACAGTCTCTCCGGGGCGCTTCCCGGGACTTGGACGTCCGGGCGCCTCATGGAATTTTACGTTAACAGCAACTTGCTCACGGGGTCGTTGCCATCTACACTGGGAAACGTGACGAGCTTGAAAATTCTGGTTGCGGCGCGGAACGATCTGTCAGGGAGCATTCCGGATTCATATGCCAACCTGTCGTTGCTCGAAACGCTAGACCTCTCGCTGAACAACTTGACGGGTGAATTTCCTCCTGCATTCGCAAGCTTGAACCTGACGAGCCTGAATGTGACATACAACAACCTGTCGGGTCCGATTCCAGCGTTTCGAACGGCGTTCAACGTCAGCTCGTATCAACCGGGGAATGCGGGGTTATGTGGGTTTCCGGTGTTGTTAGCGTGCCCGTTAACGGCGCCGGCACCGGCACCGGAAACGGCGATGGCAGGGGCGTCAGCGGGGAAGAAGCTGAGCACGTTGAGCATCGTATTCATTGCGCTGGGCGGGGCGCTGGGCGCCGTCTTGTTGGCGGTGTTGCTGGTCATGCTGTGCTGCTGCTGCTTTAGAGGGCGAGGTGCCGCGGCGGCCGGTGGGGATAAGCCGGAGCGGTCGCCGGAACGGGAAGGGGAGGTCGGGGGCAAGCTGGTTCACTTCGAGGGGCCGCTGCAGTTCACGGCCGATGACCTGCTGTGCGCCACGGCGGAGGTGCTGGGCAAGAGCACCTATGGCACCGTGTACAAGGCCACGTTAGAGAACGGTAGCCACATTGCCGTGAAACGGTTGCGTGAAGGCATCGTCAAGTCCCAGAAAGACTTCACTAAGGAAGTGGATGTGCTGGGCAAGATCCGGCACCCCAATTTGCTCGCGTTGCGGGCTTACTACTGGGGTCCCAAGGACGAGAAGCTGTTGGTGTATGACTACATGCCTGGTGGAAGCTTGGCTGCCTTCCTTCATGGTATGTTATTTTCTCTCGATTGAATTGACCTTTCGATATATAAATTTTGTATTCCTCGTAAACACCATTAGCCACAGACAGTAAGGTGGATACCCCATTCCCAACTGAATAAGAAATTCGGATATGAGACATTGATATTATTTAGTATTATTATATTTTTAGAGTTAGGCAATAAGAAATAGATTCCAACACAAGTTGAAACATAATTTTTGGATGAAGAATGAATTAGTTATAAATTTTCAAACTTGAAGTATGACACATCCCATTCACCTCATATAGGTAGAGCTCTTTCTGTCTAAAGAAGATTTGTATTGCACACACTAAAGATGCTTGAACCAACAACAACAAATCCATAACCACACTTATATGTACTAAAACCAACAAGAGAGAACCCTTTACTAACTGTAACTCATGCTACAACCAACATCATTGCAGCATTGATTGTGGAAAATGCCCCTAGCTGTTGGTGAAAGGAGCCAGTTGGTGATGGGGTAACCACCTTAATGTAGCTTCAGTAGCTTCAGTGCTCGCTACAGGCATAACAGACTTTTAATCTAAGTTGACCTGAAACTCAGTGGCTCAATTTCATGTAGTATAATTGTTAAGCATTGAAACTACATCTCTCAGCTAGAGAGTAAGTGAGTTCACCTCTAGAGGACCAAGAGCTCTAAATTGAACTTAACTGAATCAAAGCATACACATTGAATCATGTCCCATACGAACATACCGACACGTAGTGTGGTTCGTTTTGAATGTGAGCATGACTGATTCTTGTGTGGGATTTTATATACATTACAGCTAGGGCTCCAGAGACTGCTTCAGATTGGGCCACGAGGATTCGAATTGCCGAAGGAGCCGCTCGCGGACTCGTCCACCTGCACCAAACTGAGAACATCGTTCATGGCAACCTGACGGCCTCCAATATCCTCTTGGATACGAGAGGACCTGCAATCACTGCCTCCATCTCGGACTTCGGCCTTTCTCGTCTCATGACGCCCGCAGCGAATGCCAATGTGGTTGCCACTGCAGGGTCTCTGGGTTACCGCGCTCCGGAGCTCACAAAGCTGAAGAAGGCAACGACGAAGTCTGATGTATATAGCTTCGGCATTGTCTTGCTTGAGCTTCTGACAGGTAAATAAATAAATCAGTCTGTTCACATCCACCTGTTTTCATGATGCCAATTGTCAGTGGTTTGATACTAATGACCAGTGATCTCAGGACCACTTTATGACATTTAGAACATTATGCGACCTCCCACATAAATGGTATCTACTTTTGCTACCCAGTGCATACAATGCGTACAATACTCAAGATACCTCTATAATATCCGGCAATACCCTTAATATATTAAGGTGATACCATGATGATATCCGTGGATATCACCTCATGAAGTTGCTACATATTTATATCATGATGAGCATTCTCGCTACATTTCAATGTTTTTTTTCATTTTTCCTGAGTATGCTTAGCAGCCTCATTTTATGTGTAGAAATCCAGCTAATTTTATCCAGTTTTGAAACCACTGCTAATGAGGATGAGATGTGCAGGGAAGGCACCCCAAGATGTGAGCACCACAGACGGCGCGCTGGATCTGCCAGATTACGTGGCTGGTATAGTGAAGGAGAATTGGACAGCCGAGGTGTTTGACTTGGAGCTCATGAAAGGCGCTGCGGCGCCGACCGAGGAGGAGCTCATGACAGCCCTGCAACTGGCAATGCGGTGCGTGTCTCCTCTGCCGTCCGAGCGCCCGGAAATGGACGCCATCATCCGAACACTGGAGGAGCTGAGCCACAGCGAGGAACGGTTCCGGGCCTCCGAGGGAACTTCCATGGGTGGCGGCTAATTCCTTCCGGGTCCTGTAGTATTCGTACGTTTTTCTCCCATCAGAACTCCTCTCCATTCCCTATGACGCAATAACACTACTGTGGGTGGTGCTATGGTCATAGTTTGTGGAGGGAGCTAGCGTCCATTCACATGAAATTTTTGGGCATGATTGTTGTCACCTTGCAACCTCAGCATGATTGTGTAGAGGCAGGCATCGAATGTTGCTCCAGTCCCTCTGGACGCCATGCCAGCCAGGCCCTTGAGGAGGTCTCGGTTGGGGCTCCAAATTTTGGTCGACAGGGCTGGAGGGTAGAGAGAGTATTGAGATTGTCTGGGTTTAAAATTCATGCGGCTCTTTCCGGACATGTAAGCACCTTGCTGATGCCGATGCAATGTACATACCAGTAGGGTGAGGTGAAGAGGGACAACGTGATATTTTACCTTGCATTTGATAAAAGAATTGGCTCAATCATTCTTGTAACACTACATGTGATTTTTCCACTCACATAACGGAAATTCTTCCCATTCAATTTCCGCGTCGTTTTGAGTGTAATCTGCTTCTGTGGCTTCTTGTGCAATTCTGCATGTCTACGGCAATTTGCAGCAACACTGGTGGATATGAGAGTGACTTCTAACAGAGGTCACAAAGCATCAAGCTTAAAATTTCAACATCATTTTCAAGCTTAACCCTTGAAAGGGCTGATGGTGATAAGTAGATATGGTGGCGTATATTTGACATTTGTTGTAAATAGAAAGTTCCAAATTGAGACCCCAATAGCTCATTATAATCATGTCAATGTGAACCTGAACTTCACTATTGATCTTAAACCCGTAGGAAGTTTGGAAGTTTGGAACCATGCCAATTACAATGAAATATTGATGTATAATTCTGGTCGGAAAGGGCTCTTCGGACCTTTTAAGGATTAAAATAATTCCTTGCATTAGCCCTAGGCAGCAGAGTAGAACTTTTGACACCTTGATAGTATTCGTTTTGTGTTGGTCACATACAATGATTGATGCAAACACTATTTCTTCTTTGGGGGTACCTCATTTTGTTCATGTCGACTCTGCACTAAAATAACAAGGTTTCAAAGGACCTCTTTGAGAAAACTTGGACATGTGTATTACCACAAATAAGGTGTACTTTCAAACGCTTGCTGCTTGAGTTTTGAAGTTTGTTACTTCCAGCTAGTTATTCAAATTTGCCTCTTGCTATTTGGAGGTGGTTGTTGTTGCTTCAAGTTTTACTCTTGTTATTTTAAGCTTGTGCAATCTAAGGTGGCTTTAAATTAAATACTGAAACGCATGAGCAAAGACAAGGTGATATAGGTGTAGATCGGAAAAACACAGTTGTAGCTTAGAAGACGCCGGATAGAAAGTCAACATCTCATTTTTTATTTAGGACGATCGGTCAATCGTATGCTCTGTACTTCAGTCATATCGATACTCTACTGTAGAATACTTATTAAATACGAGATCAGCTACACGTTATAGGTGTGATACTATTTTATTTTTCTGGAACAAGAGAAATTAAATACACTAAATTCTATCACACCCATAACGTCTACCATATCTCGTATTGAAATACGGTATAGTATTTATGGGTAGGATACAGTAATTAAGATAAGGAATTGTTAATTGGTAAGGTAGTTGGCTCAAAACCTGCACAGCACCTTAAACCGCTCACTAGACCTCCAAGCACGAGGTACATTATAGCTTCCAACCTCAAATTTCTATGTAATCATGGTGTACATTTTAGGGTGAGTGGTTTTGGGTACACCTATGAGTTCCCCTTCCAAAATTCATAACTAATTCAATATTAATCCAAAATTAATTATTCCAATTGGTCCAATTTCCTAAATACTTTGCACATCTTCCAAGATTGATTCCCTTAATAACTCCCCAATGAACCTATCAAATCTGAAATTTGAGCGGTTTCTGAGCCACCTACCTTAGAGCTACATGCACTCTGGAATGTAGCTAGATAAAATATGGATATAATGGATAGAAGAATTATATATATATATATATATATATATATATATATATATATATATATATATATATATATATATATATATATATCTATGTATGTATGTATGTATGTATGTATGTATGTATGTACGCTCATCCATGGTTCCAATGGCCCTCTGTCCGGTGGACATTGAGCGATTAACATTACGAACAAACACTTTATTCACGCCGGTCTTGAAAGGGGTCCGAAGTTTCTATCATCTGCTCATCCATGATATTGTCATATATATATATATATATATATATATATATATATATACATATATATATATATGCTCATCCTTGAAATTGTCATATATATATGCTCATCCTCTAGTGGCAATTTTAGTAAATGCTCAAGAACATTTTGGCGATTTCATCTACCTTTTTACCCATTTTTCTAGTATAAAAGTAGCCACTCTCAAAACGAGGTAACATTTTGTTGAAATTTGCCAAAAGCATTTGCTTGGTACAGTGAATTATTACACAACTTTTTTTCTGTTTTTTTTCATTTTTTGTTTTATGTTGACGTGGTTCCATAATTTGGTTCAAGATCCTAGTTTTGGCAAAATTTTCATAATAAATCATTGGAAATAAATTTTCATTGTTATGTGCATATTGAGAAATCAAGGAGGAAAACTCAATACCAACAAAGAAGTCGAACACGACACAAAACCTCAGAAAGGTAATTGAGTACGTGAAAACCCTTATTCTAAGCAAGGCATCCTCGGCCATATAGTTTTGCATGACATGCCTCCTTGTTCCGCTGGGCAATGTCGAGGCATTTTAGACAGCTCCAGGAATGAGATGCATGGGAGTGGCACCACAGGGGGTCTATGTTCCGCAAAGCTCGTGAAGCAAAAAAAGAAATTTGGTCGAGTGGAAGAAGACTACTAAGTTAATGTCTTGCTGCTGTGCCAATGTTTTTTTACGTTGCACAGAGAAAAATGGTTATTTGCTTAAAATGATTGTTTGCTCAAAAAGGATTGGCAAGGCCCACTATCAAAGGCAAGGCTAGAAAAGTAACATTTCAATAGTACTTTATATAGGAAATACAAAAAAACAAAGAAAATGAATCATTTAGCCACATTTTCAACCAAAACAAAATGTTTAAATGTATATTTTCGGTTGAAATTTATTCAGGAACTATTAAACTACTTCCTTTGTTCTAGTTTGATTGCCATAAATCAACATTATTTCTTTGTTCATTTGCGGCAATCAAACTAGAACATAGGGAATATCAATGTCATTGTAGCACAACCTTGAAATTCCGACATGGTAGTTCATGGTGGGCCATGTAGCCCATGCTTATGGGCACTACGGCAAAATATGTGGACATATTGAGGGTCTCTTGCAAGCCCATTTTTCTTCTAATGTGACAGTGAAATGCAAACGTAGCTGCTACAAAACAACATGATGGAAAAACCAATCAAAATATATAGAAAGAAGCAATTGCAAAAAATATCACTGGAGTGCCAGAAACCACCGCCTACAATTTGACGTGCCTCTCATATTACAAAAAACAATACCTTGTATATGTTGCAACGTGCTGTAAGCTCTATAAACTACTATGTATCTATTCACCAATGTATCGCTAACTATTACACTTTAAATAAGATGGAACAACTAGCGGGGGAGGCTTGTATTTGGATTCCTCCTCCTCAACTACAATGTCAGTTCTTGCAAGATTATCGACTACTCTATACCTGCAAAGCCCAGAGAAACAAAATTAAGCGACAAAATAAGTGATGGAGCCACAAAATTAAGTCACAAAAAAATAATTTCCTAAAAGTTGGTCATACAAGCCATTGAGTATAATTTAGTTTAGGAAACTTGACGTAGGAAACATAACTTTGCATAGTACTTACAGATGATATGGAAGCTCTAAATAATTGAAAAACATTGAATCAACAACAAAATTTATGTTCTTGGACGTCCTCTCAATTCATTATCTAAGAAAACATCAAACCATTTTAATCAAGGGTTTGAATTACATGCTTTCAAAGAGGTTCTTTGCAATAGATCGATGGACTAGAATAGTTTTCATTCAAAGATACTTATATTTGTAGTACATATGTTTGGCAAAGAAATATATTGCTCGGGGGGTTCACTGGCGAAAATTTTAGAAACAACGTGCAATAAAAAATAGGGTCCAATATATTCATTGTAGATAAATTTTGTAAAAAATGTACATGTAAAATAGGGGATTTAAAAAAAGTGAAACATGTTTACATGTAAAATACCATCACATATAATATTCTCAGGCTTTTTATATGTAAAATACCATCACCTAATAATATTTTTTGCTAAATTTTTTTGCTAAAATAACCCCCCAAATAAATAGGTCATTATCGCACGTGTATACAAAATATACAAAAGAGTGACCTCTCCGAGATATATTGACTTGAGATAAAACTAAAATGTTGAAAAAGAACAAGACATTTTAATCTCAAATTCACTACATACAACGCTTTCTGCCTTTCTAGGCCAGTACTCGTAATTTGTTTTTAGGAAAATATGAAAAAGCTCAAGTGTGCTTCTTCACCATCCTACATAAAGACGATTCCATATAATCATATAAGGACTCTAGAAGCTCAAGAGGCAAAAACAACATAACAACCAGAGATCATGCTAGAGAACCACAGATTAAAGATAGTCCTTCAAAAGAGACAATCAAGAGATAGTCTTTTAACCTTTAACTACCCAATCGTGCATATTTTGTACGATGTACAGAAGTAAACTTCGTTTTCTCATCCGTCATGCACTTTTTGCAGTGTGAAATTTTTACTAAATTTTCTATGGGAGGTTAGCTTTATGCATGTGTGACCCAATTAGAAAGTTGACGATTTGTGAAACTTTTATGCTTCATTTCATGTTGCACTGTTTCACCAAAAACATTGAAGATTTTAGTCTAAAAGTTATTTTTTAAAAGTCAATTTATGAAATTAAGCAACCAAAAAATCTCAAAAAATCACTACATTTAGAGTTTCGCATTTCAAAACACCACAACAAATTTCATTTAAAAATTGTCAATATCTTATTTGTAATCAAATTACAAAATAATTTTGAATTTTAGATTATTTTTCAAATTTTATAGAAAATATTAGTGATAGCAATCCCAGATCTAACAATATGCATAGAATCTAAAAATTCATATTGTCCAACTTTTATTCATAAGTCAAATTCAAAATATCCCTCTTAGTTGCATTTTATAATGCATCTTTGCAAAAACT
Organism: Pohlia nutans; assembly: GCA_022496805.1. Classification (NCBI taxonomy): domain Eukaryota; kingdom Viridiplantae; phylum Streptophyta; class Bryopsida; order Bryales; family Mniaceae; genus Pohlia; species Pohlia nutans. The sequence goes on from CM040086.1 coordinate 11,094,171, forward strand.
ACCCAATTTGGATAGGGGCGAGGATGTTTTGGGGTTAAGGAAGCGACGACTAATAAGGTAAGAAGGTCTACCCTTGGTGCATCTTTACATTCAATATCATTCTATTTTTGTTAACATTAGAGAGTTTTTGAGCTCAAAGAGTGCCCCTTAACCCCTAACTGCCCAACCATGCATATTTTGCATGATGTACAAATTTCATCCGTAGTTTCTCATCCGTCATGCACTTTTTGTAGTGTGATTTTTTTACTTAATTTTTTATGGAAAGTTAGCTTCATGTATGTGTGATCCGATTGAAAAGGAAACAATTTATGAAAAAGTTATGCCTCATTTTGTATTGCAGTGTTTCACCCAAAATATTGAAGATTTTAGTCTAAAAGTGTTCTTGAAAAAATAAACTCATAAAATCAAGCATCCAAAAAATCTCCAAAAATCACTACACCTAGAGTACTACATTATAATCCATCACAACAAATTTCATCGATAGACTGTCAATATCTTATTCGTAATCAAATTTCAAAATAATTTTTTATATAATGTTTCAAAATTTGTAGAAAAAAATTAATGATAGCAATCATAGATCTAACCGTATGGATAGAATCTAAAATTCAAAATGTATAACTTTTATTCATACATCAAGTTCCAAATATTCATGTTAGTTGCATTTTATGATGCATCTTTGCAAAACTGTCCAAACTGGACATAGGTGAGGACGTTTAGGGGTTAAGAAGCTTGTGTGGGGTACCTTGGTTTTCATTTAAATTAGTACTTCAAAGGACGAGAACATTTCCCCTATTTCTGCCCATGTATTCCGTGGTATGGTACCGTGATTCAAAGCATGGTGGAAGGAGTTGATAGGTGAGTCATTCTTTAGCGGTAGCACTCATTGTCCTCTAGTCTAGTCTTTCATACAAGATAGAGACGGATTCATTGGTACTCACTTAGGCTAAGCCTACATCAATAAAATGGGGTTCTTTGTCAATCCTTAAAGGCCCTTTTTAGAGCTCAAATATCCTCTATGGCATATTGAGCTTAGTACTATGGGAGCAAGAACATCATGCATTTTTCTATAAAAATCACTTATTATAGAAAAAAGTGCACAAAAGTTATGCCTCCTTGATTGATTGTATTGATTTCTTGAATTGCTAAATGCATACAATACAAAAAAAATGGTAAAAGAATTGTACAATTACGTAGAGTTTATAGTACTCTAGGTGTCTTTCAAGTTTGTGGGGATAAACAATGTGGTATGTTGTTGTTCTCCACATGTCCTTTGAGCATGTGGAGGCATAATCATGTAGAAGTATTTAGTACTTTGAATGTCTTTTTAAGTGTGTGAAAACCATGCTTAGATAATATTACATTACTCATTCCCATTTACACTCAAAGTATTCTAAACCTTTTAAATTTTGGAGTCTCTTACATACAAGTTTTTTTTACTAAATTGTTGCATTTTTAAAAGATGTTGCTACAAATTGGAGATTTTTATTGATGTTCTTAGTGGCTTACTAAATGGAGGTTTATATTAATGTTCTTAGTGACTAACAAATTAGATAGTTTGTTTGTTTTATATGTTACGAGATCTTCCATACTGTACGCCTGCTCACCGCGTTTTTAGTATCATTGCAAAACTCTATGATAAGAGGTGTATCAAAATTGTCTTGTCGCTTTTGGACCTACAATGTAGAAGTTATGGAATTGTTTTAGTCAATTTTGTCATCTTTGGGGGGTTTTTATCAATTCTAAAAAGAAAATTAAAAAAGAAAAAATGGTGACGAAAATTGTATATGTAGGAACTTTTTGATATTGCATTTGTCAAAAAGCTTGATATGTGCTCAACTCCATAAACCATACTAGATCACGGAAAACAGTTGGGCCAATAACATATGCCTATACTAATAATTATTATTTGAAACAAAGGGTGAATTTGAGGAAGTGATGTTAACTTAAAAGTTGCCCATCACGCAAGTATTCTTGCCTGATCAAGGATGCAAGAAAACCCAAGTGACCATATATTGTAGGCCATGGTATTTACAAGAGGTATTAGCAATTTATATTTGTCATAAATGCTATGGTGTGAAATTCTTAACAATAACACTATTTATGTCTTTTTGCATTCTTTGAACCCACTATAATTTTTGAATTGACTGTAACTACTTTAAAAATAAAGACACTTCAAAGCATTTAAAACAAATCATACGAAAAGAGAAGTGTAGTACTATTTATGCCTCTCTTGCTAGATTTAGGGCAAATGAACTTTAATTTGAGCGTAATTTTCACTAGAAGACATAATTACTCTAAATTACAATAATATTACACCCACAACATTCATTCACCGATAGTATATAGTGATTTTGGTATGATATTTGTTACTGGTCACTAGAATGTTTATTATCAAAAGAAAAGAGTAATCTTGCACCAATGCCTCTTTAGCTGTTTGGTGGGCACTCACTCATTGTCAAAACAAAAGAAGAGATAGTTAGAAACTTTGGACGTCTTTTAAGGCCGACGTGGATGAAGTGTTTATTCGCCTTAACCCCTAAAGGCACTTAAAAGCCAAAATGGCTTTTTGCTGTTTCGGGCAGCCTAGATGACGGGTTTAACTTTAGTATTTTGGGTTAAACTTTGGTGTGGGTGTGGTAATACATACATACTATATGTGGTAAAATTTGGGCAGCCAAATTCAAGTTTTAGAATTTTATTATGCAAAATTTTGTTTTCAAGCCCAATTGGGGCAGCAAAAAAAATAAAAAATTAGTGTTTTTTTGAATTTTTTTTGGAAATATGTTTATAATAATACTACTACACACATTTAAAAAAAATCCAAGTTGAAAGTTTTAACAATTTTACATGGGCAGCCTTCAAAATTTACAAGAGCAAGCTTCAAAGTTTTTTGTAATTTTACATTTTTTTCTTTCAAAAATTGTCAAAATTTGAGATTTAGGAATTTTTAGATTTTTTTTTTTCTAAAATTCACAAAGTCATAGATGTAACTTTTCACCGCTCACTTTTTTACTAAACCAAAAACCTTTAACGTTATTCAAGTTTTACCATATTGTGGTTTTTGAACCTTCTTCTGGAAAATAATTTGCATGAAGGCCAAAAAAGCATAATGAGTCTCTAAAATTTTGCATGGAGGTGCCTAACTTAGTTACCTACATGGAAAAAAATATGAGCAAAATGTTTGGGGTAATAATCATCAAGTCCCCCTTTGCACCATTTAAACTATGCCTTTTGGGTAAAGCCCAAAAAAACTTTTGAATCAACTTTGAATGTTATAAACTCACAAATGGTAAAGATCCAACAGTTGAAATTTAATATGGTGTTAGTGCAAGTAGTTGGGTTGAAGATCTTACGGTTGGAAGTACAAAAAAAGTTAAAACATATTGAAACATACATCAACTTCCACAAGGTGCTCAAAAATCGCAGTTTTTGGTTTTGGAGGTCCCAAAACACCTTGGGCCTTTAGGGGTTAAAAACGAGCCAGTGCCCACCGAACAAAGGGCCATTGGTGCAAGACTATTATCCCCTTAAAACGAAGAGACACTTTATTCACAAAAGGACCGGATTATCTGTCTAAGGTTGAGGCACCTAAAACCGACCAAGTACCCAAAACCAACCACCCTAGATTCTTGCCTAATTTTTAGATTTTCAAAGGGAAGATGTACCTCATTTGTACATTAGAACACGTGATTGATTTTAGGTAAACCGATGACTTTCACTTTGAAAATTTGTACTTATTCAAATAGTTATCGAAAAAATTAAATTAAATATGAAAAATTCTATATTTTTTATTGCTAAAAGAAGAAAATACTCAAAATATCGATTCATCTATCCCATGTATAGTGAATTTCTTAACTGATCGGTTTTAGGTGCCGCACCTTATCTATGAATTTGGTGTAGTAAGTGGCAACCACCGAAGAACATGCATGGAAAAGTCACTACCGTGAAGTACGAGGAAGGCCACAAGCGAAGAAGAATTGAAGACCCCCCCGCCAGACTTGACTTGACTGAGGATCCTTCGTGGCCGTGTGCCACCCACAACCACACTCACCCACCAGTCAGGACCCCTCCGCGTGGCATCGTCCACGTCAGCCTCCTCCCAAGCCTCTCTCTCGTCAGTCCTCCCTTGACCGGCTCCTGCTCTAGCAGCGTTCACGCGCATGATCCCACATTGCCACCACAAGAAGAATTGCCCATTTCTCCCAATCCATCCCTCTTCTCTTTCTCTCCGCAATCCAAGCTTCGTTGTGACGGTTTCCACGCATCTCAAGGACCAGGATTGGTTTGGTTTGGGCTTTTCTTACCCCCTGGGCTGGGGTTTGGCCATGGCGATGAGGTCTGCCGTTATGGCAGGGTTGGCGGTGCCGCGGGGAGTGGAGCGAATTGAGCGGTCGAGCGTGTGGGGGTGTTCTTCTTCGTCGTCGTCGTCGGGTTTTTCGGTGACGACGAGGAGGACGCGAGGAGGCCCCAAGAATTATTATTCGGCTGCCAGGGCGGATATGTCTAGCGCGGATATGCCTCCCAGTCACCACAGGATCAAAGCGGCCAGTGTTTCGGCGTTCCAGGAGTTTCAGAATGCCAGAGCCAATCGTGAGTCATCATCGCTCACAATGCCTGCCTGCCTAGGGTTTTAGGGTTTTGTTGCGGAACTTCGATGTTCCTTCGAAGGTTTATAGCATCATCAGAAAGTAACATGAGCTTGTAATATCGCAACAGTGATTGCTTTTTATGCTATTTTTAGCCAGTTTGCTACACTTGAAATTTTTCAGAAAACAAGGAGCCAGTACTAAGAAAATATTAACCCCTAAAGGACCATAAGGCCACCAGGTGGCTCCTGTTCTTTTCAGTAATTTTGATGTGGATTCTATTTTGTTTATTTATTTATTTATTTTAATGCAACATATGTAATATTCTTCACTAATTCTAGTGATATAAAATTTGGTCCTATTCAAATGATAATTCTCACAATATGATTGTTTAAACTTGTCATTTTAAAACCATGAATCCTTGGTCCTTTAGGGGTTAAGGTTTTAAGCCAAAATTTGACCTAGATATCAACATGTGAAAAATTGGAAATACGAATATTCACTGTATCGCTGCAACACCTAATTTTAATAATGCGAATTTTTTAAAGGTTTTTGGAATGAGCAATCGTGCGTGTGTGTGTGTGTGCAGGGTATACGAAAGTGAAAAGCAGTATCATGGTGTTGGGTTTAAGTGTTCACACCACACCTGTGGAGATGCGGGAGAAGCTTGCGGTGCCTGAAGCTGAGTGGCCGCGTGCAATTGACGAGCTCTCCAACCAGAATCATATTGAGGAAGCTGGCGTTCTGAGCACGTGCAACCGCTTTGAGATCTACGTGGTGGCTGTTTCGTGGAACAGAGGAGTGAAGGAGGTCGCTGAATGGATGTCCAAGGTGAATATTACTCCCTCCGTCCCAAAGTTATTGTTTCCTTGGTATTTCTTTGAGCCAATTTCATTGATCATATTGTAAGAAACATGATAAAAAAAAGGTTCCAAATTATGTCACTAGAATGATTGAAGAACATTGCATGTGTTCATTGCAACCTAAATAAAATTAGCCACAAGGAAGTATTTTTTTGACCTACTTAAAAAAGCACTTTCAAACATGACTTTCAAACGTGACAATAACTTTGGGACGGAGGGAGTATTATAATTACCCGGACCTAGAATACCTGGAGCAATATTGCGAGCTTAGGGTAGGGGGCAGCCAATTGTTGTTTTGATTTCTTGACTTCAAGCATTAGGCTGTCGACTTGCCACTAACTCTTGTGAATTGTTTGAGATTTGCAGACAAGCGGTATTTCGGTTGAGGATTTGATGCAGCATTTATTCATTCTGCGCGACCAAGATGCTACTCAGCATTTGTTCCGAGTTTCGTCAGGCTTGGATTCCTTGGTTCTTGGAGAAGGCCAGATTCTTGCGCAGGTAAAGAGGAAGATGGCTGGTTAGCAAAGAAGGATTTTGTTTGATTTTGATGAGCATAGTATCAAACACAGACTCTCTGAAGCCTTAAAGGACCAAAGATTCATAGTTTTAAAATGAAAAATTCAATCGATCATATTGTGAAAAATATAAACCGGATTTTATATCAATGAAGGACACTGCATGTGTTGATAAACAAACAAATAAGTTTGAATAGAAGGAAGTCTATATAGGACCTACTAAAAAGCATTAGGGTGTCTTGGTCCATTAAGGGTTCATGTGGTTTCATTGATGCCTACATTCCCTACATCAAAAGGTATATCTTCACGTATTCAACGGGTTTAGTTAAAATTTCTTGCTGTTAACCCCTAAAGGACCATAAGGCCACGTGGCTCCTGTTTTTTTCAGTAATTTTGAGTAGGTTTTATGTAGATTTTTTTTTGTTAATTTTTTCTTAAAAATTTATTTAACATATGTAATATTCTTCACTTATTCCAGTGATATAAAATCTGGTCCCATTCAAATTATAATTTTCACAATATGATCGTTTAAACTTGTCATTTTAAAACCATGAATCCTTGGTCCTTTAGGGGTTAATCAGCAATGCTGAGAACCTGATATTAGAAAGCACGTTGCTCAAGAGTGGTTGTTTTCGAGGTGCAGGTCAAGCAAGTTTTGAAGGTTGGACAAGAGGTATCTGGCTTTGGTCGTAATCTGACAGGCTTGTTTAAGCAAGCCATCAGCGCTGGGAAGCGGGTACGAACCGAGACCAATATTTCTGCCGGGGCCGTGTCGGTGAGCTCGGCAGCCGTGGAATTGGCCGTGATGAAGCTTCCAGCAGCAGGCGGCGTGTCACGAGTGAACGTGTTGATAGTTGGTGCTGGAAAGATGTCAAAACTGCTGGTGAAGCATTTGATTTCGAAAGGCTGTACGCGCATGACCATAGTGAACAGGTCCGAGCAAAGAGTCCTGGATCTTCAGACCGAATTCCCAGACGCTAGAATCATCTATGAGCCTCTTCCTGAAATGCTGCGGTGCACTGGAGAATCTGATCTTGTTTTTACAAGTACCGCATCCGAGGTCCCTCTCTTCATGAAGGAGAATGTGGAGAATCTGTCTCCTGCATCCCAGGTGAGAGGACATGCATGGCTTTTCCTGATTCTCACACCCCAAAATATCCATTTTAAGCATGATTCTCTTTTTAATTTACTTTCGTTCTATTCTAAAGAAGTATAGATGCCTTAAATATGTTCGTTTTGGCATTTAGAAAACCCTATTTAGTTCAACGGAGTAGAAGTTATGAGCAGGATTCTCCGGAAAAAAAAACAGTAAGCATGTGGAGCTTAGTATGTCCTTTAAGGGTTACCAATCATCAATCTCTTCTGATCATGTTTTCATCAATTTGTCACTGAAGCAAAGATAGCCTTATCCTTTATTTCTCCAGTTATAGGTTTCATTCTCAAGAAAAATGACAAGTACGATTATTCTATTTAGTGTATGATACACTACGGATTAGTGAACCTATTCATGAACATCATTTACTGAACCTTGGAACATCATTTATCTCACAAGTTACACAATTAACCAAACGAATGCATTGACTCTTATGGCACACCATTTTGGTGTTTCATTAAATCATGGAGCACACTAAACATAATAAACAGAGTATCTACATGAAGAGTTTAGTTAAGTATGTTCTCATGTACAGTACAGTACCCTCCAATAAGTATCCGTTCATTTCCAAAATGATGCAGAAACTTGACAGAAAGGAGAATTTCGAAATGGCATTGTGTACTCAAAAATAATTCAATTCAGGAATCGTAAATTGTATTGGATAGATAACAAAGTCTATTTTCATGATATGAAATGTCTCATGTGCACTGAAGTCACCGCTCTTTCCCTTGGAGCCCCAGCAGTTCCCCAAAATGACACTGACGATGATGTATGCTTGTGTGGTGTGCAGGCTACTGGTGGGGTGAGGCACTTCATTGATATTTCGGTACCGAGGAATGTGGCAGCCTGCCTATCCGATTTGCCCGGCACGCGCGTGTACAACGTGGATGACTTGAAGGAAGTGGTGGCTGCAAACAAGGAGGACAGGCGCAGGAAGGCTGCTGATGCACAAGTGATTATTGACGACGAGATCAAGAATTTCGAAGCGTGGAGGGATTCGTTAGAGACAGTGCCAACAATTAAGAAGCTGCGGTCTTACGCAGAGCGCGTGCGACAGTCGGAACTGGAGAAGTGTTTGAGCAGGATGCCAGAGGATTTGACGACAAAGCAGAAAAGGGCCCTGGAAGATCTGAGCAGGGGCATTGTGAACAAGCTGTTGCATGGTCCCATGCAGCACTTGAGATCCGACGGCACCGACTCGAAGACGGTGAGTGAGACCATTGAGAATATGCAGGCCCTGGAACGAATGTTTGATCTTGGTTCGGAAGTCTTGGTTGTGGAAACCAAAGCCAAAGGGAAGAAGTAGTAAACTTCCTTTCCTGTCGGTGCTTGAATCACAGTTTTGTACACTAGGAAACATTCTTTCTTATTGCCCATGTTGCTAAGCTAATTCTTTCATATTCAGGATGTTGAGTGCATAGTGGATTGATGGAAAACCCTACCTAATTTGGGGCTTTAGATTCTTGGTTTCTGGGTAAGGACGCAGCATTTCATGTGTTTATATTTTATTATTGTAGAAGAGCTGGATTCCCTATTCTTGGACTCTTGTTGTCGAAGGCACAACTTGATCTTTGTATCAATAACTCTGCATTGAAGGTTTTTCCTTCTTGCTATTTATTTAGTGCAATTCATTGTGGAACAAGTTCCCCTTCCCAAGGCATGATTGGGTATTGGTTCATTTGTCACATAGTTTTATGAAAACTGATGACCGGTTACACTAGAAATGAGAGACTGTGTGCTCTGTCATGCCACGTCATTATATATTTTGGAGAGAAGTCTACACTACCCGGGTTGGTCGTCAGGATCGGCAAAAAAAATATATATTATAAGAACAGAAGCCCAAATCTATACGATTTTAAAAAATAAATAAAAATGACTACTTTGTTTTGGTGAAAAAGAGAGTACTCATAGAATTTGGCATATGTTGAACAGGAATTTTCCAAAAAATAATTACTATTTAGTATAAGATGTCCAATCTAATGGCTTAGTAAGGTATGTCCTCTTGGATAAAGCAATTGGGTTTCCAAATGTACTTCTTTAGGTAGGTTTATCTATCATTGTTCACCAACCCAAGTGCCCTTATTTATGAGCCTCCTACGTTTCAACATTTAAAAAAAAAAAAAAAAAAAAAAACACTTCGTAAATTAAGATCTCATGTCAATTAGTTATTTTTTTGGAAAATCCCTTTTCAACAAATGCCAAGTTATGTGAATATTCTTCAAAATTCACTTTTACACAATATTAGAAATTCCGGGCTTCTTTTATATTTAATTTTTGCTAATCTGACCAACCAACTACAAGCATGTGTGATTATATTTTCTATGTTTTTATATTTTTTTGTTTAAAAAATTTAAATTTAAATTTCATTTCTAATTTAACACAATACTAATACATGAATATCTGCTTCATATTGTGCAGTGACATAAATATACTATATATCAATAGAGGAAGCAAATATCAGGATGTTCAATAGTGGTTCACATTAACCCTTTAGTGCCCAGCTGACCACATTATGGTCACTGCAACATCCGAAATGCAAATAGCAGAGAATCCTTGAAGAATTGGAACTTCAAATTTGAATTTCAGATTATGCCACATACATTGTACATCTTCCAGGAAAAGAAATTTTCAATTTGGAATTGTACAACTATCAAAATACCTATCAACAAAACACGAAAATACTACAAATACTTGAAAATACAGTAAATACTTACAAATACAACACATGTATTATGCAGTATTTCTTGTGTTTGGAAGTTTGTTATCTTGTTTTGTTTTTTTATATTGTGTTCTCTTCTTCATCTTCCATTACTGTGAGTAATCCGATCTTGACTAATGTATTCACTCCTGTCAATTTTCAACATATAAATTTTTGCCTAAACTGTATATGGATAAGTCACTTTCACTTATAAAATTCACAATAATTATGTGTGAGTCTATTCTTGATATGAAAGATTGCAACGGAGAGGTGTTAACATAGGGCATAGCTGAACTTCCTTACTTTCATTTTTGAAAATTTAGCCCAAATTCTATTTAACTTTGAAGTCACACACCCCCCAAAATCTCGTTTTTGAGGGTGCATTATACAGTTCAAATACATACTATAATCTTCCAATCCCACCATTGGATGATTCTCAAATTTTAATAAAATGTGTGCTCTCTAGTTGAGCATAGAATTATACGGCTACTTTCTAATTTAATCCATTCTATTACTGGTAATCTCAATCACAGTGGAAAAATCCACTGAAATTCAGAGTTGTCTGCTATAGTACCCTGGGCACTAAAGGGTTAAGCTCAAAGTCAAAAGGTCAATACAACATTGATCAAGAGTTTCAAGTACTAATTTTGATGAAAAGGAGGCATTGTTCATTGTAAACAATGAAAAGTCTAAGGCATAAAAATTGAGATATCAAATTTAAACATGATTCAAACAACTTTTTGACTATATTCAAAAAAATTGCAAAAATTGGTTCTTTTCTTACTAAATCCCTCGTGAAAGGTATACTTACCTTATAGATAACACAAATATTTTCCAAATTCAACGATATTAAATTGTTGTTGAATTTTTTTTTCTTTTTTCTTTTTAACATTGAAATCTTAATTCTTATTACAAATTAGAGATATCTATTTTATAAAGTTTGGGTGGTAATAGTATGAAATTGAATTGTCTGTAAAGTAAATTATGCAACTTCTTAAAAAAATCTCTTCAAAGGATTATGTACGTATATAAACAAAAAAATCTTTGTTTGAGTAAATTACAATGTTTGTATCTTATCTATTGGGTATTGTACAACCAAGCCATTCAACAATGTAATACCACACCACATTCTTCGCTCGAAAGATCAAGAGGCACAATTGTTAATTAAGAGTGTAAAGTCCTTCCAAATCGGCACAATGGCAAATTTTCTCAAAATTTTCGTCAACAAAGAGTCCTTGTGTACGAATTTAACCGCTTATTTGGGCTTATTGATTACTCCATATATTGTAATGGAGTGGCAACACATGAGATGGAAAAATGAGGACAAGAATAGAGAGAAAGTGAAAATAACTGTTACCTTGTGGAAAACACGAGTGACTAAAGGCCGCTTCACACTACGGTCGAAGGTCAAGAGGCAGTCGATTTCCACCAATCAAATTGCAAGAAACCATGGATTCGGCCTCTCGACCCTTCACACTAGAGGTCAAAGTTCAATGGCCGTCGCTCTCCAAAATGCCAATGTGTCAGTACTTTTTGACCAAGACGACGGCCTCTCGAAAGGAAGTTTGGGTCACACGGGAATGGAAACCCAAACTATGGTCGAGAGGCCGTCGATTTCCTTTCATTAAAAAATGAAAACTATATTTTATTGCCTATTTTCAGTAGATTTCTTTGGACTCTCAACAAAGTTTGGACTCTCAATCCCACGGCCTCTCGACTTGGACGGCCATAGTGTGACCCGGCCCTAATTAAAAAGCTGACAAGAAGCTCAGATGCAAAATCCAATCCCAACAAATCTAAGTTAGAGCAGCGGATCAGAAACAAAATTGTGAAACGATACCTCAACTTTCCGGAGGTCCATAATAAATAAGTTAGTTGCGCTGATAACATAGTGTGAAGAGATGATTGCAAAAAAGCATCTTCCCATAATATTATACCGGCTTTTAGGGGTGATTGGCCTTCAATGGTTCAATAAGCACTGAAGAAAAAATGGTCCTAAAATTTGCACACCCTGATGCCCTCCCTGATGCCCTCCCTAGTTAAGTTAAGAAATGCACCTAAACTTGAAGCTAACAGTACACTCGTTTACATGCCAAGTCTTGGTCGATAGTCCACAGACCTGCTGCCTTCAAAGTGTGGACAACCAAAGGCAAAAGGTTCCGAACCTGTAAACCATCAAGCAAAATGACCTTTTTGCCAGATGCTACGGTATTAGTTTGCAAATCTCGAAAACGTCCTGAGAGGCTCCCTGGCAAGGCTAGGTAAGGGCAGTTGTTATTGGAAGTGACGAAGTCCTGGAAACCAAGCCACATGCTGCTGTTGCTGTTGCTGTTTCTCAGGTCTCTGGCAATGACGGACATGTTCCCTACCCATTTACTCCACGCGCGTAAACTGCCTGGGGAGGCTTGTATGTACAAAAGGGCTGGGTGGAACCTATCTAGAGGTTGGGAGCCCCGGATCGAGTCGGGCATCTCCAGCCCTGCATCAAAAGGATTGTGAACAAAAACTGTATCCGCCCTGGTCAACCACACACTGTAACCCAGGTTGAGAATCTCGTGCACGGCTTGCACGGCGACCATGTCTCTCCTCAATTTAGTCCCTGCTGTCTCTGTTTCAGTGAAAAGCTCCGCGGACACCGTTGCGTAGCCTCGTCTGGCGAGATCGCTAAACAACTCATTGTCATCTCCCAACAGCACGAACTTTCGCAGCCCCAACCTCTCCATGTGACACAGCCAGTTGCGAACGAGCGTGGTGTGCACATCAATGAGATTCACCAGCAACACAGTGTTGTTCACCTCCATGGAGGCCAGCATGGGGCTGAGTTCCGGCAGCGCTTTCGCAGGCTTCCACATTCTCACGTCTCGAAAGCAGAAATCAAATTGGGGCAAGGCTTTGGAAGGAGACATTACCCACAGCATGGTGTCGTTCCCTGCTTCCTTCGTGTTGATGAGCTGTGCGTCAGGTCCCACGGCTTTCTTGTAATTTGAGCCAGGTTCGCGGTGCGAGACACTCAATGCTCGCTCCTCGACGAAGTTGGTGTACAGATTGAAGTAGCCTTGAGTGTGTGTGAATTTCACAAACCATGGAGTCCATATCCTCTCCCCAAGTTTCTTATACCAGGAATTCGTCACCATCCCTTCCAGCATTGGTTTCTCGCCTTTACTCTTATGCTTGTCATACCATAACCGAAACTCTTTCCACTGTCTTGGAAACAACAGCTGGCCCCATGTTCCAACCAGTGGGTACATGAAAAGATTCTTCGTGCTGTTGACCTTGAGAGGTAAGCCTCCTTTCCCAGGCACAAACCTGGGACGTTGCAGTGAGACGCCGTACACCGAGGGATCATACTGCTCTGGGTTGTAGTAGTATGTTGCAATTACAGTACGCAGGAATCGGTAGTAGAGATTCGAAAGCTCCATGTCATCTTCCACTACGAATGCAAATTCGTCTAGATCTGCTGGCCACCATGACTCTATCCACTGCGCTTGCAAGCCTACATTCTGGCTCCTGTAATGAATCTCCTTCGTACCATGACTCCACCAAAAACTGTCCACAAACTTGAGAATCTCATGCGCCTCATCCAGCTGCTCATCTAAAGACTTCATTTCCAATGTCTCCCTCACCAAATCATCGTTAATCAAATCCCCTTGTGCCTCAACAGAACTCCCTCCTTGCTCTTCACGTCCTTTTGTCATTCCAGCATCTTTCGTTAATCCTTCAAAGACCAAAAATTCATTCATGGTTTTAGAATCACAAATTCAATCGATCATATTGTGAAAGATCAATAATTCAGATGGGAACCCATTTTATTATATCATTGAAGCACATTGCATGTGTTGGTCGACAAATGAAATTCAGATAAAATGAAACCTACTCAAAGTACCTGAGGCATGATTTGGGCTTCTTGGTCCTTTAGGGGTTAACCTGCCAACCATTTCTTCATCCTCGTGTCCATGAACATTGGCCGACTTTGCAGTGATATCTGATTCTCTTCTAAAGAGACCCCACAACAACCTCTTCACACTACCCTCCTTTACAGACGGCTCCTCCCTTGTAGTACTGTTCTCAAAGCTTTCGTTTCTTCTTTTCATACTCTCATTATATCGGAAATGGTCAACAAAAATCTGAATATTGACATTGTCACCGCCATAGTCGGCTTTGGCTAAGGAGAGAAGACACCGAGTCAAAGACTCCAACCTGTTGAAGGCCAGAACCTTGATCACCACACGAAAGTCTTTGGTAACAACATTGGTTTCAATGGACTCTCGATACGGATCATCGTCTACAACATCAGAGAACATCCGAACATTTTCTCGAATGCGTCCCGGTAGCCATAGCCGTTGGTAAATCTCCGAGCTGTTGCAGTTGTTGGTGCAAAACTCCGACTGCCGGAGCTCAACGTCATCAGCTTTTACCTTTCGAGCAGTAGAATAATTGTACTGTGCTGCAACACTAATAGTCTCATCAACACTAATAATAGTCTCGGAATCAGGTTGGGGAGACGATGAAGAAGTAGTGACATTATTATTCTCTAAATCTATTCGATCAGGGCCAGCTGCTGCCTGATGGAATTTCCGACTGGGATACTTGTAAGGCGCGATCAGGTAGCCCGTGAAAACGCAAAGGACAATGGCCAGGCTCAAGCAGACCAACCTGCGAGTGCGCATTCGCTTAATATTATTATTCCTATGGCGCGGCGTTCCTGGGAATGACAGCCGACCAGACATAGTCCTCAACCTAATTGTGGCAAACCCTAGGGTTTGTTTCTACGCTTCAAAAAGATCTCATACATTGAGCTATTTTTTTGTTGAGATTTTTGCATATTCGAGCCCTACACGAGCCCAAGCTAGGTCGTGGACATGCTTTACGGAGGATTTCGTAAACCAAACCCCTGGAATCGGCAACACCCTCACATTTGCTCTAGAACGATCTGACTAACCCTAATCTGGCCGAACCACCTCGCCACCGGAAATCATCACTGGTGAGAGCTTACCACAAAAGGAATGAATCAGCTGCCAAATCACTGATTCTGGGGGGAAGATCAACGACTTCAACGACTTGCATGCACCGCTTGACTGTTCAAGTCAAATTCCACAAGCTCATACGCCGCGCGCATTGAATGAGGAGTCTGAATCTTCGTCATGAAAGCTCATAACCCTCGATCGAATTCTTCTTCGTCACTGCTCTGATGTGGTGAAGCGGTGAAGTGGTGACGCATTCTGCAAGATCGACTTGCATGGATCTGAACGAAGCAAAAAAGCTTAAGAAAAGCTTAAGGAAAACAGAGGAAAAAAGTTGCGTGCTCTTCAGATGATCTCTGCAGCTGAAAAACTAACAATGCAGAGGGAGAGAGACTAAGCTTAGAACTGAAGGGATTTCTTGCATTTCCGCGTGATACAATGCAGTCTTGCAAAATCATCACAGAAGCTTCAGGGCAAGCGTCACAAATCATATACGAAACAGCCGGGCGGGGGCGGCCGGGAAGGGAGGCTAGCCCGCCAAGTGTGAACAGGGGAGAGTGTACATCCATGCAGACCTCCTTAATGTCACCCTTCTATTATATCACATCCTCTATTCTCTCACCAAACGCTTGGGAATAAACGTTATTTTCCCCCTGGTTACTGTAGTCGGTCGTGAGGATCGGGAAAAAAAAATGATTCTATAAAAAGTGTAAAACATATTAGATTATTTTTTCCAAAAAATCCATGTTTGTATAGTGAAAAAAGGAATCTTATAGAATATTCATTTACCCCTGCTTGCATGAGGAGGGTTATGAATGAAATTTTATAAAATTATGTTCAAACCTTATAGGGGAGTATTGGAATTAAGGTACCCATGTGGTAATTAAGTTATTTTGAGGTAACTGATAAAGTTTTGCACATGGTAATTAACCATTTAGTGCCCAGGGTACTGTAGCTCAAAGCCCTGGATTTCAGTAGATTTTTCCACTGTGGTTGCGACTACCAAAAATAGAATGGGTTAAATTAGAAAGTAACCGTACAATTCTATTCTCAACCCGAGAGCACACATTTTATCAAAATTTGAGAATCATCCGATGGTGGGATCGGAAGATTATAGTATGTATTTGAACTGTATAATGCACGCTCAAAAACGAGATTTTGGGGGGTGTGTGGCTTCAAAGTTAAATAGAATTTGAGGTAAATTTTCAAAAATAAAAGCAAAGAAGTTCAGCTATGCCCTATGTCAACACCTCTCCATTGCAATCTTTCATATCAAAAATAGACCCACACATAATTATTGTGAGATTTATAAGTGAAAGTGACTTGTCCATGTACGGTTTAGGACAAAATTTTATACGTTGAAAATTGACAGGAGTGGGTACATTAGTCAAGATCGGATTACACACACTAATGGAAGATGAAGAAGAGAACACAATCCAAAAAAATAAAACAAGATAACAAACTTCCAAACACAAGAAATACTACACAATACATATGTTGTATTTGTAAGTATTTACTGTATTTTCAAGTATTTGCAGTATTTTCGCGTTCTGTTGATAGGTATTTTGATAGTTGTACAATTCCAAATTGAAAATTTCTTTTTTTGGAAGGTGCGTAATGTATGTGGGCAAATCTGAACTTCAAAATTGAAGTTCCAATTCTTCACGGATTCTCTGCTATTTGCATTTCGGACGTTGTAGTGACCATAATGTAGTCAGCTAGGCACTAAAGGGTTAACCCCTAACCGCCCAACTATGCATATTTTGCATGATGTACGGATTTGAAGTCCGTTTTCTCATTCATCATGCACTTTTTTGCAATGTGGATTTTTTATTGAAACTTTTATGGGAAGATAGCTCTGTGCATGTGTAATCTGATTAGGAAAGGGATGATTTCTAAAATTTTATGCCTCATTTCATGTTGTAGTGATCCACCCAAAATTTCGAAGATTTTAGTCTAAAAGTGCTCTTGAAAAAGTCAAGTACTAAAATTAAGCAACCAAAAAAACTCCAAAAATCACTACATTTAGAGTATTACATTTCAACCCATCACAACAAATTTCATTATTAGATTGTCAATATCTTATTCGTAATCATATTACAAAAGAGTGTTGAATTTTAAGTTTTAAATTGAATGCAAAAATATTGGTGATAGCAATGGCAAATCTAACCGTGTGAATAAAATTTAAAATGCATAATGTACAGCTTTTATTCATTGATCTAGTTGAAGATATCCCTCTTAGTTGCATTTTATAATGCATCTTTGGAAAACTGCCAAGTGTGAAGAGGGTGAGAACGTTTAGGGGTTAAGTTACTATGCCGTACTTGATATATCAAACATCTATGACTCCAAGTTAGTTAGAACACCAAAATAATATTCTAGTTAGTCTATACATATTTTAAGTATGTAGGCAGACAATACTAGGATTATAAGTGTGGCCTGTTGGTTGAAGGAGATTACATTGTTTAATTGACAAGATCTCACTTCTATGGTTGGGTGGCGAGTCACACAATAAACATTATTTACCTTTTGTGCACACCCCTCTTTTATAATCGCATAGTATCATCAGTAAATTCTATCAAATGACATCAAAATGACATGCCACAATGATGTAGGGATTAGTGCCATTTTGATGTCATTTTAATGTAAAATTCACATTCATGTCGTACAGGTCATTCTAATGTAGTGTTAACATATATCACTTTCATATTAAGTTTACATCATTTTGACTTGGGGAACGTTAAGTTTGCGTCGTTTTGATATCAAAATGGTACTGATGCCTACATCGCCGTAACCTAAGTTTACTAATGGTAGGCAGATAGTAGTTTTGGCACAAATGAATTCAATTTTTTTTTAAAAGTGCCACACGTGTGTCATTTTTCAAATAAAAAATTAATTTTTTTAAATTATTATTAAATACATTTTTTTTAAATGGCGAAAGAAGCAAAAGAACCGAGGCCAAGGAAGAGCTTTGGGTTCCTTGGCGTTCCACATGTCCATATGGACACTATTAGGGCCGCTTCACACTGTTTTTTTTTTTTGCAAAAACGGCTCTACAGTGCACTGCTGAACTTCAGCTGCCCCAACCT
Source organism: Pohlia nutans (assembly GCA_022496805.1). Lineage (NCBI taxonomy): Eukaryota > Viridiplantae > Streptophyta > Bryopsida > Bryales > Mniaceae > Pohlia > Pohlia nutans. Next base: position 11,112,039 of record CM040086.1, read on the forward strand.
CAAAATTTGTTCAATTTGATAACTTTGATTGCTTACCAACGAGTCCACAATCTCTCAAATGAGGCGAAAATTTGGAATCTAGATCGCTTTTTCAGTAGCTTTCCAACGCAACAAGTCTTGCTTGATTTGGTTGAGAAAATCAACTTTTTTCTTCATTATTCTTTTTTAAATAAGCCCATGGGGCTTACCTTGACGTTTAAGGGTTAAGAGTCCAAACTTTGTTGATAGTCCAAAGAAATCTACCGAAAATAGGCAATAAATATATTTTTCATTTTTTATGAAAAGAAATTGACGGCCTCTCGACCAAGTTTGGGTTTCCATTCCCATCCGACCCAAACTTCCTTTCGAGAGGCCGTCACCTTGATCAAAAAGTATTGCCACGTAAGCATTTTAGAGAGGGACGGTTGTTGGACTTTGGCCTCTAGTGTGAAGGGTCGAGAGGCCAAACCTATGGTTTTTTGCAATTTGATTGGTGGAAATCAACGGCCTCTCGACCTTTGGCCACAGTGTGAAGCGGCCTGCTGAATATAAAAATATTTTAAAAATATGGAATCTTTTTATTTAATTTAAGAAAATCCAATTTGATGTGAACAACTATCCACATCAAATTGAATCTTTAATTTAAAATTAAAATACTTTATTATTCATCAGATCTGATTTTAGAAGATCAAATCCTCACCAACTGCCAATATTTCGGCCTTTGGCCCCCACTCTAAATCCCCCTATATATGTATATGCAAGCAATATTCACCCATGGGCCCCATTTTGTGAAATTTCCATTGTAGACACCCTAGGATCTTTTTTTGGGCAACGTTTTTACTGTATAGAAGAGAAAACCAAGCCAGAAAGCGACTACACTCTTTCCTTTAAAATCACAAAAATTAGTATAAGTACCCAAAAAGCCTGCTTGAGAAAAAATTCCAAATTGGCTGATTTAGCCAACAGGCAGGCATAATTTAGTTGCAACTCAAATTGCGATAAATATAACAAAAGAAAAGAAGCTTTGAGAATCATTCAGAGGCTTAAAGAAAAAACCGCTCTGAAGGAGAAACCAGGAGTTGTACTTTGAGCTCTACTGTAGGTAACCAGAGACTTGCCATGACTACGTATTGACAAGGTGTGGCAAAAAATTAAAGGAGCTAGCTACTATCTGTAAATCTATAGTACACACAATTTTCTAGTATCAGACCATGATATGATTTTGGTGAAATCAATATAATTCTTATGTACTTTTTCATGTGAAACAGTACCTCGTAGGCCCTTGCTTCTAAGATTTTCCAGTACTGTCCCGGTCCTTGATTGCTTGATTGACAAGGACTACTCTTGATCTTCCTTCACATCGAAACTTGCAGGGGGCCCAGCAATCAATCCTTCCTGGACCACTTCTCAACGTTGATTTTATACTTGAGATAGCTGGCTACCATATTCACAGGCGTACAAGGTATGTAAGAAAATTCCATGAAGGGAAGCTTCAATCCCCCCGAGGTTCTTCCATTAAGAACACGTGGAGTTCCAATCCCAGTCCAGCTCCTGACGTAGAATTAAAATGAAAACTGGAGCTTGGCAATTTGAATTAAGCGGCGGCCACTCCACTATATCTTGCTCTTCTTACAGGGCTAGTTGGTTGCAAACCGTCACTGGGAGATTTTCTCTTCGCACATATCAATGAAGAATTCGAACTCTCGTTAGGTGCAGAAGAGCCTGGTCTAATGTGACCCTGAAGTCGCTTGACATCTTCCATCTGTACAGGTTTAATTATAAATTCTTTAGCACCCTCTGCAAGGCAACTGCATGACAAACATCAACAGAAAGATTAGAAATACTCGTAAATAAACAAGCCGATAAGTTACACGCAAGACATCATCAGCATGTCGCTCAACACATGAGCAAGAGATTCATTATAAACAAACCTTTTGATGCGGTTGCTGTCATTTTCAGATGACATCACAATAACTGGTATCTCCTTAAAAGCGGAGGAGGCCTTCACAATCTTGAGGAGGTCATAGCCAGTCATTTCCGGCATACAATAGTCCGTCATGATAAGATTCACAGACACCCTCTGCAGAGCCAGTATGTTGAGTCAGACTACGAACATGAACCATAACACCACTCACTAAACACTGTTAAATCCAAAAGTAATTGGAAGGCCAAAGACCAATACTTACATTAGCCTTTACCGAGGCCGAGCAACTTTCGGAAAGACCCAGATATTCCAACGCTCGTAACGCACTGTTGACCGTTGTAACTGCAGGCCAAAAGATATGTATATTCCCCTTGTTAGTCATTTGGCTCAAAGAAACTTAGGATCCATAACAATAATAAATGAGTTGACCTCCAGATTCAGGATACAATAGCAGGGTTTTTTTCTGTCAGGAGACAGTTTAGCATTTTTGGTACTTTTCCATGGCTTGACGAGCAATCCAGACTCCTTGGATGCTCTTTTCATATTAATATATATAGGTAATATTAGGGTAATACATATGTGATACCTAGGTTTAAAGAGGCAACACATCTTGACTCCATGTAGGAAATCTGGCTATTACTCAAAAATCCTTTGTATCAATTAGCCAGCCCAAATTTTGTGTAGCAATTTGACTAAAATTATCAACTATAAGATCGCTGGAATACATACAACAGCAAGAAGAGAAGCATCATACCTTTATAAGATGAAATCTTCAGAAGTCTTTCGATGACTTTCTGGTCGACCTTGCTATCATCCACCGCGAGAATATGGTACTCGGAATTGCTTATGCTTGGAAGCGAATTGTCTGAAATTCTGTCAGGCTGAGGACATTCTGCTGTGGAAGAGTTCTCCACTTGAGTCCCCGGTGTAGAATCATGACAGTTATTGACTTGAACAACCGCAGCACTATCAAGCTTGCAGCAGTCTCTCATTTTCCTGGACGTATCCTTACATTTGCTTGGCAATTTGGCCCGCTCTGCCGGCACCAAAATCTTCCACGGGTAAGGGGAAATCATATGGGGCTCCACTTTCCCTTCGAACTTGCTGACGCTATGCGCCATGGCCTCCATGTCTGCTAGTGAACCTGAAGATAAACAATTATCCTCTTTGCTATTGGCAGCAATATCCGCAGCCATACATACTGATCTCTCTTAGCTCCTATAGATGGCCTCCTTCACATACTAAAACGCATAAGACGTGATCCGCCCGGATTCCGAAAGCACATCTATCAGCAGCTTCCCTCCAACACCACCCGTACTACAACTGCCCTGATCATATCATTCATCTGCACTGACACATGCAAATCCGTTAGAATCTTTTTAAAATGAAGCCGTTGTACAATCTTCACGAAACATACTACACAATAAATTGATCTATAATGAAATCCTTACACTAGTCAAGACTCACTCCAATGCTTCAATCCGTGGTCACAAACGGTCATATTCGTGCCAAAATCGTGACTCAAACCTCATATAGATCAGAAGCTCGTGCCAATCTCTTGAAATACTGCCATTTAACGAAATCGAATAAATCTATTCTCAAAGAACAGCAAGAATGAAGGTAAAGAAAACCAGCAAGAATGAATGAGACAGACAAACAGACAGAGAGCTCAAATTCGTGCCAATCTCTTGAAATACTGCCATTTAACGAAATCGAAGCAAAAAAGCGAGGAGAAAATCAGCAGTCAAAAAACCAGCAAGAATCAATGAGACGGACAAACAGACAAACAGCTGTTCAGCGTTTCTTCCTTAAAAATCAATCTTACGATAACTCTTTACGGCATCTGTCTGTATCTCCGTTAAGCTGGCATTGCGAAACTCATCAGAGCCATGAACCCTACCTCCCGAGCAGGAGCTCGACGGAACGCCATCGCCAGGGAGCTCTCACTCATCGCCCGCTTGTTGTGGCTCCTTGTTGTGGCTCGTTCCTGCTCCTTCTTCCCCGCAAGAAAAACACACGAGAGATGAGATGGTAGGAGTGCACGTAACGCGGGATTGTTGAAGCAGGAAATCGCGAAGAGGAAGCATGAGGAGTGTGACTGACGGAGCAGTGAGAGCAGGAGAAACAGGCAGGCAGGAGAGGTGGTGATTGTGCAGTGAGGCGAGGGGGGCCCCGCGGCAGAGAACGACAAGGGCAGGGGCACTACGCGACAGCCCGGGCTCCGGTACGCGACAGAGCGGGTGGCGGATATCGCGGGCGCGATCTCACTACAGTAACTTACTATCCGGCCTACTGTTTGGGCTGCTACCAGACAAACCCGGGTTTTAGGCTCCAGCCCCGTCTCCCGGATTTGGTTCTCATTCGTTCGCTCGGAGAGTCCGCCATCCGTTTTGAGCTCGCCTTTTTCATTCGTTCGAGAGTCCGTCGTCGAGTTCGCCTTTTTCGTTCGTTCGTTCGTTCGTTCGTCGTCGTCCGTTTCGAGTTTGCCTTTTTCATTCGTTCGGGAGTCTGTCGTCATCCGTTTCGAGTTCGCATTTTTCATTCGTTCGGGAGTCCGTCGTCGAGTTCACCTTTTTCATTCGTTCGTTTGTGGCTATTACTTTGGGTATTGTAGTCCCACCCGGACTGTACAGTTCCTAGCATAACCCTTAACCCCTAAAGGTCCTCGCCTCTTTTGTAAAAGTCAAAGCACTATAATTTGCATACTTGAAATATCACATTGTATGATTTATAATTTTTCATAGATAGTCATTAACATTATGAAGGTATGGCAAAATTTTCAACATGATTCGAAGATATTTTGAATATTTACAAATTTTATTATGTAAGCAAGGGAAAAATTCAAAATAAATGCATTTTTGTCAAATTTAATATCAAAAATTATATTTAAGGTAGATAAAAGTTATATTTACAAGGAGTAAAAAACTGAAAGTGAAAAAATTAAAAGAGACCTATGATAGGAGCATCTTTAGAAATCCCTTTGTATTTTGGACACTCAAAATTCAAATTTCTCGACGGTGGAAAATCTTCAAATGAAGTCTATTCTCCAATCCCAACGGTCAAAAGATGTATCATAACTTAACTTAAACATCTAATGAAAACACCAACTACAATAAAGTTAAAACACTTGATTTTTGGGGCGTTTGACCAAAAAACAAGCATAATATGGTTGATTGGTCCTTTAGGGGTTAAACGACAATAGCCATACAGGCTTGGTTATGTTTTGGGAGAATCTTGCTCGTATCTTCTACTCCATTGCACCAAATGGGATTTTTTTTAATGCCAAACCGAGTACCTTAGAGAGATCTATACTTCTTTAGAATAGAGCCAAAGTAGATTAAAAACAGAATCATACTTAAATTGGAATCTAAAAGAGGTTTTGGGTGTAATATCAGGTAAGCATATGTCGTTTAAGGGATAATACTCCCTCCATTTCAAAATAAGAGTTCACTTTTGTGACATTTTTTTTCCTAGTTTATATCCTTTGTTTATTACCGTATGAGAGGATAAGATTTGGACAGTATTGGGTCGAAATTTAATTTCCACATCAGATTTTGAGAGGTCGACGTCACTATAAACCAATCACAAGATGACATGTGGCACTTTTGGACAAAAATTAATTAATTAATGTTGAAACTCACCACGGCTTAGGGTATTTCAAAATGAGAGCATTATTCACTTTAATTAGACGTTGAAATGTGGATAGAAACAAAGAGATAGAAGGCAAGGGGTTCTTGCTCAACGAGGCTAATTTACAAGGCATTTTAACCCCTTTCATTAGTAGGCATGACTAAGATAATTCGCAATTGGTATCAAAAGGCTTTGTCTCCTCGAGCTCCCTTATTACATAGAATGCTAAACAAGATTAATTTTAGGAAATATGATTTTATTTAAATTTGGAATAGGAAACAAATTAGAAAAATCTACATTTGAATATTTAAGCTCAAGATTTCGACAAAGGTTTCTTTGTATATATTGCAATTTCCAAGTGCTAGTTGCTATTTGGAATCCACTCAATCACAAAATATATTTCCTCTAACGGACAATCAGATTTCAAAGTGACTTGAAAATATTGACAATCTCAAAAACAAAGCTAGAATAACAGACTAGAGTGAATTGCAGGAAAAGAACTAGCAACTAATAAAGTTCTAGCTCTAAGTGCGTGAATTGGAAATTTGAGAATTTTTCAAAAGGTGGTATCTCTCCCATAACAAAAGTTAAATAGGTAAGCAATTTCAAGTTATACACAAGGTGTTTGTTATTGTATATTCACAACACAAAAATTGGATTTGTTTTATTTTGTTCCTCATCATGTAAGCTGAGAACACGTGAACAACTTTGTGATATCAAACTGTGTTTTGTTTCTTTGCTTACTTTGCAAGCTTAGAAAGTGAAAATATTTGTGATATTGGATTTTGCTTCAATTATTTGCTTACGCTATAAGCTTGAAATGTGAACTGATTTGTAATATTGGAATTCAATTTAATACTATTTTTTACACTGGAAACTTAGAATGTAAAGAATTGTATGATGTTATGTGGAATTGGCTATGGTTTAAAACTCTAATTTAGTAATAGACACACGTTTATTTACTAAATTTGCTCTTATTAGGTAAAGTGGGATTTTGATTTTTGAAATTATTTAGAATATGCATTACATTTTCAAAGAAAAAGAACCCCCCCCCCCTTTATTTCTCTTCTTCTCGTTCTTTGTTAGGACTCAACTAGTCATTTGTGGCGCTGAAGCCTTTTTAATATGTATGTATATGTAATTATGTATATAGATACATAAATAAAAAATAATTAATTCTAATTTTTTCAGTACCTTTGTCTTTGTGCCGGCGTTTACTGTTCAATTCATCGATGCCTCATCTCGGTTTTGGTTTTCTGATTTATTTATATTTTATTTTATATTTTGGTAGGAATTAATGCAAGTAGAATCCTAATAAGGAAGAAGAGAATTTTTTTAATTTTTTTTTGGCGTTTAACGCCACAAATGGCACGCTTAATTATGAAAAAGAAGAAACAAACAAACAAACGAATTTTTTTTTTAAAACTTTGTCTGAGTGTGGGTTTTAGGTGTGCACAAGAAAAAAAATTGAGAAAAAAGCCAAAAAGAGAGACAAGAAGAAAGACAAGAAACCAATATAAATGAAAACTTAAAAGAATAGATAAATATAACGATAAAAAGTAAACAAAAAAATATTTATTGGAATGTGAGTGATTGTTGAAAGACAAAAATTGTTGTGATTTAAAGAATTTTTTATCAAGGCAATCAACAATAGGTGTATACAAATACGCAAGACGATCTAAAAGAGTGACATGAACAAAGAAGAAAGTGTTTAGAGAATCAAGCCAATGTTGTGATCTTTGTCAATATAATATAACTAATTCTTGAAGATCCAAAAAACAAAAGCCTACGTTCCATCAAAATCTTTGGTTCTTATAAGTAAATCATATGTAAACTTCAAAAAAACATTCACTTTTATTTAACCCCTAAACGTACCAACACTTTGAACAAAAGTAGATTCTAGTGTCAAAAGTAGATATTAGCATGGCCTACATGTACATTAGGTGTACATGAGAAGACAGTTGCAAGCATAAAATCTACCCAACAAATTAGACATATTTGTAGGTGGAGGCCTCTCCGATATTATCAATAGTTCCCCATCAAAAGAGATTTAATGTAATTGATAGAGAATTTAATAGGCTTTCAAAGGTGATTTGGATGAAAATCATCCAAGGTTGTATGAGAAAGTTACAAGGCTTCGAATATATTTATGATCCAATTCTTCGACGTTGGGACGTTAATGGGTTACCTATTGATCAATGCACATATGCAATGATTACCACACTCCTAGACATGCCAAATTTGGTCCTCATCGCCATCATGATTTTACAATACTATTGATTGAGTTGATTACATTCACACCACAAATCCTTCAAGGTTCAATTGTTTGAAAAACTTGAACATCAATTGTAGTTTGTATGGAACTATTGATAATCTAACTACAATCTACACCTAAAGGCTAAAGAAGACATACATTGTTCCCACTATTACTCAAATCTCACGGATGGTTCCCACACCAAATTCGTTTGGTAAGTTGATAATCCAAATTGAAAACCTAATCCCAACCGCAATGACGAAGATGCTTATCCCAATCGCCTGTAATCATAGCATCAGAGATAAGTTTTAACGGTCCGTCACTTGAACGGTTTGGTAGTAATTCTGGCCGGATATTTGGAGCACTCGACCCACATGCAATGCATGGCCCTGTACCATCAGAAGGATGATGGCTTGTACCATCACAAGGATGAGAGAATACACCAACATAACGACGAGGAGGAACACCATCAACGGGATGAGGAGGTGCACTATCGCCATGTTGAGTGGGGACACCATCAAAATCATGATCATGCGCACTATTCAAAACAAGGAGAAGTACGCCGTGAGAAGAATGAGGAAGTCTAAGCCTTGAACTTTTGAAGGAGACTTTAGGACTCTTCTTTGTTTGTGATCGTTTCTCAAATCTCCGAATTGATTTTCGAACGGGCACACTTTCACTCAAACTCGTGCTTTTAGGTCCTTCGATACTAGTCGTAGCCTCTACAGCTGCGGGTGCCGCCATCGCTATAGGCACTACATCAAGGTCCATTGGGGTTGCAACTAGGACGATGGCTTTTGAGTGAGAACCAAACTTCTCATTGGCCGTCTTTGGTGCCTGTGTGAGATCCATGGAGCCATCCGTCATCTGAAGGAGATTCCTCTCATGATGAAGTTGTGCCACAACTACAAGACACTCAAGTGAACACACCATGAATTCTTCACGGCAACCTTCCGAATTTGGAACACCATATCTGCAACCTTCGCAACTTTTTCGTGCACTATTACTTCGTGCTTTCTTTCTTGGGCAATTTGAAGCACTCACTAATGCTTTTGAATTGAGCTTGGAAGATTCGCTTGTGGGCTCCGTTGCACTCTTTCTTTTGAGATAACAAAGGTGTTGATTGTTCAATATTGGTTTGTGGATGTATTTGGTACTCTCTAAGCCGATGAATTGCGCAAGATCATCTGAAGCAACCGCATTATTGCGCGTTTGGCGTTGCACTTGCAACCAAGGGTGAGAAATATGGTGCCCGTTTTCTCGGAATATAGTTGGATATAATCCGCCCACCATGCACGAAAGGCAGTAGTAGTTGTTGCAATCTCTAGGCAAATGGCAAGTGGGACTATTCCTTGTATATGTACTTGCATCTATCAAGTAATCGGCTTTGATGAAGCGCATCCAAATGTCATGATTGTTACCTCCGGCCATGATAACAAACCAATTGGGTGGGTGTTTGAAACGTGAGACCAAAGTAAGAATAGAAATAAGTGTCTCAAATCAGCAACAATCTGCAAAAGGCAAACAAACAAAAAGTGAAGATTAGTTGAATTGGAGGTCAAATAGTGATGTTAAAAATGGCTAGTTGTGTGTTGTGGAAAAAAGTAAAATCATGTGGGGCTATTGCAAGTCACGTTGTATTCAAGGATTTAACCTATGACCATGAAAGAACAAGTCCATTGCCTAATATGCGAAAGGGCAAAAAACAAGAAGAACAAGCAAAAAGCAAAGAACTTAGAATTGATTCAACGATTGAAGTGCTTTCGAAAGCTAGCAACTATGCAAATTGGCACTTCATCTAGAACATTGGACAATCTCCTAATGATGATCATCAGTGATCAAGAAGAGCTTACAAGCTTCACAAATGGCATGAACTTTGCAAGCTCCGTGGGAAAGACGGAGATGGCAGAGGTATGTGGACTATTGCTAATGAAGAAAGAAGGCAATGGGTGTTTGTTTAAATAGGCCGGGTTATCCTTTCGAGACTACGCCCAAGAAGAAAAGAGATAAGAAGAAAAAAGACTTTGTTTTTTGGATCCTAAGCAATAGTAATATTGTATTGGCAATGATTGCAACATTAGCATGATTCCCTAGATAAATGTTTATGTCACTCTTTTAGATCTTCTTTCATAGTTGTATACACCTTTGTGTTCATGTCACTCTTTTAAATTGTTTTACATATTCGGATACAACTTTTGTTGATTTGCTTTAATTTAAAAATTCTTTAAGTCACGACAATGTTTCTCTTTCAAATTTTTTTCACATTTCAAGAAATCAATTCATTTATTTAATTTTAATCCTTATCTTTATCTTTTTTATGCGATTTTTGTGACTTCCTCTTGTGTTCTTATTGTCTTTCTTCTTGACTTTTTTCTTTTCTTTTTTGTTTTTGTGATGAGCCGCAAAACTCACATTTGGACGAAGTTTTTTGTTTTTGTTTGATTGTTTGTTTATTTCTTCTTTCTTCTTTCTTAGAATCTAGCTTGCCAATTGTGGCGTTGAATGCCCAATAAGTTAAAATTTAATTTTCTTCTTCTTTATGAGGGTTTCGCTTGCTCTAATTCCTACCAAGAAATAAAAGAAATTCAAAAATAATTCAAAAACAAAAATCGAGATGGGTGCATTCATTAATTGAACGTTAAACGATACTACAAAGGCAAAGCTCTAATTTATATACAATTTATATTATATGTATATATATATATATATATATATATATATATATATATATATATATATATATATATATATATATATATATATATATATATTTACATATATTTATATATTTATAAGGTTTCAGCGTGACACAAAAAACTACATACTACTATTGAAGATGAACCATTTTTTGATGGAGTATTGAAATGACTTCTTTGGCAAAAGAAACGTCAAGTTGAAACATGCCAAAAGAAAGGATCCTTATTATAAAATGGAGGGAGTAGAGCAATGGGAGCCAATACCCTCTTTTAATGGGATCACAATCTACTTACAGTTTGAAACTAAGTTTACATAGAAATAATACGGAAGTCCCAAAATTCATAGAGTACAAATTTATGGCATTCCTACGTTCCTTAAAAAAGTGGATCTAAGCAAGGATTCTCTTTCGATTCAGTTTTCAAAAGGGTTAGCTCCATTGCATTACTCTATTATACTATGACAATTTTAGGGCCTTACTCCACTACACCGATTTTTGCCATTATTGTGAGGCATACTAACTAGTTTAGTTTCAAGGCTATAAATTTTTACCTAATGCAAATATATTTACCAATATCAAAGAAATTAGTTCTACTAATGTACTAGAATGTATGCAAGCATATTTCGTAAAAACATTCACCGTGCGTAAAATGATGTAGTTATTTTTAAATGATTAGTGTGTCTCACAATAATGGCAATAATCAGTGTAGTGGCAATTGAAGAAAATAGTGCCCTCCTATTGGTTTAAATTAAAGCACAAAAACCACATTAAAGGTAGTGAAGGAAGGGGCAAAATTGATTTGTACTTCATGATTTTGTTTAGGGTAGGTGTGGATTTTGGTTTAGGATCTATATGACATTCAAAGTGGATGATACGGCGTGGGCCCATATTGGGGCCCATAGTGTATTTGTAGCGGTCATTCTTCTTCGGCACTTCTATATTTCAAAGAGAAAAGTAGAAAAAGTAAATATAAATCCTACATTGGTAGCATATTCAGAAGGCAAAAGTGCATGCCCAACCCTAGTGGGGTAAAGCCTTTAGTTCTAGCCATGGTTTATGGCATGGAGACCTTATTTCTACCTTTTAAGGATTCCTAACGATTGGGTCATATGCACATCCTTCTTCTTTCAATTCATCCCTTGATTATTATTATCACATTTAAAATCCGGTGTCGCAAGCAATTGTCTACACACCTTTCAACAACTGTAGAAATATCTCTACCATAATATCTCTAGCTCTCTAGCTCTAGAAAATGGATATGTATGGATTGACGAACGATTGTGACACGAAATAATGTAACCAGAATCACATTCAAGATTTGGTGTCACAAGCAATCGTCTCCACACCATTGAACCATTGTAAAAATATTTCCCACTAACACTCTAGATAACTCTCTAGTTGTAGAAAATAAATGTGCATTGGTTGGTGAACGATTGTGACACTAAACAATGTAACTGGGACCACATCCAATTGCAAGGTCACATCCCTGAACCGTTGTAAAAATATCGATACCAACAATCTCCTTAGTTCTCTAGCTCTACAAAATGGATGTGAGTGGATCGGTGAACAATTGTGACATTGAATAATGTAACCGAGTTGGAGCCTCAATACTAACCACTCAAGCTAGTGTATCTTCCGTCTTCTGCTTGCACAATCCATGTGTGTTGACTTGTAAGTGGTTTATTTACTAATTTGAATTGTCTAATTAAATGATGTTTGTACAGAACTATATGGTATGCTTTGAAATTTATGAATGATCTAAAAGTGCAATTTACAATTGTTCGTGGAGATGCTCTAATCACCTTCTACATAGTGCGTGAACCAATTACAATCGCTATACATGGGTAATCACTATTGTCACCAATTAAAATACCGAGCCCTTATTTGAATTAGCTTTAGAGGGACTATAGAAGCATCACTGTATGTGGCTCATATTCCATCACCCTCTCACATGCCATCAAAAAACAACATTAAATACAAGGATATGTCATCCAACTTCCATGGTCAAGGGTAGATACAAGAGTAGGGTGTGCATTTTTTTTTTCCTGACGTAATGTTTGGATTAGATGTAGGCACTTTAAATTGCCTGCCCCCTCTCCCCCCATTTCGTTCATGAATGTGTCCCTAGCTTCCGCCACCCAAAAAACTTTACTAGATCCAGCCATTTGTAATCCCCAAAAAACCTAAAACCAACCAGTTATCGTTCAATTAAAAGGCTTTTTACAAGTGGATAGAATTGAGGCATTTAGGATGCAATTTATGATATATTTGGTGTTTGGAAAACCACCTATATGGCACAAATGGGGTATATGACTAACTTTTATTTCCAAAATCAATATAAATTACATTTTAATTTTTAAAAAATTAACTTCTATTCATAAATTTTATTTGTCTATTATCCAAATATAGTCCCAATTTTATTTTCAAAAGATTCCAAGCATGTAAATGTAAAGTACTAGACCTTCCAAAGTCACATAATTTAAAATCACTTAAGGTAACTAAATGTGACATAGAAATAAGATTGGATAATGCATGTAAATTGCATCTGGGTTTACAACTTTGAAGAAGATGGTGAAAATGCGTAGCATTGGGACTTGTTACAAAATGGCATTGGAGTGAAATGGAATGAGGTTCCTTTATCTAAAACTTGGAGTCAATGCCAATTGGATTTACATTCTTCTACTAAGGGTTGGATTGCCTTTATTTATTTAGTTGGTCAATTAATGTTACCAGTTATTTTTCTTAATATTCGTGGCTAGTCCAATTCACAATCTTTAACCTCCAAAGAATCATTGCCAGTTTGGTAAACAATAGAAATTTTGGATAGGCAGCTATGGTATAATGATTTGTGTCATATCGGTTTTTGTAGTTGGTGAAATGAAAATGCTCTATGGGGATTTATTTTTCTTTCTCGATTAGAAGTTGGAGCACTAAGTTACACCATTTTAAATGTGCAAAATAAATTAGAAAAACTAGTTTAAATGCTATATTCATTACTCACATGATTAATTCATGAATGCAACCTAGATGCACCTAGAATGTTGTTCAAGTGAATATGATTTAACCTAAAATGTACTACTTTACAAGTGTTAACATCTATAAATGTTGTGTTACATATAACAAATATAGAGGGTAAATTGTATATGCCCAATACATGTCCATGAACAAGGTCTTAGTCCATCTAAGCTTACTTCATTTCATAATCCCTTATCATGTGTCTTTCAAAATTTAGCATTGGGCTATGCTTCTGTTCCTCGAATATTCCTTCACATTTTTAATTCTTAAAAGACCATTGTTTGTTTTGAAGAAAATTGAAAGGTTGGATAGGTACTTGTAATGTCAAATTTTTTTGGAAGCTTAAACACGCAATTCGCTATTTATGCACTTGGCCAAGTGCGTTCATTTCATGAGCAAATCTTGCTTAAAAAATTTGTGTAAAAAGCTCTCTAAAAAACAGCGATTTTGTCTTTTTACAAATCACTTACATTGTAAACAAACAATTTTTTTTTTTTATTTTTATTCTTATCTTTATCTTTTCTATTATTTTTTCTTTATCTAGTTTCTTTTATCTTGTCTTCTTTCTTGTCTTCTTTCTTGTCTTCTTTTTCTTTTCCTTCTTGTCTTCCTTCTTGTCTTCTTCTTCTTTTTCTATTTTTTTCTTCATACCTCTTGTGGCAGCCGCAAACCCTACACCGGCACCGAGGAAAAAAAACCAAATTTTTTAATTTTTAATTTTTTTTTTCTCTTTTGGTTTTCGTCTTCCTTTTTGCTTAGGGCTCATGAACCCTAAAAATAGAAATTTTAAAATTTTAAAAATTAGGGTTCAGCCAGCGGCGGCTGAACCTAAACGGCGGTGGAGGAAAAAAAACCAAAAAATAAATAAAAATAAAAAAAATTAAATAAAAATAAATCTCTTTTGGTTTTCGTCTTCCTTCTTGTTTAGGGCTCATGAACCCTAAAAAAATTTAGGATTCAGCCGCCGGCGGCTGAACCCTACACGGCCGAAATAAAATAAAAAATAAAATAAAAAATAAAAATAAAAAATCCTATTTTTAGACTACTGACGGCTGAGGGTGAGCGGCCGCGCACCCTAAGCCTCTTTTATCCTCTCCCTCACTCCCTTTTCCTCTTCTCTCCTCTCCCTCTCTCTCCCCCCTCTCCTCATATATATAGGGGAGAGGGGGAGAGAGAGGGAGAGGGGGAGAGAGAGGGAGAGGAGAGAGGGCGAGAGAGAGGAGGGAGAGGGAAAGGGAGTGAGGGAGAGGATAAAAGAGGCTTAAGGTGCGCGGCCGCGCACCCTCAGCCGTCAGTAGTTTAAAAATAGAAGAAAACAAAACTTTTTTTTTTTTTTTTTTTCCGGCCGTTTAGGGTTCAGCCGCCGCCGACTGAACCCTAATTTTTTTTTTAATTTGTTTTTAGGGTTCATGAGCCCTAAACAAGAAAGAATACGAAAACCAAAAGAGAAAAATAAAATAAAATAAAATAAAATTAAAATTAAAAAAAATAAAATTTGGTTTTTTTTTTCCTCCACCGCCGTTTAGGTTCAGCCGCCGCTGGCTGAACCCTAATTTTTAAAATTTTAAAATTTCTATTTTTAGGGTTCATGAGCCCTAAGCAAAAAAGAAGACGAAAACCAAAAGAGAAAAAAAAAATTAAAAATTAAAAAATTTGGTTTTTTTTCCTCGGTGCGGGTGTAGGGTTTGCGGCTGCCACAAGAGGTATGAAGAAAAAATAGAAAAAGAAGAAGAAGACAAGAAGGAAAAGAAAATGAAGACAAGAAAGAAGACAAGAAAGAAGACAAGAAAGAAACAAGATAAAAGAAACAAGATAAAGAAAAAATAAAAGAAAAGATAAAGATAAGAATAATAAATAAATAAAAGAATTTTTTGTTTACAATGAAAGTAATTGTAGAAAAACAAAAATTGTTGTTTTTTAGAGAATTTTTTAGACAATTTTTTTAATGCGTCCGGGGGCCAAGTGCATGATTATATGGCCAAGTGCGTAAATAGCGAATTGCGTGTTGCCCTTTTGAATTTCTATTTTTTTGGTGAAATTGGGAAAATAGAAGAGCTTTGCAAAGATATACTTTTCGTTTCATTTGGACATTGTGGCAAGAAGTTACAATATTTTGAATGGATTTTTGTCAAGGAAATGACAAAATGGAGAGCTTTGACTTTCCTGTTTGGAATATTATATGCAAAGAAACAAATATACAATTGCCCATCGCATGAGTATACAACATGTAGTAGCCTAACAACCTAGTATACAAGAATGCAATATATTGTGGTAAAGTAGGGCCATGATTTTAGGTCATGAATTGAATACAACCATGCTCTTGGGTCTCGGTGATATCAATTATTCAGAAAGTAGACAATAGAAGCAATGGCCAAAAGACAAACAATATAAATAGTGACTTAGAATTGAGTGGATTAGCTTTGGAAACCATTAAAGCATTACAATGTTAAGCAAATGTTTATAATATACCATAGAAATGTCAGAGTTACTCCCTCGGTCTCTTAGTACCCAAAATGAGGTACTTTGGCTTTTGAGAGCTATTTTTTAAATAAAAAAAACCTAACATGCATGATAAGATGTAGCTGTTCCATATGGAATTGCCTAAGCAATATGAACTAAAATGTTGTAGTTGATAAAAACGTTCTAAATTTTATTATAAAAAGCTTTGCCACATTATTATATTTTTCTAAAAAATATTCTATTAATTTTCTATCTATATTTTTATAACTTAATAAAAGTTAAATGAACATAAAAAGAGATAAAAATTTGCTCTAAATTTGCCTTGTCAACACAAATATTCATATGTAGAGACTAGAATCCATGGCTGATGCAAAAAAAAATTGCATTTCTTTTAAAGAAGTTATGTTACATTATTTTATATTTTTTTATTATTATTACTATAATGTTTTTACCACAGTAATACAAAATATATCCATATGAATACCCAACTTAACAAAAAAATACTAAATAAAATTTAGAGAATATATCCACGCATACAACTTCATTGTTTAGTTTTAGATGAAATCTAAAGAACACAACCTAAGTGTATGATTTTAGATAAAATCTAAAGAACACTCATTCATGGATTGGTGTTAAAAAGGATACTAGCAAGTATTTTAGGAATGAAGTTTGATACAATTTTGGACTATATTTGCTTTACTGAGACCACTCCTAAGACCAAGTGTGTTTATACCCTTCACCATTAAACTCTATAAAATAAAAGTAAAAACATAGAGAATAAACCAACATATACAAAAGTCCAATTAGAATCAATATAGATACATAGGACTAATTAAAATTAGAATAAAAGTAAAAGTTTAATTTTACTTTCAAATATAAAAGAACACCCAAGCCACTCATTTCAAGTGCAATTGCCTTTATAGATATAATATATAAAAGTAAACAAACATTGCTCTTTGTAAGATTCCTTATCCTTAAAACTTTTGATGCTAAATTTCATAAAATTTGCTTGAATTTTTGAATTTTCAACCAATATTTAGTTTTTTTTAAATTGAAAATTTATATCATTCATAATATAATATGCCTTTAATATGAGTGAAATTTTAAAAAAGAATTGATGTTTATGCAGACACGTTATAAATCTCAATGACAACAACTAAAGATATTCAAATAGTTATTGATACAATGAAAATTGAAGAAATTACCAAAAACTATAAATCCAACTTAGGCATGGAAAATATCAAAAGTAACAAGACTCCAATTTGCAGGTAAAAGGCAACACATCTTTTGCTATGCACTTTCAACATTTTTTTTTAAACAATATTGAATTTGATCAAAATCATGCAAATTATACAAATTATGTGCTTTCATTTATATTTACAAAAATTTGAATTTGACTTAAGGGTTTAACATTTGCTTTCAGAAAATATAAAATGAAAATTATATTACTAAAGTTTCCATGAATTGTATAGAATAGAGTTTTAAATAATAGAATAAAGGTTATTCAATATGGATTTGTAGCCTGATTTGTAGTTTAATCTAAACCACCATTACTGGCACTTTAAAAATACATTATGCTTTTATGTTTAAATTCTATTTTTTTAAAAGATTTTATTCATGTTTTTTATGTGCTAAAATTGACACAGGATTTGCATGGATGAAAAATTGGAAGATTCAGATCCTATTCTATCACTAGGTTGTCAATGTAATCAAGACCTTGGTCAAGCTCATAAGAGTTGTTTAATCAAATGGATCAACCATCGAAAATTTGCTTCTATAAATTCACGAGATGCAATAAATTATATGAATTGTGAAATTTGCAAGTAAGTCTCCAAACTTTTCCAAGAGGATTAAGAAAATAAACGCTTTGAAATTTAAAAATAAATGTTGTAAGTTGTTATTATTTTATCTATTTTTGGATTGTCAACAAATGTAGATTATGATGTCCATGATTATAATATAATCATACCTACTCATTTTATCATTGTTTGGTTTTGTAGGGGAAATTTATCTCTATCCACATGGCGATCAATTGAAAAAGAAATGACTATTCTTTGGGAGCAATTTGCTCGTACTGAAGATGTAAACACTGTATGTATTAAAAACTTATATTTTTCAAAATTTACAATTTAAACATTTAATTAGAGCTTTTTAAATACTTCCAATTATTTTGTGACTAATTAAGATTTTTTTGGTTGTATGATGCAGATTGCACCCGAAACAAGACCCGAAATTTGTGTATATAACGGAAAAATAATAATATTTTGTGTGGTTTTCATGGTAATCTTTGTAATACTAATTACATGCTTTATAATACTAATTTCATGCGTAAGGTTATAGGTGTAAACTTTGTGCCAATAAACTTTGTCCACACACGTTTGCAATCAGTTGCAATCTAGAGAATGGATACAAGAGTCAATTTTTTTGGCACAACTCTTGTCATATTCATAAACAACAAGATTTTTTTTGCAACATCGATTAATGAATTATAATAATCCTTCGACTTTAAAAGTTTTGAATCTTACTTTGATTTTGAGATTTGAATTTGCATATTTTTGTTTGATTTAAAATTTGAATTCAATTTGAGTAATTTTTTTCACAACCTTTAGAATTAAAGGATAACTATACTATTGATTCTAATTATTTTTGGAAAAAAACTAATGTTAAAATACCATCAAATATCTTATTTTTAGTTTAAAAAGAAGTTATGGTATATTGGCTTGGAAGTAAAACCGTTTATGCTATTTCAAAACTTTATTTCCAAAAAATCTATTATTGGATTGAAAATTTATATTCAGTTACAATTTTAAGATAGATTTTAAGATGAACTTATATTCATTACAAGACATGCTCTAGGATATCATAATAACTTTTTAAGTGCTAAAGTGTACAATTATATTAGCTGCACTTTAAATTTTTTTACTTTAAATTTTTTACTTTTGTTAAAGTGTTATAATTTTTTTTTAATATGTGAATAAGGTTTTTAAGCCCAAGATTACATCTATTTGGTAGAATACATGATTTTCATAATGAAAAGAAAAATCATCAATTTACAAGCATTGTGATTTTTTTGGTAATATAAACGAAAAGTGGGTGATTTTAATATGAATTTGGAGTGATTACCTGAAATCATGAGATTTAGAATATATTTTAAATGTAATACATTTTTTTTTTTCAATTTATCGATTGTTTGTTCGTGCTTATTACTTTTATTCTCTTTACGAGTACTACCTGTACATAGTATGTTAGAGCAATGGGAGCCAACATCCTTTTGTAATGGGACCACATCCTAGTTATAATTAGAAACTAAGTTTATGTAGCAAATGATATGGTGGTCTCAAAATTCATAGAATACAAATGGCATTCCTTCATTATTTAGAAAAGTGAATTTAAGTGAAGATTCTCTTCCGATCTAGTTTTCAACAAGGTACTCCATTGCACTGCTCTATCATGCTAAGTTTTAGGGCCTTACTCTACTACTGACACCAATTTTGCCGTTACTGTGAGACTCACTAACTATTTATTCAAGGCTATAACTTTTTAAAGAAGGCAAATATTTTTCCAATGTCAAAGATATTAGTACTACTGATGTAGTAGAATGTCCACAAATATAAATTGTAAAAATGTTCACTTGACGTAAATAGAGGTAGCCAATGATGTGAAACTTTTTGTGGGCTTGCAAACCAAGTAAATAGACGTGAAACTTTTTGCCAATTGACTTGTACAACCCTTTCAAATATGTGATGTTTTGTGGCTCTATTTCCATCATAATTTCCAAACTGAATGAACTAGTTGGCAATGATGTCAAATGCAATTTCCAATCAACAGTCTTGAAATTATCCTCCTACATGATAAAAAATTTCAATCCATGATTAAGAAAAATAAAATAAAATAAAATAAAATAAACTTTAAAATCAAACAATAAAATCTCAATATATAACTAGTCATTTGATGCACATTGGCCATCACTCATATTTAGCCTTAAAGCGTTAGTTTTGACCAACACGTGCAATATTCTTCACTGATATAAAATTTAGTCCCATTTGGATTATATATGACCGATTAAATTTGTCATTCTAAAACGATGAATCCTTGGTCATCCTTGGACTTTTAGATTAAATATTTGTATAGTTCTACTTGCAAAATACCACATAAAAGTTCTTACTCAAAGCGGCAAACAACCTGTAATAAAAAAAACCGATGATTATCTCTACCTACTGATTATAGAATCTATCTCATTATAGTCCCGATTTTAGTTTACTCGCATTCACATCTTGAAGTTACAGTTTAAGTTATGGTGATTGAGAATTATACTATTTAGATCTATTCCCTAGAATTGCATCGTATCGCATGATAGTGGTTTCCTCAATATTTCCAAGAGTGATGAAATTAAAAAAACAACCCGTTAAAGGGTCATTAAACCAAGTTATGTTTACAAATTCGCTACTTGGTGAATGAATTGATAACTTGTTGTAAACGATTCATAAATCGTTCAAACGAGATGCTTTCAAAAAGATGTTAAATTTCTAGACAATCCACATTATGTTAAAGCCATGTTGAAAGTGTTACATTTCAATCCCATTCTAATAAATGACACCCAAACTTTGAAAATACATTGTTAGCAATTGAATCTAGAAAGAATTTAGAATTTTAAGTTTCAGAAATTATAATAAAATTTTGGTGTTTATATTTGTAAATGTAATCGTACATATAGAATTTAAAAATCAAGATCTAGAACATTTGTTTTTATGTCAATTCAATAATACTCCTCTACAAAGTACTTTATAATACTTTGATTAAAATTGTTGATTTTCAAATTAGAGGTGAAGTGCCATGGAAGAGTCCATTTTCTCGTGTTATGAAAACACTCAAAGTAAATTTGGTTTTCATGATTTTCATGTACTTCATGCCAGGGGTTTATTTTATTGCTTTTTAGAGCTAGTTCACTACAAAATCCACTAGGAGAAGACGAGAAGTACTATAAAAAAAACATAATGAGAAAATGCTACCTCATGTAACTACCAAGGCAATGGCACGCTCCGGTTGCATGTCACACTAGAATTTCATGAGCCATACGCGGTGAATGAAAAGGCCATCTCTTGTGATGAGGAGTTGTTGATAATATTGGAGAGGCCACCAATCGCAAGTATGTCAAATTTGTTGGGTAGATTTTATGCTTGCAATGGTCCTCTCATATACACTTCATGTACATCCGTAAGCCATGCTAATATCTATCTTTGAGGCTAGCATCTACTTGTGTTCAAAGGATTGGTACATTTTGGGATTAAGGGCGAGTGCGAGACATTCTATTTGAATCATTCTATGGAAATTTACAAATCTACTCTGAAGGCACCGATATGATGTTTTTAAGTAGGCTATTGTTGTACATGTGGCATCTAAAGAATGTACATTTACATTGCCTTAGAATTACAAGCATCTTGGAGGATCTATAATAACTACAGTTAGGCCAAGCAACGAGGGTTGGAGAGTTGAATTATTTTATTAGTACTATATATTATTATAGCTGTAGAGAAAAGGTGTGGCCCAACAAGGGCTGAAGAATATTAGGTGGCTTTACACATTCCTTTGAAGGAGTACGCTGCACATATTTTGGTACAACTCTTGAACTAACTCTTCTAAAGGAAATTTGGATGTTGCGTGATTAATGAACTAATACAATTTTGCTCCTTTTAACCCCTAAATGCCTATAGCCCTCTCTAGATTTGCATAATTGTTAAAGATGCATTATAATATGCAACTAAGAGGGATGTTTTGAACTTAATGTATGAATAAAAGTTGTACATGTTGAATTTTAAATTCTATCCATATGGTTAGATCTGTGATTACAATCACCAATATTTTTGTATGAAATTTGAAATGTAAAATTCAAAATTCTTTTGTAATTCCATTATGAATGAGATATTCACAATTTGTGGATGAAATCTCTTGTGATGGATTGAAATGTAATACTTTAAGTGTAGTGATTTTTCGGTTGTTTAATTTTATAAGTTGGTTTTTTCAAGAGCACATATAATTTGATTTGAACTAAAATCTTAGAAATTTTGGATGGAAAACAGTAGCATGAAATGAAACATCAAATTTTCACAAACTATCCCGGGCTTTCTAATCAAATCACAAATGCCTGAAGCTATTTTGCCATAGAATTTTGTGGTATTTTTTTTCTTGCAAATAGTGCACGACGAATGAAAAAACAAAATTTAATTCTCTACATCACTCAAAAAACGTTGGTTAGGCAGCTAGAGGTTAAAGTACTCCATACAACGAAAAGAGATTCACATAGTAGATTTATCCGTAAAGCCGAGCAAAAAAATTCCACAAGTTGAGGAAAGATAAGGCATAACTTGTATTTTAGCTTCAAAGGCAACAAAAACAAGTTTTGGCTTTTTTTTTTTCAACCAATCAAAACACGTTGCATTGTCAAGGAGATTCAAATATGACACCTTCCCAGATAGATAAATAGATAGATAGAAACTTCGGTCTCTTGCAAGGCCATCGTGAATAAATTTCCTGTTCGTAATGACAATGACCCAGCGTTCACCGGACAAAGGGCCATTGAGACAAAACTACTCTCCCCTATCGGGAATAAACACTCTAGTGACCAGTAACCAAAGTCAAAGCGACAACACCTTCCCAAAGTTAGAGAAGCTCCCCCAATACACACTCAAGTTCCCACCACAAAATCTACACGTGCCGCTCCACACGCTTGCCCAAAGCAAGCGTTTGGCTCCTTATAACTAACAATTTGTGCGATTTCTAATTGAAGCTTGAAAACTCAGTGTTAATGAGGGCTACCCCTCCTGGACTTTGTGGATAACTCTAGTAAGTTATGCCCTATTTGTATCTCCAAACCCACATAATGCCAAATCCAGTATTAATGAAAAAGCACGAGTATGGACGTTCTTGATTGAGTCCAACTTGGCATTTACGTCCAATAATGCTCCCCAGTTCTCAATTATCAGGTCCATAATTTTGAATTCTACAAAAGAAGTGAGCAGCTATCCAAATTCAACTACTCCAGGCATATAGACACTTTTGAGAGACACAGCTCAACAGCTGCCTTTATTCCTCAACTTAGAGCAAAGCCAAGATGATCACATATCTATGAACATACATACATACAACAAAGGAACCATGTACCAAGATTCCTCGCATTCAAAACCTTTAATTCATAAAGGATGCGCAAAACTATTCTTTTATCTGTTTACAATCAAAGAGTACAACCCATCCCCAGTTCTACATCTATTGGGCTTATACAGAACAAGGAAAGCAACAGCTTAATCTGAAATAAGTTGCTCACTAAGGGCCTTCTTGGCTCGAAACTCCGCAACTTGAACGCCCACCTTGTTTTGCACACTTTCAGTGAAACCCGGATATGGCTCATAGTGGAATATCGAATGCAGCAACTGCACAACACATCCAGGTTCCTACTCATCAGTCACCCTCATATATAAAAAAATTCTCAATATTTAAAAAAGCACTAGATTATCAATAGCTTTTCCCTGGTATACAGCCTATAATACATAACATTCCATAGCCTTCATGCCTACTGTTGGGTGTGGAATATTCCACATCATTTACTGTAGAGCAGAGATAAGGCAGAGATAGTGCATGCTACTGGATGTTATGTAACATCCTGAATTGGGGAAGGATAGAAAAACATAATGCTTGTGAAGATTGCAAACAATTATGGGAACAGAAGACCCATGTGACTATTTGTGCCATTTTGTGACCACTATGTACGAGTGTCTTACATTTAAAAATTCAATATGTACACTATTGGTACAGGGTGAATGATTAGCCTAGCATTCTGATTAAGTTGGAATGGCCTCCTGGCCGCACCTTTTTAGGAGTTAATGACTTTTTTTACGTAAAAGGGATTTGATCTCATTTACCTATAGTTCTTCTAATTACACTTCAAATACGATTTTGCTGCCTTCAATAACTTATAAGGTAAGTCACCCTATTTGTGCCACTATCCTCTCCCTTATGAAAGACAAAATTACAGAAGAGAAGCAGTGATTGCAACTTGTAAGCTTGAATGTTTGAACGGCAGTCTTATGCATTACATTGTGAAAGTTCAAATCATTTTCCCAACAAAATTGACAGCAGATGCTAAAACCCTGATGACATGTTCAACTTTACAAATTAGGGTTTTACGGTATTCAATAAAAAGCACTGACGGCTGTGGGATTTGAACCCACGCCCTTTCGGACTGGAGCCTAAATCCAGCGCCTTAGACCGCTCGGCCAAACCGTCTGAATTCGCACATGGAATGTGTAGGGTGAAAACTCATGTTCACAACCGTGTGAACATGAGCGACAAGGAACTTTTTCGCTTTATGTGCAACCCTAAAAATTAGGGTTTTTCATTATTAAAGGGTTTTAGCTTGTGATTTATGAAAGAGCAAGGGTTTTCAAAGCATCAGACCTAGTGAGAAGAAGAGGGAAGATCCCCTGTAATGAAGTAGTATGTTGATTTTCCTTCTTCAAATCCTCCATATAACAAACTAGCCTCAACTCTGTTCCTTGAAACAAAAATGTAAATAAATCCATGTATGGCAATATGGAAAAATACCTCAAGCAACACAAAATAAGGTGCCATCAAGAATGCTTGTGCAAGGTTGTCAAGCAAGGCAGGCGCACGCCCCTGTCGATTGTCACAAGAACGATTGACACAAAGTCAAGATGCAATAATCTCCATCAGTTCATTTCTACACAAAAAAACAAAGAATATTGTATGAAGAGCTGGTATCAATTTTAGGATTACAAGGGTAAGAGCAAACACAGACCTCAAATACACCATGTCCAATGAACTGAAAAGACCAACACACGACCTGCGAAAACGCTACAATCTGCACACAAGCACAAAATCTTTTAGTAATAAGTCACTACTACAACAATAGGGGTTGTCACACATCCTCCACCCCATTCTCAATCTTCAAAGAATGGGGACGTGGCACGCTCTCCTTGAATGGCGGAGGGCCCATTCTCTGGAGATTGAGAAATTTCATTCTTCTCCTCGAATGGGCATGAAGAATGGATAATGGAGAATGGCCCATGCTTGGAGAATGTGTGACCAACTAACAACCTCTATTCTTCATTCTCATTCTGCACATACCACAAAAGGGGTGTCACACTTTCTTCTTCATGGAGAATGTGTCCTATTGGTTCCTCTTTTCTCTCATTCTTCAAAGAAGTTTCATTCTCAGAGAATGTGTGACAACCCCTATTAGGAATTGTGACTCCTCTTCCGAGAAGTTTGATTCTTTGGAGGTTGAGAATATTGGGAGCCAATCGTGGCCATTCTCCGTGAAGAAGGTGTGACTCCCCTTGAGGCCGTGCGAAGAATGAGAATGGACACGGCTCGTTAATCTTCTCCACAACTTCTCAATCTTCACGCCCATTCTTCACCTCCAAAGGAAAAGAATGAAACTTCTCAATCTTCAAAGAGCCCATTATCACCTCCGGAGGAAAAGAATGAAACTGCTCAATCTATAAAGAGCCCATTCTTCACCTCCGGAGGAAAAGAATGAAACATCTCAATCTTCAAAGAGCCCATTCTTCACCTCCGGAGGAGAAAAAGAATGAAACTTCTCAATCTTCAAAGAGCCCATTCTTCACCTCCGGAGGAAAAGAATGAAACTTCTCAATCTTCAAAGAGCCCATTCTTCACCTCCGGAGGAGAAAAAGAATGAAACTGCTCAATCTTCATTGTACAAACATGGTTGTAGAGGAAACCAACCGACCTTCCAAGCCAAAGTGAAGGGGACGTGCTGCGCGACGGCGTTGGCTCCGATCCAGCAGCAGAGCACCAAGAACGCGGCCAGTGATCCGGACTTGCGCTCCAAGCAGATGTAAAACAGCGCGTACACAGCCGCGGAGACGAAGCTGCAGTTGAACACCATGTACTGGTGGAAAGGCAAGGCCGCCATGAAGGGCAGCTGCGGCACTAAGGGTTGCGTGTACGCCAGCAGCGTGAAGGCGGTGAACAAGATGGGCCACACAAACACCATGTGAATGAGCACGTTGATCTTGTTGGCATGGTACGCCCCGTACTGCGCGAATTGCTTCTCCAAATCCAACACCCCGCCACCGCTCCCCATCGCTCCTCAGCTCCTCCTGGGCTCCCAAAATCCTCCCAATCACAATTGCCTGAATCTCTCCGTAACGCTCCGATTATTCTCTGGAAAACAAGCCACGAACGAGATGACATGCATTTCATTAGGCAAAAAATCTGGTTCTCGAGAGCTTGAATAAGGATCTAGCACCAAGGAAGCCCGTAGTGATAGATGCAGTGGAATTGGTAGCTAAAGCAATGCAATATTTTGAAAAAAGAAGACATCGAGGTTAATTACCTGAGTGGACTACTCCTATTCAAATTGTGGAGACTAAACCTAACTTTAAAAACATGCAACCTCGGGCTCTCCGTTGAACTGGAGTCTCACGGCCAACAACCACGAAGAAAAAAAGATGTAAAGAGAGTCATCAATGCGTCACTCAACATCAACTGTAGAAGAACACAATCAGCATAGCAAAGTGCCACTCCAAAAACAGCTAGAACGTGTTTGTGTACCACGCCGGCTATCAAGCAATAACAAATTGAGAGGTTTATGTGTTTGGAACAAGGAGGGATTAGTGGGAGAAGAATCCTCAATCGAAGAATTTGGTGACAATCATGCAACAAACTGGTGATGTATTCCCCTGTTATCAGCAAACCCTAATCCGTGAGCGGCTCTTTGGAAATTTTGAGAGAGCTCTGAGTGATGAGGTCACAAGAGGACTAGTTGCAGAAAGACGGCCACAACAAGTAATTGTTTTTGAAATTAATTGTTGACATCAGCAGAGGAGACACGGCATTGTCCCAACTCTACATTGGCGGGCATCTGAATCCATAAGAGCCCCAAAGCCATTCATTCAATTCATTCTTTCTTTCCGCAAAGGACTTAAAATCGTAAATCCGCTAACAGATTCGACCACAAACCAATCGCCATAGCCACGAAAGAAAGAGCGAAACCTGAAGGCAAGGCGGAGGAATTGATGTTGCGCTCCCCGAGCAAGCTTGAAGCGAGGTCGTGATTGTGCAACGACGTAAAAGCGATCGAAAAAACGAGAGAGGAGGCGCAGCCAACCTGAAACAAAGGTGGATTAGATAAATTTGGAACTTTTCTTGCAACTTTTAATTCTCTACTCAACTTTTATCATAACATTCAGTAGCCTTCCAAGAGGGTGCCTTTTAGTTTCATCCACCTTTATATTTGGAGTGACCAGTGATTTGTAATTGGATGAACTATTGAATCAAATAAACAATTACAAAACACTATTGAATTGTGATGGAATGAAAATAAACAATTACAAAACACTGTTGAATTGTGATTGAATGAGTGCTTTCAATGATTGTTCACCATGGTTGATTGCTCTTGCTTAACCCCTAAACATATTGATCCTTTGAACACCAGTAGATGCTAGTCTCAAAGATAGATATTTGCATGGCTCAGATGTACATGAGGTGTACATGAGAGGACCATTGCAAGCATAAAATCTACCCAACAAATTTGACATACTTGCAGCTGGAGGCCTCTCTAATATTATGAACAACTCCTTATCACAAGAAAACTATTGTAATTGGTAGAGAATTTAATAGTCTTACAAAGGTGACTTGGATGAAAGTCATCCAAAATTGTATGAGAAAGTTGCAAGGCTCTGAATAAATTCGTGATTCAGTTTCTGAACACTGGGACGTTTAGGGGTTAATGCCATGTGTCCCCATAGCCACTGATTTGATGTGGAATATCCCACATCATTTCATTGGGAGGATAAAATGATGTGGGATATTCCACATCATTCTGTTGGAGGGAGGCAACAGTCACAAAGGTTACTGAATGTTATGATGTATAGGAGCCTTTGCTGAAGGGGTTTCATGGAAGGGGTTTCATGTATACTATACATAGAAGGCAGGGTCGGCACAAAATAATTCTCCAAAAAAATGTCAAAAAATTTGTCGAAATCAACAAAAAAAAAAAGTCAATAAAAAGCCCAAAAAGCCAAATATAAATTTAAAAAAACATAACACTCAACAAAAATCGTAGATAAAAAATAAAATAAAACGTTTAGCTGCCGGAATTTTTTTTAATGTTAGTTATTAATAAATGGTTTCTTAATAATAACTTTTGAAAGTACCGACCTCCATTGTTTCAACTTTTATTAATTACTGACATGAAAGTGTCAACCCTGCCTTCTATGTACGGTAGCAAGGAAGCCCTTCCGACGACAGCTTCCTGCTACATAAATTGCAAAAAAAGCCCAGAACTCTGAAAGGCATTTTTTTCTACAAATTTTTCTCCCAACTCGTAGAAAAGCATCCTTAAGAGCTCAAACAACCATTTTCTGGTCGCTGCCCGAATTTAACAGGCTTCCCGAAACAAAAAAATATTTTTTTTTGAAAAAAAATAAAAAATTTAAATACTACATCAAGTGTACTTTCCAACCTAATTTGAATTATGGCAATCTGAGCTAAACTCCACCCGGGAGAATTTTTCAAAGTAGATCTTCTCAACATTGTCTTAGTGTTACAAAATTTGCTATTTGGGGAAAGTAATGATGATCCCTCCATCGTTTCTTTTGCTTTTTGAAGTTTACAATAGATAACCCAACTTTAACCAATCATACTAAATTTCAAAATCTAATATTGAAAATTATAATTTATACAAATTTTCAAACGTTAATGCTTTTAAATTCATTAAAAAAATGATCTAAAGTTAGTTTTGGAAATTTGACCGTACGGATAACTTGTAGAGATGATACTCTACATTTTGTCTATTGAACCAAACTTTATCAAACATATGGAAGACACATATTATAAGACATCTATGTTTTGTCCAATACCCCTTGGGCTTTTAGGGGCTAGAATCTTCCAGGATTTTTAAAGGCAATAGGACCCCGAGGGATTTTTACGTTTATATCTCCACCAATTTTCAAATTAAACCTAATTATTTAGTATTCCAAAGATCGTAATCTTAAAAGTGGTGCAACAAAAAAAGTTTTAGAAACATAAACTTTCAGCTTTGAAACTTTAAAACATACATATAATGTGCATCTTCAACTTGTGCATTTTGATATTATATTGAGGGATTAAGTTGAAAATCTATGAAAAAATAAAAAATCAAGGGGAAAAAAAATACTTGATTTTTCATCATTCAAATGTCTTGATTCCATGTTAACCCTTAACCCCTAAAAGACCATGCTCATTCTTAAAATTTTATCACTTTCTTGTGATGCATTCAAAAAGGAAGTTATATCTCTTGATTGGTATTCATGTAGAAAACTTCACCGTTGAAGCTCAAAGAGGACTTAGTTATGAGATTGTATGTCAATTTTCAGAACAATCGACCGCATATATTACATGATTATAAGGTTTAATCATAAGTTGATTTTTGAAATTTTTCAACAAAACCAAGAGGTCATTCATTGCAAACTTTTTCATAAAATTAAGAATCATGATTAGCGTTTGAAATTTTAGGAGCATACAAAGATGTACTATATCTAGGTGCTCACAAAAAATGGTGTTCTAAAACTAAATACAACAACAATGATTGATTCTCAAAGATTTCTGTTTGGGTGAAGTGACTTGTTGGTGACTCGTTGAGCCGGTGTTTGTGATCATTGTTGATTTTTACATTGCATAAAATGTTTTAAAGAATTCAAATATATATATGGAATATTCCAAAATATTCCAATATAATATATAATATGTTGAAAAGATTCCATTTTAAATACATTTAAACATTTTCCGTAATTATTGTATAGTGTTAATGATGCAATAATGGCAGATATTTTACATATTGTATACTCTTTTTTTTAACGAATGTGACGCCCAAGTGTGAAAACACCTTCCAAGTCATCAACCACCCTAACTACTATGTCCCAAGTTCACCTACGTTGACGTTTTAGTTTTTTCTGGACGAATCAACCAACGTAATTGCAAATCTTGAAAGATTTTTGTGTTCTTGTAATGGACATTTTCAATTCTCTAGTTAACATTGACTCAAAATTATGAAATCCAAACAAGTTATTAAAGTAATGAAATTATTTTTGGACACAATGTGTCCACTTGGTCCTTTAGGGGTTAAAGGACATATGCATTCCCGATTCCACACTCAAAATCTTTTTTAAACTTCATTTTAAGTATGATTCTCTTTCTAATTTTTTTTAGTTCTATTCTAAAGAAGTATAGAACCTTCAAAGGTGCTCGGTTTGTCATTTAAAAAACCCCATTTGGTGCAATGGAGTAAAATTTATGAGCAAAATTCTCTCAAAACACTATCAAGCCTGTGGGGCTTGCATTGTCTTTTAAGGGTTAAATTTTATGAACATTTTTTTTTTTCCATTTTGTACCTTTTTTATATAATGATTTTCATCGACAAATTTTCTCATATTTTTCACTTTATCAATGAAAAATGAAATGAATTCAAGCAATTTTTATACATATGAATCTATCGTAAAAGTTTTTTTTTTCCATTTTTAAAATAGTTCTCATACTATGACCCCAAAATTCGTTTTTGGTGGTGGCCCCGGGAAAACCCGGGGCGCGAAAAACACGGAGGGTAAAAATTCTGAAGGGGTCCACGTCGGAAACATGGATAGTTCGCATACTATCCATGTTGAAATCATAATCACTAAATATATCATAAGTTCCTAATTTCTTGGTCAAATTTTATAAAAACTAGTGCTTTTTGGAACACATTTGTGTGGAAAAAAATAAAAAAGAATAATGCATCACTGAAAACGCTATATTGCCAAAATTAGTCATGTCAGGGTCTCGGGGGGTGCACTCTACATTATGTTTGAGAATCACGTGCGTTCATGACCCCTTCTAAAAACCCCCTGTATACGAGAGGCTATATGTCTAAAATACCTTTGTATATAGATGTATTCCGTTTTAAATATATGTTTAGTGTAAGTATACGTGAATATTTTCAGTTCTAAATGTGTTTATTGTATGTATACGTAATATGGTAGTGTTCAAATTAATACCCCTTTTTTGCACTCACGTATACTCGTACATGTTTAGTACAGTGCACCCCCCGAGGTCGGGGTAAACATCGTATCATTAGAGTTATCCGCAAAGTGCTGGACAGTTGGGTGACTGGACCACAGTTTATGAAAAGAGAGGTTGAGAACACAATAAAAGAACACATGCCAGATGCTATAAATAAACTAGAGGTCTGAAGTTTGAAGGCACCAAAAACGGTGCCCAAAAATTTCCCAACCTCAGTTTCTATTCTCGTGGATGCTCTATCATATGGAGTGGGTCTTCCTTGTATCTATTTTAAAAAAATTAAAGTTTTTGAAAGCTCATTCACTGATTTAGTAACTAACAACCCCCACCGGGAACTCATTTGTACTTTATGCTCCAATAAATTATGAGGCCAATTTTCGTATGCCAAGAAGTTTTCCAAACTGAGGCTCTGAACCCATGTGAGTTTGCGGAAAACTCTATTTTAGTGATTTCAGTGCCCCGCAACAATCCATACCATGGCTGATTACGTGTTTAATATTATGCTTAGTATTTAATCAATTGACTAAATTTAAGTAAAACATTTACTACATTTGACAAACTCCCTTCGATAAATTCAAAAGAAAATTTAAAAAAAAATCTCAAATAATAAGCACTTCAAAAACTGAATTAATCAGTATGTAATCAGCCAATGTACTATGCTAATCACATGCATTTTAGGCGCTTACGATATGACATTACAGGAGTCTGGATTTGGAGTACATTCATCCAATGAAAGGGGTTTAGGGTACATTCATCCAGTTAGGGTTTGGAGCTCGCAAAACCCAAAACCTTAGACCTCGGCTTTTGACGCTGTTGGTTGATTCTGGTGTCTTGATTTCTTTGCAGTGGCACTGAAGATGGTGGGAATGGAGATGGCGCCCAACCCTGAATCTTTATTGAAAGTTGCACAAGGTCCGCTGTTGAGCAGTTTGGCATACTCCCGCGCAGTGGAAGCAGTGGTGTCTGCAGCCAAACGAGGGGTTTCCGGCAGCGAGTGGCGGGATGCCACAGTGCGCCTTTTACAGTCTCGAAGCAACTCGCCTCTTGCTCTTTTATGGGCCTTTCTTGCTTTTCAGAAGCGTGTTTTAAACGGATCTGAATCTGGTGATGTCAGTTCGCTTCTCTCAGTAGCACAGTCTCTTCTGAACTCGTTGAAGTTTGTGGCTGCTGGATTTTGCGGTGGACCTACAGCCATTGCTGCAGCTGCTCCAATTGTCCAGATTGTTGTCTCCTCGTTAGCGGCGGCCATTAAGGATGCAGGCCTTAGTCAGAAGAGAAAAGAAAAGTTGTGGAAATCCTTGCAGAAGGTCCTTTTTGAACTTTCTGGATTCATCACTTTGTGCCACCACAAAGAGGCACCAGTAACCCATGGCCTCTTCAAGGCCCTGTCGGTCAATCTAGGGCTGGACATCTGGCTATCAGAAGAGTCAGACTTCTCATCTCTATTTCCATTTGCAACGAAAGTAGATGGATTTCTGAATTCCATAGAATCAGTGCTTCACCTAGGGGAAATCGTTGAGACAGAAGTAGCATTGCTTAGGCTGGTTTTGGAGATATTACAGGCGCGAGTTAATTCAAACAAAGAAGAACTCGAGAGAAAGTTGAAGCACAACGTGATTTTGTATTCAAAGTTTCTGGGCAGCTCAGGTATCATCTTAGATATGCTCCTGGATGCGCCTCTACAGCTAGGTGGTATTTTGGATGATAAGGAGGAGCTTCTGTTGCGAACTGTGCTCAGTGAGATGGCAGTGGTTGTGGTGCCGAATTCAGAGATGTTTGATGTAGATAGAAGCGCTGCTTTGTCTGCTGGGGATACCGCAGGGAAAGATGGTGTTGCGTTCCTCAAGAGAATAATTATTGCCCGCCAATTGGCTGCTGAGTTTCGGTCCAGGAACGAGTACCTTCGAGCTTCGGATTTACTTGCAGGTCTGCACAGGCGCGGTCCACCTGCTTCCCTTGGAGAGTGGCTGGGCGATCGAAGCTCCTTGAGACTGTTGATCAGCACAGATGTTCTTCAAAAGCCGCAGGCTCTACTGGATTGGCTTCTCAAGGCCAGCAATGCCGACTTCAACGTAGTGTTGGATAAGACATACATAGAACGACCGAAGACACAGAAGTTAGAGGATGTTTCTATGGATTTGGAAGAGGCTCAAGATGCCGATACATCTCTGTTCTTCATAGATACATCTAAGGCCATCGACAACGATACTACTGGAGAAGCTGGATTTGATGCAGACCAAGCATACCTCATGGCGGCTGGAGATATGCAAGTTGCAACGAAGGATGACGTACTTTTTGATAGATCTGAGCAGTTGGAGCGGAAGAGGACAAGGAGTAAATCTGCGAGGAGTAAAGCAAAACAAAGGAAAGACTCTAATGGTGACAAAGTGACAGAGTCATCTGGTGAGGACATAATTGACTCCGAGGACGTATCCACGTCTGAGGATGAGTCTGAAGAGGAGTCGGAAATGGGTGAGTAGCTGTGTTTTCAGAAAGCTATGCTGCAATTCCAGGAAATATCTGGAGTCATTAGTAATGTGTTGCTACCCCATTTGGAGAAGTTGCAGTTTTGATGAGATGGAGTGCAGGGTGGATATGAATTAGGTTTTTAACTATTTGGATAGAATTCCTTTTTTCTCACTCGTAGTTTTTCCAGTGGTTTTCTTAACACTGCGTCATCAGTGATTCTAGCAATGCATTTGTGATGAGCATACTGTGAGGCTGAATTCTCCTCTATGTGCTTTGGAAATTGAAGAGTGATGCTTTGGATTTAGAAACCACCAAGCTCACTCCAAGCCCTTCGCGGAGCTTAATTGGTCCTGCAGAATCATTCATTGCAGTGTGATTGAAAGCGTTTTTGAGAGTAGCATGTGCACTAAAATACCTTGTTCCTTGACGTTACCTGACATTGTAAATTCAACCAGTAACATTGATTTTTAGTATGTCGAAGGACTTTGAACCAGATAGTGTAAGAACCAACTTGACAACGATAGAACGATGGTTGTGGAGACTAAGGGCCTCTTTACACCAGGGGCGAGAAGCTGTGAGGAGAGAAATTTCAGGCAATGGGAGGCATAGAAACCGAGAAGTCTAATTTCTCGTTGGCTGAAATTTCTAAGCTCGTGGCTTCTTGTCTCTAGTGTAAAGAGGCCCTAAGTTAAAGCCAAAGGTAATAAGTAAACTTCCTGTAGCTTATTTCACAGTTTTGTTCACTAGGAAAAATTATTGAGAAAAGCTACAATTTACAGAATCCTTGGACATTGTCTTGTACCCCCTTTGTTTCATAATCATAATAAGAGTCCACTTAGCAAGGTTTAAGATGGAAATAGAGCCCATGTTGAAAGGGATGGAATGCAATATATATTTTTAGAGCAGTGTGTCTTAACCCCTAACTGCTGGCAAGACCAGTTTCTGGTCGATGATTGAATTCGACTGTTCAGTTCC
This sequence comes from Pohlia nutans, assembly GCA_022496805.1. Classification (NCBI taxonomy): domain Eukaryota; kingdom Viridiplantae; phylum Streptophyta; class Bryopsida; order Bryales; family Mniaceae; genus Pohlia; species Pohlia nutans. Next base: position 11,146,515 of record CM040086.1, read on the forward strand.
ATTGCTGCGTGGACGATTTCCATCCAATTCCTTATCTGAAGGGTTCTGCTTGGTGATGCCACCCCTTCAAGATAAATTCAAATCATTCAAGCTATTTTTAGATTTTACATGGGGTCCCAACTACAAAAGATTCGTAAAAACGGTTCACCGTGTAGTGTATTTTGAATTTTTTTGCTTGTTCTACTTAGACTGAATTTAGGCCATGAAAATGAGTTCCATTGCATTTGAGCTCAATTAACAAAATGAAGCTTGCCAAGTCTAGTTTCTACTCCACTTTGAATTTTTTGAAAAAATTGAAAATTAAGTGCTTTATTGTAGTTTAAAGTTCGGTACATATCACTAAGGTGTAGCAAAAATTTCTAAATTTAGATACACGGATGATTTTCATCAACTAAACTTTTCTTCATTGTAATTTACACCTTTGGTAAAAAAAATCGGAATTTTCTAGTACATTTTGTAATTGATATAGATTTTCTTTGCAATCACTTCATAAAACCATAGTAATTTCAAAATTTCACCAAAAATTATGAAAAATTCATGATTTGTAGTAGACACGTGACTTCATTTACTAAAAATATAAACTTGAATTCCTATATTATTTTTAGTAGAAAATTTGAATGTGACAAATAAAACATGATTCCATGGTCATAGGCCCAATCTTTAGGGGTTAATGGAAAGGGATGAAAAATGTAGGAAGTCAATGTAGGAAGGCAACACAATGAATGAGTAGGAGTTCATGTAGGAAGACAACACAATGAATGTGGGCTCTTAAATTGATGCAATAAAATATGTGGTTTTGGACTCTTATTATGAATCGGATGGAGTAAAGGCCCGTTCGCACTTGGCCTTTGCAAAGACCGTGGATAAAAATTTAACACCTCCACAATTTTGGGAAAAATACCTTCTTTGTAGGAAAGGTGTCATCAATGAGGTTTGGAAAGGTGTTAGCAATAGTAGGGGGATTACATAATGGCCCCTCAAGTGCCACATTAGCTAAGACAATTCTTTAGTGTTCAAAACTAGGGAATATTTCCTATTTTGGTGCTCCCTTACAATTGCCTACTATTGCTCAAATATTTTTTGTCCTCCTAAATGTTAGCTAATACCCATTCTTAAAAGTGTGCCATGTGTACATCCATGTAGGATTGGTAATTACTAAAGAATGTAGGTGGGAACACACACTTTTTGAACCCTTAGATGCGCCTGCGTCCAGAATCTTGACGATGGATGATTCTGGACGCGTCCCTTCACCACGCATAGTGATGATTTTCATCCATTCAATTTTTTTAAAATTCTTGTGCTAGTTCACTACCATTAGTACGGTACGGATCTTCAAAATAAGATATTGTGAATTTTTGAAAAATAGCAAAAGTGGTTTATGTCAAGTTTCATTCTTAGTTCAAAAAGTGAGGCCTTAAACATGATTTTCCACAATAAGCAGAATCAAATAGTGAAAACCATACCATCTTGTAGTGCATGTTATTCCAATTTCATTACAATATTTAAAAAAAGAATTAATGTTAATTTTGGATTTTTAATTGAATTTCAAGAGAAAACCTTGCAAAATTTATTAAAATTTATTAATAATAAATATGATGAATCCAACCGTATAGATATTATCTTCACATTGACATTTATAACTTTGTTTTGTACATCAACTCCATTTTAATTTTTTATCAAGCATTTTATAGCAAATCTTTGAAAACAGTGTTGAATCGGGACCTTAAAGGGTTAAGGATGTAAAACCCCCTTGTAAGACCACCTCTAAGGCAGGTGCGAACATACCTTATAATTTTAGTGCATAGCGACTGGTGGCATAACCAGCTGGAGATGCTCTAATTTGGGGCATTAAATTTTTTGTTTCCGGGTAATTTCATGTGTTCATTCTGTACTTTTAGAAGAGCTGTTGCGGTGGGTTACTTGTTTTTGGACCTTGTTATTCAAGGCACAACTTGATCTTTGTAGTGTATCCATAATGGCATTCAAGGTTTTTCTTTCATGCTCTCGGGGTTACCAAACCTCTCTTGCATTGTCTTCGAGCCTCGATGATTTTTCTTTTTCTTTGGTTGCCTGGGTTTCTGTGGGTGGGCGCGGCCTGTGGCCAAGCCACAGTGCTGGCCGGCCCCTTTGGGTTTTCTGTTTGGTCCCTCCCTCCCAGGCCACCTGTGGCTGGGTGGTTTTATTGGTTTCTCTCTTTGCAATGAAATTCTGTTTCATTTGTTTCAAAAAAAAGAAAAAACCTCTCTTGCCACATAATCCAGTTGTAAATGATAACATAATTGTCTTTCTTAAAAGTATCAAAAAGTGAAAAGTAGTCGATCAAAAGTTCAGATTCTCTCAAAAGATTTAACACCCCTATTTTGTCAAGTTCAATATTACTTTGTAACCTCAATAAAGTGAAATTGGTGATTCGATCAAACCTACTTGGACTGCAAAATACATGAAAATGACGAATTTTGGATGAAAAGTGATCTTGGACTGACCATAAGATTCTCTTTCCGTGATAAATATTGTGATTTGGTAGTAGCTTTGATTACCTTGGTGTTTCAGGTTAGCATTCTTGCCATCCACACTTTTTTTTTTTTAATAGGTCACAACCAATAAGAAAGTGACATGTGGCACTTTCTAAAAAAGTTGAATTAATTTGTACGGAGCTGCTATCAAGTTATAGTATACCAAAATCACCATATATTGTAGCCCATGGTATTTACAAGAAGATTTTCTAATAATAAGAATTTCAAAATAATGTGTTAAAATTCATCCAAGTTGAATGAAAATGTGCAAAATTGATGAAAATTTGTTTAATTGAATGAGAATGTCCATATGGATGAATGTACCCACACCATTTGCGCGTCCATAGTATATGGTGATTTTAGTGTAGTCAATTTTTGTTGTGGTTGTACGTGCAACTTTGACAAATACTACTTTTCCATTTACAATTAGTATGTTGATAATAAGTAATGTTTCATGCTAAACTACATTTCTTTTCACAAAGTACTGGTAAACAATGGCTCACCTTAACCCCTAAAAGCCCGAGGGGTATTGGACAAAACATAGATGTGTTATAATATGTGCCTTCCATATGTTTGATGAAGGATGGTTCAATAGACAAAATGTAGAGTATCATCTTTACAAACTATCCATACGGTCAAACTTCCAAAATAATCTTTAGATCATTTTTTAATGAATTTAAAAGCATTAACCTTCGAAAATTTGTATAAATTATAATTTTCAATTTTAGAGTTCAAAATTTAGTACGATTGGTTAAAGTTGGGCTATCTATCGTAAACTTCAAAAAAGCAAGAGAAATGATGGAGGAATCATCATTACTTTCCCCAAATAGCAAATTTTGTAACACTAAGACAATGTTGAGGTGATCTACTTTGAAAAATTCTCCCGGGTGGAGTTTAACTCGGATTGCCATAATTCAAATTGGGTTGGAAAGTAGACTTGATGTAGTATTTTAAAATATTTTTTATTTTTTCAAAAAAAAATATTTTTTATTCCGGGCAGCCCGTTTTTTCCGGGCAGCGACCAGAAAATGGTCGCTCGGGAGCTTAGGGGTTAAACAAAATAAAGAGTAATAAGAATTAACCCCTAAGTGACGGATCAACCATTTTATGGTCTCTGCCCTTTTCTTATGGGCTGCCCAAAATAGAGAAAAACATTTTTATAGAAAATAAAAAATATTTTTAAATAGGTAATCAAGTCTACTTTCCAACCCAATTTGAATCATGTCAATCCGAGTTAAACTCCACCCGGGAGAAATTTTCAAAGAAAAACACTTCTACATTGTCTAGTGTTAGAAAACTTACTATTTGGGGAAAGTAATGATGTTCTCTCCGTTGAAAAAATTGCAATTTTTGATTTTAGAATAGAATGTCTAGTTTTAACAAATCATACAAAATTTCAAATTCTAAAAATAAAATTTGTGATTCTTATAAATATTTGAAGTTAAATGCTTTTAAATTCATTATGAGATGATAAAAAGCTATTTTTTGATATTTGACCGTATGGAAAATTACTAAACATCAAGCTCCTCATTTTCTCTTTTGGACCAAACTTCATCAAAGTTGAAGAAGTAATTTTTTATAACACATTTATGTTTTGCCCTTACCCTCTCCGTCATTTAGGGGTTAAGGTGCATAACATTCCGTAGCCTTCATACCCATTGCCTTTCCTTCAGGCACTATGCTCATCACCTTAAGTCTCCACCTATTCACTCAACTACTCATGAAGTACTATTGGGTGTGGAATATTCCACACCATCTATTGTAGAGCGAAGGCAAGGACAATGCATGCTACTGAATGTTATGTGTACATGGGCCAAGAATGAAATGAAATTTTACTGCAAAATTTCATTCGTCTATCGAAGTAAATTTTTCATTTGCATCAAAATAAAAAATAAAAAACTGATAAAAAACTGCAAAAAATAGTGTGCAATTTAATTGGAAATTTGGAAATGATGGCAAGAAATAAACAAAAGATGACAGTCCACTCCCGCTGTTTTAGTTGACTTTGGGATGTGGCAGACCCAAAAAGTGGGTGTAAATTATTCAGTAATCCAAGCTTTCATTAATGGACTTCCCGCCAGCATAATACACTCTTGACTCTTGATAGGGTCAAGTGTTAACCCTTTAGTGCCTAGCAAGCCAGATTATGGTCACTGCAACGTCGGAAATGCAAATAACAGAGAATCCGTGAAGAATTGGAACTTCAGTTCTGAAGTTCAGATTTGCGCACATACATTACGCACCTTCCAGAAAAAGAAATTTTCAATTCGGAATTGTACAACTATCAAAATACCTATCAACAGAACGCAAAAATACTGCAAATACTTGAAAATACAGTAAATACTTACAAATACAACATATGTATTGTGTAGTATTTCTTGTGTTTGGAAGTTTGTTATCTTGTTTTATTTTTTTGGATTGTGTTCTCTTCTTCATCTTCCACTAGTGTATGTAATCCGATCTTGACTAATGTACCCACTCCTATCAATTTTCAACGTATAAAATTTTGTCCTAAACCGTACATGGACAAGTCACTTTCACTTATAAATCTCACAATAATTATGTGTGAGTCTATTTTTGATATGAAAGATTGCAACGGAGAGGTGTTGACATAGGGCATAGCTGAACGTCTTTGCTTTTATTTTTGAAAATTTACCTCAAATTCTATTTAACTTTGAAGTCACACACCCCCCAAAATCTCGTTTTTGAGCGTGCATTATACAGTTCAAATACATACTATAATCTTCCGATCCCACCATCGGATGATTCTCAAATTTTAATAAAATGTGTGCTCTCGAGTTGAGAATAGAATTGTACGGTTACTTTCTAATTTAACCCATTCTATTTTTGGTAGTCTCAACCACAGTGGAAAAACCCACTGAAATCCAGAGCTGTCTGCTACAGTACCCTAGGCACTAAAGGGTTAACGTGGGAGCAGGGATTTTTGTGCAATTTTTCATTTTTTAAGCAGGTACAGAGCACCAATGAAACAAACATTGTAGGACTTTCATCTTGAAATTAGATGGAGTCCTCACCAATGGGTGAAAAAAATCTCGTATGGATGAATATTTCTTGATGTGGATGATTATTGGCAATAAAGAAATGAATATTGGGTTCAAATTTAGCTCGTTTTAAAATTTTAGCAAATTTAGCATGAGTTTTGTTCTTTTCCATTTTGCTACATTTTGCTACCTAAAAGAAGTGTCTAACGGAGTGGAAGTTGTCTTGCTTCAAGTATTGATATTAGAATTAACCAAAAAGAGTGTCTCAAAGTAGAAAGAAACCTTAAACTCACTAACCTTTAAACATGTTTTGAGTTCAAAAGATTGCAAAACTAGTCTATGATGAATTGAAGAATTGATAATTTAAAGCAGAGCCCTGCGCCACCATGGGGTGTGGAACTCGTGACCTCCCCAACGCTAAAGGAGAGTTCCCACAAGTTCCCAAGAGTTCCCACAAGTTTCCCCAAGCCAAAAGACCCAACCATGGAGACTATTCATGAACAACGTTTATCAAGAAAATGTAATTATAGAGAACAAACTCCTCTTGAACTCCTCTTCTATTTTTGGATAACTCTATTGTATCTGGTTGTTAAAATAAATTGAGGGTGCTCTTAGGGCCACTTCGACACACATTTGGCAGACAAGTGAGATAGTTGTCAGGTCTAGCTTGTGTTCAAGGCAACATTGTGGGGTTTCCTACATAAAGACCCATCCAATCAATTTCGTCTTCCAGTTTTGTGCCCTCTAATGTTGGACCCATTTAGAAGCTCTAATTTTGCCCACTTTTAGAAGCCCCGTTTGGCTCACAAATCACTTACAAGTGGACTAGTTTAGATTCCATGAGCGGCACCTACACAAAACACTACAAACAAGAATCTTGTTTTCAACACTACATTGCCAAAAAAAATGTCGAAAAGACAGTGTGGAAATCAAACCCCTTAACCTTCCTTTTCTTTTTTGTAACGCGGGTGGGTGGTTGCAAAAATTCTAGTGCATTCTAGTTTCATACCGCGGGGTTTAGAGCATCTCGACCAATACTCTGGATAGCACTCTGGCTTTAAAAAAAATGAATGTGCATGGGTTAATCAACAATCTATTTGGAGGGAGACATTGGATACAACGACCTAGTTCAAGATCCTCAAAACAACTTAAACTAGTGTATCATCTCTTCTTAATTGCACAATCCATGCGTGGTGACTTATGACTGTTGTGAGTAACTTACTATTTTAACCCCTAAATGTACCAATCCTTTGAACACAAGTAGATGCCGGCCTCAAAGATAGATACAGTGGCTAGCATAAATAGTCGTACAGAAGAAGCTAATTGAAAGAATTTGCTACCATTCTTACAGATTACATCATAAAATTGAATGTAAAAGTGTATAAGAGCATACAGTTGCAACGAATATATAGTACAACTTTTGAAGTTGAAATGTGAACCCAAAAAAATTAGTTTAATTCAAATATACAACTAAGATGTACAATTCTTTTTGCAAGAACTAGAAACATTGTGCATTACTTGTATAAAATGAAAGTACAAGCTACAAAATGACTTTACAACTCAAGAATGCAATGTCTAAGAGATCCAAATGACTACCACCGAGTATAGCCACCTTTTGCTTTATAAACATCAATAGCTCGTTGAGGCACAGAGCATATCAACTTCCTAACAACATCAACTTCAATACTATACCAAATTTCTTGTATCTTCTCCCATAAATCACTCTTGCTAGTAGGTTTCCTCTCAGACCTTCTCATGCGACGATCTACTTCATTCCAAAGGTGTTCTATAGGATTGAGGTCGGGAGATTGTGGTGGATGCCAAATAAGCTTGAACTTCTGTGCAAGCAACCAATCTACAACATAATTTGCAGTATGCTTTGGATCATTATCGTGCTGAAAAATGACACTCTCTTCCTCTAAACTTTGCATGCGTATAGTCTCCATAAGTTCTGTTTCCAAAATCTCTCGATATATGTATCTATCCATCTTCCCTTCAATCAAATGAAGCTTACCAACTCCTTCCCAACTCATGCAACCCCAAACCATTATACTTTCTCCCCCATGTTTAACTATACATTGCACATGCTGCTCTAAAAGACTTTCTCCACTCTTTCTCCAACAATATTGCCGTCCATCTGAGCCAAAGACGTTGAGTTTTGACTCATCAAAGAAGATGACAAAACTCCAATCTTCCCAAGTGAAACGATTACACTTCTTTGCCCATTGAAAACGTCGTGCTCGATGCTTCTTAGTCAAAAGTGGCTTCTTGACCTTCACACGTGCTGGCAGGCCTTGCCTCTGAAGACTCCTTCTAACTCAATTGCATGCCCATAGACCTTAACTCTCTTCCTATAGCTGCAACAGTACTAGTACTTTGATTGTTTAACTTCCTCACAATATCACGATCATCGCGCTCATCAATAATTCGAGGTCTACCTAGTGAAATTTTGTCTTTCACACTCCCTCTCTCACCAAATCTTCGTACTATATCACTGCAAGTACTTCAAGGAACACCCAACAGTACTGAAATTTGACCATAGGAACTGCCTCGCTTGTGCATCTCCAAAACCGCCTCTCCCACGCTCACATCTCCTAGGAGCCATTATGAGTCACTGGAAATTAAACCTCTCTCGAACTCTGAAAGTTGTTGCACATGAAATCTTGAAAGCAATGTTAGCATTGAGATGGTGGTGGTGTGCACAACTTGTGTGCATATTAAGTTGTACACACCACCTGCAGATATTTCATTTTGGAGAGCTTCTATGTGGCTAATTTCGAAAGATATGCTGCTAATTAGATGCCATGTGTTCTTTGTCATTAATGCAAGCCAAAAAATCCCCTACAGGTTGACTTTTTGATCACTGCTCTTTTTATTTCGGGAGTATCACTCGCTATTCAAACACTTGTGTTGACCACTGTATTAGCATGGCTCAAATGCACATGAGGTGTACATGAGAGGACCATCGCAAGCATAAAATCTACCCAACAAATTTGACATACTTGCAGTTGGAGGCATCTCTAATATTATCAACAACTCCTCATCACAAGAGAACTATTGTAATTGGTAGAGAATTTAATAGTCTTACAAAGGTGACTTGGATGAAAGTCATTCAAAATTGTATGAGAAAGTGGCAAGGCTCTGAATTTGTTCATGATTCAGTTTTTGAACGATTGGACGTTTAGGGGTTAAGAGTCTAATTGAGTGATATCGATGGGAGAACTACACGATATGCCCTGTAATTTTCAGAGTGCAGTTCAGAGTGCCTGGTGGAGATGCTCGAATCCAAGGCAGGAAATGTGTGAGAAACAGCGCCACTTGTGAATGTGAAGCTGTGCCATGTGGCTACCATGCCATTGATTTCCGCCATCTCAAGGCAAATGCAAAACCTCACCAGCAAACTGATTGATTCAGAATCAATTGCATGCGGATTCAGTGGAAGTGAACATTTGGTAGAGATTTAGCAGAGGAACTGTGGGGATAACTCACTTATCCCTGGAAGAATCAAGGATTTATTGTTTTAAAACGACGAATTCAATCAATCATATCGTAAAAAATATAATTCAAATGGGATTAGGTTTTATATCACTGGAATCAGTGAAGAACATTGTATGTGTCAATAAAAACAATTAAATTTGAGCAAAAGGAAGTTCATATAGTATCTACTCTAAACTACTACCAAAAATATGCGGTCAATTTGGGCTTCTTCGTCCTTTAGGGGTTAAAACAGAGAGAATTAAAAAGTGGGTTAAAATATATATGTATGAGATGACCCTAAACTACCAAGGTGATGGTGGTAAGTTACCCAAACCGAATGGAGAGGTTGGCAGTTTGATTCCCGGCTGTGAAATTGTCTTACTACTTGATTGGGAAAACTTGCTGTGGGTTGCAAAAAAATGCAATTCATGTGTTAAACCTTAAAGGTCCAGATTGCCTATTCCGACCAGTATTATATGGCCGTATTTCATTGTATTCGGAATGGTTCTACACCTCCTATGAGTTTCATATCAAAAGTGAAGTTAAAATTCATGTTTACATGGTCTCAAAAGCTATTGGGAACTCAATTTGGAACTTTCTACTTACAACAAATGCCAAATATACAGCAACGTATCTTACTATCCCCAAGGAGCCTTTACGGGTTAAAAAAAAGGTGGATTAAAACATAGATAAAGGATTAACCCCTAAACGTCCCAACGTTCAGAAACTCGATCACGAACAGATTCAAAGCCTTGTAACTTTCTCATACAACCTTGGATGATTTTCATCCAAATCACTTTTGAAAGCCTATTAAATTCTCTACCAATTACAATAAATCTCTTGTTATGGGGAACTATTGATAATATTGAAGAGGGCTCCAACTACAAGTATGTCAAATTTGTTGGGTAAATTTTATGCTTGCTATGGTCTTCTCATGTACACTTAATGTACATTTAAGCCACGCTAATGTCTACTTTTGACACTAGAATCTACTTCTGTTCAAAGGGTTGATACGTTTAAGGGGTTAACCCTTTAGCGCGCCGGCGTCCAGAATGTAGACGCCGGATGAATGTCTGCAGCTCGATTTCTGTAGGTACCGGATGTTTTTCATCCATTTTTATTTATTTTCATTCTTGAGCTAGTTGAATACCATTTGTACGGTATGGATCTTCCAAATAAGATAATGTGAATTGTTGAAAAATTACAAAAGTGATTAATGTCAAGTTTCAATCTTAGTTCAGAAAGAAAGACCTTAAATATGATTTTCCATAGTAAGTAGAATCAAACAATGGAAACCATACCATCTCGTAGTGCATGTCATTCTAATTTCATTACAATATTTTTAAATTTTTTTGTGTTAATTTTGGATTTTAAATTGAATTTCAAGAGAAAACCTTGCAAAATTACTTTTAAAATATTAATAATAAATATGATGAATCCAACCGTACAGATGTTATCTACACATTGACATTTACAACTTTGTTTTGTACATCAACTCCATTTGCGTTTTTCATCAACCATTTTATAACAAATCTTTGAAAACAGTGTTGAATCGGGACCTTAAAGGGTTAAAGGGTTAAAAAGTGGCACATACGCGGAAGCCACTGATCTGCTATGCAGGTCATATCAGGGAAGATTATATGTATTTATTTAGAGCTCAGCTGTAGCCCAGATCATTATATTAATATTGGGGGTTATATTTAGCGCTCCCTCAGTCCTCAGGCTTTTATGTGAGTGGGCATTGTGCGCGGCATGCCATGCGGATCCCCCGCTTTCCTGCCCTGTTCCCCGCTCGCTGTCAGTTTCCACACTGACTCCTTTCATCTCTTCCTTCCTTGTGTAAGTAACTTCATTAAGGTAGGGACACCCATTCCCGTGACTTTAAGCAGATTATTATACTTCTGAATGAGCAGTTTGTAAGGTAATTATATCAAGGGAAAGGCAATTAGATATTAATCTAGACTGCATCGACAAAGTCATGTTATTGTAGAAATTGTGTACGTTCTCGGTAGTCAAAGCCAAAAAATGATTTGCACATTTTGATTGTGTTTGAATGCACTTGATTCCGTGACTTGGAGAAGCAACTTCTGCCATGAAAAGTTCCTTACAATAGCAAATTTCTTCAACCACCCAAGATCAGAGTTTCTCGGATTGAGGTGCCCTGTATGTAGACGGGAATGGGTGCAGTCACGGGAATGGGTGTCCTTACCTTACTCAAGCAATTGAATTGGTTTCTAAACTTTGTTGCTCATCAACTCAAGCCATTCACTTCATTCAGCTGGATGATTGCGTCGATGCTCGTTTTCACTTGTTGAACACTAGAGTTATCTGTAAAAGTCCAGCAAAATTTTACTAGAAGAGGAAAGAAAGGTAGAAGTGGACACTCAATGGGGAGTTTTTTCAAGAAAACCAACTAAAATTCAATGTTTTACAAAAGCAACCGGTTTTAGACAATAACCTATCTGGTTATTACCCATGTTTCACCTAGGTAACACATGAGTATCACAAATGTTATTCGAATTTTAGCCTTAAACTATGAGTTTGAACTGGTAATTTGGCAATTCCATTCGGCTGATTTTATACTGCCTGTTGAATCTTCCCATATGATGGAATTGAGATTTTAGCTTCAAAGATAGAAAACGCAACTTTTGCTTTTGATTTTTTTAGACTAATTACTACTCCTAGAGTTATTAGAGAGATTTGAACATGCCACCTTCCTAATGCAAGGGAAGCTCTCCCAGACCACACTTGAGTTCCTATGATGGAATCTCACAAGTGTGCTCCCCCACTCTAGTCTAATGCTCTCCCAAAGCAAGCTCCTTGGCTGTTGGTGTTTGACATTGGCGGTGAAGTTTATTTCTAGAGTGAAAACACGAGACAAAAAGACATGTTGACTTTTCAATATTTTATGAATAACTCTAGTGTTTGTGAGCCAATTAAGATTAGAATAAATTTCTACATTGTCAGAACACTAGCAATGTAACATAGCTGCTTGATAGGGTTCAAAATGTTATCTCAAAAATTATCTCATGTACTATAATCCTTAGTGCCGATTTTTCAACCGGCTATGTACTCGATGCTATATTATAATTCACTCTATATTGTTCTTCACAAGTAAAAAATATAGGATTCATTCAATTTTTGCTTGTCTTTTCTTGTTTCAGTATTGTGAATGTTTGATAATGAAATCGAAAGATGGATGGAGAAACTCCAATAAAAAAATGTCAATATACGTGTTCTAAATCACTTGGTCGATGAAAATCTTCTAGCAGTCAATGAGAGCCACAAACTATTTTGAGTGACCAATGGGCTTACTGTACTTTGGAAGTTTCCAAACCTCAGTATAGTAGGGATTAAGAAACTCTAATCCAAACCCTAATCGTCGTTTTAATAAACTGACATATACTATTTTTTAATTTTATACTACAGTGTACCCTCTCTAATTGTAATTCGTCCGGAGTAAGCAAATTCTTAAGCAAATTCTTATATTTAGAGAGGTATTTTATTTCAACAAAATTACCAAAGTTTACAGTAATAACATCAGTAAAAATGAATCTTACTTGGGTAAAAAAACTTGCAATTTTATTTACAAATTCAAGACAATAGAAAAACAGAAGTGATATTAGTTTGACTTGAGTATCCCTCATTCTAAAATCCAAACACTTCTTTTCTATTGTACAATATGAAATTAGCAAGGGAATCCACTTTCTAGAACCATGACCATTTGTTAGTTACTTATTTGTATTATAACATTCTTTAGAGGATCACTTTTGCACTTCCGAATCTCAAACATCTGTTAGGGGATCGAAAGAATTGCAGAGCATTTTCTCTAATTTTAGCTGGACCAAGCAACGAGGGTTGGAGAGTTGAATTGTTTTATTTGCAGTTTCTCTATTATGTAAAGACTGTGGTCTAGCAAGGACTTATCAACGTTATGATATGTTGTATTGCTTATCTATATCTTTTTGGATGAATTCAAAAAACAGTGATGTACATTCGTCCAAATATTTCATTTAAATGGGGAGGTTTACAATGGGGGAAGTACGAGACTCCTACAAATAACAAATGACATTTTTTCTTTGTCCTCGAGTTGGGAGTAGAAAAATGAATACATATATAAAAGTATTACATTTATAGGGATTACAATTACAAAGGATACACTCAACACCTAAGAATAATGCCATAGCATGGTGGTCATGGCACTAAAGCCACAACAGACCTTGGACACCATGCTTACACTATTATTCCAAGTACCACCTTTCTACTTACGTGAACTCGTTCCCTAGAAGATTGTGAACAGGAAAAACCATTTTCTTTTTTTTCCTTTTGTTTTTCTCCTTTCCGGAACAATGGACACTTTCAGTTATTGGTAGATTGACTGGCAACCGAGAAATGAGGAAAGGAGGGAAAAACTAGAGCACGCACAAAAGAGCATTGATCGCCATTTAAGTCACTCCCTCTAGCTCCCAAACAGAACCACGTACCTGAAAATAGAACCTCACAAAAGTGAATTGCCAGTCCTCGGATTTCACAAGTGACGGTGCCCAATTAGTTTACTGCTCCCCGTTCACACCAGTCACCCAATGCAGCAAAGAATTTGTGTTCGTCAAGTAAGTTTTTGGTAGCTACATTGTGCCCTTGTATTTTTTTTATTTTTAACCTGACGCATGCAAGAAGTTGCCCCAACACATTCTGGGTGTTGCAAGAAATTCGCGCTTCACAAACGCACATGCGTTGGCCAAAAGCAGGAAGAGACAAGGTTGCAACACTGTGTTTTAGTTTTGAAATTTACCTTGCAGCATTCTAGGAATGCAACGCAAGCGCCAAAGCTTCTTAGAGTTGGCCCATTCATACCAAGCCCTTGTTACGCTTGCATCTGCGTTCCCGAAGTGGAGGTATGTAAATCCGAGAAACATACCAAAAAAAATTCAAAGCATTGTCTTTTCTTGCTAAAACTACTGTTTAAGCACACTGCAACTACATTAGAATGTTGCAAGTAGAGCCATCCTCCTTTTTTGCGTTGCGTTTCTTTCTGTCACGCCTTAGAGTAATTTCTAATTGCTTGGTTGACATCAGATTCCTCAAAGTTACCATGACGCACGCATGCATGAGGTAGCATTGGTGAATGTGACTGGGCCATCACTTCACTTCATGCAGGGCTTGAATTAGTCTGATGAAGCTCCATTATATTACCAATTGCATCATTAGAAACTATTCATCCAGGATTATCTCAGCTTTATTCTACCACCGTACTGTACACACAGCGATTTTTCCACTTCGGGAGAGTCAGTCCCATTCAAATATAACATTCAGGAGCAAGGTGATATTTCGGAGCATTTCACATGCTCTTATAATAGACAGGCTCAAAACACAATCAGTTATTACTTTTGGTGACTCATGAGTTTAATTTGGACAATCCCTCACTCTCACTCTGGCATCATGCTTGTATGGTTCCGGTTCTTTCTGGTCGAGAATTCCCCCGCTGGCTCCCCTGGCTTTTTCATTTGAATCTTTATCATTAAAATCCTGTTTTTGACTCCGCTATCCATCTGCTATGATCCTTCCTGATCAGATCAAGCTTTTCCGAGACTCACAAGACACTGAGCACTGCCGCAAAATGGTCGGTGCAGTATTGCTCTAGCTTGAGGACATTCAAGAGCCTGGCCGCGTTGCATTGGGTAGCGTAGACGACATCGTGGGTTTATGCAGGAATTGCGAGCTATGGAACTAGCGCTAGACTCTTCACTATTGCAGGTTGATGAAACAGTGTTACTTTGCTTACGGCGTCACGAGAGATCCTCCTTCATCGGAAGAATGCGTTGCATTGAAATGGTCAAATGTAGCGTTTAGTTTCTTAGCAGTTGTTGTTGTTGTTCTCGGGCTTTGATGAGGTTGTTGTTTTTGGTGTTCTTATGGGAGATAAATTGTATAGGTAGTCATCGGTATCTTGGTTCTCGTTCCGTTTGTAAGCTTCGGTGCTACCGTTTGTTTAGGGGACCGTGTACATTTCAGAGTTGGGTCGGGAGAGTTGTAGAAGTTGCTTCTGGTATTCTTAGCCTGGTGGTATCGAATTCCAACACTTGATATGTGAGCTGCCGGAACCAGGATGCTAATGATGCTATTGATGCGCAATGGAAGAGATGAGAATTGAATTTGCAAGCTGAGTGATGCATGACGATGGGCGCCATGACGCAATCCAATGCGCAGCGACAAGGGACGCGCGGGACCTGGTCGTCGTCGTCGTCGTCAGCCACAGTCGTGAAGCCCGAGCGCGGCGCGCGACGAAAACCTGCGAACCTGAAAGTAGACGTTGAGAATCTCGTCGACGAGAAGTACATGGTCGAGGAGAAGCATTCATCGACGTCTCCGCAACCGCAAGAGGTGAAAGTAAGAGGCGATTCTCGACCGGCAAGTCTCATTGTCAGCGACAGTCCGAAAAGCGCTCGCAGCGTTCGTAGCATCCGCGCTTCGTTTGAAACGCATGCTGCTGCTGCTGCCGCGGCGCAGTGGGAGCCGCCGTCGCCGCGCGCAGTGCGCAAAGCGGGTTCTTCGAAGCCAGTGGAATGGAAATCTGAGAGTATTGGGACTAGTACCCCGAAGAGTACGCGGAGATCGCATAGCGTCGTTTCGGAGCAATCATCCCAGTCCGAGGTCGAGACGTTCTACGACTCGTTGCCCACGTTGGATTCTTCGCCGGAGTCGCCCACCTCGGAATTGCCGAAGCTGGAATTGAGTTTCGAGGGGAAGCCTGCGCCCGCGCCGCCGCGCTTGCGCTCTAGAATCGTAAGCTCATTGCCGTTACAGTCACCATCTCTGGATCCTCCCGTCGAAACCAAGGGCGCTCCCAGTCCCGCGCTGCTGAAGCTGCAAGCAACAGCCGTCCTTTTGGGTGATGGCAACAACAACACAGGGAAGAAGCTGCGCAGCGCCTCCAGCAGGAAAGAGTCTCAGGCTACTGAAGGTGACGCGCGAGCTGTGAAATCGTTTCAAGGAATGCCGTCAAAACCCGATGTGGAGGAGGTGAAGATTGATGCGATTAAGCCCGCGGGGCTGTTACGGCGCATGCTGCACTGGGGTGCATCGAAACTGGGCAAGAAAACAAGCTCCAAGGTGATTAACCCCTAAGCGTCTAAAACGCCCAGTATGCCCATCTGCATCACTGAACTTTGCAACGGTGGCATTTTCCCATTTTACCTTGGTTTTCTGATTGCAATACATCAATTTATAGCTCTTGTTCTGTACTACAAGATCAACAGTGTCGATCGTGTCAAACTGAAGTCATTTTCACAAAAACAGATGCTTTCCAGCAGGGGGTTCAATTTTCCGAGAATACAGTGGACGCTTCGGGGTTGGATGGTTTTTTTTCATTGTCCTCTATGTGCTTGTTCTGGTTTACATTGCCACTGCAAAAGAAAAAGAAGAAGAGCAAAGCAGTACTTGTTGGCTACGGAACCGGCATGTGCTTGGCGTTGGCTTTCAAGAAAGAGACTCTTATTATGTATCTGGGATAACATTTTCTATGATTCTTTTTCTTTTAGGTATCTGGGAGCTCTGGATCGAAAAACGGTGGGAAGAATACGCAAGTTACTGAATCTCAAATTGTAGCTATCCAAGCTGAACCCGAACGCGAGAAAGAGGTTCAGACGGTTGCGAATTTGGATCCCGATGACAGCAGCCCTCGATCGTCAGTGTCGAGCGTGGGCACCACGTATTCGGAAGGGAATTCCAAAGCGCAAAGCCACAAGCATAAGAAACACGGGAAATCGGAGGTCGTAAAGTCGAAGGTGTGGTTACTGCGAGTGCATCAGAAGTTGCAGGGGCGGAAGGAATTCGAAGGGGACGATCTTAGCGACCCAGGTGGATTTCGCTCATAGGGATCAACTTCTAAACGCAATGCTTCATAATAATTCTGTAAAGCTTCCGCATATTCTCCTTCAGATTGAGCTGACCGACATTCGTTATAATTCTAAGCTTCGTTTCCAAACCGTACTACAGGTGCGCCCCCGGTGCGCGGCGCGACGTTTCATGGGTACCCCAGTAGCGACGCGAGCAATGCCACGCCTGTGGACAAGAAGATGTTGACGGGGTCGGCGCGGTTTCATGACGGATCCGAGAAGAGTACAGTTGGCAAGCACCGCCGAAACTCCACTTGGGACGCGGGGAAGCTCGCCACGACGGAGGATTTGTTCTCCCCGAAGCAGAAGCTGCCCAAGCGCGACGCGCAGGGGCTGCTCACGCCGCCGCGGCGCCTCCCGGGCGACACGCGCACGGAGTTCCAGCGCCGCAGACGCCCCACCTCACTCGTCACCGAGTCCGCGCCCTCGCCCTCGCCCTCGCCGCGAAAACCCCGTGGTCACGTGAACTCTCGCGTCGCGCCGGACGGGCCGCTCGCGCTGGGCGCGCCCTCCACGTCGGGCACTTTTTTGCAAACCGCGGCACTGATTCTCGCCACGCCCGGCAGCAAGGACGAACCCAACAACCAGCTGTTCGAAAACTCCCGGAAAGGCTCAGGTGCAGTGTTTTTTTTTTTTGGTGGTTACATTGATCGCCAACTTGCTATTTCAAAAATTAAGAAAAATCGGATAAAACAATACACTGTATCGCCATAATCTTCCTGTATCATTGGTATGCATTACATAGCCAAGAACTCTGTAGAAACTTGCAAATGCTATCCATTTTTCAAGTTTCAATTTTCAATTTGCCAATGGGACTCCCTTGACAAAATGAGGAAAAAAATTGATCACTGCTCAGGTGCACCAAATCCGCCAGTCGAGACGACCACGGCGACGCCACCGATCAGTCCCACGGGAATCACGCAGCGGACGAGCTTCAAGGGGTTCAATTCGCCCGCGCTGCCATTGCCAATTCGCGTGGGCACGCGGGGCTCGGCCACCAGCCCTGTGTATCCCAGCACCAGGGGATTCTCCAGGAGCCCCAATCGAGAAGGCGTGGCGAGCACCCCCACCAGTCCGGGACTGTTGCCAGGCTGGTCGCCGGGAATGCAAAGCTCCCCATTGAGCCCGGGGTTCTTCGCACCATCGCCAGGGTGGGCTGAAATGCAGAGCACTCCACGGAGTCCTGGCGTCACGGACCAACCTTCACCAACAGGCTCGCAAGCATTATCACATGCTCGCAGTCACGGGTCCGTCGCCGGAGAGCAATTGTTACTTGAGGAGATCAGTTTCACGAATCTAGTGAAACGCCAACCAGACCCAACGGGACTCCGAAATGGCGTCACGAAGCCTCGCAGCGCTACGGTGTCGGACCGTGACAGGTTGCCAGCTCCGGCGCAGTTGCAGGGCGAAACGATTTCGTTCGAGCAAATCGTGGCGGGTCGCAATCGGTCGCCGCCGACGGACAACACGCTGATGAAGTTTTTCTTCAAGTGCCGGGAGATCGAGCACTTGAACAAGTTCCTGGCGCTCCAGAAGAAGCGGTTCCTGGAGTCTTTCAACACGGACTCCGCCAAGTGCTTCCACATGATCCTGTCCGAGGCGGGCCAAGGCTTGAGCTCCATGATCTCCACGCTGTGCACGGCGTGGTTGCTGGAGAACACCATGGCGTCCGCGTCCGTGAAGTGGCACCCCATCCCCGTCATGAACATGTGCCAAAAGGAGATGTGGCAACACCGCGACGCGGCGTGGCTCTTCCACATCTGTGGCATCGAAGCCAGCGCCCTCCTCTTCATTGACGAGGTATGATACTCTCAAAAGCTCCTAAAACATTTTAGTCATCATAGATACTCCCTCCGTCCCAAAGTTTTTGTCCAACTTGTTTGCTTGGTATTTCTTTGAGCCAATTTCATTGATCATATTGTAAGAAACATGATTAAAAAAGGTTCCAAATTATGTCACTAGAATGATTGAAGAACATTGCATGTGTTCATTGCAACCTAAATAAAATTAGCCACAAGGAAGTATTTTTTGACCTACTTAAAAAAGCACTTTCAAACACGACTTTCAAACATGACAACAACTTTGGGACGGAAGGAGTACCAGTTTGAAAATTTGAAGGTATGAATGCCGGACTTCTTGCAACATTAGCGGTTTTCTTGCAGATTCTTTATGGTTTTGGAAGCTCATACAATCTTGATCTGTGCAGGTTGCATTGACTCCTGAGACAGTTGTGGCGGGCCGCGTGAAACGGGCCGTCACCGGCCAAGACATTTTGCAAACGAAAGACGAGGTACAACATTGTTCTTTCTGTTTCTGGTAGCAAATTGATACTTCCTGCAGGAAGGCTCATTGACAGAGAATTGAATTTCAGAGTAGCCTGTGGTGGTTCTCTTAATTATTTAATTAATCTTTGTGGAATGCAGGTAGCATCTAGCTGCACTACCGTGTCGGAGAAGTTTCGACAGGAAGCTCCGAAGCTCCTCCAAGCACGCTACATGAAGACACTTTTGGTAAATTGCCATTCCCCTCCTGTCACCTTGCTTTCCTGTTAGTAGCTCTAAGGGCATTCTCTGCAACACGTGAGCGTGAAGGGCAGTAGTGGTTTTATTTCTCAAATACCGTCACCTTTGTTAAAATGGTGTGTTTAGAACCACTGAAATTGTGATGTCCAAGTGCTTAAAGCTTTAAAAACTAGGACTGGTATACATCAGAGAAAATTATCAATTTCTGGACAGTGCCATTTGATGCAAAATGCAAGTTTTGGTACTTGTGTTGGATCAACTGATAGTCATATTTGTTAAAAACGGCGAGTCTCAGAGCGCCAAAACTGTGACATTCAAGTGTGCAGAGCTTTAAAAACTAGGACTGGTGTAGATTTGATGTTTCAGATGACGACTGAAACTGTGGCAGTTGAACGAATATGAGGTGGTTGTTTTTTTTTAATAACTTAGTTGGATGGGGAACAGCTTGCAGGTATTCTCGTAGACACAAAGAATCTGTCAACGGGGACATCAAGAGACAAGCAGCAGGCAACAATTCTGCTGGTGGGAGCTGGGTCATTGGGAAGAAACGGTTTCTACAGACACTGTATGTTTATTGTACCTCATTTGACGCAGTACTTGACTTTCTCACTGTTGAAGCTTTGCTTATATAATCCACATGTAGACAAGTTTAGGAAAGGGTTCCAGGATCAGTCTTTTTAAGTGGAGGTGAACAACGTGACTGTGCAGTGGTGAACATCCGAGACGAGAATTACGAAACCACGTTTATCAAAGAGATCTACGGCGATTCTAATGCTCTCACAGGTACGAAAAATGCTTCAATCTACTCTTTCAATTCAACAGTTGTGATATTGAGCAATACAATAATTGAGTCAGAACTTCTGATACAATTGAGTCTTGGTTGCAGCAGAGAAATCCAAACCGGTTTTGAGAGGTGCAGGTGTTGAGCAATCCAAGCCAATGAGCAGGCCAACTTCAATAATCACCGTCGAGGAGCCACGAAGGGCAACATCGACAAAAGCCAGTAAGAAAACGCCGGAGCCCGAATCCAAACTGCGCAGCAAATCTGTCCCGGAGAGCAAGAACAAGGTGCCACCAAACAGGAAAAGTTGGTTCCGAAACCGTCCCAGTGATCAGTAGCAAAAACAGAGGCCAGGAGACGAGCTTCAGGGCCAAAATGTGGAAAGCAAAAAAGTGACCACCCCCGACTGTATCTTACTACGACGTGATCATATTCATTGAGCTGACTAATGATTGTAGTCAACAGCTTGTTACAGATTCATTGCTACATGTGTCGAAATTAAAGTCTAGCTAGAGTCACACATGTTGAGTGTACACATTTTAGGCATTCAGTCAGTCAAGGTACAGAAATTTATGATCAATTGTAGGACTCAATTTTGACTTTAGGATCCTATTCTTTTCTGTATATGGATCATTGCATTCTTCTCTAAAAGAGTTTCTGTACAGTGCACCGACACTTCTCATGATGATTTGACAGTTTCCAAAAATGGTTAGATTTGCACAAACGTCGTGTCAAGTCTTTATTTCGCCGAATGTTTCAAATGCATGCGTGGAATTCTCTCGACTACTTGGATTGCAAGTCCGTCTGCACAATTTGGTCGACATTGTATCAACTAGACTAGTGGGGAATGAGGCTACTAGGGAAGATTTCAAGATGATTAGGGGAATTGTTGTTTGTTTCTATGGCTGGATGTTTAATGTAGGCTGGTGATTTAGCCATTGCTCTCCGTCGATGAAGGCGAGGGAGAGGAAGGGTTGGGCTTCGTCGGATGTGAGCTCCTGAGCCCATGGAACGCGAGCCGCTTGTACAGACCCTGGGCCGAAGCAATTGTACTGGCCGAAGAAAATGTTCCTGCCATGGACACAGAATGCTGTGAGTGAGGACTAGAGAAACTACATGTCTAATTCATTCAGACAGGGTCCTTATATGGATGCCAGGACAATCTTTGATGATGAATATACGTCGTTTCTCACTCTGGA
Source organism: Pohlia nutans (assembly GCA_022496805.1). Classification (NCBI taxonomy): domain Eukaryota; kingdom Viridiplantae; phylum Streptophyta; class Bryopsida; order Bryales; family Mniaceae; genus Pohlia; species Pohlia nutans. Next base: position 11,167,904 of record CM040086.1, read on the forward strand.
GGATCCTGTTCATTGTCGTTTTTCACTGTACATGCTTGTCTACGTGACGAATCTCACTCAGCAAGTCCAACCAAAAAAATTGGTGAGTGTGAAGTGGCGCCGTTTGACTCACAGAAGGAGTGAAAAGCGACACTTTCTCCTTGTAGTGGAAGAATTCCAAATCTATAGTAAGGTGGTTACCCCATTCCCAACTGGCGCCTTAAACCAACAGCTAGGGGCATTTTCCACTATCAATGTTGCGATGATGTTGGTTGTAGCACGAGTTACAGTTGGTAATGGGTTCTCTCTCTTGTTGGTTTTAGTCTATGTAAGTGTGGTTATGGATTCGTCGTTGTTATATCTTTAGTGTGTGCAATACAAATCTTCTTTGGACAGAAACAACTCTACCTATGTGACGTGAATGGGATGTGTCATACTTTAACTTAGAAAATTTATAACTAATTCATTCTTCATCCAAAAATTATGTTTCAACTTGTGTTGGAATCTATTTCTTCTTGCCTAACTCTAAAAATAAAAATAACACTAAGTAATATCAATGTCTCATATCCGTAGCTTTCTTATTCAGTTGGGAATGGGGTAACCACCTTATCGGTCATAGTTTTCGGCGACGTATAGAGCGCTTCAGGAACACTTCGGCGCTCTGAGAAAGGCCTTGAAGAAGTTAACTTAGAGAATGTGAGAGAGCGTAACTTACAGAGGGGGGTTTGCAACATCGTCAGCCATGTTGGACCAGGCTCTGGGATCCACCACATCGTCCATGTACGAGAACGCAAACACAACGCGCGCAAACAGACCCCACGCGCGCCCCAGGTACAGTTGCCCGCTGCCTGTCACTTTGCAGTTCACGAAGGCGAATCCGCTCTCGTCCCATGCCGCTCTCCTCTTCTGCGCTGTGAACGCTCCTTGCCGTGAGATGGCATGCAGCTCGCACCCCTGCCACAACCACCCACCGATTCACACACAACTCAGTTGAATCACAATCTAACTTAAGGTGGTTACCCCATTCCCAACTGAATAAGAAATACGGATATGAGGCATTAATATTATTTAGTACTATTATTTTTAGAGGTATGTGAGAAGAAATAGATTCCAACACACAGTTGAAACATAATTTTTGGATGAAGAACGAATTAGTTATAAATTTTCAAAGTTGAAGTATGACGCATCCCATTCACGTCATATAGGTACACCTATTTCTGTCTAAAGAAGATTTGTATTGCACACACTAAAGATGCTTAAACCAACAACAACAAATCCATAACCACACTTACATATACTAAAACCAACAAGAGAGAACCCGTTACCAACTGTAACTCATGCTACAACCAACATCATTACAACATTGATTGCGGATAATGCCCCTAGCTGTTGGTGAAAGGAGCTAGTTGGGAATGGGGTAACCACCTTAGCTTCGCTTGCAGAAACGTGCACTCAATTAGGGTTAGACGCACAGTTTTGTGCTTGTTTTGTACAATACAGTTTGAGCTCGATTTGAACAAGCCCATGAGCCATTGTCTTTGCATGTAAGCATATTTATGTTAGAGCTTTAACCCTTGAAGGACCAAGGATTCATAGTTTTAAAATGACAAGTTTAAACAATCATATTTTGAAAATTATAATTTGAATGGGACCAAATTTTATATCACTAGAATCAGTGAAGAATATTACATATGTTGAATTAAAAATAAAAATAACAAAAAAGAATCTACATAAATCTGACTCAAAATCACTGAAAAAACAGGAGCTATCTCGTGGCCTTATGGTCCTTTTGGGGTTAATTTGGGATGATTCTCAAAAGGTGCCATGCCACTACTGCCGTAATCAAGAATGTCATGAAGGGGAGCTGGTCGATTTCATCTACACTTGTAAGTTACATTTATACTAACACTACGAGGAGAAGGCGTCGTTTTTCACTTCTTCTGTGAGTAAAATGGGCCACTTTGCACTCACCAATTTTTTGGTTGGATTTGGTAAGTGCGATTTGTTACACAGGACAAGCGTGTAAAGTGAAAAGCGACAATGAACGGGATCCTGCAGAGTGAGAAACTCTGCTTGTAGTGTAAAGTGAGTAGATTCTTACAAACAATGTATGTTGCTACCAAGTGAAAATTAACCCCTAGTTTGCACATGAAATAAGCTCCACTACATTATGGATTAGATAATGAGGTTTGAGAAACGTTATATCAAACCGTTTTTCACAATATTTGGATTAATCTCAAGATTCCAGAGAAAAATCTTGGATTATAATCATCTTCGAACTAGTTAACCAATGAGAGAGTGACACGATGACCTTGACCACTACAAGGTCTAAGCTATTGGGTCTCTTTAACATTGCAGCTACACTACAAAAGGGACAAATCCTCTCTCATTGCATAGATACTTATTCTGGTAACAACCACTGCCTATTTTTTTGGAGAGTTATTGAAATCTTAACTCTTCATAGATAATACTTTTAACGAAGGATCTTACAGAGAATCTGGTTGAGTTTTTGAAGAAAAATAAAATGATAAGCGCAAGTTATGAAACAATTTAATTTTTTGTTTTTCATGTTTGAGTATGCAGTTGAGGGAGTGAGGAGACAAACCCTGTATTGCGACAGCCCATCGCCGAAGATGAAATCTATGGAGCCTTCGATGTAGCAGTCTTGGAAGTAATGGCGACCCTTGTGATCATACAGAGTATCCTGAGCTCCCAGAAACCGGCAGCCATGGAATGCAGCCATGTCGCCTGACACTCGAATTGCAGCCGCCTGCCTTCCCACGGCTCCATTTGGCGGAGCTGGTGCTGAATTCTGCCATTTTCCATTGCAAAAAACACCATCAAAACTAATGATACCAGTTGCATCACTACAAGGAGAAGGCGTCGCTTTTCACTCCTTTTGTGAGTTAATCGGCGCCACTTTGCACTCACCAATTTTTGGTTGGAATTGATGAGTGCGATTTGTCACGTAGGACAAGCGTGTAGAGTGAGAGGATCAAAATTGGTCGCTTTCATATGTATAGTCTGAGTTCAAATTAAATCATTTAAGAGAACAAAATATATGAGAAATTGTGTCGTACAATAGAAATCAATGTTTTGAAAGTCAGATTCAAAAGTGGACTTTCAATTTTAATCTTGGACACTCAAGGGTTAAAGAAATATTTGAGGTTAAAAGAATTGTGAAGGTTGCTCAAAAACTTCTTACACTTGTCTAACTCTTCCACATCTTTACGCAACTTCTTATAACAAGTTGTGGTATGTTATAAGAAGTTGTGGTATGTTCTTAGAAGTTATAAGAAGAATGTGTTATAAGAAGTTAGTAGAATGAGTGTGCAAGAGATCATAAATGGATACTCTCGCTATCCATCCCCACAATCTCTCACACCCGTTCCAAGAGTGTGAGTTTAGTGAGAGAACAAAAGATGTGATATTAGAGAATCAACTTCCTACCTTGAACGTGAGGTTTCGTGCCACGAATCCATGGCCCTCAACGGTGATTGAGGCGCTGCGATACGTCATGAGGAAATGGCCTTGCAAATCCACGTTGCTAGCGGTGTCATTCCACTCTAGCACGGTGTCAAAGCTCCCTTCCCCTTGCAGCGTGATGGCTGCTTTTGCTTTTGGAACCACTACTTTTTCCCTGCATAGCCACGGCCTCCATCATTTCATTAAACTCTTGGAGCACACTTCATTAAATTGTCAACCAAAATTGCTCTTCTATTACAAACTAAAACAAGTTACCTTACATGATTTCACTTTCACACAGCTGATATCAAAATTTTGCTAACATCACCGAAAATCTTCACTTCAATATCTCATGATCTAGTTTTGGGAAACACAATGCTGCTAACAATCAATTTCACTGTGACCATGATGTGATTTTGCATATATTTTTGAGTACAAATAGGTGATTGTTTTTGTATGTCACTGCATCAACATATTATACACTTTTGTGCTTGAATATATGACATATTTTAGTACGTAAGCATATTTTAGAATGTTCATAAGATGAAAGCATACAATAGTTATTCATATGGTGTTGTTTAGAAGTTAACATCCTTGAACAACTTGGAATGGTCCCTAAGAATATATGGGTCACCTTGAAGGGATTCACATGAGCCCTCTATTGCAACAAATGTTAAATTTTCAATAATTACAAATACACGTTGTTGTCAAGCCATTAAATTCTAAACAAGACGATTGATGTGCCCATGAAAAATTAGTTTCCAGGAACAAAAGTGACCTACGTTAAAGTTAGTGTAGTTTGGAAATATATATGTACAAAGTATGAAAGCCTATAATCACTGCAGTAAGCCTGTGACCAAGGGATGAAAGGTTAATATGAACTTAGTTACCGGTAGATGCCTGCTCGGATGTGAATGGTGACTCTTCCTGCACACGAGGAAACCACAGAATCAATGGCCGCTTGCACGCTCACAAAATCGCCATGGCCTTGCTGGTCGACAACGAAGACGGTCACATTGCCCTCCACCTCCAATTTCTCCTGCTCCAAGAACTCTGGTCCAAGCCTAGCTCGAAATTGCACTTGGTGCAGCCAGTTGCTGAATTCCTGCATAGATTCAGGGCTATGAGCCTCGGAGATTTGCAACAGGATCACAAGGATGGCTGCAGTGAACAAACTGCATGTGCACACCATTTTGATCAAAACTCGTTGACAGACTTTGTGTGTGTGGATTCTGCCACTTGCTAGCTGTGAATGTATATATTTTCTGTCTCTCTGTACAGTCCGCCTTTTTATAGTTTGATTTGAACTGGAGGGCTCTGGATGGCGAGGGAAGGAATTTGAATTCAAACAGTTTTGAATCGTGGTTCATGGATTCACGTGACTGAAGCTCCGTTGTTAAGAAGGTGGCGATTGGCAGCTGGTTTTCATTTGATCCTCGTGACTGATTCATTCCGTCTTCACAGCTTCTGCTATCACAAGCGTCGTGAAAAAAGTGAGGGATTATTAATAAAAAAATCATCCAAACTCGATGATATTATGTCCCACTTCATTGATGCCGAATGCAACGGGCATCTTTCTATGTTCTTCTATGTTCATTGTTGCAGTGCAACATGTCTGTGCTAGTAACAAATATTAACAAAAACTGGATACAAAATGAGATTGAATATTGTAATGGCATGCAAGCGATGCTGTCATTGCAAGGTGCACTGCACATTCTGAAGGTCATGGAAGGAGCAACTTGTGATACACGAGGCTAGTATGTTATGCAAGAGACCAGGAAATAGTCTCCATTTATCCCATATGGGTTGCAACACGCATTTACACTCCGCCTGTATAGATACCAACACAGTTTCACATGTTATTCAGCAGCCGGGTGCTCAGCACAGAGCGAACTATTCTTTCGCCTTTTACTAAAGAATACCGTGCGCTGGGTACACTTACCGGCATACTCTTTTTTTGGACTGCCCCTCACGGGGCCCATCAATCTGAAAAACTAAACAGGAGTGATTTCTGATTTTCCGATTTATAATAGTGTAAAAAGCGAACATGGGTCTAGTTAAAAAAAACTTTTACCAAATTCAAGATGTTAATGATTGATAAATACAGGTAACGTTTCAAATGTGAAGTGGATTTACTATGCCATAAATACAGCTCCACATAATCAGTCAGTGAGTCACGGTTTACAAACTGTGTTAGTAACCCATGATCTAACTAACGACGCTGTGAACGGCTAATCAACTAGTACCAGCCTAGCTTCATAATCAAGTGATCATTCTCACTAATTTTAACAGTCACGGGCGTTTGGAATCGCTTGATTTGAACTGGTAGGATAATACATTGATTGCTACGTTTGGTAGCAAAGTTGGAGGTGGAGCTATTAACCCCTAAAAGACTGAGAATTCACGGTTCTAAAATGAAAAATTTGATTGATCATATTGTGAAAAATATAATTCAAATGGGATCAAATTTTATATCACCAGAACTAGTGAATGTGGTTGTAAGAAACGAATAAATTTGAACAAGAGGAAGTTCAAATAGGACTTATTCAAAACTATCAGAAGAAACACACAACCCAATTTGGACTTCTTGGTCTTTTAGGGGTTAATAGTAACATTACGGTTCCTAAGTGTTGCGTTGTACTTTTACTTGAGTTATGCCCAAATGTTGATAACAAATGTAGCACACAATGTATGATCCTAGTAGTGCCCTCACCACAAGAGAAAAAACTTCTTGTCCTTTCTAGTCAATGTCCAATAATTTACAAATATTCAAGACATTACCATATAATAAATTTCAACAATACACTAGTACCATATAACCCTCCCTAGAGCATGTAGCTTTTCTCCTGTGCACATTAATGTTGCATTGTCTATGTGACAATGATGATAGGAGTAGCGGGAGCATGGTTTACTTTTGGGGCAACTATATCCTACTCTTTGATAGATTTGAACATATGCAGCCACATCCTTCCAAATATTCTCCAGTGAAATGAGAACAAAGAAGGGGTAATTGTTCCGAAAAAAATGTATTCTCATTTCTACATGTTAAGAAATTTGTAGCAAGTAATTTGACTAACTAGTTTTACTCTACGAGGGAAATGGTTGCCCTCGCGTTCGCAGGCACTTAATCCAAGTCTTCCTTACAAAACATTACTCCAGTTTAGTTTTTCAGATTGATGGACCCCGTGAGGGGCAGTCCAAAAAAAGGGGTATGCCGGTGGATGTACCCAGCGCACGGTATTCTTTAGTAAAAGGCGAAAGAATAGTTCGCTGTGTGCTGAGCACCCGGCTATTGGAATTGGAAGTCGAAATTGTGCTGGTAGTTATACAGGCGGAGTGTAAATGCGTGTTACAACCCATATGGGATAAATGAAGACTATTTCCTGGCCTCTTGTATAACATACTAGCCAAGTGTACCACAAGTTGCTCCTTCCATGACCTTCAGAATGTGCAATGATAGCTTCGCTTGCATGCCATTACAACATTCAATCTCATTTTGTACCCAGTTTTTGTTAATATTTGTTGCTAGCACAGACGTGTTGCATTGCACCAATGAACGTAGAAGAACATAGAAACACTACAAGAGAAGGCATCGCTTTTTACTCGTTTGGTGAGTCAAACGGTGCCACTTCGCACTCACTGCCCAGGCGCTCAAGACTTGGTGAGTGCAATTCGCCTCGTAGGACAAGCATGTACAGTGAACTCTAACATTGTTCCATATTCTTGCGAGTGAGAAGCGACACCTTCGCTAGTAGTGAAAGGTGCCCATTGCATTCGGCATCAATGCATGCAAGAATGAAGTGGCATGCTTTAGACATGGTATCATATGAAAAACATTCAAGATGACGAAGGATGAAACATTCAGGATGAAAACATGACTTTTTGTGACACTGGGGTCACAACAGATCACATGACGTGCATTTAACATAATAGATGTATATCATTTTATTTTTCTTATTATATTTTTTTATTAGCCAATGGTTATTTAACATGGATTATATCTCAAAAACTACACATTCAGAATATTTGAGGCTCCATCAGCACTGGCGGCAAAATACAGATGAGACAAGTATTTGTATGTTGTGAAAGGATTTTAAACATCCAGCCGGGGTGGGTAAAGCCCACCCCACAGTGTAGTTCAAAAACTACTTATGAGTCATTAAAAGCTAAACTCCCTACAAAACACCAGGAAGAGAAAAAATGGTCTGCAAAAACAACAGCCAGGGTGGGTCGACCTTTGATTTACAACAGCTACGGATCTCTTCCCTTGAAAAATCTTCTCGTGAGCGTCCACTTCTTTTGTCATCCTAGACCTGATTTTGTGTCACCATTCACCTCCTACCATCAGCCTGCCAAAACGCATCATCTTGATCAAACTGGGCTTGCTCTTGCTTTAATTTCCTTGTTACAATGTACAATAAAAGTGAGAGAAGCTCGAAACACGAAAAACACAGAATCAAAGCAAACCTTGTCAAGTATATCCTCTTCTTGTTGCGTTATACGAGCTGTTGCCATCTGAACCTGCAATTTGCAAGCATCTCAAGCTTTGTCAAACGCTCTCCTTTATACTCGCAATTCACATTTCCAAAAGATACAGAACTTACTGTTTTTCCCAGTGGGAGTTTTAAAATAGTTACCTTTATCTTAAGACTAATGTTATGCCAGGTTTTGACAGTGTAATAAATATCACATGGTCCTCGTAATAACGCTGAAAGCAGCAGAATCATAATGGAAAGTATAGTTTCATACCTGCTTCTCCCAGTCTGTACGCATCGTGACATATAGGAGGACAAGGGTTTGCGTGAACAATCCACATATGAGACCCATAAAGAGTCCCTGCATGCATTTCAAAACAGATAGTACTTAGAATTCAGGTATGTATGTTCATGAACAAGACTATTATAAAGGAACAGGAAATCATTGTCTACTGGACCGTTAATCTGATTCACGAGTGTCTTAATGAGTTCAGAGTTTCAAATCTACAAGATGAGCATAGCTTTGATTGTACTATTGCAAGCTGGTTAAAATAAAATTTAGCCAATTATTGTAGGAGATAGCGCCCACAAATAATACCACAAAGATCAAACCCTAAACCAATGCAAAATTAACAATACCACAACTTAACCCTTGAGGACATACTAATCCCCTCGGGCTTCGTATTCTCAGTTTTCAAACCACTTTGACAATCAATTGCTAATAATGGAGAAATGCTTTTTACAGAATTTTTTCAGGCATCATCTATGACAAGAATAGTATGTACTTCCATTTTTAGAATGTAAATTTCTTCTATATTTTGAGGGTAAAAACTCAAGAAAACTCCTTTCTTTCTAAATTAGGAAATGTCCTTTAAGGGTTAACAGTTTAAGCAAGACATACCGGAGTACCCATGTGAAACACAAAGGCGAGAATGAGAGATATGGGAACTCCCACTCCATAAAACGCGCCCAAATTGACAACCGCGCCCAGTTCTTGCCATCCACATCCTCTTGCCACACCTTCATCAAACCAAGGCTTTTCCCACATCAGCATCCACAACGTAATATGGCGAGAACATTCATAAAAATAAAAAAATTAAGGAGAAGGTAGAGGATACCAAAACCTGAATAACCCCTGTTACCAATATATGCAATGTTCTTCACTGATTTCAGTGATATAAAATTTGGTCTCATCTAATATAAAATTAGGCCCACTTTGTGCTGTGGTTGGGGCTGGATGGAAGGCCGGCACGATTCAATCTGACCCAAGTTTGGAGTTCAGGCCAAGGAAACCTTGTCCCAATTTCATCAAACCGGCCCAAAGATTTGGCGTCAAAATCATGTCACATAGGACGCCATGTAGTAAAATTTGTTCGTTCTGGCCCAGCACTTGGGCCAGATTTGAAAGAATCAAGTGATCCTATTCGTTGAAATTTGAAGAGTTCGGACCGGCCCTCAATCCGGCCCCCAAGTATAAAGTGGGCCTTCAATTATGTTTTTCACAATATTATCAATTGAATTTGTCATTTTAAAACCATGAATCCTTAGACCTACCAGAGAGCACGCCCTGGATGCCATCCAGCAGAGCCACGCAGGCAATGAAGGGCATGATGCCGGCCACTGTATCCACCACTTCGGCATCGCCGCTGAACAGCCATCCCCACCGGTGCCGGAACGCCAGCAGAATGCTGGAGATGAACAGGGCTTGAATAGCGGACAGGGAAACCACCGACACCACCGCTTGCTTGGCCGCTGCAGCGTCACCTGCTCCAAGCTCGTTCGCCACTCTTGTGCTGCAACATTTCGATCTTACATCATTCAGTCGCCTAATCTTAACCCCTGAGTAGCACTTTTGAGTAGGTCTTATGTGGACAGCTTTTTGTTCAAAATTGTTTTTGTTTCACCAAGGATTCATGCAATATTCTTCACTGATTCCATTGATATCAAATTTGGTCTCATCTGACACTACTAGAAAATCCAATTAATCTGTTGATTCGGTCGCGTTGATCAGGGACACTTTTTGGTTGATTTGGTCAATTTTTTGTTCAAATCAACAAAAAAAAGTGTCCTTGATCAACGCGATTAGTTGGATTTTCTAGTATCATGAATCGTAATTTTCACGATATGATTGCTTGAATTTGTCATTTTAAAACCATGAATGCTTGGTCCTTCAACCCATCTCAAGCTCTTCCATTAATCGAGAACCTAACCCTCAGGTACTAATCGCATTACAATTAGCAGGGTTTACGTTTGTAAAGCGGAGGAGTTTCTACTAGTACATAAGATGGAAACACCACATACCGACACAAAATTCATACATGATAGTAAACATACATACACCTGTTTCAGAATACCTTTAAAACAGTTTAGACTGTGTGCCTACATAGTTTCAAATCCAGTGTATGTGGAGGAAATAGAACCTGGCAGCGGCGCTCAGACCAAACGGAATCATGTAATTCAACGAAGTTATACTCAAGCTGCAACAACACCCCACTCGTGATGTCAATATTACTGGATTCTCGCTGAAAATCCTGAAGGCACCATCTTCTTCATTGCGTCTATGCTCGTTACCATTCACAATAACCACCAACAGTAATGATGTTAGAATTGAAGCATACGAGGAGCGATTTGGCAGGGAAGAAGTACCAGACGGAGAGAGTTGCCAGTTGAAGTTCCGGGTTGGGCAGAAGTCCCGCTGAAATGACGAGAATCTCGAAGCACCAGTATTCAAGGCTGTCAAGATCATACTCACCACATTAGTGATGAACACTTGGTGAACAGAAACCCTAAAATGAAAACCCTATTGGAGATCTTGTCCAATGCGACCCATCTTTAACCCCTAAAGGACCATAAGGCCCCCAAGGGACCTCGTGTTTTTTTTTAGTAGTTTTGAGTAGGTCTTCTGTAGACATCCTTTTGTTAAAATTTCTGAGTTTTTTTTTACCAACACATGCAATGCTCTTCATTGATTCCGGAGATCTAAAATTCGGTCCCATTTGAAATGTATTTTTCACAATATGATCGTTTGAATTTGTCATTTTAAAACCATGAATCCTTGGTCCTTTAGGGGTTAACAACTAAACGTCCATTGTGACTTGTTGTTAGTGATTCAAAATTGATTTCTGCAGGGGAAGTGACGTACCAGATCATAATGCAAGATGGGATAGCCAGGCTGAGAAACTCCCGGAGGTCAACGAAGGCGTCCATGGAGAATCCTTTCCAGGTGTGTTTGCAGACGCCGGAGAATCTCACGTAAGAGAACAGGAGAATGGCGTTGAGCCAGAACGACAAGCTGGTGGCCAAGGCAGCGCCGCGGAACCCGAAGCCAAGGGTGTACACGAGCAGGTAGGACAGGCCCACATGGAGGACCAGAGTCACCGCGGAGCTGAGCATCATGGGGAACACCAAGCTTTGAGTCTGCAGAAACTTCACCACGGGCTGCAGGAGCGCGTAGCCATACAAGCTGGGAAGCAGGTAGAGCGCGTACTCGCCCGCCTTCGCTGAGATCCGCGCGTCTTGCCCCAGGTGTAGTAGAATGGGCTCCATGAAGACGAAGAGAAACGAAATGGGAATGCAGGCGCCGTAGAGCACCACCAGCGCCCTTTGCAGGTACACCCCCAGCATGTGATGGTGCATGGGAGGCGCCCCGTATGCTTGCCCACACAGCGTCTCCAGCGCACTCCCCATGCCCAGCTGCATCGCACAAAACATAAACCCTAACCGAGGTTTTACACTGACCACTTTGATTGTGAAAATCATAGAATCTAGATTTTATATCACCACAATCAGTGAAGAACATTGCATGTGCTCGTCAAAAAAGAAACCAAAATTGAAGTCCCCATATGACCCTCTCAAAAGTGCTAACACTGAAATTCTATGGAAGTAGCAACCGGGACTACCTCAAATTCCAGTCATTGTTCTCAAAATCGACTGAATCATCACCACACTTAGTTGTGTGTAGACGTCGACTGGAGCAGGCTTTGTGTGTCCCTTCCATTCCAGGGTTTTGTGCACAGAGCGAGAATTGTGCATTGAGCTTCAGTGTGGTGATGATTCAGTGGATTTTGAGAAGAAGAGTGACTGGAGTCTGAGCCGGTCCAGGTTAGAATTAGAGTCTACTGGGGTTTGAATTACGAGCTGCAGCTGGACAGGCACTAGCTTGCATAAAGAGTGTTGTGTATACGAGAATTCTGCAAAAAGCTGTCGAAGTCTGTTGCTTGAGCTTCGATCTCTTCAAATGCTAGAAGCAGAGCTCAAGAGGAAGGGTGTGAGAATGTACCAGAACGTAGTAGCCGAGGACGCCGGCAAGGGAGCTAGCGATGGAGGCACTGGCGAGCTCGAGCTCGCCCAAGTGGCCCACGAACACCACGGACACCACGGTGATGGAGTACTGCAACAAGTTCACGCACACCATCGGCCCCGCCAGCCAGCATTGCCGCCGCACCTCCTGCCACCTTGAGAGTTTCTGCGGCACTGGCACCAATTGCACGCTGCCGCCCGCTTCGGCGTCTACATGGGACCCTCTGGCCTTGTCCTCGTGCTGCTGCAACAGCGGCTCCTGGATCCCTCGGGAGGAGTGAGAACGCTGAAACACCTGCGGATCCTCGCGCTGGCTGTGCGTTCGGAACAACCCCCCTCGCGACGGGAACGACGACGCGGGCGACACCAGCGGCCTCCCCTTGGAGCCGCTGCGCATCAACGTCGGTATGCTCATGGGCGACGACATGGTGCACAAACTATCAACGACACTCAAACCAAATTCTTACACTCTATCACTTCCTTATTTCAGAACATGACATGTGCAGATTCTCCAATCACAAATTCTCTAGACTTTGGTACCAGAGAGTGTGATAACAAGGAGTTCAGATCGATGTCATCGAACATGATGATCTGAGCACGCGCTGCCAAAGCTTCAGCAAGCTCTGGCTGGATTCAGGTGGTGGATTCGACGAGAGCTCATGATGAGGTTCACGATTGTGACAATAAGGAAACAAATGTGAAAGCCGATGTCTAGTAGCTGGAAAGTCGGTGATGTCTATCTTCTTAAAGGAGGTCTACGGAGGATCAGTCATGGAGAAGCGGCACAAGTGGCGAGCGGTCGTTTAGTGGCCAGGTCATGGTACTATCCATTCTACTTATTAGCTTAGTGAGAGCTTCAGTCCTGGGATTTCGTGACTAGAGGAAGAATGTCCGTCTCGGGCACGACGCCGCGTCCTTTCGTCTTTTTTGCTTTCTGACGAGTGTTTACTTTTTAGTGGCCAACAACGGTCATTTTGTACAGCTGGCGGGGATGAAGACTCGTTCTATTTGTTTGTTCCGAACAAACAAACAAAACGAGATGAACATGATGTCTTGCAATCAGAAAATTAAGGTAAAATGAGAAAATGTCACTCTAAGCAAAATTCGATGACGCAGATGGCCATATTGGGCGTTTTAGGCGCTTAAAGGATTGTTGAAACTAAAAACACGCAAGTTTGTTGTGAGAACCACAGTACAGTATATATGTTTACCCAGATTTGGTACTATTCAAAAAGTTAGATGCGGCCGCTGTCACTCCCTACCATGAAATAGGTATCTACAAAAATAGACATCCACTGCTCCTTCATGCAAAGCGGCCATACAAAACGGACATGCAAAAAGTATTCTAATTGTTACTTCCCGGACATTCATTATCAGACGAGGCATGAAGTTTGTATGGAAATCTGTGGGTCCAGGTAAAACAGACACTGCAGGACGTCACTCAACTGAATACATGCAAGAGCTCCGATGGCAAACTCGAGCTTTACAATCACAAGGTTTCATTGGTGTTTCACAAGCATGCAACGAAAATATGGAGACAGAATGATAAAGAGCTTTGGACATGCTCGAACAAAACAAAACAAAGGATTTGTTGAATTTCGGCTCAATCACAGAACAGAACTAAGAAAATCAATTCCTTTGGAGAGAACAAATCACTTAATTAAAAAAACACCAAACCCGAATGATATCAGCCTCGTATGAACGTATTGCAAAGCAAGTCCTGCAGGGCATAGAAAAACTCATACCGTGATCAAAACAAGCTGAAATATAATTAGAGCAAGGAAGACAGGAGGCTCCATGAAGACTCCACGAGTCTCGAATGTAATGAAAACGTGGGAATGAAGGAATTTGACTGAAAGATAATTATATCTCTACTTTCATTACTTGTTGCATGATCATGTTTCATAATACATACCTCTAGGGTTGAGATTGTGGATACGAGCTCCAAGCACTCTCGGATTTAGTGCAAAATCGTCACGGGGTTCAACCATTGCGGTTTCTAAAAAGAACCCTAATTGCAACTACTGAAACCTAAAAAACTCCAAAACGAATTGCAACTACGCGTCGCTGGTCTTTAGCTTTTTATTGGGAGAGCCCTCGGCCTCTCCCATGGTAACATCACTTTGGCTCTGGTCTTGCTTGGAGACAGCTTTGGCAGCGGCCGCTTCTCTCCGTTCACGCTTCAACCCCTTCATCTTCGACAAGGCCATCTCACCAACATCCTGGGACGGAACGTACATGCGGCCAACCTTTCCAGCCAAGGAATCCGTGCTGACATTCTTGATCTTCTTCTTGGTACTCTTCGGTGCAAGTCGCATGGCCTCCTTGCGCAAACCATCACTCGGCTCACGGTTCCTTCGTAGAACCATGTCCATACAGGGACCAGCTTCAACAAGCTCCACCCGGGGAACTTTGGTTCCCGACCTCTTAAACCTCACAGCACAGTGCTTAAACACAACTTTCTCTCCCACCGCAAAACATATAAACACTTTGTCCAAGCCTTGCAAATTGATGGTCTCCACAACCTCGCCACGCATGAAATCGACAATGAGCTCCTTGAAATGACGGAACTTAGGGTCGGATTCAAACTTCTCGCCGATAAAAGCAAAGCAGGGTTTCGACCCGGCTTGCGGCGCGGCTTTCTTACCCCCTCCCAGCGCCTCAATCGACTTGAAATTCTCGATTCCGACTTCCATCATGTCGAACACCTTGTGGTCGAACATACGCCCTAAAACTAAATTGTTAGGTCGCTTCTTGGAATGCGACCCGAACGCAAACAAGCTGCAGTCGGTCTTCTGCGACAGAAACTCCAGGGACGTCTCACCTCCTCCCTCGAACGGCCGGATCGCATCGTTCTTCTTCGTGTACTTGATCGCTTTGCCCCCGTCCTTACGCAAGTGATAGAAATCTGATAAGACTTGCTTGATGTTCGCCGACGTCTTCGTGCCGTGCAGGAGCAGAATCTTCTTCGAATTCTCGTCGATCTTCGGAGCCCGCTTCTCCAGCTCCCGCTTCGCCCGTTTCGTCTTCGGCTTCACGATGCGAAGCATGGCTGCTGAGCCCGAAGGCAAGAACCGAGCGCGAAAAACAACAACAACCTTAAACCCCCGACTCCTACAAAGTGATCCTCACACACAAAGCAGTTGGACAGAGAAGAGCTTGAAGCTTTAGGGCTTAGGGTTTTGGGAGCTCCAAACCCTAATTTCATTGAAAAGCCCTAAAAGGGACTCACCTGTTGTCCTCCCTAATTGCACCCCTCGAGAAGACCAATTTCTGAGATAGTATGAAATATTGCGCAATATTGCACAGAGTAAAAAAAATGCCTAAAATCTAGTGTGGCGTGTCGTTGGCCTAGTGTTCTTAGTCATGCTTTTATTTTTTGAGAAAAAAAAAAATTCGAGAAAAAATTCAGCTATTTATGACAAAACTGGATAATATATATTAATACATAATTTTCACACCGTTGATCCAGAAGCCACGAAACAACTTTTGTGCATCCTTTCTTGTCGAGAGCTTTCTGAACATGCCAAGTATGTGGTTGACGGACATACAGTCTGGGAGATCTCAACGTAACTCATGCAAAACAAACAAACTGACTAGTAACTAATTAACTTCCTTAATAAATAAAGCTCATCCTTTTTCACATTTGATTCCCTCTATTATAGTCTTAAAAGATTGATTTTATCATTAAAATAAATAATAATAAATTTTTAATTACAATACATTGAGTTGAGGTAGTTAAATTTTTTTAAATTAAATAAAAAGTTGTAAAACATAATTTAATTTGTACGTTACACAGTGGAGAATGTCATAACATAATAGAGCAGTTCAGGATGTCTTTTTTTTTGGAACTACATCAAATGAGCATCTTCTAATGTGATCCAATTTTCACCTCTTACATCAAATCGTACCACTAGCAAGAGGTGATTCTTCCTTCAAAAGCCATGCTCAGAACTTCATTTCTCCCATTTTTGCAAGCCCTTGTGATAATTCACTTGTTGAATGTTCATATTGCCTATGTTCATAGCAATGCTCATGAAGACAATGACCTTGAATGCACGCAACCTGCCAATCATGAAAAGGGGACTTCATGAATTGCTCTAGTATGTTTAAGTTGTCATAAATATATTAAAACTTTATAAAAATGAAAAAATAGCAATTAAAGTTTGTTTACTTTAAAAGGTTTTTTGAGATTTTTCATCCAATTAGTAGCATAAAATTTAATTGGCTATTGTTGATAATCCATAGGTTGCAAATAAGTCATTGATTACTACGATTACTAGTTGAATTCTCCATTCAATTCTAAGAAACATTGTAATTAGGGTTTCAAAGGTGATTATACGAAAATTCTTACATAATTGGATTGTACGCTCTTTTATCATCAAAAGTGATAGATAGAACCAAACTTTGTCTACTTTCTTTCCAAATAATACCCTCCTTATCATACCTTCCCAATGAAGAAGAAAGAAAAAAAAAAAAAAAAAAAAAAAAAAAAAAAAAAAACTCCCTCATCAATTCCTTGCAAAATGCCCTATTTTTCAAGCATAACCCTTCATATTTTCCCTTACAAAAGGGATAATCCTTGAAGGAACAAGAAGTCCAAATTGGATTTGACTCATGTTTTTTTTAACAATTTTAAGTACGTCTTATGTGAACTTCTATTTGTTAAAATTTATTTGTTGGTTGTTTAACACATTCAATGTTCTTCACTAATTACGATGATATAAAATTGCCTCACCTAAATTATATTTTCCACAACGAATTTGACATTTTAAAACTACGAATCCTTGGTGCTTGTTCAGTTCCCATTGGTGGAAAGGTACTTTCCACGTCACCGTACTGGCTAGCATGCAAGCTGTGCCGCGTGGCAGCCAAGTCACATGCCACCAGGGTCCGACCCTGATTTTTGGCGCCATGAATTTCTTCGTCTGCAGAGTTGCACCCGCCACATTGGTCGATGGATCCGCACACAAACCATCACCGCAAGGCAATCAGGTGAGTGTCTTCTTTCAAATTCCAGCATCTACACTTGTTTCTCTTGTTGCGCTCAATTTTTCTCCATCAGTTTTGAACTAGAGATCTGTATGGAAGATTTAAACACAGAGTAGCTCCTGGACAAACTGCATTTGGGGTAGGTTTTGTAGTTCATCAATGGATCCTTCCGAAGAGTATGCGATCAGTGTAGAATCAATCGAGTTTTCCTGCCTGCTTGATCGTCTGTGCCCGAAAGGAGTAAGGGTTTCCCGGGTCCCTGTGGAAGAGGCAAAGGTTGTCGTTGTTTTTGTTATTAGGGTAAATTGCAACGAAGGATAGAAGCTAGAGCTTCGTTTAGTGTTGAACATTCTGTATGGGAACAGAAATCCTGGCGACTCAATTGTTTTATGTTCCTGTATGGAGCATCGATCCTGAGCTAGAGTGGGGGTTGTTGAATGTTGAAGTGTTAATATTTCTAGTTATGGAGATTAAAGAGGTTAATTGGAGCTGAGGGACGATCAATGCTAAGGTGTGGGGTGCAAATTCTCATTTTGTGGATTTCGCAGATGTTGTGTGATTTCCGAACAATGATGCTGTCGGAAGGGTTTGATGGTTGAAGCTGCGAAAGATGGAATCGGGTCTAGGGTTTCCACACAAGAGCTATGTCATTCATTGCCAAGCCGGAGCAACGAGAAAAACCTCCAGCACCATTCACTGTTCACCAGTTTTGTCCTCCATAAACACCTCAGGAGAAAGATTTTCCTCCACTTTTTGTCCTCCAACAATACGTTTGCGTTTCAAATCCTCCGGATCATGGAAAATCCTAAAGGCTCCGAAGAACTTACACAGAGCGGCAGCTGCTTCTGCAAGGAGTGTTGGCCTGTCAGCAGATGAGCCAGAGCATGAAATAGCCTCGGAAGATGTGACAGAGTTTCAGTTATCTGGCGATGAGACAGAGTTGAGCGAAGTGAATTACTCGTTTCTCTCCATCCGGACAGCCAAGAAGATCGTGTTCAAGGTTAGAGATGTGGGCAAGCAGTTTGTGATGAACAATGTCGCGGGAGTGGTCGGCCTGGTGACGATGTTTCAGCAGCAGCCGGAGCCGGAGGTGCTGCAGGTCAGTGATTTTTGTTTAATTTTTTTGTTAGAAGACAGTTTATCATTTTTGCTACTTTTCCATGGCTTGAAGAGCAATTGCGGCTCCTTGGATGCTCTTTTCATGTTAACATGTAGTTAATAGAGTTAACCGAAAACCGAAAATTTCAGGAAGTCAGACTGCATGCCCTCTTTTAGTGTAACCGAAATAAAAGCTCCAAGGGAAGAAGATACCCTCTATCTTCAATTTTAGACACGAGCTCCAAGTTGTCAGAGCCAACAATCAATGCAGTCACCTAATTATATCTCAAGTGGATGTGGGCCATCGCTTCCAAGCCTTGGCTCTCTCTGAACTCACCTTCATCTCAGTTTTGCCTCCTTTGTGACGGCAAAACTAGTTCACACTCCTTTCTATTTTGAATTCTTTGGAAACCATGCCAATTTGCTTGGTTGCCTTAGATACGGGTCAAACTCACCTCACCCAACATGTATTTTCTCTTCTTTTCGGTTAACTCTAATATCAGAGTAATACACATGTGCTAACTTAGGCAATACCTGGAGATACCTAGATTTAAAGAGGCTACACATCTTGAATCCATGTAGGAAATCTGGCTATTATTACTGTGATTTTTTTCAAAAATCCTTTGAATCAATTAGCCAGCCCAAGCTTTATGTAGCACAAGAAAATTCTCTGCTGCAGATGCGCACTGCTATGATTGAAAAGAGCGATGGAGCAACAGCTGTGGCACAATGGTCTGCAACCGAGCTTACAATGCAGCATGCTCAACTTGCACGCATTGCCATGGACATGAACTACCTAGTGTTCGCATTTGCGTTTATTGGCTTGGTGCGCATACTTGAAGCCATTTTGGCCGTGTTCTCCACCAATCCGCCTGTGTTCAGGAGAATGATGCAATCCTTGTATGCTGTGGACTACCTCACCATTGCTTGGTTGGCTCACAGCCTACGAAAGCCGGTTATCAGCCTCTTGCAAGTCGACCCTACGGATCTGCATAGAGTGTCCTTATTGAAGGCCAAAATGTGGGAAGAGCTCCATGCCTTTTTTGAGCGACAATGGAAACTGGTAAGGTCCCATTCCCGTGGCTTTTGAGTGGTTTCTCTTAACCTTTGTTTTCTTTTAATGTTGATGTTGTCATCATTTTTGAGAGGATTGGAATGCGCTAAATCATGTATCATGTAGATAACGTATGAACAAGTTATGAATTTTCAACGTTATGTTCATTCAGTAGGTAGGCATTGACTCTCTAACTATTGTACATTTTCATATTCACTAGATTATAAATATTTACTTGTCGGTCACCTTTATTTCATGTTTACCTGTTACTTGTCAGTTACCTTTTACTTGTTAGTTACCCTTATGGTCTATTCATGATCAGAAGGTCTCTCATGAGAAAGGGTTAATATCCAATTCAAACCGTGGCTTTGAAGAGGAAAGGTGACTATGGAGATGTGTCGTGACCTTCTTGTTCATGGCTTGGGCATCCTGATATCAGTTGTTGATGTTTTGTAGATGGCAACAGTTGCAGTGGCAAGATTTTTGGTCGTGATTGCACACCACATTCCACCATCTCAATGGGTGACCACACATGTCAAGGTGGTGTGGGATATGATGATGGCCCTTCCTGTGTTTTAGGTCATTGCACCAGCAGGCAGCAGAGTGGAACTTGACACCATTCTGGAGCTTACTTGATTAAAAGGTGGGTCTCGTACTGAGATGCCACAACTAACTTTATTATTAGTGCATACCATCATCATAAGAGTTTTGGTGCTCTTGACGTGTTATCATTCTTGTAATGCCTTCATAGACATTGTTTTGCTTTGCATAGAGATGTTGATACTTTGGGGGTGTATGTGCTTTCATGAACCTAGATTGATATGCAAAGTAGAGAGGGTGTTAACCCTTTAGCGCCCAGGGTGGTTCTGCAGGAACACAGTTTTTTGGATAGCTAAGAAAGTCAGATTTCAAAGTTTCTTTTTGCATCATCTGCAAAATCAAAAGTTACACATTTGAACTTCAGACATCGGAGTGTGATGGTTCACAGATTTTGCAGCATTTCATTTTCTAATGACCTAGTGACCACTTAGTTGTTAGTGGTTACCTGGGCACTAAAGGGTTAATGAGATTCGTTATTGAGATGTTCTAGAGGAAAATGTCCATAGGGTAATCTCCAAGTTCAACTTAGGCTTGTCTTGTGTCATCTTCGAACAAGGCAATGCTCCCATTCACACAACGAAGATGCTTCAAGAATGGTTCGCACGGTAGCGCTTCACTCTTCTACCTTGGCCTGCTCAATTGGGTGTTTTGAATCCCATTGAACACATTTGGTTAATTCTCAAACAAAGATTCAATCAATATGAGAGACCTCACACTGGATTGATAGAATTGTCGGATTGTGTGGTAGAAGTTGTCCATTGCAAGACGCTTGTAGAAAGTATGCCACATAGAATTG
Organism: Pohlia nutans; assembly: GCA_022496805.1. NCBI lineage: Eukaryota > Viridiplantae > Streptophyta > Bryopsida > Bryales > Mniaceae > Pohlia > Pohlia nutans. The sequence continues at coordinate 11,188,662 of CM040086.1, forward strand.
CAACTATAAAAGTAGCAAAAGAGAGGTAGACAAATTATTGATAGATCATTTTTCATGGGTTAACAAAACTGATCAAATACATGGGTGGACTTTGGATTTTTCTCAATCTATTGTACAGCTCTAATTTTAAGGCTTTTTTCTCTAATTTGTAATATATATTACATAGTATGTTAATAAAATTACCAGTTCCAATTTCATGTGTTTGATTTTCGTCCACAAAGGATTGAATGAAGTGTTTGCTAACGTTTTATCAGTTTTACAGTCACTGTAGCAGTATGGGATGCAATGATGACTGGTGACAACCATTTGTATATTGAGATTGTATAAAAGCTGAACATCACCTGTAACTTAACTTACTTCTCTCACTTTCCATCAATACTTTCTTTGTGTCAGACTTTATTGTGGCATGTTCAATTGTTCAACTCAAGGGTATTCTCAATGTCCATAAATGCACTGGCTGTTATGGGACTATGGGAGCATTGAAAAAACACTTCACATCTTTCTATCTTTTCTTTTTGGCAGCATTCAATATCCATCTTACACAGAACAATGACACGTTGTGTAGCCCTGAGCAGTGATCTCAAAACTGGGTAAAATTAGCTGGATTTCTACCCAAAAAAATGGGGTTGCTAAACATACAAAGAAAGAAAATGAAAAAAAAATTGAAATGTAGTGAGAATGCTCATCATGATATAAATATGTAGCAACTTCATGAGGTGATATCCGCGAATATCATCATGGTATTACCCTAATATAATATATCAAGGGTATTGTCGGATATTACAGAGGTATTGTGAATATTGTATGCACTGGGTAGTAAAAGTAGATACCATTTATGTGGGAGGTCGCATAATGTTCTAAATGTCATAAAGTGGTTTTGAAATCACTAGCCCGGACGTTAATGCAAGCACTGTTCATCCATGGGCCCCATGTTCTAAAATTTTCATTTTGGGCACCCTAGGATCTCTTTTTGGCAAATCTTTTTTACAAATTTGGGGCCTATAGTTTAGATTTGATGTGAGAGGACCCTCTTGGAAATTTTAAACCCTTGGAAGAGGTGGTTTTTTTTAAAGTGTACCCCTACATGTTCAAAATAAAGGGCAGTTTCTATCCTCTTGCATAAACGTCCACGGATTTTAAGAAATTCTTTCAGTAGTTGCACACTTTATCTATACATATTTTAAGAATTTGTCATGTAGCACACCCATGATTCCATAACTTTATATAGTGTTAAGTTGTAATAAAATGTGTTGGTGCACCTAAAAGGCAATGTCCACGCAATGTCATTATCGAAAATACATTTATGATTTCATTTCTATACAACTTTGGAAACAAATACCCCATATTAGACTTCCATCAAACTATCCAAATAGCAAACTTAGAGCATGCCCAATGCAACACGGTAAAGCCCATTGCAAACCAGAACCTATCTTTTGACTGACCTAAAATTAGAAATTGAAATTACCATCATTAGAAGCGCATTTAAATAAATGTGGGACATTTCTCAAGAAAAAAAATTGTAAAAATTTGACGTAGGTGAAATCCCTCATTGAAAACACCACATCTTCAAATTTTAGAGGGAGTGTGGTTAATTTTGCTTAAAAATGGAAAGATCCTCCCTTACTCCCTCTATATTTCTGAAATTTAGAGAGAGTGTGGGAGGATCTTTCCATTTTTAAACAAGATTTGGTGCACTCCCTCTAAATTTTTAAAATGTGGTGTTTTCAATGGAACATTTCACCTACGTCCCAATTTCACAATTTTTTTTCTTGAAGTGTAATTTCTGTAATATTAATTGTGCTTCTAATGATGGTAATTTCAGTTTTTAATTTTAGGTCGGTCAAAAGATAGGTTTTGGTTTGCAGTGAGCTTTACTGTGTTGCATTGGGCATGCTCTTAGTTGTCATATACAAGGTTGTGCATATTTCGCCCTTTGTGGAAAAACTAAATTAGCTAAAAATAGTCATTCTAGACCCTATATTATCGAATGCAGTAAAACAATAAAATTCAATTTCTGAGTGATCTAAGAAAGACATCCCAAATTTTATTTTTAGCCAATTTAATCTATCTACAGAGGGTGAGATATAATATGGTTTTGTCATTACACAATTTATTATCTATATTTGGTGTTCTGAATAGTACAATCAAGCCTAGAGTGGCCACTAGTCACCCATAGGGTCTTGGCTTTTTTGAGCAGTTGAATTCTAAAAGTAGTGCAACTACTGTTCCAAAATTGACCCAAAAAGTGTCCATTAACCACTCATGCACATGGTTGTGCTAGCCTATATGGTTTGAAAATGTGGTGGCTGATGGGTTCAGAATGGGCCTGACAGCCACAGAAATCCGCCGACATGGGCTTCCAAAACTTGTTGGGAATTAATTGCACACTTTATGCACTGTAGTTCTATTCAAATACATTCACTTTCTCATCCACAAAGGAGTCCTATTCCAACCAGCAGTAAACGTAAATCCGCTTGTTTTACCATTCACGGCCTTCTTGGACGTTTTCAAAAACCAGCCTAGTTGATTTTTGGGACCCACCCCGGATTTTTAGGGGTCGACAATTGGGACCGCACGGAATTTGGTACCACTACCTTAATCAACGTACTCAATTTTTGAAGGATTTGAATTCATCAGGTGAGTCTACATTCCACTCAAATTTTTGTGCACTTCGTTCATTGTTCAAGTTTTGTTTAAGGAGCCCAACGTTGCATCTGTGGGCTTCTTTTCTGTCTAAATATTGCTAGGTTTTTACCACTTTTTTTCTAATTTGTTCACATCTGGTTTGAAACCAAACTTCTCATGAGTTGCAGGGCTTGATGGAAGAAATTGAGAATATGAAGACTCTTGCGTTGAGTTATTTGGGGTTGCTCAACATGTGTCAATTGAAGGGGCAGGAATGAGTTATATCACGGAACATGTAGTATAGTGTTATTTAATTTCAATATGAACTTGAATTTGGTGTCTTTTGAGCTATCCGGGTGGTTGCAAATCTAGTGATACTAGCTCATTCTATATCTGTTTTGGCGCAAGGTGCCAAAGCATGCCAAATCACATGGTCCTCTAACTCGAATCATCAAATTGCGGTATTCCAAATACTTCTTCCCTAGGGTTTTACACCGTCACGTCAGACGTCGTTATGTTGCCGTTCATACATCAATATATCAAAAGATTGGTAAGAATTCAACCTTTAACACAGAAAAAATAGTTTGCATCCATTATCTTTCAACATTCACGCACTCAACGAATATGTGTATAGATTGAGTAGAATATTGTTTGATGTCATCACAAAACACAAACACGTTATTCCAGTTACATGTGTTGGGTTCTAATTCTACAGGGAATGTTTTTGGTTTGCAGCTATTATTTATAATGATCATAGCTTGTACGTACGAGATGTCCAAAGCTATGCAAAGATCTCTTCTTAACCAAAATCATGGATTGACGAGTAAGATGAACTTTTTGTTGTTGTACGTTATGATCTTGTTGAAATTGGAATCAATTTGTTTGGGCTTCTGACCTTGTTTTTCTCCACAATATTGAATGGAAAGAAATTTTGAGTTGCGCCAATACTGATGTTGTTGCCCCTGTGTACATACCAATGACACTGGTGAGATATGCTCTAGGTGCATGAATTATATTTACATGCTTGGAAGAGGTGCCAAAACATGGGGATGTATGTAAGCTTTTATTAAGTGAATAGATTTAGGTTTTTTGTTCTACAAGAATTTTTGCCAAATATCAAGAAAAATTGACTAATACTCCTATTTATTCATGTATTTATTGTGAGGAATCAAATTTTCTTTCGAAATCTACTTCAATCAATGAAAATATTGTAAAAAAAAAATTAATGATATGTTGCATTCTAATTTACAATTAACAATAGAAGATAAAACATGTGTATATAATTTTTTTTATTTGATTAAAAAAGATTCAATTACTAAATATTGTGTTCTTCATAACATCTTTAAAAACTCTATAACTCCATCCGTGAATAAATTTACATTATTGGAAAAAAGAATAATATCTCCATTGCTTGTATTTGCACAAATTCATAAACTATACAATCATATAGCCAATAAAAATGACGCATGCGTATTAGAAATGCACTTGCAAATATTAATCAAACTCAATACTTGCTACCACGTTTACCTGAAGATGGAACAACAATTGGAATATTATTGAAACACCGTTTGGAATATAGTCTCCATATCTGTCTGAAAACATACGATCAAATATTACAATGTTAGCTTTAAAGGATTCAATTGAAACACCTCTTTATAAAGAATGCAATGTTCTTTATTTGTCCACAATGGAATAGTTTATTTGCATTGCATATGCAATCAAGTTCTAAAACAGATGTAAACATGGACTTTGAAGATAATTCAAATGTGAACAACTTTTCCTATCATCAAATAGCTAGTTGAGAAATTTTACACAAGAATTACGATTTTGCTACAAGTATAAAAAATGTATTCTTCAAAGCAATCAAAATTTGTATTGATTAAGTTGAAAATTTTAATTGGATTTGAATTCACAAAGGAAAGTTATTTGGGACGACACTAACAGCTGGCCAAATTTCAAAGGAACCTAAATAATCTTAATAAAATATTAGAATCAGATATAGGTTTTTGTGATTTAGAAAAACAACAAACCTCAACTAATTATATTGAGGGATTACAAAAAAACTTATTTGCTATAATAAGCCAGTTAGGACATACAACACTTTTTTTATTTTATTGACAAGTGCAGAGCGATTGTGAAATTTATTGATTGAAGATTTGTACAAATTAAATGCAACAAGTCTCAACTTGCCAAATTTAAAAGATTTAGATTCTACTCATATTCTCATTCATATTGCATAATTAATAAGGTATGATTCAGTCATTTGTGTATTATATTATAATCATTGTACAAAAACTTTTTGAGAATTGCTTCTAAGAGAAAATTCTTTCTTAGATGAAGTTGTAGATTTTCTCTTCATTACATAATTTCAACTACAAGGAAGTGAACATGAACATGCACTCATTTGGATTAAAAATGCACCGATGTTTAAAATGAACTTTATAAAAGAGATTGAAGAATTTGTTGATCAATACATAACAACTGATAAAACTTTACTGCTTCAAGCTTTGCAAAAAGCACAAACTCACAAACATTCACGTACATGTAGAAAAAAATGTCAATCTATATATACATTCTACTATCCTCTTCCTCCGATGAAAAAGCAATGGTTTTAAAACCTTTAGAAAATCTAAATGCAAAAAATAATCTTTTATACAAAATAAAGCTAAAAAGATTTTTGTTTACTTAAAAGATTTGAACACTAGAACTCAAATGAAATTTCAAGATTTTATTCAAAAATATCAAATCAATGAAGACACTTACATTCTAGCTCTACGTAATCAAATAAAAATGCCTCGAATATTTTTAAACCGAACGTTAAATAACATATGCACCAATTCGTTTAATAAAAATGTAGCACATATATGGTATGAAAATACAAATATTTAATTTTTCTTAGATCCATATGCGCACATGAGCACATTAAATGTTATGAATTAAGCATTGTTATGCACCAAAGTGATTTAATGTTTATAAACATACTTAATAGATTTAGAAAAGCAACTCATATAATGAATGATATCAATACAATTAACAACCTGTGGTTAAAACAACCTCCTAGCGATTCTACAATCCCTTATTTATTTTATACTAATAAAGAAATGCGTGCACACAATAATGAAGTATTCATTAATGCTAAAGGACCTACATTTCATTTTGAAGCAATTGATATTCGACATCATTCACCACCAACATCGTTTCAAATTCCAAATGATCAAAATAGAACTCCAGGACTTCATACAATTATCAAAGTTAAAAGAGATATGCTTGTAGAAGTTTGTAACAACTATGCAATCTTTATATGGCTTGTTAATAGGGCAGACGGTTTATTCAAAACAACATCATTTAACAATAAATCCTCTATTTGGATTAATGTTTTTTATACAAAAGTAGGTGTAATAATGAATAAGTTTTTTTGAGGCTCTAAATGTGAATATCAAAATATGTGTGAATGTTCTAAGTTTAATAAATTAGAATGGAACGAATATAATACTAAAGGAATATGAAGAGTCGATTAGCTAGACTTGGAGTGGAGTTCTAAAAGGGTGTAGCGGTTAGCCGTCAAAGACATATAAGGAGAAATATGAGTTATCTTCTTGGCTACATTATTAGGAATGCTAGTCTGTATGTTTGTCTTTTTGCTTCATGCTTGTAAACATCGTTTTGTGTATGTTTTTGATTCAAGTCAAGTTGACGGATAAGAGCAATAAAGCATTATTACTTTTGAGTTCCTTTTCTGAGTTTGCCTTATTGTTTGCTTTGGGAATATGTTTAATTGACTTAATTTCAATGGTATTATGTATATGGAACAATTTTGATGAATGGTATGGTTGGTGTTATTTTCTTGGGTGAATTGCTATACATGGAGGTGCGATTGCCTAATAGACTGGAAACTTGATGTACAATCAATTTGAACTCCACTGTTTACTATACAGATTGAGTGAATACCATGTGTCAATTGAACTTTGGAATATAAACATTGCTTGAAAAATACACATTGAGAAACATGTGTAAAAGTTGTTAATTGGTATTTTGAGTACATTTGTTTAGTTCAATCAAATTGACTCTATGCAAATTAGCAGTTGGAACAATGAGAAATGTCAAAATAAAGAACAACTTAGAAAAACTTGAACCACATTCATTGAATAATTTTGAGTGTCCATCATAAAGTATTCATAACGCAACATTACAATGGAATTAATTATAGACAAACCGATTGGTCTAATAGTGAGACAATATTGGAAGTTGATCCAATGGCACAACCTCTTCCAGCCGTTGCTCCTATAGCATCAGCAGTCTTGCTAGTAGCAATACGTGAAGGACAAGATAACGATCGGCCTTACTCTTTAGTACAATTTCCTTATTTTTTTGGTGAGATTAGTAGTGATCCCGATAGGCATGTGCACGAGTTTTAACCGTGTGCAATGCAAATAATGCTAGAACGGAGGTCCATTGGCTTAGTATTTTCCTATCACATCACACGACCATGTCAAACGGTGGTTTCAAAAACAACCACTAGGTCATTTCGCTGATTGGAATTCTTTAAGAGATGCAAAAAAAATTGGCATATGAAGATAGGTTGAGTGAACAATTGCAGGATATAACCATGACTATGGGTGAATCTATTGATTCATACTATGGCCAATTGGAAGATCTGGTTTTGAGACTTCTCGTTGGTCATGGTTATAATGACCAAACGCAGATGCGGTTTTTTATTGGAGGATTAGTACCCGATCGGCTAAAAACTTATGTGAAAGAAATTGTTCTAGCCACTTTGAACCAAGCCTATCGTAGAGCAAAATTATAGGAAGAAGTTAATTTTGAAGACACCTATGGTATAGCTATCCAATCCCAACCTCAATTGAGAACAGGGAGGGTTGACAAAGAAACCCCCATGGTACCATATCAAACGTGGTATTCACCTCATGTGTCTATGCCACCTACTTCTGGAGTGCAAATTTCAATCCCATCGGTTTTGCCAATAAATGCAGCATTAGTGCAATCATTACCAATACAACAATTGTGAGCTAGCCCTATTAATTTAGAACAAACAAAAATTGAAAACCAATTGTTAGAATTAACTCATAAATTTGAAGACTTAGCGGTTGAATAATTGCATTACTTTTCTAAAATCCAGAGTTAAGACAGTTGAGTAAGAAAAGATTATTTGTGAGGGATTCTGTTAAATTAATAGAGCTTAAAGCTAACAGTGGTTTCTTAATGCTGTAAGCAACAATCAGTGTGGATGTACTTCTGCTATAAGCAAATTGGTCATACTTAAAGCAATTAAGACTTTTGCGTATGCTATAAACATGTGCAGGTGGTTAAAAATATTGAAAACAGTGTCATGGTGTTGTAAAGCCTTGAGAAATTAAATAAGAAGAATGCTATAAGCAAATTAATACAAGAGCTGTCAAGAGCAATAGGGGGATTATAATGCTAAAAGCAATCTTACAAGTCTAAAGCTATACAGTCGGAATACATTGCCTTCAGCAAATCAATACTCTGTTTAATGCTGTAAACAATGTTTTAATAACTAATATATGATTGAGTGATGAATGAGTGATTTTATAAGCAAACATCGTGAGACTATGCCTTGAGCAATTTCAACAGGGAAATTGTTACTATGCATTATGCCTTGAGCTATATATTTTGTAATCCTTTCAAGTTGCCTTTGTTTATAAGCCAACACACTAGAATAAGACAAAGACTGCATATTTGTATTGTTGCATCTATAAGTTATGAACAAAACTAGAGATAGGATGAAGAGTGTTTCCTATACCTATATCCAATGGGTTAATTTATCTTTGTTTGTTGCAATAATCAAACTACAATAGAAAACTACCTTATAAATGACCTTAATTACTTTACAATAGATTATTTGACCTTCCTTAAACCAAAGAACCTCCACTATATGTTTCTTTGGGTGCACAGTGACGATAGTGTGTCTAAGGAATGAGACTACGGAAGTTTAAGGGCTAAAGAGAAAGACTAGAGTTATTAAAGTTTGGCTATAGTGCATTTCATGTGAGAAAAATTACTATTAAATATTGGTTTTAAAATTTGAGAAGAAAAAACTTCTTACATAAAAAGGTTGTACAATCAGTGAGGATGATTAGATATATAAATTCTCTAGGATTGAGAGTTGTATGATTTCGGTAGGGTCCTATAGTATTTGGTTTTATATAAACTTGTTGTTAGAGTTTTAGTTGTAGAATTCAAGCTTTAATATGAAGGTGGCTCATTTGTAGATATTTCCTTGCAGTTGCCTTTGCAATTTTCTTCTTCTTTGCATTATTGAGTTTTGGTTCACGAGGTTAACCCTTTAGTGCCCAGGTAACCACTAAGTGGTCACTAGATCACTAAAAAATGAAATGTTGCAAAATCATTGAACCATCTCAGTCTCGTGTGTGAAGTTCAGATGTGCAACTTTTGATCTTGTAGATGATGCAAAAAGAAAATTTGAAATCTAACTTTCTTAGCTATTCAATTACCCATGTACAAATCACCAAAATATTGCAAATACCTCAAAATACAATAAATAGTACACGTACTATGTGGTATTTCTTGTGTTTGCAAGTTTGTTTCCTTGTATTTTTTTGGGACTGTGTTCTCTTATTCATGTTCCATTAGAATATGTAGTCTGATCTTGATCAATGTACCAACTCTTTTCTTATTTTAACGTATGAATTTTGTCCTAAACTGTACATAGGTAAGTCACTCTCACTCATAAAATTCACAATAGTTATGTATGAGTCTATTCTTGACATTAAAGATTGCAATGAAGAGGTGTTGACACAAGTCATCGCTGATCATCTTCGCTTTTAATTTAGAAAAATTTAACCCAAATTACCCTTAACCTTGAAGTCACACAACCCCCAAAATCTCATTTTTGAGAGTGCATTAACACGGTTCAAAGACATACTATAATCTTCCAATCCAACGGTCCGATCCGATCTTACCAAGATTTAACCAAGACTTTCATTAAGCTATGCTTACATTCTTATGGTTGGATACTATTAATAAAGAATTTCAAAGAAAAAATGGTGGTTTCTCCAGAACCAACCTGGGCGGTAAAGGGTTAACTTTGAATTCTTTGGTGCTAATTTAGGATGAAGTAGGGTTTTGAGCGAGGAAGATAAGCAAATTAGTGTATGAAACTAGTGATTATGAAATCCCATAAATGCTAACTTGCTAGTTTGCTCATAAGATTGTATTTAAACATCATCAACAGTTAAAAGAACAATCTACGAGGTTGGAGGTTCCCTAAACCAAACTTCCAATCCAGCAATCTGAAAGTGCGAACAAAAACACATCTGCTAAAATACGCTACACTCCCAGAAGCCCAAACTCAGGCATCAACCCAGCATCCACTTACACAGACAATCCGGAACAAGCATTTTCACACAGTCAAAAGGATAACCACCTCCACACCAACCATAAACATATCAAATACAAAACAAAGCTGGTCACGAAAACCTCACAATCTCGAACGAATTTGAATGCGGGACCTCATCAAAAACTTTGAATTGATGAAAAATGTATCCGTAAATGACATGAATCCCTTCGCTTCTAACAAAATCCTCCATTTCTGCTGCTGCTGCTGCCCAGTACATTGCAACAACCTTTCTTCTTCCTCTAGGCCTTGTCCACCTTCGACGCGGCGGTCGCAGCTTGACCACGCAGACGACCTGTCCGCCTGGCGGCAATGAGACCCACCTTTTGCCCGGGAGGAGCGTCCCGACGCACCGTGCTTGCGTGACCGATATGCTGGTGGTTACCTCCTCCGTGGGGATGCTCCACGGGGTTCATCGCCACACCTCTCACCTTCGGCCAGCTGTTCCTCTTCACCTTGTACTTGTGGTACGCGTTTCCGGCCTTCAACATCGGCTTCTCCGTCCTGCCTCCGCCTGCCACCTGCCCCACCATGGCTCGGCACCCGCTCGGCACCACCTTCTTCGCTCCCGATGGCAACTTGATGCTGCGTCCCACCCCCACCCACACATACAGTTCAATTCTTTGCATATCCTACTCTACCCCCAAACCAGAAACAGCATATGTCATCAAAACCCTAATTCAGCTCAATCTCACTCTCCCCCCTGCTGACCTAATCCCCACCTTTCCTGTGCTACACCTTCCCGCAAGTTCATTCCCTCACACACCAGGTAATTCCTCGTTCCTCACTACTGAATCTTACGGGCTCCCGGGGTGGATGGAAGAGCAACACCTAGGTCAGTCTGAGTGGAATGGAATGGAGGTGTGCCTCACTACCAATGCTATCCCTGAGAAGAGAAAAGATGAAAAACCCTAATCTCAAATCTCCGTCACTCACCGGGTGGTTCCGCTGTCCGGGTTGTGCGACACCACGATGGCGTAGTCTCCCGACGCCCTGGCGAACGCGCCCCGATCGCCCATGCGGTGCTCCACGTTGCACACCACGGCTCCCTCGGGCACGGACCGCAGGGGCAGCACGTTGCCGATGGACAGAGTGGCCTTCTTGCCGCAGTACACGAATTGACCCGAGTACATGCCCTCGGCGGCGATGAACCTCTCCTTCTGCCTTTTGAAGCGGAACGGGTGGCGGAAGGTCACCTTGCACAGGGGAGCGCCCCGGCCGGAGTCGTGCACCACCTCCGACACGACGCCCTTGATGTAGCCATTGCGCTCGGCGTAGTCCAGCGACCGGAACGCCGCGGGGCCCTTGCGCCGGTGCGTGTGGCTCCTGAAGATGGAGCCAGCTCCCTTACGCTGGGCTCTGATCACGCGACCCATGGCTGCCGATGCCCTGCAGTAAGTTAGTGCAGACCCCCGAATCGACTTGCGAGGGAGCAAGCGTGAAAAGAAGGAGCTAGGGCGCCACCCCTGACCTAATCCCCCCAACGACCGAACCAGCTGATACAAGCCCTAATTCCTAGCTCTCTGGAGAGACACTGTTCCCCGTTCCGCGTTCCCCGTTCCCTTCTTGTTCTCACGAATTGTTGGTCATGAATTTGAAACCAACGTTTCATGTTGTTCATTCATATATGAAGAATTCACAACATTCCATTTTTGGAAGGTTATTTTGCAAACCAATAATAGTAAAATATTAATTCAGAAATTCTAAAAGTAGGAATTATGTCGTTTATAAATTATTTAAGCCATAAATGTCCTCACGCCTCTCCATTTTGGGTAATTTTGCAAAGATACATCATAAAATGCAATATTTTTGATGTATGATATAAATGGGATATTTTTGATGCATGATATAAATGTTGAACATTATAAATTTTTGATTCTACAGATTTGGTTAGATATGCAATAGGTATCCCAAATGTCTTTGTATAAAGTTTGATACTTGAAATTCAAAAAGTTTTTGTAATTCAATTACAAATAGGATATTGACAATTTGTGAATGAAATTTTTTGTGTTCGGTTGAATTGCAGTTCTTTGAGTGTAGTGATTTTTCGAGATTTTTTGGTTGCTTAATTCTCTTTATTGACATAGTTAAGAGCACTTTTACACTAAAATCTTTGAAATTTTGGGTGAATTAGTACAACATGAAATGAAGCATAATAATTTTACAAATCATCCCCTTTCTAATTGGAACACGCATGCGTAAATTGAAATTCCAATAAAATATGTAGTAAAAAATCTACACTGCAAAAAGCCAATGTCGATTGCAAAGACTGTGTTTGATTTTGTACATCGTCCACTTTCTAAACAGTCAAACATTTAGGAATTAACCTCTAACAAACCCCATGGAAGTCACTGTCATGAATTTAGATTACTACGAGAGAACAAATATTAGGTGTCTTTTATTCATTTTTAGATAAAAATTATAAATTTATAGAAGTAATATACTAGGGTGTTTTAAAACCAAATTGCGAATATTTAAGGAATTTTCTTAGAATAGACCCTAAATCCACTGTAAATAGTGGAATATTCCAATTATTTCATAGCCCTCCATTAAATACCCATTGTTCGCTCATATGTACCCAAAATTTACACTAAGTGACTTCCCCAAGTAACAAACAAAGGGAGTAAAGGCAAAACGTAGATATATTATAAAATGTTATTTTTGCAACTTTGATGAAGTTCAGTCCAATAATCAAAATGAGAAGCATGATGTTTAGTAGTTATCCGTACAATCAAACTTTCTCAAAAAATGTTTTAGATACTCATTTAATGAATTTAGAAGCATTTACCATTTGATATTCACCAAAATTACAGATCTTATGTTTAGAATTTGAAATTTAGTATGATTAGTTAAAGCCATACATTTTATTCTAAAAAATTTAAAAGAAATTTATCCAAAAGAGTGAACATCATTAGTTTTGTTGAATTAGTAAATTATACAATACTAGGACAATATGGAGATCTTTGTCTATGAAAAATTATCCTCAGTGGAGTTTAACTTTGATTGACATAATTCAAATTGGGATGGAAAGTGGATTTGATTTCCTGTTTGAAAATATATTTTATTTTTATAAAAATGACTTCTCTTTTATCCTAGGCAATCCGTAGAAAAAGGACAATGACAATAAAATGGTCATTTAGCCACTTAGAATACCCAATTCCCTAATTTTGCACATGGCCAAGTGCACTCATTTCATGAGCAAATTTGGTTTTAAAAAAAATTGTTTGATTTTTTTCTAAAAACATCAATTTTGTCTTTCTACAATCCCTTATGTTGTAAAGAAGCAATTATTTAATTTATTTTTTATCTTTATTTTTATCTTTTGTTTTATCCTTGTCTTTATCTTTTCTTTTCTTTTATTTTTTCGTGATTTCTTTTCTAGTCTTCTTTCTTGTCGTCCTCTTGTCTTCCTTCTTCTTTTTCTTCCAGTCTTCTTTTTTTTCTTCTTCTAGTCTTTTTCTTCTTCTTCTTCTTCTTCTAGTCTTTGTCTTTTTCTTCTAGTCTTCCTCTTGCCTTCCTTTTTTTTTCCTTCACCTTCCTTTTTGTGGAGTTTAAACCTTAAAAAAAAATTAAAAATTTAAGAATTTTTAAAAAAAATCATGGAGTAGCCGATGCCTGAATCTAATACATGCTTACAAAGGAGGGAAAAAAAAAATTTAAAAATTTAAAAATTTAAAATCTTATGAATTTAAATACGTTTAAGAACAACCAATAAGAAAACACACTACCTTCATGGCTCTTTTCTTGTACATGAGAACAACAAAGGTGTCACTACAATGTTAGATTCAAACGAGACACACTATGTGTTAAAGGATTCCCATAAATCATCCCTTTAAGAGTATCTCTATTCAAATCTATTTCATCAAATTTTACTCAAAAAAATTAATTTTTGTTTGTAATCAAATTTAGAATAAATTTTTAATTTTAACTTTCAAATTATGTTATAAAACATTGGTGATAGCATTGGTGAATCTCACTCAGCGAATGGAATCTAAAATCTAAATGACTAAATCAACAACTTTCATTTGTACATTAATTCCAAAATATTCTTCCAAAGACTACTTTATAGTAGTTTTTCTCAAATTGTCAATTCCATAAACACCCTATGAGCTTTAGGGATTAATATGGGTTGGAAAGTAGATCCACCGATAAGTCATTATTGCACGCGTGAGAGCAACAACACACACCCCTCAATGAAACCTATTGAGACAAATCTCAAAATACCCAAAGCCTCTATTAAGTACATAGTCGAGTATACAACCATGATTGCCATACATCACGCCATGTCATTTCTACTACATAAAAGTAAGATGGAAAACAACCAACCACTAGATAGATAGAAACTTTGGTCCTATTTCGAAGCCGGCATGAATAAAACGTTTGTTTGTAATAACAATGACCTAGTGTCTACTAGACAAAGGGCCATTTAAACAGAAATACTCTCTTTTGTTGGGAATAGACATTCTAGTGATCAGGAATCAATAACTAAAGTAACGACGAGAGTAACCATAAGCTAGTGAATGGATGGTTTGTTGGGTATAACTCAAAGTTTATTTGCTAGTGATCGTGAAATCATGAGTTCTCTAGTTAATTGATTGGTAAGGGCCATTGCAATACAAATGGATTGTCTAGGTTTGATTCTCGATGGGTTTGTTTAAGCGGTATTGTGAATGTAAGCAATTGGCCCCGTCCTACTTATTCGAGACAAGTGCTTACATTGCACTAACAATAAAGAGTGGTTTAAACCTCTACCCCCACTTTTGGTTTAATTGATCAAGGTGGGTCTAAGTTGAGTGATAGTAGTTGGTTACTCTCAGTTTTTTTTTAATGCCGTAGTATAATTGATGCGGCATGGTGTATAGCAATGATGTTTGTTCTTTTTAAAAGTGTGTTTAATGAAGGATTCATGTAATTTTAGTTTGTTTATGAGGTGTTTCATTGAAAGAGTTATTTTGTTCCTCTAACACCGTCTATTATGACAATGAGTGGGGTCTACTTTCCAACTTAGTTTAACTATGTTGTTAAGTAATGGTTGATATTTTTGATTGTTACAACTTTTTAGCCTATGACAACTCACTAAATAATACCAAATCGTGTATATTACATCACTAATCAAACGGATTCAATGAAAATCAAACCCATAAGACATAATTATTGTGATACAAAACCCTCTAACAACCAACTGTAAAGCGCATGACTCGACGACCGCCATAAGAGAAAATAAATACTTATATAAACAACACACCTATGCTTCAAAAGAACTCCACTTATATTCAACCAACTAATGGTGCATGGTTACTATTGTTATTGGTCACTAGTTTTTAGTAATTTAGATCATGGTTACTAGAATGTTTTCTTTCAAAAGGAGGAGTAGTCCTACAACAATGGCTCTTTGTTCGGTGAACACTGATTCATTAGCATGACAAAGAGACATTCACGTCGGTCTTCAGAGACGATTGGAGTTTCTATTTATCTGGTACATGCCAGACGCCGACATTGCCGACCTAGTTTATTACATAATGCACAATGGTGCACCCATACACGCACCATAATATAATAGAGCAGTTCATGAAGACCCCCTTTTCCATAATTGGTAGGTTACCTACATTCAAGATCATCGTCTTCGTGAGCACGGCTATAAACATGACTAATGCCAACTTTCAATAAGTGAATTACCATGGAGACCTACAAAATTGAAAGAACTGAAGTTTTGGGCAAGGGTCTAAGGGAAAACCACCTTCAACCAATTGTAAGACCTACTTTAGAAGGTAAAAAATAGATCTCAATAAAGGATGCTCATTTGATGCAGTTCCAATAGAGAGACATCCCACCATGCTTTTATTGCCGGAATAGCCCTGTCAAGCTGCGACATCGGCCAACCTCATCTCACATACACTGTACATGAAAGGCAGGGTTGGTAGAAAATTATTCCCCAAAAAAATGCCGAAAAAATAAACAAATGTATTAAGTGTTTTGTCGAAATCAACATAAATAAAGTCAACAAAAAGCTGAAAAAAATAAAACAAACTCTAACCACAACACTCAACAGAATTGGATGAAAACATTACACTCAACGCAAAAAATAATATAAAACGTTTAGCAGCTAGGAATTTTGTATGTTATCTATTAATAGCCAATTTATTAATAGTTAAATATTCGACATGAAAGTAGACTGTCCATGGCCACATACCACGACGATTCCACGATTGGAATTGTCCTCAGCAAATCCAACCCAGTAAAATAAAAACAGCAGACGAGGACAGTTCCACCTAAAAAATTCGACCTGTCGTGGAACCGTCCTAGCCCGCGTAAAGATTGAATAAGTTATTTGCATATTGGATATGGGCCCAGACAACGTCTTCTCAAAACCAGAAGTGTGATTGGGACCTAGGGTTTGCTCGTTGGGGGGGATTAGGGCAGGGGTGGCGCCCTAGTTCCTCCTTTTCACGCTTGCTCCCTCGCAAGTCGATTCGGGGGTCTGCACTAACTTACTGCAGGGCATCGGCAGCCATGGGTCGCGTGATCAGAGCCCAGCGTAAGGGAGCTGGCTCCATCTTCAGGAGCCACACGCACCGGCGCAAGGGCCCCGCGGCGTTCCGGTCGCTGGACTACGCCGAGCGCAATGGCTACATCAAGGGCGTCGTGTCGGAGGTGGTGCACGACTCCGGCCGGGGCGCTCCCCTGTGCAAGGTGACCTTCCGCCACCCGTTCCGCTTCAAAAGGCAGAAGGAGAGGTTCATCGCCGCCGAGGGCATGTACTCGGGTCAATTCGTGTACTGCGGCAAGAAGGCCACTCTGTCCATCGGCAACGTGCTGCCCCTGCGGTCCGTGCCCGAGGGAGCCGTGGTGTGCAACGTGGAGCACCGCATGGGCGATCGGGGCGCGTTCGCCAGGGCGTCGGGAGACTACGCCATCGTGGTGTCGCACAACCCGGACAGCGGAACCACCCGGTGAGTGACGGAGATTTGAGTTTAGGGTTTCTCTTCTCTTCTCACGGACACAGCATTGGTGGTGAGGCACACCTCCATTCCATTCCACTCAGACTGACCTAGGTGCTGCTCTTCCATCCAGCCCGGGAGCCCGTAAGATTCAGTGAGGAACGAGGAATTACCTGGTGTGTGAGGGAATGAACTTGCGGGAAGGTGTAGCACAGGAAAGGTGGGGATTAGGTCAGCAGGGGGGAGAGTGAGATTGAGCTGGATTAGGGTTTTGATGACATATGGAGTTTTTGGTTCGGGTTTACAGTAGGATATGCAAAGAATTGAAACGTACGTGTGGGTTGGGTTGGGGTGGGACGCAGCATCAAGTTGCCATCGGGAGCGAAGAAGGTGGTGCCGAGCGGGTGCCGAGCCATGGTGGGGCAGGTGGCAGGCGGAGGCAGGACGGAGAAGCCGATGTTGAAGGCCGGAAACGCGTACCACAAGTACAAGGTGAAGAGGAACAGCTGGCCGAAGGTGAGAGGTGTGGCGATGAACCCCGTGGAGCATCCCCACGGAGGAGGTAACCACCAGCATATCGGTCACGCAAGCACGGTGCGTCGGGACGCTCCTCCCGGGCAAAAGGTGGGTCTCATTGCCGCCAGGCGGACAGGTCGTCTGCGTGGTCAAGCTGCGACCGCCGCGTCGAAGGTGGACAAGGCCTAGAGGAAGAAGAAAGGTTGTTGCAATGTACTGGGCAGCAGCTGCAGAGATGGAGGATTTTGTTAGAAGCGAAGGGATTCATGTCATTTACGGATACATTTTTCATCAATTCAAAGTTTTTGATGAGGTCCCGCATTCAAATTCGTTCGAGAATGTGAGGTTTTCGTGACCAGCTTTGTTTTGTATATGATATGTTTATGGTTGGTGTGGAGGTGATGATCCTTGTGACTGTGTCAAAATGCTTGTTGTGGATTGTGGGAGTGTAGCATATTGAAGCAGATATGTGTTTGTTTGCACTGTCAGATTGCTTGTGTCCTTATATGGAAAGTTTGGTTTACGGAGGGTGCTTGCGTGCATCTCCTGTGACGCGGATGTAATTTGAGTCTGCATCTTTTTGTGAGTGGCTTTGTGTATAACATGGTGTTTGATGAATTACAGTGCCTGAGCACTTTGTGGACTTTGTGGTTCTTCAATGGATCCTTCCTAACAGCATGCGATCAGTGTGGAATTGATGGAGTTGTCCTGCCTGCATGCTCGAAAGGAGGAGGGGTTTCCTCGGGTCCCTGTGGAAGAGGCAAAGGCCGTCGTTGTTTTTGTTATGAGGGTAAATTGCAACGAAGGATAGAAGCTAGAGTTTAATTTTCTGATCTTCTAGTGTTGAACATTCTGTATTGGAACAGAAATCCTGGCGACTCAATTGTTTTCCGTTCCTACATGGAGCATCGATCCGGAGTACGTGTTAAGTTAGAGTGGGCTGTTTGAGCGGTTTGTTGAATGAAGCCGAAGTGTTATTTTTTCAAGTAGTGGAGATTAAAGTAATCTTTAATCTATTCTTTACTATATTTTGCAGACTGTTAATAAAATCAACATTTCCCACTTTCATGTGCTAAGTTCGTGCAGAATGGATTGAATGAAGTGTGTGCAAACGTTTGATCGGTTTTGACAGCCACTGTAGGAATGTGGCAGTCAGTGATGACTGCTGAGAACTGAGCCATTTGTAAGTTATATTGAGAGTGTATAAGATCTGAACGTCAGCTTTACAGTACTTCTCTCACTTTCCATCAATACTTTCTTTGTTTCAGACTTTATTGTGGCATGTTCTATTGTTCAATTCAAGGGTATTCTCAATGACCATATCTGCGCTGTTAGTTGGAGCATTGAAATAACATTTTTTGAATGCTCACATATTTTATCTTTTTTATTTGCAGCATTCAAAATGGAGATGATGTACAGAGCTAAGTTGTAAGTGTCAATGTGAATATCCCATCTGTATGGTTGGATTCATCATATATTTTACTAATATTTTTCAATTTATTTTTGCAAGGTTTACTCTTGAAATTGAATTAAATATCCCAAATTAATACAATTTAAAAAAAATATTGTAATGAAATAGGAATAACAGTATGGTTTTCGTTTTTTATCCTACTTATTTTGGAAAATCATGTTTAACCCTTTAACGTCCCGATTCAACACTGTTTTCAAAGATTTGTTATAAAATGGTTGATGAAAAACGGAAATGGAGTTGATGTACAAAACAAAGTTGTAAATATCAATGTGTAGATAACATCTGTACGGTTGGATTCATCATATTTATTATTAATATTTTTAAAGTAATTTTGGAAGGTTTTTTCTTGAAATTCAATTAAAAATCCAAAATTAACACAAAAAAATTTAAAAATATTGTAATGAAATTAGAATGACATGCACTACGAGATGGTATGGTTTCCATTATTTGATTCTACTTACTATGGAAAATCATATTTAAGGTCTTTCTTTTTGAACTAAGATTGAAACTTGACATTAATCACTTTTGTAATTTTTCAAAAATTCACATTATCTTATTTGGAAGATTCATACCGTACAAATGGTATTCAACTAGCACAAGAATGAAAAATAAATAAAAATGGATGAAAAACATCCGGTACCTACAGAAATCGAGCTGCTGAAATTCATCCGGCGTCCAGATTCTGGACGTCGGCGCGCTAAAGGGTTAAGGTCTCACTTTTTGAACCAAGAACGAAACTTGACATAAACCAATTGTGTTGCTTTTCTAGAAATCACAATATCTTACTTTGAAAACTCGTACCATACAAGTGACAGTCAACTAGCACAATAACTAAGAGAAATTTAGACAGATGAAAAACTATACAAGATGTAGTCAAGAGAAAGGTTGCAATCTGTTTGTCGTTCACTATATGGGCACATGCGCATCAAATGGGTTAAACTAAACAATAATACGTTTTGTAATTGTACATTTTAGTTTCAAATACGTGTCCGAAGAATCTGTCATGATTTGCACACCCATGATTCAATGACTTTTACATGATGTCGAGGTGTGAAAAAATGTGTTAGTGCATCTAAAAGGCAATGTCATCATAGTAAACACATTTATGATTACGTTTCTATACAACTTTGGAAACAAATATTCTATGCTTGCCCTTTAGTGTCTAGGGTACTGTAGCCTGTTATTGTGGAAAATCCATGTTTTTGTGATAAATCTTGAGGCCTTTTTCTACTGCTACTCTATTTTTGGTATTCATCCGCTTGAAATGGAAGTTACCATGTGCACGTACCCCAATTTGAAATTGCAATCAACTTCTACTCGTTTTGCTAGAATATTATAGTGATAGCAAACACCATATGCAAGCATCAATTATACAACATTTCACTAGGTGTACTACTTTGAGGATCAACACGTAGTGAGTTTTCTTTTAATAAATTGTATAAATTGTAGAACGCTAGAATATGAATGAGTTTGTGCAAATTTTACAAACATCCGACCAATGGTAAGAATACAAGTGTTGATGGGACCGTATATTGTGTTGAAACTAGTAAGCTTCATTTCACAGGTGCTTTTGTTTCTGCATTCTAAGTAACCTTTTGCAAATTTTTGAAAATAAAATACACCTAGTTTAGCTTTTCGTTACCTCATCTTCTTCAAATCTATCTATCAAACATCACATTTTTTGTCCCATAGATTTTACATTTATTTTTCAAATTCTAACCAACTGTAAAGTATACGGTTTAGACACAAGTTTGTACAAGCGATTTTGAGAGCATAATCACTAATTACAAGACATCTACATGAGCATAATCAAACTAGCTGCATGAACATACATGTGAATCACCCAAGATGAAGGTTTACAAAATCGAAGGAACGTAGAAACTATAAAGTGTGTATTGTGCATAGTTTGTGTTTTGTACATGCATAGTGTGTATTATGTGTTTTATACACGTGTATTTATGTAGTTGCAGAGCCTCAAACCAAAATAAATTTAATTACATAAGGTGTGTATCAATAAGCTACATAGTTGAATTTTACAGCTGGTTTGCAGATCATGCATTGATTTTGCACCAGTTCAATTTTTGATGACTTAGTAGTTAGCTGAGCACTAAAGTGTTAATCTTGCCATGTAGATTTGAAATGGCCTCTTCTTATTGGCTAAAAGGCCACCACATTTAGAATTTATTTATGGTGATTGAGTTTTGCTTTTCACTTGCTAAGAGGAAAATCTAGAACTTGCATACATGTTTAACCTCTGGAAGACAAAGGAGCCCAAATTGGGCTCATGCCGTTCTCTTAACAATTTTTAGTAGGTTGTATGTGGGCTTCTTTCTTCTTCTTCTTCTTCTTTCTTTCTTCTTTTCTTTTCTTTTTTTTTTTTTTTTTTTTTCACAAGCATATATGATGTTCTTTACTTATTTCAGTGATATAAAATTTGGTCCAATATTAATTATTGAGTTTTCAGAATATAATCAATTGAATTTGTCATTTCGAAACCACGAATCAATTTTCTCCATTATAGAGGTCAATTTTCACATCATGATATTTTGTGATTCCTTTTATGGACATGAATTGAAATATCTGAAACAAATGAAAAAATGCTTGAGGGGTCCAAAAAAATTCCCGGAGTGGCCTTTGACGCTCAAATTTTGGACAACATTCTGGAATTTTTTGAGTACTAGGGTGTCA
This sequence comes from Pohlia nutans, assembly GCA_022496805.1. Taxonomy (NCBI): domain Eukaryota; kingdom Viridiplantae; phylum Streptophyta; class Bryopsida; order Bryales; family Mniaceae; genus Pohlia; species Pohlia nutans. The sequence continues at coordinate 11,210,296 of CM040086.1, forward strand.
AATTTATGGCCTTCCTACAAAAGTGCAAACATACATGTGAAGTGCCTCTAACTCTTATGCCATCATCAGTGCACATCCCATTCAATTCACCCAACATCTCCTGCACTCAATCACTCCTGATGTGGGCGGAAATCGAATATTGGTACTTACAGTGAAGAGATGAATGCCTTTTTTATTCCCAAAAGGGCTCACCAAGTTTTCAAAAACTCTATTTTTAATGGAAGATTCTTATTTTTCAAAATAAATAAATATACATTCGCAGGGTAGTGACCCAGTTATAGTACTACAACATCACAAATTTAGGAAGTCATGTTTTTGCAATGTTTTATGTATGTTGTTGAGATGAATAGGGGTGATACGTTCAATATACGTTTTACGTATATTTATCGTACAAAAAACGTACGAAGAACAAACATGTAAATTTTATCATGATGTGTTTTTCATGTTTGTAATATGTCGTTCGTACGCTTTTTATACAATAAACGAATGTAAAACATATGTCAAACGTAATCACCCTTATTTATCTTAACAACATATGTAAAACATATGTCAAACGTAATTATCCTTATTTATCTTAACAACATACGTAAAACATTTCAAAAACATGACTTGCCAAGTTTGTGATGAGTACAATAATTCATTCCAAGCATACCTTGATCAAACTGTCAAAAAAGAAAATAATAATAATATAAAAAAATATAGATATAGATGTTTAATTTAATGGAATATTTCTTTTCAACTATTGAACATCAAATTTTGTAAATATTCTTCAAGATTCTATTTTTCACCATATAAAATAGTTAAAAAAAAAACCCCAAAATTTGGGTTTAGGGTTTAGGAATTATTTTTTGTTGATCCTAACGACTGACAACAATATAGTCCAATTTGGATATCTATTACTCATTTGACTGGTGCTACAAAAATTCTACTCCTCGTGTGTTGTAAACTAAAAATGTTAAAGTTGTCAAATTTTAATCAAACTATCTAGAATTGAGTTGGATAGAAGGTCCCATCAATTTGTCTCTTAACCCCTAACCGCCCAACCATGCATTTTTTGCATGATGTACGGATTTGAACTCCGATATCTCATCCATCATGCACTTTTTGCACTGTGGATTTTTTACTGGAACTTTTATGGGAAGTTAGCTTTGTGCATGTAAGGTCCAATTAGAAAGGAGATGATTTGTGAAATTTTGATGCCTCATTTCATGTTGTAGTGTTCCAACCAAAATTTCAAGGATTTTAGTTTAAAAGTGCTCTTGAAAAAGTCAACTTCTAAAATTAATCAACCAAAAAATCTCCAAAAATCACTACACTTATAGTATTACATTTCAACCCATCACAACAAATTTCATTATTAAATTGTCAATATCTTATTCGTAATCGTATTACAAAAGAGCTCTAAATTTTAAGTTTGAAAATCTATACACAAATATTGTTGATAGCAATTGCAAATCTAATTAACCGTCTGGATAGAATCCAAAATTGATAATGTACAACTTTTATTCATTCATCAAGTTGAAAATAGCCCTCTCGATTGCGTTTATAATGCATCTTTGGAAAACTGCCAAATCTGAAAAGGGTGAGAACGTTTAGGGGTTAAGTGTGCCTATACTCTAAATTCTATACTTTTGGATAAATCATGTATTTGTATAGATTGAGGTATAAATGTTACATCATCATATATGTTAAGAAGATTCTACTTTTAATTTTTGTGTTGCAAATTAAAAAATGTAAAAACTGTTAAATGTTAACAATATTTGACTCCTTTCTTTGTTATTTTGACACATTTTATCCAACATGCACAATACCAAGAAGACATTAAACAAGTCAAGCCATAACTCCTCTAAGCAGCGAAAAAGTTCTTGACAATTTTTCACCAAAATGTAAGTTGTTTTGAGTCGAAGAGAATTCAATACTATAAATTTTGAGAAATAAAATGAATGAAATCGCCAAAGTTGAATTATATTGTCTAGTTATAGACAATGTAATGAATGAATACATCCAACCATTTTATTCAACACATTTTACCCAACCATGCACAACACTAAGAAGACATCATTCGAGTCGAGCCATAACTCCTCTCTAACACAACATTCAATAGCCTTCTTGCCCACTACCTCTCCTTCATACACTTTGCTCATCACCTTGAGCCTCCACATGTCCACTTAGCTACTAGTGAAGTACTATTGAGTGTGGAATATTCCACACCATCTACTGTAGAGCCAAGGCAAGAACAGTGCATGCAACTAAATGTTATGAAGTAGCTAAAAAAAACTTCCTCACGAATTTTCACCAGAATGTGAGCTTCTTTGGGTCCGGCCAGATGAATCTAACACTAGAAATTTTGGGAAATAAAATGGATGAAATAATCAAATATTGGATGAACATTTGTATTTACAGACAATATAATGGATGAAAGTGCAAAATGGTAAATGAAAACACAATTCTATCCATTTTCTTCTGACCTGTCTTAACCAGATCAGAAAGTTAGTTGGCAAACCCACACTGCCTAATCAATGCTAACGTGACCGCAAATCAGGTCCCAAGACGCACGGCACCTCAACTGCTCCCCTGAAATCTACGAACTCCCCTCCCAAAATCTACGAACGTTCCTCACAAAATCTACGAATCCCGCTCGAAATCTACACCTGGAGCTGGATTTGGGGCAGGTTACCGGTGCCAGTGAATCCGGCCCTGCCAGCGGGGAATCACAAAGGAAAAAGGAAGGATGCCGAGTTGTTTGCTAATCCTGCATCAGTGTGATGATGGAGCATGGGGAGCCCGCTTTCATGGAGCTTCGGCAACGCCATTTCTGTCCCTTCCAGCTTCTCAGTTCGTCTCTCTCTCTCTCTGCTCTTGTTTTTGTTCAGTTTTTTCGTTTTGTATTTTGTATTTTGTATTTTTTTTTTCTGCGTTCCAGAACACTCATTGATCACACGATTCAACGCGTTTTGGATCACTCTCCGCGTCAGTTCCTGATGCCATTCTGATTATCGAGACCATGTGACTGTCGATCAGAGTCTTTATTCACTGCCAGAGTTTTGGTATTTGCCATCTTTCGAGGTTCGGATTAAAAAAAAACAAAAAAAAACCAAAAATCAATTAGAGGAATTCTTTCTTGTTTTTGAATTTGTAGATCTTTGCGGGGTTGACTCTGTGATCGGAATGTGAAGTGTTCGAGGTTGTGTGTACAATTGAGTTTAGTTTCGGATTTGGTCGGGTTAGGGTTACGAGGAAGCTGAGATTTGGATTGCGGGGTTTTGGAGACGAACGAGTGAGGTTTTGTTGTCTGAGATCTCGTTGTGTGTATTTTTCATTTTTATTTTCGGAAAATTTTGGTAACTGTTGGAACCGGATTGCAGATTATCCCCCGCGAAATCGATCAAGTGGTTTAAGCTCGAGATCTGGAATAGAGCTTCTGTTAAGACTCACCGACGATTTCGTGGATCTTAGGGTTAACTGGTGCAGTCAAATGCCGAGCTATCTTTGACCGGATTTTGAAGATCCGCAAGGTATCAGATAACAATACTTCTCGGAATCAGTCTGCGCGCCGAGGTGTATGACAGTCTTCAAGATCCGAGATCCGTGTTCTTTCTGTCACTTTTGGAAGAGAAGATGATGGCGCGAGACTGCGTTAGATGGCGAATCGTAGAGTAATGGAGGGTTTAGTAACCTCCAATGGCGTTGGTTTCGTAAGTGACCAACATTGGAAGCGCACTCGTGAAATTTGCAGGAGCCCGGACTAGCAAGGGTTTGGATTAGGGCAGAATTCGCAATGGGAGAGCTATGACAGGAATTGCAAGGGAAGTCTCTTCTGGTGAGGAGAGATTTCAATGATCTTGGGAAGCTGAATTCCTGGTGTTGATTCGCGTGAAGACTTTGTTCAGACAATGGATGTCTTTTCATTTTTGCATCAGAACCTCCAATTTTAAGAGGATTCTTTTGGGAGATGTGTGGGATGTAGGATGATGAGTGATTGTAGGGTTGCGTGTTGTTTCATGCCGAGCTTGTGAAGAAGCATGGACAGCATTGCTAGATCGGAGGATGAATTGTTCCACGAGACTTTGGAAGACATCACAAGTGCATCGAGCTCGGACGCGGAAGAGGGTGGGAGACGAGGAGCCATGAGAACAACGCGCGTTGCCCCCATGAGTACGAGCCAGAGCCACGAGCGGCCGCCTGTGTGGACGCCGTCCGCCTTCCACTCCAAATTCGCGGTGTGGAAGGACGACCCCAGCAGTGTCAATGACCGCAGGCAGCGCTTCTTCAAGAACTGGGGGATCAAAAACCTGCGAGAGGAGCCCACTGTTGGCCCTGCCACGTCCTTGGCTGTCAAAAGCTTGTTGGCTGCCAAGCCTGTCCAACTGAATGTTGAAGCCTCGGACGCTGTGGGCAATGTGAGTGGAAGCTCTTCCCTTCAATCTGCTAAATTCTCATTTCCATCTATTGAATTAGGGGTGTCACACCTCTTTCTTCCCATTCTCAATCTTCAGAGAATGCGTATGTGGCACTTTCTCCTTGACTTGTTGAGGGCCCATTTTCTGAAGATTGAGAAGTCTCATTCTTCTCCTCCGGAGTTGAAGAATGGTTGCGAAGATTGAGAAGCCGTGGAGTAGATGATCAAGCCGTGTCCATTTTCATTCTTCACACGGTGAGAAGGGGAGTCACACCTTCTTCATGGAGAATGGTCACGATTGGATCCACGTTTCTCTCCCAAGGTTCTCAATCTCCATAGAATCAATCTTCTCAGAAGAGTTGTGACAACCCTTATTTGGAAGCGTGTGTATGTATCTCCTGGCTTTAACCTCGACTAGAAAGTCTACTTCGATTATAATAACTTCCAGAAACATAATTCTATCGTTCAAATACGTAGGGTTTGATTTCTTCTTTCTTTTGGCACATTTGTTATCTTCCTTGAACGATTTACTTCAAAAAATTCTTTAGATATGGAACCGGCACACTCGTGGTTGTTTCCTTTGAGAGAGCATTGCTTTGGTTCTATTGTATTTGTTGCAATCCATAAAATGGGAGGATAAATGGCAACAGGTTGTGCTCATGTGTATTCCACCACAAATTGAAGAGTTTGGATTACTCCTGCCCAGGCATTCATCCAATGCATAGTTTTGGATATAATAGGAATTACACCTGCCTCACTATCGCCAGTGAGGCTTCAGAATGGCGGGCTTGTCTTCTAGTCAGGCCATTCACTAGAGTGGGTCTTCAAGACGAAGGTTTGTGCATATTTTTACAAAAGTGAAGAGTTTATCTGTTAGGGGTGCTGGACGTACGTGGTGTGAAAGCACAAAACTGCTCAATAGTCATAAGTCAGTGAACTCATATATTTCCCTGGTTCTTACGTTTGCAGGAGACATCACCTTGCCGAACATGTGGAGAACGCAAGTCAAAGGGTGATTTGACACATTCTTGCAAGCATCTAGGAAACGTGACAGTGGAGTTGGCAAACCGAGCGGATAGCAATACGGTCGAAAATGGTTGCAAGAGTGTGGCTGATTTGGAACAAACAGCTGGTACTGGCAATAAAAGGCTGGAAGAGACCAGTGGTGCAGTTCTGAGGGAAGGGAAGAGCAAATCAGGTCCTGTGCTTTCTAGATTAGGGCCAGTGACTCACGTAACCGGTGGGGGAACTCCTGGAAGATATAGGAGCTCTGCAGCCAGTCCGGACGTGAGTCCTTATCAAGAGGGAACGAGCAAAATGTTGGCAAGTCCGGAGGGCAGCCTTTCACCTCTTTGGACTCCAGAAGCTGGTTACCTGCACCAAGCGTCCAGCTCCCAGGAAAAATTGTCACAATCATTTGATACAGATAATGGTTATGATACTAGAAGCCAAGATGGATATAGTGCAGCTGAGGACTATGGCATGGACGAAGTCCTAAAAATTCGAGACTTGGACAGTGGGAAGGAGTTTTTAGTAAACAGGTTTAACACAGATGGCTCATTGAATATGCTGAGGGAGGTTGATACAGGTAGGGAGCTGACTCTGGCAGAATTTGAAAAGGTGGTAGGGCTTTCTCCAATCACGCAGGAGATGAAGAGACGGCAGCGTGCTGCAGAGAGTGGGATCGGCAATGAGAAATCTGGGCTTGGGAAAACAGGCTCAACGAAAAAGAAGAATGGTTGGCTCAAGTACTTTGTTGTGAAAAAGCCAAAGGAGAAGCCTGTTAGTGGAGGCAGTGCAAGAAGTGACAAACACTCGCAAAGCGGTGAGGATTCAGACGGCGGCTCTTCCAAGGGAGGAAGACTTTCTAGGGATGGATCTACGAAAGGAGGTAACTCAAGAGAAGGCTCATTTGCAGGTCCTGACAGAGAGGAATCTACTAAACCAGCTGGGCTTCCAGCTGAAGATGCTACTACTGGCCCAAGTTCTTGGAGGCAGTCCAAGAGAGTGAAAGTGAAAGTGCGTCGGAAATCTAGCAAGGATCTCTCTGACTTACACATAGGGCAGGAGATTCAAGCGCATAACGGGGCCATTTGGACAATGAAATTCAGTCCTGACGGACGGTACCTCGCTAGTGCCGGCCAGGACCGTGTGGTTCGCGTTTGGGAAGTCCTGGATCATCCATCATTTTCGGAACTTGGTATGCATGCTCACTCATTGACTCAAATCTTCCAATCAATATATATATATATATATATATATATATATATATATATATATATATATATATATATATATATAGTGCACTTGTTGCGTTGGTGTATGTACAGAACAACTGTTCAAAAGGTTTAAAGGTTTGGGAATTTTTCTGCAGATTTCGCTGCTGGACAGGAGAATGGGAATTCAGCAAATGGGCTGGATGGTGGATCCGCTATAGATGGCAACGTCAGGGCTAGTCAACATGGGATTCCCAAGGTTGGGGATAAGGAAGGTTGTACCAAGGGCAGTAAGGATGGAAGCACTGAGGCAGACAAAGACGGCAGCACCAGGGGTGCTAAGGAAGGGAGCACCAGGGGTGCCAAGGAAGGGAGCACCAGGGCTGGAAAACCATTGTCCCAAAGTAGGAAGTCTAGCCATCTTGGCAGCAAGGCTCCTTTACCAAAACTCTTCTGGCTCTCCGATAAACCTGTCCGCTCGTTTTATGGTCACACAGGAGATGTTTTGGATTTATCATGGTCGCAGACTAAGGTACTTTCTGATATATTAAAAAGATTCTTGGCCTCCATTTATATTAAGATTAGTGAGTAGCTCTCCATTTATATCATCATCTTGGAACATTGCAATTTTCAGGTTGGGAATTAATGTTTGTTTTGGACACCTGTAGACAAACACTTCGGACAAGCTCCTTTTGTCGTCATCAATGGACAAAACTGTTCGCTTGTGGCACATTTCAGAGGAGGAGTGCCTGCGGGTCTTTTCCCATAATGATTATGGTGCGTAACAACACAATACCGCTTCTATTTTGATATTCTTATTTTTATGCACTAGATTCGTGTGGTTTAAATATGTCCCGGAAGCATTGGCTTTGGGTTGTATGCCATCTGAGATGTCTTTAATCGCACTTTTAGTTCGCATATTTGATCGGAGAGCTAGGTTGCAAATGTTCTAGTCACAAAATAATAAGATGTCTTAGTTACTTTATATAACTGAAAATGACAACTCCGATATACAGTCCAAATTAGCAGTGGAGCAGTCTTTGGCATCATACATTTCATTTCTCGAGTTTTGGAAGGGGTTGTTCTTGGCAGAGTATTATTTCTCTAACATTTGTCTGTGGGCTCCCCTGGTTTCGATCGGTTTGCAGTCACTTGTGTACAATTCAATCCAGTTGATGATAGTTACTTCTTAAGTGGCGCATTGGACGACAAGCTTCGGATCTGGAATATAGCTGAACACCAAGTTGTTGACTGGATCGATCTACGGGAAATGGTCACAGCAGTGTCCTACACTCCAGATGGAGAGGTAATCCTAGATTTTCTTGTTGCTTTTTGCCCCTGTTATCATTCCAGGAAAATCTGTGAGCTCTATGTTTCTGGTGGAGGATCTAACGCAGAAATTTTGTATGGCTTCCAGAAAGCGATTGTTGGTTCGTATAAAGGAACCTGTCGCTTCTACAACACCACAGGTTTGTTTTTTTTCCTAAACAGTGAGTTTGACGAAAGCGAAAGATGGAATTCGGGATGTTTGGTCAATTTGGGATGCTCTTGCAGTGCAGAGTTAATTGCAGAGGAGTTGGCTTGATCACGTAGATTACCAGCATTGTGACTCACATGCAAGTTTCTGTTCCAGGAAACAAATTGCAGCTTGATGCTTCTATTGACGTCCGCACGGAGAACAAGAAAGGAAGAGGGAAAAAGATAACTGGGCTTCATGTAAGATAGCTTGAATGCTTTTGTTGTCAGGTTTTCTCTTGGACACATGTGGTTGTGCAATTAACTATCAAAAGATTTCAGCTTCAAAGCTTTGCTTCAATTTCATTTGCTGAGCATCGTTGCTGTAGGTTAGCGATTGTACATCAGAAACTCGTATGACCATTATATCTAACATCTCGCTATCATCCTGTAGTGTATGCCTGGGGATCCGCAGAAGGTCCTCGTAACTTCCAACGACTCTAGAATTCGGGTCTACGATGACCTGGATCTTTGTGCCAAATACAAAGGTTCGTAAGATATGTTGATTCAACCATAGTCACTAATCTGGTGGATTCAGTTACTTTTAACCTTCAATAATTCTGCTCACTGGCTCAATCGTCGTTGTTCTCAATATAGGTCTGAAGAATATAAACAGCCAGATTTCAGCGTCATACACTCGGAATGGAGACTACATCATCAGCGCAAGCGAGGATTCCAGGGTTCTGATTTGGAGTTCGGACAACAAGGACCCATCCTCGGCCAAATCACTGTACCGAAGAGACAAGCAACTGGCATGTGAAGAATTCCACTGCCGTTACGTTTCAGTGGCGGTACCGTGGCCGGAGCCTACAACCGATTCCAGTATTTTACAGCCAGATAGTGGAGCTACCACTAGGTCAGACAGAATGGTCAGTGCCCGTGCAGCAAGCGAACCAGACGAAGACGAAGACAACGAAAATTTCCAACAACGACTGTCCGACGAAGACAAAGACGACGAAAAATTCCAACAGTCCGACGAAGACGAATTCGAGCCCTCCCATGAGTTTTTAAGTAGTGGAAGGAGAGACCAAGTTAGAGAGGCTGATGAAGCAATGACAAACTCGGGCGATGGCGGGGATTCTTCCCCGCAATTGCAGTCGTGCACAAGCTTCTTCACTGACAGTGGGCCGAAGGGCTCCTCGACATGGCCGGAAGAACAGCTTCCTGCCTTTGGCAGTCCTTTGCCAGGCTTGATGCGCTCAGCTTCGCTGGGAAGCGATGATGGCAGGCAAGGCAATGTTGTGGTGGAGGGGGCCAGTAGCAGCCCAGTCAACAAATTAGACAGGACCTCTTCTGTGCAGTCCCCCCTCTGGGGCCTAGTGATCGTTACTGCAGGCTTGGATGGGGAAATAAGGACGTTCCAGAATTATGGCCATCCTGTCCGGCTTTAAAAAGCATACAATTGCCTCAGGATGACTACGTGTTGAAGCATTTTTTTGAAAATGTCTTTTACCTTCTTCAAAGCGACCGATCACGAATTGTGATCGTCAATTCTTTCTTTCATTTTCCTCAGTGTCACTTGAAATCGTTACATCTTTTTCCTCCTGTAGCTTAGTACAGTATCATAGAGAAGTTTGGAGCTGGAGTGAGAGCTTTTGATCAATTGATGGCCACGTATTAGACTGTCTAACTGTACGTAGGAAGAACTCGTACAGTCTTGATCCGGATCTTGTATTGTAATAAATACCTGACGTCAGACGGTCTAATATATCCCTTGATTTTACGAGCACTATCAGTTTGTAATGTAGTATCATATGATACAAAAGTCCGGGGCTGATCTTCCCAGTAACAGTTGAGCATGGAGAGGGTAACATGTAATGTAGTCTACATTATCCATTTGTTAATCTCGGGTCTAGTTCTCAGGTCCCTAACATTGCTTTTGTTCTCCCTAAAAATGATGACCTTGTTCAGTGAAAACCTTATGTTGTTATTACCTGATCTTCGCTAAATGAAAACCTTTTTGTTTTTTTTACTTGTGCATGTTTGTTTTTATCATAAGATTTGGCTATGGCTATGACTGTTCACAGGGAGGTTATTGTCTGCTGTCTGTAATCTCACCATTCATGTGTCTTTTCGTCTCCTTCGTATTCCTGGTGTTGCTTCCGAACAAGCTCAAGCGCCACACCGCTCTTCGAATCTGAGTTCCTTAGTGTGTATTCTTTCTAGAGATGGAGGACCATGTCCTTTTGGGTTACCATTAGTTCACTTTCAATGCTGGAAAACTGACGCTTCAAATTGGGTGCTCATGTCTCAGCTGATTTTAGGTTTGCGAACGCGGGAGAGGGGAGCAGATTGGCCATTGACAGATTGCATGTTTTCTGCAGAATTAGTAAATTTGGTTGCAGATATCCAGCCAACTGAGAATGCTGCGGGAAGATTTTAATCACTTGAGGTTCATGTTCCTGGACATGCTTCGGAGAAGGGCAGCTTGTTGTGGTTTTTGGGTGTTGATGAACAAGAGAAAGTTGCTGCTGTTGCTCTGACTTTTCAGTTTGAGAAGATGTCGCAGTTGGGGACTGAGCTCATTCCACATGGTGTCACGGACAAGGGGATTCACATCACGCTCATCTACAGCAAAAGTAGCCAGCAGATCCTGTTCGTGGAAGCTGGCAAAGACTTCGTGGATCTTGTTGTGGGGTTTCTCACCCTGCCCATCGGCTCTGTCATCAAGCTTCTGTCTGACAGTAAGTCTTTCACCTTTCCTCATTCTCTGCACGAGCAAGGCAGAGCATTCTATTTTAATCATTTATAGCAGAGTGAGTTTTAGCAGATCAGTATAGAGTTCACTTTTTTTATCACTATGTATGATGTTTTCTTACGCAATCATTCAAAGTGGGAGGTTCATAAGGTTCTTTAGCCCTCGTAAGCTGTACCTAGGAATAGGAATCATTGCACGAGAATCTCTGTAGCGGATTCTAGAGAATATTGGACATGCCTCGTAATTCTTCACCTAAAGAATGATGGTGGAGAGTTGGAAGTCCACAGAATCACCCAGTGTTCACCCTTTTGCTCTCACTGCATGAAAGATAAAAATTCAAAACATGCGATTCTTGAGGCGGGGCTAAAGAACCTTATAGTATAGACTACTCTTTAGCAATATTAGAAAACCCCATTTTCTATTCAAAGATTAGACGTTTAGCTAACACCATTGCTAAACGCAGGCCAACCAAGTGTGAATGAGTTTAAAGTTACAGCATTAGGTTCCTCATGGTTTTGGTATCCTTTAGTATCCTCTACCTTACTAGCAATGTTCAAGTATGAGTGATGAGGAGCTTTTAATAATTTAGAACTTAGTTCACTCTGTGCAATGCATTTCGTGCGGAAATGGCAAGTTAGGAGCTATGACGTCTGAAGAGCTTTGGGGATGAGATTCAACCCTTAAAAGGACCAACGATTCACAGTTATAAAATGACAAATTCAATCGATCATACTGTGAAAAAACATAATTCAAATAAGCCCAAATTTTATATCACTGGAATCAGTAAAGAACATTACATGTGTTGGTCAAAAAATATATAAACTTGAGCAAAAAGAAGTCCACGTGGGACCTACTCAAAACTGCTTAAAAAAAAAACACATAGGCTCAATTTGGGCTTCTTAGTCCTTATTAGAGGGTTGCTTTGCAGATGCGATGGTGACGCCAAAGACAGTGGGCGGCATTGCGAATGTGTTCAAGAGCATGCAGAGGCTGGAAGCGGAGGAGACGTTGCAGAAAAGATTAATGCTCACGGAGCTCCTCAAGCCCCCCGTGTATGGCCTCGCCTATCTGGCCACGGACTGTGAGCTCACAGGCCTGCAGCATCCCCGCCAAGACCATTCAATGCCTCAAGAAAACAACAACTTGGAGCCTCAAGGCTTCTTCACCTGTGGTGCCAGTGCTCACTGCTCCTTTCTCTCTCCTCGGTAAGAACTCTCCATTTGATTGATTCATTTCAATAACATTTTTGAGTAGGAAGTCCACCGTTGTTCAAACTTATTTGTTTTTTTTTACTGTTCTTCACTAATTCCAGTGATCTAAGGTTGATTGTCCAAAACCACCAACTTAAGCAATCTGGCCTATTTTTGGCAGTGCTAAATTCAAAAAAAAAATATGACTGCATTCGAAATAGGTTTAGATGAGGATTGCAAAAACTTGCAACATCTTATTTGCATTTGTCAATTTTATACAAAATTCCAAAGCGGAAAGTAACCTCTGACCCATACATCACATACCAATTTCCTAAGTTCACTCTTTGTCGTTCCTAAATTTTGCTCATGAGCTAACCCAAAACCACCAACTATTTCTTCGCAATGATTGGCATGCCATTGGTCTACCTGAATAGTGAAAATGGTGGTTTTGAGTCTCAACTGTTGTGGCCCTAAGAAAGCTCTTCATGTCATAATTGGGGGAGGTGGTGGTTTTAGGACATCCTACCTTAAATTCCATAACATTCAGTAGCATGCACTATCGCTGCCTTGGCTCTATAGTAGATGGTGTGGAATATTCCACACCCAACAATACTTCATCAGTAGCTAAGTGGACAGGTGGATGCTCGAGGTGATGAGCAGAGTGCATGAAAGAAAGGCAGTGGGCATGAAGGCTACTGAATGTTATGTCTGGTCCCATCTGAATTATCTTTTTCACAAATTGGATGTTTGAATTTGTCATTTTTGAACCATGAATGCTGGGGTAAGAGGGAGTTGTTTGATGGGAGAGCAGATATGGAACCAAGTGCCCTCGGCACAACAAGAAGATGACGACGCAGTGCAAGATGATGATGGAGGATGGCAGTGAGACACCACCCAGTCACACTAATAACTGTGGTGACACTAATACCCATCAGGGGTATGTGAAGAGCAGTAGCAAGTATTTTGTGACGGATAACCTGGAGGTCTTTCCCAGCTCCAACTCCTTGGCTTTGCTGAAAAAGCTCAAGGTGGAGAATATGAGCTCCCTTGACAGCATTGAGCTTCGTGTCGGTACTGATGAGGTTATTAACTTTCTCAACCCCTGTAGTAACTATTCCATTGCTAATAATCTAGTCCTTCTCCCTAAAATTTGTCTCAAAGTTTGGCAAAATCCCAAATGAGGGGCGTCTAGTAATTGTGCATCACACACGTACAATATGGGAAAACAAGAAACTGATTGCATCTATACCCGTTTTGCACTCATATCCATCTCTGTTTTGTGGATTTAGTGGATTTTTTGGTCTCTTCAACCAATTATGTATGAAGGAATATACAGGTAATTATGAATTTGTTCAGGTAATTAGCTCTAGAGCCGTTTGAATGTGGCAGATGCCATTGTAGTTTAACCTTAGCTCTGGGTGAAAATACAGTAAGAGGCTCTGGGTAAAAATCACACCATCAGAAGCTCACCTAGTAGTCACTTCGTAGATTGAAACACGAAGCATAAATTTGAGGAAAATTGTGGTAATCACACTTCTTTTGAGTTCTAAATCATGAGATTACTCGAACAATTACCAACTTCATCTTTTCAAACTTGGTTTAAACAATCAAATTGAACAAACCTAAACTTGCAAAGGCCAATACTGGGTGTTAACCCTTTTACTGCCCAGCCCTATTATGGTGAATTAAATATTCAACAAATTTCAGGTGATTTAAAAAAAAAAAATCTCTATGTGAAAATTAAGAATACTAGTATTCAACCGTATAAATATAAGCATAGCTTAATCAATCAAGTGTCAGTTAAACCTTGGTAAGATTGGACCGTTGGATTAGAAGATCATAGTTTGTCTTTGAACTGTATAATGCACACTCAAAAACAAGATTTTGGAGGGTGTGTGATTTCAAAGTTGAATAAAATTTGGGTGAAATTTTCAAAAATGAAGTTGAAGAGGTTGAACGATGACCTATGTCAGCACCTCTACATTGCAATCTTTCATGTCAAGAACAAACTTACACATGATTATTGTGAATTTTATAAGTGAGTGACTTATCCATATATTTATACATAGATTTATGGATAAGTCACTCTCACTTATAAAATTCAAAACAATTCACAATAAATTTATGGATAAGTCACTCTCACTTATAAAATTTATTTAGGACAAAATTTATATGTATAAATATGAAAGGAGTTGGTACATTGATCAAGATCAGAATACATACACTAATGGAAAATGAACAAGAGAACACGATCCAAAAAAATAATCAAGATAACAAACTTCCAAACACAAGAAATACCACATAGTAAATGTATAGTATTTGTAAGTACTTCCTCAATATATTTTGAGGCATTTGCAGTATTTTGGTGTTATGTAGATAGGTGTTTTGATAGCTTCACAACTCCAAACCCAAAAAAAATATTTTTGAAGCATGTGCGTGAGATGAATTCCCTCATTTGAACCTCAAACATTGATGCTTGGTTTGCAGTAGATCTTATGGTACTAGTCTGCAAAAACATGCCTCAGTGACCACAATGTGGTTGCGTGGGCTGTAAAGGGTTTAGAACAAGTTGGAGTTCCTCTTCATGTGGCCTTCACATAATTGTGTAAGGTTGAGACACCCATTCCCGACCAGGGACACAAAACCAATCAGGCCTAATTTCTAGATTTTGAAAGAAAACATGTACCTCGTTTGTACATTAGAGCATATGATCGGTTTTGGGTCCTGAAGTACTTTACACTTTGAAAAATTGTACAAATTTCAATATTGGGAAATAATTCATGGAAAAATTTGCATTCTCTGCAAAAACTAACTTCCAACCCAGGAAAAATATCACCCTATTAATGGCTGGTCCAGAAATAGTGTAGGTAGCTTAAGTTACTTCAACCTTAATCCTTCATTTTTGTTTTGATCATCAGCCATGACCTTGAGAATGATTTTTGTGATGCTGGATATTGTTCTCGTCATGGCAGGTATTGAAGCTGCTGAGGGCGTCCCTGACATCAACAAACGTGCTGAGCGAAGTGTTCAGCAAACCTCTGCGAGAAACCTTCACAAGTCCACAACTGGGGAATAACAATAACAATAACAACAATGTGCATGAGAAGGACGGGGAGGCGGTGAAGGAGTCCATCGAGATAGCACGAGACTGGGGACGAGGGCTGTACAATGCGCTGCGAGAAGTGCAGGACGCCGCCTTCCACAGCAGCCTGCTCAACTACGTGCGCCAGAGGGAGAAACGCATCACCTCCGCTCTCAGGGACCTCAACAACACTGTTGGTGAGACCAGCAGCAGCTCAAGCTCGTGTTGTAGTAGTAGCGGAAGCAAGCGGGGGAGGAAACGGGCCGAGGGAGAGTACACAATGCCCGCACCGTGCAAGGAAATGCTCATGCTGGAGAAGCAGGTGGACAAGGTGATGGCCAGGCTGTGTCACTTGACCTCTGAGCATTGTGAGCTTGAGCAACCTCCTGCTGTTGTGAGACCCAAATCTGCTGCTGCTGTCAAGCCTCCTTGGACCTTGTTGTCGAACTCCCGTGTTCGCCTTCCCTCCAGAGTTTGGCATCCCTGAGAAAAATGAGTCCACTTCCTATGGATCTTTTTACTACTCCACATGTGAAAAAGAATTGGTGTTACCTCAACCCTCGTGGCACAAATAGAGCACCATACCTTGTGTACTGTACACCTCAAAGTTTCCAAATTAGCATGCCTAATTACAGTACAGTAACTACTTCGGAGATTGACGGTGCCGAAGACATGATTCGAATTTAGTGGCTTACAATACCAAGTCAAGACGAGGAACTCTTAATACGAATGGAATCGACTTTCAATTGGAGCTTTTTGGGAGAGCCTGAAGGTAATATGTTTAAGGAACAGCTAGTTCTACTTGTTAACAAGTATGAAAAGCAGGATTTTGCCATGAGTGACGGCTACTCACTTTCCACCTTCCCAACCACATGGCAATCCTCACATTGTCAAACAGACTGGCACTTTGTAGATTTTTCTTACCAGAATTGGCGAGGTCTTTTCTCTCTATTGATAAAGGTTCATATTACCCCGGTGTCAGCTCGCCTTGTATGCACAGATGGTCAGTTTCGCACATATTTTTGTATGTTTCCATACGGCACTTCATATTAGTGCTACTGCAACACAAACCTCTATCATTGACCACTTTTGGCCAGATCTTCTAGAGATTATCGATGAGATTACAGCCTTGAATGTACAAGGTAGGCTGATATATAATCTGGATATCAAACATTCTCCAAACCACTAAACAGAACTGTGATCTTTCTTAGACATGCTATGCCGTGATCTACTTCAAAAAATTACCTACCTCAGCAAACAAATGTTCATTCCCACGCTGCACATCTGGTCCCTTGTTTTCAATCGCGCCCGCCTTTCAATGGAGTCCCCGTACGTGAGCATTGGCAGCAAGGTGTTTCTGCACACTGAGGGAAAAAAGCCTCTTTCTTCTGCTCAAAAGCTGCACATTCAAGCACAGTGCGTGTTAACACCATGCAGCCAGTGTTTTAAAAAACTGGCGAATTGATCAAATATTTTAGCAAATTAGTTGACTGGCTTGGGTAGTGTAGTACCAACGGCTTTGACCTCCGCACAGTACTTGCCGAACATGTCATTTAGCACATTTGTGGAAGTGAAGGACAATTTCAACAGCTGTAAGATCTGTAATGAATCCCATCCACAAACAACTACAATTCAGTATCTCTCTACATCGTGAAATACGGTAAAGGTGAAGCCATTAACATTGCACACAAAATGCTCGCGTCAGTAGTTACCTCAAATCTAACAACAGACACTGGCATGGTGTACAAGTCGCCAACCCGTTCGCATCGAATAATGTTCAGGGTTATGAGAGCCTTGATCGCCTCCGAACTTGCGTGAACGTCAAGTGTGTTGGTGATCATATACTTGGTGCCTTCCTTCACATATCCTCCTCCGATTCGGTTCTGCTAAACCCAACTTCACACGTCCAAGCTTCAAGGCCAGATTCAAGTCAAGATGCAAGGTCTAAACTCAAAGATTCGTTTCAAAGCATGACGGAGATGAGGGATTTCAAATGAATTACATACTCCCTCAGTCCCAAAGTTATTGTCATGTTTGAAAGTCATGTTTGAAAGTGCTTTTTTAAGTAGGTCAAAAAAATACTTCCTTGTGGCTAGTTTTATTTAGGTTGCAATGAACACATGCAATGTTCTTCAATCATTCTAGTGACATAATTAGGAACCTTTTTTAATCATGTTTCTTACAATATGATCAATGAAATTGGCTCAAAGAAATACCAAGCAAACAAGTTGGACAATAACTTTGGGACGGAGGGAGTACCATGGAGGGGGCTGGGCTCGTGGGCAATGCGGCAAGCTGTAAGTTGAGACCCCTGGTCGGGGGTCGAACACCCTCAGTGTCAGATGCTGCTGCAGGTTTGGCAGTAGCCGGTCTGACCGAAGACCGCCTACTTTGAGCCCTTGAAGGGATCGGTTGCTTGACAGCGCAAGTATCCGAAGCACATGCTCGTCCGTGCTGTTGTCGTGAACTGGTGCGACCTGACTCGTGACTGTCCGGTTGTTCCTGCCCAATTGGAGTTCTGTAAATCCGTCAGCTTAATTGTGGGACAGTTGCCCATTATGCAAAGCAATGTGCACAACAACTCTGAAATATTTAGCGTTTCTTGACCTAACACATTCATTTGCAAACCCTGTCACCAGCACAAGCAAACGCATGACGAAATTTGTCCCTGGAGGCTGGGAAATGCCATGCACAATAATCGTCAGGTCTACATGGTATGCAAATATCCACAACAAACAACTCTAAAAGTGGTTAATGGCTGAATTTCACTGAAAGTTCATATATACCTGAGAGTTTGCATCACTCTGGTCGTTCGCATCGGCCACATGTCCAGGCTCCACCATCTTGAATGGAACGTTCATTTGCTTTTTGTGTTTCGGACACTTGGTGCCTGGTCTGCTGGTGTAGAAAGGGCATGCGTTTCCGCAACCGTAATAACTTGGAAGCTCCGTGGTCACTGTGGACCGGTCAGTTGTAGAGGGAGAGCTTGGTGAAGCCAGGAGTTTGCCAGCTCCAAAGGGAACAGCTGGCTTGGGGTCAACCAAGCACTTCTTATCAGCGCTCATCTCCTTCATATCCAACCTTATGACGCTCTCAAAAATGTTGGAAATGGAGCTCATGGAGAAATGCTCACTGGAATCGTTCTTTCCCTGTTTGGGCCTGGGGGTGTAGGGCTTCCCACTGGGAGAAGCTGGAACCGGAGGAGCGATTTTGCATTCTGGCCTGTGAATCATGGAGGCCTCCTCCAGGAGTTTGATTATGCAACCCATGGGTAAGGTAAGAAACCCTAAAAGTGTGTCTACGAAGTCTTTCCCGGCCTCTAAACACAACACTTGCCTGGTTGCTTTGGAGAAGAGTAGGGTAATGGGGATCGTTGGATCCACCTTGCATGGTGGCAAGCCGCAGTTCACACAAAGCTCCACTTCTGCATCATCCGGTGGCTTTAAAGCCGCCATATATTGCTACCAATGAATCGTCAGTCCTCACTAGGGTATGCTAACGCAATTCTGGTTAAGGGCATCTCGACGAAGTCTGGTCTGGGAGTTGAGCATAAACCGCATGTTGTAATCATTCCAGAAACGTGATAGCCTGCATTGAATTGAAGCGATGATGAGTATAGTTAGGTCAGGGAAAAAACCTACAAAAGAGATCTCAGACTTCACAAACTCAAGAATTTGCGGGCTTACCAATGCCACATTTTTGTTTTCCGAATAAAAGAAACTGATTGAACCCATGCACTCATACCCATCTCTTTACTGGATCTTTGGTTCTCTTCAACCAATAAAGTTGTTGCCTTAAAGTGCACTTATACCAGCAAATATGTGTCTCATGCGGTCGACAATACCGCCAACAACGCCACATCGTATGCAAGAGAAAAATACGCAACAGTCCCGGACATCAATGTTGATGCAGATCCTTGCCTGCATAGCCAGAATTCGAGCTAACCATGCCCTTCAAGATCTGGCAGATAAGACTGTCACAATTACCTCTAAATGAGCACCCAAGCGAGGTAAGGATCATGTCCAGATGTAGGGCTTACAAAGCGGAAGATAAACTTGGAACTGATGAAGGGTATTGTCGGCAAGGAAAGGCAACTCACGCAAACACGTGCGAAACGTCCCAACTGAATTCCATGAGTCGCTTCGTAACCAGATTCCGACGTCATCCATCTCCAATGTGGGACTGACAGGCCGTTGGTCTTTTTCATCCATGAAAGTTCCCGCGAAGCTGTCAAAACGTGTTAAATGTACCACAAAGAAACTGAAGAATACAAACACTCTAAATTTGCCGTTCAATGGAGACATGAGAACACAATCAAAAAATTGACTTAGCGACCAATGGAATAAACCAAAAAATTGATTTAGCAAGCAATAAGCAATTTTACTGCGTGATAGCTGCAAATCTATAATTAGCTGCAACTTTTATGATGTACTGTACTAGGTTAACCTTCTGCAACAATCTGTTTGCAGTGGTATATCGATACACTAAGATTGATAGTTAAAGAATCGCACGATAACAACTATTCACACATTTGAGGCCTAATTCTATACTCCCTAGGCCCAACTAGAGCACTGTCAGAGAGCCCACGAAGATCGTAGCATGAAGGCAGGGGTTTGCGACTGCTTATTTAGGAGATACACAAAACCAGGTTGCAGTGTAAAACCACGTCCCATGCTGAGTTTCATAAAGGCCTCCATATGCAATTGCATTTCACCTGGTTCACCTGATGCAAAAGCATTCATATCATGTGAGACGTTTGTCATGCATCCAGCGAAAGACAATGAAGCTAGAATGTGAAGGAACCGAAAATATCAATAAAGCCACAGTTCAGTGCCTGATTGCTTCTGGAGTTACCTTAGCTAATGCTCTCAATGCAAGTGGGTCGATACAAGAGAAAGGTCGTATCAACGAGGTGCGTTCAAACCAGAGCCTCATGATGTAAAAATTTGGAAGGTTGTACCTGAACCATCTCCAGTACCAAGAAAGGTACTGTCTTCGTTTCTGGCAGCACTCCATAGATCCACCTTCGAGCTCCCCACACAGAGACCCCAATCAACTGTTTTCCCGACTGTCTTTGTGAGGCTCACACCCCATTCAATTTCTTTCTTCTCGGACTCATCGAGCCAATACCCTCGGTCGGCCTAAAACACGGTGAATACATGAATCGATTACAAACATAATCTGATACGGAGCCCCGCCTCAATACTGAAAAAAATTAATTAAAAGTTACAAGACAAAGAAGAAGAAAGAATAAGCGTAGATAAGCAGCAGTACTAACCTGAGCCCAGCCTGCAAGGCTCATATTCGCACCAACATCTATTTCTCCAGCCAATGCCATTGACTGGATTGCACTTCCATGAGTCTCTGGCACAGTATCAATTGTTCGCTCAGCCTCGCCATAAGGTGTCCCCCACGAAGCAATATTAGACATTCCAGACGGAGTGCCAAATGATGATGTTCGAAAATCACGCAGTGATGCGTTGTCCATGGACGTTCGTAAACCACGTGGACTGCTGCTCATCTGTGGACTAGTAGAACCCGATTTATGAGCATGACGAGTCTTGGAAAGAACCAGAGGTCCCATTTCGCTCCAGTGTAGACCTCTGAAAGAAGGTAGAGGAGGACTGGGCCAGAAGCGATTGACTGCTGAGAGGGAGAATACAGAATTCTCCCATGGTTGGAAAATAACGTGTGCCAGGGTGCTAAGACAAAGAGGCGCATCAGCTAACGATGATCCACTGCCCCAGCCTGAAAGGTATTGGGACAATGACACGAGTGCCGTCTTTCCCCTCAAGGTAGCTCCTAGAGCAGAGCCCTCACAATGCTGGTACATGGCAGGTCCTACCCTTGCAAATTGTGTCAATGCTTGACCCTGTGAAGACACGATCAATATCAGAAATATGTCAACAGAGAACTGGACTGTATTTTTGTACTATCTATCGATTCTCTTTATCAAGGCGCATATGTTTGTCATCACAATACTGACCTGTAGTGGATTCACAGTCTCCGTTATGTCACTACCTCGAGCTCCCAGGGGCGCCACCACGACATTTAAACCATCAGTGACTCGAGCATTGTAAACGAGCTTGGTAACTGAAATGGGTCCCCCAAGCACGCTGCCGTCACTACCAGAGTGCCCAGCTGAACATTCCGTGATCATCACATCCCTTTCTCTGTAAAAAGTCTCAAAAGTGAAGCGAGCATCCATGCCGGTATGAAGACCAGCTTGTTCAAGCGCAGCCCGTGAATAGCGGCTGCTCTGATCATCCAACAAGAGGAATGCACCACCAGCACAGACTTCCCCCTTCAGCCGCGTCTTCGCAGCACCTTCACCTAATGAAGCTTGGGTCTTTGATTTACGCAAGCCTGTGTGAAATTCAAGCTTGTCCAGACGCTCTGTGACTCTCATTAAGTCTTCAAAAGTCTCTCGCTGGAGTCTCCGCAAAGCGGCTGTCTGCGTGAAAGAGAACTCGTCAGCGAAATGGACATAAAAACTTCGGTGCACAATGCAGAAGAACAGATCTATCACATGTTCCTTATTGCTAACAAATGAAGATTGAGAGAGGCATTCTTCGCATGGGCAGCTATACTTTAGATAAGGATAACCCCTCTTTGATCGTCAATTTTACACGTCTGATATATTTAAGAGTGCAGCTCTATAACAGCACATCATATTGCCCTCAACCTGTATAACAATAAGACTAAAGGCAGCACAGACGTGGTGGAATTTAACCTTTAACCCCTAAAAGAGCGAGGATTCATGGTATTATATCGCCAGAATGAGTAAGGAACGATGAATGTCTTAGTCACAAAGAATTAAAAAGGACAAAAGAAAATCCCCATATGACTTACTCAAAATCGCTAAAAAAACATGGGACCTAATTTCGTTCTTTCGGGGTTAAGACAGAAAGAATGAAACAAATTGTGTGTGTGATGCGTGCAATGAGGATATGCACAAGATTTTAGATCACGAACCTCAGAACGCTTAGCACTTGCCTCATCCCCATCTTTCTGTTGAATAATCTGCGGATCTTCCACGGACGCACCTTGCTTGTTTTCCATCCCGCTAAATTGCCCACTAGAACCACCTTGAGAACCTGTCGATATGAACTCAAGAGTTCAATTCGAGCCAACTAACACCAGGAGCCAAAGAAAAACTGGGACTCCATCAACCGGACCAGCTACATCAGTTCACATCAACCAAAGGAAAGAGAATTCATATTTCAAACATATGATTTCTTAACCCCTAAGCGTCTTAACGCCCAATATGGCCATCTGCATCACTGAACTTTACAACGGTAACATTTCTCATTTTAACTCAGTTTTCTAATTGCAATACATCATTTTAAAGCTCTTGTTCTATACTACAAGATCAACAGTGTCGATCGTGTCAAACTGAAGTCATTGTCACACCAACAAATGATTTGCAGCAGGGGGTCCAATTTTCCTACACTACAGAAAATACAGTGGACGCTTAGGGGCTAAGACGTGAGTTTTTTTGCCAGATTGTGCCATTACTAAGTAGGATAATTCAGTCAAGTTTGCTATAAACTCCACCAACCTTACCTTTATCAGAGGTTGAATTTGCAGCTGTCTCATCCGCAGCTCCAGGTCTCTTCCTTCTCCCGAGTAGAAACTCACCGAAGGGCGCCTCTCCATTGAATGAACCCGAGCTCAAGGACGCCAAAACTGGTGCTTGAAAATCCAGAGACCTCGTCACAGGAGTTTCTTGCTCCTCATCTCCGCTCTCCTTCTCTCCCACACTATTAACATGCGTTTCATGACCTGAGGGATCAAATTCTCCGTTTCCACTTCCATCTCCACTACTGCTTCCATCCCCGCCCTTACCTCCATTTCCAAAACTCCCGCCAGTATCCCCTCCACCGAACACCAGACAGTCCACTTTCCCAGCATTGCTCCAAAACGGTTGCCAAAACAGGCCACCAGTTGACGAGGGCGGCTCTGATTCTCCAGAAGCACATGCCACAATGCGTTGTCCATGACTACGCCCTAATTTCCTCAAGCTCCTCACGGTTCTCTTTGACAACAGCGCCCTCCGGGTACCACTACCCCGACATTGCTGCCTACACCCCGGCAGTAAGGTAAGAGACAACATCCAAAATGCGACAGCTAGAATTAGCACTAAAAGGGAACTCCAAAATCGTCACAAGCTTTCAAAAGCAACAAATGGAAGCGAAAAAGGACTTTGATGCATTAGGTTCAACATGATTTCAACTTTGAAAATCCACAGAATATTACTGAAGTAACAGAAGAATATGAAACGACTTGCATTTAAATTCTCTTCCATTTGATCTAAAACTTCAGCACAAATGGCGCAAGGATAGGTTACCTTGCAGCACAACCAAAATCACACTAAAAGGCTTAAAACCGTCACAGCTTTCAAAGGCAAGCGAAAAAGGTCTTTGATGCATTAGGTTCACTGTGATTTCAACTTTGAAATCCACAGAATATTACTGAAGTACCGGAAGAATATGAAATGACTTGCATTGTGATTCTCTTCCATTTGATCTAAAATTTCAGCACAAATGGCGGAAGGATAGGTTACCTTGCAGCACAACCAAAATCACACTAAAAGGCTCTAAAACCGTCACAGCTTTCAAAGGCAAGCGAAAAAGGTCTTTGATGCATTAGGTTCACTGTGATATATTTCAACTTTGAAAATCCATGGAGTATTACTGAAGAACCGGAAGAATATGAAATGACTTGCATTGTGATTCTCTTCCATTTGATCTAAAATTTCAGCACAAATGGCGGAAGGATAGGTTACCTTGCAGCACAACCAAAATCACACTAAAAGGCATAAAACCGTCACAGCTTTCAAAGGCAAGCGAAAAAGGTCTTTGATGCATTAGGTTCACTGTGGTTTCGACTTTGAAAAGCCATGGAATATTACTGAAGTACCGGAAGAATAAGAAAGGACTTGCATTGTGATTCTCTTCCATTTGATCTAAAATTCCAGCTCAAATGGCGGAAGGATAGGTTACCTCGCAGCACAACCAAAATCACCTTGCGTTCTTGCAGTCTTGGCTTCACCAGACGACGCCTCCAAACGCATTCTCTTGCCTCCGGGATTCTCCGGAAACCGGGACAGAGCATTTGAATCCAGAAATTGCAGAGCCGGAGTGGCAGGGGTGTGCCACAACCCTAAACCCATGACTAAATAATCTCTGCTTCACGAGCATAAGAATTCCGATTCCCAGCAACAAATTAGATCAAATTGTAACGCGATCAGATTGTGTCTTGTCAATCATGGGCGCCATCATCTGTTGACAGAAATGAAAACCTCTTTCACCAGAATTGCAAACCAAATTTGCACGGACCTCCTGTTCTTCCATGAAAGCAATTCTGACAAAGGCTCAGTCACCAGAGCACACACTGGCACACTCTCTCGTCGGCCCTTTCACTTTTTTGTTTCTTTTTCTTTTCCTTTTTTTTATTGTCTCTGCCCTTCCGGGGGAGAGACTACGGAACGCTTCGTTTTTAGGAAGTTACTCACCTGAACAGTAAAAAGAAGCCGTAAAAATAAATTTGGGGCAAATACTAAGGTTAGATAACCTATTACCACCAACTTAAGCAATCTGGCCTATTTATGACAGTGCTAAATTTGAAAAAAAAATGACCGCATTCAAAATAGGTCTTGATGAGGATTGCAAAAATTTGCAACATCTAATTCGCATTTGTCAATTTTTTTCAAAATTCCAAAGTGGAAAGCAACCTTTTACCCAAATCAAACCTCTAGATTTCTCCATGTTCACACCATGTGGTACTAACTTTCACTCATCATGATACCTAAAACCACCAACTATTTTTTTGCAATGCTTGACATGCCATTGGTCTACCTCAATAGTAAAATTGGTGGTTTTGAGTCTCAACTCTGGTGGCCCCAAGAAAAATCTACAGGTTGGAATTGGAGGAGGTGGTGGTAATAGGTTATCCAACCCTAAGGCAGAGACTTCGCGACTAGCCGCTTGGTTACTTTTCTAAATTTTGAACACATACTAAACTTGACGCTTGAACAGTTGAACCTCCCTGCGACTAACTAATTACCGGTATACACTAATATTGTATATTGTAGGCCCTGCCATTTAACCCCTAAAGGCGTACCAACCCTTTGAACAAAAGTATATTCTAGCCTCAAAAATAGATATTAGCATGTCTGAGATGTACATGAGGTGTACATGAGAAGACCATTGCAAGCATAAAATCTACTCAACAAATTTGACATACTTGTAGTTAGAGGCCTCTCCAGTATCATCAACAGCTCTCTATCACAAGAGATTTATTGTAATTGGTAGAAAATTAATAAACTTTCAAAAGTGACTTGGATGAAAATCATCCGAGGTTGTATGAGAAAGGTACAAGGCTTCAAATCTGTTCGTGATCCAATTTCTGAACGTTGTGACGTTTAGGAGTTAATGTTTAGAGAGGCTCCTCATCAATGGAGGGAGATTTGTCTTCTCGTACAATACAGTACCCGGCAGTTAGGGTTGGCAAAAAATCATTATAAAAAGAGAAGTCCATATCTTTAGGATTTTAAATAATAATGAAATATAAGAATGAAATAATGATGATAATAATAAGAATGAAATAATGAAATAATAATGAAATAATAATGAAATAATGATGATAATAATAAGAATGAAATAATGAAATAATAATGAAATAATAATGAAATATAATAATAATAATAATAATATATCTTTTGGGTGAAAAAAGAATCTTAGAGAATATTTGCATCTTTATGGAATTTTTTTAATTATTTGGCATGACTTGTAGGCCTTGACAATAGGATACGGTAGTAGGAATTGAATTATCAATTTTATGGTCACGAAAAAATTCTAACGGTGGTTTAGTATATTAAGGATTATTTCAATTGATCAATTGCAGTAATTTAACCCTTAACTGCCGAACTATGCATTTTTTGTATGAACTTCATTTTCTCATCCATCACGCACTTTTGGCACTTTGTGATTTTTTTCATGATTTTTTTATGGGAAGTTAGCTTCATTTTCGTGTGATTTGATTAAAAAGCTGATGATTTGTGAAACTGTGTCTCATTTCATGCTATAGTGTTTGATCAAAATTTTGAAGATTTTAGTGTAAAAGTGCTCTTGAAAAAATTAACTCGTAAAATTAAGCAACCAAAAAACCTTAAAAAATCTCTACACGTAGAGTATTACATTTCAATCCATTACAACAAATTTCATCCACAAATTGTCATTATCTTATTTGTAAACAAAAATTACAAAATAATTTAGAATTTCAAATTTCAAATTTTATAGAAAGGTATTAGTGATAGCAATTGCAAATCTAACCATATGGATAGAATCCAAAATTCATAATGTACAACTTTTATTCATATTACAAGTTCAAAATATCCCTTTGCGTTGCATTTTATAATGCATCTTTGCAAAAACCGCTTAATTTGGACAGATGTGAGAACGGGTAGGAGTTAACTCTTTAGTACGCCAGCATCCATATATTGAACGACAAATAGATTGAAGTTGTTCGGATCTCATTCAGATTAGATAGTTTTCATCCACCCAAACTACTCTTGGTTCTTGTGGAAGTTGACTATTATTTGAACGGTTTGGATTTTCAAAATAGGTTATTATGATTTTTAAGAAAATAACACAATCAGTTTATGTCAAGTTTCATTTTTAGTTCAAAAAGTGAGACCTCAAACATGATTTTCCAAAATAGGTAGAATCAAATAATGGAAACCATACCATCTCGTAGGGCGTATTATTCCAATTACATTACAATTTTTTGAAATTTTTTTCTGTTGATTTGGGATTTTTAATTGAATTTCAAGAGAAAACCTTTCCAAATTAAATTAAAAAATATCAATAAAAAATATGATGCATCCAACCGTACAAATGTGATTTTCAAATTGACATTACAAGTTTTCTTTGTACATTTACTCCATTTTAAAGTTTCATCAAACATTTTATAGTGCATCTTGAATTGATGCACTGTTGAATTGGGACGGTAAAGGGTTAACCCTTTAACCCCTAAATGACGGAGGGGGTAAGGGCAAAACATAAATGTGTTATAAATAATTACTTCTTCAACTTTGATGAAGTTTGGTCCAAAAGAGAAAATGAGGAGCTTGATGTTTAGTAATTTTCCATACAGTCAAATATCAAAAAATAGCTTTTTATCATCTCATAATGAATTTAGAAGCATTTAAATTCAAATATTTATAAGAATCACAAATTTTATTTTTAGAATTTGAAATTTTGTATGATTTGTTAAAACTAGACATTCTATTCTAAAATCAAAAATTGCAAATTTTTCAATGGTGAGAACATCATTACTTTCCCCAAATAGTAAGTTTTCTAACACTAGACAATGTAGAAGTGTTTTTCTTTAAAAATTTCTCCCGGGTTGAGTTTAACTCAAATTGACATGATTCAAATTGGGTTGGAAAGTAGACTTGATTACCTATTTTAAAATATTTTTATTTTCTATAAAAATGTTTTTTTCTATTTCGGGCAGCCCATAAAAAAAGGGCAGAGACCATAAAATGGTTGATTCGTCACTTAGGGGTTAAGGTCCCAATTCAACATTGTTTTCAAAGATTCATTATAAAATAGTTGATGAAAAACGGAAATGGAGTTGATGTACAAAGCAAAGTTGTAAATGTCAATGTGAAGATAACATATGTACGGTTCGATTCATTGTATTTCTTATTAATATTTTTAAATTAATTTTGCAAGGTTTTCTCTCGAAATTCAATTTAAAATTCAAAATCAACACAAAAAATCAAAAAATATTGTAATGAAATTGGAATAACATGCACTACAAGATGGTATGGTTTCCATTATTTGATTCTACATATTATGGAAAATCATGTTTATAGTCTTACTTTTTGAACTAAGATTGAAACTCAACTTAAACCACTTTTGTAGTTTTTCAAAAATTCACATTATCTTATTTTGAGGATCCATACCGTACAAATGGTAGTCAATTAGCACCAGAATTAAGAAATTTTTGGATGGATGAAAAATATCACCGTATGTAGTGAAAGGACAGATCGCAGATCATCCATCGTCCAGGATCTGGACGCCAGCACGTCTAAGGGTTAAGGACATTTCAGTCTAGTCATCACATTGAAAAAGTATGCTCAAATAAAACTCCCAAATACCTACACACTAATTTATCTTCATTTTGTGTGTGCTATTTGTGTGTGCTATTTATTCCCAAAAAGAACACACTATTCACAATAATCAATTCTGGATATGACTTAGGGGTACTTCTAGTCTATTCTAACAATCACGGACCTTTAAAATTACTTTGCTCCAAAAGTACAATTACAATTGGTACAATATAACATCTCTAAAAATTTGAACTTTTCAGCCACTCCGTCATTAGTCAAGCCATAGCTACTTAGAGCATCTCCACCAACGCTCTAGATATTGATTAGTGTAACCGAGTTCAGGGCCCTCAAAAACAACTCAAACTATGTTAGTGTATCTTCTGTGTATAGCTTATCATGATTGCACAATTCATGCATGGTGACATGTGAGTAGTATACTTACTATTTTCAGAGTTTAACTTAGTGATGTTAGTGTAGAACTACATGGTATGAAATTTTTGGATGACCTTCAAAGTGCAATTCAAAGTTGTTGGTGGAGATGTTCTTATAGCTACAATAGGGCCTTCTATAGAAATAAGTTCTAGACCACATCTATAATCCTAACTCAAGGTATGAAGAGCTAGCTAAACCTTAATTCTAGGAATTAGCCACTTGAGAAACGGTCACTTTCAAATTAATGGGATGGTCCAACTATGCCTATGTGAAGCAAGTGTTGGGTGGATGTTTGAACGTACGTATTACAGTCTTGCCGCTACAGTGTCACAGCTCGGTGTTCATCGGTTGACCTTCTCTCTCCTCGTTTACTAGTTGTATGGTTTTGCCATGGTCTTGTTGCATAGTTATCACTCAGGTGTTGTCACAAGGCACTCATAGATAGGCCATGATAGCATTAGCAGAAGGCAACTTGCTAGTCCTACGTCTTTTACTTAACCCCTAAACGTCGGGGCTATGATCATGAAATCTTGATTTATCTATCACACTCAATTTTGGCACTATAAATAAAATAAGAAGTCAACTTTATATTTTGAGTAGATGAAGCAATATGTATACTTCAAATCATGAAATTTTCACAAAATTTCATGAAAATTTGAAATTACTATGGTTTTTTTCAAGGGATTTGAAAGAAAATTACAATAAATGAAGATAATTCAAATATTTAAATTTAGAATCTTGGCTACACCATGGTAATACATGTCGAACTTGTAACTCCAACAAAGCACTCGTTTTTCAGATTTTCCCAAAAATTAAAAGTGGATTAGAAACTAGACTTAGTAACCTTCATAATGTTAGTTAAGCTCAAATGTCATAGAACTCATTTTCATGACCTAAATTTAGTTTAAGTAAAAAAACCATAGAAATCCACAATGCACTAAATGAGCAACCGTTTTTATTACTCTTTTTGTAGTTGGAACCCATATAAAATCCAAAAATAGTTTGAATGATTTGAATTTAACTCCTAAAGAACCAACCATCCATTTTTTGACCATGTATAGATTTCATCCATGTTTACTCATCTATTATGCACTTTTTGTAACAAAAAGAAATACAACAAAATTTGGTGGCAAGATAGCTTCATGCATATGTGATCTGATTAGAAAAGAGATGATTTATGAAAATTTATGCCTCATTTCATGTTGTAATGATTCACCAAAAATTTCAAAGATTTTAGTCCAAATGTACTTTTGAAAAAGTTAACTTTTAGAATTAAGCAACCAAAAAATATTCAAAAATCAATACACTTAAAGTAGTTTTTAACCCATTACAACAAATTTCATCCACAAATTGTCAATATCTTATTTGCAATCAAGCTACAATAGAATTTTGAGTTTTGAGTTACAAATTTTATACAAAAATATTGGTGATAGCAATCATAGAATTAACTGTATAGATAGAATCTAAAATTCATATGTAAAACTTTTATTCATACATCAAGTTCAAAATATCCCTCTAGGTTACATTTTATGACGCATCTTTGCAAAATTGTCGAACTTAGAGAGGGGTGAGGACATTTTGGGGTTAACTTAAAGAGTTAGCATGATTAACAAAAATCCTTCACGAAAGAATTGCATGAAAGCAATCCATGTAACAGTTGGAATTAAATAGTGAGTTACATTCATAAGCCAATTTTTAGTTCCGCGACATGTTTAACCCCCAAACACTGCCCAAACCAAAATTGGCTTAAGAATGAAATTGATTGTTCAATTCCAACTGCTACGTAGATGATTTCCATCTAATTCTTTTTGTGAAGGACTTTGTTTGATCATACCACCCTTTCAAGTTAAATTCACATCCTTCAAAATATTTTTAGATTTGACATGAGGTCCCAACTACAAAAATAGTTGTAAAAATGATTCACCATGTAGTGTATTTAAAAAAACATTGCTAGTTCTACTTAAACTAAATTTAGACAATGAAAATGATTTTCATTGCATTCAAGCTTAACTAACAAAATAAGGCTTGCGAAGTCTTGTTTCTACTCCATTTTGAATTTTTGAAAAAAAAGTGAAAATTGAGTGTTTTATTGTAGTTACAAGTTGGATAGGTACTACCAAGTGTAGCAAAACGATCTAAATTGATTTAGATGCACAAATGAACCCTAAACTCTAAACTTTTCTTCATTGTAATTTACACCTTTGGTAATAAAATCGAAATTTTCTATTATATTTTGTAATTGGTATGGATTTTCTTTACAATCATTTCAAAAAGCCATAGTAATTCCAAATTTTCACCAAAATTTATGAAGAATTCATGATTTGTAGTAGACATGTGGCTTCATGCCTTAAAATATAAAGTTGAATTCTTGTATTATTTTTTGCAAATTTGAGTATCATTTCAATGTGGCAAATAAAGCATGATTCCATGGTTATATGCCCAACCGCCCAACCATTAGGGGTTAAGGGTTAATCCCTAAACGTCCTCACCTATGTCCAGTTTAGGCAGTTTTGCAAAGATGCATTATAAAATGCAATTAATATGAATATTTAGAACTTGATGTATGAATAAAAGTTATACATTTTGAATTTTAGATTCTATCTATACAATTAGATCTATGATTGCTATCAATAAAAAAATTCTATAAATTTTGAAACATAAAATAAAAAATTATTTTGTAATTCAATTACGAATAAAATATTGACAATATGTGGATGAAATTTGTTGTGATGGGTTATAATGTAGTACTCTAGGTGTAGTGATTTTTGGAGATTTTTTGGATGCTTGATTTTATGATTTTATTTTTTCAAGAACACTTTTAGACCAAAATTTTCAAAATTTTGGGTGAAACACTACCCAACACACAATATAGTTAACCGAAAAGAAGGCCTTGGAACGTGCCTTTTCAAGAGGAGTTCAAGAGGAGTTTGCCACTATAGTTGGGTTGAATAGTGTCGTGTCATAACTTGTCCCTTGTGGGCGATGGGCTTGGAGCTTTGGTAGGAGGTGTAGAAGTCATTGCGAGGTGTGGAGAATAATGACAGTGGCTTGCTTTAGATTGTCTCCCAACTCACCTTGAACTAGTTTTCAGTCTATTTATATTTCAAGAGGAGTTCAAGAGGAATTTGCTAAAACTTTCCTCTTTGAGCTGACTTTTCGGTTAACTCTAATGAGGCATAATTTTTTCATAAATTGTTTCCTTTTCGATCGGATCACACATACATGAAGCTAACTTCCCATAAAAAATTCAATAAAAAAATCACACTACAAAAAGTGCATGACGGATGAGAAACTACGGATGAAATCTATACATCAAGCAAAATATGCATGGTTGGGCGGTTAGGGGTTAAGGGCCGCTTCACACTATGGCCGTCCAAGTCGAGAGGCTGTGGGATTGGATTGAGTCCAAACTTTGTTGACAATCCAAAGAAATTTACTGAAAATAGGCAATAAAATATAGTTTTTATTTTCTATGAAAAGAAATCAACGGCCTCTCGACCATGGTTTGGGTTCCATTCTCGTCGGACCCAAACTTCCTCTCAAGAGGCCGTCACCTTGGTCAAAAAGTGTTGCCATGTAAGCAATTTCGAGGTCCACAGCCCTTGGACTTTGTCCTCTAGCGTGAAGGGTTGAGACCGAAATCAAGGGCCGAACCCATGATTTCTTGCAATTTGATTGGTGAAAATCGACAGCCTCTCGACCTTCGGCCATAGTGTGAAGCGGCCCTAAATCTTCCTGCCATGCTATACTTGCCAATGACAAGCCTGTAGCTGCCTTTTGCACTTGTACCCAGGGTTGATCTCATGGTGCATTGGTGTCCTCTCTGCAGTTGCGTAGCACTGTACAGCTTTGCCTTAAAGATGACCTAACTGAGATAAATTCCACACAATGATTTCGGACCTAACTTAATCTGTGCGGAGGCCAGACACTGCTTGAATGGAAATGCTGCATAAATTCGCCAAATACATGGAAGTCCTCTAAATCAGGCAAAAAGTTGCCCCATGTTTTGAACTTCTTGAGCCCCAAAATTCCATGTGCTGGCCCCAATTTTGAACTCAAAAGCTTCAAAAATGAGCCATGGGACCCTAAAAATTACAAAAAATAAGAAAACAGGGCCTGCCGCAAGAAACATTCGTAGCGCTGATCTGAACATATATATATATGTGTCATGATAAAAACAAAAGCATCCTATGTGTTTAATTGAACAACGAAAGCAAATTATCATTGATAAAAAAAATCAACATAGACAGTACTCAACCCCCAAAACCTAATTCGCTTACACCAGAAACAAAAAACGTGTCATGTGGAATAGTCTTGTGCGACAAGTTTATGTAATTAGGGTGGGAAAGCCTGATTTATAATCCAGGGCACCAAGCTACATAACCTTTCCAACATAACCTGAGAAAGGTACAATGCTATCTCATCCGCCCAATAAACATAACCTTGCAAAGTGAGATTAACCTTCTACTTGATTTTCTTCTTGGGGCGAAGCTGGTTGCTGTGTCCGCACTTCTTCTTGCGGCAGTTCACAGCACGAGGGTGGAGACGAGCGTAGCACCTTCACAAACCAATTCCACGACACGATTAGTTCAGGAGAATCTAATAGCTGACACAAACTTTACAGCAAACCACTGATCTCAAAACTGGCTAAAATTAGCTGGATTTCTACCCAAAAAACGGGGCTGCTAAACATACAAAGAAAGAAAATGAAAAAAAATTGAAATGTAGCGAGAATGCTCATCATGATATAAATATGTAACAACTTCATGAGGTCATATCTGCAGATATCATCATGGTATCACCTCAGTATATCAAGGGTATTTCCGGATATTATATAGGTATCGTGAGTATTGTATGCACTGGGTAGCAAAAGTAGATACCATTTATGTGGGAGGTAGCATAATGTTCTAAATGTCGTAAAGTGGTTCTGAGACCACTGCAGCAAACCCTCAACATGATGACCAGTGATTTATGTCGTTACTAATTTTAGCCAAATCGTTAAAAAAAATTGGGTTTACTAATTGATACGAAGGATTTTTGAAAAAAAGAAGGAATGATACCCAGATTTTCTACATGGAGTCAAGATTTGTAGCTTCTTTAAACCTAGGTAACACCCAGGTACTGCCTAAGTATCACCTAGTTAGCACATGTGTATAACCATGACATTACCTATATATTACTTTGAAAAGAGCATTCAAGGAGCTTAGATTGCTCTTCAAGCCATGGAGAACTAGAAAACTTGCTAAACTGTCTATTGACCCCCAAAAAAATCACTGATAAGAACTACTACAAAAACTCCAACCCTAAAACTCAATCACAAAAAAAGTGAAACCCTAAACTTACTTCCTGCAGATCATCTTCTCCTGGTTGAACTTCCTGGCCAAAGCCATGAGCGAGGGCTCGATGATGCCACCGCGGAGACGCAGCACCAAGTGCAAGGTGGACTCCTTCTGGATGTTGTAATCGGCCAAGGTGCGGCCATCCTCCAGCTGCTTGCCGGCGAAGATGAGACGCTGCTGGTCCGGAGGAATTCCCTCCTTGTCTTGGATTTTCGTTTTCACATTGTCGATGGTGTCGGACGACTCGACTTCGAGCGTGATGGTCTTGCCCGTCAGGGTCTTCACGAAGATCTGCATGGTGCAAAAACAGCTCCGCAAGCTCCCGCACGACGACGAAGGAGACGATGGAGGAAAAAAGGCCGTCCTCCACGCTTTGCTTCACATTTGTAACTCAGGGTTAGGGTTTCATCTTGGGAACACGCGAACTCTTCAGGGAACACAAGTTGAGAACACTTTGTTACCTTTGTTCCTTGAAATAACGTTATACTCCCTCCGTCCCAAAGTTATTGTCATGTTCGAGAGTCATGTTTGAAAGTGCTTTTATAAGGTAGGGGTACCAATTTCCGTCAGGCACCAAAAACCTTGCAGTAGCTTGATTTCAGCAGGAGGTATATTATAGCCCCTACCTCCAATTTTGAATGTACTCAACGTGCTCATTTTAGACTGAACGGTTTTTGGAACCCCTACGGCTTCTACTTCCAAAATTCATAACTAATTCAAGATGTATCTAAAATTAATGATTCCAATTGCTTTAAATTCCAGCATACTTTGCACATGTACCAAAATTGATTCCCTGAGCCGCCCTCCAATAAGCTAGCCAAATCTGAAATTTGAACGGTTATTGGTACCCCTACCTTAAGTAGATCAAAAAAATACTTCCTTGTGGCTAATTTTATTTAGGTTGCAATGAACACATGCAATGTTCTTCAATCATTCTAGTGATATAATTTGGAACCTTTTTTAATCATGTTTCTTACAGTACGACCTACTTAAAAATGCACTTTCAAACATGACAATAACTTTGGGACGGAGGGAGTAACCCTTAACCCTTTAGTGCCCAAGTCACTGGTAAGTGGTCACTAGATCATTAGAAAGTGAATTTTTGTAAAATTTGTGAACCATCTGAATTTGATGTCTGAAGTTCAGAGGTGTAACTTTTAATTTTGCAGATGATGCAAAAAGAAAATTCGGAATTTGACTTTTTTATATACCATATTCAAATACCAATGTACAAAACACCAAAATATACATAAAATTAAGAAAGGAGTTGGTACATTGATCAAGATCAGAACACATATACTAATGGAACATGAACAAGAGAACACCTAAACCATACATGGATAAGTCACTCTCACTTACAAAATCACAATAATTATCTGCGAGTTCATTCTTAACATGATAAGATTGCAACAAAAAAGTGTTGACATAGGTCATTGTTGAACATGTTCACTTTCATTTTTTTTAAATTAACCCTAATTCTATTTAACTTTGGAGTCACGCACCCTCCAAAACCTCCTTTTTGGTTGTGCATTATACGGTTCAAAGACATACTATGATCTTCTAATCCCACCATCTAATAATTCTCTAGTTTTGGCAAAATGTCTCCATCCTAGTTGTGAATACAATTGTACGGTTACTTTCTAATTTAATATATTCTATTTATGGTAGTATCAACTATAGTGAAAAACCCCAGTGAAATCCAGTAAACTAGTACCCTAAGCGTTAAAGGATTAACCTCTAAAAGTACGCCCAGCATGAGCAATTTTTCACTCACCAAACTTATTTATGGATGATGAAGTACTTCCTAAGTATGGTGTGGAGTTTGATATTTGCGCACCAAATATTGACAATACTGTAACATGAAGGCAGAGTCGGCAGAAAATAATTCCCCAAAAAAATGCCGAAAAAATAAATAAATTTATCAAGTATTTTGTCGAAATCAACAAAAATGAAGTCAACAAAAATTGTAGTCAAAAAACAAAAGAAAACGTTTAGCCGTTAGTAAAACTCAATGTTAGTTATTAATAGCCAGATTTTTAATAATTATTTTTGAAAGTGCCGACCCCTACTTTTTGAACTTTATTAATTATTCGACACAAAAGTGCCGACCCTGCCTTCTTGCTACGGCATAGCAAGAGATGGTTCTCATATCAAGCATTTTCTCCTATTCTCTAATGAAACCATGCTCACACTTTATAAAGTTAAGTTTTAATTAGTAAATTTAATCTTTGCCATTATGATTGTCTCATGTAATGATAAAAGTAGTAGTATGTAATTGGTTGATGTACTCTATTCTAAGCACATTTGGTGGTTGTTGCTATGGAAGTTTTCATTTTTAATCTTGCATGTGAATTTGGTACACAATAAGCAATTATTGGGCATGCTCTAAAAGACCACAAGGTCCCCATCGGAGCTCATGTTTTTTTTAATTAGTTTTGAGTAGATTTTTTATGCAAATTTATTTGTTTTCTATTCAACATATGTAATACGCTTCAGTCCTTCCATCAATGTAAAATTTTGTCCCAATTAAATTATGTTTTTCACAATATGATTGTTTAAAATTGTCATTTTAAAATCATCAATCCTTGGTCCTTTAGGAATTAAATCCTCGTCCATTAACCCTTGAAGGACATGACTATCATTATTCCCACATCCAAAATTGCTTTTAAACTCCATTTTAAGCATGATTTTATTTTTAATTTATTTTAGTTCTATTCTCAAAAATTATAGATCCCTCAAATATGCACAGTTTAGCATTTTTAAAACCCAATATGGTTGAATGGAGTAAACATTGCGGGTAAGATTCTCTCAAAATACCAAAATTAAAGCTCCTGGCGCTTGGTATGTTGTTTGAAGATTAAAGAACATACTAAACTCCACGTGCTTACATTTTTTTAGGAGAATCTTGATCATAATTTCTACCATATTGAACCAAATTGGATATTTGAACGAAAAATAATAATATATTTAACACATCTATATTTTTTAGAATAGAAAAAAATTAATTAACTAGAGAATCATTCTTAAAATGGAGTTTAAAAGAGATTTGAGGTGCGGAAATCAAGAAATCTATGTCCTTTAACCCTTTAGTGCCCAGTTGACCACATTATGGTCACTACAACGTCCGAAATGCAAATAGTAGAGAATCCGTGAAGAATTGGAACTTCAGTTTTGAAGCTCAGATTTGCCCACATACATTACGCACCTTCCAGAAAAAGAAATTTTCAATTTGGAATTGAAGAACTATCAAAATACCTATCAACAGAACGCGAAAATACTGCAAATACTTGAAAATACAGTAAATACTTACAAATTCAACATATGTATTGCGTAGTATTTCTTGTGTTTGGAAGTTTGTTATCTTGTTTTTTTTTTTGAATTGTGTTTTGTTCTTCATCTTCCATTAGTGTGTGTAATCCAATCTTGACTAATGTACCCACTCCTGTCAATTTTCAACGTATAAATTTTTGTCCTAAACCGTACATGGACAAGTCACTTTCACTTATAAATCTCACAATAATTATGTGTGAATCTATTTTTGATATGAAAGATTGCAACAGAGAGGTGTTGACATAGGGCATAGCTAAACTTCTTTGCTTTTATTTTTGAAAATTTACCTCAAACTATATTTAACTTTGAAGTCACACACACCCCCAAAATCTCGTTTTTGAGCGTGCATTATACAGTTCAAATACATACTATAATCTTCCGATCCCACCATCAGATGATTCTCAAATTTTAATAAAATGTGTGTTCTCGAGTTGAGAATAGAATTGTACGGTTACTTTCTAATTTAACCCATTCTATTTTTGGTAGTCTCAACCACAGTGGAAAAATCTACTGAAATCGAGGGCTCTGAGCTACAGTACCCTAGGCACTAAAGGGTTAAGGGTTAAAGGATGGAGATTTTCCTCATTTGTGAGTACCAATATTCACAACTTTTTTTCATTTTTAAAATATTTTTTTGGTAAATTATAGCATACACCTAAATAAGGCAAAGTATCTAACGGATTACCATAAATGATCAATTTAGCAATTTTATTCATTGCTACAAAGGGAGTCATCAAAAAGTGCTCTTGAGACTATTCTTTGGGTTTTCCTCCATTTGGATGCCAAGATTAATTTAAAATTAGAAACTTATAAAACTAAAAGAAAGGACTATTTATGTGACATACTTTGAAAAAAATAACATGATTGAACAAAACTTCATGAAATTATGCACGGTCAAAGTTTAGTTGATTTCAAGATTAGCAATTTTTTGATGTATACATCTCATTTAATATGGACTATTTAAAAAAAAATAAACTACTCTAGTAGATAAGTTGAGAAATTTTGGAATGGAATGATTTTTTAATTTCTTATTAGCAGAAAAGATCATTTTTGAGCTCAAATAGCATTATTTTGATCCAACAGCCATGTGGGGCCTCGTCGTCCTTCAACGGTTAAGTAACATTTTTATCCATTAATACACATGGGCTAGATGAAAGAAATTAGTTGGAAGCACGAATGATTATGGACAAAGATCAAAAGGTTT
The DNA here is from genome assembly GCA_022496805.1 of Pohlia nutans. Classification (NCBI taxonomy): domain Eukaryota; kingdom Viridiplantae; phylum Streptophyta; class Bryopsida; order Bryales; family Mniaceae; genus Pohlia; species Pohlia nutans. The sequence goes on from CM040086.1 coordinate 11,248,824, forward strand.
TGGAAAAGTTTAGGTGATTGTTGATTCATCTCAATGTACTAGAAGGTAATCTCTAATGGACTAAGTGATCAAATTGTGATCAAAGGTAATTTTCAATTACCATTCCTACATATAATTATAGTTCGCATGTAGTATCTTGTTTATTATTCAAACCATTTTTCTATTTCTAATAATACCCAATTCAAGTCAATTTGAGCTTAGGTGCATTTTATATTGAAAAAAATGTCTTAAAATTGTAATTAAATTTTCTTTTGCAATTTTCTACCGACTACTAGAAATATTTTGAGGTCTCTAAAGGGTCGTGAGTTCAACCAGCATCCTCCTGCACAAAAATGTATATAAAAAGAAAAACAAATTGGGCAAAAATAAAAATAAAAATAAAAATAATTATTAAAAATATTAAAAAATGTTATTATGTT